>OZ007594.1:102285322-103687822 GCA_963931845.1 Maratus michaelseni
AAAATATATATATCACTCGGCTGTTGTAACGAAAAACCAACCAACTTTGGCCTTGGCGAGGACCAAGGACCAATCAACTTACCAAAACTAACCAGGTTACATACTGGACGCGCCCATTGGAGGTGTTTTGGTTTTCAAAAAAGATAAAATAGCCAGGAAAAAATAGCGGGTTTCGTCAATTGGCCTAGAAAAAATTGTGAATTTCATCAAATGATCCAGGAAAAATATTGCGAATCTCTTTGATCAAGCCATGAAAAAAACCCTCATGAATTTCATCAATTCATCGCAGTTGAAAATCACGAATTTTGTCAATTAGTCACGGAAGAAAATTGTGATTCGGTCTCAAAAAACAATTGCGAATTTCATTACTTTTTTGCAGAAAAATAGTGAGTTTCATTAGTCTCAGACGAAATCATGAATTTTGTCAATCGGTCAGGGAAAAAAAAATGGGAATTTTCGTCAATTGGTTGCAGAATAAACTTGCAAATTTCATCAAATGATCATGTTAGGAACTCGTGAATTTCATCAAACAATCGCTCAAAGAAATGGCGAATTTTGTCTAGAAATCGCGAAAAAATATCGTTAAAATCGGCCATCTGTCATGAAATTTTCAATTTATTTTCTCCATAGGGATAAAAAAAAAAATCCTTAATGATTGAATGCCAACAAAAGTCGCAACAAGGCTTATAGGGTTTGATTTTTCTCCATCCACAGTATGAATGTGAAATTTATTTTATTAAATTCTTCAAATATTAATAAATCCTCTCCATACTGTGGCACAGATGTCATATATGCACAACGTTGGCGCGATTGCAGCAAAATGGCAATTTTATGCCTCACATGGTAACTTGGTTATTTTTTATTTTAATTCTATAAATTATTTTTATTATGTATATCAATATTTATTTATATCAAACTATCATTTATTTATTTATTTTTATTTCCTTTTTTAAAATAATAGAAGCTATTTCATTTATTATGTTATTTTATTTTTATATTGAAATTAAAAATGTGCTATTATTGCATGCTATTTGTAACTAATATTCAAAACAAAGTTTTTGCCAAATTGGTGAGAGAAAAAAATTGCGCCTATGTGGTTGTAAATGACATCTGTGCCCATATTTCTTGCATATATAGTAAATTATTTTGATTTTTATAACATCTGTTTTGTCATACTAATAAATAGTAAAATTCATCATTGAGCTCATTGAATCTATAGCCTGGATTATCTCAATGGATTACAAAAAACTGGGAACTAAAAAAAAAAGTTTAGCTGCTAAATAGTATAAGTTTTCATGCATGATGCCAGGCCCCTCGCTAAGGGGGACGGGACGGGGGGGGGGGAGCCTCCCCCACCAAACATTCCCGAATGCTGTTACACTTGGCAAATTTAAAAACTTTTAGTTGGCAAATTTGTTTAAAACTTTAATAAAAACTATAATATACTTCCTATTTCTGATAGACTTGGCAAAAGTTATAAATCTAATCGGGAATATTATTAAACTTTTTATAAATAAGAACTATATTACATTTTCTAATTGTGGTAACTTGGCAAAATTATAAAACTTGTTGAATTGGCGAAAACTTTTCATTTTTGCTTCTCAATGAGTTGGCAATTTAAAGTTCTCTCCCCCCTCAATAAAAAGTCTTGGTAATGGCCCTGCATGATGCATTAAAAGTGCAAATTAAAACAAGTTTGGAAGGGGGGGGGGAACTGTTTAAAAAATATATCAGACTTTGTTTTCTTTCAGGTTTTAAGCTAGTTGAAAAATAGTTTATTTTTTGTTTATAATTTATCTAGTTAATTATAAACAATATAGTTTACAAAATTCATGCATAAATGTTGTGAAAAATGTCATAAATTTTACTTCACCACACGTAATTTCATCTTTTTTGTTATTTTATGAGTGACATTCCTGAAAACTATTTAAATCTAAAAACCACGGTAATAAGTGGCAGCTAACTTGGCAGTAGTGGCTACTAAACATACAGCCTCTACTACCGACCACTGGCTACTAATGCAATTATTAAGGTTATTGAATTTTAACCTTTATAATTAAGAAAAAGTATGTAAATAAATAAATATGCAAAATATTATTTCTTTCTTTAGTAAATTTTATTGTTTAAAGTTACTGTATTTTCGGCGTATGAGTTTAAAAGTATAAAATAGTCTAAGTGCGGCTCTTATGCCAGGGCGGCAGGTACGGGGATTTTTTTTTCATACGGATGTTTTATAATACCTGTTTTTTCCCATACTGATATCTTACAATGCCATTTTTACCTCTTTGATCAACCGTCACATGCTCTCAAATTTGTACCAAAACATTAGAAAACTTCTCTTAACCTCGGATGTCCGCCAAAGGTTATTTGCTTATTTTTGAGCAATCAGTGGGGTGAAAAATGTTGGTCTCACAAGCTCTCAAGTTAAAAATTATTGTTTTCTGTGCATCCATCAATAAACACTGTATCCTTGAGATATTAGAATGGATATAGAGCCGTCACGACCTTTTTTGCTATTGTTGGAAATATTTTGTTCTAGCGGTAAGTTTAGCTTACCATTTGCTCAGATATTTTCCTCTTAAACTATGTGCTCCTCACCCTTTCAGAGAATGTACTTTTGTTTCAGCGCCATTGCTAGTTTACCTTTTTTCACCAACACTTTTTCTAAAGTTAGTTGTTTCGCGATTACTTCATCGTGTGATAAGTTGTATTTACAGGGACTATAGGTGGTGCTGGTGTTCCGCGATTGCATGACTCCATACTTTATATGACTTAGGCTGCACTGTGATTCGTCCAGGCAACTAACTGTTTGTTTCATGGTTCATATGCAAATGTCATAGAAATTTTAACGTGTCTTTTGTCAAACAAGATCTCCCTCCCCTTTTAAAAAAGGGGAAAAAAAACAGGAATGCTGCTAGTTATGCTGACATGGTATCGGCAAAGTCACTATACGATGTTTTTTTTTATATATTTATTTTTCCTGCACTTAAAGTAAAAATATTTATATGTATATATTAAAAATGATATGATATTTCTTTATATTTAATTACTAGTTTAATTCATTTCTTTGTGAGGTTTAAGTGAAAATATTTATAAATAAATTTGAGTTACTTGGGTGAGGATACGCAGATATACTTTTTAAAAAATAGATTTCCATAGGTGAGGCGCTTACGGTGGTGCGGCGCATATGTAGATATACTTTTTTTAAAAAACAGATTTTCATTGGTGCAGCACTTACGATAGGTGCGGCGGGTATTCCCAAAAATAAGGTACTGGACACTAGTGAATGAGGCTTTTCCGAATGTCTTCTTTTTTTTTTTTAAGATTGCAATGGCAACAGTCTTCCATTTCTTGGCGTTATAGTTTGGCGATAGTTTTTTATGTAAAATCGTCGACGGGATAATGGGAAAGTACATTATATTTAATTAAACATTGACAAATCATCACACATCAGAAAGAAAACATTGTTCTTGCATATTGCTATTGTACTTTTAAAATTGATTTAAACTACATAATTTGGTACTTTTATGTTAGACGGATGTCAGTGATCTCCAAAATTTTTTTAATCTCGCCAACTCTTTTTTTTCTTGTCAATCTTTTTAATATTTAACTAATAACAAATACTCAATATGTTCATATTGCAATAGGATACTTAAAAAAAAAATTACTTAAAAATAGCTAAAATATAATCCTGATAAAGTATGTAAAAATGAACATCAATACAGTTGCCTAGCAACCAAAACATTTTTTTGCTGTAAATATGCAAGATTGTGTTCAGCATTAGATTTCTGCAAGCATTGCATGCCATCCTTTCCTTGGTATTAAGAATGTGATGGAAAAAGTTCCAAATAACATAGTTTTCTTCGATGAAATCGATGCAAAACGATATCAACACACACTTATAAATTGTTCTGCCGAAAGTCTAGTGACAGCTGAATGTTGTCTGCCCAGATTTTCCATAATAAGACTATTTAAATTTAATTTTAAAATACAAATTATTTTTGTATTTGATTACATAGATACCTTCAAAATAACTACGATAAAATATTTCTGCCACATGTTTGGCATCATTTGTGACTAAGCAGACCAGGATATTACTATAGTACTAGATCGATGGTTCCCAACGCGGGCCGTACGCCCCACATAGGGGCAATTTGGAAATTTTGGGGGGAAATTCCTGATTTATTACTAAACCATTCCTTGTCACTTTATTTTTATCTTTTTTTTGGATAACTAATGTTCTACGCTAAAAACAAATGTAATATCAGCTGACTTTTTAAATAAAGAAAAAAAAAAATAAGTTTTTTATTCAATTTTCAAAGTTTTTCCATTGAAAAAAAAAAAAAAGTACCAGGAATAGTTGTATAAAACTCTTTTAATGTAATTATTACATTTTATATTTAAAAAATTTTAAACATTTTTCGGTTATAATTGTATTTTAGATTTTTTTCCAACACTTTTTCGACTAGCATTTATTGGATAAGACCTGTATTTTTATTCGCTCTGCAATATGTCAGTGTCATATGAAGAAATTTTTACTCATGTTTTTCTTAAAATTGATAAATATGAGAATCCAGAAAGGCTTCTTGTATTATTGTGTCATTTGTGTGTCATTCATAGAGATATCTTATTGTCCAAAAATTCACCATCTGTTCCTAATGAAATGTTTAAGTCAATTATAAAATGTATGACTACTTTCAAGTTTAATACAAAAGTGTGAGAATCTCTTCAAGGAATATGGTGAAAATGGAAAAGGAGACCATATAAACACTCTGTTTTCACACTGAGGTAAATTGACAAAAGACGACAAAACTCTTTTGGACAGGTGTGAAGATATATGACTTCATTGCATTTATAGAATTATGTTCAAAACATATTTGAGAAAATATTTTACCTGTTTGGTAAAAGATAACAAATTGTGAAATGACTTGTCATTGTTAACGTTCTTTCAATCTTCGTCCATGTGAATAATAAAATTTCCTTTTCTTAAATAAGAATTATATGTTACATAAGAACTGTGATGGGGTGGGGGTGGGGGGCATCAGAGCTCTTGAGTTGCTTTGATGGGGTGCGGCCAAAAAAGGTTGGGAACCACTGTACTAGATGAAGGCAACATTTTCCATATTTTGATATTCTTGTATTTACATAACTTAGCATAAGCCTCTAAAAATACACCGGAAGTGTGAGATTACTCTCACGTTGTTTTCATTTTTGTCTGTGCCGTTTTTAGTGATAATGATCTATCGATATTTCACCCTTTTGCGAGGCCAGCATTTCTCCGTTCCCCTGTAAGCTTAACATAGGAAGCGGCAGTGCATTCATCTAAACTATATGAAGTCTGTGCATGTGCCTGGTTTTACTGATCCTGAGTGGATGGATTTCATTACATTTTTTCACATATTAGATGTGGCTTTTGCTAGTTAATCATATTAAATTCGTCGTATTATTTTTAAATTAATTCGATTTGTTTCTACATAATTTCTTCATCAATTAATAAATTAATCACTTCAAAATTTTCCGTTTATTAACCCCCGTTTCATTTGTATTTATATTTATACGGATGTAATGTAATTTTTAGTCAGAAGAAAAGGAAATTAAATCTTGCAATGTAGTACTTTGCTGTGTGTGTTTTGTTTTCGGCACGAGTCTCTGTTGGAACTTGCATTAATATGCTGAAATTCAAATCACTTGAAACATTCTTAAGATCTGGTGAAATGATAAAATTTAGTGATATATTGCAGTATGTTTTTATTTTAAATTTTAAAGAGTTTTACGTAGTTTATCGATTAGTTATATTTTTAATTAATTATATTAACAAGTTATTGGTGTATTAATTTATGGTACTTTTCGGTTAGCCGGGTGCCAGTGATATATATACATGTATATATATGCATAATATATATACATATATATATACACACACATGTGTATATACATATATATATCATCTGCATATAGATACATACATATGTATATATACATTTCATGCAGGTTCTTGAGGTGCAAGGTATCTTATTTAATCTTTATGGATTTTATGCTTACTGACTCTATTAAATGTTTTCTCTGTAAATTATAAGTATGGCTTCTTTCCTTTTTAATATTGTATTTTATTTTTCATTTTATCACTGGTTTGCTTCATTGTTTATGAGATGTAGTCCCAAAATCATATTTTTTAGCAATGTATGGCTAATATGATGATGAAACATCTCATTTCATTTTATTTGTGGTATTTAGGCATTTGGGACTTGATAATTCTGTCTAAATTCCACTAATTTCATTCATTTAATTCTATTTATTCAGTTTTTATTTAATTTATTATTCTTTTAATAAGTTTTTGTTTCCATATTAAGTGTGTTGGGGAATCTTTCATTGTCAACTAATTATTTCATACTTAATTATTATCTCATTGTTTAAGTTGGTGTTATGATAATGTTTCATTTATGGTTATATATATATTTATATATATACATATGTATTTATATATGTACATGTATCACTGGCGCCCGGCTAACCGAAAAGTACCTAATTTATTTTAGTTTAGATTAAATTAGTCTTATCTTAGATCTAACTAAATATTAAGATTTCTGTAAAATGATCACTCAATAGCATATGTGAAGTGAACTGCCAATCCTAGCATCAAAATCAAATATGTCTGGAATTCTGCAAAAAGGCAGACACATCACTAGATCTAAAACAACATTCTATATTAATAATGTCCAACTGTCCAACTCAACCGTCTGAAGACATCCTGAAACAAAAGAAGAGGGGGGGGGGGAGAATTAGCTACCAAAATAAAATATATTAATATATTATATTATATATCCTGAACACTACAGAGTTCTCATGGTAATGAGATCTATAAAGTGTTATTGCTTTATTTGTATGTTGGTCATTCCTAAAAATCAACTGCAACTCTTTCCAATGCATAAATTTATTTATCAGTTTATAACTCCAAATTATAAAATTGGATGTTTATGTTATATTTCATACTTTTCTGGGTGTGAGAAAAATAATTTAAATAAAATATTGTGCAATTTAAATTGAAAATTATTTGTTGACTTAAAAATGTCTTTTTACTATAGTTTGCAGATTACTCTACTGAACTGTGGGATACCGAACTGACCAATGTCTGAAAAATTGCATGCATTAAAGTCCGTTTAGAAGCCTTCATTCTGCGAACCTCTACAAACTGAAAATAAATGTAAAGTTTATTAATTTCTTCCTTGCCCTTTTTTTATTATTATTATTAAATTAAAAATACCTAATGTCATGAAATTTTTTTTTTTATATTTCAAGGCCGGATTCGTGCCGAAAATTTTGAAATCCCGCCCAAAAAAAGATCGTGAGCGGGAGCCTCCAGCCCAAAAAATTTCACAATTTTTGGAGAAATTTGTGTTATTTAATTTACCTGCAATTTTTTTAAAATTTACCTGCTTTATTTAATTTACCTCTAATGATTTCATCGTAGAGAAAACGATGTTTTACTAGTTGTAGACTATTTGTTTCGTGTATGTCTGCTTGTTAGTTTTATAACCCTGATGATGAGCTAAGGTTGCTCGAAAGCGCTAGGTTTTTATCATTGTTTAATACAGTTATGTATGTTTGAAAAACATCTTAAGTAAAGTTTTATTAAATGATGCATATGTGTTTGTGACATTTGTGTTGTTTTAAATAATAATTATAGTACAAAGGTGAATGTAGATTCAAATGAGTGTTGTTTTTTCATAGCTCAAGTTTATTTTGATTTTACATTAAAATCTACTGACAAGTATTGTTTGATATGTATTTAAACTGGACGAAATTTTATTTTTGATTACAATGTACTAAAAGTTTTTTCACCGCACATACACATTATTTGTACTTTTAAATTTTGCTGGCATTCATGAATGATGAGTACAATGTGTTGGCTACCTTAGCTAGGCTTTGTTGAATAATTTGGATAAATGTGACAAAAACTATGTGATTTGGAGACAAATTTTCGCACTTTTATTTAATAATAATAATTTTATTTTAATTAATGAACTGTCTAATTTTTCTAATGATAAACAAGCCCCACCAGTGGCTGAGAAGTTCTGCTCTCAAAGCTGGTAGACGGGAGGCGCTGGGTTCAAACCCTTGTCATGCTCGTCGACCTAACCGTTCAGAGTTTTTCGTAGTTTTCTTCAAACCTTGCTGTAAATACACGTTAGGATCCCTTAGAAAGACCCCTCCCCACAGAGGGCACTTCCACTTAGGGCCTATATCCCTCGAGTTCATAATCGGCCGTCATAAATCAACCATCTAACGATAAACATTAATAATAACCAAACCCTGAATTCAAAATTTGGAAATCGGGAAATCATAAACTGAGTATGAACAGAAAATATCAAAAAAATAAAAAGAGAAAACTGCCCAGTTAAACTGAGGGCATTGAGCTCACAGGCTATTCACAATAATTGTATATTAAATTCTTATTTCAAAGAATTTGAAATAAGCACTCGAAAAATAAAGAAATTGAGAATATATTAACGGGGGTATCATCCCCCGTTCCCCCTTACAATTAACTAATGAACTCCACAAACTTATCCAGTAAGCGCCTTATCACAATGAACTTATATACAAAATTTGAAGCAAATCAGATAATTCTGCAGGAAAAACCCTTTTATCTAAATTAAGGGGGGGAATTAAAACCCCTTCCCCCTTCTATACTTAACCAATGAACACCCAAAACTAATCCCAAAAGCGCCTTATCACACTGAACCTATATAAAAAATTTGAAGAAAATCGGATAATTCTGCATGAAAAACCCATTTATCTAAATTAAGGAGGGGGGGGGGGTCGCCCCCTTTCCCCTTTTATATTTAACCAATGAACAACAAGACTAATCAGGGAAGCACCTTATCACAATGCACATATATACAAAATTTGAAGAAAATCGGATTATTCGGCATTAAAAACCCATTTATCTAAATTAAGGGGGGCTAGCCCCCTTCCCCCCCTTTATACTTAACCAATGAGCCCCCAAGACTAATCAGGGAAGCGCCTTATCACAATGCACATATATACAAAATTTGAAGAAAATCGGATTATTCTGCATTAAAAACCCATTTATCTAAATTAAGGGAGGTTAGCCCCCCGTTTTCCCCCTTTATACTTAACCAAAGTACCCCCAAAACTAATCAGGGAAGCGCCTTATCACAAGAAACCTATAACGACATTTTAAAGCAAGACGGTTAATTCTATCAAGCGTTATCGCGTTACGTACATACATACATACAGAATCGGCGGGCACATAAGCTCTCAGGCTTTGATAGCCTGTGAGCTAAAAAGAAAAAAAAAGTGTTAGTTTTTTCATTTTTTACTCATTTCATGCCTTTAACCCTTTCAGGAGCAAAGTATTTATGTTTCTAAAATGTTGAAATCATGAAATCGTGCCGGGATTAAAAAGAAAAAAAATTCCAAATATGTAAAAGTGTTTCTTCACGTATATTATAAAAGCAAAATTTTATTCAAAAGTTCTGGTGTCATTGTGGCGTTTGGAAATTAAAAGTAAGTGGGATATATTTATCCCACCACCCTTCAAGGGGTTAAAATTCGATTTAAAAAAAAATCTGTTTTTGTGCAGCATTTGAAATTAAAAAATAACATTTATTCCAATAAAAAGATGTGTAGTTATCCTCGGTCAACATTTCCTTGGTAATGTTTTCTATTTGAAACAGTATTTATTAGTTATCTTGGATCACAAATTGATTTAAAAATAGCTTAGATATCAAACTCTTTAGAAGATTTATCCGAAAATCCAATTCTTGACACACTGATCTATAACATGTCTATTAAATTTCAGCTCAGTCGATTAAACTGTTTGGAAGCTATCCACTCACACATCCATGCTTATATAGACATCATTGTAAAAATCCCCAAAAGCAAATTCTGGAGACATGAAAACATGAAGAAAGCCAACATACACACTCTTGTACAGAATCGTTGCAAACAATATGAAAAACGCAATCAGGGGACTATAAATTTTACCTTATTCATTTATTTATTTATTTTATTTTTTATCATGATCACGATACTGTCCTTATATTATTTGTGTCCATAAGGAACAATCGCAGTATTTTTAAACAAATTTCTTTAAAAACCATTTTGTGTGAATTAGTTTCTACAGAATTCCAAAATGTTTCAGTCATGAAATAGGGTTCTTAATCTTTAAATTATATGAAAGCTATTTACTGAGTTGCAACAGGGGTGACAACCCTAATCTACATAAAGGAACTTGAATTAACTTAATTTACATTAAATTAAATTTACTTTAATTTTTCAATGACTTTTATCTTCAGTTGAAAATGAAAAGCAAGATGCAAACTCAAGTTTACCGGTGTGACACATGTTCAGGTTCAGGACTACGAGCGTCCCCCTACTTTTTTTTCCCAGGGCTACACCACTGTTTGACTCTTAATTCCTAAAGTTTGTTAAACTAAATAAAATAATTGTCAAAAATCACTACTTTGTAAATGATGAATTACAATTAAAATTAACATCTATTAGAAAATAAATAAATTGTTGATTTGGTTGTTTGTACTATCATTTTCTGAAAGATAGTCTTTGAAGTATCAGCCTTCAGCGTACTCATTATCAAGAATCTTGTACAAATGATTAAGTATTTAATTGATGTAATAATTTGATTCAATAAATTATAGTTTATTGTTCTCTTGATTGGGTAAATAGTAGAACAAGATGACTTATCTGTTACTTACAAGAACCATGAATTGTCTTTTATTATAATATAAAGGTATTTAATTGGATAAACTTTTAAAATTTTATAGCTAAAGTCATTCGCTAATTAATATAAACTATCAAATTGACCATCATTAAAAATTATCTAGATATCTGTATATTTACACTTGAGAGTCAATTTACCTAAATTGAACTCAAATAGAAAAAAATATATAATTAATTTAACTAATGTTAATGTAAAAGCAATATATATCTATACTAATAAAAGAAAGTTTCGCTCTCTCTCTCTGTGTGTGTGTGTTTGTTTGTTTGTGTGCTTGTTTGTCTGTCTCTCTGTGATGGCTAGCAAAATCTAGCCCATCTAAAAGTCTGAAAATTTAGGTGTGGATAGTCCAAGATCTGACCATGTGCACCTGAGTCTCGGAATTTTAATATTTTGATAATTACTCAAGATATTAATTAGAATATCATTAAACATAGCATCAAAAATGCCATCTTTTAAATCAAAATGGCTAAAGATAAGAACTTCTGCTGTGGGTTTGCAAGCAGAAATGAACGAATTCGAAATTATTTTACTAATTAATGAATTTTAAGAAAATTAATTAAGATATCAATTTAAAAATTTATGAGCGTATGTAAAAAAAAAAAAAAAAACTCTGCATCCAACTATGTGATTTTTGAAAAATTTGGCCAGTAATTTTTCTTAATTTATGCAAAAATCTGGCGGCGCCAGTGAAAAAAGTCCGAGAAAGTTTCAGACAGGGATCTGCTTTCATTAAACACTGAAGTACAAAGAGATCTGTTTCTCGGGCCGATCCCTCTATTTAGTTTGTGAAAATGAAAAGGAAATAATTGCCAATTTTTACTAACGAACAAAAATTTAGATAACTAATTAAGCTATAGATCTGAAATTGAGGATGGGAAGTGTTATCATCTGCCGGCTATTTTAGAGTAGCGTCTTTGTTATGTTCTAATTATCAGGAAAATGTAGTTCTTTTTTTTTTAATGATCGCGTTAATGTAGGTGAAGGTGGTTTTCTTGAACAAATTATTCATTATATTTGCGGGTATGAGGAGGGAGGGGGTTAACGCCTTGCTCTGAGATTATTATCTCGGGCCCAGGCAACGCCAGGCGGGTTAGCTAGTATTAAATAAAATACTTAATCAAAGTTTTACATAAAATTATTTGTTAAATCAAAAGCTGAAATCTGGTTATAGCAAGCTTAATTCTCTAAAATTCACAGTTATAAAAGTAAAATCTTATGCAATTGTAAATAAGTAAATCATCCCTTTTCCACATAGTAATGTTATCTTTTTTTTTCAGTAAAGTGTAGCCATAAAAGCTGGAGGCATAATTTTCTTTTTGCATAAATTAAATAATATTGTGACTTGATTCAACACCCCCAGACTGAGAGGAGCAGTTATGTATGCATGAGAGAAAAGCTGAAAAATAAACTAGGTGAACTGTGTCTTGAAATAAACACAACTGTTTTTAAAAAGTAACTAACGTTTATTAAAATAAAAACAGAAATAAAAACTAAAAAAACAAATACAATTTCAACAAATTAAACAAATGAAAAATATACTTAATATAGACTGGAGCTTAAGAAACAATATATTTTTCATAAAGGAAATTACTTTTAAACTTTATATACTTTAATGATTAATAAAACTTTATACTTCAAAAACATAATTAACTTTAACTTAAAACAAGATAATATAAACTTTAAACATCTCCCCCTCTCCCTTCAAACTACGACCCAATTTAAAAGATCGTTGGTCTCCGTTTCTACTAAACATCTGCTACATGAAAAACATTTCAACATACCACGCAGTATCCGTCATTAGTATGCCGAAACTAACAAAGCTGACCAAACATGGCGAACCATACGGACCTTCACCTAAAGCTAGGGAACATGGTGAATTCCGTAACACCAAGACTATCTGTCAGATTCTTTAAAGCGAGAAGACGAAACGAGAGACTTAAAAAAAAGATGTTAAAATATGTGAGGGAAGAAACGTAAACTGAAACTTTATTTAAAGAAACTTCAGCCATCAATTAAACAACGTTATATGAAAATGAAAGTAAACTCATAAAAAACTAATTTTAAAAAAATTTATTAAAACTTCAGCGTGTATATCTCCTCTCTTAACACTATATAAATATACCAACACGACTTTCTGAAATCCATCTGATACTATTCAGAGGATGAATGACAAGTCGGTTTAAAACAAGATACAAGAAGAGGAAAAACAACGTTGATAAAATTAAACTCAATAAATTAAAACTATTGACCATTTAAATTAAAAACTATTAACTATTGAACTCAAAGAAATATTAACAGCTGAACTTAAAATGCTACAAGCTGAACTCAAAATATTACGTGCTGAACGTGTTGCATACCTGCCAACTTGTAAGGTTTATCCTTACAGTGTAAGGATTTAGGTCCAATTGTAAGGTTGTAAGGGCAACAGGTAAGATTGTAAGGTTTTTTGATAAAACTTGAAATGATTCTTCAAATATGTTACTTATTGAGTAAAAAAATAAAACTGATGCACACATTGCGTTTATGGTACAAAGATGAGGAGTGTGATTATCAATATAGTATGTCACAGCAATCAAATAGTAATTCACAACACGTTATTATATGCCACAGAATGTTTAGTCATGCTGTGTATTTAAAAAATTTCTCGCAGCAATGCTGAATGCAAAGCTAAAATTGAAGTTTTGACACTTTTTTTTATTAGAAATTTATTAGATTTTATTTATTTATTTATTTGTAAAATATTTGGTACTTTCATATTACCTGTGCACCAGTGATAACCCGCCAAATCTTGTTTCAGTTGGCATCAGTTGGAATTGTAACCCTTTCAATTCAAATGATTTGAATTCAATGATTTTAATTTTGATTTTAATTCAATTCTTGAGTTTTTGTTATTTGTATTGATGTGTTTGTGTTTATGTATTTTATCATGATTATATTTTAGCTATTTTTAAGTAATTTTTTTAAGACATTATACTGCAGCGTTAAAATATTTATTATTATTTTTTAATAGCTAATGTTAAAAGATTGTCGAAAAAAAAATGCTTGGCGAGATTTAAGAAAATTTGGCAATCACTGGTGCCTGGCTAACATAAAAGTACTAAAAATTTTAATAATTAAAAGCATGCAACATGATCACTATGGAGAAATGTATGACAAAGAATTGTTGGGTAAAGCCAAATCAGCCTATTTAACGTATATCAAAAAAGAATTATCAGTGCTAATAATATTTGTGTTATTTTTATTATTTAATATTTTTGTAGTTATCAGTAAATTTTGTATCAAATCATATATTACCTTATTAGACGCCTTCATAAATACCTTTTACTACATATATATGTTTAACCCCTTCAGGGGCAAAGTACTCTTGTAGTTCTAATATTGAAATGATTGATTGACACCAGGATTCATGAACGAATTTATTTTAAAATAAGTAAAAGCTTTTCCTCATGTAACTTATAAAATTCTGGTGTCATTCTGGCATTTTGGAATTAAAATTAAGTGGTATATATAATATACCGGTGCCCTTCAAGGGGTTAAAGATGCACAATGATGTACGTCAGAAAAATTGTAAGGTTTTCTGAATAGACATGTTGGCAGGTATGGTGTTGCTTTATCGGCCAAGATTTCCAATGCAAGGTATCGACACACCGCCATTTTTATTCCCAGCTATCCAACTTGTTTCAATGGAATAGCTAAAATCCTTTTGGAATATAAAAAGCTTAAGACTGTCGAATACATCTTTACTTAAACTTTATCTGGCCTTCACACTTATTAAACATAAAGTCTTTACTTTTATAAAGAACTGAAAAACACCATTAAAATAAGAACAAGACATCTTTTAAAAACATATCACCGTTACTAGCCGTGACTCAGAGGCGGCATTATGAACGTTGCCTTTCCACAGCACACTGACACAAAGACAAAAATGAAACGAAGCCGATGAGACATGGCTAAGAGTCTGTATATAAATGTATCTTTCCAAATGAGCTACCAATCACACGGCTTTGCATAATTAATGAGAATTATGTCACTGCCGGCATCCCGAAAGATCGAGAAAACGAAACGTGCTCAGCAGTGGAGAGAGAGCGATGAAGGAGGAAACAGATGGTCACGCCATCTGTTGACGGCTGCCGGAATCGCTCCGGAACATCGTAGCACTAGAATGCGTACGGGAAAAGAAGCCGGTAGATTGTAAACAAATATACGTATGCTCTAAAGATGCCGTGTACGAGTAGAAATGATTATGCCAGGATAATTATAAAGATATTAAAAGGTAAGCAAACTAAATGAAATATTAAATACGATATTTAACTATTGAAATAGATAAATCATAAACCAAAGATATGTGTAATTAAGCCAGAACTTAGAAATAAATATAAGACTGATAGAAACTTAAGAACTTAACATGAAGGTTAAATGAATGACTTTAGATGAATATTTAAAAAGAAGTGACAAGACTAAAAATGTGGACATGTATGGAATTTTATTCCAACAAGTTCTACCTTTCACCACCAGGGGGCGCAATCCGTTCTATATGAACATAACTAAAATCGTTAAGGCTATCGATGCTGATTCAAAAGAGCCATACCCATCGTGATCTGGCTCGTAGAACTAGAGATAGGAAAGTGCTCCTGGTGGTGAAACTGGGAACTAAAATTGGTAAGTTCTATCGATGTCGAGCAGTGGTGTAGTCGAGGGGGTACACAGGCAACACCTTACTTTTTATTTTATCTGAAACATCCCCCTACTTTTTATTTTCAAGGGGATGCTAGGGACAGGGGAGGAGGCAGACTTTTCAAACTTATAAACATTTTTAAACGATAAGCACGCTGAATAAAAAATTTTAAAAAATAAAGCACTGATTTTTTATACTTTCCATAACAATTGAAAAGTGTTTATGACATCAGATCGTCTGTCTCCCTGTCTATTTATCTGTTCTTCCTCTAACCTCCGTACGTTGGCTTGAATTACACCAAAATTGATGAATGTTTTTGAAGTCGAAAACCTTCTTTGAATGCTATCAAGTTCACTCATTCACTTACACGCACTTACAAACTAATTGTAAAACAGCAAAAAAGGACTTTGGGGATCTGAAAACTTAAGGAAACACCAACATACATATAGAATCGTTGTAAAAAAAGCAAAAGCGGATCCACTGAAACCTCAAAACGTAAAGCTATGCCAAAATTTCAAAGTCTCTCTCTCGTTTTTTTATGATTGCAACACTTTTCTTACACTACACATGTCCGGAAATTAAAAATGCAGTAATTTTCATTGTTGTCAGTGGACAACAGGTTTGATGTTATTCTACAACTGTTTCAAAAACAAAAGTTGCAAAACAAACATTAACAAAAATCTCATTGCAGAATTAGCATTGCTGAATTCTAAATTCGATTGTTCATACCCTATGTTCTGGACTATGAAAATCCCCCCACTTTTTTCTCCAGCACTACAACACTGATGTCGAGTCAAATGAACCAAACCGCATCGTGATTGGACCCATACAAACTGTGATAATTTGAAATAAAATTGCAAAATCCTTAGTTTTTTCTTTTTTTTTTAATCTCTGAAATCTTAGCCCACTCTAAGTAAGGATGCATACTTTTCAGATCCAAAAATCCAATATTTTTAAAATTTTTATATAGCCTATAAAAATTTAAATCCTTTTCAAAATGCATCATTTCATCAATTCATCCCTTTCGGTAGAAAGCGCCATGTTATCTTATCCAGAATTCGTGCAATTATCGGTACACGTGCAAATCTTTTACACCTGTCCTGTTGGAATAGAAAAGAATTCATTTTCTATTTTCATTAATGTGTTTTTAATTGATATTTTTAAAAGTTACTGGTCGGTGTTTAGCTCACAGGCTATCAAAGCCTGAGAGCTAATGTGCCCGCCCGTTCTGTATGTACGTATGTATGTATGTACGTAACGCGATAACTCGTGATAGAATTATCCGTTTTGCTTCAAATTTTGTTTCCAGGTTCATTCTAATAAGGTGCTTCCCTGATTAGTTTTGGGAGTTCATTGGTTAAGTATAAAGGGGGGAAAAGGGGGGGGGCTAACTCCCCACTAATTTAGATAAATGGGTTTTTCATGCAGAAGTATCCGATTTTCTTCAAATTTTGTATTTAGGTCCATTATGATAAGGCACTTCCCTGATTAGTTTTGGAGGTTTATTGGATAAGTATAAAGGGGGGAAACGGGGGGGGGTACCCCCCCCCTCCTTAATTTAGATAAATGGGTTTTTCATGCAGAATTATCCGATTTTCTTCAAATTTTGTATATAGGCTCATTGTGATAAGGCACTTCACTGATTAGTTTTGGAGGTTCATTGGATAAGTATAAAGGGGGTAAAAGGGGGGCTAATCCCCCTTAATTTACATAAATGGTTTTTTCATGCAGAATTATCCGATTTTTTTCAAATTTTGTATATAGGCTCATTGTGATAAGGCACTTCACTGATTAGTTTTGGGGGTTGATTGGATAAGTAAAAGGGGGGCTAATCCCTCTTAATTTAGATAAATGGGTTTTTCATGCAGAATTATCCGATTTTCTTCAAATTTTGTATATAGGCTCATTGTGATAAGGCACTTCACTGATTAGTTTTAGGGCTTGATTGGATAAGTATAAAGGGGGGTGAAAGGGGGGGCTAATCCCCCTTAATTTAGATAAATGGGTTTTTCATGCAGAATTATCCGATTTTCTTCAAATTTTGTATATAGGCTCATTGTGATAATGCACTTCACTGATTAGTTTTGGGGGTTCATTAGATAAGTATAAAGGGGGGTAAAAGGGGGGCTAATCCCCCTTAATTTACATAAATGTGTTCTTCATGCAGAATTATCCGATTTTCTTCAAATTTTGTATATAGGCTCATTGTGATAAGGCACTTCACTAATTAGTTTTGGGAGTTCATTGGATAAGTATAAAGGGGGGGCTAATCCCCCTTAATTTACATAAATGGGTTTTTCATGCAGAATTATCCGATTTTCTTCAAATTTTGTGTATAGATTCATTGTGGTAAGGCGCTTGCCTGATTAGATTTTGGGGTTTTCATTTGTTAAGTATAAAGGAGGGGAATGGGATGGGGGGGGGTCTTACCTCCCTTAATTTAGATAAATGGGTTTTTCAAGCAAAATTATCCGATTTTTTTCGAATTTTGTGTATAAATTCATTGTGGTAAGGCGCTTGCCTCATTAGATTTTGGGGGTTTATTGGTTAAGTATAAAGGGTGGGACCGGGTGCTTATCCCCCCCCCCCTTAATATATTGTTGATTTCTTTATTTTTCGAGTGGCATTATTCTTTTAAATAAGAGTATAATATACAATTAGTGTGAATAGCCTGTGAGCTCAATGCCCTCAGTTTAACTGGGCAGTTTTCTTTATTATGAATTTTGTTTAATTGAATTTGCGATTTTTATTTTACATAAGTTTGCAAATTTTCGTGAACGTGGAGTAATTATTTTGAAAAAAATGACGAGTTGACTTTGGATGTGGCAAACCCGATTTACAGTAACCCTCTTTTCTGTCTGAGTCAGATTGGAAATCTTATCAGTTTTTAGCAAAATAAAGAAAAGTTACAGTCCCATAGCTGCCAACTTTTACACTTTTTTGCTACCACTAAAATTTAATAGATATTTTTTCCTTATGTGATCACACGATTTTTTCGGTTTAATAAGATAAAATTTACTACCACATTTTAGTGGTAGGAAAAAAGCATAAACGTTGGCAGCTATGCAGTCCGAATTTAAAAAAAAATTTGAATTTTTAGAATGACAAAATCGACTGTGTGTGTATACTGAGTTTCGAATCAATACCTTTTGTAGGTTTTTTTTAAAAATTCAATGATGCGTGAAAAAGAGATAATTTCGATGTCTGGGATTATTAAAACGATAATTTTCTTTTAAGATTTTGATAAAGCAATTCCTTGTTTCGCTAATTTTGATGAGGTTTTTAATCAATATCTGTCTTAGGAGCCGACTTCTTTGAAACTGTAATTCCAGAAGGCCTGAATTTTTTTTACACCAGAAGACGCACACACAGACATTTCGAACATTAATAATAAGGATTTTTGTGAAGGAGCCCTAAAAAGACCCAAATTTTGCCTGGATCAACCCTTATTATCTAAATAGTATGTTGCATAGAAATCACAAGTCAATATATGTTAATTTGGTTTAAAGTAAAATTAATTAAAAATGTTAGCAGAAATTATTTAATTAAGAATAAGTTGTTATAAACATATAAATTATTTAAAAAAATAATTTCATTTGAAAATTAGTTTAATAAACATTACCTTCTACACCCCCCCCCCCCCCCCCTTTTATGCCAATATATGGGAAACTTTATTTCTGGGACCCGACCTCTGTTATTGACCTGATTATGGAGCATTAAACATAAAATCATAATCATAATCATAAAATCATAATGATTAATCATAAGATTATTAATAATTTACATTATTTTATTTATTATTATAGTAAAATGTGAGATTTTAAGGAAACATGACATTTTATTTTTGCTTTTTTCTTTTCAGAGGAGGTGAAAGAATGGTTTGTTTGTATGTAGACTATCTTTCTCAACAGAGGATGATTATGAAAGACACTGGGAAAAGTCGTACCGCTCAGTGCACAGGAAAGTAAAAAAAGAAAACAAACAGTGAATACAGAATGAAACAGGTGAAATTGTTGTAATTTGTATTTGAGTTAATGTAAATTTTTGTCTTTATGGCTTTGCTTATTCCTATTTGTTGGCATTTTAAAAGAAGTAACCCTTAAAATTGATATTTTCAGACATTTCTGGAATGTTTTAAACAATTTACTATGTTATCTTTAAGTAATCATTTGTCTAGCTATTTTGTTTTTCCAGTTTCACATATATATAAACAAAGTGTTGAGTTGTATAGGAAATGTACCTAAGCTCAAATAATATGTACCTAAGCCATAATAATTATCATTGTAAAACAACGATATAACGTCATAACAAAGATGTCGATAGGCTTATCGAATTACACTGATTTTAACAAGTTTGACGTCACTATTGGATCAATGTTCATCCAGTCATACATGTCTTTAGTTTTTCTAAGAAGTTTTTGGCAATGCCTTATAAGATCATTAAGATTTATATAGTAAAGGATAGGTTATCTACCTGATAGCTATTTTTCCTGTTTATTTGGCGATTCTGTAACCAACTTCTTCAAATAACCCAATAACTCAAAAAGAGCTTTTCCTCCCCATCTATATTTTTCAGGAAGCTGGTTTATGTGTTTTATCAATTGACGTGCTTGCTGATTGTGTTTATTAAACTCATATTACTAAATTAAAGTGCAATAAATGAATGGAATTTTGTGTAAAAAATGTATAACTTTTATAGCTTGTATTACAAGTGAGAGGGAAGAGGAGGGGGGGGGGATATTCAGATGATTGATTTCTTATTGTTACAATAAAATAATAAATTGAGCAGAATTTTTTTTTTTTTAAGTAAGGAATATTTAGATTTTAAACTGTGTGCCAGGGAGGTGGGGTTGAAGAAGAAATTTCCTGTGAATGATAATTTAAATTATTATTATTAGTAGTGTTCTTGTGTTTGTATAGTAACAGTCAGGGCAGATACAAATTTAAAACTCAGTTTTAAAATGTTTGCGATACGAGACAAATTTAGATCTTGATAATTTACTGTTACTAGAAAAACAAATACAGCAGAATTATTTTTTTTTTAAATTAAAGAAATGATATAAAGTTAATTTTAGTTCTAAGATAATTAGAGTAATAATTGTGATAAATTGTGTGCTAAATTAGCGTTCTAGTTACTTCATTACAAAGAAGGCATTTTCAATTTATGATGGTTAACATAGTGAGCTGAAACCTGAAAACTCTCTGTTAATGAGTCTTTGACAATTTTCTAAATCCCGTTATTCTGTTTTAACTTTTAACAAGACAACAATTATTTCCCTTTCAAGTAATGGTTCATTTCCTAATGAAATTCCAAAAAAAACTTCTCATATCAGCTTTTTTTTTTGTTTTTTGTTTTTTCCATTATGAAACAATTTTTATTGTTCTCTTAACAGTAATTTTTCCAGATGGTGACTTTTTTAGGTAAAGACTTCAATTATTTGCATCATAAATTTTCATGGGAAAATTTTTTTATTGTCTGTTTTATGTTAGCAGATGAATTAAAACACTGTTAAGTGATGCAAATCAGTTTTTTATCAAATTTTAGCTGCTCTCAATGACTCAATTCACCACCCATCAATTCTAAATATTTTTGTTTTCAAAGTCAGATGGAAGGGGCTCATGATCCCTTTTGAATGATGAATGTTTCTATACAAAAAACATATTTTTAAATGTAAACACATATTTTTAAATGTAATGGTGTGCCTCTCCTCTCCCTTCCTAGAAGAAGAAAAGAAATAAAATCCCCCTGAACAATGCAAATGTTTTGACTATCATGAAGTCATTTAAAACGAAAAGGCGTGGAATTTGCTGACATTACCCTTTAAACATCGAAAAAAGCTTTTAATTTTCTTACATATGTGATATACCTTTAATAATAACTAATTGCTCCCTCACGAAGACCTTTCCATAAATATCGAGTCACGTAAATCTTCTTAAAAGGTTTTTTCTTAACATTTTCTAAGAGATTCTTTGATTTATAAGGTAATAGGAAACTATGTTCGATTTTTCTTATATTTGAATATAACTCCCCAAATTTCATACATTTACAAATATACCTGTAAGTTTTATGCATTTGCGAATAAAATTTATGTACATGTTATAAAACAGCTAGTTTGGAGTTGTGGACAAAATTAAGTTACAGTAAAACCTCTAAATAACGGACACCTTGAAAGTGCAGAAATTGTCTGCAATTCGGAAGTGTCCGCTATTGGGAAAACCTCGGAGATTCACCAAATCGTTAAGAAATGCTTAATGTTTCATTAATTGGCTTTTATATGTCTGAAAACTGTATTATATGATTAATCAGGAATTAAAATTATTCTGTTAAGCAATAAAACTGAAATGATATTGAACATACATTTTTCCACTGTTTATTGCATTCTTACGAAAAAAATCTGTTATAAAAGTTTGCTTTTGTTTGCAATTACATGTAATTTGTCTTTCTATGTGAAGTTTTAATTTTATCAGTACTTTTAATCCTTCTAAATCATTATCATCAAAAAGAAAAGAAAACAGGTGTAACTGTTCATTGTATTTTGCCGCTTCTTGAAAATTCTCGATAGTTGCTGGAAACATCCCCTAGTGATTCATATCACTAATAGAGTCAGCTTTTGTCGAAGATTCTAAAGAAATATAATCACCTACATTAGGGGTGCACAACCTGTGGCCCGCGGGCCAAAAGTGGATTATTGGTGGCCCGCGGATCAATTTCGCCGATTGGATGCAAAAAATCGCGAATTTCGCCGATCGGGTGCATAGAAATCACAAAATTTTCCAAATTTCGCCGATCGGACGCATAATAATCGCGAATTTCGACCATCGGGTGTGTAAAAATCGCAAATTTTGCCGATCGGGTGCGTATAAATCGTAAATTTCGCCGATTGCCTGCATAAAAATCGTGAATTTTGCCGATCGGGCCCGTAAAAATTGCGAATTTTGCCGATAGGGTGCGTATAAATCGCGAATTTTTGCCGATCAGGTGCGTATATATCGCGAATTTTGTCAATCGGGTGCATACAAAACACGAATTTTGTCGATCGGGTGCGTAAAAATCGTGAATTTTGCCGATCGTGTGCATATAAATTGTTATTTTTGCCGATCGGGTGCGTGTAAATTGTAAATTTCGCCGAATTTTGTCGATCGGTTGCGTAAAAAATGTGAATTTTGCCGATAGGATGCGTATAAATTGCGAACTTTGCCGATCAGGTGCGTATAAATCGTAAATTTCGCCGATCGTATGCGTAAAAATTGCAAATTTTGCCGATCGGGTGCGTAAAAATCATGAATTTTGCCGATAGGATGCGTATAAATCACGAACTTTGCTGATCAGGTGCGTATAAATCGTAAATTTTGCCGATCGTATGCATAAAATCACGAATTTTGCCGATCGGACGTGTAAAAATTGTAAATTTTGCCGATTAGACACTTAAAAATCACGAATTTTGCCGATCACCTGCGTAAAAATCGTGAATTTTGCCAATCGGGCCCGTAAAAATCGCGAATTTTGCAGACCAGGTGCGTATGAATCATAAATTTCGCCGATCGTATGCGTACAAATCGCGAATTTTGCCAATCGGGCCCATAAAAATCGCGACTTTTGCCGATCGGGATCGTAAAAATTACGAATTTTGCTGATTGGGCCCATAAAAATCGCGACTTTTGCCGATCGGGCGCATACAAATCGTTACTTTTGTCGATCGGGTGCATGTAAATTGTAAATTTCGCCGATCGTCTGCGTAAAAATTGCGAATTTTGTCGATCGGGTGCGTAAAAATTGTGAATTTTGCCAATAGGATGCGTATAAATTGCGAACTTTGCCGATCAGATGCGTATAAATCGTACATTTCGCCGATTGTATGTGTAAAAATTGCGAATTTTGCCGATCGGTGCGTAAAAATCGTGAATTTTACGGACAGGATGCGTATAAATCACGAACTTTGCTGATCAGGTGCGTATAAATCGTAAATTTTGCTGATCGTATGCATTAAAATCGTGAATTTTGCCGATCGGGCGCATAAAAATCGCGAATTTTGCTGATCGGGTGCGTATAAATCGTTACTTTTGCCAATCGGTTGCGTGTAAATTGTAAATTTCGCCAATCGTCTGCGTAAAAGTCGCGAATTTTGCCAATCAGGTGCGTAAAAATCGCAAATTTCGCCGATTAGGCGCGTAAAAACCATTAACTTCACCGATCGGGAGTGTAAAAATCATGAATTTTGCCATTCGAGTACGTAAAAATCGCAAATTTTGCCGATCGGGTGCGTATAAATTGTAAATTTCGCCGATCGCGTGCGTAAAAATCGTGAATTTTGCCGATCGGGCCCGTAAAAATCGTGAATTTTGTCGATCGGGCCCGTAAAAATTGTGAATTTTGTCGATCGGGCTCGTAAAAATCGTAAATTTCATCGATTAGGCGCGTAAAAATCACGAATTTCATCGAACGGACGCGTAAATTCATGAATTTTGCCGTTCAGGTGCGTAAAAATCACGAATTTTGCCGATCACTTGCGAAAAAATTGCAAATTTTGCCGATCGGGCGGGTAAAAATTGTGAATTTTGTCAATCACGAGGAAAAAAATCTATGAATATTGTCAATCGCGCATGGAAAATAAATGCAAGATTTTTCTATCCTTGCCAACTGAAATGTGTTATACTGACTAAGGAGGTGGGTGAGTATAGAGAGCTAACTCTCCTTTTAAAATTAGCCATTTTTATGAACTTTTAGGCCGATACTCCCCTTCCTTCCTCGAAACAAAATTTTGTTCACCCTATGGATGTTGGCTCTGGACAATCCTGTCATTTTTGTGACTGACCCTCCTCTTAAAAAGGTTGTGCACCCCTACTTGATATCCACATTTTATGACTGAATATGTTAAGAAGTACAATTTAGAATAATATATGTTTCTCCTCCTCCCCACCTTCATTCATGAAAGCAGAATTTTTTTTCGACACTGGCAATCTTTAAAGCTAAATTTACACCCTCAAATAAAGTCAAGGAGTATTTTCACTCTTTGAAAATAATTTTAGCTATATCTCTTGTCTAAATACAAACGTAAACTGTTGATATACCCTTGCCAACAGAACTGAATACGTTGACTGGGAAGGAAGGAACCTAGGGGGCTACCCCCCGTCACATCTCCTGTAATTCTACTGTTGGTGGCCCTCGACAACCCAGTCATTTTTGTAAGTGGCCCTTCGCTTAAAAAGGTTGTACACCCCTAACCTACATCAACTGATTCTTCTTTAGTAGGTCATCATCAATGTTGATGAACATTTCCACAGTTTTTTCACTCCTGACACATTTCATTAATTCACTTATTGCACTTAATTCATTTCTATCAGAAATAAGTGTTTCATTTTGTTTCAATAAAACTGAAATGATATTGAACGTACATTTTTCCACTCTTTATTGCATTCTTACGAAAAAAATCTGTTATAAAAGTTTGCTTTTGTTTGCAATTACATGTAATTTGTCTTTCTATATGAAGTTTTAATTTTATCAGTACTTTTAATCCTTCTGAATCATTATCATCAAAAAGAAAAGAAAACAGGTGTTTGTATTTTGCCGCTTCTTGAAAATTCTCGATAGTTGCTGGAAACATCCCCTAGTGATTCATTTCACTAATAGAGTCAGCTTTTGTCGAAGATTCTAAAGAAATATAATCGCCTACATCAACTGATTCTTCTTCAGTAGGTCATCATCAATGTTGATGAACATTTCCACTGTTTTTTCACTCCTGACACATTTCATTAATTCACTTATTGCACTTAATTCATTTCTATCGAAAATAAGTGTTTCATTTTGTTTTAATATAAAACCTGCTTTTCTGAAACGTTGTCATACATTTTCCGATTATATGTTTTTTTACAGCTGAAGAAATCTAAATTCGAGAGCATCGGGAACATTAATTAGGCAGTTATCAATCGTATTAATAGAATCTAGCTTCGAAAAAATGTGGGATATGGAAGTTGAGCTTGGAGGTGAAAAAACACAGTTTTAACATTGTCCGCTTTCAAATGTTTTGGATGAGAAGTTGCATTGTCCAAAAACAAGATAACCTTTTTTTGTTTTTTTCATCCTGTTATCAAAGGAAGTTTACCCATTAATCACTAAAGAGCTGGTCATCCATGCTTTCTTATTCATTCTCCACATAACACCAAATTTATTAAATTGGATGTTCTTTGAGAAAAACATGGGGTTTCAAAATTTGCGACACATTGCTCTGATAAATTTAGAGACTTTTTACTTTTTTCCATTTTCTTTCTCTTTAAAAAATCATTTTTCATCCTTTATCAGCCAAACTACAAACATTTAAGTTTTGGGAGTGGGGATTGGAAAAGTGTCCGCTATTCGGAAGTGTCGTTATGGAGGTTTTACTGTATTATGAAGAAATGTAAACCTCCCCCTTCCACCACACCTCAAACATAAAAAAAGAAAAGTGATTCCCTTCTAAATGAATTTGGCTATTAATTATTTTTATATATTAAAAAAAAAGAAACTTTGTTTATCTTTAAGGGGGTTCTCAAATGATCTGCTTAATAATGCAAAACTTTCTGACACATTTTCGGACTCATTTTTAAATGAAAAGGATAAAATTGGCAGACCAGAGTATTGAAGATGTTTGGAATGGAAGTGAGTTTTCCATTTTTTGATAAATTACTTATCAAGTTATAAGCGATTTATGTCACGCGACGACACATTTATCCCCTTCTTTGTGCTGCATCGTTGGAAATTCAGTTCAAAATGCAGTAATTTTTTAAAGATCTTCTGCCTTTACGAAAAAATGGAAAATGTGTTTCAATTAAAAAGTTTCTAAATAAAAACACCTGCCAATTTCATGCGTTTCTGAAGGAAAATTAATTAAAAAATATGTCATAAAGTACCCAGTTTGGATTTGAGAACAAACAGCCTTAAGAAAGCAATAATTGAATTAAGGAATTAAGCTTCTAAAGAATTTTTCATAGTTTCTTTAATTTATTCTGTTGATAAAATTTCTTTACAAATTATGTTTATATATTATTTTAATAGTTTTATAACATTTTAGAAATTAAGAGAATTTATGATTTTAATCAATGATTTAAAAATACAGTTGAAGTACTTTATAACAAACTACGATATAATGAAAAGCATGATATAATGAAATGCTCATAACCATTTAGTTGGTCTGTATGTTAAAGAATACTGAATTCGAAATGATATAACGAAAAATTTATAACAAAAATAATTCGAGCATGAAAAGTGAGGAAAAAAAACCGATCTAGCAAATTTTTTTACTTTTTTTTACCTAAAAAATGGCCGGGAAATAGAATTTTATTTCTTAAATACCAGCTATTTTTTTCATGAGATAACCTTCAATCTTTTTCTCTATGACCAATCACATATTTTCAATATTTTCAAGATAGATTTGGGGGAGGGGCAGTATTTTAAGACAGTCAGAGGAGCGATAGCTTAGCTGAACTGGAATTATGTTATTTTTTATTTGATAACTGATTTCATTGACATTTGCTTTTCCTGTAAATTTATCGCATGTTAATTTTTAAAACTTTTTGTAAGCTGTCTGTGTCTGTCAAAAAAAAAAAATAAATAAATAAATAAATGAATAAAATAATATATTGGAGTTTAGAAGAGAAAGTTGAAATTATAAAAAGTGTCGAAAATAATGTTAAAATAAGCGATGTAGTGAAAAAAATTTGGCATTCTAAGTAGCACTCTCAGCAATTGAAAAATTGAGAAAAATTATTAAAATATTCAAAAAGAGTACAGTTTCCTCATCGTTTAAACGTATATGCACAGCGAAATATGAAGATATGAAGGAATTATTATTTTCATGATTTTAAAAATGCAAGATCCAAAAACTTCCATTTTAGTGGAAGTATTTTTCAACAAAAAGCATATGTGTTTGCCAAAACACTTGTATATAAAGACTTTCATGTAAATGATGGTTGGTTGAGTAAATTCAAAACAATATATGAAATTGTGTATAAAAAATTATGTGGAGAAACAGCCTCTGTTTCATAAGAAACAATTGAAAGATGTAAGAACGAAAACTCAAACATTTTTTAGGCTTACGATTGAAAATATATATTTAATATGCATGCCTGATAACTTCATTTTTCAAACCTATATAGGTCTGTAAAACTGCCCTTTAAGAGAATTATATCAATAATATTTTTTTTTACATTTAAATTTGCCCGATTTTTTTTTGTGTGTAGCATAGTATGATATATATATAACCTGAAATTCAGTCATCCAGATCTATCATTACAAAATAAAAATTCTGTGTTATGAATTGTACGTATTTATTCGCAAAAATATGATTTCCTTGAAATTCCTTTTTAAATCAACGCCTTTCTTCTCTTTTCTGTTTGTAGTAAAAATCATCCTTACTATGGAGGCTTAGTATAATATGAATACATAAGGCCTATCTCTTTTTATTAAACAAAAGTTATTTTAAGAAATATCTTTATGTAATAAAACATCCTTTTTTATGATAGTCTTCAATTTATAGAATTCTGCATACTCAGATTACATTCGGCCTATATTAGTCAGGGTAATTGGCATTCCTACTATATAACAAAATAATTTGTTATAACGTTTTAACGAAAGCACGTTATAACGAGCAAATCTTTGGAGCACTTTCGATTTCGTTATAAGGTGCTTTGACTGTATATCAAATGATTAAAACCACGATTAAATTATTATATTAATATCACTGACACCGTTTTTATAATAAATTTACTTAATTTTTTAAATGTTTATTTTCACCCCCTTCATGAAATTTCTATTTTAAAAATAGAGATTAGAAGTCAAAAATATATTATTTCACTTCAGCAATTTTAAATTATGAAAATGATATTCAAAGCTCTTCGGATCTAATGAAATATTTCATATTTTAAAAAATTTATTTAATTAAAAATTTCTTATTCTATAATTGTTAATGTTAAAAATCTTGATGCGAACTTTAAACTTCCGTGAGACAATTTTTTTTTCTGTTTGTAGTTTTTCATCCATAAAAAGTTTATATATACATTCAAATAAAAGATGTCAAATCTATTAAAATCTTATATCATGAGAAATATGATATAGTTGATTTTGGATGATCCATCCACAGCAAGTAAATGTTAATTAACTTTTTAAAATGAATCTAGAATGAAATGAATGTTGTAAAATGATGTGTGGACCCACCAAAGAAATGAATTTTCTTGCTGGCAATACTTGTTTACATATTTGTTATCAGGCTTCTTGTTTTAATGCTGGGTTCTTTATGTTAGAATTGCTTTATTTACAGATTTATTTATTGTTTACATTTAGAGTTGTTTTTCTGTAATTCTATAGACTGTGAAATTAGACAACTCAATATAACTAACATATTAAGAGTATGTTGGAAAGTTAAGTAATGAGTCAATACTAATTTAATGGCCCAATGCAATAATTATTCTTAAAAATAATACATGTATATGATTTATGCAGTGTATGGTTGTGCATAAATATATAATATATATATATATATAGTACTATTATACATATAGATATATATTTATGCACAACCATGATAGTAGTCCCTCATTGTATCACTTGTTCAGATATATAACTCTGTTATAGCCTCCTGATACAGCCTATGCCTTCTGAAAAAATAATCTATAGTTTAACTGCATTTTTATATAACTAGTATTTAGATGTTGATTGTATTATGTATTATATATCTCTCTTAAACAGAGGTTTGCCTGAAAATCTTTCAAACAATCTGTTGAACAGGTGTGTGGAAAAAGGGATAACATTCCAACTGCTGTAAATATTGAGGAAACACAAAAAACATTTATGTAAAAAAAAACTATCAATTTTAGAGAAATGTTCACCATTATTTGATTGTAGCTCTAGTCTATGAAGGTTCATCTTATAAATTTAAAAGAAAAATACTCATTAATTTATTAGATATTATTTCTTAAACTATCTCATTTAATTTTTCATGTTTTTGGAATGTTATTCTTTTACCACTCATCCATTCAGTTGCTTTTGCATTTTTTTAACTTTTGATAAGTGTTTCGAATATGTTGTGAAAACCGTTTTTTGTTCCACCCAATATTTAACTCATGACAACCAGTTTAATGGACCAGTTCCACAGCTGACAACAAAAACTTTAAGCACATTATTCTTGGAACAAGCTTTTTTGAATTTATGTACCTTCTGATGCCGAAACCGGTAAAGCCATCGATATTTTGTGTTTTGCAAATCAAACTAGTCTTTATTAATTGGATGACAAATCTTTAAAAAAATTTAATTTTTAATACTTTCGATTTTTTGAACAGTTTTATTTGAAAATAAAAAAATTGTGCCAAAAATTGACCTCAATCTCCAAACAGCCACCGTTTTGTGAAATTTTTATTTGTCTTAGTGATTTGAAGTTTGTGTCATAATGAATTATCCCATTTTCTCTATTCATAATTTATTCAATATTCAATCAGTTATTTACTAAAGAATACTTTTATTTAAAAATCCCCTGCTCCCTATTCAATATTTCTTTTTTTTTTTTTAGAAAACAAAATAAATAAATTTTCTTAACTGATTTATAAAAGTTAACAAAGCCTAATTTTATTAAAATTATCCACAATAAATATCACTTCTAAGCCATAATTAAAAGTTCAGACATGAAGTTAATTTTCATAAATGTTAAGGGTGTTCATTAAAAAATTGAATAAGTTCGTTTTTTTAATGAAAAATCATAACATTTTGGAATTATTTATAAGCTTCAATAGTTTTATATTTTAATCTTTAAATCACAATGCATTTCACTCAGATCACGCTATAAATTAATTTAACTATCATAAAATAACTTTGCTTGTATTCAAATAATTATAACTACTTTATTCAACTTAATTTGGAATTATTTGTACTTAAAAGTAATCCTTTCATTTTTATTCGTATCTTAAAGTATTATTGAGGATGTTAGCATTTATTTCATGTCTTTTTTTTCTCTAAAAACTTCATTTTTCTGCAACATAAATTTTCTATTTATGTTAACTCTTTATTTCAGTTTGCGAAGCAGAATCATCATTTTCAGGTTTCCAGTCCTAGCTATTTTGAAAATGCGAGGGAGGAAGCGGTCGCTGACTTTTTTTCTCAAGGAACGTGTCATTAAAGGTTGCCGGGGACGCTATCATTGGTGCGATAGTTCAGACAGCTGCGTTATCGCATTGGGCGGTTTATCGTTCAGACGTTCCAAGCTTCGGACACTGTCAGGAGAAACACTAAGTGATAGAAGAGGAGGGTGTTTGGCGAGCAATTTGATAAAGTCTGATTTGCCGCGCTGTTTTTAAATCAGTAATGTGTGAGTGTCCCAAAAGAGTGAGGTGGCCTTTTCCAAATTGCGAGATAGACTACAGTCTCTCTGCATTTTTTTAAAACTATACAATATGTTTTTTTTATTTAATGAATTGTTATAAAGTTATTCTAGATTTTCCCCAAAATTACAAAATAAATTAAAAGAAACCTCCACACCTCAATTATTCCCCTCCTTGGGCAAATATGGCCACAGAAGTAGTTAAATTAAAAGAAGTTTGCAGCTAAAAAAAAAAAACTGTTGTCTCCAATCACTTATTAATATTAAAATTTATTTCCACCAGCCAGGGTAATGGAATAGTGGAGGCTTCCTACAATTTTCTTCAAGTTATTCATGGCTACAAAACAGGTATGTTTGACTTTTTCAATATTTTGTAAATCAAGTGCACATAGCGAATATTGTGACATTAAGACAAGTTAACTTATCAGAATCTGGGATGTAAATAAGTATGATATTACCATCATATCTAAGAATACTTCAATGATCACCAAATTATTTTTACTACATTATGATATAAAGTTAAAAATTTTTCATGTGGTATAATCAAATAAACAATGTAGTAGATTTGCGGATTCATTCAATACAAACTTAAAGAAAAAAAAATTAATCTCTTAGCTAAGCTATAAATTAAAGTGTCAGAGGGTAGATTGACAGCTGTCACGATATCAAAATGACCAAAGATTTTTTCCTGAAGTCGACTTCATTCACATTTTAGTTGTTGTATTTGTTTAAGTGTTTATGGTGTATAAGAAAAAAAAAATGCAAATGCTACAATTTACATGCATCCGATATTTTTATTCATAATTATTACAAATAATATTTAAAAGAAATTCATGCAATTATTTTAAGATTATTAAAATTGCTTCAACTTTGTAATTTATGTCAAGATACTAAAAAGATTTGAAATCTGTTATAATGGACAAACCAACTGTAAAATAAATAAATAAATAAAAAATAAAAAAATTAATTTAATATGCCATATTTCATGCTTGATTGTTTTACCCACACATGGTGCTTACACCATAACTGTCAACCCCGTGTAAAAGAATATATTGGTGGTGTGGTAAGGTTGATTTTTTTGTTTCAGATGATTATTAAGGATGCAATCAGGTATAACAATTTACTGTGCACACTGTACGTAGTGAAATTTGGAAGTGTTTGTGTTTAGATCGAAAAAAAATTAACATTCACACACTTAGATGAAAGTAGAATAAATTCAATGCCAAAATTAATTTTTCTCTAAAATCCATTCTGCCAAAATCAATTCCTACTACCACCACTAAAAAAAACTGGGGAAACCTCCCCATAATTTCACTAAGAAATATGTAATATGTGCACAAACTAACACTAGCGATAAACACAAAGCATTTTCTTGCATGTTATCTTTCTTAATTTTTTGACGCCATCAGTTATGATTGTATCCTGGCACCCGTGGTATAATGATGGGCTACTGTATTACAGAATCCATGTCAAAATTTGGTCTATATTGAATCCTTTGACAAAATTTGATAATAGTGAAGTAGTGACTACTTTTGAAAAGTAGTTTGGTAGTTGCTACTTTTTAAAACAAGTAGTTGTAGTTAACTGCATTTTCGATAACCTAGTTGTAGTTTGTTACAAAAGGAAAAAGTAGCTTTCCTATATTTTTGTTTTAAAATTTTAGCTAATGTTACACCAAAACAGCAAGCTAAAATGCAAAAAAAACAATTACTGAAGATTCGTTGATACTGAATTTGAATAAGAAATTCTCCAAATTAGTCAACTATAGCCAAGTTGGCTTCAGTTATTGAGACTTGTTTGGTCACCAAAGTTGGCGGTATTTCACCAAGTGTCGCCAAGCTTGACAAGAATTTGACGCTAATGAATGTATAGTTTTATGCATATGATTGGAAAAATAATTACAACAATGAAAGATAATTATTTGTGAGAAATCACATTCACTAAAACCCATAAATTGTTGGTTTTTTGTGATCTGCTGTTTTATTTCACAGTGTCAACCACCCTAGAATTTCAAACTGCTATATCTCAGCCATATTTTAAGATAGACGCAAAACAAAAAATGCTCTAGAATCCTTGTATCAAAGCCTAACACTTAAACAAAAAATGAATTTTGTTTATTTATTTTTTTATATATATTTTTTAGTTTTAAATATTTTAGTGGCTGCAGTTTTGAAACAAATACTGTTTAATGTGGCATCGGGTCCAGTGGGGGAGTGTTTGTAACATGCTTTCAAATGCTTTGTGCATTTGATTTACGCATTGCGACACTCTGGCCGAAACCTACTGCTACTATTGCACTAATTTATTTTATATTTTTCGTTCTGAAATATGGCTGTTATTTTACTCTATACCCACTGCCGATGAGGCCACAGCCTTTTGCTTCTGGTTTCTTGTTTTAATTTAATTAGTTAACAATTTTCTCTTTGGTGTTTTGCTGGTTTGTATTTGTTAATGCTAAATTATGATGTGAATTCTGGGTCTGCCAAATACTTACAAAATATAATCCACTCGCTCTATATATATACATACATACACACACACACACACACACATATATATATATATATATATTGTATATTTATTTTAGATTAATAATGATTTTATGAAGTTCTTAAATTTTAATCATTTGTTGCATGTTAATAATTAGTACACTGATATTGTATAAATTTGCTGTCAATACTGTACCTTTTTATTTATATATAAGGTTTCAATATGTGTTTGTGTCATATATTTGACCAATTAGGGAATTTCAGCATGTGAAATATTTTTATTTCAGTAACTTTTTTTTTTCTGAGAAATTGTATTAAATGTACTTTTTATAAACTTGGTGTTTAAGAATAAATTTCATGATTTTTTTTTTCTTTTTAAAATAAATTGAAAGTTTGCATTGTTTCTCCTTTTTATATATATAAATTTGTTGTCAGTAGAATTGACAGCAAATTTTTAATAATCTACAAGTCTAAACATTTTTATGGCATATATTTGAGGATGAGAGTTTCAAAACTCGCCTTATCCCAAATTAAAAAAATTGTGTTTTCTGTATCAATGTATTCTATTGGTAAATCTTCACTGAAAAAACACTACAATCTGCAGAAAAACCAGTTTTAGCACGTATTTCTGACATTCTAAAATCTTGGTTTACAATGAAAACCAGTCAGAGCGTTTTCGCTATTTCCTCAAATTTGATTTTTTGGATAAGGCGAGTTTTGAAACTCACGTCCTCATTTGTTTTATTAAGAGGCTAACTTCACTCAGTCAAAAACACCCTCTCACTAATGTTAATCCTATGGGGGTGAAATAATTTATGATATCTTGTTCGCATTTCAATATTTTTAAATGTTTTTTTTTTCATTGGATAGCTGAAGTAAATCTCTATGCACGCTCCTTTGTATTTTTTCGATTTTAATTACAATTTTTTTTTTAAATTAAAAACTTTTACTTTCAGAACCGGTTTCGAAAGTGAAAGTATCCTCAATTTAAAAAACTGCAACAAAAATCGAAAAAGTAAAAAAGAGTGTGCATAGAGATTGACCTCAGCTATCCAATGCAAGAAAAATATATATATATATATTGAAATGCATAAAATAGATATCGTAAATTATTTCCCCCATAGGATAAACATTAGCGAGCGGGTGTTTTTGACTGAGTGAAGTAGGCTGTAAAGTAAAAAACTTCAACAGTATGTTTGTATGTACAAGGCGTTTGGTCATTATGGTATTCATTATGGTATTCATTCATAAACCATAAAATAAATTTGTTCTGAGAAAAGAAAAAAATTTCTATAAATAAAATTAGTTCTTCCATTTAAAATAGAAGTAAATTAAATACAGTGTATAAAAATGGTATTTTTCCAATGATAGCATTTTTTCCTGTTGCACTACTACACTTGCATCATTCACTTGAGATTTAGAGTAAAACTTTTATGCTTTTTGTGCAACTGTGAGAGAGCTGTTGATGGCATATGTCTGTGTGTATATATAAAGTTTCAAATACTGCAATATAGCAATATGTGCACTTTACAAATTGCAAATGTGGCTTTCTATTTTTTCTTGGTTTCTTGCCTATTTAAAAATTGTACGCGTCTCAATACTGTCATTGCTCTTTTTATTTTTTTATTTTATTTTTATTTTTTTATAAGCGAGTTGTTTTTCAAGTGTACACACAGTTCATGAATTGGCAATTTTAATTCTAAATATATTGTTGTTCAAAAACAAATTGGAGGAGCTAAAAGTATTTTAAAACAATAATGAATCATATATTTTTTTTTTTGTATTCAGAATTGTATTCTTAAAAAATGATAATTTTTAAAATGAAGATTAATCAATGTTGAATCTCTGCTTTTAGTAATAAATAAAAATTTTAACAAATTTGAAAATTTATTTATAAATTGCTAATATAATACATATACAGTATTTGGAAGCAATTTATGAATTTAAAAAAAAGTTAGTTTCTTTGAATTAAAAGAACAGCACTATATAATATTGTTACAAGATAATATATATTTAAATTGAGTTTTAAAAAAATCTCAAAGATGTATTTGTTATAGCTGAAGTTCTATATATTATAACTAAAACTGGTCATTTATTCTAAAAGAATTTTAGCATTTTTTTAAATAAAAGCTGTATATAATGTTATTCCTGTTACAAATATTAAAATTGATGGTGTAGATAATACATGTGTTTGATTTTAAGTATTTCCATTTTTAGATAATGTGCCTCCATATATGCATAGTATACATAAGTACATATAAGTACTTTTCTCTTCATTTCATTATGACATTATTTATCGATATATATATATATATATATATATATATATATATATATATATATATATATAAGCAATGTTTGGCTAATATGATGATGAAACCTCTCATTTAATATTTTATTTGTGGTATTTAGGCATTTGGAACTTGATAATTCTGTCTAAATTCCACAAATTTCATTTCATTTCATTCATTTAATTCCATTTATTCAATTTTTAATTTAATTTCTTATCCTTTTAATATGTTTTTGTCTCCATATTCAGTGTGTTGGGGATCTTTCATTGTCAACTACTTATTACATACTTAATTATTATTTCATTGTTTAAGTTGGTGTTATGATAATGTTTCATTTATGGTTATTATATATATATATATATATACATATGAGCTGAACATTTATTAACAAAATTATAATTACTTCGCTTTTAACTGGTGTAATAGGATCACTTAACTACCTTGTTATAATTAAATTTCCTAACTTAATTTTTGTCATTTAAGATTAGATACTGTAATAATAGTCCTTTTTACAAGACATTTACATGTATTTTGATTAAAATTTGTAATTAATTAAGAATTAATTTGGTTATTGTTTTCATAAATGGAATGAAAGGTTTTTCTAAAATCAGTGTTGTCACGAAAATAAAATACCGCAACAATGACTATTTTTTTAAAAAAATTCAGTAAAGATAAAGTAGGACATAGTTGCTGCACAGGTTTATTTTATATTTATGATTAAAAAGCAAAATTTAAATTCAAATGCTCAATTTATTTTTCTTTGTCCCATTTTTTTTTTTTTTTTTTTTCCCCGAAACAAATGATGTCATCCTCTAATGCAATTAAAATATGATTTTTTTTTTTTTTTCATTTGCTATTTTTAGTCAATTTTTATTGTAACTTTGATGAATAAATTAGATGATATTCTGGCTTGACTAATGCACGGCTGCCAACTTCTACGCTTACTTTGAATAAAATAAATATTTTAGTACCGGAAATTTCACTTAACAATTGCAATAAAGTATAAAGTACTGCATGTCATTAAAAAAAATTTAGTGTACAATTTATTAAAGAAGTTGGCAGCTCTGCTAATGTTGTTTGCAAATATTTTTCGTCCTTATTATTATTATTATTATTATTTAAAGTTTAAACCTGCATCTAAAAAATATTAGACTGCAGTGCGAAATCTTCGCACAGGTCCTCTGGTTATTCTATAAAACTTATTATTAATTAATATGTCTTACATTGAGTTTACCATAAATGCCTTTTGTAGTGCTGTAGTTTTTAAAGAATTGGTCATTTAAAATTTCTACATAATCTGGCTAGTTTTAGTGTTAACCAGTGTTTTTTTTTTTTTTTTTTTTTTTTTTTTTTTTTTTTTTTTTACTTAAAAGAAACTTGATTATTTCAATATTCAAATAATGTGAATGACATCTAAACTCATGTCCTTGATCAACATATTTTGCAGTGTTCAGGATATAATATTTATATTGACTTTATCATGCATTGAATGAATCTGTTTGCTTGCAAAGAAATTAAAAAGGTATTTTTTATACTTACAGTTTTATTAAAATGCCCTTTTCCTTTGCACCACTTGGAATTACAAGTTTTTCACACTTTTTTATCATGGTGTAACTATTATATCAGAAATCACCAAAGCAGCATTAATCATTGTTCAACTAACTTAATTTTATCCTTTTTGTGTGTGTGTGTGTGTTTTCCCTTGATAAGAAGCAGCAAAAATCGTTAAAATGTTCAAATAAGTGTTTTGCATAGTGTATGTTTGGCATAAAAGCCCAACAGATTGTAAGCGTGATTTTGATTGTTTGGTCAGCTGTGCAAATCCTTGTATTTAATTTTCAAAATGACTGTGTGCAAATGTGTTCAACTTTTTTTCCCTTCAATTTGTGAGTGTTTCATTTTACTTCTCATTTCCCCCCCCCCCCCCCCTGTTTTTGATTATTGAAGGAAAAATTTGATTTTTCCTTCCCTCTGTGTTTATAACAAAAACAGCTTTAGGGTTTTAGATTATTTTGCCTGTGTATGTATTTCATTTTTTTATATGTGTAATTTTGAAGCCTATTTTATATATTTTTAAGAGGTTTGTGTAATAGTCATACATATTTTCCCCTTCACTTGGTAATTATGCATGTTAGTTAATTTTATTTACTACATTTTTCGTAATTTTTTATTAGTTATTATTTGCTTTTAAAATACATAGGCAATATTAGCAAAGAACAGTACAAAATAATGTAAAGTATTTGCTTTACTGTAAAAAAAAGTATTTCCTTAAAAAACGGCAAAGTTTTATACTTTAAAGGAAGTTAGTGAAAATAAACTATGTAGAATTATTCTATGATCTTTTAGGATTGCTTTTATAATAGAATCTTGATTTATTTCAATACTTAAAAATTAAACTGGTTGAATAAACTTTATCCCTTTTTAAATTATAATCTAAAATTTGTAAAACATTGGGTGGTTTGAAAATTAAATTTAATAAAACAAGCTTCATTTACTACTGCATATTTTTTAAATAACTTTTTTCTTTAAACTAATTATTAGAGACAAACTGTGGTTAAATTAAAAAAAATAATAATACTGGTGAAATGTGTGATATTACAAAGTGTGTTATTAAATTGTAACCATTATTTTGTAATGGTGAGCTATTTATATATGTATAAAATTGTTTGTTGCAGATGTTTCAAGACAAGTGCAAATTACTATGCAATGCACTTCTTTTTCATATTTAATTGCAATCTCAAAAGTTTTGATGTTATTTCTAGAAGTAGCTCGTTGTTTTACTGAAATGTATAGTTCTTGTACATACATATATATTTATATATATATATATAGATAGATAGATGTTCTGCCTGAATGTAAAGTACAGTTTAATTGAAACGTATTGAGTGTTTCTTATTTTGTCTGTAGTTATTTGTACACATAAGATTAGTCATGATTCATCAAGATAAAAAATTTCACTGTGACTCTTCTTTGCTAAAATATTTTGGTATGTTTTGGTACTTTTGGGTTAAAGCAGCTTCCTCAATTACGATTATGCTAAGATTGCAGTTATGATTTTGGCAAAATCATCTCAAAGTTTATAAATGCATATATATACTCTAAATGCTCACATATGTGACATATACGTCATACATACATCATATATATCTTATAGCTGGCACATATGAATCGCGAATGTTATATACATATTATTATAATGTCATATATGCTTTATAATTTGGCAATTCGTCCTTGGGGGCTGCTATAACACAAAAGTATCAATATGTTTCAATAGAATTGTTTATAAATCTCACTTTCGTAACAGCCATTTCATGAATGAATTTCTTTCCTTTTATAGTTTGGTTATTTTTAATGAGATAAACGTTGACTTTTCTGAAGTGTTATCTGTTATGTCTCTTCTCATTTTACATCCAGTATTTCAAATGCCAGCAGAAAAAATAGAATCGGAATCAGATCATATAAATGTAAGATTGCCAAAAGAAGAAATTAAGAAATAATTGGGTAACATAAAAATAGCACAAATGGAAATATGTGTAAAAAGCTGTTTCGGAGCTTCTAAAGCTCCAAAACAGCTACCTGCCTTTTTACACATGTTTACATTTGTGCTATTTTTACGTTGCCCAATAATTATTTCTTAATATAACAGCACAAAGTTCAATCCTCCTCTTTTAAAAGAAGAAATGTTTGTGTTCAGTCCCACTCTTTAGCATTTTATGAAGTATTATGGGATTGTTTATTTAAAATTACAAATAGCAACAATGCATTGGTATCTCACACTGTAAATCTTTCTAAAAGATTACGTAATAGTTAAAAAAGGAAAATTATCACATTTTGAAATTAATCTCCTTTAGATGATACTTGTAATGTCATAAAACATTAAATACTTTTGAACAAAAAAAGAAAAAGAAAAACTTTTATTTTCTGAGTTAACTTATGTTATACAAAAGCCAAAATTGTCAGATATTTAAATAAAAATTAATACACTAATTTCATTCCTTCATAACTCCTTTTTACTTATCTCCCTCAAAAGGTTTTCATTTCTATTTTTCATATAATATTTTCCCATCATATTACTTCTTGTAAATACATATTTTATACATATATTATACCATATTTATTTTATTTTATTTATTGCATACTTTTTTATATTTGAAGGGGTTTTACTTTTAAATAAATTTTGAAACTTAAAAATGAGTTTGATACTAACAGAATCTATTTAGGTTTTTGAGTGTTCCTACATATGAAAGTTGAAAAATATCCAATATTTATGTAACAATTCTTATTTTGCTTATCTTTTATTAAGATGTGTATTTATTGTCAACTCTTTTTATAACTTTACTTTTGTCATCTTCATTGCATTCCCAGGCACCTCCAGCCCCTTTCTGAGCCAGATACTGACCTTATATGAGAAAAAATTCTTGTGCAAGACAGTGGTATATAATATTTTGCTACAGTAAATTATCATAATGTGGAATATTAATTTAATCTTGATTACCTTTCACAGTAGATCCTACAAAAAATTACACCAATTAAAAATTTGACCCTGCAGTATGTTTATTTAGCAAAATTTAATGTATTTCAATTATTTTGATTCTTTTTTCATATAAAGTACTCGTAACATCATTGTTATTGTTACATTTTTTTTTAAAATCACTTTCATATTAACATGTATAAAAATTATGATGGTGTTATGACATATTTAAACAATTTTAAATGAAAAATTAATCAGAGGAAATATGATCAAAAATATGATCAAATGTGTCAAGGACGTGCACTTGAATCAACGTTAGGGCAAGCTGTATCAAGTATCTTGCCAAATTATTAGGTCCATTGATAAAAATTTACAGCCCTTAGTAAAATATTGAATTCTTCACTTTTTAAGTAGTAATATTGCAGTTTTGCTATTTGTTTTTTTTTGTTTTTTTTAATATAGGTAATATTATTTAACAAATTAGCAGTACTTACAGTGGAATATAAATTTCCAATGTAATTTTGAAGTTGCAGGTTGAATAACTTAGGCAAAAAAAATCTGCCTAATATAGAAAACAATGATCTAATATCTGCAAAAATCTTGGTTCTAAGCTGTGTGTATTTTAAAGAGTGTACTGTATGAAACAGGGTTTCTACACCACCCGGAGAACCTGGAAAAGTCCGGAAATTGGCCAAATAAGTCAGAGAATTTGATAAAATTTCATTGTGATCTCCAAGAAAGTGCGCTTTTGGGTCAACCAGAGATGAGAATCTTCCCTAGTTTGGCAAATTCTACATTTAAAAAAAATCATCTAAATTATTCTTTCTTTGGAAATTTCTACCTTCATCTTCCGCCCTCCTCCCATCTACCATAGCAAATAGTTGCCAATTTTTAAAACTCATTGCAGATTTGAAAACTTTTTTTTTTTTTTTCAGAAATGTATTTTAATTCAATTAACAATAAATAACTATCACAAGCCTCCATCTCCCCACTGAAGTGTCTGCTTCCTCTTCTTGTGTCTCCTGTTGAAAATAAAGTTTATCTGGACATTGATTTTGTGATACAGTTGAGGAAGTGAATGGTGACTCGTGAAATATTGTATAGCAAATTCTTACACTTTGTAGAAAACTTCATTTCAAAGCTTGTAATGATCATAAATTATTAAAGATAGCAATTCCAATTGTAATCCTCAAAGCAATTTTTTTTTTGGTATTTAGAAAAAAGCTTTTAATCATTATCATCAGCAATCAGGAAATTTTAGTGTAATACAACATTTGTTTTACTCTCAGCGTATCCACTATGCACTACAGCATTAGACTAGAATTTTCTTGAAATACACCTGGAAAAGTCAGGGAATTTCATTCTCTTATACGAGTAACAACCCTGATCAAACCTTAAAACTTGAATATTGTGACAGCTCTGTTATAACTAGTGTTGCTAGATGTCTGATTTTCAAGGATACCAAGACCCACCTTGCAAAACCATTGCACAAGACGCCAAAAGTCCCAATTTCTCATGATGCACAAATTCTTATAAATATCTTTTAGTGCCATACTCTGTATCGCATGGAACTTAAAACAGTAAAACTTGTCAAAACAAAAGAAGTCTAGAACAAAAATATTTTTTTATCTTTCTATCAGAAGGAATACTGTACTACCTGTCCAAGACTGAATATTTTTTTGTTCTCTGTAGATCTTTTTTTACATGTTTTATTGTACTTTGTTTTGCAAAACCTGTTCAAATAGAACTTGTTTATAACGTAATCCTATCTTAAATGTAACAATTTCGTAGTCTCTACGAGGGAATACCATACTATAATAAAGCCTCTATCATATCGGAATTTTTTTTTATCCCTAGCGATTCACTTTTCGTACATTTTACAACATTGTTATGTTTATTTAGTACAGTAAAACTTACTAAGACGAATTTTAAATTACCAGAGAGCGATTCCATTTTAAACATATTTCTATCTTATCAGGTATAATTGTATGGTAGTCTTTCTGCAGGGAACATGAATTTTTCAAATTTAACACAGGATTCCGTTATAGACAAGCTCTGTTTTCATAGGATTTACTGTATTTTTATGCCCCGATTTAGACTCTTATGACCTGCTTTTTTGCGACAGTGGACTTGACAACACTAGTTATAACCAGCAAGTGCTAGTTATAACGATATCCTAAAGCTCCTTATCAGTCAAGACTGCAAGTTACACCTCTTCAATTTTAATTCTTCTGGCACTTGCTGGGTACTGGTGCCAGTATGGTTTTTTCCTTCATTCTTTTTATAAAATTACTGTTTGACTGTATTTAACAAAACTTTCACATTGTTTTCATTGTAAAGCAATGTTTTTGTGCCTTATTTGTATATTAATTTTTTAAAAGTATTTTAACAGCTTACATCATTATATCTTTATTTTAGGGGTTGTGATTGGAATTCAGTAATTGAATTGATGGGAATTCCATCAAGAATCAGAGAAATCATCATAATGGCAGCAATTCTAGCAATTATCAAGAGCCATCTAATGACATAGTAGAAATACAGCCCAGTTACAGAATAGGAGTGACAGATCTAGGCAAAGCGATTGGTCTAATAGCTCTTGGTTTCACAGTCTTCCACAACAGGGGAATGACAGACATCTGCGACAGAATAGGAGTCGCACATCCCAACAAAGGAGTTCGGATGGTAGCCTCCCTCAACGGAATATGAGTAACAGATCTCCATAACAGAATTGGAGTGACATACTTCGAGTTCGTAATCGGGGTGACAGACCGTCACAACAGGTTTCGATCAACAGCCCACCACAAAAAAGGGATGATGGACCTCTGCAGCAAAATAGAGGCAACAGATCTCAGCAACAGCATACAGGTGCTAGTATTCCATTTCATCCACCCATTTCTGGTAAACGCAATGATACATCAGCTGACATAAAATGTGCTATATGTTTAAATACTGAAGATGATCCTGATATGGAGTATCTTCCCTGTGGACATGCTTCCATGCAAAATGCTCTCATGATTGGTTGTCAGTCAATTGTGTTTGTCTGGTGTGTAGGACTGCAGTTGCACCACAGAGTGACAATATGCAAAATAATCCAGGGGAACTTTTTGATAATGTGTCTTACAATCCAGGGGAACTTTTTGATGATATGCCTATGCATGTTTTTTTTTTATGATCATCCCAATTCTTATCTTTTTTTCAGGATTAGCATAGCTATATGAAGTTTGAAATGTATTCTTCATTGAACTGAGTTTAAACAGGTTTCATACTTCAAAATCAGTTTCATTCTAAAGCTCCTTATCAGTCAAGACTACAAGTTACACCTCTTCAATTTTAATCCTTCTGGCTGGGAATACATTAGTATTTTGCAAATTTCTTATCAGAAAATTGCTGTTTGACTTCTTTACTGTACACTCTTCATAAGGGATGTTTTTTTGTTTCGCTCTTGGCAAAATATTTCTAAAATTCCCATTTAATTTTATATTTTGAGTGTCAAAATCCTAATGAGGCTGTCGAGCTGAGAATAAGATTTTTTAACACTTGAAATAAAATTAAATGTCTATTTTAAAAATATTTTGCCGAGCGAAAAGGGAAGAAACATCCTTTTAAGAGAAAAGAAGCTGAAAATAATTAGTTTCTGATGATAAATTTGAGAAATATGTTAATCGTATGGGCATTTCAAGCCCATAGGATTAACATTGAAGAGGGAATTTTAGATCTGACTGATAACGAGCCCTAAAACAGATGCAACTTTAGATCTGTTAAACTGCTGCAGCAGATGTATATATGCTATATAATTTTTTAAACAAGGTATATTTTATTATTTTAATTAAAAGTGAAAGCTAGCTATTTTTATAGTGTTTTTTTAATAAAGTGTATTGTTCTTTTGATTATGTTGACTTGACTTTTCTGTCTTAATTTTAAAAAATTTAGCCCATGTAGGGTATGAAGATGAAAATCTTTAATTTTAAAGCACTTTATCTTTTCTGCATAGACTGCACATTCTATTTTTTTTTTCCTCTTGTAAGTATTTTGACTACATATGTAATAAAAGGAACTGCGTGTTTCTTTTGCATATGTGTGTTTCTTTTGCCAGATTGTCCTGTGTTTTTCAATCTATTTTCCTGTTCTATAGGAAGAATGTACAGAATACATTTGTCCTGTGTTTGTTTATAAGTATCGGACAAGTATTTAAAATTTTTTAGTGATGTTGAATTCTTTGCACATCACAGCAACTCCTATGTTGAGTGACACTTGCCATTCTTAAATTGCTAATTTATGTATTATATTTTATAATGTTCAGGGTTCGTACAGTTCTACCAGAAAATTAAGTTTTTTTTTTTTTTTTTTTAGCTGCAGAAAAATATTGCAAATTCTGTGAATAAATGAGGTGGTTGCGAATTCTGTGCTTAAAAAAATAAATAGAAATTTTCTTATCATTAATAGTGGTGCCCAGGCTCCTTGGAAATTCCAAGAAGTGTGCGAACCTTGATGTTATGGTGATTTTCAAATTCCCTGCTCAACGACGCAAAACTTTCTGACACATTTTTTAACATATAAAGGCATAAAATTGGCAGGGCTAGCGGTTAAACCAATTTGGATTTGAATGGCGTTTTCCATTTTCAGATAAATAAATTACTTATCAAGTTATAGGCAATTGTTGTCACGTGATGACTGGTTTTTCCTCTATAACAGCATTGAAAAAAAATGTAGTTACATTTCGTAAAAAAATACAAAAAAAAAAAATTTCTAACGTGATTATTCATACAAAAATAATTAAATTATATGGGATAGTATATACATGTTAAACAAAATTTGGTTTATTGTAACAAAAAGAATTTTACTTATACAACGATAATCAAATTTTAATTTTTTGTATGTCAAAGAAATTGTTGTGCTTTCTCAGCATGCATGAGTTCGACAAACCTGACTTAGAAGATTAAAGAACAGCATCTGTATATTATCATAGAAACAGTAATTTCTTTAAAATAACCATAATACATACAACCATATATAGCCATAAAATAACCATAATTTAAAATAACCAAAATACCATAACATTTTTTTTTTTTAATACCCTTTTCTCATCCTTACAATTTACTTTGAAACTTAAGTCATCTCTCATATATTTATATCATAAAAACCAAATGCATTTTTTAATTAACTTATTACAGTCGAATTTCGTCAGTAAGTCACCTTTATAAAATGTCACTCTGCATATTATGTCCTATTTCAGAAGTCCCAACCATTCTCATACACCTTTTCACATATTGTACCCCGCTTATTTCATCTTTTTTTTTTTTTTTTCAACCACTTCTGTTAAGACATTGCTTTTAAGAGTGGCATAGACAAACTCTGTTTATTTTCTTTGTAAGTTTAACAACATTTCGGATGACAACTCTTTCCTTACAAAGATTGTCTGACATATCAACAAATTCTTTGAATGTAACAATAACTGAAAATGTAGCTTATGTTTTGGAGGCAAAGAATTGGCCAGAAGTTGAATCCAACAAAGATCATGAAAAAGAGGAACCTTCTAAACAGATTGTTGTAAAGAAGAAAATCCTTCATAAACTAACAAGGAAAGTTTCCATAAGCGCATACTCAGAAAATTTTGAAAAAAATACAGAATATTCTTCTCATGAGGATAGATACGTTTATGAAAAAAATTGCTGCAGTACCTCGGTATAATGTCAGTAAAAAAATTATGAAACTTTCGTGTTTTTGTTGCTGATTGACGACAGAATGAAATAAAAAAAAATAAGCTTTTATGAAAAGGCTCTTTTAGGAAAACTTTTTCTACTCTTCATACTGAACTAGTTTAAGTAAGTTTAACTTAAATTAATACACTTTTATAACTATGGTTTTGCCATATACATATATGTATATTTACAGAAAATTAGCATCGTATTCTATGGTTTAGAAAAATATTTTAATTGATTAAAAATGCTTCAAACTAAAATTTAATGTCAAATTCTGTTCATTGTCAATTTGACTTCAATATTGTTAGTGTCGGAGACAACAAGAGAAAACTATTGTTGCCGTGGAAACAACTTATTCAGTATCAAAATGTATCATGAGAGTGTTCTTAATTGGGCAGTTACAGTTAAAGTACATACATTTAAAACTTCTGCAGGCAGCAAAAATGGTAAAAATAAATAACTTCAGCAATACGCAACTTGTTTTTTATATATTATATAAGCTTATAGAAAAAATAATAAATTATTTAATTGTTAAAGTTAAAATTTATAAAATACTACGCATTTAAACACTCACTTAAAAAAGCAATTTCCAAATGCATTAAAATCGCTTGCATTTGGCGAGGAAAAAGTGTTGCTAGCCAAATCGTGTCTTTTTGCAGCAAATACTCGAAAGTTTGGTTACAGTTTTGATACAGCTAAGTTTGATTGATCCTTTATTAATTATGTGCATGAGTAGTTGTACATAAGCCATTAGCATTTTTTTTTCGAAATATTCTGAGTATGCGCTTTAAGGAGACCTTCCTTGTAAGGAGCTATATTTTGTCTTTAAATGACACTACAGATAGCTAATATAATGTGCTTTTTTCCTTAGAGAAGAGAAAAAAAATTTATTTCAGAAAATGCACAAATTAATAGCATTTTAAAATTGTTTCAAGATTATTTTCTCATTTAAAATTCTTTCCTGCGTGGAAATAAATATTAATCCTGAATACTCCCTCATGACAACATTTTGTGATTTACTTGTCCCTGAAAATCTATTTAAAATAACAAATTCGTTATTTATATCTGTGCAGTGGCAGAAATCTTCAAAAGTCACAATTCTTATCTTTTAAAATATCATTGTACAACTATGGCAGAAAGACACAAGTTCTATTTTCCAGTCATTCTGGAAAAGGATTTCAAACAGAAAGTGAGGATAGACAAGGAATATCCCACAGTTTCTTTATGTTACTAACACTAACCGTACAAAGGCTTCAGAATCAGGATAGACTATTTCTCCTTATATCCTATCAAGAACAGCTCAATTCCGTTTCAAACAGATGATGTAACAACATGATTGTAAACATGATTCAACATGATTGTAAAACACTTTAAGAAACTTCGACTATATGCTTGTTTCTCATATAGCAAATTTTTTAACCCAGTTGGTGAATATATTAAACTAGCTGACCCGCCCGGCGTTGCCCGGGCAGACTGTCATTGAAAAATATAACAGTGGAGTGGACTTCATAAAAAAAAAAAAAGATTGAATAATATTTATTTATACTAAAATCTTGTACAAAAATGAAGAGCTAAAATTTCAAAAGTATAACAGTTACGTTTAAAAAATGAAACGGCCAGGGAAAATTATTACACTTACTTTTATCTTTTTACTAAAAATCCCTTTTTAAAAATCATTGCTTTGTTTACATTTTAAATTTTATATTGCTAATTGTATTTTTAAATTATAAATATTAAATGTTTACAAAAATCAATATTTCAAATGAAAATGTATAAAAGTATATCTATTTAATTGTTAATGTTGACAAATTATAAATAATCAAGAAATCATTGTTTGTTTTACTTTTATTCCTGTAGGTGGCAGCACCAACCAGTGAGATGTGTTTCATTCAGACGTTGCCATTAAACAATTAACAAATAATCGCAATTTCTGTGCCATGTACGATAGCGTAATATATATTATAGATTTTCACTTTGAGCCCAAAGTCTGGTATAAAAATCAAGCCTGAGCCAGTTTCATCTCTAGTATGTATGCAGATTTTTCTTATGTGTGCAATATGTGTTATTTAAAATAGTAAATTGTGCCGAAAAACAGAATTCTTGAGTTAATGAAATAGACAAATTACTGTTCTTGCTTAAGCGTATGAGTTCTTTTTTTTTTTTTTAAACAACAGCTGAACAAGTTTGTAATACAAGCATTGAGATCATGGTTGCCAATGCCAGGGAAATAACACAATTGAATTTTTAATATCTCTATTTTCATATAGTAATAGTCACCTTCTTAACACATGTATTAATAAATCTATATTTAATACTTGGAAAATTTTCCATAGAAAATTTCACATGCCTTGCATTCATAATATTTAAATTTTAATTGCTTAATAGGCGTAAAGCCAACATAGTGAAAAAGTACTCAAGCCAGGACTCGAACCCGGGTCATCACTATAGCCCACTGACGTTCTACCAACTGAACTACTTGGGAACGATACTCAGCCTGGCACTTTTCTCAATATAACATGTTGGCAAGGCTACAAACGCAGCACAAGATGGAATATTTTCCGTATGCCACCAACGCTGGGGCAAACATGAAACCAAAGAAAATCCAACATCGATAATTGAATAAATCTATATTTAATGCTTGGAATTTTTTCCATAGAAAATTTCATGTATTATTTTGTGGCAAATTAAATTGAGTGCAAGGGGAAGAAAATACTAAATTTCACAAAATATTTGAGCTATAGATATATAAAAAAGAAAATCATCATGAAAAATAAATAAATTTAAAGTAGTTAAAAGAAATACTCTTTTATAACCATTGAATGTTTATCTTAATTATATAAACTTTTCAACCTCCTCAAAAAACACAAACTTCAAATGAAGCAAGTGTACTGCAGAAATCTTGGGTAAACTCCAACGCTATACAATTTTATTTTATTTTTAAATTGATTGTTTATGTTATAAAAGTTTTTAACGGTTGAAACATTGCTTTTTCGTTTTCCTTACAACAATCCTAGAAACAAAATTGTATAAAGAAAGAGGACTTCCAACCATAGATTGTGAAACTGATAGCTCTATGTCACTTGGTGAAAATCTTTGAAAAAGAAATATTTTAAAGATGTAAGTTTTTATTTATTTATTTATTTTTAGTCGTTTGTTTGTTTTTGTTGAATTTCTAAAAATGTACTGAATCAATTTTCATGAAATTTAAATGGGACCAATTCGAGAGTATCCTCCCTTGGTTTAAAAAAAAAAAAAAGTCACATGAATCAGTCACATAGTTTCAGAGTAATTTGTGAGCATACATTTTAAAAAAAATAAATAAAATGCATATATGTTGAATTGCAAACATCTTTTTTTTTTTTTTTTTTAAGTTGGTGAAAAATCATGCCTAGTTTCATGACTGTAATTCATAATTTTTCCAAAAAAATTCCATTTTAATACATTAGTTTGGCGTGGTTACCAAACCAGATTATGGAAAAATAACCACATTATTTTACACTTGGTAGAAAGCACCAGCTAGTGAATTTATTAAAAAAATTATAATATTTATTTGGCTTCTTTTTTAACCTATGGCAACAGAAAAGAAAAGAAAAAAAAGCAGTATTTAAACTATCTTTTTAGGATTTCTAAATTGATTTCTCATATTCTCTCTCAAATGTGTCATCATAATTTAATTAATATGAAACTATTAATTGATTAAAGCGTATTTAAAAAAAAAAAAAATTATTACACTGTTTATTTTTTATTTATATTTTCTACTTTTTTGTTTTTAAAATATTTCACTGCTGCAGCTTTTCAGCTGGCCTTTTTTGGTAAATGTGTTTGGCGCATCATTAAATCTATTGTTGTTGTAACTTGTATACATTGTAAACATAAAGAATAATTGACGTTTTATTACCTATGGCAGGCTAATGGGGAAAAATGCCCAGAAACTAAATTATTACTTTATAATTAAGTTCTAAAAGTATTAAAATGTTGAATGATCATCGGAGACACACCTTTGTACATACACTGCTATCCAAAAATTAAGAGGCACTGACCGAACACTTTCACTTTTTACATAGTTTGTCGAATATCTACTGAAATTCTTGACATTGTCCTTGAACTTCGAGAATGTAAAGCACATCTTTAACTTCAAGAACAGTAGAAACAGTATAGTGCAATTAGAAAATCAATATATTGAATATTTGATGAGAGATGGGCATTTGTATGAAATAATTTTTAACTGTGCATGTGTGAATTATACAAAAAATTATTTATCTTGATTTGGTAGTCAATTCTATAGAGCAATTCATATAAAAAGACATCAGCAATACAGTGAACTAATTAACAAATTGGGGGAAAAATTCAATTGGACGATAAGGGATCTTCCCCCTCCCTCAATTTGTTAATTAGCTCACTGTATTGGTGATATATTTCTGAGTTTTCACGATATTTGACTGGTATTTTTATATGAGTTGCTCTGTAAAATTGACTACCAAATCATGAAAAATAATATATATAGTTCACACATGTTCAATTAAAAATTATTTCATACAACTGTCCATATCTCATCAAATATATTAATTTTTTAATTGCAGTAAACTGTTTCTACTGTTCTTGAAGTCAAACATGTGCTTTACATTCTCTAAGTTCAAGGACAATTTGTCAGGAATTTCAGTAGATATTCAATAAACCATGTAAAAAGCAAAAGCGTCTGGTCACTGTCCCTTAATTTTTGGACAGCTGTGTGTATATATATGTGTGTGTGTCTGTGTTTATAATTCTAGCATATCAGGAAGTGAGTTAAAAATCTATTCCAAAATTCCATCTATACATACAAAAATCAAGTTGAGTTAAATAAAAAAGTGTAAAATTGCAGTTTGGATAGTTTTTATATGGTATTTTATTTGACTTTATCACCATTTCCGATCGTCTCGATTTTTAGACTAAAATAAATGTTAGCACAGGACAGCTAATTTTGCGATTTTTTAACTAAATCACTCACACATTGTATTTAATATGATAATATATGCCTATTTAATAAGCTATTTACTAGCTTCCACAACTTTGAAGAATAAATTGACCCAATTCTAAACTGTGAGAGGAATCGGCGATTCTTTATAGAAAATATTTTATGTATCATACTGGATTTATTACAGTTTTTGACGACACTTCACACAGAATTATCTACAACGATTATTATTTACAACTAACTTTCTTTAAAGAGAGAAAGAATCCACGTTATCATAATTAGTTTTGTGGTGCATGCATCAAAACACGCCGTTTTTAACGGCTCTATTTCACAACCCTGTCATCCCATATCCAGATGTACTCTAGAGCGGAAAAACCAAACGCATGATAACAAAAGAAAGTAGGGGACATGTGGTGCTGGCAAATACTTAGGTAATGTTTAACTATTGCATCTGTACTTATAATTTATCTGCCCATAATTTACTTTATTTGCATTTATTTATTTAGGCATTAAAAGAGAGAGATTGGGACAGACAGCAGAAGACATGCAATGTTAGAGGTAGGTGTCATAGATGTAGGATATTTCTTAAATTCGAGATTTGTTAATGGAAAATTCTAGAGACTTTTTTGGTTTCAGCCCCACTCTGATATTTCATCGAAATTTTGATGCCAGAGGGAGAAAAATAGATTTCTTTTTTAATTAGCAAAAAAATTACCTTCTCCTTTAGCTAATAACCAGAATATCGCATATCAAAATATACCATTTGAAAATTTATCACAGATGAGCCAAGAATAAAAAGTCTCAGAGTGGGTCTGGCAAGCCCCACCGCCCCGTCAAGACGAAGTCCCGTCGATGGGGGTCCCTCCCACCACCCAGAAGAGCTGACCAATAACCGACTGTTTTATTTATTTATAATTTTTTTTAGAAAATCAAGAAATGTTACACATTCTAAGTATCATTTTATGAATTTCTATATATGTTGATCATGATAATTTTGGTTGTCTATAAATTGGAGCCAAAAAATACTAAGACCACTTAAGTATGTTAAAAAAAATTTAAAAGTGATTTTATTGCATAAAAATTATAATCTTTTATATCTTCTTAACATTTATTTTCTTGTATACTTCGATTGTCATCTAGAAATTGTTTTCTCTAATACATTTTTTACTAAACTTTAAGTGTTATTTATTTCAAACCATTATTAATGACATTTTTATTTTAAATTTCACAGTAATTAAGAATTTTAACTTTTTAAAATTCTACAACTAATTATATAATCTTACTGACATGTATTTTCCAGTACACAGACTATCTTATAGTTATTTTTTTACTGGTTCATGTTTTTAGAAAGTTTCTACTGGCTATAGTTGCACTTTAATCCTTATACATTATTTCTCCTGTCAACATCCCTTTTACTCAGAAAATATGAAACGCAGAACAACGAATGAGATACCATATGAAAGGTTTTAGAACAGGCTTCTGACATAGCGCACTTAACAATTCGTTAAAACATGTTTTTGATTAAAATTTGCTGAAATAAAAAAATTAAATCGGCATTGTTTTCATGAAAGAAATGAAAGGTTTTCCTGAAATTATTGTTGCCAAAAAAATAAAATACCACATTATATGATACTCATAGCAATTATTATAAAAAACACTGCACAGGTTTATTTTATACTTATGATTAAAAAGCGAAATTGAAATGTTTAGATTGATATTTCTAAGTCCCATGGTTTTCCCGAAGCGGATGACGTCATCCTCTAATGCAGTCAAAATACGACTGTTAATTTTTTTTCTTGCGCGTGCCTTTAGCAATCTTGGATCAGTTTTTAGTCTAACTTTGATGGAATAAATTAGATGATATTCTGGCTTGACTAACAACTAAATGTTGTTTGCAGATATTTTTATCCTTGCTTTTTCTTTAGAAGTTTAAACCTGCATCTAATAAATATTACATATTGATAAAAAATGATACTTCTCTATTATCCCGTCGACCACTTTTCATAACAAAAAACTATCGCCAAATAAACGGGAGAACGTTGCCATTGGAATATCAAAAAATAAATAAAATATAAGAATTTAAGGACACAATTGTTATTTTAATTAATAAAATAACTACTAAATCAGTAAAACATAATGAAAAATACACGCAAATGTCGAATGTAATACCACTAGATGACGTAACAAACACGCATAATGATTCTGACATCAAGTAAATGGGACTGCATTTTTGGCGTTTAATCTTAGTTTGTCGGTAGTTTTTTGTTATGAAAAGCGGTCGACGGGTTAATAGAGAAGTACCTAAAAAATATTAGATTTCAGTGCGAAATCTTCGCACGGCAGGCCCGTAGCTAGGTGGGGGCCAGGTCGGGCAAAGCCCGACCTGCAAAAGATTTTGCCCGACCTAACGTGAAAGTTTACATCCCAATTAAAACAATATTAAATTTCTATTATTTTTTTAAATAAATTTTAGTCTAATCTAGTGTGAGACTAGACATTCCGATCACTTTATCAGCCAGTAATTCACTTTAAATTCCCAATTTTTTCCATCTTCTTGCCAGATCTAAGCAAAGAGACCCCCCCCCCTCCCTCCTCCCAATTTCGTTTTTAAAATGGAAACAAAGCCAGGAAAATTTTCATCTATAAACCTTCTTTTTTCTCTCTATCTTTAACAGACAACAGACCTGTCGGGGATTGTCACGTAGGACATTCCCCGCTTTGTTTCTTTGTAGAAATTACACCGTACCGCAGGATATTCCTGCCCATACCGGCCCAGCAACAATTCTGTATTGACTGAAATCCATAAAGCTTACTTTCTTTGTAGAACTGTCACCATGTGAAATTTATCTTTTATTAAAGAAAGCGGGTTGAAACCAAAGGCTTCTGAATCTGAAAATAAAGCGAAACAGCCTAAAATAATGTTTTTGAATTTGTCGTACATGACAGTTTGCTGCTTCTTTCATGGAACTGGTTCCATGAAACGGATTGTTATGTTTACTTGGGGAAGAGGGGACTAATGTCTTTCATTCTTCTGATCTTTCGTTACATATTATTGAATGATAAAGATTTGTGAAACCTATGTCACAATATGAAAATTATAGGAGGAGTTTTCCAGCGTAAAGAAGAAATGGAATTGCAATGAAAATATCATCTTTAACCAATAGAATATAAAATTTGTTTTAATTAAATTATATAAATTTAATTTATAAATAAGAAATTTACAGAATTATCTGTGAATTGTTTTTAATATATATGTGTCTTAAGTTATATATATATATATATATATATATATATATATATATATATATATATATATATATATATATATATATTATTTTTTTCCCACGGGTTTTACAAGTAGTGGTTAGTAGAGGAAATTATTACCGCGTTACACGTTTCTATGTATTTCACTTTAAATAACTTTCATGTAACATAACATAAATAACTTTTCATCTTAAAGTACAAAATCTTCAAGGAACGAAATTATATCAATCAATAATAAATCAAGGAGCAAAAAAGAAAAATGTAACAATATGATATTGTTAAGTTGTTAAGTATACTTAGATTTTATAAAATGTTTTATTTCGTGTAAAATATATTCGTTAAAGGAATTTATTTGCAGATATCGAAATAATATGATAAAAGTAGCTTTAAAAAGTTCATACCTTTGCTTACGGTTTGAAAATATTTATAATAATGAACAAGATAACAAATTAAATCCATCATAGGCGTCAACTACAAGGCCATAGAAATTCTTTGGTAAATTTCACAGGGCCATCGCCTCCCTCCCCACCTCTGGAAATAAAAATTAATAGAAGGTCTGTCCTTTATCTGCCCCCCCCCCCCCCCTGAAATTTTTAAAAGTTGGCGCCTCTGAAATAAACGAATCATTATTTCAAATTTAAAGAATAAAATATGCCGGGCTACTTACGATTTTACAAATCCAAGTTAGATATCTTCTGACACATTCACTATTCTTAAATTCAAAAATTTTTCATGTCCTCTTATTAAAAACAAAGAAATTAAATAGTGTTTTCCATTTTTTTGTAAAAGCAAATCAGTTTTCAGAAAATGACCGTCAAAGTTAAAGATATAAACCAATTTTCTGGACATGACAGTCTGATAATGTTCATAAGAGAGAAATCGATTACAACTCAAAAGTTAACGTATCTATAGAAAAGTGAAAAACGTTATTTGATTCTAAATCACTTTAGTAGTTAAAACTTGTAAATTTCATGCTTTTATGTATAAAAATGACAGTGCGAATATAGCAAAAAAGTTCCGTGTTGTTCAGACGGAAAAAATTGTATTATATAAATTTAATTTGTAATTTGACACTGCTATATGGTTACTGTGATTTCATTGTGTATGGTCAGTTTCTTATGTTTCAATGGTTAAATTTTACATTAAGTTACGTATATATATATATATATATATATTAACCTTATGGAGGATATCTGAAATGGTATTTAATTACGGGTGAATGTGACCTTAATGTCATAACAGTCTTAAGCATAAACAATATGTATAGCTCTTTTTAAAATATATACGGCGATTGAAGAAATAGCGATGCTTTATAGGAAATGGACAGTGAAATAAATAAATTAAAAAATATTTTATATTTGCACAGACTCTTCGACACTAAACATTCTGCATAAATAGTGTTTATTATTTTTTTTTAATGGAGCATGGAACAAACAAACAAGTTGGAACTGTACGTTAAACGTGACAAATGAGGTGTGACCGTACGATAACTAGTTTTATAATGTAAAAAAAATCATCGTTATTATTTCTCTGAAATGAATTATATCGTCTGTTACGAGCGAAATAAACATGCCTTTTTTTTTCTTATTAGTGATGCCACGTTTACAGATGTGAATTTTTTTCGACACCAGACAGCGCTGCAAAATTCAACATGAGATATTGCTTTACGAATGATTACCTCCATGGTTTAATATTTCTATGACTCATGATGAACAAATCTCTTGTGTTTATTTACTTTAATTGATTGAGATTCGGCTATTAACCTAATTTCTACTGAAGTTATCTCAGAATCTATACATTTTTTAATGTAACTCATCTCTCAAGCAAACAGTTTTTTTGAATGATCTTTCTAAAAATGCAACTTTATGCAATTTTATTTGAAGAAATAATGTTGAATAAAAATGACCGCTTGGCATATGAAAGAAGAAGTGTTTAGCAGGTTAGTCCGTATTTGTTTCCCTCAGTCCCTCAGTCAGACTTGCGCTTTTATTATATAGATTACATATGATAGGATTTAATAGAATAAAAAAAAAACTTTATTAATATCTTTTTAAGTTGTGATTCGATTTTCACAAAATTTGAAATGACTCAACAAAATTTTTTAACGATTCTATATATTAAATTTCAAACCATTCGGTTGGGTAGTTTTTGTCTTTTGCGGACGGACCAGACGACGACTATAGGTGCTATGCATTTATATAATTACGAACGCACCTAAACTGGGATTATTTTGTCTGAAACTGAGACAGCACTGGGTTGTGCTAATTATATCTTGAATAATCTGTGTTTAATACTTTAAACATAAATGATTCCGTGTTATTGTAGCAAGTGTTGATGCAGTGTAATTTACCATACAGTGTTAGCAATATTTACATTAATTCTGTATTAATCTTAATATTCTCTCATAAAAATCCATTTAAAAATTTATGAAAATATATTGTTTTTATGCTATTTTTTTCCATAATTTACGGCTTTTTCAGAACTCAACACAGAATAACAAATAACAACAGAAGCGTGAGAATTTCAAGACTTCATCTGTTTGAAAAAACAGAGTGTCCGTTTGCAATTTTGAATTTTCTGCCTCTTACAAGTTCCTTTTTTTATTATTATTATTTCTTCATTTTGTTTCATTTGTAATGCTTATAGTTAGGATTGCACAAAAAGTTTTTAACTTGGCTTCAAGACTGCTTTTAAATCGCCTGTCACAAACAAGCGCCATCAAAGCAGCCGAATTGCTCAGCACCCTTTAGTACTTAAGTGTGCTATTCAGAGACTTTCTAACACATCACTGGACCACCCGTGGTGTGAAATTGTGTTACCCGTCCTCTGAAATATAAATAGAGAAGTACATGAACTATTTTCTGAAAGAAAGTTTTGACAATTTTACAATGGGACGATATAGGTGCAATTTGTCGCTCCTGTGATTGTGCCGGCTCTTTGTGAAAACAGAAAAAAACTCATAATTTCTTAAATCGAATCCGTTAAAAGTTATTATTACTTCTAGGAAAAGGGCCGAAAATTTATGTAGGACAGATTTTTGATATAATTAAAAATGGCCCCAGGGGGGGAGGGGGTTTTAGAAGAAAAAATTCATAACTTCGTCCATTCAGAAGATATCAAATCCGCTTAAATTTATTATAATTCCTCTTAATATTATCTAAAACTTTTATATTGACAATTTTTTTATAGGACAACCCTTATAGCAAAAAAATTAAATAAAAAATTAAATAAATAAAAAATTAAATAAATAAATAAATAAAAAATCCCTGCTGGCTCCGCCTGCAAACAAGTTAGGTTTCGAAGTGGGCGTTTCCAAATACTGTATCATGGCAAAAAGGTAATTTCTTCCTCAATTCCCAACAAATAGGCGCCCCACGGTCTGCGTCTTCGAAATCTACCTGTGCCTGTAGGCCGAACCGTCAAGGATTTTTTTTTTCCCAAAACCGTTTTAAAATTTGCAAACTGTATATCGCTAAAAATGCAATTACATCTATTTCCCTTTTGTTTGTAGGAATAAACATACCTTCAGTTGAAGAGTTGACTGTTGTAAAAAAATTTTTTGTCAATCATGAAGATGCAGACGACGTGCCACCTGAGTCAAATGCCTCTGTACTTAAAGATCAATTGAAATGGCAAAACAAAAAAAGCAAGCTACAAATTTTATTCAAATACAAAGAAGCATTTAAGGACACTTATGAACTTTTGGCTGCTGTAGCTACATTTGGTTACAGCACTGCCACTTGTGAATCTTCTTTTTTAACATTGATGGCCATTAATCGGCCTCAAAGACTGTCCATGTCACGTCAAAGAATGGCAGATCTAGCCTTCTTGGCCTTCGAGAGAAAACGGACGGAAAACATAAATTTAGAAGAAGTACTAAAAAAATTAAATACAAGTAGAGACAGGAGGTTGCAATTATATTAGAGGGTTTTTATACATGATTCCCATTAGTCTTGAAAATTCTTTCAAATAAATTACTTTTACAACAAATAGAGGTTGTCAAACTTGTAAAAGACTAAAACTAAAATTAAAAAACTAAAATAAAATAAAAGGCCTTTTAATTAATTTGGTACTCTGTTTCTTTTTTTTTTTTATCATGAAAATTAAAAAAATATTTTTTCATTATCGGTAAAGACATCCTCGTTACTATGTTCTATTCATTTTATTCATTCTGTTTTTTTTCTTTCTCATATCTTTATTGCGTGATGTAAATATAAAGAAACATCATTTAATAAATTGTACTTGAATGCATTTATTAATATAAACGAACATAAAACCTACATAAATTTAAATTACTTAATTAAAAGGAAACAACTTATTTACGTTATGTAAATGTAAATATTTTATTTATATGTCTGATATATTTTCATTGTGTCTTGGAACAAACATTAAAAATTTCATTCTGGCTTTGGAGAGATCTTACGTTTTAAATAAGAAAAAAATTACACTAAAAGTACAGTACATATTTTTCAAGGTATAAGAGACGTGAAAAAAATTAAGAAACAATCTGCCCCCCCTGGAAAAATATTTGCCCCACCTGGAAGTAAGGTCTAGCTACGGGCCTGTCGCACGGGCCCTCTGGTTTATATTTATTTCTATATTTATATATTTATTTCTAACCACAGCTAAATGAGATTTTTATTTAAAACTTTGCAGTAAACAATAATGTTGAACTTTTTCTAAATTCTGTGATTTATTAAATGCTGACATTCTTTAAAATTTTTGCCTGTGAAATCCCAAAAATACTGCTTGTGTAAAAATTCCTTAAATAATATTTTAGAACTTAAATGATATTTCTAACCACAGCTAAATGAGATTTTTATTTAAAAATTAAGAAAACAATAATGTTGAAGTTTATCTAAATTCTATGATTTATTATGTGCTGAAACTCTTTAAAGTTTTTGCTCTGAAATCCTAAAAATACTGTTCGGGTAAAAATTCCTTAAATAATATTTCAAAATTTTCAGGAGGAAAATTTAATAAATTAAAGATTTATCTTTTTTTAATATATTTCTTTTTTATTATACGAATGAAATACATAAACTTATAAACCCGTTTTGGCCAGCTCTTCTGACCCCCTTCCCCCCCCCCCCCCCCCCAACTACTCTTTAACTGTATGCATTTAATTAATGCATTATTTGTGTACTTAGTGTTTAGAGTGTTTTGCATATTAAAAGTATGTTATGAACTGTGTGTCTAGCAGGTTAAAACGTTATGGAACATAAAAAAACAAAGAAATCAAATTATTTTAAAACTCAATTTATTTCAAAAATATACATATACATTAAAAACCTATTCAAATGTACATTTATTGATAATAATTAAAGAATTTGCATAACAAGTAAAAGAAGAGACAACATGTGTAATTTTTATGTAAAACTCATCAGTGATTAAGGTGAATGGTGAAGAAATATACTTAAGCATTTGATGAAGGTTGGAACCCTTTAAAAAATAATTTTCCCACTTATCTGAAATAGGTATGATAACTTGGCAGGTTACCAGCAGCTTAAATGTACACTTATTAAACATTCAACATCGCACAGTCCACTGCAAAACGAAATCAATGCTATCCTGATTATGGTTTTTACTCTGATTATGTTGGTAGTTATGAGTAATCAGGATACTATTTGTTTCATTTACAGCGAACACCGATATTTCTAATGGATATTTCGATTTACGCCGACGCTTCTAAGTGTTAATTTTAAACCACCGGCAATCTGCCATGTCATCCATACCTATTTCAGGTAAGCAAGAAAAATACTTTTTTAAAGGTTTTCAGCCTTTATCAAACGCTTAAGTAAGTTTCTTCACCAGTTCTCGTTCTATAATATACACTATATTTCCAATGATGACCGGTCACTTTCGATTTTAGACGTTTTGTTAAGTATCTGGAAAGATACATGAGGAATTATCCTGAAACTTCAGGAGTGTAAACAACGAAGAATTTTTCCCGAAACTCCATAAGGGGCTGTCAACAAATTGAAGAAAAACGAACATCTTTTGGATAACCCTGTAAAAACTAATATTGCAAAAGCATTCAAACTGTAGATTATGATTAAGTGGCTTATTGTAATAATTTGGGTTCATTTTTATGAAGATAGCATGTATACTCGAAGAGAAATTATGGTTTTTATAAAAACAGTCCCAAATTTTACCAAGTTTTTTGCTTATAATTTGCAGAGTTTTTAATATAAAAACAAGTTATTTTCAGAAAATATGACAAACGAAATTGTACACAATTCCCTGCAATCAGAATTAAAAAATAATAAAATTTGTATGAAATATGAGCAGGTTTACTAAATATTGTTTCACTGCACATGCGCAAATTCAATCAAAATACACTGTGCATAATATATTAGCTAAATATATAGACCAAATTTTATGAAAGTCTCAAAAACATAGCTTGAAAATTCTGATAGTAATCCTCGATAGAATAAGCTCGAAATTCGCTGTTCCCAAAAGAAAGCAAAAAGATGAGGGGTTGTATCAAATATACTAGCTTATGAAAGTTGACATAAGAATGAAGTGTTTCTCATTCTATATTTGATACAACCCCTCATCTTTTTGCTTCCTTTTGGGAACAGCGAATTTCGAGCTTATTCTATCGACGATTACTATTAGAATTTTCAAGCTATGTTTTTGAGACTTTCATTAAAGTTGGTCTATACATTTAGCTAATATATTATGCACAGTATATTTTGATTGAATTCGCGTATGCGCAGTGAAACAATATTTAGAAACCTGCTCATATTTCATACAATTTTTATTATTTTTTAATTCTGATCGCAGAGAATTGTGTACAATTTTGTTTGTCATATTTTCTGAAAATAACTTGTTTTTATATTAAAAACCTGAATTTCTCTTCGAGTATACATGCTATCTTCATCTTAATGAACCCAAATTATTACAATAAGCCACTTAATCATAACTACAGTTTGAATGATTTTGCACTATTAGTTTGTACAGGGTTATCCAAAAGATATTCGTTTTTCTTCAATTTGTTGACGGCCCCTTATGGGGTTTCGGGAAAAAATCTTCGTGGAAATATATGACATTTATCATGTTGTTTACACTCCTGAAGTATCAGGATAATTCCTCATGTATCTTTCCAGATATTTAACAAAACGTCTAAAATCGCAAGTGACCGGTCATCATTGGAAATATAGTTTATATATATATTTAAGAAAATTAAGTAAATTTCAGCTTGAATGACATATTAACTTCATTTTAGTAGATATCCCCTCAACGCCGTTTGATACCCTTAACGTCGTGATAAGTTAACGCGTGATGCATTTCATCATTTCCCGATATCACTGGACACACTATTACACTCTAAAATGTAAATATGTAAATTAGTCACTTTTACATAAGTATATGTATAAATTTGCAAAATTATACTTTTGTATAAAAGTTGCACTCTTGTCGTAAACATTTATGTGTGTTTATCTGCTTAATGGAAGAGTATAATTTGTTATTCCTTCAAAAACTCAGACAGGTGTGTAAATATAGAAAAACTAGGGAGCTTAGCCCCCTACTCGCTAACGCTCGCCAACCCCCCGTGAATTGCAAAGCAATTCACATTGAGACTGCTACGCGGTCCCAGCTCGCTTCGCTCGCTCGCCCCTTTTTATTTTTCTAATAATTCTAGCCAGAATAAGTACTACAATAAATCATTTGAACATATAAAATTGACAATTTTTTTAATGTAAAAAAGTAATCGAAAACTCCGTTGAAAACACAACTAAAAATGCATTTAGTTGATGCTACTAATGGAAATATAAATCATTTAAATACTATGAAAAAGGGATCTTGGAAACATAATTAGTTTAAAACTTATTGCACCTATAATATTGTACAGCACGGCTTAAATTCACTAAAAAAAATAAAAATAAACACTACGTGGTAGGAAGATAGTTTATCATCAATGATTGTTTAAATTTCGTTCAACATTTTACTATTCTAATTGATTATAGATTTTTGCAAAAGAAATTTTTACTTCATTGAAATTGAAGAAAAATCATTTTTACTTCAATAAAACATCAACAGATGGCAGCAGGGGATTCTAGAAAGTTTATATTTTATTATCTCCAATTTTTTGTGTGAGGGAAATTCGTAAATAAATTCTAAATAAGAGTTGAGACTTCAATATTACTCATAATTAAACAACAATATTACTCATAATTAAAATGAGGAATCATCTCAGGCGCTTTGAATTACGTTCATATTATTTTATTTTTAATAATTGCTAGCTTGAGTTTCAGTGCATTGACACTGTCCGCCATCTTGGAGGTGGAGCTAACACAATCTTGTCTGTTCATTGGTCTGAGCTCTGGAAACTACGGCTGTTGCCAACGATAAGGTAGAAATTCAGCCCTATTTCCGCGCCACGTGAGACAAATATATATATAGATGAATAGATTTACCCGAATTGGCGAATTATTGTAAATTTACACATTTTACATACTACACAAATTTCTGTGTATTTTGCATATTACGCAGAAATTTGTGTAAAAACAGAATATTACCCAAGAATGTTTAAAAATATTACACAGGTATATGTGTAAGAACAGAATATTACACACATATATATGTGTAAGAACATAATATTACACAAAAATATGTGTAAGAATATTACCCATAATATGCGTATGACTATTACGCAGAAATATCTGTAAGCACAGAGTATGTGTAAGAACATTACACAGAATATGCGTAAGAATATTACGCAGAAATATGTGTAAGAATATTACGCAGAAATATGAGTAAGAATATTACACAGAAAATGTGTAAGAATGTTACTCAGAAATATGTGTAAGCACAGAATATGTGTAAGAATATTACGCAGCAATATACGTAAGAACAGAATATTACACAGAATATGTGTAAGAATATTACGCAGAATATGTGTAAGAATATTACACAGAATATGTGTAAGAATATTATGCAGAATATGTGTAAGAATATTACACAGAATATGTGTAAGAATATTACACAGAATATGTGTAAGAATATTACGCAGAAATATGTGTAAGAATATTACACAGAATATCTGTACTCATCTGCACTCTATAAATAACGATATTTTAAAACGTAGCTTGTGTAATCGTAGCTGAATGGTCCAGGCGGTACTTTGGAAAATCACATTTCCCTGGTTCGTATCCTGTACCGGGTAAGTATTACTTATTTATTATAGATTGAAGTCAATAGAGAATTTCTTCTCTTGATGTAAATGCAACCCTGAAAAATGATTGAAATTGATGGGAGATGAAATACGGAAACAGTACTGGCGACACGCGTGTCAGTATTATTTCCGTCTTTTAACGATTTTTTTTCTTTTACCGTGCTTTTATTCAGATTATACAGGTTCTGTGGATAAATTGTGACTATATGATTTTAGGACTCCAAAACAACTGTAACAAAAAGATGGTCACTGTTTTGCGGTCTTAAAGCAAGTCTGCTGGAAAGAGAACAAACACACCAAGCATATGACTTTGTTCTTTGTGCAATTTTGTTTTGCGACCATAAAATGGGCGGGGCTAGTTGAGCTTAAGCCGAAAGATATGCCTCCCCGCCCGGTTTGACCTTTGATCTTGCGACCATAAAAACATTTAGTTCACAATTTACACCACCAAAATAAAAGGTTAAGCTATGTACACAAAAATCCGTCATTTTTGTATATTTCGTATCGTATTTTGTATATGTAGTCATACAAATGAAACTGCGTATTTCAGAGTTATCTGATAACATTTTACACATTTCACCAGCTTAAAAGTGTTACCACCAAAATACACAGGACAATGTGTATTTTGAAGTTGACAAACCGGGCGTGTATTTTGCAATTTACACGTCACTTTAGACACATAGACAAATCGTTTTTGTATCATCAGTATATACCTGTTTTAATGTGTAAATTTACTCATTTATTTTTTAGAGTGTACAAAGTATGTTCCATGAAAAACACCAAGGTACACCTTATACGTTTTCGAAATATTTTCTCTCGAGTGATGGGCATTGGTCTGATCATTCACCCTGCAATTCAAAGCAAGTGGCGAAGTATTTGTTTTTTAATTCGTTTTTTTTCCTTTTTTAATGTTTTGCAACTTTTTATTGCGTCGTGAACAAAATTACAACACGGGTAATCTTTTGTCATAAGTGCAATAAGATATTCCTAAGCTAACACTTGAGCAAAAAGGCATTTACAATCAAATAATGCAAACTGTTTTCAGTAAGCTGTATTCATTTTGCCTCATGATCTACCGTGGCATTGGACAAACGCAAGCAATTAGACAAATATCATAAACAAAACATTATAGTTAATTACCATTTAGTTTTGGAAGAACTTTTTCTAGAAGGCATATTTTACGTGTTGCAATCTAAAAGGTCCGCCATACCATCATCTTTAGTTAATTAAAACAGCGACTATTGGTTGATAAATGTCGTTTCTAATCAAAAATCTTGCAGTGGTTTGAAATACAAATCTTGTTGTAGGTCCTGGCTTCTATTTCCCTCATCAGGAAATAAAAGCGGCTATAACGTTCCCAAACTCGGACCAATCCTAGTAAGCAAGCTGAATTAACAGCTGCTATTCTGACAAAAGAAGGAAATAGCAGAAATATCGTTTCTAAAAAGATAAACACAACAAATAGAATAATTTTAATTTTGGAAGTGTTACTTTCATTTAATAGATATTTTTTAGATGAAATTTGAATAAAACTGAGACGAACACGCAAACAAAACGTTAGATAATTTACCACAGTTCACTGTAAAAAAAATTCCTGACGTTACTAAAAATTTTTTAGTAAATTTGTATTTAACAGAATTTTTTAGTAACCGGTATCATAAACCGGAATCGTTGCTAGCTGTTTTCTAGTAATTCTTACAAATTTTCTTATAACTGAGTAAGAATACAAAATTTTTTTAGTAATTACAACGATCAATGAAAAAACTAAAAAAATTTTAGGGAGATCAACCTTTTTTTTTTTTTTTTTTTTTTTTTCAGTGTAGTTCAAAACTGCTGCCCATGTTGAATCACTATTTCAGAAGAGTCATTTTCATCTTATTTAGCTCAGAATTTCTGCGACTAAATAAGGTGCAGCTTACCATCCGGAAATAGTAGTTTCACGCAGGTCACAGTGGAAAATAGCCTGATTTATGATATAAAAATTAAAATTAATTATTTTTAAACAACCAGGAAACTCTACCCGGGTCTCCCGCTTTGCAGAACATAATGCAAGTTGTACAGAACATAGGCGAAAAACATTTTTTTTTTAAAAGCGCTAATAGTTTTTATACATTTAACATATATTTTTCTAGATTGCCCAACGAGCAACGCCAACAGTAATTTTATATGCGAAATATCAATTATATTTTCAAATAAAGTTTTGGAATTTCTTAGAAGCGATACTATTTCGCTTTAGACATATACCAGGGGTTAATAGCTGAAGAAATTGTCAAAGAATTTCACTATTTACAGCAGTCTTTAAGATTCTGATTATTTCAGCTTTTAAGTTTGATTACGTATCTGTTAAATTTGTGTTTTTTTTAATTATATTATTTTTTTATTTATGTAATGATAAAGTTTTTATTTCTTTATAGAATTTTAGCTACAAATAAACGCTGAATTATTTATATTGGTTTAAATGCAAATGGATTAATCTTTCGTAACCGGGCTACACGCAATTGAGATGTATTTTAAAATAAAATCATGCTTAAAAATTATTTTTAAAACATATAAGCACTAAATTGGGAGACTGTTATCAAACAAATTCCATTTGAAAGAAAATTTTTTTTTTCTTTATTCGACGGTGTAAAAATTAAATTGTGCAATGTTCAAAAGTTTAAAAAGATGCACTAAAAGCAAACTTTATTGTTCAAGTCGTTGCCACTGTTAATATGACGCCAACGTTATTCACAGACATGTTATGGCTTTATAATATAGCTTAAGTTATAAGGAAATGGCAGCTGACGTCGTTGTTGGTTCAATTACGGTTGATTAGCAAGAAAACCCTGTCTGTTCTTTATGACTCCTACTGTGCACATGAAATGGGGAAATTTGATTGGTCAACGTTAAACTAGTCTATAATATGATTGGCCTACGTCGCCAAGACGATTCCTGCAATGATAGCTACAACAAAATGAAGTGGTAGATTGGTTGATGGAACTGTTTGTTTATAAACATGCCCTTTCCTTGTAGCTAAGTACACAATTTTGAACTTTCCCAATAATCGACCTTTTTCTAAAGGTAAAATCTTAGGTAATATTACATTTAATTTGTGAATTTTACATTTCCTAAGCGAACGAAATGTAAAATTTATTTTCATTTATTATTTGGAACTTGTTACTCATTACTGATAATTTTTCATCTCTTATAATTCCGAGTTTCTTTGATTTTTGACAATTTTAAATTGTTGAAAAATAATATGTCAATTTCTGAGGCTTTCTTGGTTGAGTTCCACCCTGATACTGTTAACTAGCCAAACAAAATGTTTCAAGTAACTGAGGATTCTTGAGAAAGTGCATGTCTATTTTCATGCCTTTTCACTTGCTTGACTGGTTAAGTGTTTCGAGAAAAAAGATAATTTTCAATAGCAGTATCAGGCTGAGACCGTAAGCCCCACCACCGCGACAAGGTGAAGCCTCTTCGATGGGGGAGGAAAAGCTGACCAACTTAGCTGCACAAATCATATTCAAAATAATTGAAAAGTTTAATACGCATTCATAAATTTCAGACATATATAGTACCAATTCAATTCATTCCTGCTGTTCATGCTTCTTTAGATGTCGGGAGATCGTCAAATCACAAATTGTATGGAGCAGCTAGCAACGACAACAATATATATATATATATAAGGAGCTGACTTTGCAAAAATCTTATTTTCTTTAAATTTTGATGCATTACTTATTTTTTTTACTTTATAGATCCAAAAAATTTCTTTCTCCGTGCATTCCACACAACTTACATGCATGTCTAATCAATTTTTTTTTAACTTGAAGCATTACTTTCAGTAAAATTTACTAAAATCTAGATTTTTACATCCTACAAATCTCTAAAAGTTTTCAAAAAAATTGTAGAATACATTTTTGCCTAAAAAGGAGTTTGCTTAGTGAAACTATTTTTTAAATTTTTTGATACCGTTATATAATCCATCTAAATAATTCTTTTTCTCCATTCTTTTGTGTCTTTTTATATGCTGTATGCTATAACAGCATACTATCGTGCACTCTTTGGTCAGCTTTTCCAATGCGATGTTTTCAAAGCATAACTTAAAATTAGTATTAATTAAAGAAATATTGAATCCCCGAGAGGCAAAAGACGTTTCACACCATATCTGGAAAATAACTGAATATCTGGTTAACTTCTAAAAGAGTTAAAGAGCTGTTGCTAAATTTTAAAGATAATATGAAATAATTATTACTATTCAAATTCCATTATCAAATTGTACAATTTCAAAAAATTGCTTAGATTTAGAGATACTAAGAGCAACAAAGTTTTAATGTCAGTGTTACATGCTGCACTCTGAAATATTACAGTTATCTGCACTTTAAAACAACCATAAAAAATGTCGGCTTATTTCAGTTTCTATCTAGGCAATTTGTAGTACGTGCAGTTTTCGTATTTTATGAAACTTTATGCATTTTTATCACTCAAAATTTCTAGTAATTAATTTCTTCTTTTATACAACCTAGACCCTGTTTCACTATATTTTAGTGTTTCTAAGACAATTTAGATTTTAGAAATGACCAATTTCTTCATTTATTACCGTCGAGGCTTGAAATATAAGTAATCCAATATTTTAACACGTCAGAATCATCAAAATCATCACCTGATTTTTTAAATATGTTTCAACGTCCCTGACCCCTCTTTGAATAAGAATGAAAATCATTTTCTATTTTAAGAATAAGTAGAATAACTTCTGTGTTTGTTTATAAACAGTGTCTAATGTGATGAAAATGTATTTTATGTAAGAATATGATAAGTAACGACTACTTCACATTACAACTAGATATCTCGAAAATTGATTACTCCGGATGAGTACAGGGATTCCATCTCGTCTCTCTTACCGTTACATTTTGAAACAAGAAAGCTAAGATATTCTTCACACAGAGTTCGATTACTATAGGAACACTGAGGACAGTTGCGCCGGTCATAGAGCACCATTTTTTTCAAATAATAATCGTCGCCTTATTCAAACTCAGAATTTCTGGCATAAATAAGGCCAAAATTATTATTCGGAAATAATGGTGTCTGTCTGCAACGGTTAAAAAAAAAGCCTAGTAGGAGACTGGCCTCGTGCTCGCAGGTTTGATTGAGTTCATTAAAATTAGAGGTTAACATGCTGGCTGCAGACACGTGGAGGTGGAAGCGATGTTTCCAGTTTCGATTTTACATGGACCAAACACTGTATAAGATTTTCAAGATGTTCTCTGCACACACACACACAAAAAAAATCGTCTACATTTCAGTTCTAAATCACCCAAAACAAGGATAAACTTAAGCAAGCGTAAGCTTTTCAGGATTTTCCTTACACAAAACCACAATTAGGGGGCGCTTATTCTTAAAAAGTAACTCTTTGAATCATTCCTCTTTTTGCAATAAGGGCTTAAACAGCCTAAAGATAGTAAAATCCCACTCTCTCTGCCAATGAGATGCCAATGAAATGCTTGGAAATTATACCAGAAATAAAATAGATTTTGCGAATTTCAAAAGGCATTTTTTAGAAAGTAATGTGTTTTCAGTTGTTATGTGAAGAATTCGTCATGATATGTAAATGCAACAGAAGGTGGGGTGCTGTGAAATAAAACAAGCTAAACTGATCTCTTTTTGAAAGCTTTATTCCCATTAAGTAAAATTTCATATTTTATTGTTTATATTCCTATTTTTTCATATTTCATATTTTATTTATTTTTTATTTCGAATTTTGAGGATTTTTATTTTTTAAACTTTTTGTATTTTTAAAATTTTCCTTAAATAGCATCCTGAATATTACATTTATTCCAAATTTCAAGTTTCTAGCGCTATAAAATCGAATTATTTTCAAATTTTCCTTATTTTTCGATTTTATTTTCGAATTTTGTTGTGTTTTTTATTTTACCTTATTCCGAATCCTAAACACTATCTTTACGCCGAATTTTAAGTTTCTAAGGCCTTATCACATTATTTTCATTTTTTCAATTTTTTTTGAATTTTTCAAATTTTTGAATTTTCCGGATTTTTTAATTTTTTTCTTATTTTGTATCCTAAATACTACCTTTATTCCGAATTCAAAGTTTCTAGCACAACAAAATCGAATTATTTTCAAATTTTTGATTTTTTTTCGATTTTTTATTTATTTTATTTATTTTTTTTTCGATTTGTGTTTTTGATGGGTTTTTTTTTCTGAATTTTAAACACTACCTTTACACCAAATTTTAAGTTTATAAGACCACAAGATCGTATTATTATGTAAATCTAACTTTGGAAAGTTATGATTGAAATTCATAGGGAAAAAAAATCCGATAAAATACGGAAACAGTACTTACTGGCGTTATGATTGTCAGTATAATTTCCGTGTTTTAACGATTTTTTTTTCCAGTGCATTTATTTAAATTACATACGTTCTGTGCATAAATTGTGACTATTTGATTTTAGGACTCCAAAACAACTCTAATAGAAAGATGACATGCAGTAATTATAATTTAAGACGATCCTGTTTCTTGTGTATAAATTGTGAGTTCACTGTTTTTTGGTTTTAAACAAAGAGAATAAACACACCAGGCATATGAGTTTGTTCTTTGTGCAATTTTGTTTTGCGACTATAAAATCATTTAGTCCACAATTTACACCCCAAAATATAAGGTTAAGCTATGTACACAAAACTCCGTTGTTTTTGTATATTACACAGAAATATGTATACTCATTTGCAATTTACACATTAAACTGTGTATTTCAGAGTTATCTGATAACTTTTTACACATTTCAGCTCAGCTGCTTAAAAGGTTTTCATCAAAATACACAAGTCACAAGACAATGTGTATTTTGAAATTGACGTACCACACTGCAAAAAAAAGGCGTTGATTTTACAGTATAATACCGGTGTTATACAGTATAATACCGGTGTTTACAGTATAATACAGTATAATACCAGTGTTATACCGTAAAATTAACAGTAATAAACAGTAAAATAAGCAGTAAAACTTTACTGCGCATGCGGTATAATACTGGCAGCTGGAATGCCAGTTTTATACTGTAAAATCAACACTTTTTTTTTTGCAGTGCAGGCGTATATTTCGCAATTTACATGACACTTTACGCATATAGACAAATTTACGCATTTATTTTCTAGAGTGTACAGAGTGTGTTCCCTTATAAGAAAAATAATAAAGTAGAAACACCAAGGAACACCTTATACTTTTTTCAAAATATTTTCTCTTAAATGATGGACATTGGTCCAGTGGCGCAGCCAGGGGGGGGTTTGGGGGTTAAAACACCCCCCAGAACTAAAAAAAATTACTATAATTGCCGCTTATATGAATCAAAACTACTAAAGTTAAAATTAAGTTTTTTGGCCTTTCCGCCTTGGCAGAATCCACCGCTTTCTTAAATCAAATTCTATTCAACATTGTGATTCAATTAAACGGCGGAAATTCTACTTAAAACTGTGAAAGCGCATATTACACTTATAGGTTATGTCAAAACTTGATTTTTGGACTGTGTCACTTTGTCGAGACTTCTTATAGTAAAAGATGGGTCATATACTCTCACACAGATGCTTAGAGTTATATAGTATACAGTGGTCTGTTTCTTAATTGCATTTCTGTCTTTGTTCCACGTTCGAAACAATAACAGATCATTGAATTCCAGAGAAGAAAAAAAACATACACTTTGTAAGTCTCTCTCAGTTTCAAGCGGCTTTTTTTGCGTTTTCTGCTCTCAGTTATATCTAAGACCAAGCTATGTGCGTACCCAGGAAAAAAATCTTTACAAAAGTAAGAATTTCAAAAAAGTACTTAAAGTTATAAAAAGCTATTTTTCGATTATGAGCAGATTTTTGCAATCGGTGTTTCTTTCGAATCATTTGTTTCGTAGGGAGTCTGTACACAAATTTAAAGACTATATTTCATTTGTTGGTAATGCAGCAACGACGTCTTGCTTATGATGGAGATTCATATATTTATCGTTAAAATTTTATAAATTAGTTGTGGTTCCTCTTTTAGCTATTTTTAATTCTATCGCGCTTCTGTGAAAAGAAAATCTCTTTCCTTTCTATTTAAAATTCAATAATTCTTAAACTCTTTTATCGCAGCTTGAAGTGATCCTTTTTCAATTAATGTACATGTCTAAATTCTTTCTTTCGTATGTGCTTGCGGTTTTCATATGAGAAATGAAATCATTTTCAGTTTGGCATCTGCATCTGCATGCCTTCCTAATGCATACATTTTGGATCACAGAATAAATAAAGAAAGATAAAATGAAACGTCTATTTCTCGATACATCTGGGTTATAAAGATGCTGATATGGTAATCTGGTTTGGCGGTTTGCGTTCAAAAAAATTAGAATGTGTTTCTCCCTAACGAATTTTCTTCTGTACCCTATGGGTCGACGCGGATAAATTTGTGGCATCTCAAAAAAAGGCATTCGATTTTGAGTTTTCATGATGTGAAGATATAGACGTTCTGAGTGCTGGGGGACCGCCTCATTTTTTTCAATTATCTTTCTTCAAATAATTTTTTTTTTTTTCATGGAAGCCTCAAGTCTCCGATATGTTTCTTCCCAGGATGAGAGCCTTCGGGTTCTTGCTTATAGCGTATATGTATGAGCTCCGGTACGCTTTTTTCCTAGAATTTAAGACCTGCCTGTGAGTATGGATTTTGAAAAAAAGGCGTTAAATGCATTTTTTTAGAAAAATACTATCTATAATTACACACAATTTTACGCTAACCATGCATTAATTAAATTGATCAGCAATATATTAGCTATGCATTGATTTAAACTTATTACATTTTAACGAATGCTATCTGCATGTCATTAAAATTATACTAGCTGAACCGTCCGGCGGTGCCTGGGCTCATGATAATTACCTCAAATTCGTATGATTATATATCTTATATCAATTTTATATTTTTAAATGAAATTTTCACTAAAAATATTGATTATTAGACAGAAAAGCATTTTTAAAAGACACCTTCTTGTTTGGTTGGGATTTTTTTGTTTGTTTGTTTCTTTACCTCGTAAGGGTCTCTCGTTTCATAGTTTAAAAAAAATAACCCCAGTTGTCTGAATTCTATAAATTTTTCATCAGTTCTTGACAAATGCAGTCGCCAGGTCGCCACTGGCGACCTAGTTTTTCTATCTAGCCACCAAGTTATTTAACCCGATTTTTTTATTATTATTATAATTTTTTGTACAAAAATTGACCTAAGAAATGACCATAAATGGCATTTTTTCTCATTTTCGGCATTTTTAATTAGGTAAAAATAAATTTCACAAATGCAAATTTTAAATTAATAAAAAATAATTATTTGACTGACTTTGACACGAAAATAGGCAGAAATTGTTTTCCTGCTTCACTGTTTCATCCATGCCCCCCTCATCAGATATAGATTTTGCAGCACTCACTTATCCAGACATTTGAAACCTTCGGCAATCAGCATTTCCTGAACATACTGGTTAATGCTGCCTTTACATTTTTTTTCATAGATAAATAATTTTGATAAATTTCATTAGAAAACTTTGTTTATACCATCTTTTTAAATGATGTAACTGTTCTAAACTATGTAACTAATAATCCTACAATAGGCTTATTATTTTTCTCAATTAATTGATAAAAAACTTTTGTGCTTTTGAAAATTAGTGACTTCGGAGGGGAGCAGGTTATATTTTTTTACTGGTAACTAAAATTTTTTACTGGCTACCAGATTTTATCAAATTTGTAAAGCTATGGTTCTAAATATAATGGTTTTACAGACCGTGAAAAGATATTGATATCTAGCTGTAAAAGAAATGCTTGCTTCTCGCGTCTCTTTTTTTTTTTCCCGACATGTCCTTTAAAATAACAACACAAAAAAGTTACTGTCCGAACTCTCTGAAATTTTATTAGATTGTAAATATAACTATCCAACCCCTCTTTAAAATTCCGTGAAAAAAGTCTAAGTCTTTGACTAAAGTCGAAGAGAACAGAAACACAGAGTCGCGTCAAAAAAGACTAAGTCACATTTAATACTGAAAACATGAGCCGACGCCGAGCAAACCCACGCCAAAATACCCAACTTTCTTTTTGCATTGTCATCGAAATATTCTCAGATTTTTTTTAATACTTTTATTCATCAGAGCGTTTCCAAATTTTTTTAGGCGCTGTAATTTTGATCTTCCAAGATACTTTTAATGGATTGTGTGGAAATACAGACGTTTAGTTACTTTTAGCTTAGAAAAAAGATCGTCTTCGAAAGGCCCGATATGACGTGAGATTCTAAATAAATCGTAATTTAGAATACTTTCAGCTCTTTCACATCTTTAAATTTCCCATTTATAATAAATTCTTTATGCCAAGCATTTCCATCTTAAAAGTAATCTCTATGCTAAATTTCAAGTTTCTAACACTAACAGTTTCAACTAAATCATAATTTAGAACACTTTTAGAAAGTTTTCAGCTCATTTCGTCCTTTTAAATTTTTAAATGTTTTTAAAAATGTTATAAGGAAGCATTTACTACATAAAAGTAATCATCATGCCCAATTCCAAGTTTTCATACCAATTGTGTCACATAAATGGCAATTTTAGAATGCTTCTTACTCTTGCTTTCTTTTAAATTTCGAATTGAAAAAATAAATTCTGTGGATCATTTATGTCTTTTAAGTAACATCCATATAAAATTTCAAGACTCTAGCCCTAAAAGTTCTAAATGACTTGTTACATTTGGCAAAAAGCAAGGTAAGTAAGTCTATTGAAAATTTTGTTAAAATTGCTTCATTATTATTAAAGTTAGGAATAAAAATTCGTGATTCTCTTGTAATGAAACCTTGTGTATTTTTGATTGAACAAATGGATTCCAACTCTGTTATTTTCTATGTAAAAATTATTTGCTGTACTGTGCTCTTCCATCTTTAAGTTTTCCCCTCATCTTTTTTAAACACTTTATAAATCTAACCTAGTTTTATGTTATTTCATTGGTGCATTTTATAATTTGTAACTCTAATATTGTAAACGCTGTTTAAATGAATCATAACCAACGTAATTGCGGAGAAAAGCATTATGATTTCATTCATTTAAAAGACTGATTCCATTAACCGATGATTCATATAACCGGCGACCATCTTTATTATAAACTCAACCCCCCCCCCCCCCCCCCCCTAGAACCAAATTCTGGCTGCGCCACTGCATTGGTCTTCCTGCAAATCAAAACAAGGTCACATTTATCATTACATTTTTAATGCGGTTATATAATATGTATGTCTAAAGAAGGCGATTTACTGTTATATATTGTTTAAATCAGCATAGCATTTGGATATGTTTTACATATATATATAATATCTACTTATCTTTGCAATTAAAAATTATATAAAATAACCATTAAATAATATATTTATTTTTATTCCAGTGATTCGTATTCATTCGAAAAATATATTTGTTTAAAAACTTTTCATAGTTTTTTTTAATTGCATAAAATATAAAACATGCAACATATTTAATCTTTTCACGTAAATCCAGGTTTAAAATAACAAAAATTATCTTATAAAATGTGAAGTAAAAATACTTTTTATTTCTTATAATAAAAATATCGAGGAGATTATTCTGGGACACTGACTTTTAAACGATGACAGATTTGTATATGTTGCCCCGAAACGTATTTACATTGGCTGTTAGTCACTGAAAATGCATTAAGTTTTCTCCCCATTTGCCCGTTATCGATTTGATTATAGGCAGTGGATGTGCTGCCGCGTCAGTTAAAATACATTAATGCTTGGATACAACTTGCCACAAATTTCTTTGGCCATGACATTTGCATAACGTGGCCAAAAGTCTTGTGTTTGTTGGGTTGTAGAGTAGACAGGGAGAAATTATATTTATAGGGTAACTTGGGATGAGATGCCGTATTGTACAAGATGCCGTGTCACGTGGTTTTCCTATGCGCAGGCGCTGTAGGGAAACGCATTCAGTCGTGTGGAAGAGGCTTCCCTACTGATACTTTAATTCCAGTTTGCGTTGTTTTATTTAAATTTTAAATAGTGATTTTTTTATTGCTATTTTGTCTTAACACCTTTGGTAAGTGTCCAAAATCTTTTACGCTCTTTCTTATTATTTCCTATGTAGTTGGCCATCTTACCCCAATATTGGGGTAAAATGCCGAAATGCAAGCATTTACAAAGGCAAAATTTTTTATGCTTTCTATGACATTTGTAAAATGAAATACATTTTTAAATCATACATAAATGTATCAACTTTAACGAGAAATTAATGAATAACAAATAAAAACAACACGCGATTTTATAAAGAAGTAAATAAAAAAACACGGCATCTTCACCCAATCTACCCTATAAAAAAAAAGAAGAAAAGTGGGAAATAAAAAATGGCATTTTCTCGCTCGAATTTCGATTAAAATATAAAATTATTCTGGCCTTTCTATATATGTGACTAAATTCTGTATTTAAGATTGAATTATGTGCATAATACTAAATTTTAGTAAAACTTTATACCGTGCCAAAGCCAATATTCGAAAATTTATTAAGCAGTAAATCTCAATATAAACTTTGTCAACTGAATAAGTTTTGCTTTAGAAAATGATGAAATGTATTATTTTTTTAATTGCCAGTCTCCTCCACCCCATAAAACTGGCCCGAGCCTCTCCGTTTTTTATGCTGTTCAATTGTCAGTCTCCTCCGCCTCTTAAAACTGACCCGTACCACTCCATTCATCGCAAGAAGCCCTATTCTTCAAAGATTTTTTTTACTGCCCTGAACCTGCACCTATGATCATTTTACTCTACAGCTGCCATCATTATTCTCCTGCATTAAAAAAAAAAAACCCGAAGTGAATCTCTCTCCCTCTCTTTGTGTGGGTGTGTGTTTGTGTAGTGTGTGTGTTATAGAAAGAGAGAGAGACTACCTAACTATTTTAAACTAATGTATTGTTTGCTATTGAATACTATTGAATACTATTGATTATACTATTGAATACTATTGATTATACTATTGTCCATCTATTGATTATTACTATTGTCTATTGTTACTATTATATTGTATGGAAAATTTTGATTTTAAGGCCGAAATATTTGATGCATTTTGTTAAAATATAAGTACATTAATTAGAATTTAGTTATATATACATAAATAAGGCCGGAATAATTTCTATATTTATACAAATGCAACGAAACTTCGCTAAACTAAACTTCACCAATGATACACAAAATTGTGTTTTAAGAATATCATGTTGTAAGAAAAAAAAAAGAAACGTTAGTTATTTTTATTGCCGCACAAATGACACCAAAAAATATTGAATATAATTTTATGATGTATTTGATAAAATAATCATTTACATCTGCATATTAATCATTAAATACTCTAACAAATTCACACAATATAAATTTCTGCGCTGTGTGTTTTATATAGAAACATGTATTTTCCTAAGAAAATAAATTGTTTTAAAAGATTAATTTTAAGCCCAATACAATTACCTATTAATACAATATTGTAATTAAAAAAACTTTAACATAGGCATATGTGATAATGTTTTCGAACGATGTGCATTTGTAATATACAAAAATTCCATACGTTTATTTATCTTTTGCTATTAAAAATTGTCGTTCACTGCAAGAACAACATTAGTCAATGATAAAACCAAGATATAATTCAATGGCCAACACGAAGAAAATGAGATGGGACATGATGGTGACTATGAACAAGTGAATAATGAATAGGTGCCAAGTGTAAAGATATTAAGTACTGCTATTTTTTAATAATAATCTTCTCATAATTTAATCGCAAAATTCTGCGATTTAATAAAGTGCATATTATTATTGGGAAATAATGGTATACAGAATCCGTAGTTTTTGACACATGTGCACTTCAGTCCTTAGCAAAATGTTCTTATTTAAATTTGTAACATCCAATAGCATACACAAGTAGTATGTGTACAAATAATGGTGTACACTAGTAAGTGTACAAATAATGGTGTAGACAAGTAAATGTACCAATAAATGGTATTCACAAGTAAGTGTACAAATAAAGATGTACACATGTAAGTGTACAAATATTGATGTACACAATTAAGTATATAAATAATGGTGTACACCAGTAAGTGTACAAATAAGGTTGTACACAAGTAAGTGTACAATTAAATAGTGCACACAAGTAAGCGTACAAATAATGGTGTATAGAAGTAAGTGTACAAATAATGATGTACACAAGTAAGTATATTATAAATAATGTTGTACACAAGTAAGTGTACAAATAATGATGTACACAATTAAATGTACAAATAAGTAGTGCACACAAGTAAGCGTACAAATAATGGTGTATAGAAGTAAGTGTACAAATAATGATGTACACAAGTAAGTACATAAATAATGTTGTACACAAGTAAGTGTACAAATAACAGTGTACACAAGCGAGTAATTAAGTGTTAAGGACTGACAATAAGTGCATATGTGTCAAAAACTACAGATTCTATATGCTATTATTTCCGAATAGTAATATGCGCTTTATTAAATCGCAGAATTTTGCAATTAAATTATGAGAAAATTTCTATTAAAAAATAGCAGTACTCTTAACACTTGGTACCTATTCATTAAGACACTTATTCATATTCCATCTCATTTTCTCAGTGTTCTGTTGCTGGCCATTGGATTACATCTTGGTATTGTCATTGACTAATGTTGTTCTTGCAGTGAACGACAATTTTTTAATGGCAACAGATAAATAAACCTATGTAATTTGTGGCTACACATAGCCTACTTTTAAAAACACGTTTGTCGCACACACACAAAAACATTTGAAAAAACAAATTGGACATGTAGATTTTGAAATCGCAGATTCAATTGTGTTTCCATCCATTTGGAAGTTTGTCGAGTCCTTCTGCTTATTCCTTTATTTATCAGCTGTTTTATTTATCTGGGACAATCCAGAATTACAATAAAACAACTCTAAATACGAAATACAATCCAGCAAACACGATGACCCATAAATATTGTAACATGTTTCGATGTAATTCTTGATATCCAGGAATCGCATTGAATCACCATCGTTTCAAATACTAAATCTATATGTCATCAGTGTTGGCCTATCTGACGGATTTTTTAAATTTCAGAAATTTCAAATTCTTACCAGAAATTTTGAACAGTTATTTTCTTTTTATATAATGACAGAATTTACACAAAATAAATTTATTGTGCAAAATTTACAGGTATAAATTCGAATTTTCGAAATAAAAAATTCGCCAGATTTGGTAACATTGCATGTCATACTATAAACATAATAGCACATAACTAATTCATCAATTTTTATGGTTCTTTTTCACCCCTCTCCCACCTAAAACGTTAAGAATACGAAGTTGGATCAAATATAAATGCGACCTTTTTAATAGATTATTTTTGAAAGATTATTTACCAAAAATATATTAATTTTATTATTCTAGAATGTTTTTTTCACCTTCTACATACTTTCTTCAACATATTGGTAGTTCTATTTTAATTCGTGTATAATAAAAAGAATCAGGATGTGTATGAATCATACTTCAGAAAAATTTGTTGGTATTTGTCCACTATAGAGGCATTGGCATTTTTTAAAAAGATTCGCACAATTCGGACTTCTGAAAGTGATATTTGTTGCCAAATGGTATAAACAATCATGAAAACAAACCTGGTGAACTTTTATGCTTGTTTATGTATGTATTTATATATATAATAAATATTTTATTTATAGATGTATATTATTATTGCTGTTCTCATGTACAATTTATGTATGACAACAAATGTAACAAATTTATATTGATAAATTAGTGATAGCCTTTATATTTGATCCACCTTATTGTACAATACTTCCACCTCGTGAATTTTTCGTAGCATTTCAGAATCTTCCCAACGAACACAGAACTTGCGGGCCACTAATGGCTACGTTAGCTTTGGCCCAAACTGTCAGATGGGGGGCCGTTATCATTGGCCGTAACGGCAACTTAAAAAAACTGTCACACCGGCCACGATGAGGCCGCAACAGAATTGGCCAGAAATACAATAAGATCCCCATAATTAGGCCACTAACGGTTAATCATAAATGATAGATAGCCTAGAACTGGCCACAATTATACTTTAAATGGCAATTATTAATGGAAACTAGCCATAGCTAGACCATTAAAAATCATAATGAATAAAAGCTAGCCAGAAACTTGCCGTAGCAATGCCATATGTGGTTTTCAATAATTAAATCCAGCCCAAAACTGCCCACAAAATTGCCTTTTGTGGGTATTATAAATGTAAGCTAGCCAAAACCCAGCCACTGTCGCCCAATAAAGATTATTTAGGCATAAATCAAAATTTATTCTATAAAAGAAAATACTTTTTAGAAGTTTATTTAAATGATAAAGCGTTTATGCGTGGAAAAAAAGTACTAATAATCGTTTAGGTATACTTTTCAAGAAAACTATAAATTTATTTATCTTGATTTTTTTCAAAAATTTGAAAAACACAATGTTTGACATAGTGAATTAATTTGTTTATATTTTCAATTATATATTTTTAAAATTTATATCCAATGCCCCTTTAAAATAACTACATTTCATATAAATTTTAAAAGTATATAATTTAAATAAAAAAAACTAATTAATTCACAATGTCAAGTATTTGTGTTTTGGGAAAAAAAAATCAAGGTAAGTTGAACTTATACTTTCCTTTAAAAGTGTACCTAAATGGTAATTAGTACTTTTTTTTCACGCAAAAACACTTTACCATTTAAATAAACTTCTCAAAAACATTCTTTTAACAGAAAAAATTTGAATTGATGCTTAAATAATCTTTTCTTTACGTGTACGTATGTCTAATGTTATTATTTTTTCTTTCTTTTGTTTCACACTGGTTTTAAAAATCAATTATTGTTAAGTCTGTTACCAGTATATGATATCTATTCATTAAAACATTATTAATTTATGATAATCCAAAAGAAGTTTTTGCATCATTTTAATTTTATAAATATTAATTTTCACCTAAGTAATACAATAATAATAATATAATAATACAGTTTGATTTTATATAATTCATGAATGAAAAGTTTTTTATGATCATTTATCTTTTAAAGTTTAATAGCCAAATATTAAAATAATAATAATAATATTCTAACCTTTTCACATCAGAATTCAGTAACTTGAAATTTTTAATGTTTTTTTCTTATTCTAGTTTTTCTAAATTATATTAAAATTTACAATTTTCTTTGAGAACAAATATTTTCCCTCACTCAAAAAAAGAGAAAAAAAAATCTTTCTTTTAAAAGTTATATTTTTAAAAATTATTATTACTCTAAAATAATTATTTTAAATAAATTACAATTTATTATATATTATAGTTTATTAGTATAGTTTACTTTTATAGATTATTTTTATAGTTTATTATTATATATTATTTTTAAATCATATATGCATTATAGGAAAATATTATTTAATCATTGAAAAAGAGTTAAAGAACAAAAGTTTGACAGAAGATTAAATCTCAATATTTTCTATTTTAAGGTTCTCAAATTGCCTGCTTAACAACACGAAAATTTCTGACACATTTTAAAAAGTAACGGAATGAAATTGGCATGCCTGACTATTGAAGTGATTTGAAATCGAAATGCGTTTTCCATTTTCTGATAAATAAATTGCTTATCGAGCTATAAGGATTCTTAACGACAAGCTTTTTCCCTTTCTCGAGCATGCGTGCTAGGAATTTGGTTTTAAAGGCCGTCTTTGACAGTATTTTGTGCAATATATTTTGCCTTTAACAAAAAATGAAACTGTCTTTCGATTACATAGTTTCTGAGTGACAACACCTGAATTTTTCATGTGTTTCTGAATAAAAATGAATTCAGAAATGGGTCAGGATTTGAGAACATCCTTAAGCAAAATTTAAAAAAAATAGAGTATCTGTGAATCTCATGAAGTAAGTTATTGTAAAATAAATATCACTTTACATTTTGAAAATGAATGTACGTTAAAAGTTCATGTGGGTTTATAAAAAATAATTCTATTGTGAATCAAATGATGCAAAAAAGATTATCATAACATATATATTTAATGAATAGACAAACCAATAAAATCTTACCAGTGTTTAAAGGAATTACGGAGTAAAATAAAAAAAAAATGCTTGGTGCTCGCATACAACAAACATCTCTTCATCGTCCACTGTATGTCCACTAAATGAGAATGACAGTGACAGAACAGAAAATAACTGAAAACGAGATTTGCGCGGAAATTTTCGAAATCTCCCCTCTCCCCTACTTGACCTTGATCACGTGAACTGATCAACGCGTCCTTGAATAATCAACTGCAGATGGAAGCATTTTTCCAGAGGGAAGGACAGGAGACAAAATATTTTAGTGTACTTTATAAACCAATGACTTATTAAAAATAAATTACTTATACTTTTACTACCTTGCTTTCATTCTATACATAATTTTCTATAAAGAAACTTTTTATAAAAAATTTCATATGATATTAAAAATTAGTTACAACACCGAACTGTAAATGTGAATTATACATTAGTAGTATTATTTTCCTCCCCACAATGAATGGCAAAATAGACGTACATATTATATTTTTACAACACACCGCTGTTTGTTTTATAGATTTTTTTCCCCTTTAAGACATCCCTCCCGCAAGATTTGCGAATTTGTGTTTAATAATGGCACATAGAAGTGTAATCCCCGAACTCCCTCCCCGCCCTGGCAGCCACAGAATTCTCTCCCGAAAAATAAATGTCTGATTTCAACACTGTTTATAACTATTCTCAAATTCAAATTAGCTTTTTTTCGACTTGCATTGACGCAGCCAATTCTTAAACCAGGGGTGATTGTGCTCCGGGGGTACCCCGGATTTCCGGGTTTTTCTTTCAGCTCTTCCGGGTTCATAAAATCATCCTGTTTAGGGAAAAAAACGAATCGAAACTGAAAATATGTTGCAAAAAGTGCAAAACATTCGCCAAATTAGCGACAAACGTTTCAGTTACGGCAACCCTTACCCGGAGCCTGATCGGAGTGAAACTAGCAAACCCTCTGCCCTGCGTTTTCCTAACCCCTTGTCTTGTTTTAACCAAAGAATATAAACGAGAATACCGATACTGAAAGATATTCTTTGTCCTACCCCTAACCAGGAGACAAAAACCAGTCTTTTAAAAGATACCTGAGTATGAATCTTCATCTCCTCCCCCCCCCCTTCCCTTTCGTTTAACAATGCTGAGCCTCCCCCAAATTCTGTTATGGGCTGCACCAGATGTCAATGAGTGCATATTTTTCATAAGCCTTCATTCAATACCCTTCCCCTCGAAATTTGCACTTTTCTATGGCGAAATGGCTCTCGGTAGAGCATAATTTGAAAATAAGAAAAAAATAAGTAGACTGTAGATTAGGGTCTGCACGGGCCGGAATTTCCGGGGCCGAGCCGAACGAAAGCTACCTTTTCCCAGCCTGTACAAAATTCACTGAAAACAGGCCCGGCCCGTGGAAAATCCATTAAACTACGCCTGACTCAATATCTACAAAAAAATCAGATTTTTCTTAACATACAATTCTATATTTATGGGATAATTTTACAGTCCCTGTGGCAGAATGTATGTGACGGGCGTTGCAGACTTTTTAAGGCACCCGCAGACTAAAAACATACAGCGATGCCGCGGATGCGCTATAGCGCGTAAATTGCGCGAAAAAACGGCAAACTTCGTCGAAGGATCGTTAAAAAAAGGCGAATTTCATCGAAAAATCGTGAAATTCATTTAAAGATCGCGAAAAATGACTAATTTCGTTGACAGATCGCGAAAAAAACGCAAATTTAGTCAAAAGGCCGTGGAAAAACGTGAATTTCGTCAAAAGGTCGTCAAAAAAACATGAGTTTTGTTGAAGGATCGCGGAAAAAGGCGAATTTTGCCGAAGGGTTACAGAGAAAACGCCAACTTCATTAAAGGATCATGGAAAAAACGGTCAATTTCGTCGTCGGATCGCGAAAAATGGAGAATTCTGCCGGCAGATCGCGAAAAAACAGCAAATTTCGTCGAAGGATCGCGGAAAAATGCGAATTTTGCCGAAGGGTTACGAAGAAAACGCCAACTTTGTCAAAGGATCGTGGGGAAGAAACGGTCAATTTCGTCAAAGAAACGGCAAATTTCGTCATCGGATCGCGAAAAACGGAGAATTCTGCCGACAGATCGCGGAAAAACGGCAAATTTCGTCGAATGATAGCCAAAAAAACGGTAAACTTCATCGAAGGATCTCGAAAAAACGGAAAATGTTGTCAAAGGATCGTCAAAAAACGGTAAATTTCGTCGAATGATCTCGAAAAAACAGCAAATTTCGTCGAAGGATCGCAGAAAAATTGCAAATTTTGTCCAAAGGCCAAAGAAAAAACTCGAAATTCATCAAAGGATCTGAGAAAATGGCTAATTTTGTTGACAGATTGCAATAAAAACGCAAATTTCGTCAAAGAGCTGCGGAAAAACTTGATTTTCGTCAAAAGACTAAAAAAAAACATGAGTTTTGTTGAAGGATCGTGGAAAAAATGCGAATTTCATCAAAGGGCCACAGAGAAATGCAGTTATATAATAAGTTATAGTGTAAATGGATATCAGTATTTTGCATCGGTAATTTTCAGGATTTTTCACCTGTGTGTCAATAATTTTCAGGGTTTTTTACCTTGTGTCACAATCACCCCTGTTAAACACGAATTATTCATTATTCAGATGCAAAGAAATTGAATATCATTTCTTATTCCACGAAAATTATCTTATAAAATGTGAAGTAAAAATACTTTTTATTTATTTTATTTTATTTTATTATTCCTATTTCCACGAAAATTATCTTATAAAATGTGAAGTAAAAATACTTTTTATTTCTTTTATTTTATTTTATTTTATTTTATTTTCTTTATTTTATTATTCCTATTTCCACGAAAATTATCTTATAAAATGTGAAGTAAAAATACTTTTTATTTATTTTATTTTATTTTATTTTATTTTATTTATTTTATTATTCCTATTTCCACGAAAATTATCTTATAAAATGTGAAGTAAAAATACTTTTTATTTATTTTATTTTATTTTATTTTATTTATTTAATTATTCCTATTTCCACGAAAATTATCTCATAAAATGTGAAGTAAAAATACTTTTTATTTATTTTATTTTATTTTATTTTATTTTATTTATTTTATTATTCCTATTTCCAGGAAAATTATCTTATAAAATGTGAAGTAAAAATACTTTTTATTTATTTTATTTTATTTTCTTTATTTTATTATTCCTATTTCCACGAAAATTATCTTATAAAATGTGAAGTAAAAATACTTTTTATTTATTTTATTTTATTTTATTTTATTTATTTTATTATTCCTATTTCCAGGAAAATTATCTTATAAAATGTGAAGTAAAAATACTTTTCATTTCTTTTATTTTATTTTATTTTATTTTATTTTATTTTATTTTATTTTATTTTATTTATTTTATTATTCCTATTTCCACGAAAATTATCTTATAAAATGTGAAGTAACAATACTTTTTATTTATTTTATTTTATTTTATTTTATTTTATTTTATTTATTTTATTCCTATTTCCAAGAAAATTATCTTATAAAATGTGAAGTAAAAATGCTTTTTATTTATTTTATTTTATTTTATTTTATTTTATTTTATTTTATTTATTTTATTGTTCCTATTTCTGCGAAAATTATCTTATAAAATGTGAAGTAAAAATACTTTTTATTTATTTTATTTTATTTTATTTTATTTTATTTTATTTATTTTATTATTCCTATTTCTACGAAAATTATCTTATAAAATGTGAAGTAAAAATACTTTTTATTTATTTTATTTTATTTTCTTTATTTTATTATTCCTATTTCCACAAAAATTATCTTATAAAATGTGAAGTAAAAATACTTTTTATTTATTTTATTTTATTTTATTTTATTTTATTTATTTTATTATTCCTATTTCCATGAAAATTATCTTATAAAATGTGAAGTAAAAATACTTTTTATTTCTTTTATTTTATTTTATTTTATTTTCTTTATTTTATTATTCCTATTTCCGCGAAAATTATCTTATAAAATGTGAAGTAAAAATACTTTTTATTTATTTTATTTTATTTTATTTTATTTTATTTATTTTATTATTCCTATTTCCACGAAAATTATCTTATAAAATGTGAAGTAAAAATACTTTTTATTTATTTTATTTTATTTTATTTTATTTTATTATTCCTATTTCCACGAAAATTATCTTATAAAATGTGAAGTAAAAATACTTTTTATTTATTTTATTTTATTTTATTTTATTTTATTTATTTTATTATTCCTATTTCCACGAAAATTATCTTATAAAATGTGAAGTAAAAATACTTTTTATTTATTTTATTTTATTTTATTTTATTTTATTATTCCTATTTCCACGAAAATTATCTTATAAAATGTGAAGTAAAAATACTTTTTATTTCTTATAATAAAAATATCGAGGAGATTATACTGGGCCACTGACTTTTAAACGATGACAGATTTGTGTTTAATAATGGCACATAGAAGTGCAATCCCCGAACGCCATTAATTTACTACTTTTAGAAATCAAACGGTTCAATCTATACTCAAAATTGAGTATCTGATTTTCTTTTCTAAAAACCCTTCATAAAATCCTAAATTTTTATAGATGGAATCGGCTTTGTCACATTGAATGAAAAAAGCGTTGCACATAACTGTTTCCTACGAATTGTGATGCACATTTATGAAACAGCAAATCAGACGAAAATTCAATCATTTTAGACAACTTGCATTTTTTTTTATACCAATACTGCAAAATTACTTTTATATATCTATCCTAACTGCATCGAATGATGGAATGATAATTTATCGATTTCAGATTGTTGGTTGACTTATAATTTTTCGAGCTGTGTTATTATGGATGATATTGAATTGATGATTTCAAAAACAACATGCATCCAAGATTTAATATTTTCTTTGGATCAATCAAAACTGTGTTGTACACAAATGCTAGATATTTTAAGAAAAATTCTGTGCTTGCTATATTATTTAAATCTTTAATACGTAATAAGTTAATCAGTAATAAGTTATTTATTTTGTATTAATTAAAATTAAATAAAACCTTTAAAAATCTGTGTAGTTATGTTGTTTTTACAGTCAATGGGTTTTATTGCCGCACAAATGACACCAAAAAATATTGAATATAATTTTATGATGTATTTGATAAAATAATCATTTACATCTCTGCATATTAATCATTAAATACTCTAACAAATTCACACAGTATAACTTTCCGCGCTGTGTATTTTTTATAGTAACATGTATCTTTAAATTTCTAAGAAAATAAAATTGTTTTAAAAGATTAATTTTAAGCCCAATACAATTACCATATAATACAATATTGTAATTTAAAAAACTTTAACATAGGCATATGTGATAATGTTTTCGAATAATGTGCATTTGTAATATACAAAAAATTCATATGTTTATTTATCTTTTGCTATTAAAAATTGTCGTTCACTGCAAGAACAACATTAGTCAATGATAAAACCAAGATATAATTCAATGGCCAACACGAAGAAAATGAGATGAGACATGATGGTGACTATGAACAAGTGCAATAATGAATAGGTGCCAAGTGTAAAGATATTAAGCACTGCTATTTTTTAATAGTAATCTTCTCATAATTTTATCGCAAAATTCTGCGATTTAATAAAGTGCATATTACTATTAGGAAATAATGGTATACAGAATCTGTAGTTTTTGACACATGTGCACTTCAATCCTTAAAAATGTTCTTATTTAAATTTGTAACATCCAATAGCATACACAAGTAGTATGTGTACAAATAATGGTGTAGACAAGTAAATGCACCAATAAATGGTATTCACAAGTAAGTGTACAAATAAAGATGTACACATGTAAGTGTACAAATATTGATGTACTTAATTAAGTTTATAAATAATGATGTACACCAGTAAGTGTACAAATAAGGATGTACACAAGTAAGTGTACAATTAAATAGTGCACACAAGTAAGCTTACAAATAATGGTGTATATAAATAAGTGTACAAATAATGATGTACACAATTAAATGTACAAATAAATAGTGCACACAAGTAAGCGTACAAATAATGGTGTATAGAAGTAAGTGTACAAATAATGATATACACAAGTATGTATATAAATAATATTGTACACAAGTAAGCGTACAAATAATGGTGTATAGAAGTAAGTGTACAAATAATGATGTACACAAATAAGTATATAAATAATGTTGTACACAAGTGTACAAATAATGATGTACACAATTAAATGTACAAATAAATAGTGCACACAAGTAAGCGTACAAATAATGGTGTATAGAAGTAAGTGTACAAATAATGATGTACACAAGTAAGTATATAAATAATATTGTACACAAGTAAGTGTACAAATAATGGTGTACACAAGCGAGTAATTAAGTGTTAAGGACTGACAATAAGTGCATATGTGTCAAAAACTACAGATTCTATATGCCATTATTTCCGAATAGTAATATGCGCTTTATTAAATCGCAGAATTTTGAGATTAAATTATGAGAAGATTACTATTAAAAAATAGCAGTGCTTAATATCTTTACACTTGGCACCTATTCATTAAGGCACTTATTCATATTCACCATCATTTTCTTCGTGTTCTGTTGCTGGCCATTGGATTGTACCTTGGTATTGCCATTGACTAAATGCTATTCTTGCAGTGAATGACGATTTTTAATGGCAACAGATAAATAAACCTATGTAATTTGTGGCTACACACCACCTACCTTTAAAAACACGTTTGTCACACACACACACACACAAAACAAAAAAAAAACATTTCGAAAAAAAAATTGGACATTGGATTTTGAAATCGCAGATTCAATTCTGTTTCCATCCATTTGGAAGTTTGTCGAGTTTATTTATCAGCTGCTTTATTTATCTGGGACAATCCAGAATTACAATAAAACAACTCTAAATACGAAATACAATCCAGCAAACACGATGACCCATAAATATTGTGACATGTTTCGATGTAACTCTTGATACCCAGGAATCGCATTGAATCACCATCGTTTCAAATGCCATCACATGTCATCAGTGTTGCCCTATCTAGCGGATTTTTTTTTAATTCAAAAATTTCAAATTCTTACCAGAAATTTTGAACAGGTATTTTTAGTTTATAAAATGACAGAATTTCCACAAAATAAATTTATTATTCAAAATTTTCAGGTATAAATTCGAATTTTCTGAATAAGAATTCGCCAGATTTGGCAACATTGCATGTCATACTATAAACATAATAGCACATAACTAATTCATCAATTTTTATGGTTCTTTCATCCCTCTCCCACCTAAAACCTTAAAAATACGAAGTTGGATCAAATATAAATGCGACCTTTTTAATAGATTATTTTTGAAAGATTATTTACCAAAAATATATTAATTTTATTATTCTAGAATGTTTTTTCACCATCTACATACTTTCTTTAACATATTGTTAGTTCTGTTTTAATTCGTGTATATTAAAAAGAATCAGGACGTGTATGAATCATATTTCAGAAAAATTTGTTGGTACTTTTCCACTATAGAGGCCTTGGCATTTTTTAAAAAGATTCGCACAATTCGGACTTTTGAAAGTGATATTTGTTGCCAAATGGTATAAACAATTATGAAAACAAACCTGGTGAACTTTTATGCTTGTTTATGTATGTATTTATAAATATAATTTTATTTATAGATGTATATTATTATTGCTGTTTTTACATACAATTTATGTATGACAACAAATGTAACTAATTTATATTGATAATTTAGTGATAGCCTTTATGTTTGATCCACCTTCGTACAATACTTCGACCTCGTGAATTTTTCGTAGCATTTCAGAATCTGATAGAACAGACAGGGAGAAATTATATTTGTAGGGTAACTTGGGGTGAGATGCCGTGTCACGTTGTTTTCTTATGCGCAGGCGCTGTAGGGAAACACACTCAGTCGTGTGGAAGAGGCTTCTCTACTGATATTTTAATTCCAGTTTGCGTTGTTTTATTTAAGTTTTAAATAGTGATTTTTTATTGTTATTTAGTCTTAACAGCTTTGGTAAGTGTCAAATCTTTTACGCTCTTTCTTAATGTATTTCCTATGTAGTTGGCCATCTTACCCCAATATTGGGGTAAAATGCCGAAATGCAAGCATTTACAAAGGCAAAATTTTTTATGCTTTCTATGACATTTGTAAAATGTAATACATTTTTAAATCATACATAAATGTATCAACTTTAACGAGAAATTAATGAATAACAAATAAAAACAACACGCGATTTTATAAAAAAGTAAATAAAAAACCACGGCATCTTCACCCAATCTACCCTATAAAAAAAAAAAAGAAGAAAAGTGGGAAATAAAAAATGGCATTTTCTCGCTCGAATTTTGATTAAAATATAAAATTATTCTGGCCTTTCTATATATATGACTAAATTCTGTATTTAAGATTGAATTATGTGCATAATACTAAATTTTAGTAAAACTTTATACCGTGCCAAAGCCAATATTCGAAAATTGATTAAGCAGTAGATCTCAAGATAAACTTTGTCATCTGAATAAGTTTTGCTTTAAAAAATGATGAAATGTATTATTTTTTTAATTGCCAGTCTCCTCCACCCCATAAAACTGGCCCGATCCTCTCCGTTTTTTATGATGTTCAATTGTCAGTCTCCTCCGCCCCTTAAAACTGACCCGTACCTCTCCATTCATCGCAAGAAACCCTATTCTTCGAGAAAGATATTTTTTTTACTGCCCTGAACCTGCACCTATGATCATTTTACTCTACAGCTGCCATCATTATTCTCCTGCATAAAAAAAAAAAAACCCCGAAGTGAATCTCTCTCCCTCTCTTTGTGTGGGTGTGTGTTTGTGTAGTGTGTGTGTGTTATAGAAAGAGAGAGAGACTACCTAACTATTTTAAACTATTGACTATTTTTTACTATTGACTATTTTAAACTATTGACTATTTTTTACTATTGACTATTTTGTACTATTGACTATTAATTACTATTGTCTATTGTCTATTATTGACTATTTTTTACTATTGACTATTTTTTACTATTGACTATTTTAAACTATTGACTATTTTTTACTATTGACTATTTTGCACTATTGACTATTTTTTACTATTGACTATTAATTACTATTGTCTATTGTTACTATTGCTATTGTATGGAAAATTTTGATTTTAAGGCCGAAATATTGGATATATTTTGGGAAACAGAAGTATATTAAATAGAATTTAGTCATATATACATACAAAAAGGCCGGAATAATTTCTATTTTTATCAAAATGCAATGAAACTTCGATAAACTAAACTTCACCAATGATACACAAAATTGTGTTTTAAGAATATCATGTTGTAAGGAAAAAAAAAAAAAAAAAAAAGAAACGTTAACATTGTTAACGTTAGTTATTGAACAATTGTTAGTTATTGATAGTATTTCGAAACTAAAAAGAAATTTTAAACATGACTTAAATTGATTAATTTTCATTTAACTAGATTTGCAAATAAAATTTTTAGTTTTAATTAACCAATTTATAAAATTTAAATTTGAATAAAAGCAAAAACAGCCATTATTTTTTAATCACTTAATTAAATCACGTTCTTACTGGTGTGCCAGTTTAGTTTAGAGAAGTTTCATTACATTAGAGCTTAAGAACTACACTTAAATCTAAATTTAAAAACTACAAACTTAAAAGCTAAATTTAAAAAAAAAAAAAAAAAAAAAAAAAAAAGGAAAAAAAAAAGAAAAAGAAAAAAAAAGGAAAAAGGAAAAAAAAAAGAAAAAGAAAAAAAAAGGAAAAAGAAAAAAAAAAGAAAAAGTAAAAAAAAGAAAAAAAGTCACCCATCTTATTAAACACAAAATATCAATCATATATGTCAAGTCAATATATAAACAGTCAAAATATCACAAAGGTATACCTGTTTTTACTTTCGGCGCAGCAACCGTTGATAAAATTTCTTCTTCTTTGGCATGAAACTTTCTTCCTCTGGTGGGTCATCCTCCAGCATCAATGGTGCTCGAAGAGAAGAACTTACCTTAGGATGAGCCACAGGTATCCAGCGCTTGGGCTTGAGAAGTCCACTCAATCGCTTCCGGATAGATGGCTTCTTCAGAGGTAGTTCTTCACTCGTGCTGGAGAGAAGATGCAGGAACCAGGGGGTGTGGATGAACGGAGGCATGGATGGTCGGTAGCCGACTGCAGGGACCTCCTCTTCTTCCTGCAAGGCAATTGGTGTTAGTGAACTTACTTCAGGAACAGACAAGTCTGCTGCCTCCGCTTCACCTGCACGTCTCAGCCAGAACTCATCTGCTTCTACCCACCATTCTTCTTCTACTGGAAGATCTGGAATGAGACAAACAGAAGACAGATTAGTGGCAATACTTACCTTTTGATCTTCAGTATCGCCACTGTCTTCATCTCCACCCTCTTCTCTCCCACCTTCTTCTGCCAACAGAAAAGCAACTAAAAAAGAAATGTAGTTAGCAAGAACAAAAAGCATACAGTAATACAAAAAATAAATAAAGTTGGTTACTTCCATTTTGAGTGTCACAGAAGTCCAGTTGAAGTCAAATGCCAGCAAGACCTGGAAAGAAATAGCAAAAATGATATTCAAAACTTAATGTTTATTCTTTATTTTATTTGTTGCTGTTAACGATGAACATACAAATGATTGATTATTGTTGTACATTGTGATGCTCATTTGTAAAACATGCAACACTGTCATGTCTTGTGATTTTTACTGATAGATTATAATATAACAGAATTCTTTTGTGTGTCCCTGTTTATAAATGCTACTTATGCTATACCCCTCAGAAAGTATGTTCTAGTCTGCCTCAGTGATGCATATCAATCTCATTGTGTTTCAAATTCTGTAACATCAATTAAATGTGCCATAAATGATTTTACACTATAGACCATAGTATAACGGATTTATTTTGTGTGTCCCTGTAACCGAACTATCAATGCTACACATTCCATTTTCAATACTGAACAGTGTATACTAAACCTAAATAACATATAAAAATCCGAGCATATTTAGGATAATTAGAGCACAGACAAATCGAATTCATAAACACTTTTCAACTTTGTTGGAAAGTGATAGAAATATTGAAATCTCTCCACTTCATTCCCGAGGAAAATGTGCATCCATATCAATTGTTTTATATGGGATTTCACAACTGTAGTCATCCTCTTAACGGTAATGAAGACATTTTAACGAAAATTTCCACAGACTCATTTTCCTTTGTGTGAAATAGTGTGACATTGCAGAAACTCCTGGACGTGCATTGTAATTCGATGTGTTACACCGTATGTACTGTCAAGTACATTCTGAATTATGAAGCGTGTTTGAAAGTGAATGGCAGCCATCTACAGCACTTAATATGATGCATTTTAATTTCACATGAAGCAAAGTGGGAAATTTTCACTAAAAATATCTCCATTATTCTTGAAATTATGACCAAGTTTGGTTTAAAAAGAGACATCTTGTATTTTTGATTTAATAGGTGATTTGTGACATTGTACAACTATTATTTGTGTTGACATTTAGTATCACTCTAAATGCTTTTAACCTTGGAATTGAAACATCCTGTCCTATTCCTATCGAATCTTTGACCAATAGCTAATTAAGGCGCTTAAAAAAAAAATTACTACTACTAATAATAAAAATAAATAAATTTCCCCAGCATTTTCTCGAAGACATTCTGCTTTTATTGAAAAACGGGGAAAAATTATCAATTTCACAGTTTCTGAATAAGAGCTCCTGCCAATACAAAACAAACAGAAATAAGTTCAAATATGTATCCGAAGGTAGCCAAATTGGATTGGAGAACAGCCTTAAGCTGCTAACTTTAGCAGTATAGTTCCAATTGCAAAAATGTTTCAAATGGTGTGATTCATTCTATGCAAAGCCATTTATGACAAATAAGTTTTTACACTATTTTACTTAACTTATCAAACTAACTTAAGTAAAATAGTACAGCTGAATATTTTTTAATTGATTTTTCACTCACTACCTGATAGGCTAGAACTATAAAAATTATGTGCAAAGATGAGTTTCCAATAACAATACCAACATTTTAACATTTTTTTCCCTTAGAACTTAATTGTAAGTTATTAATTTAATTTTAAGGCATTTTTCCGTTAGCTCGCCACAGGTGGTCACTTGCCTAATACTCTTTATGATTACAATTGTATACGACTTACAACAACAATGGATTTAATGATGCGCCCAAACTACGCTAGCCAAAAATGCCTAACTGGCCGTCAAGCTGTAATAAGGAAATATTTTAAACAGTATCAGCAAATAGAAAATATAAATAAACTAGTATGCTGTGTCTATCACAAAACTTTCTCTTATATAAATCAAATCATCTGTAACAAAAAACCAAATGACAATCTATTTGTTCTTGAGATATAGCTATCTAAAAAAAGATAGCATACTAGCGACACCTGTTGGGCGGTGTATGCTCGATTCTAATAAGAATCTATTTATGTCAAGGTAAAACAGACTATGAAGTTTGGTGAAATTTGATGTAATTCCTGAGATATAGCTATCTGTAAAATCATGAAAAATGCAGCATAACACAGCCACTTGTCGGCTATTTACACCAAAACCTATTCAGCACCAATTTATGCCAAGGTCTAACTGAATCTGAAGTTTAATTCGGTGCATTAGTTTTTGAGATAGAGCGCCCAAAAAATTTGTGTCGCATGCAGGCAGACAGACATTCAATCGTGTTCAAAACCTTCTAAAATGTATAAATCCGTCGAAAATTTTCACTAATCCAACCTTTCTTTTTCTAAAGATAGAGAAAGTAAAAATAACGAGAGTAATATATTTTTTATAAAATACGCTTTAATCAATTAAAAGTTTTATGTTAATTAAATTATGATTATACGTTGAGAAAGCAATGTAGAAATACAAAAAAGATAGTTCAAATAATGCTATTTTTTCTCATTTACTGTATCCTGTTGTCCTATCTTAAACTAGTCGGATGTGCCAATTCCAAAACTTTCTTTTATTTCATACAAGTTTCACATACACCAAAAAAGAATCAGCACCAATTTATGTCAAGATCTAATTGAATCTAAAGTTTAATTAAATTCCGTGCATTAGTTCTTGAGATAGGACTATCGCTAAAATCGTGTAAATCCTGAACAATGCAGCATAACAGCGCCATCTGTTGAGAGATTTACATTAAAACCTAATCAACAACTTATGTCAAGGTCTAACAGAATCTGAAGTTTGATGAAATTCTGTGCATTAGATCTTGAGTTATAGCTATCATGAAAAATGTAGCACAGCAGCGCCACCTGTTGGGCGATTTACACCAAAAACTAATCAGCACCCATTCATATCAGGGACTGACTGAATCTAAAGTGTTATTTATTTGAAGTTCCTTGCATTAGTTCTTCAGATAAGAGTGCTTACAGTTTTTTTGTCACATACAGACAGAGAGACATTTTCTAAAAACAGTCAAATCATGTTCAAGACCCTATAAAACGTATAAATCCGCCGAAAACCGGAAGTGAATTTTTTCACAAATCCAATACTTTCTTCTTGTAATGGTAGAAGATAATAAAAAGAAACGGAGCAAAAATGATATTTTTTTTAAACAAATTTACTAGCTAGCACTTTCTGCCATACGTAAAAAAAAAACGGTGATTGTTTTATAATCCTTTTCGGGGGGGCTCGCAAAATTAATATATTGTTTGGGATTTTTTTTTCTTTTTCTTAAAAAAAAAAAAAAAAAAAAGCATGAGGCGTGATTTTAAAGATGAACATTGAATGTTTATAAAAGAGTATATTTTTGTTTATTATTATTTTTTTAGAGATTATTACATTTATACTTATTTTAAATGTACGAAATTTCAATTTTAACAAAGCTGAAAGTCCATAACATTAAAAGCATCATAACTCAAGTTTTGATCGTACAAAAATATAATTTTTACTATTTTACGTATTTAAGATGGTGAAAGTTTTTCTAAATAATAACTTATTGGGTCCAGATTAGATTAATAAAAACAAAAGCTCTTTTTTTTAATGTAAGTAATGGCTTTTCATTAGGATGAAGAACAACATTTGAAGCCTTTTTGCAATAGTATAACTACGCCATACAAATGGACAGATGTTTCTTAATCTAGAAAAATATATAATAACCTCATCCGAGTTACCCTATATTTAGAAACCAATATATTTTAGAAATTTAAAGAGGCATTAATAAACACAAAGTTTATTTTGCTGCTACTGATTTTCGGAAATGTTTCCAAGCAGTTTTTATTGTGTATTAATCTGCGTTCTCAACCCGGAATATAAGTTTTTTGGATGCTGTCAAGTCAAGTAAACATTTTCATGTTTATGCAAGCATGTTTGATTAACTGCATTTACATTAAAATTAATATTATCGTGTTGCTATTGCATGTATAAATTTAGTTACACAGCTGAAAATAGTTAATTGAGTATAGATAGCGTCATAAAAATCTAGATTCCGGGTTGAGAAAACTGATTAGTTGACCATCACGGCGTTGCCGGGGTCCGTGATAAAACCTTAAATGAACCCCAAATAAAAAATACTGATAATTAGTCATGAAAGTGCTCATAAGAAAACATTAAAAAAAAAGCTTTTGTTGTTCAAACCTTTTGAAAATTTTAAATATATAAAGGTAAGGGTTATAAATATAAAGGTTTTTCAGTCCGTGTAAAAATTATGTCAAAAATGTTGTTATCTGGTGGTAAATTAAATGTTTTCCTCCTGGGGAAAAAGACCCTTTTTCAAATTCTACAGAAGAGGAACTCCCCCTCCCATTTCCCTTTCCATTCCTGCTTTCAAAAAAAGTGAAAGTGCCTCCCTCCCTTCCCCTTGCAATCACCAATACCTTTTGTTCATCTCTCTCTCAAACAAAGCAGGTGGAAGAATGAATGCTCCCTCCAGGAAGGGGAAATAAGAATAGATTTTAGAAGGAGTATTTCCTAGCGGTAGAGTTGGGAGCAGTGCAGGCCAATAGGCGAGCTATTCTTTCCCCAGCATTCTTGGTTTTTCTTAATTCTATTGCTTGCTTTATTCACCCTTCAAGAAAAGTTGAGACATACACAGTAAGGTCGGATTTGCACTGAAAAATTAAGACTTTTGCTTCTCGCTTTAAAACAGGGTGTCCGTAAAAGAATTCCGAGGGTTTAAAAAAATCATAACGAGTTAACGGTATGAGTTAGATCAGGTCAATTAATTTAGAAGAAATCAGTAACTCATCAAATTTTATCCACGCCAGTTTCAGTTTCAGTTTTTTTTAAACTTTGGTAGCGCCAGAGGCGGATTACCAAGTAGGCTGAAGCCTAGGGGCCCGACGTTAAATTTGTGACCTTTTTTTTTCTTTTGGTCCTTAAAAAATATGTATGTATATATATGTATATGTGTGTGTGTGCGTGTTTATGTTTGTATATATATATATGTTGTATGTCAATGTATATACATATAGAGCAGGAGGGGGGCGGGTGGCAATGTGTTAAGCCTGGGACCCGGTAGGTGGTTAATCCGCCTCTGGGTAGCGTTGCGCGTCATTGATCTTGAAGTAACGTAGCAGACGCTCATTCCATTCAGTTAATGCAGTGCGATGGCGACGCCACAACAGAAGGCTCAGTGTGTGATATGGCTTATAGAAACTGGATCTGTTACCATTGTACAGCGGAACTTTCGGCGCGAGTATGGTGGTAATGTGCCTACGGACAAAACCATTCGTCAATGGCTACGTGCGTTTAAAGGAACGGGAACAGGGCCCGACTAGCAAGTTTTTGTGCCTAGGGCACTTTCAATTTTTATTACCCCATTAGATTGAATGATTTACTGATAGTATTTTTTTTTTACATATAGCACGCTTATTCAAAAGGTGTCAACTCAGAAAATTACCCTAATTCCCGGTCTATAATCTACGGGTCAAACAATTATGGTTCGACCCAGAAATTTTATATAATGTAGCTTACCAAACCGCTGTAAATATTTAACTTAAATTTTTAAATAAAATTTCTGGATCGAACATAATTATAGGCCGAAAATTACGGTACGTTTTCCGAAAAATTGAAGGAATAAAAATAAAATATTTGTCTAGATTGATATATATTTTTGTCATTTTATCGTATTAATATCTCAAATATCACATTTTTTCAGCTGTGTCACTTTTCGAAAAAATGTGCAATATGATACAATTGAATGACTTGATAAATACAGCACATCAATTACTAGAAAATAATGATAGGAAGTCTACTTATTAATGATGTTATTAATATTAAATTATAAAACCAAGCTGATACTGAGTGCAAACAAAAGTGCTAAAAGAAATAAAAACGTCACAATTATGATTTTTTTAAATGGAATTTTAGATAAAATTATGAAAAATTTCGGGCCCCGGGTGCCCGTGCGATAGTCAGGGCCTGGACGGGAAGTGTGTTGTTAAAACAAACATCGCCTGGTAGGCAACGAGTGTCAGAAGAGAACGTCGATAGAATCCGTACTTCATGTGAACAACGTTCGAAAATATCGTTGAGACGACGCAGTCAAAGAGGTTGAATACCATTTGGATGTGTGCCGTGCCACAAACACATTAAAATCTACTAAATGTAAAAATCTTGATAAAGTTACCTTTAAGTAAATATATATGTTACGGCCAAAACCCGAAGTTCGGCCAGTTCGCGAATTGGCCGAGATTCCTTGGCCAAAGCCCGAAGTATATGAAATGAACAATACATTTCGGGTTTTGGCCGTCCAATTCGCAAAGTGGCCGGGAATCCTTGGCCAATATATGAAATGGGGATCCAAGGCTGTCCAATAGGTGACGCACATGCGCTTAAACAGAGGATACAGGAGGCAAAACCCCCTCCCTGATTAGGGAAAATAGTAAACTGTTTCAATTCTTTATTTTTAATATGTGTTGTTATTCTGTATTTATGCTGATGTACTTAAAATTGTTTTGTACGTAGAGTTCTGATAAAAAAATAATAATGCATCTTGTTTATTTTGTGTTTATATTCTCTATTTAACAGAAGAAAACTTGTCGGTTGTGCCAATCACAAACCATTCTTCTATCTCATACATGTTAATACTTCAAAAGTCGTCTTTATTTATTTTTTTTTTAATTATGTATATTTTCTAAACAAAAAATGAGAAGAATTTTGCATTGATAAATGGGACATTTTGTATAAACTTGTTTTTTGGGATCTCCGACCCCCAAAACTTTTAAATCCGTAGGAAACCGAAAGCGAAAAAATTTTCCTATTACAATATATTTTTTTTCTGTTATAGATAAAAGAAAGTAAAAATTAGATTAGAGTTACATCTGTTCGAAAATCTTGCCCCTTCCTGATATTGTTCTGCAGACTCCCATGTTAACAAATAAATATATCCAGTGTTTTGTTTATGTAAAATTAGTTTCATGATGAATATCTAATAAATAAAACCAACATAAAGAAAAGCGCAATCACATTTAATTTCGATCATATGTGTTGGCCTTGTTATATTTCCTTCTCCTTTTTTCCCTACTAAAATAAGTTTTCTTATGAAGTCTTGAAATAGTTTAAACGTAAATTTACATTGTTCATTCTGCATTTTAAACGTCGCATAATCATCGTAGCGCAAGAGTATTTGTATTTATCATATTTGTCACTTCGTGCACATATATCGTTAACAAGGTAATCACTGTAATGGAGTCGCTTACAAAACGGGACCTTGTGCAATTCGCAGTTCTAATTTGTTAATTAATACCGCAATCACTCTAACATGGTTTCCTGAAAAATGAGGCTCCCTTCCAATTGCGCTCATAAACCGTTAAAATAATGATAATTAAAACGAACACCTTGATATAATGGGGATTGTGGGCTTCGCGCCTATTAACCTTTTAAATTGTGATCAGCATAACGGGGTCCCTTAATTTAATGGGACTTTTTGTACTTCGCGACCATTAAAAAACTAATTTAATCACGTAAAAACACCCGCTCGCTAATATTAATCCTATGGGAGATTTTTTTTTTTTAATATCTCTTTTATGTGTCAATATTTTTAATTAAGTTTCTTTTGCATTGGGTAGCTTAGGTCGATCTCTACGCAGGCCGTTTTTTGCTTTTTCGATTTTGTTTACAGATTATTTTTATTAAGATACTTTCACTTTCGAAACCGGTTTCAAAAGTGATAGTAGAATCATAATAACAAAAATCCTGTAAACAAAATCGAAAAAGTAAAACGAATGACTGTGTGGAGATCAATATCAGCTAACCAAGGAAAAAACAATCATTTAAAAATATTGAAATACAAACGAGATATTAAAAAAAAATTCCCCTAGGATTAATATTAGCCAGTGTGTGTTTTCGCGCGAGTGAAGTATCCCCTTAACTGTTACTAAAGCTATCACTAAAATATGGTTTTGTGCTCTTCTAGGCCTTTAATCATTAATACGGCAATCACTGGGTCATCTCTACTGCTGCCTGTCTTGTTTACGGTATTCGTGAACATTATGCTTTTTAACATTTTCCAACCTAGTTGAAAAGTGTTTATGACTTCGGTTTGTCTGCCGTTTGCCGTCTGTCCGTGCTCTAACTCCCGTAAATATGCTCGGATTGCTCTGCAATTTTTATATGTTATTGTCGTCATATATAGCATGTTCCCTACTTCAACGGAAGTGTGTAGCACATATAGTTATTTTACAGGGACACTCAAAAGAATTCCGTTACATTACGGTCAATGGGAAAAAAGTTTTTGCGGAGTATTTTAATGATGTTACACGATTTCAAACATATTGTAATTGATATATATCACTAAGGTGCATGGTAATATGGAATAGGGTGTGCATAGCACTTATAGTTACTTTACAGGGAGAGTCAAAAGAATTCCGTTACATTACGTCTATGGAGAAAAATCGTCTGCGGTATATTTAAATAATGTTTCACTATTTTAAACGCATTGAAATTTGTATCTATCACTAAGGTGCATGATAAGAGACTTACTACAGAATATTGTGTGTATAGCAGTCATCGTTCATTTACAGGGACACACAAAAGAATTATCTACTATCTGTTAACAATAATTCCTGGAAGTGCGTTTTAAGTTACTGAACGCGATTTTAAATTTAACTCACTTTTATATCTATTACGTGGTGTGTATAAATTCTGTAGATCCTATACAGGGAAGCACAAAAGTTCTCGAACACATTTCCGTTTATTGACAGAAACTCCAGAAGGAGAATTTTAAACTGTGCTACGCGTTTCCTAACTTAACTAAAATTTAGCATCTTATGTAGTACATATACAAATCTATAGATCCTATACAGGGCTGAATAAAAGTATTCGGATATTTTTCCGAATATTGTATATGTTGGAAATTCCTGAAATTATGTTTTTAAATATGTTATACGTTTTCCAAATTGTTTACTTAGATGTTATCTTTCATCTTATTAAACGGTATGATTTGTAAAATTATTTTGGAAGCGTTGGAAAGTGTTACATAATCTATGCTTGACGCATGATTTTTCGCTCTTGTTTTCTATCTTCATACTGCGCGTATTGTTGGCGGTATCTATAATTTCTTCAACCAACTTTTCTTTTCTATAAAATGATTTCACTTCATTTCCGTATCAGTAACCACGTTTCTTAAAACTTTCGTGAAATATTTCCTTATTTAAATTTTTACTTTTTATATTACTTCTGTCTATTTTTTTTTCTCGTGCTAGTTAAATTATAATACTTTCCGTGTTTTTTTATTTCATTTTCATCTTTTGATTTGGTCTCGCGAGTTGAGTCACTTTTATCTGTTTTCACCGCGCGTGCTAAATTTATCTTGAAATAATTTTCTGAATTATTTTTATTCATAATACCAATCATTTCGTTTTCTGCACCTGAACTATTTCCTTTTGATACTTTCGCTTCATTGTATGAATTGGCAACATAATTTAATTTGGTAACGGTGACGGGTCGCGAATTCAATGTTTTTTTCCCATCTCAAAAATGCCCAACGCGCCTAAAGAAGTTTTCACTTCAAAAATTTATTTTCAGTCGAATGTCTTTTAAAAATGACATCATCATCACCGGTGAAAGCAATTTCTTGTATTGAAATTTTGGTACCTAATTTCAGAGTGGGCAGAGTGAAAAAATCTGAAAATAATTTCATTTTGACGCAATCATATAGGAAAATGCTGCAGTTTCATGTTTTTAAATGAATGTTTTCTTTTGATATGTGATGTTAGTTCAATTTTAATGAACTTGACAAACACCATTTTTTCAAATTAATATTTTGTTTTTTATCGTTATAATAAAATGTCATCAATGAAGATACAAGAAAGAAAAATCATATGCGTCAGGCATAGATTATGAAATATTTTGCAACACTTATAGAATATTTTAACAAAACCGTTTAATAAGGCGAAAAAGATACTCAAGTAAACATTTTAGGAAACACATAACACATTTGAAAGCCAGATTTCAGCCACTACTGTACATAGCCGGAGAAAAACTAATTATTTTGTGAAACCCTGTATATGATGTACTGATTTGTATATATTCTATATAGTATTCTAAAATTTAGTTTAGTTAGAAAACGCATAACACAGTTGAAAATACACCTTCAGAAAATTCTACCAATGGGCAGAAATGTACTTGAATTATTTTGTAAAGACCAGTATATTACCTGCAGGTTTTTATACACGCCAAATATTAAGCTACAATTTAATTTAGGCAAAAATATACATAAAACTACTGAAATTATACACTTCCAGGAATAACTTTTCATAAGCAGCCAAGTATCAAGTTCTTTGCATGTCCCTGTATATGATTTAATTTATATTCTAGAAACTTCTCTTAGTAATCTAAATACTATATTTGTGCTTGAAAATGCATAATTCAAATTAAAAAGCATACTTAATGTATCTTTTTAAAATCACAATAGTAAAGCTTAAGAATTATTTTGTGTAGTCCTGTATAGGATTAATAGAATTTATACACACCACGTAGTATGCAAAAATTAAGTAAACTTAAAAACGCATAACTGAAAATGCACTTCCAGCAATCATCCCTAATGGATAATACTTCCAATACAGTACTGTATTCGAAATCAATTATGTGTCCCTGTAAATGAACAATAATTGATATACACATTATACACTCATGTCCAAAATTAAGGTCACAAACATAAAATCTGTGAAAACTGATGAACTATTCACTGTGTTGCCACGAAATTTAGCACAGAGGTATATTACAACGGGAGAAAGAATATAGCAACATAACAATATGGAAAGGATTTTAATTGTGAATTAAGATACAGGGTATATTAAAAAGTGTTAAATCATGAATCGGAGCTAAAGCATTTATCTCCGGAAAAGTATGTTTCATATGGAGTGTGACCACTGTGCACTGCTATACAAGCCTCACAACGAGCTCTCATACTGTTTATGAGGGTGTCAATAAATGTTTGTGGCAAGAAAACCCATTCTTCCAAAAGCGCGGCTTTTAACTCCTGGAGGGTCCTAGGAGTGGGGTTGAGCTGTGCAATGGCTCTTCCTAGACCATCCCAAACATGTTCAATAGGATTGAGGTCCAGAGATCTCGAGGGCCAATTCATACGGCGAATATCCTCCTCTTCAGGAAAATCATCAATAATGTGAGCACTGTGTGACCTCGCATTATCGTCCATAAAAATTAAGTCTGCAACCTCACATAGGCTTCAAGGACCTCATCCCTATACCGATGTGTATTGACAGTACACGCATCGAAGACGTGCAGTGGGGTACGGCAGCGCAACATTAAGCCGTCTCAGACAAGGATTCCTTTACCACCAAATCTGTCGATTTATTTTACGTAGGACGGATAATAGCGAGCTCCAGATCAAGATTCGACTAGAATCACTTGCCGGGGTGATCACTGAAAAGAACACGCTCCTACTCTTGTTGTGTCCAAGACTGATCTCTTCGGCTCCACAACAACTGGGCTCTCCTGTTCGATGCAGTGAAAGGGTCACACACGACTGGAAGCCGGACGTAAAGTGCCCTCTCTGCTAGTCATCTATATACTTTTTGCCTGGAAATTCTTATTAAAGACGCAGCAGTAAGGTCACCAGCAAGCTGAGGAGTCGTTGCCAGCCTATGTAGTCGTGCGCTTAACGCCAAATAACTATTCTGTGCAGGTGTCGTTGCTTGTGGCTTGTCGCGGTCTTGGCTGGCCTTCCTGGTGACATTGGGATGGTCTAGGAAGAACCATTGCACAGCGTAACCCCCCTGCCATGACCCGCCAGGAATTAAAAACCGCGCTTTTGGAAGAAATGGCTTTGTTGCCACAAACATTTACTGACACCCTCGTAAACAGTATGAGAGCTCATTGTGAGGCTTGTATAGCAGTGCACAGGGGTCACACTTCATATCAGACATACTTTTCCTGAGATAAATGCTTTATCTCTGATTCATGATTTAACACTTTTTAATATACCCTGTATTTTAATTCACAATTAAAATCTGTTCCATATTGTTATGTTGCTATATTCTTTCTCCCATTCTAATATACCTCTGTGCCTAATTTCGTGGCAACACAGTAAATAGTCCATCAGTTTTCACAAATTTTATGTTTGTGACCTTAATTTTGGACATGAATGTATTCTACAGAAAAAATTCTTTGTAGTAAAAATCAGCAATGGATATCAATGATCATAAATGATATATATGAATTATTTTGTGTGACCCTGTAAATCAATGATAAATTATTTGTGCTCCTTATTCTACAGAAGCATGTTTTAGTGCATCTCAGAAATTCATATCATTTTATTATGTTTGTAACAGTGTAACATTATTAAGGCACATATAACGTTTGAGTACTCCTGTACATGAATTATAAACTCTTACATACTTTATTTTCAATACTGAATTTGTCAAGCACTTACATTCAAACAGCCCAACCACCCACAGCTATTTTGGGAACTGGCCGACGGCATCTGGCGAATTCGCGAACTGGCCGACAGCCTCTGGCCATTTCGTGAATTGGCCGATTTTGGGCTTTGGCCGTAACATATATAACATTTACCTAATTTTATGATTGAATTAAAAAATTTTGCTTCAAAACTCCGGAGTTCTTTTATGGACACCCTGTAATATTAGATAAAATATAATAATAATTAATGGTGTTAATTTATCATGTTCGTCTGCACAAAACATGCTTGTTGAACATAAAAATGTTTACTCCAGAATGGATAACATAAAAAAAAAAAACCTGTATTCCGGTTTGAGAAAGTGGTTGAATAGACTGTAAAAACGGCAAACGTCTCCAAAAATCAGTGGCAGCAAAAGAAACTGATTTCATAAATGCTTTTTTAAATCTCTAAAATATATTAGTTTCTGAGGTTTCTAAAGAAACAGAGCGCTTTTCGGAATCATGGGCAACTCGGAAGAGGGTATCGTATATTTTTGCCCTTTGTTATATTTTGTTTCGTAAGTTAACCCCTTTGGCCCTGATTTTTTTTTTTCAATTTTGGGAAAAAATTACTGTTATGCTAACAAAATTAAAAATAGCTATCGGAATCACAGAAGTTAGGGTTTAATGAAAGTTAACGAATGCGTTCTTTACCAAAACCTCACAAATGTAGTTATTTTGCGTGTTTTTCATATAACAATAGTCTAAGGAAGAATTTTTGAAGACGTTTGGAAAATGTCGTATTACAACTAAATTAAAAAAGCATAAAAAATTAGTAATATTTTTTATCTTTTATCACAAATTACCAATTCGAAAAAGGATTCCCAAATTTTAATTTAAAGAGTGAAACGTATGTTTTAATTAAAAGAAATGCCAACGGCTTGCTAATAATTATGAAATTTATTATTATTATTATTATTACTAAATGCTAAACATAAGTGAAGTCATAATATAGGAAATGTAAAGTTTCATACTATCACTATTAGGTGCTGGAATTAATAAAAATAATGTTTAAGACAAAATAATACTCAATAAAAGATATGTCCTATTAGTGGGACGTCAGGGCCGAAGAGGTTAAGAAACATTTTTTTCTATTTTTAGAGTGTATATCTCTAAATCTAATAACCAGTTTAGGAATTAACTTTTGGTCAACGATAAGAAAGGACACACTTGGAAAAAATAAGGTTGTTCCTCTTGGTATATGTTCCTTTCGTCGAATATTCAACAGTGATCACGACTCGTGTCACAAACGGCAGATAATATGTAAATAAACAAGTATAAATTAAAAAAAATCCCTAATGGCTTGGCCTACAGGCACAGGTAGATTTCGAAGACGCAGACCGTTGGGCGCCTGTTTGTTGGGAATTGCGGAAGAAATGACCTTTTTGCCATGATGCGACAGTTGAAACCGCCCACTTCGAAACCTAACTTGTTTGCAGGAGGAGCCGGCAGGGATTTTTTTCTGTTTTTATTTATTTTATTTTATTTTTTTGCTATAAGGGTTGGTTCTATAAAAAACTTGTCAACATAAAAGTTTTAGATAATATTAAGAGGATTTATAATAAATTTAAGCGGATTTAATATCTTTTGAATTGACGAAGTTATGAATTTTTTTCTCCTAAAACCGACCTCCATCCCCCCCCTCCCCTTGGGGCCATGTTTAATGATATCAAAAATCTGCCATACATAAATTTTCAGCCCTTTTCCTAGAAGTAATAATAATTTTAAAGAATTCGATACGTATCTATGGGGTTTTTCTGTTTTCACAAAAAGCCCCCCTCCCTCCCCCCATTGGTTCGATTTTGCCCATTAACGAACTTGACCGAGATTTTATGCCCTTCGATTTTATGTATCAGTTTGGAAGAGATTTGTGCAGAATTATTGCAGTTATCGTGTCCATAAAAAAATTGACATAGATAGATAGATAGATAGATAAAGTTTTAACTGGGGGTGGTTTTGGATTCTGGGAGTCATGATCGGCGTAGTTCTGAAAAAATCGCACAGACCGCTGAGAAGTGAAATGAATGGTATAACGTTTACTCATGTTACCCTAATAGAGTGGCAATCATCCATAATCGAGATACCATTCATTTCGCTTAGCAGTCGATTGTGCAACATCCTTCGCTGCTTGGTCAGCTGGCTATGGCAACGTCATTATATGTACCATCTCTATCATATCAATACAAATCATTTAAGCGAAAATTGGTTGCAAAAAAGGGACTCTGCCTCCCGCACTATAAATAAATAACAACTGGGTAAGTGTGATCGAAGATCGCACAAAGGGTTTCGTTTAATATTCCTTTCAAAACACTTTATCCTTTCCCTTAATAAATCCAAATAAATTACACTTTCAGAAAAAAAAAAAATCTGTTTTTTATAAAGTAAAAATTTACCGGTCTGTTTTTCTCGTTTTTTTGAATATCTGAACCGGCCCGATAGCGGGCAAAGGCCGCAATTATACTCTATCATAATAATATCCGTCATGTGGACTAAATGCGATATTAAAAAAAATCAATTTCAAAATCAAACATGTTATATAGAGACCTTCAAAATGTTAAAATATGCCAATATTTCCATAATCGGGTTTTTATCATGATTCAATACGTTCCTCAAACTTACATATCTACTATTTTCATATCTCTATTACTCATACTGATTACTCTCTTTATATTATTCTCAAACATTTGAAAAATCCGTTATGACGTCAGATTAATTTTCTTTGTAATTCTCTAATGACGTCATAATAAGCTGTTTTCTGTATTTACACGTACTCGTACTCTTTGTATTATTGAGAAAAGTTTGAAAATTTCCGTTTTATTGCCAATATGACGTCATATTAATCTTTTTAACACTTTCCAACCTAGCTGAAAAGTGTTTATGACTTCGGTTTGTCTGGCCGTTTGGCCGTCTGTCCGTGCTCTAACTCCCGTAAATATGCTCGGATTGCCTTGCAATTTTTATATGTTATTGTCGTTATCTATAGCATGTTCTCTATTTCAACTGAAGTGTGTAGCACTTATAGTTTTGTTTTACAAGGACACTCAAAAGAATTCCGTTACATTACGGTCTATGGAGAAAAATCATTTGCGGTTTATTTTAATGATGTTACACAATTTCAAACACATTGTAATTGATATATATCACTAAAGTGCATTACAAGAAGCTTAATATGGAATAGGGTGTGCATAGCACTTATAGTTACTTTACAGGGACAGTCAAAAGAATTCCGTTACATTACGTCTATGGAGAAAAGTCGTCTGCGGTTTATTTAAATAATGTTTCACTATTTTAAACGCATTGAAATTTATGTATATCACTAAGGTGCATTACAAGAGGCTTACTACAGAATATTGTGTGTATAATAGTCATCGTTCATTTACAGGGACACGCAAAAGAATTCTTTACTGTCTGTTAACAATAATTCCTGGAAGTGCGTTTTAAGTTACTGAACGCGATTTTAAATTTAACTCACTTTTTGTTTATTACTTGGTGTGTATAAATTCTGTAGATCATATACAGGGAAGCACAAAATTTCGCGAACACATTTCCGTTTATTGACAGAAACTCCAGAAGGAGAATTTTAAACTGTACTACGCGTTTCTTAACCGAACAAATATTTAGCATCCTATGTAGTATATATACAAAACTATAGATCCTATACAGGGCTGAATAAAAGTATTCGGATATTTTTCCGAATATTGTATATGTTGGAAATTCCTGAAATTATGTTTTTAAATATGTTATGCGTTTTCCAAATTGTTTACTTAGATATTATCTTTCAGCTTATTAAACGGTTTGATTTGTAAAATTATTTTGGAAGCGTTGGAAAGTGTTACATAATCTATGCTTGACGCATGATTTTTCATTCTTGTTTTGTTTTTTTCGATTGGTGAAACTTTTTATTTCATTTTTCACGTGGAAATCTTTCAATAGAAAATTAATTATTGTAGAAAGAAGTTTACTGCGGATTTTTAATTGTTGGCAACTGCTATAAAGAAAAATGTTTTAATTTAATAGGAAAAGGCTGTTATATTTTTGGTTTTTTTATCTCTCTATATTAAAATAATGCGATTTTTTCAAATTTTAATATTTTGAGCTTCATAGTAGGTATTTAGCTATAAGTAGACAAATTTTCATGCCTGTAAGTTATATAGTTTCTGAGAACGGTTCTGTGACGGACAGACAACGGAGCGGGAGTAATAGGGTTTCGCGAGATGAACGAAACCCTAAAAATGACAATTCCAGCGGAACAGATGTCGCAGACGTACCGGAATTGGCGCATTTTATTTTGGCGTTACACATTTTCATTACACACACATTTTCTCCCCCACACATTATATTTATTTACACACGCTTAATTTTGTTATAAAACACACATATTTTATTATAAAACCCTAGGTTGCCAAACGAAGCAAAAATTGCCGAATTACCAAACCAGTCAAATAATCGCCATTTTAGTTTATCGCCAAAATTTGGCTTCTTAAAATTAATCTTCCGTAATCAGATCCGTAGCAGCAGCCAAATGGTTTATTTGTGCAATTCTGATTTAACGCAAGTGGGGTTTTTAACACTATCCAACATAGTTGAAAAGAGTTTATGAATGATTATGTATTATAAGTTTATGTAGGAACACATCCAAATGGTATTCAACCTCTTCGACTGCGTCGTCTCAACGATATTTTCGATTGGGTTTGTCTGTCTGTCCGTCCGTGCTACACGGGTGGACCCACAGTGGCCCAAAAATGACCCACTAATAGAATTTTCTCGGACATGTGACCTAGCCCAATAATTTTCTCGTGCCCAAAAACCGTAAGATACAAAATTTAATTCAAATCGTCTGAGCCGTTTTTAAGATAAAAAATAGCTTGACACATGACCAAAATGACCCACTAATCCGATTTTCTTGAACATGTGACCTAGCCCAATAGTCTTCTCGTTCCCTAAAACTGTAGGATACTAAATTTAGTTCAAATCCTCTGTGCCGTTTTTAATATAAAAATAGCTTGACCCATAATGACTCACTGTTCGGATTTTCTCGAACATGTGACCTAGCCCAACAGTCTTCTCGTGCTCGAAAACCATAGGATGCAAAATTTAGTCTAACTAGTTTGAGCCGTTTTTTAAATAGAATTAGCTTGACGCACGGTGACCCAAAAATGACCCACTAATCGAATTTTCTTGAACATGTGACATAACCCAATGATTTTTTCGTGCCCGAAACTCGAAGGTTACAAAATTTAATCCAAAAATCGTTAGAGCCGTTTTTTAGATAAAATTAACTTGACCCGTGTTGACCCAAAAATGATCCACTAATCGAAAGTTCTCGAACATGTGACCCAGCCCTATATTCTTCTCATGCCCGAAAATAATAGGAGGTAAAATTTAGTCAAAATCGTTTGAACCGTTTTTAACACTTTACAACCTAGTTGAAAAGTGTTTATGACTTCGGTTTGTCTGTCCGTCTGTCCGTACTCTAACTCCCGCAAATATGCTCGTATTGCCCTGCAATTTTTATATGTTATTGTCGTTATCTATAGCCTGTTCCCTATTTCAACTGAAGTGTGTAGCACTTATAGTTTTTTTACAGGGACACTCAAAAGAATTCTGTTACATGGCGGTCTATGGGGAAAAATCATTTGTAGTTTATTTTAATGATGTTACGCAATTTCAAACACACTGTAATTGATATATATCACTAAGGTGCATTACAAGAAGCTTAATATGGAATAGGGTGTGCATAGAACTTATAGTTACTTTATAGGGACAGTCAAAAGAATTCCGTTACATTACGTCTATGGAGAAAAATCGTTTGCGGTTTAATTAAATAATGTTTCACTTTTTTAAACTCATTGAAATTTATATATATCACTAAGGTGCATTACAAGAGGCTTACTACAGAATATTGTGTGTATAATAGTCATCGTTCATTTACAGAGACACACAAAAGAATTCTCTACTGTCTGTTTACAATAATTCTTGGAAGTGCGTTTTACGTTGCTGAAAGCGATTTTAAATTTAACTCATTTTTTGTCTATTACTTGGTGTGTATAAATTCTGTAGATCATATACAGGACAGCACAAAAGTTCGCGAACACATTTCAGTTTATTGACAGAAACTCCAGAAGAAGAATTTTAAACTGTGCTACGCGTTTCCCAACTAAACTAAAATTTAGCATCCTATGTAGTATATATACAAATCTATCGATCATATACAGGGCTGAATAAAAGTATTTGGATATTTTTCCGAATATTGTATATGTTGGAAATTACTGAAATTACGTTTTTAAATATGTTATGCGTTTTCCAAATTGTTTACTTAGATGTTTTCTTTCAGCTTATTAAACGGTAATGATTTGTAAAATTATTTTGGAAGCGTTGGAATGTTACATAATCTATGCTTGACGCATGATTTTTCGTTCTAGTTTAGATACAATTAGCTTGACCCTGACCCATGGTGACCCAAAATAACCCACTTATCGAATTTTCTCGAACATGTGTCTTAGCCCAATCGTTTTCTGATGCCCCAAAATGGTAGGATACAAAATCGTCAAAATCGTTAGAGCCGTTTTTAAGATAAAGTTTGCATAATCACATACAAGATTTGCTCGTATTAGAATATACGAGCAGGGAAGACCGAGCTATGCTCAGTCAAAATTAGCTTTGAGTTCAAATATCATGACCAAAATGACCCACTAATCAAATTTTCTCGAACATGTGACCTCAGTCTTCTCGAGCCGAGGCTAACGAAAAAGACAGGCTACCGCGGTGCTTTATGCGTATCTTTTTTTACAGACCGCCGGAGTCACGTGATGCTCGAATTCACCAATGCAGGTGTACGAAAAGAGTATCACGTGACTCGAGCGGTCTGTAAAAAAAGATAAGTGGAATGCACCGCGGTAGCCTGTCTTTTTCGTTAGCCTCGTCTCGAGCCCGAAAATCATAAGATGCAAAATTTAGTCTAAATAGTCTGAACCGTTTCTTAGATAAAATTAGCTTGACCCACAGTGACCCAAAAATGACCCACTAATTGAATTTTCTCGGACATGTGACCTCGCCCAATGATATTCTAGTGCCCGAAATTCGTAGGATACAAAATTTAATCAAAATCGTTAGAGCCGTTTTTTAGATAAAATTAACTTGACCCGCGTTGACCCAAAATTGACCCACTAATCGAAAGTTCGAGAACATGTGACCCAGTCCAATAGCCTTCTCGTGCCCGAAAATTGTAGGATACAAAATTTAGTTAAAATCGTTTGTACCGTTTTTTAGATATAATTAGCTTGACCCTGACCCATGGTGACCCAAAATGGCCCACTAATCGAATTTTCTCGAACATATGACCTAGCCCAATGGTTTTCTGGTGCCTCAAAACGATAGGATACAAAATTTCGTCAAAATCGTTAGAGCCGATTTTAAGATAAAATTTGCCTATATATATAACCACTATCACACACACAAGATTTGCTCGTATTAGAATATAGGATGATAGAAGATGATCTTGGGAATGTCACCGATTGTGGGAACGAAACTAGTAGGTCTGTTTATTAAAAGATTTTTTTAGTCTTTTTATGCCATGTAATCATTTTTACCATGTGTAATTTTATTTTGATCATATAATAAGTGAAAATTTTCTTATATAATTTTAAAACACGACTCTTTGATTTTGACAATGACGATTTTACTAACATTTTACACTCAGAAAAATAAATTAATTTGGTTTTCTTTCTAAATTCAGACCAAGTTTGTTTAAAACATTCTCTTAAATTCTTCGTATTCAAAGTTAATTATACTTCGTACTTTATTATTGTACGGACTTTCTAATTTTCGAAAGCAACTTTCATGTGCCAAAATTCGGTAAGACATTATAACAGTGTTAACCTTTTTTTTTTTTTTTTTTTTTTTTTTTTTTTTTTTGGGGGGGGGGGGGAGGAGTGGAATTGTAATATTATACCCAAGTATGGTAAAATTATGAATTTACAATTCAAGTCTGAAATATGAAAATCAGTGGAGTCCGTATGATACGCAAGTATACCTAAAGAAGCACTTAGAAGGGAAACAACCCTTGTGAAATCCTATGGAAAACATCGAAATACTGTTTTTTTCTTTAGGAAACTACTGAAACGATTTAAACATTAAAAAAAAAATAGTTTTAGCTATAACTAAACAATAAATTAGGTAAGAAATAAAAAATGCAATTGTTATAAAATTTCACAAACAAAAAAATTCTAGGATGTTTTTTCTTAATTAGCATTACTAAACAGAAAATTGATTTTCCAGAAAAAACAAAACGATCCAAATATAGCTAAGTATAATACAATAAATAAATAAAAATAAAATAAATAAAACAAAAATTATTGAAATCGCTTGAGTAGTTTCCGAGAAAAGGGTACGCCAATAGAAGGTGTTTTCCATAAGATTTCGAAACTGTTGTTGCACCTTAAGATCTTCGAAGTAACAGCCCCAGGAGAGATTTGGTTACCACCCTTCAGCCTTAGGCTCAATTAATATCCCTCCCATTCATTGCCGCATGTCAGAAACATTCACTTTAAGATTAGTATTTAAGGTACGTTCATGTTATAGCAGCTCCCAAGGATGAATCGCCAAGCGACCAAGATTTATCGCCAAATTATAAAGCATATATGAAATTATTATTTCAATATATGATATCTCATCAAAAACGTCACCTGTAAAAATTGCAGCCAAGTCTCGTGACTCTTTTTCCGTAAAAAGTTCTGAAATCGTGTAAAGACAAGTTTAGCTATCTTATTAACTCTGAAATTTTCATTCACACTTTAGCGAAATCGTAACTGCACCCTTGGCGTAATCGTAATTACGGGGGCCGCTATAACAAGAAAGTGCCTTTTTTTCCTCCTACTACTTTCCTATAACCGAGTTCCAGATAAGGTTGGCGACAAAGAGGTTAAGTCTTCCATAATCGGATCGGATCCCATGGGAAGAGTTGTCAAACGTGACCACCAATAGTATCAAATAATGTAAATATTACTGCATATATGTAAATACTGACGTATTATCCGGTTTAATGTATTTTAAGTTATAAAAAAATACTACAGTGTGAACAAATAAATACTTTATTAAAATATGTCAAAAATATCAAGTAAAATTATGTAATTAAATAAGTAAAAAAAAAAAAAAAAACATTAAATCACATTAAAAAATATTATTTTATTTTGCCAGTGTGGCGTAGTAAAGAAAATCCGCAGCATTGCGTAAACAAAGCAGGTACATGAAGAAAGACTCTGAAATCCTTTTTATCATCATGTGTGGCTTGAAAAAATAAAAAAAAACAAAGAGATTAATTCAAAATATTATATTTAAGACTCTTATAAATTATTAGAATTAATGGTACATTTCGGTTAGCCGGGCGCCAGTGATATATGTACATGTATATATATACACACAGATATATATATATACGCATATCTACATATACATATATATACATACACATATATATACATATATGTATGTATATATGTATATAAATGTATATACATATGTATTTATATATGTTCATATATCACTGAAGCCCGGCTAACCGAAAAGTACCGAATTAATTGATAGATAAAGTTTATTTTATTTTATTTTATTTTATTGAAATTTTAACTTGTACAACTTATTAAAACTTTCCTCCCTATATTTTCTAATTTATCTCTGGTTCATTTTAAATGTCAAATCTAGGACAAAATAAAACGAACTCTTTTTTTTTTTTTTTTTTAATGAAAAATATTAAATTTAAAGACGAAACTTTTTGAATGTTGCATTATCTATAATGCAATAAAAGTATCAAAAAGTTTCGTATTTATTCCCAGAGTGACATATATTAAATGCCAAAAGAAATTTTCAACGAATGAATTCTGTTTAAATTTTAAGCATTCGTATTACAAAAAGTAAATTTTAAATCAAAGTTCAATTCTAAATGTATCCCTCATATTTTTTTTTTTACTAAAAAATGATTAAAAATTAAAAAATTTCCCCAGTTCCCAGATATTAAATAAAAACAAACATATATATACGAAAAAAACAACAAAAAACAAGAAAACATAATGCATAAAACATTAATAAATTCAAAAATACATTGAATATAAAAAAAAGAGCCAATCTCTTACCTTTTGGCGATAAAAAAAGTTGGCGATTGAAAGCTCACTGTAATTCTCTTACAAAAATTTAACAAGAGCTCGTTAAAAGCACAACCTTCAAGGTGTAAAATTTTTGTTGGAATGAAGAAACGTCTTCCTTATATAGACCACAGGCCTCTTTAGACGTCGGTGATTGGTTACTATATGTCACGTGATAAATCCCTATGTTTAGATTGGTTGATGCTCTATTATGTTACAAATACTGGCAACACACACTATGTCACGATTACGTCACACTTGTTGGTTGCCGAAAATTTTGGCAAGGAAATGGTCGCCAAGAGGGGCGATTTATGGGGAAAACCCATTAAAAATACGCCAAATTAAGTTCAGGTCACAGGAATACTGTAAAATAAGCATTTTTCGTAGGAAATTATATTTATATATATTCAATTTCACACAATTTAAATAAATAAAATGTTTTTGTTCCATTTCCCACTCAAATTCATTAAAAATTTCAACATTTTTAATCCATGTATAACTTTGATTTAAAAATACTGCTATACACGAATAAAATGTCTAACTTTCGACAAAAGTATAAAATTTCTACATAATTATACAAATAGATGTAGATTTAAACAAATAACTCATTCGCTATTGCTTCAAAGTTCATTTTTAAACGAGTCATGCATATGCAATTTGAGTACGTTGATAACGTTTTCTAGTAATTTGTATCGGGCACAAAACGTATTAATTTAAACCATTGAAGCATGTAATATGTCAAAATAATTCAACGCTATTGCCATATAAACCAGTATTTCACCATAAACAGGTGAACATTAGGAAAAATAAGAATCTATTTTGGTTAATTATGTAACGGACATTTTCCTCATACTCATGTATGATTTTTTTGCTTTTTACCTTTAAAATACTGAGTAACTTCAAGATAATTTGTACTGCAAAGTGTTAACTTTTGCAATTTCCACCTTTAAAGCACTATTTAAACTTTAAAAAATAATTAATTACTTAAAGCGTATTCATAACTAATTTTTCGGGTAACTGTTAGGCCTAACTTACCGTTGCAAAGCATACATGTAAATTTCTAATTTAAAATGCTTAAAAGTCCCAAAATATTGATAAATTACGGCTTAAAATGTAAAAATTCATGGTATGTATCTGTTTTCATAATGTATCATACAGTAGATGTTTGTAAATAAACAGTTAAACATTTCCAGGTTCAAAATCATTTTAATCAATTTTCCTTAAAATGCGAAATCCAAAAATAATTTAATCATTTTTTTACGCGATATTTTTTAATAGTTTTAACTAAATTTACATAAAAGATAATGGCAATCAATAAATAATAACATTAAAGTATTTCCATGATGGTTTTCTATTGAAATTTGCATATATTTGAATTTATCTCTTAGACTTGCTTATTAAACCAATTTCGTGATGGATTTCTATTAAAAAAAATACAAAAACCATATACGTACCATGTCACCATCTGAGATTTTCTGTATATAGTCTATATAATATTCAAAAGACATCATTAATTTACAGATGTTTAACGGTAATGACACTTGTTTATTACTCTTAGAAAAACTCAAATAATAGTTCATTGGCAATTTCCAAATGGATAGTTCATGATCTATTGTGGAACAATTTGGATTTGATTGTCCCAAATAGTCAATTTAAGATTTTTCCAATATTTATAATGGTTTATGCGTTATTAACTTAACATCACCCAATTACAGATACTAATGGTAATGACTTCTGTTATTATCGTTATAGTTATAATCAAATGATGCTCTTTTGGTAAAAGATGTATCGATAGTTGTAACCCATTGTGCAGCAAATTTAATTTAAGCACTCCGAATCTTTCATTTTGTATTTTCTGATCCTTTCTAGGTCTAATGTTACAATTACATAACACCATTAACCCTTAAATGCACCCAATAGTTTAATTAACTGAACATACATAGCTTATTTTTGATGTAATTACTCCAAAAGTCGATCCCATTAGCCTTGTGCTGCAATCTGTGACCACTCTCTAGTACTAGATGGTGAAATAGGATGGATACGAATGGATCCAAAATTTGGGGAAAAATAAGAACAAAAAAATCATGCATGAAGCATAGGTTATTAAATAATTTCCAACACTTGTTAATATTATGAAATAATTTCATTTTTTTCGTAAAATAAAATGAGATATCCTAATAAGCAGCTTAAAAAAAACCCACAACTGAGTAAAAACCTATTTTCAGCAATTATTGCCCACATCTGGTAATGTTTGCAAATTCTTTTGTGCAGAACTGTATATGACCTATAGAATTTATACACGCCACTTAATACACTAAAAATAAGATAAGTTTAAAAAGTACACTACAGTGGTAAACGCACTTCCAGCAATTATCGATTTTATAGTCTGTCCTGCAATCTAATTCTTTTGTGTAGCCCTGTAAATAAACGATAAATGCTATGCACTCCATAATCTATGGAAAACATGTTGCAGTGAACTTCACTGATTTCAATTTGAAGTATCATAACCTCATTAAAATGCACCGCAAACTTTTTCCCCCATAGATCATAATGGAATAGAATTATTTTGTGTGTTCCTGTAAACGAACTATAAATGATGCTTATTCTATACTCCTGATAAATCATGTTGTAGTCCATCTGAGTGATGCATACCAATCTCATTCGTTTGAAATACCTTAACATCAATAAAATGCATCGCAAACGGCTTCTTGCCTTATAGACGATAATGTAACGGAATTCTTTCGTGTAATCCTGTAAACGAACTATAAATGCTGCATACTTCATTTTCAATACCGAATATTCTATACTGAGCCTCGATAACATATAAAAATTACATGACAATCCGAGTATATTTACAAGAGTTAGTGTAGGGACAGACAGACAGACAAACCAAATTCATAACTTTTCATTTATGTTGAAAAATGTTAAAAATAAGCTTCATTTGATACATGTAGCAGCTGACAGAAACGTGTAGCTAGCCGATCAACTACAATTTGTATTGAAAGGTTAACCCTTTCCGGCACAGACAAAGTCTGTTTGTAAAATGGGAAATTACTGACTGACACCGGAATTTACAAACGACTTTTTTAGAAAATAAGAACTCCTTATTTTAAGCTTTCACTGTAGAAACAAAATTTTATTAAATATTCTTGGTGTCAAATGCAAGTTTGGAATTAAAATTAGGTGTGCCTGGAGTGGGACCACTGTGCCGCAAAGGGTTAAATTGTGGATTTTAACAGTAACGGCATCTGCTATACTGTTGTGAAAAAGCAGAAGTAGCTACCGTGATGCCTTTAATGTTTATAGAGTTATGAAAAACAAATGGTGAAACTCCTATTTTTTATCATTTAAAGTGAAAACCTTTATATCATTTTGTCACCTTCTATTGCGGAACTTGGATATCCCGAAGCCTCAATCATATATTTTCTGAAACTTTTTTTTTACAGCCACATATCATCCTTGTTGATGAAAATTAGGGTACTTATACACTATCCAGTCCAGGTACGCCAACGCAGACACTTAAAAAACTGTAATTTAGTTAATGCCGAACCATCATACTTTATATACATTCCTACTAATAAAAGAAAGTTGTTTGTCTGCGTGTGATGGCTAGCGAAATCTACCGCACGTAGAAGTCTGAAAATTTGGATGCGGATAGTCCAAGGCAGGTCTTGATGCATCTGAGGCTCGGATTTTTCATTTCTTGAGACCCGGATCCCCCTAAATTGTTAATAACTTTTCCCATTTTTATCCAATCCTCTTCGTTTTTGGGCCCTTTCTCCAATTAACTTTTCCCCCATTTCTACGTTCCAATTAAGACCCTGGCCTCTTATGGCCAGATACGGAGCCCGTTGAAGTTTTTGTTTCCTAAACGGTTAATAACTTGCCCCCTTTTAATCCGATTTTCTTTGTTTTGGGGACCTTTTCTCCATTTAGTTATTCCCCCATTTTTACTTTCCAATTAATACACTTCATCTTAGGGCCCTGCTCAAAACTATTAGCTGGCCTCTTTTGGAGCCCCTACTGTAGTTCCCTTAAAAATCGTCCGATTCACTAACTTTTTCTTCTAAAAATTTAACAGTACTTCGAGATACTAAATGAACGACAAAAAAAAAAAAAAAAAAAAAAAAAAAAAAAAAAATTCGGAGAAGATCTGAGCCTAATTGTGTCATCATTTCAATGCATAACTTTAAAGTTGAGTCTTGGACTTCTCTCCTCGGACCACCACCCTCATATTTTTATTGGGTCCCTAGGGCCTTTTTTTATGTATTTCTTTAAAATTTTATTCTAATGATTAATTTACACCCTATTCTTAATTTCGACTAATTAAAGATCTAAAACGCTAAATACTAGGACCTTTTAAGATGTTTTCCTCTTAGGGTTCTGCTCAAAACTATGAGTTGGCACCTTTTGGGCCACCTATTATAGCTCCCTTAAAAAATTGTCCGATTCACTAGCTTTTTTTTTAACAACTTCTTAGGATTTCCAGCTTACTAACTGCACGACAAAAAAAATTCTCAGACTTCACCTGCCACCAATTTTGAATATTAATCTTCTTCATGGGGCCCTTGGTGCAGCCCGGGCAATGACAGGCGGGTCATCTAGTATGATAATATAATGTAACCACGAAAGAAAATATACAATAACCTCGGCCGCGTTAAAACACTTGTGAAAAGCGTTCTTTATCTCTAGAATCCTCAGAAACTGATATATTTTCGAGATTTGAGGAAGAATTTATAAAACGATTTTCTTAACCCGGATAATATAGGTTTTTCGGATGCTATCCATTCTCAAGTAAACGTTTTTCTTTTCAACAAATATGCTTTACAGACAAAAGATAATAAATTAACACCATTCACATTTATTTGGTTACTCTTGCATGTATAAATTCAATTGCGCAGCTGGAAATGTTTAATTGAGAATTAGGAATTAATTAGGGTTCCGTATCTCAAAAGCAAAAAACGGAACCCTTATAATTTTGCTTTGGAAATCCCAATTATGGAAAATCACGTAATCCATCGGCTGGAATTGAACCTGTCATTTCAAAAATCACGTAAGTCAAGTTTTTTCCAAATATACTTTTTTTGTCTGAAATCCTTTCTTAAAGGTAGAGCCATGATCTGGGTGATAACCACATAAGTCAGTGTATTCCTTCCTCTTCAAGCAATACCTTCTAATTTTCGTTCATTACTTAAACGATATAAAGTCAGCGACTTAAGTGTTTTTTGCATGCAATACCAGATTACATGCGGATACCATATTACCATTTGCATGCAATACCATATTAAAACATAAAAATGTCCCTATATAAGTGCTATCTTTATTAATTTTGATTACAAACATGTTTAATATGACTGTTTTGTTCAAATAAAATACTACCTAACCTTGTTTCTTGCTAAAACAACATAAGTAAAGAACAGTTTTTCTGTTATTTTTCTTTTTATTATTCAGAAATTATAAAAATTATTCGATATTTTATAAACTTTGAAGTCCAAAATCTGTAATTAGCCCAAAAAACCCTATAAAAATTCGTTTACTTGTGACTAATACAGTTTTTTTTTTTTTTTTTTAAATTCTGAAAAGTTTTGATTCTATGACTTATGTGGATTTTGAAATGACCGATTCAATTATAAATTAATGATTTTCGGATTTTAGGTAGATTTCGTAAGAAATACTACCTATTACATTCTCACCTAAGTTGGAATTTTTGAAAATTTTTTGCAGATCTACGCCGATTATGACTCCCAGAACCCAAAACCACCCCCAGTTCAAAACTTTATCTATCTATCTATCTATCTATGTCACTTTTTTATGGACACGATAACTGCAATAATTCTGCACAAATCTCTGCCAAACTGATACATAAAATCAAGGGGCATAAAATCTCCGTCAAATTCGTTAATGTGCAAAATCGAACCATGGGGGGGGGGGGAGGATGGGGGGGGGGGCTTTTTGTGAAAACAGAAAAAAAACCCATAATTTCTTAATTATGATACGTATCGAATCCGTTTAAAGTTATTACTTCTAGGAGAAGGGCCGAAAATGTATGTATGACAGATTTTTGATATAATTAAAAATGGCCCCAAGGGGGGGGGGGGGAGGGGGTGTTTTAGAAGAAAAAAATTCATAACTTCGTCAATTCACAAGATTTTAAATCCGCTTAAATTTATTATAAATCCTCTTAATATTATCTAAAACTTTTATACTGACAAGTTTTTTTTATAGAACCAACTCTTATAGCAAAAATAAATAAATAAATAAATAAAAATCCCTGCTGGCTCCGCCTGCAAACAAGTTAGGTTTCGAAGTGGGCGGTTCCAACTGCCGCATCATGGCAAAAATTTCATTTCTTCCGCAATTCCCAACAAACAGGCGCCCCACGGTCTGCGTCTTCGAAATCTACCTGTGCCTGTAGGCCGAGCCGTCAGGGATTTTTTCCTTTACATGTGATATAAGACCTCTTCCTTCGTTCCAAATTTCAAGGTTCTAGGTCAACCGGAAATACCCTATAGGTTAAGTAGGTTCCTTGTTCGATGAGTCTAAGCATTAGAAAGAAAAAATATATCGATTCATTTTTGCCTTCAATCCAAATTTTGGTTACTTTACCTGTAAAACTAGTTTTGGTGCATGGGTAGTGCATGGGTGGGGAAAACTACTGTAATGGTTAATGAAACAAGCATATAACTGGGATTTCAATGTTTTGCCAGTAGTTTTGTCTGTCAAACTGGTTTTGCTGTATGTGTAATATGAAAGTGGGAAAACTAAATAGTATTTACTTTTGCATATTACGTGCAAACTTAGAAATAAAATTTTGATAAGTAGATAAATTAGTTTTAGAATTTTGTGAACAACAATAAAATGAAATTTTCCTTAACTTTTAACAACTTTTGTTTAATTATTTTCAGCAGTTTATTTCATCTTTCATGTAATTTACATACTTAAGGTTGTTCTCAAATTCCCTGCTCAACAACGCGAAACTTTCTGACACATGTTTTGTCCCATTTTAAACGTAAAGACCTGAATATTGAAGCGATTTGGAATCGAACAGCGTTTTCCATTTTTTGATAAATAAATTACTTATCGAGTTATAGGCGATTTGTGTCATGTGAGACGTTTTTCTCTTTTCTTGTGCTGGCGCGACGGGAAATTGGTTCAAAACGCCGACTTTGATAGTATTTTCGGAAAGATCTTCTACATTTATCGAAAAATCGAACATCTTTCTATTACATAGTTTTTGAATAAGAACACCAGCGAATTTCAGGCGTTTCCGAACAAAAATGAATTCAGAAATGTGTCAGAAAGTAGCTTTTATGGATTTGAGAACAATCTTAAAATACTTTCGCCAGTGTGCCAATTAGGAACCGATTTTAATGTTTTCTGTTAAAAAAAAAAAAAAAACTAAAGCTTTTTTTTATTACTAGCTCCGAAAGGCAGAATCACATGTTTGAAATAATATATGACAGCATATATAAAATGATGTATAGATACAGATAACAAAACTGTGCCAGTCAGCTGGCTCATCAGTTAAGGAGGTGGGGCGTTCTACAGCAACAACACATAGCCCATTGCAAAGTGAAATGAATGGTACTATTACGGATGTTATCACGACTACAGAGACATCATCCTTAATCGGGATTCCATTTATTTCACTTTGAAGCGGGCTGTTCCATGAACCCATGGTGCGCCAGCTGAGTGCCACATTATCTATCATATATATACACAAACCATCGATGCTAAAGTTAGTTGCAAAAATGTGACGCTGAATCCAAGACCACTAGCTTTTTAAATTTATTATTATTATTATTATTTAAATTTAACAAAATTTCTGTAATAAAATCGAACTATTGTCGTTATTCTTGAAAAGTAGCAATTTATTTTTTAAAAAATCCTCGTGAGCAATTAGAGTAGATTTATAATGTTTTATTAACGAAAAAGTATACTTTCGGGAAAATACCAAATTTTTACTTTCTTCTATCTTTACAAGAAGAAAGTATTGGATTCATGAAAATTTTCGACTTCCGGTTTTCGACGGATTTATACGTTTTAGAAGGTCCTGAACACGATTTGACTATTTTTAGAAAATGTCTGTCTGTGACTCTGTCTGTCTGTCTGTCTGTATGTGACAAAAATTTTGTGGGCGCTCTATCTCAAGAACTAATGCTCGGAATTTTATAAAACTTCAGATTCAGTTAGTCCCTAATATAAATTGGTGCTGATTAGTTTTTGGTAAAAATCGCCCGGCATGTGGCGCTGCTATGCAGCATTTTTCACGATTTCCGCAATAGCTCTATCTCAAGAACTAATGCTCGGAATTTAATAAAACTTTAAATTCAGTTAGTCCCTGATATAAATTGGTGCTGATTAGGTTTTGGTAAAAATCGTCCGGCAGGTGGCGCTGCTAAGCAGCATTTTTCGCGATTTCCGCAATAGCTCTATCTCAAGAACTAATGTTAGGAATTTAATAAAACTTTAGATTCAGTTAGTCCCTGATATAAATTGGTGCTGATTAGTTTTTGGTAAAAATCGCCCGGCAGGTGGCGCTGCTATGCAGCCTTTTTCGCGATTTCCGCAATAGCTCTATCTCAAGAACTAATGCTCGGAATTAAATAAAACTTTAGATTCAGTTAGTCTCTGATATAAATTGGTGCTGATTAGTTTTTGGTAAAAATCACCCAGAAGGTGGCGCTGCTATGCAGCATTTTGAAGGATTTACACGATTTTAGCGATATTCATATCTCAAGAAATAATGCACGGAATTTAATAAAACTTGAGCTTCAGTTAGATATTGATATAAATTTGTGCTGATTCATTTTTAGTATGTGAGATAGAAGAAAGTTTTGGGATTGACACATCCGACTAGTTAATTTATAGTGTTGCGTTATTCCCCTGACATGCATAAAATATCTTGCATTGGCATCCATATAAATGAGCTTATCCAAAAAAATATACGAGACTATATTGTACAACCAGCATGTTTTAAATCTCTAAATTGCATAAACGTTTTCTGTTACAGAAGAAACGCTTACAAAAATTCAATTTAACCATGTAGTTATCCATGTTTCTTGAAATCTTTCCATCATCTTTAGAAATCTTTAGGGCGAGAACAAACCTCAGAAATTAATAAGTTTCCGAAAATAACAGAATTTTCCCAAATTTAAGACCAGAAAAAAGGTATTTTTATTTCATAAACATTGAAATCACATAAGGCTAGAATTCGTAGGAGAAAATTTCAAAATATGTCTACCATCTACCCCAAAATTAAGTCGTCTAGACAAAAAATATTCTGAAAAAAAAAAAAAAAAAAGTTAAAAATCTGAAAAAACACTCATATATTAAAGAAAAAATTAAATTTGGGAGTTAGTTCAGGAATAATACCTTTGTTAATACGGTTCTCAAAAAACTATTTCCCCCCCACTTAACATAGCTAAAATATCTGACATATTCTCGGACTCGTTTTTAGTCGTATAGGTATGATTGGCAGGTATGACTACTAAAGTGATTTGAAATCGAATAACGTTTTTAATTTTTCGATAAATACATTACGTTTTTAATTATAAGCTACTGCTGTTGCATGACGATCTTTTTTGAGTTGTTGCGTCAAAACACCAAATTTGACTGATTTTTTTTTTCTTCTTTTTTTAAGATCTTTTGATTTTGTCTAAATATGGAAAACGCTATTCGTTTTCATAGGTTCTGAAAAAGTACACCAGTCTGTTTTAAACGTTTGCGAATAAAAATGAATTCAGAAAGTTGGCAGTTTTAAAATAGACTTAAAAGAAAAGGGAAATGACACTTCTTTGGAGAAAAAAAAAATAATTTGATAGTTCAAAATTTATTGTGGAATAAACCGAGCTTCTATAACTCGAAGCCTTCGTATTAATTTGTCAAATTTTTTTTCAGCTTATGTTTATCATCTTGTTAAAAGAAATTAAATGATATTATGCTTGTAAATTTTATTTTAACTACTGTATGTGGTTGTTTAAGAGCAGTGGTTAAATAAGCTAAATTTAGGTGATTAAAGTTTTAGATTTTGTGAGTCATTTATGTTGTTTAGGTAAACTGACTGCTACTTAGTTTGTGAAAATAGATTCGATATGTACGCAAGTAATTTTTTTAATATAATGATTAAAGAACAGAACTATAGTTTCGAGAGCAATTAATAATCGGTTCCCATCTTCAGGTGATTGTAGCAGGGAGTAGTTATAAAGTAAGGATAAAAACATGTTCAGGCAGAAGAAGTTTTTATCCAAGACTTCCGCATATTTTCCATGTTATCTGAATATATTATCGCTTAATCTATTCTCTATTTTAAGAGTTATGGGGAAATTTACCAAGCTTATCTACCTCTATACGTACACAGAACAAAATTTAATTTTTATCATTACAGCGAATAAAAGATCTTTGTCTCTCATAAATGGGCTCTATCATACACTGTAAAAAAAACGACAAATGATTCTTAACCTACAAAAATATATTCTAACATTGAACGAAAATATACAATAAACTCGTCCAAGCTATCCACAATTCCTAAAAGTGCTCTGTATCATTAGAAACCTCAGAAACCAAAATATTTTTTGCGATTTGAAGATTTATAAAAACAAAGTTTATTTTGCTGCCACTGATTTTCGTAAACGTTTCCGAGTAGGTTTTACAGTATGTATTAATCCGTTTTTTCAAACCGATATATCGGTTTTGTTAAACAGTTTCAGTTGGCATAATTGAATTTATACATGCAAGAGTAACAGAGTAATATTATTTTTAATGTTAATATTATTGCTGTTTATTTATCATGTTTGTCGCTAAAACATGTTTGTTGAACATGAAAATGGTTGCTGGAGAATGAATAGCATTTAAAAAAATCCTATATTTTGGATTAGGAAACCGATTAATATACTATGAAAACTATTCGGAACCGTTTCTGAAAATCCTTCGAAGCCAAAGAAATGCTTCTTTCATAAATGCTTCTTCAAATTTCGAAAATATATTGGTTTCTGGGGTTTCTAAAGATACCCACGATTCTGGACAGCGTTATTGGAATAAGTTACTTGGAATAGGTTATTGTATATTTTTGTTTGTGGTTATATTATATTTTCCAAGATTAAGAAACATCTTTTTTTACAGTGTCAGAGCCAATTAAATATACGAGACAAAATCGTACAATCAGCATGATTTAAATCTAACTGCATGAACGTTTTCTCATATGAAATAAACGTTTACAAAAATTCAATATAATCAATTAGGTACCCCACAATTCTGGGAAAAGCCTCTTCCTTTACCCTGAGAAACGTTTGGGAGAAGAACAGTCAGAAACCTCAGAAGGAAAAAAGGTTTCCGAAATTAATAAAAACGGCCTTTTTTTTTTTCTCGAAATTTACAAGCAAGAAACGGGTTCTTATTTCAGAAACATATATTTGTAAGCCAGGATCATACTGTTTAGTCTGTTTTTCTCTTTTTCCAAATGGCTTCTTAAGAGCCTACGCTAGTCACGCGAAGAAACGCTCAAGCTAATGTTAAGTCTATGGGATGGTTCTTGCGCGATTTCTCGCTCGCATCTTAATATTTTTAAAGGATTTTTTTGCATAAGATAGCTGAGGCCGATCTCTAACGTTGTTAGTTTTTACTTTTTGGATTTTGGTTACAGTTTTTTTATAAGCGGACATTTTCAATTTTGGAACTGGTTGGAGCCGGTTCTGAAAGTGAAAGTACTCTTATATAAAAAAAACTGGAACCAAAATCAAAAAAATAAAAACTAACAACGTTAGAGATCGACCTCAGCTATCCTATGCAAAAAAAAAATCGTTTAAAAATATTAAAATGCGAGTCGGAAATCGCGCAAGAACCTTCCCATAGACTTAACATTAGCTTGAGTGTTTTTTCGCATGACTGATGTAGGCTCTTAAGATATGGGAAATGTTTCAAAATTTGAGGATGACTAATTGCACTACACTATTACATTAAAGTTTCATACATGTTTTTGCTATATCAGGAATAGTCCAGTAAAAATAGCATTTTACCTTTGCCTTGTTCGGGTAATTCTGATTTTTTGATATAGTATATAGGTTGACTCTCTAATGAAAAAAAAAAAAAAAAAAGTTTTCGACCTTCTGGAGTTTGTGCGTTTTTTACCAGATCGAAAAAAAACAAACATTTTTTGGCCCTTTTTACGATTTGTCTTGATTATCTCGGTTTCAGTGCATTTTACAGAAGAATCTTTTACACCATTTTGTAGAAGATAAAATTCTCTCGGTTGCATGCACTATTCATTTTTGTTAATTGCCCAAACAGGGAGAGAGATACGGAACCGAGAAAATAACATAAAATTTGCAAAAATCCACAAATGACGTTAGTTTTTGCTTAATAACCCACCTGTAGTGCATTTTAGAGACAAAACTTTCATAATAATTAAAATTTTTTGAGCATGAAATAGTCTATAGTTTTATTTATTAGATAATTAATTATCTATAGTAGACATTGAAAGTCACAGCAACAAGATTTTGGGGGAAAACAGGAAAATACCGCCTGGCAAGTTAATAATTTAAAAGAAAACGAGCTTTTATTTTTGATATTGAAAACACGATGTAATTAATTAATTATAGCATGTACAAGAAATTAATCAACAAATATATAGTAAGCATAATCACTTTATGCATGTTTCTTTTTTCAGCTACTTGGTCCTGGTAGTGATGCCATCGTCTCAGGCTCTTCACCGTCCATCTCTGTACTTGACTCGATTGGGTGTTCTGGGTCGTCAAAGTCCAGAAAGTCCAGTATAATATCAGGAGCGTTGCCACGTAGTTGGTTGTGGCACTTCACACATATAACTGAGCACTTCAAGCCTTGCCTTCCTACAACTGCACTTCGTACTGCAATCTTTTTTGCATTGGCAAGATATGAAATTGTGTAAGGTTTTAGGGGCTGGCTCGTTCATCAGGGTGACTGGAATGAGCATCCATCCCCATTCGAGAGGCTCCTTTTCGTTTCCCAGCTATGTCTGAACTTGTAGGTATGTCCAGAACGCATGGCATTGAGTAGCATCGCGAGTAGGTGGTAGTCTCGCTGAATTTAATTTAGTATTGTTAGCTGCTCTAGCAAAGAACGCATACCATATATATTCAAGTTTTAGCTGGGATCACCTCTATACAGAGCACGAAGTACAGCTTCTGTGACTTCAACAAGTTTGTGCCTCTCTGCATTTGGGTCTTTAAAGATTTGAACTTTTTGGTATTCTTTCTCATTTTTAAGCCATGTGATATAGAAAAAGTCTATCTAGAAAGCCCGCTTCCTATATCTCAAAACATTTTTAACTGTTTGGTTTACAAGCCAAATTCTTTTAGACGATGCACATTTTACTTCAATTTCGTGTATGCTTGGACATGATTATACAATCACACAGTAAAAAAGGATTTGTTGATTTTGCGAAACAAAACTGTCGGCCAACACACCAGTAAAAAGCTATTTATTTTCCTGACATGATCTATGTATTTGTTAAGAATTTACGAGCAAAATCTGTTAAAAGAACAGGAAATTTCTAATAAACATAGAATATTTTTGTAAAATAAGCCGTTTTTTACAGGCTTTAAGACTGACAGTTTTTTCCTGTAGATTAAACAGATTTTTTTTTACAGTGCAGACACTGAAAGAAAATAATTTTTTTCTTAATCTAGGAAAGTATAATACTATAACCACGAACGAAAAAATACACTGACCGTTTCAGAGTTACCCAGGACTCCGAAAAGTGTTTTTTATCTTTCGAAACTTCAGAAACTAATATATTTTTGAGATGTAAAGAAGCAGTTTCTTTTGCTGCCACTGATTTTCGAAAACGTATCTGATCAGTTTTTATAGTTTGCTACCAGGCTTTGTCTACTATCGGTTTCTCCATACGAACCTTGAATAAAAAGAAATATATCGGTGAATTTGATCCTATTTTTTAAAGCAATATGGACCTGGAATGCCTTTCCGCAATGCTGAAACCGATACGAATGCCACTGCGCTATTATATCCTAATGTGGTGGCGAAATATGAGCTGTTACGGACCAACGCTTTTAGATGATCATTTACAGTAGGATTTTAATAAAGCATGATATGCAATATATCCTTTATATTATAATAAAATAATCACTGAAAAAGTAGGTAACTAACAATGCAAACAAACTAACTAACCAAATCCATGCATTAGAACTTTTTAAAAAGGCTGATCTTTCATAATCGGGTTCAACAGATTATAGACCTTTCCCCCATAATTATATAACTAAGCAACGTAGATTGATATGCAATATGCTAAAACCATACTTGAAAAATTATCTACCTAACAATGCAAGTCTCATCAAAATCCGCCCTGTCAAACTTTAAAAAAAGGCTAATCTTTCATAATCGGATTCACCTTGTTATTGAATTCCCCTCCCCCCCTCCCCATAGCTCTGTAATTAAGAAACGTAGAATGATATGTTATATACTAAAACCTTCCCTGAAAAATTATCTAACTAACAGTGCAAGTCAAATCAAAATCCAAGCAGCATAACTCAAGTTATAAGCAGCCAGAACGAAATACCCATTTGTATTTTATATAGATGAGTAGATAGGTAGATAGAAGAAGTAAATAAATTACTCAGCTATCTCAAACTGGAATATCGGGTTTTTGGATACTATGCATTCTCAAGTAGACGTTTTCATGTTCGACAAACATGTTTTACAGACAAACATGATCAATTAACAGCATTAACATTAACATTAACATTAACATTAAAAGGAATATTTTGTTAATTCTGCAATCATAAATTGTGTTACTCAGCTAAAAATATTCAATTAAGAATGGATGACATCCTAAAAACCGGTATTCTGGTTTGAGAAAACCGATTAACATACTACATTAACAACACTCCATTAACTACAACACACTACATTAACAACAACTTCAAAACGTTTCGAAAATCCTTGGTAGCAAAAAAAAAAATCTTCGTTTTCATAAATGCTTCTTTAAATCTTGATAATATATTGGTTTTGGGGGTTACTAAAGGTAAAGAACGCCTTCTCGGAATCGTGGGTAACTCAGAAAAAGTTAATTTTTCGTACGTGATTATATTGTATTTTCGTAAATTAAGAAACTGTTTTTTTTTTTTTTTTTTTTTTTTAGAGTGTGCATGAAATAACATTGGGGTGATGTATCTTAAGCCATACAAAATACGATACTTTTTCAGTATATGTTCCTTGGCAAGATACAGAAAATGGCTTTGGCGAGAGACGGAAATTTGGCAGCGTATTTTCTGGCAACCTATTCACTGTTTCATGTACACAAGCAATATTTTATGCAATTTATTTAATATAAAGAAGCCATTCATCTATTCTTATATACAAATAAAAATGAATTTTACATAAATAATAACAATAATAATAATAATAATAATAATATATAAATAAATTTTCTGTGTATATGAATAAATTTGTATGTAAAGAAGCATAAAAGTTCATTAGGTTTGTTTTCATAGCTGTTTATATCATTTGGCAACAAATTTCACTTTCTGAAGCCCGAATTGCGCCAAGCTTTTTAAAAATGCCAAGGCTGGAAAAGTACCCAAAATACAGTCCATAATGAAAGTAATTATTCCATACACACGAATAAACATTTCGTGTGTATGTCATGAAAGTTTTCTTCACTTTTTGCAGTTTCAGTTAGTGCGATAATGTCATTTTTTTTTTAATTCAGGGGATCCCTTGATTAGTGGAAAAGCACGAAATAAGTAATCCTACTTTTCCAGCCAAACGGCAGCAAATTACTTATAAAAATAAAATAAAATTCCGCCAAGTAATGTGACTAGTTAAGCGACAATCGGACGAAGGTCTTTATTAAGCGTTTTCTTGATTGTTAATCATTAAATTAACTCACAAGTTAATGTTATTGGAAGTTTGTGTAACTTAAATTAATTTTTATTTCATACTATAGCAGGTTTCCCCGGCTACGCTGGTTAGTTTCTTGAAACGAACCTTAAATCAAACGATATTATATCGCGGAATTTGACCTTGTGTTTTAAAGCAATGTGGAACTTTACCTGTAATGTCCATCCGAACTGCTACGAACACCATTGCCGTATTATATTTTCTAATGTGTCAAAAAAAATTTGAGCTGTAAGGACTAACTAGTTTAGTGGATCATTATTTACAATAGGATTTGATAAAGAACGATAGAACGATATGCAATATAACTAAAACCATCTCTGAAAAATTATCTAACGGTGCATGTCTCTTCAAAATCCGTCTAGTAGAACTTTTTAGAGAGGTTAATTTTTCATAATCGGGATCACCTGTTTATAGAGCTTTCCCCCTATAATGAATATGCCCCCGAGTTATCTGAGATTTTACATAATATAAGAGGCTACTTATATATCTGTCTGACTGTGTTCTGCTCTGTATTGAAAATGCTACACAATTTACTTCTTCTACCAGGAAATTATTTGTAAACTATGTCTGTGTGTAACCTTACATGATGATTTCCTTGCTTAAGGAAAGAAAGTATGCAAGATGTATCCAAAAACACTCTTTACAATTTCAAGCTTTTATTATAAATACAAATAAACAGAAACATGTATGGAAAGTAGCACAATACCAGGAGCATATTATATATTGGAGGGTTTTTTTCCGCATCAACTAATCAACCTCTATATGTATACAACTGATTATACACGAAGCATGTCAAGGCGATAATCTTCGACGTTTTCCTCTGATATACTCTTTTTCGTCCATTCCTTGCTTTATCCAATACCGAGCCGATCTGCAGAAATTTCTAGAGCCATTCACACATTGACGGACAAGAAATTCATGCAGACTATCTCAGTATTGGATAAAGCAAGGAGTGGACGAAGAAGAGTATCAGAAGGAAACGTCGACGTTTATCGCTTTGGCGTGCTTCGTGCAACTAATGTTGCACATAGAGCGGTTTATTAATTGATGCGAAAAGAACTATACATATTCCTAATATTGCATTACTTTCCATACTTGTATTTGTTCATTTGTGTTTGTAATAAAAGCTTGAAATTGTAAAGAGACTTTGTGGACATCCTGTATATATGTATGCTTATATGCATACATACATACTTCTATCTTACATACTTACACTCATTTTACATACAACTTGCATTGCATAAAATATACCTAACAACCTTTTTTTTTTCTTTTTTTGAACAAATGAAAGTAATAATGCCTAATTATAGGAATATCTTCTATAATCGCAATTAACCTAAAACTCAATAAATCTATTAAGTTGATGTAAAAGTTGGTAGCTTTTCATTTTTATTCGAGATGAATAGCATACAGTAATGAATCAGTAATGCATCTTCTTTCACCATGCAAATGGTTTCTTTCTTTAATCAGGGTGTTTTTATCATAAATGACTAAGGGTGTACAGCGATTGAAAGCAATAATCACCTATTAATCTGGGAGGTAGTGTTACATGTTTGCAACCAATTTTAGCGTTGTGACATGAAAAAAAAATATTTGTAGTGCCGTTATAATATTATTATCTTAATGGATGGAAGAAATAGATCGTATAGTGAACTTTTTAATTATTATTTGCAGTTGTGATTAAAATAAGCAATTAACCCTGCACAATTTGTGCATCTGTTCTTTTGGTCGATATTCTTTGAGAAGAGAAACAATCATAATAATAAAATGAATTAAACGGTCTTACTTGAGTGAAATAATAGATGCAGACTGTAAATGATGAATACCATAAAGTTGGATCCATAAAATCTTTATTGTAATTCTTGAGGAAGGAGGAAGGATGAGATGAAAGCTGCACATCAAGTCTTTAAAAAGTACTGGCTCAAATTTCGTAAAATTAGAAGAATCTTTGAAATATTCCTTCTGTCCGAATTAATTAAATTACCAGTTGATTTAAACTTTTAAAATATTAAACTTAAAATTTACAACAGCATTTTTATAGAATAATTAAAAACTGAAAACGCGAAATTGATCTCCAAAGAATCAGCGCATGGCGATTCTAGGATACGAGCGCCGGCACAGGCCTGGCCTCAGATCAGACGACGTTTTGCATAAATTTACAGCATCATTTTTATTAAAATTCTGTTGAAAAAATGCGCAACATTAGTATATATACCCAGAAAAGGGGTGCACAAATGTGACAGCAAGATTAATTTAAACTAACTTGTTGATTAGGAATTACGTGAAAATTAAAAGAGCAAATCAGAAACAAATTAACATTTAATAATTAAAAGAACCATTCTAATTTGTATTTGAAAGACACGCCCCTTTCGGCCGCAGCGCCAAAACAAAACAGCTCCCGAAAACATACCGAACAAGAGCGGCGGGGACACATGCGCACAACACACGCGTGCGGAGTGAGAGCTACTGAATGACGATGACGTCACAGCTCAGCGCCGATTGAAAGGAACGCAGAATGCCTTGCAGAGAAAACAACTTGCGCGGCGGCGACGGCTGCCGATAAAATAGCCTTTAAATGAGCAGAAAGGTTGTAAAATACAGAAATACGATAAGCTGAAATATAAAATAATTAAAAAAAGATAAAACTGTGATATATCTTTATCACAATACCCCCCCATTCACCGACAAAAATTTTGACTGACCAGAAGGAGAAAAAGGGTTAAAAACAGTAAAAGCCTTTTTCGACAAAGGGAAGACAAAATTTTTAAATGCCAAAGTAAAAATGACATAATTACTTAAATTTGGAGCCAAGAAAAGTAAATTAATTATTAATTAATGAAATTTGATGTGATGTGCAGCGACCAAAAAGAAAAAAAGAAAGAATATACATCATTGTAGTACATTCAAAGATCTCATCACAAATTATACAAAATGTATACAATATAACATAGTATACAGAAGCCCCATTGCATTTTTTTAGCAAAGAAAGGCATACCTTCCATTAATCTTGATCTCTAAACAAATATCATCATGTATATAAAAAAACAAGCTAATATTTTCTTTAAATTAGCAATGAGATCATATCAAAATAGTTGCAACAGTAACGCAACATAAAAAGAGTCGGCAATATCTTTCTTATTCCGACTTGTCTAGACATAAATATTTAAATTATAATAAGTTGCAATTTTAAAGCAACAAAAAGTCAAGAATACCTTAAATTCTGACTGATGCCTAGGACTTTTAAAATATAGAGCATATAAAATTAACTCTGAATAGCATAAATGTGCACAAAAACAATCCATTGTAAGGATTTAAATTCACTTAAAGACCTAAGTATGTACTTTTTTTAAGTCATACATATTGCATTAGTAATAATTCAAATCATATAAAATTAAGTATTTAACATAATGCACATAATACTGATATCAACAAGTATATAATAGTGCATAAGAATTATTACCCAAAATTTATATGAAAATTGTATAAAATTATGTTGCAACAAAATTTAAATTCATTTGTCATAAATAATAGTAATTCATCAAAATAGTTGGATTTAGTAACAACTTTTCAATATATAACAAATAATGAATAAGTTTTAACCAACAATAAATGACACATTTCTTCAGTAATACTTCATACTTAATGTACTCAATAAAAATTTTCTGTAAATATTCAGTAGAAATAATTTTTCATGAAATACTCAATAAAATTCTTTCTGACATATTCAACAAAATTCTTTCAAATATACTCAATTCATTTTTCTCTAGTATACACAATAAATTTTCTTTTCATACACAATAAATTTTCTTTTAATATACCATGGTTTTTTTTGCAAAAAAATAATCAGAGAAAAACTGAGAAAAGGTGAGGATCCTCAAAAAAAAAAAAATAATTTAACCATTAACTTTCATAATGAAAGACAAGTTAAAATCAAATGACACATTTTATGAGAATTATGAAAACAAACACAGTGCACCGTTATGTAAAGCATGTTATAATCATAAATTTATATAACATTAATGAAAAGGATAATATATCCTATAGAAAAATCAGCTATTGACAATATGTGAGTTATTTGGATGGTATTTACAAAACTTACCAAAGTGGTAATAGCCTCCCTTTGGTCATGAGACCATTATCAAACCAGTAAATTAAATAAATATAAACTATTAATATGTATTCATATCAATTCACAAAACACTAATAGCAGCCCGTTATAAACAATTAGTAGATCTGCAAACTGTACAAACACCAAAACTTACAAGACTGTCAAAGGCGATCTCCAGAACCGATGGCGAATCTGTAAATCAAATAAGCATAAAACATAATATAAATTCATCAAAACTTACAAAAATGCTAATAGCGCTTTTCCCGTTAAACCATTAGCAAGTATGTAAACTAGATAAAAACATACCACATTCTTGCTAAAACTATTGTAAATAAACAGATGAATATTGCTAATAAAATGCTTGAAGGAAGAAAAAAAAAATTGTTAGTTTACAGATGAAGGATATAAACGTTCTGCTTTTACATAACAAATAATCAGATGTAATACCTTTAAAAGTTCTAAAATCAGTCTGATTTTAAAAAGATAATCACATTCAGAAAAAAGTAACTACTTGCTGAAAAGTTTGCAAGTTAAGTGGCACACTGGTTGGTTGATTGACACTATGGCAGTGTAGCCGCAAATTGGCCTTTTTGCCTGAAACACATACCACTAAAATAAAATTGAAGACTTTATATGGAGATTTTAGCACTAAACAATGATGAGCATTTGAAGACACATCACGTCAGAGCATTTGAAGACACAGCAGGTAAGAGCATTTGAAGACACATCAGGTAATTAGTAGAGACTAAATCATGAACTGTGGTTCCATGATGTTGAGGAATAATATGACGAAGTGGCACTTAGAATAAAATAATACAAAGAGCACAAGAACTCTTGTTGAGAGGCGCTGGAAAGTCTAAGTTGCCCATATATATTTTTTGTATAGGTGTATTCAAGCAGGCAGAAATTGCAGAGACAATACAACACTACTTGCACACTTTAGAGACGAAATTGGGATTAGTGACATTTGAAGAAGTCACAAAGACTATAAAAACACTTTAGATTCTTAGAAAAAAATAAAATATTCACCAAGATCATTTCACAATGGTAGAACATTTCTTTATAATGCGTTGGAAAGTCTAAGAATATGTGTTGCTTTGCATGTAAATTTGCAATATAATGTAATGGTGCAAAAAAATCTTCTTCATTTATAAAATAATTTTCTTCATTTATAAAATAATTTTCTTTAAGTGAGGCATATGGTGAAAATGATTTAGAAAACATTTGGGTTATGAAATAATACTAGAATAAATAGAAAAGGCACTATAATTTACGCATAATAAAAATTTTCAAATAATAATAATAATAATAATAATTTTTCCAAATTTGAGAAGTTCCATTTGAGGAAGCAGCAATTTCTGTAAATGCTGTGAAACTGAACTTTAAAATAAATGACAGTACACTTCCATAATCGGGTTTTGCAACAGAGGGTAGAAAAAGATAGAAAACTATTGCAAATAGGCACAGCTATAAACTTGTAATACTTTAGATCCATAAAAATGAGTAATATTGATGAGGGAGAAACAAGTTCCACAAGATGAAGAGGACTGACGAGGAGCAATCACACGGATATATTTGCCTTATATGAATGGCGACCATCAACAGTCACTTCAACTCGCAAAAGAGTGCAGGTAAGTAATTATTGTACTATCAGGAACCATCATACTTGCAGACAGCAGAGAAAATCAGCCAACAATGGATATAACACATTCTGACGACTTTTCCACCAGGTAAGCAATGTCAGATGATAATAATAACCAGTTTATTGAAGTTGTTAGTATGTATTCAGATTGTAGAATGTTGAAACAAAGTACACAGTAACCATTTCAGGAACAAGAATATGCAGCAGTTAGGTAATGGCTATAACTTCTCAAAAAAGAAAAAAATAATAATACCAATCTCCTTTTTGTGATTATGGTATGAGAATTTCAATAAAAAGATGCAGATGCTGTGTAATATAAAATTTATATTAGGATGAAGCAACAATTCTTTGAAATTCAAACCAACTGAGAGTTCTCAACATGTAGAACAAAGAATGCAAAATACTGTTAATATTTTCAAAATATAAATAAAGTTGTTGAATTGTAATTTCTGGAAAGAACACAGACTGCTTGCACATCATAATCATACTAAATATTTGTAGAAAAATGGTGGGAGTCAATGAACTTGTAGTGTTATTGCAATAAGTAATTTAACTTTTGTAGAAGCAACCAAGAACTCAAAAAAATTTATGTATGACAAAACAACTACAAAATCACATGATAACTTGAGCTTCTATGAAGGCAATTCATTCTTATTGAGAATAAGTGCAGCAAAATTAGTAATATGATGAGAACATAGCTTCAATAAATTTAATTCCAATAAAATTTGCTTCAATATTTTTTTTTTTTTTTTAATATTCATAAAATATATCAATTTCATTTAAAAGTGCCAATAAATTACCAAAAATTAACCCAAAACAAGAATAAGAACAACCATAGCCTCTTTAAATTTTGTTCTCAAAACTTAGAACAAGAACAATTTTCACATTTTTCAAAAATATTTGAATTCATCATGAATTATATATTTTTTACTTTATATATATAAAAAGCACCATATTTTCATTTGTTAAAAAGAATAAATTCATTTTTTTTTTAAATTTCATTCTTCATTAAAATTTGCATAAAATATTCAATAAATCTCATGGAAAAATACCAGAATAAAAATAAATTTCTGTTAAAATATCATTTTTCAATTATAAATAAATTATTAAATATATGCAAGCCAGTTGAGAATAAAAGTTCCGAAATTAACGATGTATTGCAAACATCGAACTTCTCTGGAAAATTTCTTAAATTTCAGCAGCACAAGAATATATATATATATATATTTTAAGCTTCTAAAAATTTAATCAAAATCAGCAATTCTTCAAATAATATTTCATTTTTAATATAAATTAATTAATAGAGCATCAAATCTTCAAATATATTCTATTTTATAAGTTTCAAATTTTCAGAATAATTTTTAAGAACAAAAAATTTTCAACTTTTCTCTTCATAAAAGAATAAACGGCGCCAAATGTGACATGAAAAAAAAATATTTGTAAGTGCCGTTATAATATTATTATCTTAATGGATGGAAGAAATAGATCGTATAGTGAACTTTTTAATTATTATTTGCAGTTGTGATTAAAATAAGCAATTAACCCTGCACAATTTGTGCATCTGTTCTTTTGGTCGATATTTTTTGAGAAGAGAAACAATCATAATAATAAAATGAATTAAACGGTCTTACTTGAGTGAAATAATAGATGCAGACTGTAAATGATGAATACCATAAAGTTGGATCCATAAAATCTTTATTGTAATTCTTGAGGAAGGAGGAAGGATGAGATGAAAGCTGCACATCAAGTCTTTAAAAAGTACTGGCTCAAATTTCGTAAAATTAGAAGAATCTTTGAAATATTCCTTCTGTCCGAATTAATTAAATTACCAGTTGATTTAAACTTTTAAAATATTAAACTTAAAATTTACAACAGCATTTTTATAGAATAATTAAAAACTGAAAACGCGAAATTGATCTCCAAAGAATCAGCGCATGGCGATTCTAGGATACGAGCGCCGGCACAGGCCTGGCCTCAGATCAGACGACGTTTTGCATAAATTTACAGCATCATTTTTATTAAAATTCTGTTGAAAAAATGCGCAACATTAGTATATATACCCAGAAAAGGGGTGCACAAATGTGACAGCAAGATTAATTTAAACTAACTTGTTGATTAGGAATTACGTGAAAATTAAAAGAGCAAATCAGAAACAAATTAACATTTAATAATTAAAAGAACCATTCTAATTTGTATTTGAAAGACACGCCCCTTTCGGCCGCAGCGCCAAAACAAAACAGCTCCCGAAAACATACCGAACAAGAGCGGCGGGGACGCATGCGCACAACACACGCGTGCGGAGTGAGAGCCACTGAATGACGATGACGTCACAGCTCAGCGCCGATTGAAACGAACGCAGAATGCCTTGCAGAGAAAACAACTTGCGCGGCGGCGACGGCTGCCGATAAAATAGCCTTTAAATGAGCAGCAAATAAACTGGAAAGGTTGTAAAATACAGAAATACGATAAGCTGAAATATAAAATAATTAAAAAAAGATAAAACTGTGATATATCTTTATCACAATCGTCAGTGATTTTGGTATATATGACAGATTACGACTAATTATGTGGTACAGATAATGAAACTGTCCATCAGCTGGTGCACTAGTAGGGGTGTTGCCATTGCAATATCACACAGCCCACTGCAGATTGAAATGAATGATCCTGATTATGGATATTACCACGACTATGCTGGCATCATCCGTAATCAGTATATCACTCATTTCATTTTATTGCGGACTGCCTGATTCTGCATGCAATATCTTCCACCCACTAGTGTGCTAACTGACTGGCAGTTTTGTTATCTGTACCAAATAATCTATCACATGTACCACAATCATCGACGCTAAAATTGTTTACAAACATGGTACGCTGCCTCTGAGACATGTCATGCAACTAAAAGAAAATTAAATTATATTATGAAAATATTAGGCTTTTGCTATGAAATATCACTTGTGTCCAGGTAATTGTAATCATATAGTTGTGCATATTAATGTACTGATACAATTGGTAACTATATAACCAGGGTCTGATTATCCAAAAGGCACGTGAAGCACATGCTCCCCACTCTAAAATTTAAAAGGGTTCCCAAAATGATTTTTAAGAGTCCCCTCTAATTCTCTATGCCAATTTTTTACGTTATAGTTTTAATTTTCTTGGAAAAGAAAGTTTTCTTAATCCAAGAGGAAATCTATGCACTACTTCACGAATCTTACTTATTTAACAAGGAAATATGAATGTTATCAATAAGATGCTAATTAATCCTATAACATCTTGATGTATAACCTGTTAGAAAACACCTGGGAAATTGAGCATACAGCTATAGGTACTAAATATGTTTTATGTATATATAGAGACCATAAAAAAAAGCTGTTTTACGAAATATATGTAACTTCGGTTAAGCTAACTCCCGAGATCATTGGTGGAGTATTCAAGAATTAAGAATTAAGAAGACTTTAGCCAAATGAGAGGGGTACTCAAAAATGATATCGTGCTTCTCCCAGATTCAGAGGTTAATCGGGGCCTGTATATAACTCATTCATAATTATAATAGGTTACACTGATATTGAATCATGTTGTCTTCATATAGCATAAAATATGTATTTTACATTTGAACATCTTTTCTGAAGCTCTTTACGTGACTCAAAATATGAAATAATCTTCCTGGCTACCAATGCTATATGTGATTCAATTTACTATGCTGTTTACCTGAGAGGGGTTTCGAAACATTTATTCATTAAATGATCTAATTATTTTCTTTTGTATGTTCAGAAATTAATTTTTAGATGATGTGATGTGTAAAAATTGACGTAATGAAAAGCACAAGCAGGCAAAATATAATTAACATTCAGCTGCTTCAGTGCATTATAAATCTACCCTAAATATAAAATCCTAATGTAACGAATTTAGGAAACGACTGTATGAAACGACTAATTCGGATATATCTCTATCTTATATATATATGTGTGTGTGTGTGTGTAATCCTAATAAAACGATTTTATGAAACGACTAATTCGGATGTATGAAACAAATAGCTATCCCATATATATAAAATCTTAATGAAACGAATTTATTAAACGACTAATTCGGATATATTAAATGAATGTGTGAAATAATAATTTTCCAATTGAATGGAAAAATGTTAAAATTTCCTCCTTGGATTTCTTTTCAATTTTAATGAGAAAATGACATCATTTTCCTATTTCCCTCTCTCTTCCACAGCAATCAGCAATGTGAAAATTTTGTTGCCGCCATTATAGAAATGTCATTAAAATTTTAAACAAATTAATATTTACCTTTTTAATCTACTCTCTCTATATAAAATCCTAATGAAACGTTTTTATGAAATTAATAATTCGGATATATGAAACGAATATATGAAATAATAATTTTCCAATTGAATAAAAAAAAGTTAAAATTTCCTCCTTGGATTTCTTTTCAATTTTAATGAGAAAATGACATAATTTTCCTATTTTCCTCTCTCTTCCACAGCAATCAGCAATGTGAAAATTTTGTTGCCGCTATTATAGAAATGTCATTAAAATTTTAAACAAATTAATATTTACCTTTTTAATCTACTCTCTCTATATAAAATCGTAATGAAACGTTTTTATGAAATTAATATTTCGGATATATGAAACGAATATATGAAATAATAATTTTCCAACTGAATGAAAAAAAGTTAAAATTTCCTCCTTGGATTTCTTTTCAATTTTAATGAGAAAATGACATCATTTTCCTATTTCCATCTCTCTTCCACAGCAATCAGCAATGTGAAAATTTTGTTGCCGCTATTATAGAAATGTCATTAAAATTTTAAACAAATTAATATTTACCTTTTTAATCTACTCTCTCTATATAAAATCCTAATGAAACGTTTTTATAAAATTAATAATTCGGATATATGAAACGAATATATGAAATAATAATTTTCCAACTGAATGAAAAAAGGTTAAAATTTCCTTCTCGGATTTCTTTTCAATTATAATTTAAACAAGCCAGTAAGTGTGATCGAAGATCGCACAAAGGGTTTCGATTAATATTCCTTTCAAAACACTTTATCCTTTCTTTAATAAATCCAAATAAATTTCATTTTCCAGAAAAAAACATAATGTTTTTTATAAAGTAAAAATTTACCGGTCTATTTTTCTCGTTTTTTCGAATATCTGAACCAGCCCGATAGCGGGCAAAGCCCGCTATTATACTCTGTCATAATACTATCTGTCATGTGGACTAAATGCGATATTTAAAAAAAAATAAAAATTAAACATTTTGTATAGAGACCTTCAAAATGGTAAAATATGCCAATATTTCCATAATCGGGTTTTTATCATGTTGATATGTCAGCTGAAACTGGTTTATTTCCCAGTAAAATATTTTTGATGTGATACATGGAGACATAATACTGTGAATAAAAAAGTATTGCATGAAAATAGTGAAATATTTAGCAGCAATTTTCTTTAAATCAAAAACTAAGATTGTGCAAAAGCAAGATAGTCTTTTTTTTTAACTCACATTTCATTTTGTCTTAAAATGTGAGTGCCATGTTTACCAAAAAGGTGTCTCATAATCAACGAACTCAATGGTTTTCAGCAACTTAATTACATTTATTTTAATTTATATCACTTTGTTTTGTTGGCAACAATAGTTCAGTTCTAATCACTGAGCTCCATATCCATATACAGGGTGGTTTTAATATAAGTATCTCTGTTTGGAGCTGGCTGTAGCTCGAAGGAATACCTCGAATGAAACTAAATTCGGTACACTTGCTATTCGAGAAGGCGGAAGAAGAATGGAACAATTAAAAAACTAATTGAAGTAATCACCGACAGATGGCGCTACTAAGTGTTAAATGTAATGTGTAATACAAGAACAAAGAATTAAGGCGTCAAACCGGTTGATACTCCTAATTTTTTGGAAAATGTCACAGTGAATGTAGTTACGCTTTCGCATGGCGGTACCGATCATGTTCAGGTTTCACATGGCCATTGTGCTAGAGGATACAATCCAGGCGGTGCATGACGTGCTCAACTGCGGAATATAACTCATCACGAGTGATGATGTTTCGCACATGTCCTGATATGCGGTAAAGTCATTGAGGTTTGCGACACCTCCACGGTACACAATGTTACACATTACATTTCACACTCTGAAGCACCATCTGTCGGCGATTATTGCAATTTTTTTTTATTGTTCCATTCTTCTTCCCCTTTCTTGAATAATAAGTGTACCGATTTTGGTTTCATTCGGTTTATTCCTTCGAGCTACATACAGCTCCAAATAGAGATACTTATATTATAACCACCCGGTATAACAGACATATAAGGAGCTAATATATTGACTAATCATCCATCATATTAGAGTTTAATACCAACTGACATATTTTAGCACGAGTTTGCGCTATGCAGTGGGTTTTCGTGACATCCTGTTAATATTCCCCACATTCAGTTTAAACCGTACTTTTGTTAACATTAATCTTGTTTCTCACCGACTAAGGATCCAATTACGGAAGATTAGCTAGTCTGTTTATTTTCTTTTTTTTTATTTAAACTCATCTAAACTTTCTGCTTAATCTTTCTTAATCGGAATTATTTATATATATATATATATATATTTTTTTTTTGAAGATTTTTCTGTGTCTAGTGTGACAGCCGAAATGTTGGGCATTACGTGGCGAAAAGTGGAATACCGCCTTGACATTCTTCGAGCGACCAAGGATGCTCACACTGAAATTTGCTGACGTAAATACTTGTATTAAAAACTTCATAAATGTCTTTACAATATATTGAAAGAATCACATACCTAATTATATTCGTTTTTCTGCAATAAATTACTGTAATCAGGGAAAGATTTTATGACCACCTTGTATAGGAAAATTACCTCACTTTCTCGAGAAGAAGCCATCCAAAAAAAAAGTTCAATGAAAGCAAAATAATGTTTATCTCTAGTCTATACTATCCATCAAGTATAAAGAAACCATTGGAAATGTAACACTTAAAAAATCAATATGTAATGACACAGCATCTTTTAACTTGCCAAAATTAGGGCTTGAGTTACTCCATGAAGGGCTGGATTATCCAAAAAGCACATGAAGCACGAGTTTTCTCCTCCAAAATTTAGGAGGGCCTCCAAAATTTTCTGAAATATGGAGTGTCTAATTCCCTTTATATGAGGGAAAGTCATTAAGTAAGTCACAAAAGATAATTAAATAATAACTTACAATGATATTCACTTCAAAACTATTTCTATTTCTCAACATATTCTCCACCAATACTCATGCACTTATATCACCGTTTTATTAGTGCCCCAACAAAAGCTGCATAACATTCTTTGGGTTGCTGTCTCAGCCACATTGGGACTTCAAGTTGAACCTTTTCATCCTCTTGCTTCCAAGATGGTTTTTTAGTGGACTAAACAGATGAAAATCGCTTGGGGCTAAGTCGAAGCTGTAGGGTGGATGTTGAAGAAGTTGCCTACCAAACTTTTGAATTGTCTCCTGTGTTCAATTTGAAGTCCTAATGAGTTAGAGACAGCAACCCAAAGAATGTTATGCAGCTGGTGTTGGGGCACTGATAAATTACTGGAGAATATGTTGAGAAATAAAAATAGTTTTGAAGTGAATATCATTGTAAGTTATTATTTAATTATCTTACTTAATTACTTTCCCTCGTATATATTTTATACATTGCTTTATTATTTTTTTATGAGAAAGTTTGCCTAATGCAATAGAAATTCCACATTACTTCAGGAAACTTATCTAATCAGGAAATGCGAATGTGATCAATAAGCTGTTTACCAATCATATGGCATGCTGGTGTGCTGGTTAGAAAAAACCTTGTATCTCAAATACAACAACTATACAGACCACAAATATACTCTACCTACATTATATACAGGGAACATAAAAAAAGCTATTTGATGAAATAGCTGAACTCAGCTAAGCTCCTCTTGGGAATAATATTAGTTGCATTAAAAAGTTTCCATGAATGCTGAATTTGAAAACTTTTCCCGGTTTTAATACCCTGTTCGCATCGGATATTTAAGATAGCTTAGATCGCCATTTTCGAGGTGGTACCTTCCCGGAATTGAATACCAGTTCACACCGCAAAACTCATCTATGATAACCAGGGTTGGGTTTTTGACGTCAAAAACTGGTTTTAGACATGACAGTGGTAAAAACCGTGTTTTTACCGGTTTAATCCGTCAAAAACCTATCATTTTCGATTGTCCACCAATTTATGGTGTAAGTGTAGCATTGATTTAGATTGATTTTACCTTGTTGTTCTTGTTATTATTATTATTTACAATTACATTTGTTAAATTTATTTAAAAGAAGATCATTTCCTAATATGGGAAAGATTTAAAATTACAAGAGTAAAAGAAAAGAACAATATTTGTCATAGATTCTACTAACTGCAATTAACATTAATATTAAATGATAATAAAAGGTCATTATAATTATTAAATAACATTCAATATACATTTTTAATAAAGTGCATTAAAATTATTTTAGAGATGCAAAAATGTTGTTACATTGTATGACAATAGATATAAGCTTAGACTGGCAGGGAATAAATTTGAATATTCTTAGATAATATTTTAAAATGCATATCTTATGTATTTCATAAATGCAATTATGGTGATTTTCATTTGCACTTCAATAAATAGAATCTTAAAGTTTTGTTTTCAACAATGTAATAAATTGTACCAAAATTATACACATTGTTTATCTAATACTAGGTTACAGGATTTCTTCAAAAAATCTAATTTTTTTAGACTATGCCAAATAACTTAAGATTATTGTAGAGATCTTCTAACAGAGATGTACACGTATTATTCTAATGCAATTCTTTTTTGTTTTCTCGGATGGATAAATATACTTTACAGTCTTTCTGATACTGAATATTTCGTGTAAAACAACTTAATATTAAAGATAGAATGAAAAAAAAATGTAAAACCAAACTACTAAAAAATGGGTTTTTGACAGTTTTTGACATTTTTGACAAGGAGGTTTTTGACATGACGGTAAAAACTATGGTTAAAACCGGTAAAAACCGTCATGCGTCAAAAACTTGCCAACCCTGATGATAACTCACCGAACATCGCCGTGTCTGAGATCGGAACAAACATAAAATGTGCGATTGCGCATAAATTAGAGCCAACCTCAACAGTCAATCTGTTAAAGCTAGCCTCCAGAGCCAATCAAAGTGAGTGGTAATGGCTGTATCTAGCCATAGAAAGTTCAAACTCACTGAGTGAGTTTGTGGAACTCTCTCATTGAGTTCGGCGGTCTAAGATTTCTTAAATATTCGATCTGAACGGGGTATAAGGGGGCCCAAAAAATGATACGGTGCTTTCCCTAGAATAAGAAGTTAATCGAGTCCTGACTCCATGGTTGCGACTATGGAACATCAAAGTTACAATAAAGTAAAATACCGCGAGTAATCTGAGAGCGAAAGTGAAATACGTGAATGATGACGTTTCAAATCATTGAATTACAGATCTTGCAACTGTTGAAAATTCTCACTTGACTTGAAAGTGGCAAACCATGTAAAACATGTGTGAACCCAAAATATGTAGGCAGCTTATATATAAAATCTTCTTCTAAGCTTCAATTTTCCCACTGCATCTAGGGCAGGAATGTAAAACCTTAAACTAAACATGCGTCATGATCATTGTTACACATAGTTGCCAACCTCCTAATTTTTTGAATACCAGTAAAATCTTACAAAAAATTTCGTTTATTAAATTTCAGAAATTGTACGATTAAATAAAACAAATATTTTTACATAAAAATATTGGTATGAAAAAAAATCGGGAGGTTGGCAACTATTGTTATCTTCTCTCCCATCTTGTTGGATAAATGTTTGAGGAAATAAGACATTTTTATCATCGGGATTTTCCTCTCTATGACTGTGAACCAGTGGCGACACTAGTGTTTATCAATGCAAATTAAAATTTAATTAAAATAAATACGAGTAACCATATCATTTATTTTATGAAAGTAATAACAATAATAATAAATGAGATTATATGTTTTACATAATAACTGCTACAATTGCAGCAGGTTGTAATCAACAAAATAGCATAAAAGTTATTTTAGAGAAACTGTGCTACAGCCTATATTCTGTTTTCAAATTCTTTTAATAATATGCATTTTGCAACGCTTATTAGTTTCATCTTTCTTAAAACTATAGCAGTTATCAAATTTTGTATTTGAGATCCGAGCTCCCATTTTCTCCCATATTCCAGTTTTCTTTCGTCGAGAAATTGTACAATGGCTTATGTTCTGTTTTCAGATTCTTCTAATGATACATTCTGGTACGCTTCTTTTCATCTTTCTTAAAACCATACCAGTTATCAAATTTTGTATTTGAGATCCGAGCTCCAATTTTTTCCTCTGTTCGTTTTTTTTTTTTTTTCGAGAAATTGTGTAATGGTTTATGTTCTGTTTTCAGATTCTTCTAATGAGATATTCTAGTATGCTTATTTTCATCTTTCTTAAAACTAGTAGTTACCAAATTTTGTATTTGAGATCTGAGCTCTAATTTTTGCACTGAATCTAAAGCTTGAATGCAAGGCACTAAGCTGTACAAGAAATGGTGATCATCGTTCCCTTTTTTTCTCTGCTTGATGAACTGATGTTGGAGAAAGTGGGAAATTCGTATCGCCAGCTTCTTGATTTTTATCATATGGTTTGCCATTTGCTTTTGATTTCATCTTCGAAGAGCGTGAACCAGTGGCAACACAAGTGTACATCAAAATATTTAATTTAATTGAAATAAATACGAATAAGGATATCATATAGTTTGCGAAAGTGACAAAAAATAATAAATGAGATTTTATATTTCACATAATAGCTGCTACAACATGCAACAGGTTGTGACAAAAAAAAAAAAGTTTTTGTACGAGGGCCAGTATTCATTTTTTAGATTCTTCTAATGATTCTGGAACGCTTATCACTTTCATCCTTCTTAAAACCAGTAATTACCGAATTTTGTATTTGAGATCTGGGCTTCAATTTTTCTACTACATTTAAAGCTTGAAAACAAGGCTGCATTAAGCTGAATCGTTACTTTTTCCCCCATCTTGTTGAATAAATGTTTTGAGGAAATAAGAAATTTTAATCGTCGAGTTCTTCATTTTTATATTCAACTTCGCCATTGCTGGTCATATAGATTCTGGAAAGCCTATTAGTTTCATGTTTCTTAAAACTTGTTACCAAATTTTATATATATTTGCGATCTGAGTTTTAATTTTTGCACTGAATCTAAAGCTTGAATGTAAGGCATTAAACTCAACAAGAAATGGCGATCATCGTTATCTTTTTTTCTCATCTTGATGAAATGATATTGGAGGAAGTAACAAATTTGTATCGTCTGCTTCTTGATTTTTATCATCAACTTCGCCATTGCCGGCGATTTTCCTCGTACAAGAGCATGAATTAGTGGCGGCACTAGTGTATAACAATGCAAATTAATTTAATTAAAATAAATATGAGTAAATATACCTATTTATTTTATGAAAGTGATACCGAAAATAGTAAATGAGATTTTATACTTCACATAATAACTGCTACAACTGCAACAGGTTGTAATTAAAAATAATAATAATAATAGCAAAAACGTTTAGATAAATTGTACAACAGTTAATGTTCTTGTTTTTATATTCTTCTAATGATACATTCTGGAACGCTTATTAGCTTCATGTTTCTTAAAACTATTTGTTACCAAATTTTGTATTTCAGATCTGAGCTCTAATTTTTTCACTGAATTTAAAGCTTGAATGTAAGGCATTAAACTCCATAAGAAATGGTGGTCATCGTTACCTTTTCTCTCATCTTGATGAACTAATGTTGGAGGAAGTAAGAAAATTTTATCGCCGGGTTCTTCATTTTTATCATCAACTTCGTCATTGCTGGTAATTTTTCTTTTTGAGGAACGTGGACCAGGTTTCGGTTTTCTATTATTTGTTTCTTCGCCCGAAGTTTTTGGCACAAAAAAATCGAAGTTGAATTCTTCGAAATCGTCGTCATTTTCTTCCGGTTCTCCACCGTTGATAGTTTTTGTTGCGTTGTTGGTTGCCATTGGCATGTTAGGTTTAGCTGCCTCAGAGTGTAGACCGTCCTTCAGGAATAGCATAGAATGGTAAAATTTCCACTCAGAAGTAGCTGATGAAGATTCGGATCCCCTGTGTTTTCCTAAATTTTTTCGCAGCAGTTTTTTAAACTGGCCTTTTAGGTTCTGCCACTTGAACTTCGCTTCATCACCTACAATAAATATAAAATGAAAATTTCTTACTAATAAGAAAATAATGAAATAATAGTAAATATTAGAAAATACACTAAGTGTGCAAAACTTAAGCAACAAACACAAAATGTTAATTTCTGAACACGTGAGTACTCAAAAGGAAATTCTATAAACAGCAAGTGTAGAAAATAGGTACTACCCTAATAGCACAGACAGTCGATGTGAAGGTCTTCTTGACATCACAAATGGTCACAATTGTCACAGTCACTACAATGAACAGAAATATGATATCTTTCATTCGTCTCATTTTTATTCTCATTTGGTCACTCCACTGAACAGTCACCATGACTGCTGCTTTTTGACGCGTCACCAGGTGACTTTACAATGAAGTCAACTTGTGACTCCCATGTGACTGTCATTTTAACACTCCATTGTAAAGTCATCGTGATAGCTGTTGGGGCTGTTCAGAACAGAAGATCAGGCGGCGCGCGGGCGATGGAGATTAAAATATCGAGTGAGTCTATACTGTGAATAAAATTGAAAGGCCTGCGTTCGTTATCATTGATTTGGACATCCAAATCAATGATAATGATCACGGTCCTTCATTTGACTAATTAGCGTATTTTAATGATATTTTGTTAAATTAAGTAGTGAACTTGGTGGCCGAATGGTTAGAGCACTGCTCTTGATACTGGAGGTTGCGGGTTCGATTCCCCAAAATTTATGTTTGATTTTTCTGTTTTTTTTTTTCATTTAAAAATGTTTAATCGGTTGCTTTGTATTTTTCATGATTAATGGAATATATTTTATAAAAGCAAAATTTGATATTATTAACAATTACTTATTTAATTAAATACGACAAATTCAGCTATTTTACGATTAAAATTTTACATTACAGTGTCTTTTAATATTTAAACATTATTATTATTATTATTTTCTTTTTAGCAAATGTAAAATAAGAAATGAAAATATAGTCAATTTGCACGAATTTCTCCATGTTTTTATAATGAGTACTTCAACAGTGAATTTTTAGTACGAATAGAATGCAAAGCATATTTTACAATGTAAAAAATATTATAAAAATAAAATGTAAAATATTACATTATTTAAACTAGAAATATCAGTACCTATTTTTGTAAAGAGGCAAAATACATGTGGTTTACCGTCTAGTTTCGTAATGAATATAAATAAAATAGAGTTAGAATGTTTATAAATTTTCTACTGAATGTACAAGTATTTTAGCATTTGTTTCTCGTGTTTTATGATGTTTATTGCAATATAATAAATAATGCAATTTACATCGAAAAATGAATTTCAAGAAAAATAAATTTTTAGAAATTAATAATTATGTTTCAACAAGGTTGTTATCGAAAAATATATTTTAATAAAATGTTTAAAAGCTTTTTTATCAAATTTTAACAAAGATTTTATTTTACTATTATAAATAAAGAAATAAATCTTTTAACATATGTTAAAAGATTTATTGTAAATCAAGGTCGTGATACCAACATATGTTGGTATCACGACTTTGATTTATTAACATTCTATTTATCCCAAAAAATATAAAGCAACTGATAAATAATTTTTAAATTAATAAAAATAGGGGAAGAAAATCGGAAATAAACGGCGAGCATTCACTTTGTATCCATACTTTTCAGGTTCATCTGTGTAGGACAACCCAAACGTCAGTAAAGTACAATTTTTGGTACTTTTCGGTTAGCCGGGCGCCAGTGAAAAAAAATATAAATATATATCTACATATATGTTTGTGTATATATGTATGTATATATATATATATGTGTGTGTCTGTGTATATATTTATATTTGTTTCACTGGTTCCCGGTTAACCAAAAAGTACCCTTTTTTTTTTTAGAGTTTACATTAATTTTATTGAAACCACCAATACCGTGTTTCAGGAATTCGGTGATCCGAACGTCCTCTCCCTTGTTAGTTAAAGGTGCACTGGTTATAGAAAATTTAACTTTATAATATTATATGCATTGTTTGGTACAATATATATATTTATGTAACTGCTATCAACTAAACTAATATATCAGTTTTAGTAGGTGCTGTAGTTTAAGAGACATATAAGTTGACAGCAGTTATGTAACTATATGATGTATATATATATATATATATATACACACATCATACTTTCGTATTCTATTATTTTTATGTTGGATCAAAGGCTTAAAAAATCAGTTTAGAATGTTAAAAATTTTAAATTTTTCAGATATCCGATCATGTTGCTACAGCTGTATCAATCAACCTACCAAACCAAGTAAGACACAAAAAAGCCCAATCACGTGATCAAATCGCCCACAGAATTTTTGTGAGTCACCCGCGCGCAACGCGCGCTAAAAATTTGCAGGTTATGTACGCGGATCGGGCTATCTGATCACGTGATGCTTTTCATGAATGTTTCAGGGGTTTATTATGATGAAATAAAAATAGATATTCCTATTATAAGATCCATTTTTTTTGGAGGATAAAGATGTGTAGTCGCTAGTTTCACCTAATCCGAGCCACAGAAGCTTAAAATAATTGAAATAATTAAATTATTTCAATATATTAAATTATTTAAATTTCCGATAAGACCTACTCCATAACCCCTATCTCCATCGCGCGCGCGCCGCGCGATCTTCTTTCCTGAACACAACCGTTCTGTGACGAGTTCCCAAGTGACAGAAAATGAAATCATCTGGTGACTTTTCACAAAGGAGTGCAATGATGACTTCACAATAGAGTGTCGATCACCGGAAAGTCACCATACGACTTCATTGTGACATCTTTTGGCGACTCATCACAATGCAATGCTCACAATGACTTCAAAGTTCAGTCTTCAACTGACAGTGACTTGAGAATCACAGGTGACTACATTGTAATGTTACCTGGTGACCCATCACAAAGCGACAGTCACAGTGACTTTTCAGTGTTAACAATCATTTGAGAGTAATAATGAGACAGTGAAATATCCCACATTTTGATTCACCGTAACGATTGTGACACTTCTAACCATGTGTGACGTCAAGGAGACTTCACATCGACTACGACTGGCCGTGCTGTTTGGGTAGTACCTTTTTTCTACACTTTCTTTTTATAGAATTTCCTTTTGAGTACTCACGTGTTCAGAAATTAGCATTTTGTGTTTGTTGCTTAAGTTTTGCACACCAGTGTAAATCTGCAACCTTGTCTGATCTGAGATCATGGACTATTATAATAGTATAAGCTTTACCAATTTCAATCTATCACTTTCTGCACTTTTACTCTTAAAGTACAATAAATAAATAAATAAACCACTTGTTTGATCTCTAGTTCATATTAAATACAAACCGGCTAGCTACTTTAACTACGAGGGTGGTTTGATAAGTTCTATGCCTGACATTGAAAACACAAAATTTTTTACATAATTTCATATTATTTTTCTATGTAGTCCCCTTGCAACTGAATGCATTTAAGATACACTCTTTCGTGCGAATTCTTTAGTACATCCCTGTACGAGGGTGGTTCGAAAAGTTCCCGGCCTGAAAAAGAAAATACAAGATTTTTGGCAATATTTCATTTTATTTTTCAACTTGCAACACAATATATTTCAGAAGACTCTTGAGCATTGTTCATTCTTTGACGATTTTGGCCGACGTTCAACAAACGCGACACGCATCGAGCGGAAAGCCTTTTCATACCCAAAACATCGTGTAAAATGGGGTGGACACGGTCTATCGAGATGTTTGCAATGTCAGCAAGTTCGCGTACCTTCTATCAGTGATAATACGGCTTTGTGAATTTTTGAGACGATTTCGTCGGTCGTAGCGGTTTTCGGGCGTTCTGAGCGTTCATCATCGTGAATTGATTTCCTACCACGTTTAAATTCCAGCAGCCCAATTATCGTCGAATATGAAGGACAAAAATAATTTAAGATAGACTGTAACTCTTTTTATATGTTCGTGGGGGTTAAATATTTTTAACAAGTATTTTATGACAGCTCGAACTTCAATTTTTTCCATTTTTCGAAAGTGTCAAAACTTGTTTACTTTACTTTATCGCCCAGCAATAACCAATAAACTCACGCGTCTGAAACTCGGCGGCATGTCATCTAAAGGATCATACTTTACAAACAACATTTGGTCATACTTGTTCCATTTCTGTGCTAGGCCGAGAACTTATCAAACTGCCCTCGTATATAGGACGTAAACTTTTTTAAATCAAAATTATCTTGCTTATACCGTACGAATACTGCAAGTCCCTTAGTTAGGCACAATATGGGGGTAAGCCGCATGAGCTACTGAATCCGCACCAATAGTACAACCCACGGAGCTTGTTGATGATTTATAATATGGCCTGATGTTGGTTAACGAAAACACCGATTTTGTTATTGAAAAGCAGGGATAAGATTAAGAAAAATTATTTCGAAAAATATTGTCGCCAATATCGTTAAAAGTTCAACATTGTAAAGACCGAGACAGAGTCAGAAACAGAGTCATAATATTTCAAAAGCAATTAAATAAATAGCAGTACGTAAAGTATCATTTTTGAATTAAAGCCGTCTCTTCGGAAGAAAAAAAATTAGAACAATGAAATAATGAGAAATGATTGTTAGATAAAGAAACAGAGACTAAGTATAAAAGCAGAGGAAATGTAAAATGTAAAAAAAACTGATCAATACCTTAGAATTTTGAAATTCATAATCATCTCCCCTTAGAGCATCTTAACTCTTAACTGCTATTAGCGGTCTCACAGACCACTGCTTTGTTTTCAATTTTCGCAGTTTAACTTGTAATTTTCAGTTTAACTACAGATGCTAGTGAAATACTTGTTCCGTTTGGAGCTCTACTACAGCTAGGGACTTCTGAATAGGTGAATTTTATTTATAACAGTCCTGCACATAAATATTAACCCCTTAGCAGTATGTTCAGTTTAGTAATAGTATGTTGAATACCAGATATATTAAATTTCGTCAAAAGTAGTTTCAGTCGTTATTTTTAATTACATGCGAACTATTTAATTGCATGTAATGTAAGGAGATTAAATAAAGGTTTATTTATATTATACAAACAGAAATAAGGTTCGAAGCTCCACTCTTCATAGCTAGATTAAAATCTATCATCAATATCATCTATAACATCATCAAAATTAGGAACATAATCGCTGTCCGTGTCTGACATAATTATTCAATAAAATCACTATCTATCAGTGATATAAACAAACACAAAACCGCAGTGGCGTAGCGTTAGGGGGAGGGGGGCACGATCATTTTACTACCAGTATAATTACATACTACATTTGGCCTTATTTAATCTTTGAACAGTATGAATTAAATAAGGCCAAAAATAGTATATAAAAATACTGGTAGTAAAGTGATCGTGTCCTCCTTGACGCTACGCCTCTGCAAACCGAACACTACAATTTGCGAATGACAACTGAACAGAATAACCAACTCATAAACAAACGAACGACGAAGAAAGAAACAAAGCAGTGGGAAAACTAATGAGTTTTTTGGACACGTAACGCCATCTATTGGATGCGAAAACAACCATTGCTATAAAGCCCGTACAAAACCAATCACAATAGCAATTAGCGACGAATAAAAAAAAAAAAACAGATGTTTAGAACATTGCAGTCTGGACTTAAAATGAAGGCGTACGCGCATACGTCCTGGTATTTCAAATAGAAAAATGCATGACGCACGCAGGTACGTCGTGGTGCTTAAGGGGGTTAACACAAAAACAGCATCCTAGTATCCTATGAGTTAATCAAGCCTTGTATTCATCTTTCGATTCAGCGGTCTCAGAGATTGCTTACCGTATGTGTGCGATAATTTTTGTGACAGTAGTTAAGGGTGAAATCCATAACATAGGTTAAGTAAACTTGAATGCTATTAACTGCTGTTAGCGGTCTCACAAACGTCGGTTTTAACCAATTTTCAGAGTTTAATTTGCAATTTCCAGTTTAACTATCGATACTAGTGAAATTTTCTTTCATTTGGAGGCATAGTACTATAGATTAGAGTCTTTTATAGAGTGAATATCTGAATAGGAGTCCTGAATTTTCCCCTGTGCCGTGGAAATTTAATTATAATAGTCTTATACATAAAGTTTAGAACATAAACAGTATACTTATGAGTTAACCCTCTTATCGCTAAATTTTTGGATCAAAATCCCTTAAAAAATTGTGTACTTTTTTTTATTGCATATTTCAAATCTATATGTTTTCGGAAATTAAAATATGATATTAGTTTTTGGAAAATATATTTTTTTTATAAATTTAGACCCTGAGAAAATACATGCTGAGAAAAAGGAATTTCAGGCGCTATCACATAAGTCCAATTTTTGGAAATGATTCTCAATTACTTTATGGCTGCATTATTATTTATTACATAAAATACAAAAGTGAAATTTACACAATTAAGAAAATGCATAATGAGCATGGATAAAGAATGGCTTTCAGATCCATCGCTATCTCGAGATGAATTACAATCACTATCACTATTACCACTGCTTTCAAAACAACTAATATCACTCTCAGAATACAATAAATCATCAGGAATATATGTTCTGTCACTCGCTGAACGGTTTAATCCAGTCATTTCTGAATGGAAAATAGCGAACAAAGACGCTGAATCAAATTCAAAATAATCAGTGGATAACTACTGCCAGATGCGGACCAGAATCTAATTCAAATACTAAATGTTGTATTTAAAGTATTATGACTGATTAACCGGGAAAAAAAAGGGTGGGCGTTATTGAATAAAGGAAAAAGACTGCGCTCGCGGTAATCGCAGGATGAGCAAATTTTGCTATATTTGCATTGCACGCGAAAATAGCGGTCAGAGGGTTAATCGAGTCTTATCTTCATTTTTCGATCAAACGGTCTCAGAGACTGCTCACAGTAGCTATGCGACAATTTCTGCCACAGAAGTCAAGTTTTAAAATGCAATTTTATTTTTTCTGTTGATGATCTAAAACTACAGAGGCAAAATCCCTCAAAACTATTTACACCCCCAAAAACTATTTTTCTTTCAAAAGAATAACGATACTTGCGACTAAAAATTACTTTGTAATATTTAAATAATTTATATGGAACTGAAATACAGTGTGAACTCCCGTTAGTGCGAACTTCCTATGGAGGTCCTTTTTCGTTCCCACTAACCGAAATCCACGTTAAACGATGTAAACATTTAAATAGTGTCAAATAATTCTTTGCATTTAAAATATTGCATTCAGTTTTTTTGGCTGAAATTAGATAGGTTACCAACTTTATGTGATCAGAAACAACTATTTATTTAATTTCGTAATTTTAGTAAAAAAGAAGCAAGTTAATCACAATTTGTTAATGCAAAAGAATAAATTACTACAGGACAAACAAAATATTAAAAAAAATTGAACTTACACAATTTAACTTTAATAATAATCAATCTCACTTTTCTTTTCAACAGTTGAACAAATGATCTTTTTACCCAATTATTTTCCAATTTTGCGACACATTTGAAAACTTAGTCTGCTACATCTCATTCTGATTCGTAATATCAGCGAACAGTCACAGACTGTTACGAAGTGGCTTTTTTGTAGACATTGACCACATATGCTGTGCGGAAGCCCAATCTTATGTTTCAGTATGCTTTGTTATGTATTTTATCAGTTAAAATCGATTAATGCCATTGAATATACGAAAAAAAAAATTCCACAAGTTTTATTTAAATATTCAAATATATATTTTAATAAGGTTGGTAAAGAAGCATGTTTTTTTTTTAAGTGTGACTTTCGTTTAATCAAACACCGCAAACTGCCAAAATCGCATCTGGATGCATAGTAATCCCAACCACTCCTGTTTATCACTCCTCAAAGGCCTACAGAAGAGGGATGTACCAACAATTTTGAGGGATAAAGCGGGATCTCGACTTTAGAAAACGAAATGTTGAAAATTATAAAAATTTCAAAACTATTCATAGGTAAAACCCAATAACAGGGGGAAAAAAGGCTCAGAATATTGCTCACAAGACGAAAAAAAAAATTACTAGAATATAAAATATTGGACTTATTTAGCAATTTTTTTTTCATCTATAATTCATTTTTGTTTTTCTCCTGTTTTTGCATTTTCCCGATACATTGCTTTCTAAAAACGGGACTAGGCGGTATGTAAAAGGGCTATTACATGAGGCGTCAAAGTTGCTGCTACTTTCGGGTGACACCCAGTGCCGTAGCTAGGGGTGTGCCAGGGGGGCTCAGCACCCCCTGAAAATTTTTGAGCCCTCCCCCCTTGGGAAAGTTGCCAAGGCCGTGAAATGAAATTCTGTTTTAAAAATCCAAATGAAACTCTGTTCAAAAACTGAACTTAGTTTTGGGGGCTCTGTACAGTTTTGCATAAATACTAAATTGTAGTATTTGTTTAAAAACTGCAAATAAGTGCTTTAACAGGTGCACATCCTATCTGCACATACTCAGAATTAGCAACCTTTTGCTGATGCAAACATTTACTTTTGCATTAGTTATATACTGAAATTTTTCATTTTGCAGTGTTTTCCATTATTAACATAAAACAAAGTTATTCTAATGAGTTATAGCCAATTTAAATACAAGTGGATTTAGCTTTTGACTGAACGCAAAAATAATTTTAAAATGCAAAATACACCTTTGATTATTCTAATGTTTTTTATCATATAATAACATAACTTTAGAATCCTGAAGGGCACGAATATTCAGAAAAAAAAAATTAAAGGATGCAACTCTTTTGAAACAGGCGAAACAACTTTTTATTTACTTTTTGACATCATCACTTATTATTTCACTAGTATAATTATACACTGAAAATTTTCATTCTGCAGCCAGTGATGTAGTAGTAAAAAAACCAGAGGACATACGCTTTAGGCAGAGGGTTTACCCTAAAAAGTATATGCTATAGTATTTTTGAGAAGAGGGTATACGGTATTCCTTAAAATAATCCAGAAGGTATTACATCCCTGTCTGCAGCTTTTACTTTTCTTAGCATCAAATAAAGTTATTATAAGCAATTTAATAAGAAACATAGTGCTTACACTATGAATATGCACTAATTTATCTTTCTATATAATACTTTGTTCATGTATATCTGTGTTTGTGTGTGTATGTGTCTGAGAGAGAGAAATAGTATGACCCCCCCCCCCTACATTTTCTTGAGCACCCCCTATTGTTTACTTCTAGCTACAGCCCTGGTGACACCATGTTAAGCTACGGCTTCAAAAAGAGTTGCTCGAAAAAGAAACAACCTTTTTACTGTCGGAGTAATTTTGTCGCATTATAGTATTTCGTAAAAGGTTAAAGATCAATGTCATATGGTATAGCCCAGGGGTCGGCAACCTATGACCCGCGGGTCACCGAGTGACCCATTTTATAATTTCAAGTGACCCACTTGAACTCCGAAAAAAGTATAAAAAAAATAAAATTATATTGAAAAAATATTTCGAGTTTATTTTGGAACTTTAAAAAGATTTAATTTTAATTCAGAAATTCCAAACTATTAAATAACATAACAGAAAATTACACTTATTTGTTATAATGCATATATGTTTGCATCAGGAGAGCCATTGAAGAGAAAGTAAAGTTCATTCAGTTATGTTTCCTTTTATAATAATTATAATTTTATTTTTTGTGTTTAGAGTTTAAAACGGCGCATGATGATTATTTCCTCAATAAAATGTATTTTATTATTCACCGAAAAAAGACTGTTTTAAAATGAAAATACCACTGACCCGAAACGTCTTCTTAATACACATATTTTGGTTGATTGTGACCCGCAGCTGAAAAAGGTTGCCGACCCCTGGTATAGCCAATCAAATGCTTGGAAAATTGACGAAGGAAAAGCTTTGCCCAGAACAGCCAATTAAATGCTTGCAAAATTGACGGAGAATAAGCTAAACCCGGAACAGTCAATCAAATGCTTGGAAAACTGACGAGTAGTGGTAATTTTTGTCGCTTCATCCGGTGTAATAGGACTATTAGGAAAAAACATGTATGGTTTCTCATGCTGTGCGATTTATAGAACAACTCTACATAGTTGATAAACCTTGTGAAAATACATACAATTTTTACCTATGTCGGGGAAATTCGTCGTTTCAATACACTGTGAGCCGTCAGAAATTTTTGAACCTCTCATCTTTTGGTAGTGGAATGTTTCCTTTCCCTTCATCACTGTCATTGACAATTTCTTGATATCGCAATAACCAAAGTTACACCAAAGTTGCTTTTGAAGAAATAACGTACACAACCGGTTTCGATTCTGCCCAGTCAATGTTTTAGAAAATGGTCCGCTTTATCTGATGAGTAGTGTGCATTTAGCGATATCCTTGACATTAATTGAAAATTGAAAATGATGGGATAAACGAAATCGTCCTCATTGACCGAAGGTACGATTTAAGCGAAGACGCATTAAACATTAATGAGAGTTCCCTGTAGATCCTTCATTATTTTAAAAAAGGCACAATTAAATTTTTATTTACTTTTTTTTTTTACAAAGACTTCTTGGTATATATATATATATATATATATATATATATACAGGGAGATTCGTAACTCCTGGGCAAAACTTAAGGGGTGATAGAACACGTCTAGATAAGCTCAAAACACCATACAATTCATGGTGGTAACTAAAACAGTGAAGTGCTACAGAGCAGCTTTCTGATTCTGGAGAGAACCCTGTTTACAATTAGCACTTTTAGAGCTCTCACAACCGCAGCACAATGCCTGAAATGCAAGTCATCCTTTCCAGTCCAAAACCAGTCATCCTTTTTACAAACCACGGTAAAAATGACGATGTGTGTGAAAAACTAGCGCTTTCTGTGTTTAATGACAGTGCCATCAAAAGGTTCGCCGCTTGCGATACGCCCATGCATTGTATGGCAAAAATAGCTTGTTTAGATGAGTTCTATAACCCCTTAAAATTTTGGCCATGAGTTCTGATTCACCCCCAACAATTACTGAAGGAAATTTGGTCCAATTTAAAATACACCCCCTTCCCCCTACTCGCTTGAGTTACTTACATTGCAATTTCTTTATTTCTTCTCATTTGCATGCATATTAGCATCCTAGTAAGTAACACTATCCCGCATAAATAAAATCAGCAATCATTCGTTAGGTATTGTGTAGAAAACAGGTAGCGCCTCACTTCTTGAGCCACGACCATGCATTGTATGGTGTTTTGAGCTTGTCTAGGCGTGTTCTATCACCCTTTAAAATATTGCCCAGGAGTTTCGAATCACTCTGTATATATAATATGTATAATATATACAATCTGTTCAAGAAGAAAGTGACCGTTGTTATTTGATAACGAACCATCGCAGGCCCATCTGTGTTGACATATTTTAATCATTATTCCATGCCCTTATGAGCAGTGTTTACTTTAAAGGCAAACTGTATTGTAGATGTTAATTAATTCATAACTTACAATGAATATAAAATTCCTGAAGCGATTCAAGGCAGTGTTTTTTAGTTAATAACGCGATAGTACCTAAAATTCCACATAAAGCGGCTGAAAAATATATGCGAAAGTCAGAGGCATTCATTAAAAAGTGGTTAAAACTGTGTTTGGAGGTTGGGAATGTGGACTATCTGCTGGGGAGAGGACTAGACCGGGAGACAACAACAAAGGAGGATACAGCAATCGCCGAGAAAATGTGAACCATCTAGCAGAAATATTTTCTGAAGTCTGGTGAAAAGTTTTTTGGTTCTGACAGAACAAGTTATGTGTTACAAAAAGACAGAAAACTGTGTAGTGTGTGGAACCGGCAAAATAACGTCACTACGATGAAGTGGCCGGCAATGTATCCAGATGCAAATCCGATAGAAAATGTGTGGTCATACATCAAAATGAAGCTTAACCCTTTCCGGCACAGACAAAGTCTGTTTGTAAAATGAGAAATTGCTGACTGACACCGGAATTTACAAACGACTTTTTTAGAAAATGCGAACTCCTTATTTTAAGCTTTCATTATACAAACAAAATTTTATTAAAATATTCTTGGTGCCGAATGCAAGTTTGGAATTAAAATTAGGTGTGCCCGGAGTGGGACCACTGTGCTGGAAAGGGTTAAAGGAAAGCCGGTGTACACGTTGAAGAAGCTGATATTTCATATCAAGAAGATAGGACGATCTTTGCCCAATGAATATCTCCGTGGAAAGTATGGAAAAAAGATGTCAACTTATAATCAATCAGTATTGAAGGTGATTGGACTAAATATTTGATAATTGCGCAGTAGATAATAAAGTCTCCTTCAATAAAAGAAAAAAAAACAATCACAGTTCTTATTTTTTCCAGATTATGGCGGTCACTTTCTTGTTAAACAGACTATATGTATACATGTAATCACGGTATTTATTGTCAGATAAACTATGCATACTTGCGTTCAGCACAAAATGTGTTTAATTTTATTATGTATATTGCTCACTTTAACTAAATTATTATTTTCCCCTTAATTTACTATTTTTTTTGCTATGATTTAACCCTGGAATGGAAGAATCACTCTTATTCTCTTCATTGTAAGTATTAATAGTCATTTTGACTTCTTGAAAGTGGCATTTTTCCACATACTAGCTTGTTTCAACAGATCCCAGGTATTTTAAAGATAGTATGCGCCGCTTCAAGGTGATTTTTTCCCTTAATTGAGACCAGAGAGGAGTGAAAATGATTCATTCTTCCATTCCAGTGTTAATTTTGAATAATACTTTAGTTTGCTTTCATATACCTGTAAATTGTTTCCTTTAATGTATATTGTAAATGACCAGATTAAAACATGGATAAACGGGGTATGGGACCAGGGACTCCAAATTTAGTGGTCTGAAATCTGTAGATGAAGATTTTAAAAACTGCGGTACAATTTCATAATTTACATAGTTTTATGTTTTACTATAGCAAGATGTGAACTTTTTTTCTTGAAAATTCAGATTTCTGTTGAAAAAAAAATTAAGATATAATATCCACACTTAACCTTTTCAGAGACAAAGTAATTATGTTGCTAAAATGTTGAAAGATTGAATGGCACTAGAATCAGTGGATTTGTGGGTCAATTAACTCATAGACGCCGACTTAAAGGGGACGACGGGGTAAATCAGGTAAACTTTCACCATTAATTTTAACCCCTTAACTGTTGGGCTTTTTCGACACCATAAACTAAAAATAGGACGATACACCACTTTTTCCGTACTAAAATAATTGTTTTATATAATCGAAAAATGTCTGCCAATTAATAAAGCGAAGATTGCAATTAAAAATTAGTGGTGTCCGAAAGCTTTTAGTAACGAAACAAGCAAACTCTTCTTGCCCGAACCTAGTTCGGGCAAAACAGTCAAGTGCTTTAAATGTTATTTTTGTCTTAACTTAATAAATAGGATAAAATCTTTTTAATAATAGTAGTAAATGTATGTGACTGATTGCCTATTTCTCCCTCCTGAAGTCGACGCCTATGTTCATAGGATAACTGTTTATGAACAGGAAACTTTGTGCACAGATGAACTTTGTGTACAGGGTTTTTATAATCAACATACAGCTATACAGAAGACTCTAGCGATAGTACTAGGACTCCAAACGAAACAATTTTACTAGTATCTGTAGTGAAACTGAAAGTTACAAGTTTAATTATGAAAATGGAAAAAGAAAAGGCAGATATCTGTGAGTCCGCTAACAGCAGTTCTGTTAGGGGCGGTTTCATTGAAATTCTCCAATCGCCCAATCCCGTGGAAAATGTTGAAATACATAACTACTCATTACCTGTCAAAATACGGATTCTCGACGATGTGCATTTAAAAAAAAAATGTTTCCTTCAATTTTAAGTAATTAAAAAACCCTTATTAAACGTTCAGTTTCCACTTGAGGAAATTTTATCTTCTTAGAAATACTTAATTTTAAAGGAGACATTTTTTAAAAAACGCACATCGTTGGCATCTGACTTCTAATTTCTGCTGGTGGAAACCGTATTTCGATCATCATATTTGGTAAAAAGTAATTACTTATTTCAATATTTCCCATAGATTAACGTGGGATTTCGAGATCGGGGAGTTTTAGTGAAGCAGCTTCTTATAGCTTAACAAATTTTATTATAGTGTCTTAGTTTACTGGCAATATTTTCGCTTTCAAATAAGGGATGGAGAAGATTCAATACGAGATTAACTTCATGATGTTTCTCGGACAAAAATTATTAAACTTATATTTAACATGCAGTTAACAGAAAGAAGTTATATTTCAACTAAATTATCCTATTATATAGACCTTGTTAGCCTACAGTAGTAACGCCAAGACACTCGTAAACTAAGGTTAAGCCAGTAGAAGCGTTCTTTTCAAATATATCATTTGCATTTAAATATTCTTAAATGAGGGGGTCGGGGCAAGAGAGTGCCAAGCCACATTTTTAAACTTCTGAGATATTTCAATTTGAAAATTTGATCCAATACTCAAATCAAGATAGATAACCTAAAGTTTTTTCGCCAATGTCTTAGTAACATTTGAGATATTCTGAGTTACAATATGGCATTACTTTAAAGATATTACTATGACTTTTTTGTAAATTAGTTATTTTCATTGGGGGCATAAACATCTGGGGCAAAAACGAAACCTCTGTCACATAGGCTGCCACCAAGTGACATTAGAAACAAATTATATGTAGGATATTATAATTTATAATATTAAGCAACAGATTACAGTGTTGGATTTATTTCACCAAAAATGTGGGTTGGCACTTTCTTGCCCCGACCCCCTCAATTGTTTTATTTATTTATTATTTTGCATAAGAAATCTGAGGTTGATGTCTAACCAAATATCTTTTATTTTTTAAATTTTGAGTGCATTTTTACTTTTTCTATCTTTAGAAGAAGAAAGTATTGGATTCAGGAAAATTTTCAACTTCCGGTTTTCGACGGATTTATACGTTTTAGAAGGTCCTGAACACGATTTGACTAATTTTAGAAAATGTCTGTCTGTGACAAAAATTTTGTAGGCGCTCTATCTCAAGAACTAATGCTCGGAATTTAATAAAACTTTATATTCAGTTAGTCCCTGATATAAATTGTTGCTGATTAGTTTTTGTTAAAAATCGCCCAGCAGGTAGTGCTGCTACGCAGCATTTTTCCCTATTTCCGCAATAGCTCTATCTCAAGAACTAATGCTCGGAATTCAATAAAACTTTATATTCAGTTAGTCTCTGATATAAATTGGTGCTGATTAGTTTTTGGTAAAATTCGCCCAGCAGGTAACGCTTCTGTGCAGCATTTTTCGCGATATCCGCAATAGCTCTATCTCAAGAACTAATGCACGGAATTTAATAAAACTTTATATTCAGTTAGTCTCTGATATAAATTGGTGCTGATTAGTTTTTGGTAAAAATCACCCAGCAGGTGGCGCTGCTATGCAGCATTTTGCAGGATTTACACGATTTTAGCGATAGTCATATCTCAAGAAGTAATGCACGGAATTTAATAAAACTTGAGTTTCAGTTAGACCTTGATATAAATTGGTGCTGATTCTTTTTAGTGTATGCGAAACCTGTGTGAGATAGAAGAAAGTTTTGGGATTGACACATCCGAGTAGTTGTTTTTCTGAGGACACTTTTAATTCCGAACACTTTCAGTTTAAAACCTAACAGGGGGGATAGAAACATATATACGAAGATACCCGGTTAGATATCGTATATCCTATAGAGGATTTTTGTAATCAAAATTCATCTATTCTGTACCAATAATTCTAGAGCTCCAAACGAAATAAAATTTCACTAATATTTTTAGTTAAAAGGAAAGTTAGAAATTAATCTGTAAAAAGTGAACAAAGCAGCGAAACTGATGTCAGGCCGCTAACATCAGTTAAGGATTAATTTGTTACAGGGGAGGTGAAAAAAGTCAAAATATAACAGGGAGCGCAGAGACTACATTTATTTATGGATCTAATAAAACTTCTTTATTTAAGTAGTATAGATGTGTACTTTAAACATAGAACTTACAGCAAAACGACAACAACAATAACATCAGTTTTCAAAGAAATTTCTGCACAGAAGACATGGTATTTTCTTCAGTAAAAAAAAAAAAAAATCTTAGTAGGCTTAGTCGATATAGCGAGAGACGCCAACTTTTAAATTTTCAAAGAGGGGAGGGGGTGGCACAGTTTATCTTGGAGGTCACAGAAGTCAAATGAAGAGATGAAGAGTCGACCTCCCATTATTTATCTTAAGTTTTCAATGGGTGAACCCTTCTGAAAACTTCCAGAGGAGGCACGCCCCCCCCCCCCCCCCCTGTAGCTGATTCCCATGGCCAAAGCGTGGTCTTAATGGTCATACAAAGTTTTTTTTTTTTTTTTCAAAGGATTTTGTAGTGTCGGAAAACTACGTGTTTAAAAGTACATTGCGTGAACAATTAATCCAGATTCGATATGCATCCACTGAAAGTAACATAAAAAAAGGCAGTAGGCTGTAGAATTAAATGCTCTGAAAAGATTATTTACGATATTAGTTTATTAAACTTTAAATTATAAGCGTACGATTACAAAGTACGTACATAAAGGGATGGGATGGTGCCCGAGAGCATTCTTTAAAAAAACGTGAGCTTACAATATTAACTTCTTATCCGAAGAGCGTGCGAGAGAGAGAATGTCCCCCTCCGACATATGTCGATTTTCATGCCATACACATATTGGCAACATGAAATTGGCGAAAGAGCATATGAAATAAATTATGTCATATAAGCTTAAAATTATCAGTTACGCGTTAGGCAATTAAGAGAATTTTTGAATTACAGGACAGGGGTACCAGAATAGCAGTCCTAAAAAGTGAGCCAACAAGAATGTGAATGCCAAATGTACGTTGAGAGCAAAGTTTTGGGAATCTAGCTGAGTAGACAAAACAACTCTCATGTACTGGAAATGTTTAGGATTTTACCGAAAAGGCTAAACTCAAAAAATAAGCAGACACAGACATTTCTACCGAACGTTGGACGGAATGAGAATAAAATACAGACCGAATACAAAGTCAATCTTTATCTCTTTTCTTTTTTTTTCTTGGATATCTAGTGAGGGTGATTAATCGTTTAAATGAATTCTATCTATATGAGAAAGTTTTATTGATAAAGGGCATATGTTAAATATATTTTCTTTTAATGGAGTGAAAATTACGGCGGAAGCTGAAATAAAAGTTAGGATAAAATAACTAAGTAATTAAAAGTTAGTTTAAACTGAAAATTAAAGAAAATGATTAATTTAAGAAAAATATATGTGATACCACATCACAGATTTGTTGGAATGATTTTTATTAATGGAGCTTATCTATTTTCTTTAATTTATAAACAGTAAAGTAGGGAGTTATTAGATAAACATTTCACTTTTAACTGTCGTCGCTGCTGTTTTTAATTCATACAAATGAGTCTCAAAATCAAAATAGCATAATATAGTGTAACTTTATATAGAAATTAATCAAGTCAAAATAAGTAGTATACTCTGCATATCGCAAATTATGTCGAAGTTTGGACTTTCATAAAAGCCGCGTAGATAGAAAAAAAAAATCAGTCTAGGATAGAGGTGGCAACCCTTTCTAACTGCGAATTCGAAAAACAATATCTATCAACATTGTAATGTGCCGAACTTTTACATAAAAAGTATTACAACATATATGCTGCTTATACGATACACTGATTATAGAACAATCATTTAATAACTAAGAAAAAAAATCAAAATGAGATTTTTCTATATATTGTAAACAGGCATTAATTTGCTGAAATTTTGATTCGGAAATATTCATTTAAGTGACACATACTGTAATAATGAATTTTTTTTTAATTTTTAATAATTTTTAACTTTTCATTAATACAACATCTAACTTATAATAAACCAAGTTGCATTAAAAAACGAATTAATAATTTATTAGTGAGATTTTTGCTGCTGTACGTTTGATAGAGAATACTTTATACTTTGTTTAGTTTTCATTTTAGTACTATACATAGCAAAATTTAGCATACCTGTCATTTTATTGCAGTTTGTGTCTTATGAAAATCATTTGAAGAAATGCATCTTTTTAAATTCACACAGGATGCTTGGTTAGCGATGAAGGCCGATTATCTACATAAGGGATATAGGCCCTGGGGGGAGTGCCCTCCGTGGGGGTCTTTCTAATGGATCCTAACCTGTATTTAAGGCAAGGTTCGAAGAAAACCACGAAAAACTCCGAACGGTTAGGTCGACGAGCGCGACAGGGGTTTGAACCCAGCACCTCCCGTCTACCAGCTTTGAGAGCAGAACCTCTCAGCCACTGGTAAATTAACACAGGAAGGCAAAGTATAATAGTTAATAGCATCACATAAAAATAAAATGTTCTCCTGTGTTAATTATTCATGCACAAATATTTGTATTATTTGTGTCAGTCTGTACATGTTAAACAAAATTTTATAACAAAAGAAAAAAAAAAAAGATTTTATCAATGTAATGATTTTCAAATTAAATTGCTTTGTGTTCGAGAGAAATTGTCGTACGTGTCACCTCAGGCATACATGCCGTACATTCAACACCCCTGGTCTGGGATTTCCCTTATTGAAATGAAGAAAAATAGCAGAGCTGGCAATAAAGGGAACTATTGCCAATAGTTATGAATAGTGATGGTTAAAATGTGCCAAGGCCCCGTGCTTATAAAGCTTCCAAACGAGACCTTAATATATATATATATATATATATATATATATATATATATTGCCTCAGCAAGTTTTCTAACGAAGCCCGTACTTGTCCTCCACACCTATAGGGATTTTTAATTACATTAAAATATTTGTGTAATTTAAAAAATATTTTCCTTCAGTGTCCCCAAAATTTCCTTGCATTCGGTCCCTTTTAAAAGAGAGGCCTTGAGAAAGAAGCTTAACCCTAGTGTATTTTTCTGCTCGTGTATTTCTTTCATCAACCAGTAAGATTCAGATAAAATCAATAAAGTTTATATAAGTTATATACTTACTGACTTACTCAAATGGCAAATACAGTCATGTAATTGTTTTTACCATTGTTCACCATTATTTTTATAAAAAATTATTTTATAATACTAGCTGGGGGACGAAATGACATCATGATGCCAGTGCACAAAAAAATTTCAAGACGCCGCCTAATGAAAACTAGGATATAATTCAAAACTAGGATATTGTCATTTCACTACTTTGACTTGAAACGACTGTAATAGAACATACCTTGAACAGCCACGATTTGAACTAAATCTCAATCAATTGTAAATTTCTAATTTTGTGTAGATTTTTTGAAATTTCCTTCAAAAATATAAATTCAAAGTTAAATAAAATAAATAAAGAATACAACAACAGCAAAAAACTACCTGTAATGTTTAACTGTGTTCCAATTTCATTCCACAATTTTCTTGTAATGGATACTCTTTTGAAATCCGCATGCTTCTCGTCCCAAAGACAATTTCTACTCTGCACGTACGAGATTAACAACACTGTTTCGTCGTCACCCATGTTTTTTGACATCATCTTTTTCGCCATCTCTCTTTCGACTTTCAACATCATGAATTACTCACTTCAGTCCAATTGAATGTATCCTCTGTAAGAATGCCAAGCAGTGATAAACCGAGTATATTTTTCAACAAGCCTACCGGTCTTGAAACTTTTGTAATTCGTAACTATTTTCAAAACTATCTCGGACTGAAAACTTATCAAATAACTGTTTTATTACATGTTAACTAAATCAGTAGCATTGTTTGCTCACTGTTTCGTAATTCTATTGTCATAAAGTTTCATCTATATCATCGTCGACTGTACTGACTGAGCACACTCCAAATGAAGCCAAAATCAACTGAAATTTCTTAGCGGCTGTCAAATCTCTCGACTTCCTTTGCCGGTTTCGATTTAATTTTGGTCAGTCAAATTTCTGTGAGAATGCTTGATAATGATAAGCTGAATTTATTTTTCAATAAGCCTGCCTGTCGTGAAACTTTTGTAAGTATTTTCAATTTCAAAACGATCTTGGACTGAAACTTATCAAATAACTACACGTTATTACTTGTTATCGGTTCACTAAATCAGTAGTATTGTTATAACACTGTTACGTAAGCATTTGTCATGCAGCTTCATCTGTTTTAGTGTCGATCTACAACACCTTACCATCTTAGCATGTGCTTAACGAAGGCGGTAGTAGCTGAAGTGTCCAGAGGTAGTTAACCCGCTCTTGACTTCTTTTTCTGGTTTCAGTTTAGTTTTGATCAGTCAAATTTCTGTGATAAGGCTTGATAATAAGCTGAATTTATTTTTCAATAAGCCTGCCGGTTGTGAAGTTTTTGTAAGTATTTTTAATTTCAAAACGATCTCGGACAACTTATCAAATAACTACACGTTATTGCTTGTTATCGGTTGACTAAATCAGTAGTAGTGTTACATTGCTGTTTAGTAGTCATAAAGTTTCACCTATTTCATTGTCGATTTACAACACCTTACCATATTAGCACACGCTAAACGAAGGCGATAGTAACTGAAGTGTTCAACGGTAGTTAAACTGCTCTTGACTTCTTTTGCTGGTTTCGGTTTAGTTTTGATCGGTCAAATTTCTGTGAGAATGCTTGATAATGAAAAGTTGAATTTATTTTTCAATAAGGCTGCCGGTCTTCAAGCTTTTGTAAGTATTTTCAAAACTATCTCGGACTGAAACTTATACACGTTATTACTTGTTATCGGTTGACTAAATCAGTAGTATTGTTTCACTACTGTTTTGTAAAATTTTGTCATAAAATTTGATCTACAACACCTTGCTATCTTAGCACACGCTAAACGAAGGCGATAGAAATTGAAGTGTCTAAGGTAGTCAAACAGCTCCTGACTTCTTTTGCCGGTTAAGGTTTAGTATTTAAACAATCATATTTGTGTAAGAATGCTTGGTAATGATAAGCTGAATTTATTTTTCAATAAGCCTGCCGTTCTTGAAGCCTTTGTAGTTGGTAAAGTATTTTCAAAATTATCATCCCAGAGTTAAACTCATCAAATTACCACTTTATTATGTTATTGATTAACTAAATCAGTAGAATTTTTTACTTTCTTCTATCTTTACAAGAAGAAAGTATTGGGTTCATGAATATTTTTGACTCCCGGTTTTCGACGGATTTATAAGTTTTAGAAGGTCCTGAACACGATTTGACTGATTTTAAAAAACGTCTGTCTGTGAGTCTGTAACTGTCTGTCTGAGTCTGTGACTGTCTCTCTGAGTCTGTGACAAAAATTTTGTGGTCGACCTATCTCAAGAACTAATGCACGAAATTTAACAAAACTTTATATTCAGCACTCCCTGATATAAATTGGTGCTGATTAGTTTTTGGTGAAACTCGACCGACAGGTGACGCTGCTGTGCTGCATTTTTCGCGATTTCCGCAATAGCTCTATCTCAAGAACTAATGCACTTATTTTCATCAAATTTCAGGTTTACTTAGATCTTGACATAAATAGACGCTGATTACGTTTTGGTGAAGATATCCCAACAGGTGGTGCTTCTATACCACTTTTTTCTTGATTTTTACGATAGCTATATCTAAAGAACTAATGCACGGAATTTCATCAAACTTCAGATAGACCTTAACATAAATAGATGCTGCTTACGTTTTAGTGTAAATAGCCCAACAGGTGGCGCTACTATGCTACTTTTTTCATTATTATCACGATAACTACATCTCAAGAACTAATGTACGAATTTTCATCAAACATCAGATTCAGTTAGACATTGACATAAGTTGCTGTTGGTTAGGTTTTTAACAGGTGGCGCTGCTATGCTGCATTTTGCAGTATTTGCACGATTTTAGCCATAGTCATATCTCAAGAGCTAATGCACGGAATTTAATAAAACTTTAGATTCAGTTAAACATTGATATAAATTGGTACTGATTCTTTTTAGTGTGTGTGAACCTGTGTGAGATAGAAGAAGGTTTTGGGATTGGCACATCCGACTAGTTTTATCATGGTTTAAGCAGTCTTTTGCCCCAAAGTTTTCGTTACTCCGTCATCGACTATCCCTGATCATACGCCAAACGAAGGCAACTGAATTTTTTTAGCTGTAAGTCAATCCGCTCTTGATTTCATTTGCCCGTTTGTGTTTGGTTATAAAGCAAACATGTTTCTTTCTGGATGTTATAAAATAAAGCCCTTAACCCGCGAGCACGCGCGTTGGGTCTTTCAAGTCCGGATGCTACAGAAGTATGGCGCTGTAATCCACCCTGTTAATCAAAATGATTCAGTTGCTCATCAGCTAAATCCAAGGTTATCTGCATGCCAGTCATAGGCATATCCGAGTTATCTTTCTATTATTATGAGAGAAAATATACTTTTCGGGCTAATTACATCCGTGTGTTTATTTGAAACCGGATATATAATTCGACAATACTTCCTTATTTGAATTATAAAGATGAAGTGTAATGATTATATAGACCTTATTAAATGAACTGCGAATTGATGAGTGACCCTTAATAAAAAAGATTAAGAAAAAGTTGAAAAATTTCGAAAGGAAATTGGATTCAAATGATGAATGGGGTATTTGTGAACTTCCTCATTATTATCTGAGGAGTGATGGGATTACGAAATGGAGATTGAAAGATCTTGAGAAAACGTGTTGTTTCGAAAGCTGTCGCATGGATACTGTGAGCGTGTGAGCAGTCTCTGAGAACCCACTTGATCGAAGGATGAATAAAAGGCTCGATAAACTCATAGGATACTGTTTCTGTAGTAAACTTTAAGTACAGGGCTTAAATACAGTAATACCTTGGTTTTCATTGACTTCGGTTATCGTCGGTTTCAGTTTTCGTCGATTTTTTTCGCAAAAAATTTGTCTCGGTTTTCGTCGGTTGCCTCGGATTTCGTAGGCGTATCCAAGTGATCTCGCTGCATTTTCCACAAACAAAGTGAGCGACACACGCTTTCTCCTGTTCAGTGTACATGTGACGTTGCTTTTCATCGTGTGTGCATCATCCCGCGCGTCTAAGCAAACAATTTTGTTTATTTGCAGTGTATTTTTGTGCTTTTTTATGATTCCGAGCACTCCATCATGGGACCAAAGGAAGTTTCCAGTGGCAGCAGCACTTCAAAGGAGAAAGCCAGGAGCACGATCGAGTTGGAGAAGGAAATTATTCAAAAATACGAATGTGGCATTAAGATTGCTGAAATGCGCCGCATGTATGGGATATCGCCACACGCTATAAGTTCTATTGAGTGACATAGGTCCTCTGATTTTGAAGCTAGTCCTACTGCCAAAAGACCAAAAAGGGAAGTGACTCCTTGATGCCATACACCAAGAACACTATATATTAATTGCTTATTGATTTTAGTATTAAACGCTATAATTATTTTCTATAAAAAGTGTTTTTGGTACGTATTTTGGAGTGTTTAGAACTAATCAATTGGGTTTAGATAGATTCATTTGGAAATAATTGCCTCTGTTTTCGTCGGTTTCGGATTTTGCCGACTGTTTCCGGACGAATTATCGACGAAAATCGAGGTATCACTGTAATAATTTACCTATTCAGAAGTCTCTAGCGATAATAGTAGGAATCCAAACGAAACAAAATATCACTGGTATTGATAGTTAAACTGTGTGAAAATTAGAAAAAAGCAGCGATCTGGGAGACCTTAAAAAACAGTTAAGGGTGAATGGAAATTTTCATTTATATTTTTTTTCAGGGGAAGGACAGTAATCCTTTCTTGGAGCTCGTGATTTTTCTCCGCTGTTCTAAGGCTACTGTGGCAGAAAATAATTTCTTTAATGGAGAGCCTGATTATCGCTAGGGAAAACGGGGCACCTGTGCCGACTGTTCAAAGAAATTAGTAAAAATTGCGAATACAAAAGTGCCGAGGGGCCCCATATGTCATCGTACGACATTTATGAACTAATGTTAAAACAACGGAAGCATTATCTACAAATTTCTCGATGCATTACAATATTTTTTAATGATTTTAATTGCATAGGACATGTGAGGTAGAAGGCTAACGTGATAGTTTTGTACTTTTTCGATTTCATTTGCAGTTTCAATCTGAGGAAATTTTCACTTTTGGAACCTTTGACGATAGAGGCATTAATTCCTTTATAGCCTTCCAAAATCCGGAATATTTTCATAAACTACATCAAGAGACTTCTAGCTCAGATATACCTACGCAAAGAGAATAATTTAAAATTACTGGAATTCAATCGAACAATTTGTAAAGAGTGCGTACATTTATTTAACATTACCTTGCGAATGGCGCTTGCTGCGAGTGTAAGCTCTTAAGAAAAGGAGGGAAAGGGGGGAGGTGACCTCCCTGGAGAATAAAAGATCTAGGCTCCTGAAAATATACAAGATAGTTCGTTAATACTTAATAGGAGTAGTAATTTTTCCAATTGAGTGAAAATGTGGTCAGGCGGGCACTCGAACCCTGAACTTTTGGCTTCAACTACCAATGCTCTTCCAATTGTGCTATATTGACGACATCCAAGCCAACACAATATTCACTCAGACTACCATTTGGTAATGGCATCTGGTCTGTTATTTGAACTCCACGGAGTATCTTGCCTGCGGTTTATTCTGTCGAGCTGTTTCGAATAACAGACTAGATGTCATTAACAAGTGGTTATCTGAGTGAATATTGTGTTGGTTGGATATAGTCCAGATAGCACAATTGGAAGAGCATTGACAATTGAAGCCAAACTTTCTGGCTCATGGAGAGTCATGGTATGGACAAATTTTCACTCAGTTGAATTACTACTCGTGTGATTTATTTACTAATCGGTTGATGGGGTTAAAATAATTAAACTTTATCACTTAATAGTCTTACAGAAGTTAACATTCGTGACAATGCTGCGAAAAAAAAACTCATATAGATCGCTATTGCTACTAAACCCTTTTCGCCTCACAGACTAACAAGTAAAAGTACTATAGTCTGTGGCGGCAAATTTCAATTTTTATAGCTCATTCAATTCGTCTTATCGAGCTAAGTAATTTGCTACCTCGCATATCGGTTATTGAGTTTTGATAATGACAGAAGGCCGGGTCAAAGTTTAAAATTTCATTCATGGAGAACCAGTTGCCGTCAAAGAAATAAGTGCGATTTAAATTTATTTATGGTTCTTACACTGTAGTCAGTTTTTGACACATTGCTCATTCCGAAGAAGTGAGTAAAACAAAAATATTTCTCACAGTGCGCACAACTAGCAAAGGCTTCTTCAGCCGCGACCTACGTTATACACGGCCGGTGCATGACGTTTAAAACGTCACATGGAGTGGATCATTTTTACACCGCGATTGGTGTAAAACGGCGCGCCCACCGTTTTACACCAATCGCGGTATAAAATGATCCACTCCATGTGACGTTTTAAACGTCATGCATCGGCCGTGTATAACGTAGGTCGCGCTTCAGCTGACTCGACGACACTTTCAAAACAGCTCTGCTTTCATCATAACTTGTGAAAACCTGCCTGTCAAGTAGCCTAAGAATATTTTATCTGCTATTACAAATTCTTATAATAATAGCAATAATATAACCTTGTAGTAGTTATTGGCAATCCAGGGCACTGTAAAAACAATTAGTAAACTTAAATCGCACTTATTTCTTTGAAGGCATCTGTTTTTCACTGAACGAAATTTTGAACTTTGATCCGGCCACCTGTCATTATAAAAACTCAATAGCCGATATGCGAGTTATAAGTTTACTAATCTCGATGAGACGAATCGAATGAGCTATAGAAATCGAAATTCGCCGCCACAGACTATAGTACTTTTATTTGTAAGGAGTGAGAATCTATTCTAAGGAAAAATCTTTTAACACGTTCGCTTACCGAGGACGCATACGTGGCGTCGCTTGGTAACTCATTTGAACTCTATTTTTAATCCAAAATTACGAATACATACCGGAAATTTCGAAAGAAGATTTTTTATTTTTTGTAATCACAAAATGTCTGTCATTAAATGAAGCAGATATTGCTATTAGTATTTTCTGGTATGAATTCGTAATTTCTTAATAAAATAAAATTCCGTTAATTTTAACCCGGTAGCGAACGTGTTAAAGTCAATTTTCATGCATCTACTTGTGATTAGAGTCCTGTATCGGGTTGGGCAACCAGATTTTACCCGACCCACGATTCAAGTTCGAGGTCGAGTTGATTTTAATTATTTCAAGTTGAGATTTGACTTTTGCGAGTCGGGTTCGAACTGACCCGATTTTTCAAAAAAGTATAATTTGTTTTTAAATGAAAAAAACTACGTTTCTGAACATTAATGAGTATATATGTTTTATTTTTTAACATAAACGATTGAATTTACATTAGAGATATATCTGTAGACTATTTTTCCATAATTGTATTAAAATATGGAATAATTTTCTTTCATTTTGGGTCCAGTTCGGGTTGAATTTAAATAGAATTTGCGGGTTAGTGTCGGATATAACATGACCCGCAGAAAACTCTACTTGCAACCAATCAAAATTAATTCAAACAATCCATTTTTAGTTTATTTTATTTCATAAATTGCACAGTATGCCTATATAAATACAAAATTTCAAGTATTAAAAAATGCATAAATAGAAAATCAATATACATTCCTAAAAATATGTTACAAAACAGTTTCATTAAAAAATCAGCTTTGCTACGAGATAAGCTAAATTTTCAACATACTAATGAAAAAAAATGTAGATAAGCATAAACGAATGATAGTTTGAAATACTGCTTGTATTCTAAAGCAAACTTTTTCAAACCATCGATTATCGTGCGTGTATCTACTTGCGATCAATCTAATGAATTCATTTTTATTTTATTTTATTTTTATTTCTATAATCATATAAGGATGGATCAAATTCAAACGGAACAGTGGTTATAATTTAATTTATTTTTGTATGTGTGCAGTGAAACTTTGTGCAGCGATAGAGCCGTAGGTAAGTAAGGCAACCCTTACTGCAGAAATGGACTTGTTCTAGGTAATCATGCAGAAGCACGTGATATGCGCTGGCTGTAGGCCAATGGTGTCGTTCGGAAGACAATCGGCTGTTGTTGTTATTCATCTGCGTCTGCGAAATGTTTGCTAGTAAAAAAGAGCAGCGCAATGTTATTCGTTATTTAGCGGCAGAAGGAGTTGACTTTCGCGAAGTGCATCAGAGAATGAAGGCAGTGTACGGAGAACATGAACTGCCATTGACTCGTGTGGAGGACGGCACAAACACATCCGTGAGGAAATCTGGTGATGTTTCGGTGGAAAGTGTTGGAATATCCACCGTATAGCCCGGATCTTTCGCCATACAATTTTCCCATCTTTGTTCTGCTGCAAAAGTCATTGAAAGGTCACTATTTTTACTGGACAGTGAAGTCATGGGCAATATTCGAAACTGTTTACGATTTCACCCAAAGGACTTCTATGAGCAAGGTATTCGGCGCTTGATAAAACAGGGAGACAAGTGCTTGTGTAGTTTTAGAGATTGTCTGAAAGAAACTATGTCATTTCATATTGTGGCTTTTGTTCAATTTTCATGTCATACACCCTAATAAATTAGGCTTAACAGAATGTATAAATAAAAAATTTCACGTATTTAAAAATGTATAAATCGAGTATGAATATATATTTCTAATAAAAATAGACGGCGGACATAAATTATTTGGGCAAAAAGAATTTATTATACACACTTATATAACAAATATCAGAGCAAGATATTTACAAGAACTTTACCTTTTTACAAATGTTTCATGCGGTTGCCATCCGTTACTCTGCAAATGCCCTATCGAAAATCAGATTTTTTTTTGTGTGTGCTTGTGAGCGTGTAAAAGCAAGTGCAGCGCCGATTTGTGATTTCAATCCAGTAATGGATTTTGGAAGCCGCGAGCTGTAAACCACATACACTGAAATCTAGGGTTGAAAGGGCTGGTGATCGTGGTAAGTCATGGAATAACACCCTCTCGACCTATCTGAACTGAGATTTCAGCACTGAGGAAACATAATACAGTCAAGGATGTAGTGAAGGGTATACGTTGGTATATTACCTTCTGTTTCTCTAATAAAGCTATAGCGACTGTCTAGTGCATACCTTCTGCCAACAACGTATACCCTCTAATTCGCTAATAAAGCTATTGCGTATACCCTGTATCGTATATTTTCAGCCTATATCAGGGACGGTAAATTTTTTTACATCTGCGTGCCAAAAAAAAAAAAAAAAAAAAAAAAAAAAAAACATTTTACGTGACCATGACATGCCAACAACCAAAAAATAATTTAGTGGATCAAAATTGTTGAATGAAATTTACATGAATTTTTGATGTTGTTGTGTCAGAGAAAGTGCCATGGCGCTTCTCTGAAAGAAGGGGTGCCAGAGCCTCAAGAGAGGTTGGACTTCTAGAACTGGTCTCCTAATTTTGAACCAATTCCAGATGAGAGACCTGCACCTGGATTTGCACCCCCATAGCTATCGTTTTCAAACTTGTAGGACATTGGTGCCACGATCAGATTTTATGTGCACAAGCTCCTATTAACTTACACGGTCCCACAGCAGCCGCAGTCGAGAGAAGTTGTCACCCTCCTAAACAGTGACCATGGCCGATGCTGTTTTACTTTCGGTGATCTTGACGGGAACCGAGCTTAACCGTCTCAGCCACTTCGGGACTATGAATTTTTGTTTAATAGTATTAAAAAAATACGGGGCAATATACATATAGTAATTATTGTAATATATTTCATAAATGTAATAAAATAGTAAATGAGATTTTTGTTATTGCATCTTGGATGCCAAATGATTAATATGGGGGTCATCTGACAAGTGGTTTCTATTTAACATTCCAATACTTTCCAACACAAAACTTCCGATATTGTTGTAGTTATATCTGTGAGAAATAACACGTAATGCATTACACTTTATACACAACGCTAGACAGATGAAAAGCCCGCTGTGCGTTAAGAAGATAGGTGGGGGGAGTGTTCCTGAATTCCAAAGACATCTTTGTAGTCAGAAAAAGAAAGTTGCGGTGTGTCTTACAGATACAAGGGTTATCGAGTGTTAAGATTTCCATATAATTCATTTCTAAAATAATGACTCGCAGGAATAGATAGAGGGAACAATTGTTAAAATTGAAAATTTCATACCAAGCCGCTATAATTTCATCGGTGGCATTTTTGTTTATAATACCTGATATTATTCTTGATAGCCTCCAAATCTTCTGTTAATTAGATACATTAGTGAGCCTATATTGAAGTAAACTAGAATTCAATAAGTTGCTTTCCAAGTTATTCAATTTTAGAAAAAAAAGTCCTAGTATAAATTCGTGTGTTTGTTTTATTTTATTCTAGTTTGTTTTAGAATTTTAATCAATGCCATGCGAAACATATTCTACCGCCGACCATAGGTTCGCCGTCCCTGGTCTAAAATCGTATATTCTTTGAGTTTTTATGACTACCAGCACTGAATATAATACTAATAATCTGATATTTAATTGGTACCTCACAATTAATATTTCGTAAATTATTTAGTTATGAAATTGCCCAATTAATTTGTGTCCACCCTTTATGTTACGAAACAGTTTTATCGGAAAATGTGCTTTGCTACAACATGTAATTTTCTCAGTATACTGTAGAAAAACAGGTAGCTATGCATAAAATAATGACAGTTTGTAATACTGCATATGTGAAAGGTGCGGAACTGGAGATGTTTTCCAGTCTTTCGTCAATTTCGTCTTGGTCCACTCCGTGCAGTCCGTGACAGCTGGAATAGGATGTCTTGCATATAGCATTTTGTACTTCTCCACCAAGAACAGTGGTTACATAGTACATGAAGTTTGAAGTTTGAAGTTTGCACTTCATTCTTGCTGTTTTGGCTAAACAGTTCCTGTGCCATTCAAATGCACTACAAGGAAGAAAAAATCATGAACAATAGATACCTGAAACAAAATGTTCATATATTCATTATTTTAAGAAATAGATATCAGGAACAAAAATGTAATATATTTTAAGGAAGAAAGAATCATAAAAAATTGATAAACAGGAACGAAATTTTAATACATTCATTATTTGAAGGGGAAAAAGCAGACAAAATAGATACCAGGAACAAAATTTTGATACATTCATTATTTAAGGAAGTCATAAAAAAATAGATACAAGAACAAAATTTTAATCTATTCATTATTTAAGGAAGAAACAATCATAAAAAAGAGATACCAGCAGCAAAATTTTAATACATTCATTATCTGAAAAAGAAAAAGCATAAGAAATAGATATCAGGAACGAAATTTTGATACGTTTTAATAACAAAAAAAATCATGAAAAATAGATACCAAGAATGAAATTTTGATGTATTCATTATTTGAAATACAGTAAACTCCAGATTATTCAACACTCACACAGTGTTTCCAGTCCACTACTAAAAAAAAAAAAAAAAAAAAAAAAAAAATAAGGTTGCTAGATTGACACCACTTTTTTGAAATAGTGTTATTAGCCTTGCTTTTGCCTCCGTCATTAAATAAAGTTAATAGTACTATTTTTAAAAAGTGGTGGCAATCTAGCAATTTGAATAATAAAGAGAATAATAATAAAAGTAGCGAACTGGCAGCAAAGCACTCACGGGACCCTAGGATATATCGGAAAATCGAAATCGACGGATAATCGGGATGACATTATGAAATGTATTTTCTAATTGTACACATGATAAACTAAAATTAAAAATTACTATAAATGAAGTAAATAGGTAAAATATCATAAAGTAATTATTATCATAAAAGAAAATTTATAAATAAAAATAAAGCAAACCTAAGGAGAAAATTTTATTTGTGTGTGCCATTTATATTTTGTCGTAAATAAAAATAAGACAATTTCAAGACAAAAATCATTGATACATTTTTATAGTATCTTTAATTGCGATTTGCTTGCAACAAGATTTTGAATTTCATGGAACAGAAGCATTTGTTTTACATCTGCTTTTTACTGATTTTCAAACCACTTTTGAAGACTAGGAAAATTATAACATGGATATGTGTTTGTTGGTGGTTATTTTTAAAGACTTCCGAAATTTCTTGATGTAATTTAAATGAATATATATATATATATATATATATATCATTTAATAAAATTTACAATGGATGGGATTAATTTAACAGTATTTTAATGATTTATTAGGATTTTTACAGTGTTTAAAGCTTTGTATAACTGATTATAAATGAAAAAAAAATTGCCCGGAATTTTATAATACATCTACCAATAAAAATCCTAATGATGAGATATCTGAGGGATATTTGGTTGTCCGAGTTAATCATATAATCGCGCTTTGGATATCGAGAATTTACTGTAAACAAAATAAATACATGTATAGAAATTAACTTCTCAACTACTATCGGTGTTTACGCGTCTCAATGACACTTCAAAAATTACTTTTGTGACGAAAATCTTTTAGAAAATCGTTATACCAAATTCCATTCGGACAATAATTCTAACAATATCTCGATGATAAAACGCAGTTTAATCACCAAAATACACTGGCCTCCAAAAGCTAAGGTACAACGAGTTTTTTGACGCTCACTATTAAAAGAATGAAAATAAAAGTAAAAAATATGGTTGATATGAATGATCATAAGTAACTGCAATAAAACCTTATGAAACAATTATGCTCATCTCTATTTTTTTAAAGAATTGAGCATTTATATGGCAGTCGAGGGAAATTGAGAATATCTCACTTTGGGAATTTGTGTGAAATTTTTTTATGGTTGTTGATCTTGAATTATTGGTACTAAAATAGTGTTGTCCATGTCTAAGAGATTTCGTTACTTGATTCGTTAAGATGGCGGAGAATCGGATTGATGGAAATGGGGTTATCACAAGCTGGTGCTGCTGGACGTCTTAATGTGTCTCATAGTGTTTTCCAAAAGCTCTAAGATCAATTTGAATCTGAAAATTCAGTATCAAGAAGACTTCTTCCAGACCGCTAATGGATTACAATTCCTGTACAAGATCGCTTTCTAGCTCTTTTGGCATGAAGGACGAGCATCACTACTGTGGCTCAGCTCATTTCAAATCATCGTAAAGCAACAGGAATGACAATACCTGCGATTACAATGCATAGACGTCTTCACAATTAAGGACGAGCCGTTGTGTGTGACCCTCTTAATCGACAACACAAAAGTGCCCGTTTATGTTGGCCAAGAGAGCACGTTACCTGGAACACACAACAATGGGCTTCCGTACTGTTCACAGACGGGTCTCGGTTTACTATGGAAAGTGATTCAGTTTGTGTACTGATCTGGAGAGAACAAGGCATCAGATTCTACCTATGTAACATTGTTGAAAGACACAGGTACAGAGGATGAGGAATCATAGTTTAAGCTGGAATCTCTCCGGTGGCCACAGCAACCTCCATGTATGCCATGGAAGAGCTCTGACTTCTGTCAAATATCGGGGCGAGATCCTTGCTCCGTTTGTCACACCGTATGGTGGTGTTATTGGTTCTGAATTAATCTGATTGGTTGATAATGCCCGATCGAATTGAGCTAGAGTCGTTGATGAATATCTAGAGGATCAAGGTTTGGAGCTATTGGAATGACCAGCTAAATCTTCGGGCTTTAATCCGATAGAGCATCTTTAGGACTAACGCGGCAGACAGGTAGCTGCCGTAAGTCCTCCTCCAAAGTTGTTAAATGAGCTGGAACAAGCGTTTCTCCAATTATGGCCTTTGTTTCCCATTCCAGTGTCCGACAACTTAATTGACAGTATGGAAAGTCGATGCCACAAATTCATTACAAGTAGGGCCGGACGCATGCTTTATTAAATCCGTTTATTTTTTTCACAAAAAACTGCCATTTATTTTATTTTTTTTATCAAATAGTAAACTTTTGCAAAAAAAATGTAATTTTTTATTTGTAAATCATGCTTGATGTTAAAATTAATTAAAATTCAAGAAATAACTGTTTAAAGCACAATTCCTCTAAATTGTATGTCTTTTTGTTCCTTTTTTTTTTTTTTCAAATTAGACACAAAAAACTGGGGAGAACAAGGCATTAGATACTACCAATATGACAATGTTGAAAGACACAGTTACAAAGGAGGTGTAATCATGGTTTAAACTGGAATCTCTCTGGGTGGTCACACTAGCTTGCATGTGTGTCATGGAAGAACTCTGACTGTTGTAAGATATCCGGACGAGATCCTTACTCCGTATGTCACACCTTATGTTTGCACTCGTATTGATGAATTCATCTTAATGGATGATAACGCCCGATACCAAAGAGCTAGGTTTGTTGATGAATATCCTGAGAATCAAGGTTTGGAGCGAATGGAATGTCCAATTAAATCTTCGGACCTTAATCTGATAGAGCATTTTTGGACTACCTCAGCAGACAGGTGGCGGCTCCGAAGTCACTAAATGAGCTGGAACAAGCGTTGCTCCATGTTTTCATTCCTGTGTTAGACACTACGTTAGAATCGACATTATGGAAAGTCAATGCTGCCAATGCATTACAAGTAGGGGCAGATACATTCCTTATTAAAACTTATTTATTTAATGTTTCTTCACAAATATCTGCGATTTTTTTTTTTTTATCAAACAGTGGACTTTTGCAAAAAATATAATTATTTATTTGTAAATCATGCTTGAAGTTAAAATTATGTAAAAAACCACAAATAACTATGTAAAGCACAATTCTTTTAAATTTTATGTTTTCATAGTTCATTTGTTTTCAAATTAGGCATGAAAACCTGGTTGTACCTTAGCTTTTGGAGGCCAGTGTACATATTCAATTATTTAGAAAGTGCAGAAAGGTTATTAAGGAATTTTCTTCTTTGGAATACGTGAAAAAAAAAGAACGATGTATCCGAATAAGTGATGTAACAAAACGTGATGCAACGGGGAGGTACTGTATTAAAAAAATACTCGCTAAAGATAGTCGAATACCTGAAAAGACATATTTTTGTTTAAAAAGGGTAGGAAGTAATTACACCTACCAGCATCCATAGAATACCTTGAGTCGCTCGATCATATTTGCTTTGTCCAAAAGTGTTTGCGATTCTGAATTTCTCATTGCAGAAGTCGATCTCGTCTTGCAGCCTTCCGAAACAGCTCATGTGTTGCAAGAATCCTTATAAAAATAATCGTATTTTAAGGTTTCATTTTGAAATATCATTTTACTTTTAGAAATGATTAAAATAGTTTATTATTATTATTACTCAATTAAACGTACAGGATTTAACAGAATTTCACAAAAAAAAAAGTAGCATAAGTAGCCTTGTCTTAAAGTTAGTCCAGTTCCAGAATTTTAAAGATTTGAAAATCTTTGTAATTTAAAACCGTGGTCGAAAATACTTAGTATAATCTAGCGTCCTGCATGGGTACGAACTAAAAAATTCCTTTTAAAGTCAACCCACAATCCGACTCGAACCTTAAAGAATATTTTCATAGATCTGAAACTCAACTCGCCGATCCACAATCGAACCCTAACATGAAATACTTAACTCAAATCCCGAACGAAAGAAAATTAATCTATATTTTAATGCAATTATAGAAAACTACTCTGCAATCATATTTCTAATATCGATTTTATCTTTCGTGTAAAGAAAAAAAATACATATATGTACGCATTCATATTCAGATGCATAGTTTTATCATCTGAAACAATATTCTGGAACTTCTTTTCAAAAATCGGGTAAATTGTGTCAGAAACAAAAAATATCAGGTTGGTGAAAAAGTTTTTTCTGGATTCAAAATTTTATTTTAAAACTAAGAAAAGGAAAAGGTTATACAAACTCGATATTAATGAGAATAGTATACTCTCCATTCATACCTAACGACCTTCTGCCAATGTTTTGCCAGCTTGTAAAATCCCTCCTGCCACAACTGTGATGATCACATCTCAAAAAAATGCGAGGGTTTTTTTGTGAAAACAGAAAATACTCATAACTTCTTACGTATCGAATCCGTTTAAAGTTATTATTACTGATAGGAAAAGGGCCGAAAGTTTATATATGACAGATTTTTGATATCATTAAAAACGGTCTCAAGGGGGGGGGGGGATAGGGGTTTCAGAAGAAAAAAAATCATAACTTCGTCCATTCAGAAGGTATCAACTCCGCTTAAATTTATCATAAATCCTCTTAATATTATCTACAACTTTTATATTGACAAGTTTTCTATAAGACCAACGCTTACAGCAATTAAAAAAATAAATAAATAAATAAATAAATAAAAATTCCTGCCGGCTCCGCCTGCAGATACAGGTAGATTTCGAAGTGGGCGGTCCCAACTGCCGCATCATGGCAAAAAGGTCATTTCATCTGCAATTCTCAATAAACAGGCACCCCATGGTCTGCGTCTTCGAAATCTACCTGTGCCTGTAGGCCGAACCGTCAGGGATTTTTTTTTAATTTAGACATTTACAACAGTGTTAGGAAATGAGTGGAATCACTCAGATTTTTTTTTCGCAGATCTGACTGGACTTACCTTTATCTATGGTTTATCTGACTTCCGTCTGTACACATCTCTTCGACTACTTTCAGCCTTCCGCCTGTGGTAGCTTCGTACAGATCCCTCTCGCCCGGCTTCATGCAGTTTCGAATGAAATCACTCGCACAGTGTATGGTTTCCATTTTAGAGCTGTTTGTTTGGGAAAAAAAAGTGTACGTCAGAACAGTTTTACAGTTTAAAAATTAATTATCATAAGCTCTGAATGAATATAATAAGGTAAAAAGTTTATTCCTATGTTCAAGCATATAGAAATGTAGGATACGTACAAGTTTCCCTCGATTAAGTGCGATTAATTAACCCCGCGATATTACCGCAATAATCGAATCACCCATTGAATGCCAAAAACTGCAATAAATCCACAGTCAACTTTCTCTAAAATCCAATAAACATAAATAGACAATGTACTATGATATTGTTTTGGATGTACCATTGTTAGAAAGTATAAATTGCAGCTTGATTTTAAACTTTAAGGGGATCTGGGACAGAAACAACCTTCAAATTTTTGAAAAATATTTTTTTGTATTAAAAAATTCTCTGTTTTTTCCCGCTTAAAATGACGTCTAAATCATGTTTCTATCTTAATTAGAGTAGGATATATTAATTTTTTTGTTTTCATAATCTAGCTTTCAAGTAATAGTTGTCATGGAAACGTTTTTGCGTTTTATGGGTTTTTACAACAATTCTCGTCTTTAAATTGTTATAAGTCAAGAACCGTTAAAGATAAATGGTTCAAACTTAAAATTAAATTAAAATTTTATGAGAAGTTTTAGGATTTGATTTTGTTTACAAATTTTATGGTTAACCATCACAAAAAAAGAAAAAAAAATCAAAATTCTAATTTAATAAATAAAAATGTTTTTTAAATGTGTCCCGGATCCCTTTAAAAAAAGTTATAAAGTGTTAATCGGAAAAAGTTCGCGGTTCCGATCAAAGGAATACGAAGAATACAAATCTAGCTGCTAAGATGGAAACCTACCTAAAATGTAATTTTCCCCGGTCCCTAATCTTTTACATTTTTAAGTTTTCACTAATCTATATGCACATAACCCTGATAAAAATTTCGAATAATGTTGCAGAATATTAAACATATTTTATATTCAGTGTTGAATTCAGACATTTTTCTCTCGGAGGAATTTTTGCAACTCTGGGGTGTGGGGTGTTCAGTTCTCGCCGGGTGGGGGGTTGCATCACTTCTAGGCAATTAAAAATCATAAAATCACAAATCTTCTGGGGGCATTTCGATGATCCGATGGGGTAATGCCCATTAGGCCTCCCCCTGAATCAAACAATGTTTATATTAGTTTGACCTAAATTCCTGCATCGGGTCGGGTAACCGAGTTTACCCGACTTGGATCTGACTCGCAGTTCGGCTCGGTTCGTGTCGGGTTGAAGCTTTTTTTTTCGAGTCGGGTTGACTTTAATAGTTTCGGTCTTGGGTCAGTTTCGGGTTGGAATTAGACTCTTGTGGGTCAGGTTCGGGTTAACCCGATTTTTCGAAAAAGTCTAGAATATTTGATTAGATGAGGGAAAAACTAAAATTTTGAACTTCATTGAGTATAGTATACTCATTTTTCAGCATAAAAAATAAAGTTGATATTAGAGATGTGATTGCAGGCTACTTTTCCATTATTTGTATTAAAGTATCGATTGACATTCTTCCATATTAGGTGCGGTTCGTGTTCAGGGTGACGTGTGTCGGGTTGTTCGGGTCGGGATTCGGGTTGACAAAATTTTGTTTGTCGGGTTCGTGTTCATTTTAATAGAATTTTCGGGTCAGGATCTCGTATATAACCTGACCCGCGTAGGATTCTAGTCTGGCCAGAAAACGACAAAACCATTATTTATTTTCGATTGCACTGTAAACAGAGGCGTCCTAAATTCAGACACATATGCGTCTGAAAAAGTAATTCAGAAACTTAAGTATCTGAGTGTGACATTTCAGACTTCATAGATGTCTGAATTTAAGACACACAAGTGTCTTACTATGAATATGGTGTAAATGAGCTGAGAAAAATGTCTGAATACTGATGATATGTCTGAAAATAAGACATTTAGAAATTCAGACGTTTAAGTGTCTGAATTTGACGCAATTGTGTATGCTCATTGTTTAATTGATTAAATTATAAATTTGTGGAATCTGTAATAGTTTTAAAGAAAACATCTGTACGTACTTACAGACTTCTTTCATCTGATCTTCGCCGACAATATTGAAGTCGCCACCTTGCAAACCATTTTCGTCTCTCATGCAGACAGAGAATTCGTCATAATTGCACTCCTTTGCTCGGATGGAAACTGAAAGAAATTGAAAAGATGTTTTTCAGATACAAATGTGCACCTCAGATTCTTACACATTTTTTTTTTCAGTTATCCATGATAACTATTTTAGAATTTTTATCACAATATATTTCTGCGTTTTTCTATAATTTTTCTAGAAGCATTCACACGTATGCATACATCCAAAAATTTGTTTATACTGAGATGCAAAATAATAATCACCAGCTGACTCGTCTGGCGTTGCCCGGGACAATGATAATAAATTTTTAAAAAAATCAAATTTTTACTATTTTATATCTTTAAACCGATTTTGGTATGAAATTTTATTTTAAAATGAAAAATTCGCGAAAAATGTTTGATGTTTAGTGATAAAAGCGCTCATTTTCTTGTTTTTTATGTCCGAACTCTTTGCAATCTTTATTGGTTATAAATAAAACGGTTTTACAGCCCGTGTAAAAATTTCGTGAAAAAATATCGTCATCTAGTTGTAATGAAATGTTTTCTTTTCGTTTTTTTTTTTTTGTTTGTTTGTTTTCGAGTCGGCTCCTTTAACATAGCAATAAGAAAATAGTTCTCATCTTCCGAACTCTTTGAAATTTCAGTCAATTATAAATATAACTGTATCCATGCTCTCTTTAAAATTTTACGAAAAAATATGCATATTTAGTAGTGAAAACATAAGTTCTTCAAAAAAAAAAAAAAAAAAAAAAAAAAAAAAAAAAAAAAAAAAAAACTTGCAACGCAATGGCTATATTACGCTAACCGTTTTCAATTAACCTTTTTCAGTCCCCCTAGGCTAAACAGCTTTAGGCCAAAAAGGTGAGGGCTAAACAGATTTAGGCTAAAAAGGTGAGGGCTAAACACGTTCCCCGTTTCTGAGGGTAGAAGCCTTCAGAAAAAGTTGAAGCGTGCGCAAAGAGACGATTTTCGTGTGGAAAAGAGAGTGTGAATTTGACAGAATGCGCGCTTTTCGATTTAAATATATAGATAATAAAATCAGGATGTACAGTCTACCAAAAAAAGAGAATACCCCGTACATTTTTATCTCAAAATTGTCACAGAAAAAAAAATAGCCATTTTGCTCGAAATTGTGTCTTTTTTTAAAATCTTTTTTTAAAGTCTTTTTTTAAAAAACACTTACATACTGAGAGTATATTACTGGGTACTACTTGTAGTATATCACTGGTCTTCATGCTGAAATTGTGTGACTTAACTCTGAAATTTTCAATACAGATATACTTAATTTTGACATCATATTTGGCTTTTTCGGTAAATTTCCGCAAGGTAGCAAAAGGGTAGTTATTCGGTCAAGTTGTTTAAGAATTATACGAAGATTTAAACTCCCAATGAAGGCTAAATCCATTTGTAATCGTTGCAAAACCGACTGCAGTGCGTTTAGTATTTAATAATAACTCAAGAACTATTTGGCAGAATGAGTTGCAATCTTGGATTCGCATGTTTAAAATCTCTAGAAATCGATTTCTGTTACAAAATTTATGCGTTAAAAATTACAATTTTTGTAAAAATTATATTTCGTAAAAAATATATATTTTTTTAATTATTTTTCGAATAACCTATCATTTTTTAACAAAAATCGATATGTAAATCCAAAATTACAGTTCATTACGCTAAGTAATTTATGAGTTATGCTTAGAAACTTCCCGTACTGCAATCGGTTTTGCAACCACTACAATTCAATCGGTCTTTTCGAAAAGCCACATAAGTCAAGTTTTTTCAAAATATACTTCATTTTGCCATGATCTGAATAATAAGCACATAAGTCAGTGTATTCCTTCCTCTTCAAACGATACCTTGTAATTTTCGTTCATTACTTAAACGACATAAAGTCAGCGACTTAAGTGGTTTTTGCATGCAATACCAGATTACATACGGATACCATATTACATTACCATATTATAATTTGCATGCAATACATAAAAATTTAAAACATAAAAATGTTCCTATATAAGTGCTATCTTCATTAATTTTGATTACAAATATGTTTAATATGAGTGTTTTGTTCAAATAAAATACCACCTAACCTTGTTTCTTGCTAAAACAACATAAGTCGGGAACAATTTTTCTGTTATTCTTCTTTTTATTCTTCATAAATTTAAAAAAAAAATTCGATATTTACAAATTTTCAAGTCCAAACTCTATAATCAGCCCAAAAAAAACGCATAAAATATCGTTTACTTGTGAATAATACAGTTTTTTTTTTTTTTCTGAAAAGTTCTGATTTTGTGACTTATGTTGTTTTAGAAATGACCGATTCAATTATATTCATTTAATTGCAGCATTTACCCGGCTCCTGGGAAAAAATAAAATTCTAATACTAAATGAGAATATTTAAATAATCAAGTGATAAAGAAAAATTTCTTCTTAAGGGTTTTGGTCAGTCAGGTTTCCAGTTTCCCTCACCTGTGCAACCTATAGGCATGTAATGCATTCGTATTTTTCAAATATTTCCTCAGAAAATTAATACTTTTAACATTTTTTCCGTCTATTCTTCTTAAAAGACATCACTTTTTTTTTAGTTGACTTAATATTTCTAAAATATATGCTTAATTTAATATTTTAAGAGTTAAAATCAAATCTTAACAAAGCTGACGAGCTATGAATAAGTTTTTAACATTTCAAATAAAATTAAGTATATAATTTAGAAATATTTTGTCAATTAAAAAAGAAAGAGACATTCTCTAAAAATAATACACATTAAAAAAAAGAAAAATATTAATTTTCTGGTAAGATATTTTAAAAATAAGAATGCGCCTCACTGACCAACACCCTTCAGCTGAATTTCCTCTTCAAGTTTTAACTTCGATTACTTATCACTAGATGTCAGCATCATAAATCGTATAAAGAATATGAAAGACTGGAAAAAAAGGTCTCGATGATCATAAAGAATGGATAAAATAATTATTTGTTTGATGAATTTCATTATTTCATGGGAAGCAAGATAAGTTGGATAGATAAAGTGAAATGAAGTTAGAAATATTATTTTCCTCGTAAGATATTTTAATAAAAAGAATGCAACTCACAGACCAACAACCCCCAAAAAAGTATCTTTTTCTTTTCTATTTGAGTTTTAGCTTTATTTACAAACAACTAGATAGCAGCATCATACACCTTGTAAAGAATATAAAGGACTGGAAAAAAGTTTTCCATTCTCATAAAGAATGGATAAAATAATTATTTATTTGAGGGCAAGCAAAGGAAGTTGGTAGATAAATCTCACCATCCGCCCCCTCCCAATAGGGTAAAATCTACAGAACTGTATACATACAGTTTCCTCTCTCCCCACTAAAGCGGCAAGAATTCCCCCCAGGGAAAATGTTTGCATTCAACACGGCTGGTTGACACTTTGGACCGCCGAAAGAAAAAAAAAAAAAAAACATTTCCGATATTTTAAAAAATATATAAATATTCACATACATACACTTCTGTCTAAAAATTAAGGTACAGTGACCGGACCCTTTCGCTTTTTACACAGTTTGTCGAATATCTACTGAAATTTTTGACCAATTGTTCTTGAAATTTGAGGATGTATAAGCACATTTTTGACTTCAAGAACAGTAGAAACAGTATACTGCAAGTAAAAAATTAATATTTTGAATATTTGATGAGATATGGACAATTGTATGAAATAAATTTCTAACTCCGCATGCGCGAACTTTACTAAAGATTTCTTTTCATGATTTGGTAGTCAATTCTATAGGGTAACTCATATAAAAAGACCAGTTAAATATCGTGAAAACTCAGAAATATGCCAGCAATACAATAAGCTAGTTGACAAATTCGGCGGGCAAAATCCCATTCGATTATATCGGATTTCCCCCCGAACTTGTCAATTAGCTCACTGTATTGCTGGCATCTTTCTGAGTTTTCACGGTATTTGACTGGTATTTTTATATGAGTTACTCTATAGAATTGACTACCAAATCATGAAATAAAAATAAAAGTGCAGTTAAACTGATGGCATTGAACTCACAGGCTATTCACACTAATTGTATATTATACTCTTATTTCGAAGAAAAAAAACCCATTTAGCTAAATTAAGGGGGAGGGGGGTCAGCTTCCCTATTTCCCCCCTTTATACTTAACCAATGAACCTCCAAATCTAATCAGGGAAGCACCTTATCAGAATAAACCGGTATAACAAATTTGAAGCAAATCGGAAAATTCTGCATGAAAAACCCATTTATCTAAATTAAGGGGGGTGAATTAGACCCCCGTTCCTCCTTTCATACTTAACAAATGAACCCCCAAAACTAATCAGGGAAACGCCTTATCACAATGAACCTAGACACATATTTGAAGCAAATCGGATAATTGTGCATGAAAAAACCATTTATCTGAATTAAGGGGGTGAATTAGACCCCCGTTCTCCTCCCTTTATACTTAACCAATAAACCCCCAAAACTAATCGGGGAAGCGCCTTATCAGAATGAACCTATATGCAAAATTTGTAGCAAATCGGATATTTTATCAAGAGTTATAGCGTTATGTACATACATACGTACATACATACGTACATACACAACCTGCGGGCACATTAGCTCTCAGACTTTGCTAGCCTGTGAGCTAAAAAAAATCTTTAGTACAGTTCGCGCATGTTCAGTTAACAATTATTTCATACAAATGTCCCTATCTCATCAAATATTCAATATGTTAATTTTTTAATTGCAGTATACTGTTTCTACTGTTCTTGAAGTCAAACGTGTGCTTTACATCCTCGAAGTTCAAGGACAATTTGTCAGAAATTTTAGTAGATATTGGACAACCCGTGTAAAAAGCGAAAACGTCTGGTCACTGCCCCTTAATTTTTGAACATTTGCGTATTTACATAAATATATGTTTCGTTTTTAATCAACCTATTATAAAAGTTCAGCAGGATATCGATTATAATTTGTGCAGGGACAGAAGCTGATTAAAAAATTCAACTTTTGCGTACCAAAGGATCAGGTAACTATTTCTAATAACTGGTATTCCTTCACATTAGCCATTGTTACGTTCATTTTAGCACGTTTAAACACGTTGCTGCATCCTAAAGTCTCTTAGTGAAGTGAGGGAATGCTGTCACTTAACTTACTATTTTTGATATTTTACTATGAGCGCAGCTTTGCAACACTTTTATTTTTACATATATTGTACATTTCGATGTATTTTATAATATATGTAAAGTAGAAAGTGTTGCACGATTGCGCTCCTATAAATAATTGGTGTAAAATTAGGAGAAATTGCATATTTTTCATGAAAATCGACGAATAATACGAACTTTGAGCTTGTGTAAGTCATATAAATCCAAACGAAATGCAAGAACTGTTGTTGAAATCGTACCGGATAAAACTTCTATTATTAAAAAGTGAAATAATTAAGTCAGTATAACAATATCGTCTTATTTCATTAGCCAAACACACGGCTTATGGACCCTGTTCCTTTGTGCACGGTCCTGTCGATGCAAGCTTAAATCAGACCCTGGTTAAGATAATGACAGAAAAGATACTTGACCTCCTCCTTTCCATTCTTCTTTTTAATAACAATATTTTAATTCCATTTTTTTTCTGCAAATAGTTTATGTAAAATAATAAATCTATACACACATAAAGAATTCGTATCATTTATTTCTTTCTTTTAACAGTCCCTTGGTATTTAGTCATCTGGGTTCCTCATCGGTGAGATTTCAAATTCCTCTCGCTAATGTTAAACCTATAGCCTGCATTTGTATTTATAAAATATCTTCTCAGGAAATTTATATTTTTAAACTTTTTGTGCTATTTTTAAAGAATGTGTTTTTCTTTCTTAGTTGTCAAATTATTTCTAAAATATATACTTAATTTATCATTTTATGCGTTGAAATCTTAGCGGAACTGGGTAAGGTTTCAATACTTCAAATAAAATTAAGCATATATTTTAAAAATATTTTTTCAACTAAGAAAAAAAAAGACATCCTTTAAAAAGTGTGCGCAGAAAACAAACGTTAAAAATGTTAATTTCCTGAGGAGATATTATAAAAATACGAATGCATCATAGGCCCATAGGTTTAACATTAGTGAGGGGAGTTTGAGATTTTACTGATGAAGAGCCTTAAGTCTGTACTTAAATCCAAACTGGCTACTTTGACACATTTTTTAATTCATTTTTGTTCGCAAACGTATCAAACTGGTAGGTACCCTTATTAAGGTTATCTATCCTTATGCTTCTCTGTTTTTGGAAAATCCAAACGGTAGATGGAAGTAGTTGTTTCCGTTTTGTCCGTTGGAACTGCTTTTTCCATATCTATATTATAAAGGACAAACGTGTCCGTGCGTAAACGCTGACGTCATTCTGCGAATGGCAACACTAGATGTTTAAATTTCGCTTTTACTGAAATTTCTTAAACTTCTAAACATTGCACATTTTAAATTTTTATACACCGTCGAACAGGGGACGGAAATGTAGTTTAAAGTGCAATTTGTTTGAAAACTGCATTGCAATTTTGTTTGAAATCTATATCGCAATTTACTTATTACTTACCCATCATACGTAGTATAGGGTAAATCTTGTAATCGTTTTGAAAATTTGAAAAAACTTTTTTGACGGATTTACACGTTTCAGACACTGGAGATTTCAAAAAACATATTTTTAGAAAAAAAAAAAAAAACTTTGCCGTTCGTCTGTCTGTGTGTGTGTGTGGGTGGGTGTGTGCCTGTAAACGCTCTATCTCCCGAACAAATTGAGATAGGGACTTGAAATTTGGTATGTACTTAGTATGTAATAATGGGAAGAAGCTTATTGAATTTCAGCAACCTGTATTATCCGAAACTATTTGTTTAAGACTCTCTAAATATTCATTCTGATAAAAGGGATATAAAATTTTTCGAAATTGTTTATTTTAAGGAGAAAAAATAAAAATAAAAATAAATTAATAATTATTTAAAAGACAATAAAAAAACATAAATTATTCATAAATAATGAAGTCGATGGGATAATGAGTTGCCGAAATATTTGTAATCCAATTTCCACACTCTTCGATTTTTCATGACCCTGTATTTCGTTCAAATTTCAATTCAAAGATATATTTTAATTGGAAATGAGACGCTTCAACCGACGCAGTCAACTGTTAGTTAATATGATCAACATTTTTGGAGTTATAAAGATGTTTCTTTTCCGCATTTCAGTAATAGAGCATTTAAAGTTTAGGACGTCATCAGGCCACGATTTTATTCGAATTGCAATGCATTTTATAAACAGTTTACACATGTTTTATTTTCATATTTTATATTATGCATATCCATGATGGGTAAGTATTACGGTGCCCCCCCCCCCCCCCCCCCCCAAAGACTAGATTTTTATAGTTTTTAAAATAATTTTCAAGCATGATTTTTTTAAAAACACTCTCTTTCTCTCGCGTACAGACGATTACGAAAGATAAATCCGTTTGCACTTAAATTAATATAAATAATACAGCATTTGTTTCCAGCTTATATTTCATAACGAAATTAAAACTTCATCAACAAATAAATAAAATAATGAAACATAAAAAAAAAAAAAAAAAAAAAAAAAAAAAAAAAAAAAAAAAGTCTATGTAATCGAATTGCGCGTTCAAACCACTGAAATTATCAAAATCTGAAAGGCTTCTGAACAAAAAAAAAGTAATCTTTGGCGGTTTCTTCGGCTGTTAACTCCTGGCATGAAGCCAACACGAAAGTATTGCTTTTAATAAATTTCAAAACTATTTTTTTAATACATAATTGCTTATTTTTCCTATAAAAATAATTTTTGGTATTGTTAGGGGTAATCTAAAAATATATATTAAATGTAAAAAATCTATTTTATTTTTCAACTTTAAAAAACGCTTTTCTCCTATATTCTGTAAATCGGGAAACCCGTGTTAGATCCCCTTGTTTCGATAAAGGCAGAAGATTTTTTTTTTTTTTTTCAAAAATGCTGTCAAGTTGGTGTTTGAATCGTATTTCTGGATGAGACAGAACAGGAAAAGAAAAAAAAAAATCCCTCTCAATTAAAGAAAAAAAAACCTTTCAGATTTCAAGAAAAATTGTTTAATTAGCTAATAATATTGAATATTAGCAACTGAATAATATGAATATGTCTTGAAATGTAATATATAAAAAATTAAATACTCCTCAAATTTAATCACGTTATTATTAACAACTAAATTTTCTTAAATCAGCACATTAATCTTTTCAGTAATCAAAGTTTTTGTTAATGAAACTTGCATGATTAAAATTTATGTTTAATTCAAAAATAAATAAATAAATGAAATCTAGAAAATCATCCAAATTTTACGCACGCACTCGAATAACTATGCGCAAACTAGATGCTTTTTCATTCTATTTCCAGTTATCATGCATAACCTTTTGATTGATCTGCTCATAATGCATTTATGATTATTCAATTTTTATTATTATTATTATTATTGGTGAAGTCATAGAGGAGAAATTGAGGTGTTTAATCATTTTATTATTTATTACATTTAAAAAATATTTTTTGCTGATAAGCACAAGATGGCAGTATATTATAAGCTTTTTTCTACTAGCTATATCGTGTTTCAGCCGTTTGTGGTGATAATAAAAAAATAAAGTGAAATTTCCTTTCAAAAAGTAAATTTTTCATTTGTCAGTCAATTCCAACTGTCATCGAGTTTCTGGATGGGGCAGCGCAAAAAAAAAAAAAAAAAAAAAAAAAAAAAACAGTTCCAAATTTTAAGATAACTTGTTTAATTGGATAATAATATTGAATATGAGCAACTGAATAATATGAATATGTCTTGAAATATAACATATTCTTGAGAAATTTATCAATGAATCAAAAAAGAATATGATGGCTTCATTGGGAAATGTTGTATTTTTGGATTTTTGGAGCTGTGTAAGTTAATAATTATCGGTGTTTTTGCAAGAGATTATTTGAATAAGTAGGAATATTTTAAGCAAATTGTAAGTGATCCGAGAAATGATATGCTATAAAAGAAGACGCAGTATTTGTGGATACGCGTCACTGAAGCACTTCTAATCTAGGAACGTTCGCCCACACCTTCACTTCTTTTGTTATCTGTATCTTTAACAAATTCATTTCATCAAAGTTGTAATCCATGATATATCTGTATGTGCAAATAATTATTTTATCTGACTGAGACCTATTTCCTACAGTGATATTTTGAGAATTTTGCTTTTTGCTATATCATTTTTTATGAGGGTCGGGTGGTACTCGATCCGAATCCGAAAATTCTATTTAAATTCAATCCAAAACCAGATCCAAACCCAACAAAAGCAATTTCGTCAACTTGAAACTTGACTCGAAGCCAACACGCTTCAACCCGTAATCAACCCAAAGACGAAATATTTAAACCTGAACCCGAGCCGAACACGAAATGGAAGAAAATTAGTCCCGATTTTAATACAATTATAGAAAAATAATCTACAGTTATATTTTAATATAAATTTTATAATTTTATGTTGGAAATGAACACATACACACACATATATATATATATCGGGTGGTTATAATAAAAGTATCTCTATTTGGTACTGTCTGTAGTTTGAAGGAATAACCGGAATGAAACCAAAATCGGTACACTTACTGTTCGAGAAGGGGGAAGAAGAATGGAACAATAGAAAAAATTAATTGTAATAATCACCGACAGATGGCGCTTTTGAGTGTGAAATGTAATGTGTAATAGTGTGTTCCGTGGAGGTGTCACAAACCACAATGACTTTACCGCATATCACAACATGTGCAAAACATCTTTCCTGGTGCGTTATATTCTGCAGTTGAGCACTTCGTGCATCGTCTGGATTGTGTCCGCCAGCATAATGACCATGTGGAACCTGAACATGATCGGCACCTCCATGCAAAAGCGTAACCACGTTCACTGGGACATTTTCCAATAAATTAGGTGTGCCATCCGGTTTGACGCCTTAATTTTTTGTTCTTGTATTACACATTACATTTCACACTCACTAGCGCCATCTGTCGGTGATTATTGCAATTATTTTTTTTATTGTTCCATTCTTTTCCCCTTTCTCGAATAGTAAGTGTACCGATTTTGGTTTCATTCGGATCATTCCTTCGAGCTACAGGCAGCTCCAAATAGAATACTTATATTATCACCCTGTATATAATATATACATAGGTGCCAACCTCTCATTAATATTCCGTAATATGCGGGTTAATTTGACCCAGTTTAACAACGCTTCAAACCAGAAAAATTATTGGATGAATCTTTATTTATTCAATTTCAGGTTTCTACGTGGAATTTATTTAATTTCATTTCTTAAAAAAATTTCTGGTGCGAAATGTGTTAAACCTGGATCAAATTAACCCTCATATTACGGAATATTATGAGAGGTTGGCACCTATGTATATATAGAGAGAGGAGAAGGTCCAAATACCCCGGCTACCACTTTTATTTTCAATTTAGATCCTAGTACAATTTTTTGAAATTAGTGGAGGAAAAAGTCATGGTAGGGTACCTTGATATCTTTCACATCCGTTTAATTTTTTTTTTTTTTTTTTTTTTTTTTTTTTTTTTTTTTTTGCTTTAAAAAACGTTTTCTGTTTATAAAATGACAAATACCGAAAATCTGCAAATTTTGAGTTTAGAAAATGGGGTCTAAATACCGGCTAGCCGGGCTACCTCAGTTTTTTTCCATAAGAATCAGACAAATAGAGCTAATTCCGCTAATTAAGAGAGGAGAACATTGTTTTAATAAAATTTATTGATTAATAACGTTTAATATGTATAGAAAAAACGCGGAATTTTTAATATACAAGCATTTTTGAAAAATTTATAAATCCGACTATCTCTTAACGACTATCTTTGACAGTCTTCATTCCATTCTGTTGCTAGTTTTGTTTATTCAACGTGTTAAGCAAAAAAAAAAAAAAAAAAAAAAAAAAAAAAAAAAACTTGCTACGTGAAATGTAGATTAGTTTCAAATAATATAATTATACACAATAATAATATAATAATATGATTATAATATAATTATATACTTAATTTTATACACTTTAATTTGTAGATTAGTTTATCTACAAAAATCACAAACCATATTCAAACCATTTTGAAACCAATTCCATGAGGAAAATCATAAAGGAAATGGGACAGAGTTTACAGAGTACACATGATAAATATTCCGGCGATGTAATAATTCATTGGTGGCGCGAGGGTAACGTATCCATTTCCAAAATGAGATGTCAACCAAGTATTTTTTCGCATTTTCCGTTCCTAAAGGCTGTTCTCAAATCCTGACACATTTCTGAATTTATTTTGTTCGGAAACGGATGAATTGGCAGGTATTCTTTTATACAGAAAATATGTAATCGAATGGCGTTTTCCATTTTTTGGTGAAAACAGATCTTTCAGACAATACTGTCAAAGTTGGCGTTTTGAATCGAATTTCCGACGCGGTAGCGTTGGAAAGGGGAAAAAACATTTTATCACGTGACAAGAATCGCTTATAACTCGATAAGTAACTTATGTGTCAAAAAATTGAAAATCTTATTCTATTCCAAATCGCTTCAATAGTCAGGCTTGCTAATTTATTCCTTTACGTTTAAAAATGAGTCAGAAAGTTTCGCGTTGTTGAGCGGGGAATTTGAGATCCACCTTAATATTTTTGGTCAATACAGAAAATCTTTTAAACAATAATGTCAAAGTTGGCGTTTTAATGTCAAAGTTGGTCAGCACTAGAAAGGTGAAAAACATTTTATCAAGTGATAAGAATCACTTATAACTCGATAAGTAATTTATTTAGCAAAAAATGAAAAACGCGTTGCAATACCTTGGACATTCGCCCGACCACGTTCCCTTCTAGATCCGACCACAACTCGCATCCACTTTATTATAACACATATACATAATTATTTGTAACAATTTTCAATACTTATAATAAATATCACAACTTTAAAAAAAATGAAAGCACTATTGATTAATGGGAAATCAATAATAATACAGATTCAATTAAAAATTAATAAAGCTGATGGAAATTTTTGACATGGAAATTTTTAACCTGTTTAATTTCTTTCCCATAAATCTCTCACAACGTTTTCCTTAATCAGCATAGTTAATCATTTTCGTTCATTGAACAAACTCTATGATAACTATTGCTTATTTATAAATTTTGTGTATATGAAAAATACAAAATAAAATATACATTGCAGTTATTCTTAAAGATAAAACGATAATTTCACCTGAATTAATGCTACAAGCTACAACATATAGTAATTACTGAGTAAAATATTATCATCTTATAATAAGATAAGATAGGCAGAAAATAATAAACACATTCACTGTATTTTGTAAACTCTTGCGAAAACTTACAATTGAAAATGTTTACATTATTTTCGTACAAAACAACAAACGGTTGCTGTTTTGCACAAATTGAATACAGAAAATCCTGATGATTTAGAAACAGAGGAAGAGTTCAAGGATTTGGACGTGCTTCGTTGATTTTCTAATCTCTCTGTGAAAATTTCGTTTACTTTTCAATCAACAAATGCATTTAGGACAATTAACAAAACGAAATTGTCTTTCTCTTTGTGACAATGAACTGCATTAATTTAAAATGAAGAAATTATGCTTATACACGTGTTACAAATTTCACCTTGTATTAGCTTTTGGATGAAATATCTAAAAATAGTGTCACAGCTTGCCTTTTTTTTTTTTTTTTTTTTTTTAACCATTGGGAAAATGGTTGTTGCTTTCGGTCAAGAATGGACCTCTTGGCGTCGTCACTTTATTTTTTAAGCGTTTTTAACAAAATTCTGTAATTTTAGAAGATTTCTTTTTTTTTTTTTTTTTTTTTCTTTTTTTTTTTTTTTTTTAAGCGTTTTTAATGAAATTCTGTAATTTTAGAAGAATTTTTCTTTGAATAGGTAATAGAAATGCATAATATTGTTACAAAAATGTTAAAGTTACAAAAAGGATAGATGCAAACTATCAGGTATGAAAAAAAAGCCGAATTCAAAAATGGACGTCGGATGAGAAATCGTCTTATAAAGCAAAAAACCTGGTCTTCAACTTTAAGTTACTCAAAATACCTTTAGCTCAGACATCAATCTAAACAAGAGTTAAAGTTATTGCAGGAAGGACCCGACAAAATATTAAGGTATATATTAAGGATAAGGTACAGTAATGGAAAATGCGTTTCAATAACTGCGGCGATGGTTCAAACGAATATTTTTGCGAGACAGAGAATGCCAGGATCTCTTCACCTGTAGTAATGAAAAATGCGTTTATTTGTAGATGGTTCCGATGAATATTTTTGAATAATTTATATTTTTAATTAATTTGATTTTTATTTGATTTTTTTAAGCTTTTGGAACATTTTTCCAATGGTCGTTGTAACTTGTTAAATTACAATTTATTATTATTAATAATATTATTTTTTGGTCTATAAGACGTTTTGAAACAGTATTGGAATGTAAAAACTAATGCAAAGAAAAACGCAAATAGCCAAATTGAATTTAACACAAAACTATACTCTCTGTCTATTTTTTTTCTTTCTTTTTACGCTGAAGGAAGGGTTTCTTTAATAAAGTATTTAAATACTTCTCTGCTGAATTTAATTTGGTTATTTATGATTTTCTTTCTCTTCACCAATTCACAGTGGTACAAAACGTTTTGTATTCGCTTTACCTGGTTTCTAATATTCTTGGAAATATTTTAACCAACACCGTAAAAAAAAGGACAAATATTTCTTAATATACGAAAATATAATATAACCGCACGAACGAAAATATACAATAACCTCGTCCGAGTTATCCACGATTCCGAAAAACGTTCTTTATCTTTAGAAACCTCAGGAATCATCCTATTTTCGAGATTCAAAGAAACAATCATACAAACAATTTTTATTTTCTGCAACTGATTTTCGGAAACGTTTCCGAGTAGTTTTTATAATGTATTAATCAGTTTGCTCAAACCGGAATATTGGTTTTAAAATGCTATTAGTTCTCAAATAAACATTTTCAGCTGCGTAATTGAATTTATACATGCAAGAGTAACAAAATAATATTATAGTTAATGTTAATGTTGTTAATTTATCATGTTTGTCTGTAAAACATGTTTGTTGAAGATGAAAATGTCTACTTGAGAATGGATAGCATACGAAAAACCTATATTTTGGGTTGAGAAAACTGATTAATACACTGTAAAAACAACTCCAAGAATTAGACTTCAAACTGTCCTTTGGGAGCCAAGTTTGCAATGACATCACAATCGATTCAAAATGTGCACTTTTTGCATCACTTAAGATGGCGGCGCAAACGAAGAATGAAACTTTCAGTCACCCTCTTCGTCATCTTCAGCCACCCCTCTTTCATTCTTCGTTTGCACCGTCTTAGTGATGCAAAAAGTGCACATTTTGAATCGATTGTGATGTCATTGCAACCTCGGCCCCCAAAGGACAGTTTGAAGCCTAACTCTTGGATTCTATACTGTAACTAAAGCATACAGCGTCCCCTATCGGCAAAAATTGTCACTAATTTTGAAACTTCCGTATCAGATTTTTACGGTTTTCAAAATAAACATACCACTTGTGTCATTTTTCTATCGATCTCTTCTTATGAGTTATTTAATTTTAAAATCAGGGTGTCCTTTGTTGGATACCTTGTAAGAGTATCTGCCAATTTGATACGTTTACGAACAAAAATGCATTTAACACTTTTCGGCCCTGGCGATCACATATGTGTTCCTTACTTTTAAAATACTTTAAACTATAAATAACGCCTTGAAGATACGTAAAAACCTCATAATCATATATATGCATTCATATTTTGACTTTTTAGTGGATAAGTAGCGCTATCTAGCTTTGAAATAGTAAAAAAACAAGGAAAGTTGACAAAAAGTTTTAATTTTTTTGGACTTTAAGAAAAAAGTCAGGGCCGAAAGGGTTTTTAATTTAATTAGGGACTACTTTTTCGAATGAATAATTTGTGATAAACAATAAAAAATACTTGTATGTTTTTATGTCTGTTAAATCCTGTTGTAATACGACATTTTCCAAACGTGTTCAAAAATTCTTCCTTCGACTATTGTCATATGCTAAGAACGCGAAATGACTACATTCGTTAGGTTTCAGAAACTAACATATTCGTTAAATTTCAGTAAAACCTAACTTCTGTGATTTGGTTAATTACTTTTAATTTTATTAGCGTAAAAGGGATTTTTATCCCAACCTGAAAAAACATTCAGGGCCGAAAGGGTTAAAAAATGTTCCAGAAAGTAGCCAGTTTGGATTTGAAAACACCCTTAACTGAACGCATAACCTTACCTGTACTCGACAAAAGAAATCCAAGAGCAAGCATTACATCCATTTTCTCTGTACTAACCATCCAGCCAAAATGATCCAGTGGGATGGCTTCGGACACCGGTCAGCAACTGACATCCTTCCAGTGTCATCAGTTAAATGTTGTTACATACTTATCACACTGAAAGTTCCACATATAACAGGAGATCTGTCTTCCTATTCTCCAAGGAATAAGGAATATAGATACTTTACGGCTTTATTTTCTACTTCCGCTGCTGTGTTTTCGTTTTTATTTCTTCTAAGTTTGTATTCATACATTCATAGCAGAAAAGGCTGTTTATCTTCAATTGATATGTACGCAGTCGCTGAGTATTTTTCAAGTTCCTTTTAATTTTATTGAATTATAAATAAATCATTCATCATGCTGGGCAGTTGATCTGCGAATGGTTGTAAAACCCATTGGAATAAAGAGAAAAATGTGTAATTTCGCAGATAAATTGTCTTTCTTTTTTCACTACACCGGTTTAAATTGCTTAATATTTCGATATATATATATATATATATAATTTTCATCTGCCATTTCTCCGCATGTTTAGTACAAGAATTGCTGAAATATTTATTGGGGAATACTTTGAGATTAAGGAACTGAAAGAAAAACAAAACATACGTGATGTGTTGGATAATTTGCCTGTACCACGACTGTCCAACGCGGTTCCCTTTGAAGATTTTCTTGGCGCTATCTTGAAGGTTTCTTGTTACAAACTGTTTTCATTTTTAAAAAAAATCCATTTTAAAAGATGCTTTCTTTAATATTTGCATAGTTTATTATTATATTAGTTGACTCACCCGTTGCCGCCTAGACCGTGATAATAACCTTAAATATACCTAAAATCAGTGTTGAATGATTTTATATTTCTAAATGAAAATCTTTTCTAACAAACCTAATGATGGGGGCCTCACTGCCTTAGACGGGTGTATACTCTTGAATTTGCATGATTTTATATTTTTTAGTGAAAAGCTATCTAAACAAACATAGAGTTCTGTGTTTTCCTAATTTCTCCAATGCTGTCTGAGAAATTCTAATTTTTTTTAAAGATTCTTACCTTATTTCTTTAATCTTATTTCTTTTTCCCGCATTTTCTGCAAATTTTATTTTTAAAAATTCGATGCCATCATTTTGGAGAAATATCATCCATTTCGTTCTCTGCGCATTAATCCAGGGATCAACTAAAAAAAGTTTACTGCGCTAACTGAAAATCGCATTAATCGAAACTTCATTAAGCGAGAGAAAACTGCGTATACATTACATATACTTGTAAATTTAAATTTTTTAAGCTTAAATTTTTTGCTTTGCGAAATTTGAGAAATTGGAAAATAGTTTTAATGCGGATTATTACTATAAAAGTTAATTAAATTTTTACTTTATCATCTTTCTTTTCTTTTCTTTTTTAACTCTTTCCAACATTGTTGAAAAGTGCTTATGAATTTAGTTTGTATGTCCGTCCGTGCTCTGACTCACATAAATGTAATCGGATTGCCATGCAATTGATATATGATATTGAGGTTTACTATGGCATTTTCTGTATTGAAAATGAAGTGCTGATTGTTTTATAGTTCATTTACAAAAGCACTCAAAAGAAAGCCGTTACATTCTAGTCTATGGGGGGAAATCATTTGCAGTGTATTTTAATGATGTAACTCTATTTCAGTCATAATGAAATTGATATACATCAGTGAAGTGCACTACACGAGGCTTACTATTAAATATTCTTAGAATAGCGTTTATCGTTCATTTACAGGGACACACAAAAGAATTCGCTTACAGTACTCTCTATGAGCAATAATTGTGGGTAGTTGCGTTAGAGACCTGCACGGGCCGGGCTCGGGCCTATTTTTCTTCACGGCACTCGGGCCGGGCCATATTTTTTTTCTGAAGGCTCGGGCCGGGCCGGGCCGAGTGATTACTCTTTACGGGCCGGGCCGGGCCTTATTTTTTTCATGAAGGATAAGGCCATGCCTTAAATTATTTTTTCCGTACAGAGCCGGGACTGGTTCCATTTTTCCTAGTCTTCACGCCTCAAAATTTTTAGTCCTGGTTTTGACCCGTATGAAAATCATTGTCTCGGTGTGCCTGGTCCGTTCGAAGGTCAGTAAAATAAGATCTGGCATAAAAATCTTTGCAAAACATGCATACATATTTAAATCGCCATTATTTTATAATTAAACATTAAAATTTATTCTTTTTAAAGAATAGTAGATTTATACACTTATTAAAATATGGCTAAATTAAAATATAGTAACACGTGTGAAAAAGAACCTGCTTATGACGGAATCCTGTCTTAAATTGAAAAATGTGTTGATCCATTAAAAATGAATATACAAATACGTAAGAAAAGAATATATAATACATTTACACCTGATAAGAAGGCAAATTGTCTATAACTCATTTTTTCCTTCCCTATGCAATTCCATCGTAGAAGATTTTACTGTATAGCATTTTTCTGATTTTTAACACTTCAATAAATGGCATATGGATTAACAATATTGATGATAACTTAAACACATACATACAACAAATAGAGATTTATTAAAAAAATAAACATTCCAGCTTGCGGGCACCTCTATAAAAATGAAGATTTAAACATGAAAAAAAAAGGCTAAGATAGAAATTTTTGGTTAGATCTCCTCCTACGAGGCAAATTTTTAACCAAATCGATGTAAAAATTATGTTTTGTAGAAATTTACTCGGGCCGAGATTTTAACTTTTTTCCGGGCCGGGCCGAACTTTTAGCTTTTAAATCGGGCAGGGCCGGGCCAATATAATTTTTGTTCGGGCCGGGCCGGGCTCGGGCCGAACTTTTAATTTTTGTATCGGGCCGGGCCAAATTTTTTTGGGGGGTTTGGCCGGGCCCGGGCCTGGAAATTTCGGCCCGTGCAGACCTCTAATCTGCGTAATCAAATGTGGTACGCGTTTTTTAATTCAAGTAATTTTTTACATTTATTGGTGTGTATAAATTCTATAGATCATATATAGGGCTGCACAAAAGAACTGGGGTACATTTCTGTTTATTGACGGAAATTGATGAAGGGGAATTTTCAACTGTGCTATGTGTTTCCTAACTGAACAAAATTGTTTGCATATTATGTAGTGTATATGTTGCGGATAAAGCAAGAATTAAAGTAAACCTAGGTTTAACAGGTTAAAGTGGGGATTACCAAGGCTTTGCAGATAAAGCCCGAAAAGCACGCAACACACTTCCACCTTTAACCCGCTGTAGCGTCGTTAAATTAAAAAAGTCTTGCTGGCGCAACATTAATTTTAATAACACTACTTCATAGTAAACACTTAAACAGTTCGAAGCAACATACATGTTTAGTTCTTAAAGTTTTTTGTCAGGAAAATCTCGGGGTTTGGGTTCGATCCGAGGTAGAAATCCTTTTTCCGGCAACTCCAGGTCGTATCTCCCGTTCTCCTTCGAGAGTCGTATCTCCGTCCTCCAACTGCTCTGTTCAGAGCTTGCAACAAATTACCCTCTGTAGCCTCTCAAATTTTGAGTCTATATCGTAGATGATTTTCAAGTAGTTAAATAACTTTATAAGCGAGGTTATACAGCTAAGGCGGTTTTTAAGCGGTTGAGAGATGTGAAAATCCAGGTCTCAAGTACTACGAATTTATTGTGCAATAAAGGTTTGTATATAGTCAGATCACAAGAAGCTAGGTAAAATTTATATGCACTTGGTGAGTTTAATAGTCTCTTGAGAATCTCTCGTGTACATCTGGAACCGATTTCCAGTGTCTTTTTGAAGGAGGTAATACTTAACAGTCATTTTGTATATAACTTATTCTTCCAATTAGTGAGTCAGACAAAGTTTTATACCACTAAAACTGGGTTTAACCAATCTTCTAGTCGGTTAAAACCCGAAGCGTTCACAACGCTTCCACTTTTAGCCAACTAAAACAGGGTTTAACCGGTTCGTGAGCAAATACAGATCGTGTTAGCTGCACAGTTGGTAAGCATTGTACCATCCCTTGCCTGTACGTGTTTGTTTTGTAACTTGTTGACGAATTTATCTAAAAAATTGAGATCGAAAATGTGTTCAAATCAAGTTTCTATGACATACGTTACTGACCGCTGCTTGAGTTAATTTCATGCATTCTGGAGACTGCTGTACAGCTAATTTCATATGTCCAGTGATGTTTTTTTTTCGGTTAATGTGCGCGAAGTGCCATACATAAGTTACTAACCGCTGCTTGAATGAATTTCATGCATTCTAGAGATTGCTGCAGAGCGAGTTTCGTGTGTCCAGTGATGTTTTCTTTTCGGTTAATGTGCGCGAAGCGCTCATACATAAGTTACTTACCACTTCTTGAATGAATTTCGTGCATTCTAGAGATTGCTGCAGAGCGAGTTTCGTGTGTCCAGTGATGTTTTTTTCGGTTAATGTGCATGAAGCACCATACATAACTTACTGACCGCTGCTTGAATGAATTTCGTGCATTCTAGCGATGACTGTACAGCAAGTTTTGTGTGTCCAGTGATGTTTTCTTTTCGGTTAATGTGCGTGAAGCGCTCATACATAAGTTACTTACAGCTTCTTGAATGAATTTCGTGCATTCTAGAGATTGCTGTAGAGCAATTTTCGTGCGCCCAGTGATGTTTTTTTCGGTTAATGTGCATGAAGCGCCATACATAAGTTACTGACCGCTGCTTGAATAAATTTCGTGCATTCTAGAGATGACTGTACAGCGAGTTTTGGGTGTCCAGTGATGTTTTTTTCGGTTAATGTGCATGAAGCGCTCATACATAAGTTACTGACCGCTGCTTGAATGAATTTCGTGCATTCTAGCGATGACTGTACAGCAAGTTTTGTGTGTCCAGTGATGTTTTCTTTTCGGTTAATGTGCGTGAAGCGCTCATACATATGTTACTTACAGCTTCTTGAATGAATTTCGTGCATTCTAGAGATAGCTGCAGAGTGATTTTCGTGCGCCCAGTGATGTTTTTTTCGGTTAATGTGCATGAAGCGCCATACATAAGTTACTGACCGCTGCTTGAATAAATTTCGTGCATTCTAGAGATGACTGTACAGCGAGTTTTGGGTGTCCAGTGATGTTTTTTTTGGTTAATGTGCATGAAGCACTCATACATAAGTTACTGACCGCTGCTTGAATGAATTTCGTGCATTCTAGCGATGACTGTACAGCAAGTTTTGTGTGTCCAGTGATGTTTTCTTTTCGGTTAATGTGCGTGAAGCGCTCATACATAAGTTACTTACAGCTTCTTGAATGACTTTCGTGTATTCTAGAGATTGCTGCAGAGCGAGTTTCGTGTGTCCAGTGATGTTTTCTTTTCGGTTAATGTGCATGAAGCGCCAAACATAAGTTACTGACCGCTGCTTGAATAAATTTCGTGCATTCTAGAGATGACTGTACAGCGAGTTTCATGTGTCCAGTGATGTTTTTTTCGGTTAATGTGCGTGAAGCGCTCATACATAAGTTACTGACCGCTGCTTGAATGAATTTCGTGCATTCTAGCGATGACTGTACAGCAAGTTTTGTGTGTCCAGTGATGTTTTCTTTTCGGTTAATGTGCGTGAAGCGCTCATACATAAGTTACTTACAGCTTCTTGAATGAATTTCGTGCATTCTAGAGATTGCTGCAGAGCGATTTTCGTGCGCCCAGTGATGTTTTTTTCGGTTAATGTGCATAAAGCGCCATACATAAGTTACTGACCGCTGCTTGAATAAATTTCGTGCATTCTAGAGATGACTGTACAGCGAGTTTTGGGTGTCCAGTGATGTTTTCTTTTCGATTAATGTGCGCGAAGCGCTCATACATAAGTTTTTTATCACTTCTTGAATGAATTTCATGCATTCTAAAGATTGCTGCAGAGCGAGTTTCGTGTGCCCAGAGATGTTTTTTTTTCGGTATATGTGTGCGAAGCATACATACATATGTTACTAACCGCCTGTCCTTATTCATGGTTTACTTTTATTAATGTAATACCTTCAAATATATTGCTGTATAAACAAATATACCTTAACTTTGGGCTTTAATCGAGTACGACTGGTTAGACCCAGTTTTAGGCGGAATAAGGTTGAAGCGTTGGGAACTTTTCGGGCTTTTGCCACAAAGCCTTGGTAATCCCCACTTGAACGGGTTAAACCTAGGTTTACTTTCATTCTTACTTTAACCATAACATAGATATACTAATCTGTAGATCATGTACAATGCTGCACAAAAGATTTCAGATATATTTTTCCGACTATATATAGTAAGTGCTGAAATTGTGTGTTATAAATGTGTGAATGTGTTCATGCGTTTCCCAAATTGTCTACTTAGACATCATCATTCACTGCGAAGTTTTGTTACAGTATTCTGAATATGTTGTAAAGTATTTCATAATCTGTGCTTGACGCATGATTTGTCTTTCTTGTTTCTTCCTGATAACAAATTTCTAAATTAAGTGTATAATAATTCTTCTAAACTTCTAAATTCTTAATTATTCTTCTAAACATTCATCCGTTTGTCAACATAGATATGATGCATAAAAAAAATCTTTTTTAAAGTGTTGCGAATAATGAAGTTCTGGTATTAAGAGAACACATTACATCGAAAATTAGGACACTGTAAAAAAAAAATAAATAAATAAATAAAAAAAAAAAAAAAAAAAAAAAAAGACAGATCTAGATCTTAATCTAGAAAAATGCTATGTAACTACAAACGAAAATATACAATAACCTCTTCCGAGTTACCCACTATTCCAAAAAGCGTTTTTTTTATCTTTAGAAACCTTATGAATAAAAAGATTTAAAGAAGCATTTTTAAAAACAAAGTGCTGTTTTTGCTGACACTTATTTTTGGATGCCTTCTCAAATAAGTATGTTTATATTCAAACATGTTTTACAGGCAAACATGATAAATTTATAGCATTAACATTAATATTAAAATTAGAATTATTATTACTTTGTTACTCTTGAATGTATAAATTCGGTTACGCTGCTGAAAATGTTTAATTGAAAATTAATAGAATCCTAAAAATCGATATTCCGGTTTTGAGAAAACTGATTAATACACTATAAAAACTATTCGGAAACGTTTTCGAAAATCTGCGGCAGCAAAGGAAAGTTTTTGCAAATGACTCTTTTAATGTTGAAAATATATAAGTTTTTAATGATAAAGAATGCTTTTTGGAATCGTGGGTAACTCGAATGAAGTTATTGTATATTTTCGTTCGTGGTTTTATTGAATTTTCCTACACTGAGAAAAATGACACTTTCAAGTCTGAGTAAATCGATGTTTTCATTTTGTTATGAAACTTTTTGTTTCAAATAGGACGACCCAAATGCTTGCAATTCTGAAATATCAGAAATACTCACAATATTGAAACATGGACATACTCAAAACGGAGCCCATAGAGGTCAGTTCATACTCATTTTTGAAAGACGGGCATACTCAAAAATGATTAGAATCAGTTCAAACTCATTTTTGAAACATGTAAATACTCCAAAATGAGCGCGTAGAAGTTAGTTCATACTCATTTTTGAAACATGGACATACTCAAATAGGAGTGCATAATGTTTTATTCTTGAGTGTGGGCATGTTTTCAGAAATGAGTATATACATGTTTTAAACTTGAGTCATTTTGATTCGGAGCCATTTTGACTATGCGACATACTCAGATTAGAGTATTTTTTGTTCAGTTTTGAAAATGTCGTTTTTAGAGTGTAGGTATACATTTTTCTGACGCACCCTGTATTATTAAAATATCACACATGCTTTATAATTTGGCAATAAATTTTGGCCGCTTGGCGATTCATCTTCGGGGGGCCGCTATAATACGAAAGTACCAATGTTTATAATATCAATAATTTTTATTTATTTATTTTTATTTTTCAGTTCCGCTCGAGAATATCGTTCTTGCCTGTTTAACGCAACACGCCGAGTCTGCCAGTTTGAACGTACCCGTGTGGTTGATTCTTTAATGGGATGTTACGCCTTTGAACTGAGTTCAGATAACTGTCGAAGAATCTACGACACTGACTGTAACAGTGGTACACACAATCAACTCTCCACCCTACTGTTACTTCTGTGTGCAGTTATTCTCCTGATATTTGTTCTCTCTCATCTAAAATGAAAAACTAAACACTATTGGAAGATTTTAGATTTTGTATGAAAGTTTTAAAGTGAAGGTTGTATTATCAAGTCATTTCTGGTAATATACAAACAGTTAAGCTGTGTTGAACATGTTTGCTAATCATTGAGTACATTTGAAAATATTGAGTACATTGAGTACATTGAATACATTTGAAAGTATATGCTCAAAATCATTTTGGTGTTGACGTGAAAATGAAATTCAGATTTTGAGAAAATCACATACTACATATAAGATTATTTAATATTAATTTTAATAAAACTGCAAAAACTCTGTAAAATTATCTATCATATTTCAATGTTCATTTTAATCAACTTCAGATAATTTTTAATCACTGAAAATGTTACTGTTAAAACCATCACTAAATAAAATTCAGAAAATTTAAAATTGTATTTTAGAGCAGTGGTCGTCAAATATTGATTTGACAGAAAATGTTGGTGGTCTGCAATTTTTATGTTCTATTAATAATAAAACAAAAACAATATAACAATAATTTCTTAAATTTATGAAATTTTAAATATTTAGTTTTGAAATTTTAAATATTTAGTTTTGAAATTTTAAATATTTAGTTTTGAAAATTTAAATTATAACAAGCTTCAGTAATTATGTAACTAGATGTAACTTGTTATTTATTTGGAAAACAGGTATTTTATTTTTTATTTTAACTGTCTGTAAGTTCCAAAAATTTGCTGACTGCTGTACTAGAAAGATACATCTTCTGGATATGTTTTGTTTGAAATTTATATTATTTTTGTGCCATTATTTGCTGTAAACTTAGAAAATGTATAAAATACTAAAAACACTGTGTTGTGCAAACAATAGCTTTTTCAAAAAGCAAAAATTTGCATTAATGTACTTATGCATTTTTATCTTTCTGGAATTTTAATTGAATATCTTTTTAACCCTCTAAGCGTCTTTTTCTGTCACGTAATTTTTGAATTTAAGGGCTGATTTAAAACACATGGCACGTTATACCTTTTACGGAGCATAAGAAAAATAAATATGTAAAGAAATCAACTATAAATCCTCACGCTAATGCTTTTCATAGCTATTATTTTACGAAACGTTAAGCATATACAAGGGGGGGGGGGGAATCAGAAACTGTTTTTGTAGTAGGATAAATTGCAGTTCTGTAGCAAGACAAACAACAGTTTGTAGCAATATCTGGCAGTTTTGTAGCAGGACAAACATATGTTGTAGCATTGAATCAAATCGTAGTGAAATCAAATAGCGTTTTATATTTTTCCATAAAAACAAAGGATATCTTATAAAATGTTATCAAAGTTGGCATTTTTAACTGTATTCGGGATGCTACCGCCTTGGAAAAGTTTTTATGACCTAAAAATCGCTTATAACTGAAGATGTGATATATTTATCGAAAAATTAAAAATGTTATTTGATTCCAAATTACTTCAATAGTCATGCCTTACCATTACCAATATCATGTTTTGACGTCTAAAAAATTTTGTGACATGACGGAATGTTCCACGTTGTTGAGCGGGTAAAAATATTCTCGGTACTTACGTATTATCCGTGCCAGGAGATTGATCGCCAAAAATGGTTGCCAAGTACCAATCTTGTTTATTGTTGCCAGTCATGTTTTCAAACGCAGTAATTTAACATTATCAAATAACATAGTTAAAAATGGTAATTAATATAAAATAAATATAATGTAATGTAAGTTTATTAAATTTATAACATTGTTAAAAATAGTAAATAACATTATTTTAGTAAAATTAATAAATGGTAAATAGCATAGTAATTAAGAAAGAATAATATAATAGATTATTCCCAGGCATCTACCATGTAGCAAGAAAAAAAATATAGAAGGTTTACTATAATTAGTAATATTGCTCCATGCCTGGCGCAGTTGGCTTAAAACTGACTCGGATAATACGTAAGTACCATATTCTCTTTGAGAACAGCCTTAATGCTGAAAATCTTTTGCAATAATACTATTTTCCATAGATGTACAGCAGCTGCATTGTAGAATAATCGTTCTCTTTGAATTAAAATACGTCATAAATATTAAAAAACTGAAATTTAAGATAATGAACTGCATCAGAATTCATTATTTAATTAGAGATAAATTTCATCGACTTTCAAAAACATATCAAGTTCTATTATCATTCTACTTAAATCTCCAAAGAGATAATTAATGATATTGTGTAGACAGAATACCACATATCTAATATTTAACATGTGCAATCATAATATTACCATAGCTCGTGCTTCAATGGTAATAGGCCAAATTTACTCATACCTGAATAATATTTAAAAAGAAAAAGAGAGAAAGGGGAAAAAAAATTATAAATTGGAGTTGCTATTAAGTAAATACAAATGGATTAATAAATTAAATATGAACCTTATACAATTTAAAATTGGACCACGAGAGAATTAAATATGAATTGGATATGAAAAAACACATGTAGATGTACTCATCAGCCTGGATGCACCCACATGTGTTTTAAAAAATAGTTCAGTATTTCATAATTCTACTGGCATAATGCTAAGAACAGTAGAATCATCCAGGTATACTGAACTATTACCAGACAACAATTGGAAATATTAAAATTGGAAATATTTAAATTGGAATTAAAAAACCATTAAGAATATATAAAATATTTTACTCACATCGATTATCTCAAAAACTTTATATATCACTTCACGAAATTACCACCAGATAACAGTTTTGAAATAATAAAATTGGAAATAAGAACACGTAAAGTGTAGATAAAATACTTAACTCACAATAATAATCTAGAATCCTTAAAATATCATAACTTCTGCATAATATCCATGTCCACATGGCACGCATCATGCATGTTGATTTAGTCGAGTTGAGAGAAATGATTTGAAAGACAAGTTGAGAGCACACTTTTTTAAACACAACCCCATCGATGACACCCCAACACAAAATGATTCAAAATCACACAAAATTATTCTGGTAATAATACACTTATAACAAAATTATATCCGTGAATATATAATTACTACATTCAATTTTAAACCCTGGAAGTAAAATTAATATACAAGCAATAGCTCCAACTATAGTTAAATTAAACATAATATTAACAATATAATCCTCATCTACCTGACAGGTAAAGTGTCGCCATCTGTTGGTATTATAATTATTCATAATTAATATGTAGTTACAAATCCACTTTATTAGTTACATATTCACTTCATTAGATTTAATTATATAAATAAACTTTAAAAAAACATACTATCTTGTAGTTTTACATTAAATTCGAAGAAAATCCTTCGATATGAATAAATCTACACAGTATTAATGTATCCTGCACAGCATTGTAGATAATCTTAACGAGAGTATATTATGTAAAAGAGATTATTTTAAAACAAAGTGCTATTTGCTACCAGCTGTATTAATCCACTGATATATATTATAGACTTATTATTAAATAATTAATGTTTTATTTTTACTACTACTTAAATATATGTTAGACTTGTTATTAAATAATTAATGTTTTATTTTTACTACTACTAAATATATTTTAGATTTCAGAGATTGATTTAAATATCAAATTAAACAATACATAAAAAATTTAAGATATCTCAAAATTTATAAAATTGATAATTAATAGTATTACTACTATGTATCAATCAAATTAATGCAATGCAGCAATTAAAATATTTGTTAAATTTAATTTTCATAGGTAAAAAAATAAAAACTATATATGTATTTATACATATTGCAAATAGATATGTTTGTGAGTTATAATCACCAATGTTATCCATGTATAATCCTATGTGTTAGTGTATAAGATAATTTATAAATGTATGAAAACTTCACATCAATAACACCTTAAACAGAGGTGATCGGCAACGCACAATCACATACTATACAAAGTGTATATAATGTTCAATCAAATATTAAATTTCTTTATATGTTATAATTGTAATTATGTATGTTATAATTGTAATTTTCTATATCTATTGTTATATGTTGTCGCACACAAAAACAATAATTTATTACATACCGTGTTTATATTTAAATGATATAATAAATGTTATTTAAAAGAGTTGATGATTGAATTTATCACAAAAATTGGATAACCATATATTTTTGCTTGATCTCGAATAAATCTAATATTTTTGATATATATATATATATATATATATATATTTACGTATATATATATATATAATTATAATATCTTTGAATTTCAAAAAAACATATCAAGTTCTTGTAACATTCTAATTAAATCTCCTAAGAGATAATTAGTAATAAAGTGTAGACAGAATACCACATAGTTAATAAATTAACAAGTGCAATCATAATATTACCATAGCAATGGTAATTGGCCAAAAATACTGAAAATATGAAAAATATTTTTTTTAAATAATGAGAGAGAAAAAAAAAATATATATATATAATAAACCATAAAATGTTAATAATTTGAAGTTGATATCAACTGAAAACAAATGGATTTTGAAATGAAATATGAACTAAATATAATGGAAAATTGGATAACAAGAGATTTAAATTAGAATTGGATATGAAAAAACACGGGTAGACATAATCATCAGCCTGGATGTATCCACACGTGTTTTAAAAATAATACAGTATTTCATAAATATACTGGCATTTATACTAAGATCAGTATATTCATCCAGGTATACTGTATTATTACCAGAAAACAATTGGAAATAGTAAAATTCATTATTGATTAATTAAAATTAATTGTCGGAACATTAATCAACCAATTTATAATATAGAATCATTTATACACCATTTTTATTATTTTTAAATATTGTTTGCCATTTATACAAAGCTTTATCCTCTCTAAAATGTTATTTTTATTTAATTTTTTATAAGTTAAGTGATATTGAAGAAAATTATTTCAGGTGACAACCATGACATTTTTATATTATTCACTTGACAGTCATTTTTAACTTTTAATTGGCTTTTATAATAATCAAACACAGCCTATTTATTCAAGACTGAAAAAAAAATACAATTTACTATTATTAAAATATTTGATTCACTAAATTTACTAAATCTTTAAAAAAAAAAAAAAAAAAAAAAAAAAAAAAAAAAAAGTATTTTTGTAAGTTATGGGAGGAAAAATGAAAATAGTTAAACGATTATATTTATATAGCTTCTTTCTCTCTTTTATTATTTTTTTCAAAAAGCATATCAAAAGTATTTACATAAGTGTTTTCTATATTTATTGCGAAGTTCTTTTATTTATTTATTTTTAGGGGGGAGGCACTTGGTTTCACCCCCAAGCAAAAAGTTGCAAGCATTTTATAAAACTCTGACGTTATTAAAAATAATGTTTCCAGAAAAATATACAAAAGTGAGTATCTTTACTAAAAGAATCTATATTATAAAGCCAAAACATGCCTTATAAGTAATGCTAACCAATCTATTTTGAATTGTTCATATTTTTATTAACTTCTGACAATTCAGACAATTTAAATTTGTACACAGTCAATTTGTTTGAAACACATGCAATTTGTTTGAAAACCAAGCAGTGTGTTTTGTAACCTTGGAAACCCGAGTTGGATCCCTGGTCTCTGTAAAAATGGATTTGCTTTTTATAAAAAGTCAGGGTTTTTTTTTCCATTTCTGAAGACTTAAGATACTTTGATGGGCAAAAATTCAATTCCATAAAACTACATAAAAATTATTTTTTTCATTATAGTTTTGGTATTTCATTAATTCAAATCCAAAAATTTATTGATGAAGTATGTATGTATCAATAAGTGTGTTGCTATATGTAATGATTGTCTATCGTTTTTTATCAAAGCCTGTTTTCAAGTCATTTATATTAGTCCAGTAGAAATAGCGAAAAAAAGGGCCTTGCCTTACAAAAATTCGGGTAGTTCTGATTTTTGGATATGCTGTAAAGGTTGACCCTCTAATAAAAAAAACCAAGTTTTCGACCTTCTAGACCTTGTGCGTTTTTCACAATATTGAAAAAACCAATATTTTTCGGCACTTTTTTCGATTTTTCTTAAATAGCTCAATTTTAGTGCATTTTACAGAAAAAAGCAACGTTATCATTTTGTAGAGCATAAAATTCTCTACAACATGCAATATTCAGGTTTGTAAATTGTCCAAATAAGGGGTAAGATACGGAGCCGGGAAAATAGGATTAAATTTGGAAAAAATGTAAAAATCTACAAATGACGTTAGTTTTTGCTTAATAACCCACTTTTAGTGCATTTTAGAAACAAAATTGTCATAATCAACTTTTTAGAGCTTTTAAGTAGGTTATTAAGAAAAAACTAACGTCATTTGTGGATTTTTATATTTTTTCAAAATTTAACCCTATTTTCTCAGCTCCGTATCTTACGCCCTATTTGGACAATTTACAAATATGAATACTGCATGTTGTAGAGAATTTTATGCTCTACAAAATGGTGAAAGTGCTTTTGTCTCTGAAACACACTAAAAGTAGGTTATTAAGCAAAAACTAACGTCATTTGTGGATTTTTACATTTTTTCAAAATTTAATCCTATTTTCCCGGTTCCATATCTTACCCCCTATTTGGACAATTTACAAACATGAATACTGAATGTTGTAGAGAATTTTATGCTCTACAAAATGGTGAAAGTGCTTTTGTCTCTGAAACACACTAAAAGTAGGTTATTAAGCAAAAACTAACGTCTTTAGTGGATTTTTGCATTTTTTGCAAATTTTACCCTATTTTCCCGGCTCCGTATCTTACCCCCTATTTGGACAATTTACAAACCTGAATACTGCATGTTGTAGAGAATTTTATGCTCTACAAAATGATAACGTTGCTTTTTTCTGTAAAATGCACAAAAATTGAGTTATTTAAGAAAAATCGAAAAAAGTGCCGAAAAATATTGTTTTTTTCAATATTGTGAAAAACGCACAAGGTCTAGAAGGTCGAAAACTTGTTTTTTTTTTTTTTTATTAGAGGGTCAACCTTTACAACATACCCAAAAATCAGAACTACCCGAATTTTTGTAAGGTAAAATGCTATTTCTACTGGACTATATATATGTGTACTGTAAATAAACTGAGTGTTCAAGCTGAAATATTTACAATGAAATCGCATTATAATGAAAATTTGTTACATTTAAAATATTATTCTTGGAAATAGAATATATAAAACATAATAATATCTTAACATTACTAATAAGATTAAAATTATAAGGAGACTTCATTGATATTTCTTGCAGAATTTTAAGTAAAGATTTTAAACAAGATGATTTATAGTTATATTTATATTGCTGTATGTATGTATGTATCATTCCCATTTTTTTATTTTTAAATGTAGCTTTACACAGATTGAATTTTTTTTCTTGTATTTCAATAAAATGCAAAATATTTACAGAAAAATAAAAATTTGTTATAGTGTCTTTTGTAAATGATTCTTCTTCCTTTTTTCTTGTGTGTGTCTGCATTATTAAAAAAATAAATAAAATGAAAAGAATAAATCACAAGATTCATACTCCTTTCCCAAAAGTAAAAATCCCTGACGGCTCGGCCTACAGGCACAGGTAGATTTCGAAGACGCAGACCGTGTGTCTGAGCTGATTGTGCCTGTTTGTTGGGAATTGCGTAAGAAATGACCTTTTGCTATGATGCGTCATTTGGAAACGCCCACTTCGAAACCTAACTTTTTTGCAGGCGGAGCTGGCAGGTATTCTTTTTTGTTTTTAATTTTTTTTTTGCTTTAAGGGTTGGTCCTATAAAAAACTTGTCAGTATAAAAGTTTTAGATAATATTAAGAGGATTTATAATAAATTCAATCGGATTTGATATCTTCTGAATTGACGAAGTTATGAATTTTTTTCTTTTAACAACCCCCCCCCCTTTTTCCCCCCTTGGGGCCACTTTTAATGATATCAAAAAACTGTCGTACATAATTTTTCGGCCCTTTTCCTAGAAGTAATAATAACTTTAAACGGATTCGATACGTATCATAATTAAGAAATTATGGTTTTTTTTCTGTTTTCACAACCCCCCCCCCCCTCCCCCATTCCTCCTCCCTGGTTCGATTTTGCCCATTAACGAACCTGACAGAGATTTTATGCCCCTTGATTTTATGTATCAGTTTGGAAGAGATTTGTGCAGAATTATGAGAGTTATCGTGTCCATAAAAAAGTGACATAGATAGATAGATGGTAAAGTTTTGAACTGGGGGTGGTTTTGGGTTCTGGAAGTCATGATCGGCGTAGATGTGCAAAATTTTTTCAAAAATTCCAACTTAAGTGAGAACGTAATAGGTAGTATTTCTTACGAAATCTACCTAAAATCAAGTACCTTACATAAATTTTAAGTGCTTTCCCAGAAATATTGGAAACAAAGATTTTAAACTACGAAATAATACGAGGGCTGTTTTTTTCTTCAACCTCCGATGTGCTGTAAAAAAAGGACAACTCTACATAACATAATAATTTTATTACCAAAAGTACAGCAGGGTCTTACTTATTTCTCTACATAATCGCCAAAACGGTTGAGGCATTTGTTATACCGTGACACAAGCTTCTTGATGCCTTTTTCAAAGAAGTCAGCCGCCAGTGAGGAGAGATATGTACACGTAGATGTGTACAAAGCAGACCTTGAAATTTTTCAGAAACTTCACTGATTGTAAACCTTCGTTTAGCTCTGACTACCTGATAAACAAATGCTGAGCGAGGTCTACGGGATCTACAGCTATAGTATAGTGCATCTTGTAGTGCACCGCAGAAATATACTATATCAATTTCAAAATGTTGAGAAAGTCTAATATAATTAAAATACACCTCAAACAATTTTTACCCATAGATCGTTATCTAACGGAATTCTTTTGAGCGTCCCTGTAAATGAACTATAAGTCTGCGTTTAAGCCTCGAACAGTGCGTAAACTTTGGTCGGTTTCTTTTCTTGTGGTTTTTCGGAATCTTTCATGTTTTATGACTTTCTCAGGATGTCTAAAGTTCAGAGGTCAAAACGGGTGCAGTTGACACCATTCCTTTCTTTTATACCTTACCACAAATTGATTCGAGAAGAATGGGAGGATTGATACCTCAGGCTGACTTGAGAGTTTACGCACTAAACGTACCCTTAAGATTCGAACAGTGTAAACTTATACGTCGGTTTCTTTTATTGTGGTATGTCGGAATCTTTGATCTTTTATGACTTTCTTAGCATGTCTGAAGTTCAGAGATCAAAGCAAGAACAGTTGACAGGAGGGGACAGCCGTTGACACCACCCCTTTCTTTTGTTGAATCACTCCTTTCTTTTATTATTGACCACAAAGTGATTCGAGAAGAATGGGAAGTTGCATGAGTTATTGGCAGCTGAGACTGACTTGCTCCAGAAAGCACTAAACTGGATCTTCGTGCTATCTTAAACAAGTCAGCCTGAGATATAAATCTTCCCATTCTTCTCGAATCAATTTGTGGTCAGGTACAAAAGAAAGGGAAGATTCAACAAAAGAAAGGGGTGGTGTCAACTGCTCCCGCTTTGACCTTTGAACTTTAGAAATCCTGAGAAAGTCATAAAACATCAAAGATTCCGAAAAACCACAAGAAAAGAAACCGACCTAAGTCTACGAAATGTTCGAGCCTTAAATGCTACGCACTTCATTTTTAATAGTGAACAATCCATAGTAAACACCAATATCATATATCAATCCGAGTAATATATTTACATGAGTTAGAGCACGAACAGACTGCAGACAGACAAAACCGAATTCATAAACACTTTTCAACTGTGTTGGAAAGCGTTAAAAAGAGAAGCTTTTCTGTCTGTTAACTATTGCTAACCAATACTCTTACAAATTTCTGACATTTTAATGCAGTTAGGAATATTTTTTTTTCTGTGAAAAGTTCTAAGCTGTTTAACCGTCTAGTGTTGTGTATTTAGTGTTGTATTAATGCAATAGGTTTACGAAATACCAGAAAGTTCTATAATGCTGACCGTGGAAAGTAACAAATGAATTTTTTTACACAAAATCTTATATTCACTAACATATTTTGGTACTTGCATACATTACTCGAGGTAGGAAGATACATTATAGTGTCCTCGATAATATTAATTAATAGTAACCATTAACAGCAACTGCTTGTTTATTGCAGGGTTGTATTGAAGGGTATATACTTTCGTGTTATATCGGCCCCCAAGGATGAATCGCCAAGCGACCAAGATTTATCGCCAAATTATAAAGCATATTTGACATTATAATAATAACATTTCGTTACGTACGTGGTCAAGTCATAGCCATATATGATGATATACAGGGTGTTTCATAAAAGATGGGCAAAACTTTAAGAGGTGATAGTTACACATCCAAACAAACAACTTTTATCAAAGAATGCATGTTCGGAAATAAAACGCAAAGGTGCCGGCGCATTTGAAAACTTGGTCAATGCAAACGTTAAAGCTCCATTCCAGTTGCGAGAAGAACGACACTATAGCATACAAATGTGATACAGGGAAGAAGGAGAAAGCGTATGAAAAATTTCGCCTCGATTAATACATAAAAGCCGCTGATCCGAGTGTGCAACTGTCAATCGCGATAGGAACGTATCGGAAGATGTTTCCATTCACTAATAGGGAAAAGGCTAATATGCGTTTTATGTACGGAACAGCAAATGGAAATGGCTCAGAGGCTCAACGATTGTACGAGAGCGGTTTCCCAACCATAAAACATTTGAGCGCTTGCACCAACAGTTGTGTGAGACGAGATCCTTTCTCGCATCCCGGTCGAATGCAGGTCGTGCAAAGACGGATGGAACGTCAGCTGTGGAAAAAGCCACTCTGGATATGGTGGCTGATCAACCAAGTTCGAGTACACGATCAGTGGCTAGGCAATTACATGTATCACACGCCACGACTTAGCGAGTGCTGAAGGATGAACGTTTGCATCCTTATCATGTTTAACGAATCCAGAAGCTGACTCAAATGAATTATCCTGGTCGTGTGGAATTCGCCCGCTGGTTTCTCCAGCAGAACGCGGCAAATTCAGATTTTGGGACAACTGTGCTTTTCACGGATGAATGCACCTTCACACGTGAAGGTGCATTTGACACCAACAGTCAACATGTATGGGTGGATGTAAATCCACAAGCCACTTATTCACATGCTCATCAGCGACGCTTTTCTATCAATACTTGGGCAGGAATAATCGGAAACCACCTACTCGGATCTTATCTTCTGCCAGAACGCCTTGACGGGGAAAAATACCTCACATTTATGCAATAGGTGTGCTGGCAAACATGTTGACCACCGTTCTCCCACACATCCAGCGGGTAATGTGGTTCCAGCAAGATAGAGCACTAGCCCATTATGTACGAGACGTGCGAAACTATCTGCATATAACATTTCCCAACCGATGGATTGGGCGAGGTGGTCCTGTAGCTTGGCCAACGCGCTCGCCAGATCTGTTGTCTCGATTTCTTTTTGTGAGGACAGCTGAAGGCTCTTATGTATGAGACCCCCATTGAATCTGCAGAATACCTGCTGAAGAAGTGCGTGAAGTGCCTGTTGTTTTTCAGATAGTTGGATAATCCTTTCTTCGCTGTTGTACCGCACGCATACACACTGCCGGTTACTATTTTGAACACTTATTGTAATCGCATGTCATTAAACTTGCTTTTGTCACTTAATCGTTCTTTGTGTGTTTTTGCCTCGTATAACAACATCATCTTCGGCGTCCTCCAGCACCTTTGCGTTTTAATTCCGACCATACGTTCTCTGATGAAAGTTGTTTGTTTGGATGTGTACTATCACCTCTTAAAGTTTTGCTCATATTTTATGAAACACCCGGTACATGACATGGTATATAATACGCATATCATGTATATGACGTAAATAATACATATAATGACGTACATAGCACATATATGGAGTATATATAAGGAGTATAATTTGGAGTATATATATACGTATATAAGATGCATATTATAAGCTTTGTGATGGTCTTAGTGAAATTATAGCTGCAACCTTGACATAATCGTAACTGTGCGAGCCGCTATAACATGAAAGTACCATAATATGTATTATATTATATGTATTGTAATTTCTATCTATTGTAAGTATATATTGCATGATATATCTAATGTAAATTTCTCTATGATAGTTTGAATGTACGCAGTAAAAAAAAAGACAAATGTTTCGTAATCTACGAAAATAGTATGTAATTACGAACGAAAATATTCAATAATCTCTTCCGACAGCCCACGATTTCGAAATGCATTTTCTTTTTTTTTATCTGCATAAACTTCAGAAAAAAATACACAGGGTGATCCAGATTTCATGGTACAAACTTCAAAGGTTGGTACAGGTCACTGTAATAATAATTTATTGTATAGGAAACCAGAGTCAAAAATCCATTTATTGAGTCAAAATTGAGTCAAATCTCACTCCAATCCGAAGTCGCATTTTCATTCATAACTTTAAAAGTAGTAAAGATACTTTAATGAAATCCTTACAATTCATACAAAGATGAGTCTGTTGCGAATTTTGTTAAAATTATCTCCACTACTATTAAAGTTAAAAGCGGAAACGCCATTTTGGATTGGAGTGAGACGCCCTGTAATTTTGACTAAATAAATGGATTTCTGACCCTGTTTTCCTATACAATAAGTGACTGTTACAGTGTCCTTAGAGCCCGACTTAGACTATCTACGGCTCCGGGTCAAGCATCATTCTGGGGGACCCCTTTTATCTATTCATAGAAATTGTTCGTGAATTATGCTTACTTGACTAGAACTAAAAAACTTCATACTTATTATATATATACATAAATTATGTAGCAGGTACTATTCAAATCTGTATACAGGGCATCACAAGAAGGATGGCCACAACTTAAAATAAACCGAAATATCCAAATATGATGCAAACTTTAGGTGTTAGCATTGAAATTTTTGAAGTTTGGTACAATTTCTATTTGTAGACCATCCCCTAAGCAAAATATAAGTATTGCTTTAACTCTTGTTTAGATTGATGTCTGAGCTAAAGGTATTTTGAGGAAATTAAAGTTGAAGACCCCGTTTTTTGCTTTATAAGACGATTTCTCATACGACGTCAATTTTAGGTAGCTTTCAATACAAAAAAGTATAAAGCTACCTATTGCAGCCGTTCGGAGGAAAGCAGTTCCGGAAAATTTCGATATATTTTCACCGATCATGACCCCCAGACCCCAAAACCACCCTCCGTCCAAATGTTGATTTATATATATAGATATATCCATATATATATATATATATATATATATATATATATATATATATATATATATATATATATATATATCTGACCTATGTCATACGATAACGCCCGTATTTATGAATCGATTTTGATGAAACTAATTGTGTGTATTAAGGTCACTAATGTCTCGACCGAGTTCGTTGGCCAGCTTGGTCCGCCATCTTGTTTCAAGATGGCGGCCACTTAAAGATTTAAATTAACTTAAAATCTAAAATAACTATACAAAAAAGTTAAAATTTCAAATTTATTTTTTAATTACGTGTTAGGCCTTGATACAAGGATTCCAGAGCTTTTTTTGGTTTACCTCTATCTTAAAAAATGGCTGAGATAGAGCAGTTTGAAATTCTAGGGTGGCTGACATTTTGAAACAAAACAGCACATTAACGCGATTACTCGCAAATTATTTTCTTTCATTGTTGTAATAATTTTCCCAATCATACGCATAAAACTATATATTCATATCCGTTAGGGCCAAAATTGGCGACATTGGCGACAAAATTGGCAAAATTGGCGACATTTGGCAAAATAAGTCTTCATAAATGAAGCCAATTTGGCTATTGCTCAATAATTTGACGAATTTCTTATTCAAATTCAGTATTAACGAATCTTTTGTAAACGTTTCTTTGCATTTTAGCTTGCTGTTTTCGTGTAACATTAGCTAAAATTTTAAAACGTAGATATAGGAAAGCTACCTTTTCCTCCCGGTACAGGCCGGAAGGACTTTTTTAATTCGGCTTTTATTCATATCTGATAATTTGCATCTATACTTTTTGTAACTTTAACATTTTTGTAACGATTTTATGCATTTCTATTGCCTATTCAAAGAAAAATGCTTCTAAAGTTACAGAATTTCGTTAAAAATTCTTCTAAAGTTACAGAATTTCGTTGAAAACGCTTAAAAATATAAAGTGTTATAAAATATAAAGTTTTCGTCAAGAGGTTCATTCTCGACCGAAAACAACAACCATTGTCCCAATGGTTAAAAAGTACTAGTAAGAAAACTAGTAGGAAACTAGTTGAGAAAATGATGGATTTGCTTGACGGGAGTATTTGTTTGCAAAATTTCCTTTTGTTTATCTGCATATGTCATAAGATGTCTAAAAGGAAAATGCCCCCAATCAGTCATCATAAATAGTTTTAACTTGCATCGAGGAAAATGTCAATAATAAATTTCTATTGAAAACAAAGTTATACTAAAATTTTAGCCGTTAGTTTTCTGATGATGTAGCGCGTTCTCTCTCTCTCTCTCTCTCTTTTTTTTTTTTTTTTTTTTTTGGGGGGGGGGGGGGGGTATGGGAAATAGAGAGTGGAAGGTGGGAGGACCGCACTCACTTCTTAAATCTTTCAAAATGATTTTGTCAAAAAGAACTTTGGTCCTTTTTGGAGATTTACGAAAATCCATATTACTGCCATGGAAGGGCCCCCTCAAATAGGGGGCCCGCGGCAGCTGCCCTGCATGTCCCTGCATTAGTCAGGCCCTGAGTGTCCTGTACCAACCCTTAAAGTTTGTACCATGAATTCGAGATCACGAAATTTCCGAGATTTAAAGAAACTTTTATAAACACAAAGTTTCTTTTGCTGTGAGTGATTTTCAGAAACGCTTCCGAGTGGTTTTTATATAGCGTATTAATCAGTTTTTCTAACCATAATATCGGTTTTTAAGATGCTATCTATTCTCCATTAAACATTTTCAACTACGCGATTGAATTTATGCACGCAAGAATAACAAAACAACATTCATGTTAATGTTAACGCTGTTAATTCATGTTTGTTGAACAGGAAAATATTTACATGAGAATGGATAGCATCTGAAAAACCTGTATTCAGTGTTGAGAAAGCTGATTAATGCACTGTTCGTGCATTGTACAGTGTAAACGTTAAAACTACTTGTAAACATTTCTGAAAATCAGTCGCAGCAAAAGAAACTTTATTTTCATAAATGCTTCTTTAAATTTCGAAAATACATTGAGGTTTTTGAGGATAAAGGACGTTTTTCGGAATCATGGAGAGGTTATTGTATATTTTTGCTCGTGATATATATAAAAAGAGAACGCCTGACTAATTGACTGACTCATCAACTCCCAGCTGAAACGATTGAAGTCAGGATCACGAAATTTGGACAGTAGATTGCTGTTAGGACCTAGGCAAGCGATAAGAAAGGATCTTTGAAAGTTTCTACCCGAAGGGGGTTAAAAGGGGGAGGGGGGGGTAATCGTTTTAGGTGATTTCGTCATATCTCAGCAACAATTTTAGGTAGAAGGGCGAAATTCCGGAAAACAAATCTACTAAAAAAAATTGGTTAAACACATATTTCAGCGGTTTTAAAAGTTCACCCTCTAAGAGGGATAAATAGGGGGGGTCGAAAATTTTAGGTGATTTCGCCACACCTCAGCAGTAATTTTAGATAGGAGCTGACTAATTGACTGACTCATCAACTCCCAGCTGAAACGATTGAAGTCAGGATCACGAAATTTGGACAGTAGAAACTAAAGCGTAGGATTCAGGATAACAAATCTACTAAAAAAATGATTAAACACGTATTTCAGCAATTTGAGAAATTCACCCCCTAAAAGGGTTAAATAGGATGTCGAACGTTTTAAGTTATTTTCCATATGTCAGCGGCGTTTTAAGTAGGAACATGAAATTCAGGATAACAAATCTACTAAAAAAATTGTTAAACACGTATTTCAGCGATTTTAGAAATTCACCAATCGGGTTAAACATCGGATATGAGCATGAACCCGATTATGGAAGATTAGACGAATAAGACAACCATTGCTGATTTTTGATTAGATATTTTGCGTAAGACATTTTTAAAAGAAATTTTTTTTTAATCATTTATAAAGCTGAGGGATTCAGTACGATTGCATCAAAATAACATAACTTTTTTCTTATTGTCATTTTAACGGTTTAACGGACATAATTGCATTATTGTAATTGGCGTATTTTTAGGATATTACATTTTTACTTATGTTACACGGAAGGCCAAGGTTAACTCGGGCGAAGCCGGGTGGTTCTGCTATACTAAAATAAATTTATCAGTTTCAATATGTACATAAATAGAAAAAAATATATTTAAGTTCAAAATTTGGAAGTACTGCAATTTTGTCTCACTCCCGCTTTTATCCGATTTAGAACATTTTTTTTTAATCACCTACCAAACCCTATCCTACATTGTAGTCGACAGATTGTCCACCCGCGTAAAGCCGGGACGGGCCGCTAGTTATTATAATAATTTGGCCAGATCAAGAAAATCTGTCTTTTTATTATTATTATTATTTTACCGTTTATACATGTATTACATTCTAAAGCATATTATTAAATATATGCTGCAAGATGCACATAAGATATATAAATATTGAAGTAAATAGGATGCTACTGTATTAAGTTTTTAATGCCACTGAGTTTCAGCTTTTTAAGTTTCGTTGTTGGCATACCTGACCCGGATAATGCATACGTACACAAATTTTCCACAGCATAGTATCAAACAGCTCTTTCGAATCCAGAAGCGAGATTCTTCTTCAGCGCGACAAAGAGAAAAGCACAGCGCGCTAGAAAAAGCAAGACTAGGCAAAACGACAGAGAGGCGGTGGCTTATATACCCGATGCGGGCAGAGAACGCCAAAAAGCAACAAATGAGAAGAAAGCAGCATGAAACAACTGAATGGACAAATAGAGACATCTACCGGAGAACGAAAGAAAACAAAAAAATGGAAATTAAATTAATGCTTTCCAAATACTAGGAAAATCAGGAGTACTAGATAAGTCATTGACTAAGGAGTGAGAATTTTTAATGATGTGGTAAGCTTCCAAAAATCAAGATCAAGATTAGAAGAACATTTTTGTATAATGGTGGTGGAAGAAATGTTGAACCTATGTTGAAAAGACCAACAATGTTGAGCAATAGAAGAACGTTTAAGCTCCTGATTTTGAACGTAACTATTATTTGTGCATTTTTAACGTTGGATTTCCTGCCTTTTAATATTCTTGCACAAAGGTTTTATTTGCTATTTTCAAGCATAGTATCGCTTTATATGGGCTGTAAACAGTGCCAGAAAATATAAAATTGAGGCTTTGAGATATCAGAGTTTCTCAATTGATTTTGAACTATGGAACTGATTTTCACCAACAAAGGTAATAGACTTTCACCATTTGTTTTTAACAACTCTATAAACCTTAAAGTTAATTGCGTCGTGGTCAGAGCCCGATTGACCTGTGAATCTAGGGGAAGCACGGTATTATTTTGAGGCCAGCCTTTCATTTGTCAAAAGTTTTCTTATTTCTTGATTCATAAAAACTCACCAATGATACTAATATTATTCCCGGGAATAGCTTACCCGAGGTCACACACATTTCATTAAACAGCTTTTTTTATGTTCCCTGTATATACAGGGTGTCCTTAATTAAACAACCCTACTTTAAAGTTGTCTAGAGACGAAACTATTGATCAAAAAGTTGTGAAATTTTGCGAAGGACATAATAAAGGAATGGGAATTTGTTTAAGCGGAAAAAAAATTTCTTCACAATTTCGCCGCCAGAGGGCATTTTTTAATGAATTACACATTTAGCATACATTTACGATAGGTTAAAAATTTTATTACAACAAAACATGTTGAACAAAGCTTTTTTCACGACACAGAACACACTGCGGTCAACTGTGGAACATGCAATCTTACGATTCCAGATGGTAGATGAAAATGATGGCTGTCATGTGGAAGATGTTTTATTGCAATAAAATATGTAAACTATCGTAAATGTATGCTAAATATGTAATTCATTAAAAAGGCCATCTGGTGGCGAAATATTGAACTAATTTCTTTTCGCTTCAACGAATTCCTATTCCTTTATTATGTCCTTTACAAAATTTCGCAACTTTCTGACCAATAGTTTCGTTTGTAGAGAGCTTTAAAGTAGCGTCGTTTATTTATGGACACCCTGTACTTCAGATATATTTAGTACCTATAGCTGTATGCTCAATTTCCTGGGTGGTTTCTAACAGGTACATCAGGATGCTATGTGATTAATTAACATCCTATTGGTGACATTCACATTTCCCTGTTAAATAAGTTTCGTGAAGTAGTGTGTGGATTTCTTCTCGCATTAAACAAACTTTCTTTTCACAACAACAACAACAAAAAAATTGTTGGATGTGCCAATCTCAAAACTTTTTTCTATCCCATACAGATTTCACATACACTAAAAACGAATCAGCACCGAATTATACCAAGGTCTAACTAAATCTAAAATTTTATTAAATTCCGTGCATTAGTTCTTGAGATATGACTATCGCTAAAATCGTGTAAATCCTGAAAAATGCAGCATAGCAGCGCCACCTGTTGGGAGATTTAGACCAAAGCTTAATCAACAACAACTTATGTCAACGTCTAACTGAATCTGAAGTTTGATGAAAATCCGTGCATTAGTTCTTGAGATATAGTTATCGTGATAATCATGTAAAAAGTAGCATAGCAGCGCCACCTGTTGTGCTATTTACCCCAAAACGTAATCAGTATCTATTTATGTCAAGGTCTAACAGAATCTGCAGTTTGGTGAAAATCAGTGCATTAGTTCTTGAGATAGAGCTATTGCGGAAATCTTGAAAAATGCATCGTAGCAGCGCCACTAGTTAAGAGATTTACATCAAAAACTAATCCGCAACAACTTATGTCAACGTCCAACTGAATCTAAAGTTTGATAAATTCTGTGCATTAGTTCGTGCGATATAGTTATCGTAGATATCATTAAAAAGTAGCATCGAAGCGTCACCTGTTGGGCTATTTACACCAAAACGTAATCAGCATCTATTTATATCAAGGTCTAACAGAATCTAGAGTTTGGTGAAAATCAGTACATTAGTTCTTGAGATAGAGCTATTGCGGAAATCGTAAAAAATGCACCAATAGCAGCGCCACCTGTAGGGTGATTTATACCAAAAACTAATCCGGAACAACTTATATCAGGGACTAACTGAATCTAAAGTTTTATTAAATTCCGTGTATTATTTCTTGAGATAGAACGCCCACAATATTTTTGCGACATACAGACCGACTCACAGATCCACAGACAGACATTTTCTCAAAACAGTCAAATCGTGTTCAAGATCTTCTAAAACGTGTAAATCCATCGGAAACTGGAAGTGGAAAATTTTCATGAATCCACACTGCTTTCTCCTTGTAAAGATAGAAGAAAGTAAAAAAAATCTGCTGTTAACGTCTACAATTTAACCTTTTTCAATGCACCTTGTAGCTGATTAGCCACATACCTGTTTCTTCCGCATGTAGCATGTATCAAATGAAGCTTGTTATTTTTTTTTTCAAAAAATACATTTTGTATCCCTTATATTTCCCCAATGCTAGAGAGTGGTCACATATTACAACATAAGACTACACTGTTAACCTTTTCTGGGGCAAAATACTTTTATTTGTAAAATGCTGGAATGATAGAATGAATGAATAACACCAGAATTTACAAACAAATTTATTAGAAAATAAGTAAAATCTTTTCTTCACGTAAAGGAAAATTTTCATTCAAAAATTCTGGTGTCGATTTGGTATTTAGAGATTAAAATCAAGTGGTCAAAAAAAAAAAAAAAATAATAATAATAAATAAACCACCGCCCTTCAAGGGGTTAAAAATCTGCAGCAAATTGTCTAGTCATTCGACCGTTTTTAAAGATAACGGTTACTTGCTGAACTTATTATGAAGGGCATATCTGACCATCATATTATGATCAAACTAGAGATAAAGCGTGGTCATATAACCGTTTTTTTTTAATTATTCTGATCCCGAATTCATGGTACAAACTTTAAGGGTTGTCACAGGACACTGTAACAGTCATTTATTGTATAGGAAACCAAAGTCAGAAATCCATTTATTGAGCCAATATTACAGGGCGTCTCACTTCAATCCAAAGTCGCGTTTTCGTTCATAATTTTAACAGTAGGGAAGATATTTTGACAAAACTCGCAACAAACTCATCTTTGTATGAATTGTAAGCGTATTGTAAGGATTTCATTAAAGTATCTTCAATACTGTTAAAGTTATGAACGAAAACGCGACTTTGGATTGAGTAAGACGCCCTGTAATTTTGGCTAAATAAATGGATTTCTGATTCTGGTTTCCTATACAATAAATGATTGCTACAGTGTCCTGTACCAACCCTTAAAGTTTGTACCATGAATTCGGGATCACCCTTTACAGTCGTCACTTTTACGAGAATATGACGGCTGTATATAATTAGCCTTAACCCCTTCACGACGAGCGTCCTTTACAGAATTTTTAATCTTTTATCACCGGTTTTCAAAACAGAAAATTTCGCCTAATTGAATCGCAGAAATGCTACGATTAAATAAAACAAAGCTTACAATAAAAAATAACTGATGGGAATAATAGAGGATTCTAAGCATCTTATGTGACACGTATACGTTGTCGTTCGTCCCCAAGGGATAAATCAAATAATTCCATTTCATAATATAGTAGGTGTAATAACTTCCCTGTGCTGCGCAATTGCCAAGTCACAAGATAATCATTAACTAAAGATGTAGAGACTAGGAGTGATTTGTGAATGAAAATTTCAGAGTTAATAAGATAGCTAAACATGGCTCTACATGATCTCAGAACTTTTTACGGTAAAAGAGTGACGAGACTTGGCTACATTTTTTTACATTTGATGTTTTTGATGGGATTTCACTTCCACCCTCCTGTAATCCTCCTTTTCTTGACTTTGGGCTTTATCTGGACATCATCATTTTCGCCAAGCCCTGTCCTTATTATTTGGAGGTACCAAAAATTGAGAAATAATGGAATGGGTGGACAGTTTCCTGCAAATTTTTAATAGTGTAATGCGATTGATTACATGTATAACATAAACCATTATAAATATCAGAAAATTTTAAATTAAGGGGGTATTCAAAAAAAATATTTTTCCACGCTCAACAACTCAAAATTTTGAGACATTCTCAGACTCATTTTTAAAATTAACAACAGTAAACTTGGCGGCGTGATTTATGAAGACATTTATAAGGGCCCCATGTTTTTATTTTTCGTTCAATTAATTAGAAATTGATTTACAGACAATTATTTTCACAGTACGATCATTTTTTTTTTTTTTTTGTTTCCAGCGCTATCGCTTTGGGAAATTCGGTTCAAAATGTCCACTTTGACAGCATTTTTTGAAATATATTCTGCCTTTATCAAAAAATCGAGACAATACGGACATTATAAAGTTTCTGAATAAGAGAACCTGCCAATTGGATGAATTTTAGAGCAAAAACGAATTTACAAATGTGTCTCAAAATAAGCAGTTTGGATTTGAATACAACCTTAAGGATTTGGGACAATCAAATTCAATTTGTATCAGAATAGATTATGAACTATCGAGTTCAAAATCACCAATGAACTATCATTTGAATTTTTTTTTTTTTACGGTAATAACATGTATCTATTAGCGTTAACATCTCTAAATTGATGATGTCATTTGAATATTACATAGATTATATACAAATTTTCCGAAAATCTAACATGGTGGTCGTGGTATGATCTATTGATATATTTTACACCAGGTTTTGAACTGATTAATATACATTTTCGCCAATGAGATAGCGCATTGGTTTTTCTAAACAACACCGATAACATAGCTTGTAAACTTTGCGAAAGAACATAGCTTTTATAGCTTTATGAAAGAAGTAGCACTTGACTTTTCTAAAAAAATGTGTTAAACCAGCACCACAATTTAATATTTTTTCCCATAATGTATTATGATTATTATGAACTATGAACTACCGAACTGATTTTCACCAAAGACATTTTTTTTTTGTAATAGGAACAACTTACTATGATAACAAATGTCATAAATGGTAACATATTCATTTTGTTGAAGTCATGTCAATATAAATGATTATACTAAATAAAATATAGGAAACTGCAAAATTAAGGTTTCCGAACATCAATTAAGTAATAACTATGGAATTAACGTTCACCAAGGAAATGTTTGCTTCATACTATCAATATAAAAGCAGATTACATTGCCGTAAAAATCCACAATTCGATTATGTTATGTTAATATGACCATAGGCTATACAAAATATTAAAATATTAAATGGCTTCGAGATGCTGAAATTGAATATATTCCATGATAGCTATTAAACTAGCTAAATTATTTTCACCAATGATGCATCATTTGTTTTTTTTTCTGATACTGCTATCAGATTCCATTACCGTTAAGATCTGTTAATTTCATGATGTTACAATATAGCATAAGCTATACAAAATTTTGGTAAAAGGAAAAATAGCGATCATGGAATGAGGAAATTGAACTTCTTTCATGCTAGTTTTTGAACTAGCTTACATATTTCCAGCAAGGAGATACCGTTAGATTCGCATAAATAACGTAGATAAACATACGACGTAAGGAAATTTGGAAAAATTCAAAATGGCGGCCACAGGAAATTTAAATTTCATACACATTGAAATATGTCTCAACGTAATTAAACTGGATTTTACGAATGAGTATCTGATTCTTTTTGTTGCTTAAAACTTTTGACAGTTGTCGGAACATAGTTTTAATGTATTTTAACAGAAATACTAGCGCAAAATTAGCTTAATAACCAAGTTCTAGCTATACACAGCAATACAATGCGGAAACAAAACTATTTTGCAGCTTTTATATTGAAATTTAATACTAAAATCAACATGATTCATGAAAACATTTTAATATTTTATCGATTGCCATAATCTTTTATGTAAATTTAGTTAAAAATTAAGTTATCTTTTTCAATTTTGCATTTTAACGGAAATTCATAGCTCGTGTAATATTAAAATGATTTTGAATATGGAAATGATTTAATGTTTATTTACAAATATCTACAGCATGATACTTCACTAAAACAGATACATGTTATATATTTTAACATTTTAGGCAGTAATTTATTAATATTTTGGGAATTTAAGCATTTGAAATTTGACATTTGCTTTCATGATTTGCAACGGTAAATTAGGCCTAACAGGTACTTTTGAAAACGGGATTTTCGTATATGAAGTTTGATAAGGGGATCTTGATTTATAGCATAATACTTTATGAAAACAGATATCTTTTATCGATTTTAACATTTTAGATTGTAATTTATCAATATTTTGTGAATTATAAGTTATTTTACATTTGAAATTTCCTCGCAAACTTTGTAACGGTCAGTTATGAGTTATGAATGTGTATTAAGCAATTATTTCATTTTTTAAAGTTATAGTAGTGCTTTAAAGATGAAAATTGTAAAAGTTAACCCTTTACAGTGCAAAATATCTTGAAGTTCCTCAACATTTGAAACGTGTAAAGCAAAAAAATTAAACATGCGTATTCACAATGTGAGTGCTAATGTACTCATATTGCCTATACATGTACCATTTAAAAATGAACTTTAAAGAAACACCGAATGCGTTATTTGTTTGAATCTGCTTCTGTTTGGATAATTGAGTAAAAATTCTATATTTTTTCTCGAAATTTAATGTATAGCCAGTATTTTTACACCAAACTTATGCATGGATTAAACATTTTGAAATTTTTAATGAATTTCAGTGGAAAATTGTATAAAAATATTTTATTTAATTAAATTTTGTGGAATATAATGCAATTAAATCTTAATTCTTATTTAGAATACTATTTTAGATGTATTTTTGTGAACTGAGCTTCATTTGGCGTATTTTTTACGGGTATTTTCGATATATCTATCCTCTTGGCAACCATTAACTCGCCAAATTATCCAGCAACCAAAAATTATTACGTAACGATGACATAGTATGTGACGTCATCATTTGTGGCGTAACGGACTAATAACCAATTAGAACATAGGAATTTATTACGTCACATAGCGTGTCCATCACGCGACATATTTTAGCCAATCAGCGATGCTTATAGAGGGCTACGGCTATATAAGGAGGAAATTATCTGGTAAGGCATTCATTTCAAGCTAAACTGTCTTGCTTGTTGGTTGCAGATTTTTAGCTCTAAAGTATTAAAAAAATAGCTCAAATCGCTTTTGCCTTTATCGAACTTTTCTTGCTAAAGTCGCCAAGTGGTAAGAAATTGGCTTAATTTTTAGTTGTTAATGTATTTCATGAATGTTTTATGTATTACGTTTGCTTAATTTTGTTTCTATAGATATTTTAAAACATGATATATGAAAACTAGGAAATTCTTTTAATTTTTATTATTTTTTAGCGAAAAGAAATAAATTTAGGATTGAAATTTAAATTGAAATTTCGTGCCGGTTTTATTTTTCTCAAATTTCAAATTTAATGCCGGTACTTTTTGGTTAGCCGGCGCCAGTGATATATATACGCACACATATATATACACATATAGCTACACATATACATATAAATACATACATATAAATATACACTTATGTGTATGAATATATATATATATATATATATATATATATATATATATATATATATATATATATATATATACATGTATATTTATATACTGGCGCCTGGCTAACCGAAAAGTACCTTAATGCGACCTTATTTATTATAGGATTATTATCTTACTGCTCTTCCGTAATCGGTTCGAATTTGAACTGGCGTATTTTAGTTGGTATAACTAGGCGCATGAGGATGTTAAATGCTACAGTGGCATAGTTTTTCAGTTTAAAGTTAGAAAATTAATCTGTGATTTAATGTATTTGTTTTATTTAATCACATAATTTTACTTGATATTATAATGTGCATAATTTATAATTTTTTTATGATGTTATCACATATATTTAGTCAAGTTTGGCTGTATAATTTCATGAAGTGTTTTATAGCGTAAAAATAAATTGTAACATCACGTATTAATATTGTAAAATGTGCTGAATAATCATAACATTTTTATGAGTAATTTTCACTTACATTTTAATAAAGCTTTCACACTTTAGCATTTTCTCATAACTTAAAATACATTCAACAACAGGGAAACAAGAGTGACGTGGTATTAAATTATTTTATTTATTGTGTTCTGGGTAAGTTTTTCATAATCAGGTTTTGGCTCAACTGGGATATTTTTGCGCTACATTATGGCAAATTTCTACCCATAGTGAGATTTTTGCGGCACAAATTGCGCGATAATTTATTAAACAATACGTTCATCAAAAGTTTTTGTTGCTTTTCTATACTTCTGCAATTTTCTTTATTTTAGGGGAGGGCTTGTATAATATGTTTTAAACTAGTTCGCAGGTTCTGTGTGCAGTTTAGCGATTCACATATTTCGCGCCGGTTTTAATTTATTTCAAATTTCAACTCAATGTCACCCTATTTATTTTAGTGACTATTATCTTTCTGATATTTCTCACGTTGTGGTTAATCTTCCGTAATCGGTTCGAATTTGAACTGGCGTATTTTAATTGGTATAAATTGGCGCATGAAGATGTTTTAACGTGTTTAACTTTAAATTGCTTTGACAGAAATTGTCGCATAGCTACTGTGATCGTTCTCTAAGACCGCTTGGTCGAAAGACGAATAAAAGCCTATATTAACGCATAGTATAATGTTTCTGTACTAAACTTTATGTACAAGAGGACAGGACTATTATAATAACAAAAAAAAATCCCCTATTCAGAAGTTTCTAGCGATAGTACTAGAAGTCAAAACGAACCAAAATTTCACTAGTAGCTATAGTTAAACTGGAAATCTCCGGTTAAACTTTGAAAATTAGAAAAGTCAGCAATTTGTGAGACCGCTAACAGCACTTAAGAATTAATATTATGACAACCTTTACAGTATCTGCATTTATTTTCAATCGCATTATTTAGATGTTTGACACCAACTGTTCCCATGTGATCCGATTATGGAAGATTAACCTCTTTGTCGCCAACCGTGGATATGGACCCCGGTTATAGGGGAGAGATAGAAAAAATGGGTGCTTTCTTGTTATAGCGTCAACCGCAATTAGGATTACGCCAGAGTTATCGCCAAACTTTTATATGCGTCATATACGCCATATATTTACTCCAAATGCTCACTTTTACACAATATAAGTCATGTCATGTATAAATCATACACGTCTTATACACATGTTATAGCTATACATGATACATGGCTATAACTGCTGTATTCTCTCTATATGACTACAACGTCATATACTATGTCATATAATTTGGCAATTTAACAAGAAAGTACAAAAAAAAAAAAAAAAAAAAAAAAAAAGACAGCATTAATTTTAGTGTGTATTAACTACAAATACTTGAATACGAGATTAAATACAAATACACAAATACTTGAGAGTGAGGGACATACTAACTGCGCCTAAGGCTATGGTATCCATATAGTCTGCATTCAAGGGTATAGCCAAATCACTCCTGGGAACTAGCAGGGAACAGCTGTAAATGACATCAGCAATTTCGAAATTTATAGGAAAACAGACAGTTCTCGTCGGGAAACTACTAAAGCGATTTAAAAAAAATGTGCTTTATCTATTTCAGTTTTATTTTATTTATTGTATTATATTGAGATAAAATTCGATCGTTTTTTTTTTTTTTTCTGGAAATTCAGTTACTTTTTACTTTTTTTTTTTTTATCTTTACAAGGAATTTAACAAACCTTTAGATTTAGTTAGACCTTGATGTAAATTGCTGCTTATTCGTTTTTGGTATACGTGAAAATTGTATGAGATAGAAGAAAGTTTTGGGATTGGCACATCCGAGTAGTTCAGTTATGTTAATTAAAAAATAAGTAATTTTTTTTCGTTTGAAAGATTTCAAAACAAATGTATTTCTTATTTCTATTTCTTACCTCAATTTAATGTTTAGTTATAGCTAAAACTATTTTTACTTTCTTCTGTCTTTACAAGAAAAATGTACTGGATTCATGAAAATTTTTGACTTCCGGATTTCGACGAATTTATGCGTTTTAGAAGGTCCTGAACACTATTTGACTATTTTTAGAAAATGTTTGTCTGTCTGTATGTGATAACAATTTTGTGGGCGCTCTATCTCAAGAACTAATGCACGAAATTGAATGAAACTATATATTCAGTTAGTCCCTAATATAAATTGGTGCTGATTAGTTTTTGGTAAAAACCGCCCAATAGGTGGCGCTGCTAGGCTGCATTTTTAGCGATTTCCGCAATAGCTCTATCTCAAGAACGAATGCACGGAATTTAATAAAACTTTAGATTCAGTTAGACCTTGATATAAATGGGTGATGATTCTTTTTAGTGTATGCAAAACCAGTGTGAGACAGAAGAGAGTTTTAGGATGGACACATACGACTAGTTTTTAATGTATTAATCGCTTCAGCAGTTCCCGATTAGAGGTACTTCGATATCAGCTGTTTCCAATAGGACTTCAACAGTGTTGTTTCAAACGTAACTGCTTTTTAACACTTTCCAACATAGTTGAAAATTGTTTATGAATTCAGTCTGTCTGTCCGTGCTCTAACTCGCGTAAATATACTCTGATTGACACACAGTTGATATATGTTATTGATGCTTACTATGTTATGTTCGGTATTGAAAATGAAGTGGCGTCGCGCTTATAGTTCACTTACAGGTACACTCAAAAGAATTCCATTCCATTACGGTCTGTGGGGAAAAATAATTTGCGGCTTATTTTAATGATCTTATACCATTTCAAACATATTGAAATTGATATATAGCACTGAGGCGCACTACAAGAGGTTTATTATAGAACATGGTGTGCGTAGCACTTATAGGTTCTTTACAGGGACACCAAAGAAAAATTCCGTTACATTACGGTCAATGGGGAAAAATCTTTTGCGATTTATTTTAATAATGTTTCACTACTTCAAATATTTTGAAATTGATTTATATCACTGAGTTGCATTACCATATAATACTGTATGCATAACATTCATCGTTCATTTACAGGGACACACAAAAGAATTCGGTTAATCTCTTAACAATAATTGCTGGAAATACGTTTTCAGTTGCTGTATGCGTTTTTCAATTTAACAAATTTTTCGTCTATTACTTGGTGTTTTATAAATTCGGATCGAACGTTTTAGGTCATTTCGCCATATCTCAGCAGCAGTTTTAGGTTGGAGCCTGAAATTCAGGATAACAAATCTACTAAAAAAAAGTTAAACACGTATTTCAGCGATTTTAGAAATTCGCTCACTAAGGGGGTTAAACGTCAGATATGAACCCAATTATGGAAGATTAGACGGGTAAGACAACTGTTGATGATTTTTGATTAGATATTTTGCGTAAGACATTTTTAAAAGGATTTTTTTTTTAAATCATTTATAAAGCTTGCGTCAAAATAACATAAGTTTTTCTTATTGTCGTTTTGACGGTTTATGGACTCACTCCAGCTTTTATCCAATTTAGAACAATTTTTTTAAATTACCTACCCTACATAGTAAGTCGGCACATTGTCCACCCACGCAAACGCGGGGCGGGCCGCTAGCACATGTTAAATTAAAATTGGTTAACACTGTTATGTCTTACCGAAAATTGGCAAATAACTGTTTCGAAAATTACAAAGTCCATACAATGCGAAAGTATAAGTTGGGGGTTTCCACTTTTCAGTAGTTAGGAAAAGCTATTTTGAATCAGAAAATTATTTATTTTGAACATTCGATTAAATTTCCGTAACTGGGTCTTTTTCTATGCGTTGTTGCCACCATGGCTTACAACGTCTTTTAAAGTTAATGTGAATATCGATTAAAAGATTTAAAAAACCCTCTTACTCTAAATCAGAATTGCCTTTGCATTTGGGTGCTACGGATCTGATTACGGAAGATACTTTAAGATGCCGCACTTTGGCGGTAAACTAAAATTTGCGAGCCAAAAAAAAAAAAAAAAAAAAAAAAAAAAAAAAAAAAAAAAAAAAATTCATTTTGTGTACGTTGCATCAGAATAGACCCGAAAAGCACACAGATGTCGCAAACGCACCGGTTCTTTTTCTTTCTTTCTTTCTTTTTTTTTAAGCCAAAATGGATGGGGTTTTTGCCTGGCTTGGTAATTTGGCAATTTTTACTTAGTGTGGCAACCTAGAGTTTTATAATAAAATATGTGTGTTTTATAATAAAATTAAATGTGTGTGTAAATAAATAAAATAAAATATAAAAGTAATTAGTAAATAAAACTAAATGTATGTGTGTTAACTATACAGTGTGAAAAAAAAAATGGGTACATTAAATGAAAACCAGAGGGCCCGTGCGAAGATTTCGCACTGAAATCTAATATTTTTTAGGTACTTCTCTATTAACCCGTCGACCGCTTTTCATAATAAAAATCTACCGCCAAACTGTAAGATTAAACGCCAAAAATGCAGTCCCATTTACTTGATGTCAGAATCATTATGCGTGTTTGTTACGTCATCTAATGGTATTACATTCGACATTTGCGTGTATTTTTCATTATGTTTTTCTGATTTAGTAGTTATTTTATTCAGGGGTGCCCAGAGAGGGGTTTCGTGACGCAAAGTGCGTCATACAATTTATTTTTGGGGGGAATTTAGAGAAAAAGTACATTTTGGGGGTGATTTTTAAAATCTTAATGTTTTCTTTTCTTTTTTTTTTGACTATTAAAAAAATACTTGTTTTTTTAATATCACTTTTAACTTTTTTTCAACATTCAATTTCCAGAAATGTTCCTGTTTTTATCGGTGTCGCGTCAATTCGTCGTGCACAATTCGTCGCGGCTTCAATTCGTCGTGGTGTCAATTCTCCGCAACGAAAATGTTTTTAAAAGCTATGATGATAAAAGTAAAGATAATTTAGTAAAATTATTTAATAGTAATTTGTTTTTTAGATATAGAGAATTATAACTAATAATTTGCAGGCGATATTTAGAGGATTTTTTTATATGTGATTTTTGTGAATTTCCCTACTGAGAACATGAAAGTTTAATGAATTAGAGCAACTAATTTCTTATTTAAATTAGAGATAGAATAAATATGGCTTTAGTTTCACCAGAAAAATGGCGGAAGATTTAGGATGAAATCACCAACATCATGAAAAAATAACGAATAAAAATACTAGAAAAATTAGAATATATATATATATATGCGTACACAGGGTACGACCCCCCCCCCTCCTTATATTTGAAAAAATTAGGAAGTAAAAAAAAGTATTGAGAGATGCAAACATAAAAAACTTTTTGTGATTGAACTGATCATTCCATCAATGCAACCCTCCTCCTCTTTATATTAGAAAGAATTAGGAAGTAAAAAAAGAAAAAGTATTGAAAGATGTAAACATAAATAAAACTTTTTGTGATTTTGTATCATATTTTAGATTTGAAAGTTTTTTCATTTATTTCATCTATACTAATAAAAGAAAGTTGTTTGTCTGTCTGTGTTCTGTTGTGTGTGTGTGTGTGTGCGATGGCTAGCAAAATCTACCGCACGTAGAAGCCTGAAAATGTGGGTGCGAATAGTCCAAGGCAAGTCCTGATGCACCGAAGGCTCAGAATTTTCATATTTTAAGACCCAGGCACCCTTTAAGATTTTTGCTCTAAATTGTTACGAACTTGCCACATTTTTATCCGATTTGCTTTTTTTGGGGGGCCTTTTCTCCATTAAGCTTTTCCGTCATTTTTACGTTCCAGTTAAGACCCTGGATACCTGGGGCCCGGTATAGGGGACCATGTTGAAGTTTTTGTCCCCTAAGTTTTTAATAACTTGCTCTCTTTTAATCCGACCGTTTTCGTGTTTGGTGAATTTTCTTCATTTATTTATTCACTCATTTCTACATTGCAAAACTTAACTTTTTATGCGTCAGTTTGTCATATAAGTTATATTTAGTGAAACAGTCCTTATGCTCTGACATGCAGGGGAAAAATTCATTTTAGTACGACCAAAAGTTACCGAGTTTCAAATTTGGAAATATTTGGCACTGAAATAATGTACGATTTCGATCTAACCGCACATATCTTCGGTCACCATGTTAAAAGCAAAAAATTTCTGAATTTTAAACTTGCATAACACGGTGAGTTTTGATCGTACAAAAATGATTTTTTTTTTCATTAATATATCAGAGCTTCAGGATTGTTTTACTAAATATAACTTATAGGACACGTAGGCTGTATAAATAGTTAATTTTTATAACTTATTCATCAGAATTGCATTTTTTAATCCAAATTTTGTCCAACATAATTATTTAGCTAATTTCAAATACTTTTGCAATTGGAACTATATGCCTAAGACTAACGATTAAAAAAATGATCCATTGGTCGACGTTTGGAAAAAACACACTGTATGTTAACAAATATAAAAAAACATATTCTGGAAAAATGGAAAGGATGACAATTCTATAAAACAAATTTGATAAACGTCCGAAAACAAGTAGAAGTAAATTAAAATACGAGGGTCGATCCATAAATAAGGTTCCCAGAGAGCTCCAGCCTCACGGGAAGGTGCGAGGCGAAATACGGCAACAGCGTTGTGCGCGGCTGTTCTCGTACTCGCTATTCTCCCGGCCACGCTTCGCTGAGCCGCTCATTCTTGGCTCAGCAGCCGTCCGAGATGGACGTTCCCATTGTTGATCCCGCCAAGTGCGAGATTCGTCCAGTTATTGTGCAACACTAAGAAATCTCAGGCGAGCAATCCAGAACAGCCGGCGAGGACGACTGACAGCCGGTGTAACGTCGCTTCACGACAACGCCCGACATCACACCCAGTTAAACCCTGTCTCCTGTCAAACCCAGGAACTTTTGACACAATTTGGGTGGACTGTCATGCCCCACCCATCTTACAGTCCGGACTTCGCACCTAGTGATTATCACTTGTTCACCAAATTAACCCTTTCAGGGGCAAGGTACTCTTGTAGCTAAAATATTGAAATGATTGATTGACACCAGGATTCACGAACGAAATTTATTTTAAAATAAGTAAAAGCTTTTTCTCATGTACCTTATAAATTCAAAATTTTATTATAAAATTCTGGTGTCATTGTGGCATTTTGGAATTAAAATTAAGTGGTATATATAATATACCGGTGCCCTTCAAGGGGTTAAAGGAACACTTCCAACGGTTTCGGAGCGACGATGACGTCAAAGAGGTGAAATGCATCCTCAACGGGTTGGCGCCGGAGTTCTACGACATTGGGATACAGAAATTGGAGCACCGTCTACAAAAATGCGTAGAAAAAGATGGCGATTATGTAGAGAAATAGAGCAAACTTTCTTCTTTCCAACGATGTAAATTTCTATGAGAATAAACAATGTAGTCTCTTTGTAAATTTGATGGGAATCTTATTTCTGGATCGACCCTCGTAATAATAAACTTCATTTTTTCTTTCCGCAGACTATGCTGTTTAACATATGAAAACTATATTTTTTCATTATTTTGCGTAAAAGATTACACCAATCTAAAAGAAATTATTATGTTGTAAAAAGTATTTTCAGAAATGTGAGCTACAAGTTTTAAAAATGCAATGTTTAAGCCACTGAATGTTCATATATATTCAGAAAAAACGATATGCAACCTTTGTATTTAAGATTTATTTTGTAATAATTTATTCTAAAGACTAGTCTTCTCTCTCAAAGAGAGGGAAAAAAAGTTTAATCAAGAGTTTAATAATTTTTCTGAATATATATGACAACTATACAAAACAATGACTTAAACATTGCATTTTTAAAACTTGACAAGTTTTTTATACAACCAATCCTTATAGAAAAAAAAAAAAAAAAAAAATTCAAAACAGAAAAAAAATTCTGCCGGCTCCTCCTGCAAACAAGTTAGATTTCGAAGTGGGCGGTTTCAACTGTCGCATCATGACAAAAAGGTCATTTCTTCCGCAATTCCCAACAAACAGGCGCCCCACGGTCTGCGTCTTCGAAATCTACCTGTGCCTGTAGGCCGAGCCATTAGGGATTTTTTTTAATTTATACTTGTTTATTTACATATTATCTGCAGTTTGTGACGCGAGTCGTGATCACTGTTGAATATTCGCCGAAAGGAGCATATACCAAGAGGAACAACCTTGTTTTTCCCAAGTGTGTCCCTTCTTATCGTTGACCAAAAGTTAATTCCTAAACTGGTTATTAGATTTAGAGATATACACTCTAAAAACAGAAAAAAATGTTTCTTAACTTACGAAACAAAATATAACAAAGGGCAAAAATATACAATACCCTCTTCCGAGTTGCCCACGATTCCGAAAAGCGTTCTGTTTCTTTAGAAACCTCAGAAACTAATATATTTTCGAGAATTAAAAAAGCATTTATGAAATCAGTTTCTTTTGCTGCCTTTGATTTTTGGAGACGTTTGCAGTTTTTATAGTATATTATTATACCAGTTTTCTCAAACCGGAATACAGGTTTTTCGGATGTTATCCATTCTGGAGTAAACATTTCTATGTTCAACAAGCATATTTTGTGCAGACGAACATGATAAATTAACACCATTAATTATTATTATATTTTATCTAATATACAGGGTGTCTATAAAAGAATTCCGGAGTTTTGAAGCAAAAATTTTTAGTTAAATCATAAAATTAGGTTAATGTTATATATATGTACCTAAAGGTAAATTTATCAAGATTTTTACCATTTAGTAGATTTTAATGTGTTTGTGGCACGGCACACATCCAAATGGTATATTCAACCTCTTCGACTGCGTCGTCTCAGCGATATTTTCCAACTTCGTTCTCATGAAGTACGGATTCTATCGACGTTCTCTTCTGACACTCGTGACGTACCGGGCGATCTTTGTTTTAACAACACACTTCCCGTTTCTTTAAACGCACGTAGCCATTGACGAATGGTTTTGTCCGTAGGCGCATTACCACCATACTCGCGCCGAAAGTTCCGCTGTACACTGGTAACAGATCCAGTTTCTATAAGCCATATCACACACTGAGCCTTTTGTTGTGGCGTCGCTATCGCACTGCATTAACTGAATGGAATGGGCGTCTGCTACGTTACTTCAAGATCAATGACGTGCAGCGCTACTAAAGTTTGAAAAAAAAAAAAAACTGGTGTGGATAAAATTTTATGAGCTACTGATTTCTTCTGAATTAATTGACCTGATCTAACTCATACCGTTAACTTGATATGATTTTTTAAACCCCCAGAGTTCTTTCATGAACACCCTGTATTAAAGCAAGAAGCAAAAGTCTTAATTTTTCAGTGCAAATCCGCCCTTACTGTGTTATGCATCAGCTTTTTTTGAAGGGTGAATAAAACAGGAAATAGAATTAAGAAGAATCAAGAACGCTGGGGAAAGAATACCTCGCCTACTGGCCTGAATGCTCCCAACCCTACTGCTAGGAAATACTCCTTCTAAATTCTTCTTAATTCTATTCTTATTTCCCCTTCCTGGAGGGAGTATTCATTCTTCCACCTGCTTTGTTTGAGAGAGAGATGAACAAAATGTATTGGTGATTGCAAGGGGAAGGGAGGGAGGCACTTTCACTTTTTCTTTTAAAGCAGAAATGGAAAGGGAAATGGGAGGGGGAGTTCCTCTTCTGTAGAATTTGAAAAAGGGTTCTTTTCCCCAGGATGAAAACATTTAATTTACAACCAGATAACAACATTTTTGACATAATTTTTCACGAACTGTATATATTTAAAACAACCTTTATACCTTTATATTTTTAAAATTTTCAAAAGCTTTGGATAACAAAAGCTTTTTTATAATGTTTTCTTAAGATCACTTTCATCACTAATTATCAGTATTTTTTATTTGGGGTTCATTTAAGGTTTTATCACGGACCCGGGCAACGCCATGATGGTCAACTAATCTGTTTTCTCAACCTGGAATATAGGTTTTTACGATGCTATCCATACTCAATTAACTATTTTCAGCTGCGTAACTAAATTTATACCTGCAAGAGAAACATGATAATATTAATTTTAATGTAAATGCTGTTAATCTAACATGCTTCTCTGTGAAACATGTTTGCATGAACAGGAAAATTTTTACTTGAATTGACAGCATCCAAAAAACTTATATTCCGGGTAGAGAACGCAGATTAATACTCAATAAAAACTACTTGGAAACATTTCCGAAAATCAGTAACAGCAAAATTAACTTTGTTTTTATAAATGCTTTTTTAAATCTCTAAAATATATTGGTTTCTAAATATAGGGTTGTTGGCACGTCATGGTGCCTTGGAAAAACTTTCTGAAACAAATTGGCACGAGGATGTGAAAAGGTTCGCCGACCCTGGACTAGAACATGCTTTCTCAGGGGTATAGCATAAGTAGAATTTATACAAAGAGACACACAAAAGAATTCTGTTATATTATGATCTGTCAGTAAAAATCATAATATATGACAGAGTTGCATGTTTTACAAATGATCATTCATCACATCATAATATACAACAATAATCAATCATTTGTATGCTTATTGTAAACAACAACAAATAAAATAAACAATAAACATTAAGTTTTGAATATCATTTTTATTATTCCTTTCCAGATAACCTGCTGAAATTCTTAACTTGCTGAAATAACTGAAGACATGGATTCATCTCGTTGCGTGTCACTTCCAGCACTCTTCTCCCGTTGGCACCAGGATCAGGTAAATATGGAGGAGGGAATTGATATATGGTGTCCTAATGATTCTTTCTATTTAGGTCGAGCAGCTTCCTGGAGTCAAGTGGAGAGCTGGGGCTGGGAGGAAGAAGCTGAAGAAGAGGAAGAAGCTGAAGAAGAACCAGAGGAGGAAGAAGCTGAAGAAGAGGAAGAAGCTGAAGAAGAACCAGAGGAGGAAGAGGTGGCACCCACGCCACCTAAAAAGGTAAAGTGGTGGCAGAGAGCTTTGGCTTTCTGCTGCTGCTGTTATGAAGCAGATTATTAAATGTGAAATTGAAATTATGCCACCCCCCCTTTTTTTTCCTTAAAATTTACCTAGCAATAGATTTTGATTAATTAATAGTATGACATTTTTTTTCAAGCTAAGTTTTTAAAATGTTTTAAAAATTCTGAAAATAATAGATACATGCATCAGTCCACATGCAACTTTTATTTGTAAACTTGTAATTGAATTCTTAACGACTTTTAAACATCAGCATTTTAGAGAATTCTTCCTTTAAATATCTTCATTTTTAAATGTTTTGCCATAGTTGGAAATATTAAAATACAGTTACATAAATCTAATAATTTAATTGAGTCCTTAGATTGTAAAGGCAGTAAGATTGTGTTTTCGATAATCCATTAAGATATTCACTTAAAATATGTTTAATAGTAATGACTTTTCAGTAATATAATAATAATAATGTTCCTTTCAGACTCTAGAAAGATAATTTTGATTTACATGGTTTAAATTAATCAAGTTCTTGAGGTACTTTTCGGTTATAGAGATGCCAATTTTAGCCTTGCACCAAAGTTTTTAGCAAAATATATTTCACATTGTCAAGTGTGGCAATCTATTTATTTTTCGGTATTTTACTCGGTTGATTTTAAAACAGCATTGGCACAATTTGGGTTTAAGGAAGTGTGATATCTTGCAGAATGTCTTAAAAAGATATGAAAATAAAACTGATTGAGAATTATGCTTGTTTATGCGTGAAAAGAATAGTTTCTGATTTTATATATTAGATAAAATACTTATTTTTGTTCAGTTTAGTCTGTACATATTAAATAAAGTTTAAATATTGAACAAATTGCTTGTGTATATGAAACAGTGAATAGGTTGCAAACTTTTTTTTTTCGTATGCTCAGGCATTTCTTTATCTCACTAAGACTCCAATAAAACAAAAGTATTTGTAACAAGCTGCCATCTTATAACCTCATTTGTTATCTTTCAAGAATTTCACTTATTTTTATGATGAAGGCAATTTATTTTTTTTAGGAAAACTCAAAAGCGTAAATATAGAATAAAGCAGTGTTATTCCAACTGTCCTAAAAGATATAAAACAAATTAATCAGCAATAAGCGTATGTGTGCACCTTCAAGTCGATATTTATTTTGTTGTTGCTGATACCTGGTGTCATAAGTGCTGATATTTTTGTCAATTTTAAACGAAATTACCAGTTTTAGATACCCCTAGTGAAATAAGAAGTTTCATATTTTTCTTATTTGGGATTTTTTTGTCAGATTTTGTGTCAAATAATACGGTAATTTTTTCTTTAAAAATTTTCCATCATTAGGTTTGATTCTGCATTTAAAAAAAAATTATCTGGGGGGACACTCATGCCGCGATCTTTTGACGAAATTTGCCGTTTTACGCGATCGGTTGACGAAATTTTCCGTTTTACGCGATCTGTTGACAAAATTTGCCGTTTTTTTGTGATCTGTTGACAAAATTTGAAGTTTTTCACGATATTTTGATAAAATTTGTGGTTTTTTAGCAATTTTTTGACGAAATTTGCCATTTTTCGCGATTGTTTGACGAAATTTGCTGTTTTTCGCGATATATTGACAAATTTTGCCTTTTTTTGTCGCAATTTGTCGTTTTTCGCAATGTTTTTGATGAAATTTGTCGTTTTTTCGCAATTTTCTGACGAAAGTTACGTTTTTCTCGCGATCTTTTGACAAAATTGGCGACTTTTTTTCGAACGAATAACGAGATTTTTTTGGAGATCATTTGCCGTAATACCGATACATTTTACATCCGAATTTTCGCATTTATGACCGATATTTTTTTTAATTTTCAGAAATCATTGCCTTAATTTTTCGGAAAATTCGGACCAGAATCACCCCTGGGTTTACATTTCTAATACATAATTTGTTTTTGTGCTGGTATTTGATTTGCCATCATATGGTGTCCTGGTTATCGAAATGTACAATTATGCAGCTTTGTTAGATCATTCGTGCAATCAAGGATAAGTTAATATATATATATATATTTAAATTAGTAATATACAGAATGTTTTAAATAAATACTGTAAGAAGACCTGCATGTATCTTTCTAAAAAATACCTTTCTCGCAGTTAAAAAGCATTTTTTACTCAGCTTCATAACACATATTTTGTTTTATATACAGATTGTTTCAAATAAATACTGTATGTGGACCTGCATGTATCTTTCTAAAAAATACCTTTCTCGCGGTTAAATAGCATTTTTTACTCAGCTTCATAACACATATTTTCTTTTATGTAATTGTTGTAATCTTATATTGTGTTAAGGGCTGTCCTTAAATGATGTCACACTTTTTTTCAATATTTTTTTACCCCCCTCCCCCCTTTGTCTCACAAATTGTCACACTTCACCATACCCCCTCCCCCCTCTTTTGTCACATGTCACACTATATTACATAAACATATACTTGCAGTTCAGAAACAAAGCACAACGTTATAGATCATATTTCAAATTTTATTTTTAAACTTTAACTATGTGTTTTAATGACATTTGTGAGCATAACAATAAAAATGATTCGTGCACTTATTTTGTATGAAGTAAGATTAAGGTTTACAACAAAAAATATAATTAATATACAAAAGTAATAAAATATTAATCAGAAGGAGCAATTGATTTTTTTTTTTTTTAAAGAAAGGAATATAAGTAAAAACAAATCACATGAAAGTTGTTTTAGCCCTGATTAAAAAATACTCTCAAATTCTGGTAATTTCAAAATAACTTCAAAATTTAATCTGCTGATTTTAAATGATTTTATTTAAATCAAAATGTGTGATGGCACACTTCTTCTTAACCCCTTCCACCCCCTTGTCACAATTTCATGAACCCCCACCCCCCTCCAAGTGTGACATTTATGGACGGCCCCTTATATTATATTTATCAGTATTTTCAGTGGCATTTCATTACACATATTAAAATTTTGCTGGCTCAGGCACCTTAGATACCCACATTTGAAGACAAGCGAACTTTAGATACCGAAATTTGAAGAATGTAACCTTAAATACCCAAATTTAGTCGGCTCGGGATCCTTAGATACCCAAATTTAGTTGGCTTGGGAACCTTAGATACCCAAATTTAGTTGGCTTGGGAACCTTAGATACCCAAATTTAGTTGGCTTGGGAACCTTAGATACCCAAATTTAGTTGGCTTGGGATCCTTAGATACCCAAATTTTGTCGGCTTGGGAACCATAGATACCCACATTTGAAGACAGGGGAACCTTAGATACCCAAATTTGAAGAATGTAACCTTAAATACCCAAATTTAGTCGGCTCGGGATCCTTAGATACCCAAATTTAGTTGGCTTGGGAACCTTAGATACCCAAATTTAGTTGGCTTGGGAACCTTAGATACCCAAATTTAGTTGGCTTGGGAACCTTAGATACCCAAATTTGAAGAATGTAACCTTAAATACCCAAATTTAGTCGGCTCGGGATCCTTAGATACCCAAATTTAGTTGGCTTGGGAACCTTAGATACCCAAATTTAGTTGGCTTGGGAACCTTAGATACCCAAATTTAGTTGGCTTGGGAACCTTAGATACCCAAATTTGAAGAATGTAACCTTAAATACCCAAATTTAGTCGGCTCGGGATCCTTAGATACCCAAATTTAGTTGGCTTGGGAACCTTAGATACCCAAATTTAGTTGGCTTGGGAACCTTAGATACCCAAATTTAGTTGGCTTGGGAACCTTAGATACCCAAATTTGAAGAATGTAACCTTAAATACCCAAATTTAGTCGGCTCGGGATCCTTAGATACCCAAATTTAGTTGGCTTGGGAACCTTAGATACCCAAATTTAGTTGGCTTGGGAACCTTAGATACCCAAATTTAGTTGGCTCGGGATCCTTAGATACCCAAATTTAGTTGGCTTGGGAACCTTAGATACCCAAATTTAGTTGGCTTGGGAACCTTAGATACCCAAATTTAGTTGGCTTGGGAACCTTAGATACCCAAATTTGAAGAATGTAACCTTAAATACCCAAATTTAGTCGGCTCGGGATCCTTAGATACCCAAATTTAGTTGGCTTGGGAACCTTAGATACCCAAATTTAGTTGGCTTGGGAAGCTTAGATACCCAAATTTAGTTGGCTTGGGAACCTTAGATACCCAAATTTAGTTGGCTTGGGAACCTTAGATACCCAAATTTAGTTGGCTAGGGATCCTTAGATACCCAAATTTAGTTGGCTTGGGAACCTTAGATACCCAAATTTGAAGAATGTAACCTTAAATACCCAAATTTAGTCGGCTTGGGATCCTTAGATACCCAAATTTAGTTGGCTTGGGAACCTTAGATACCCAAATTTAGTTGGCTTGGGAACCTTAGATACCCAAATTTAGTTGGCTTGGGATCCTTAGATACCCAAATTTGAAGACTGATCCTTAAATACCCAAATTTTGTCGGCTTGGGAACCTTAGATACCCAAATTTAGTTGGCTTGGGAACCTTAGATACCCAAATTTAGTTGGCTTGGGATCCTTAGATACCCAAATTTGAAGACTGATCCTTAAATACCCAAATTTTGTCGGCTTGGGAACCTTAGATACCCACATTTGAAGACAGGGGAACCTTAGATACCCAAATTTGAGGAATGTAACCTTAAATACCCAAATTTAGTCGGCTTGGGATCCTTAGATACCCAAATTTAGTTGGCTTGGGAACCTTAGATACTCAAATTTAGTTGGCTTGGGAACCTTAGATACCCAAATTTGAAGAATGTAACCTTAAATACCCAAATTTAGTCGGCTCGGGATCCTTAGATACCCAAATTTAGTTGGCTTGGGAACCTTAGATACCAAAATTTAGTTGGCTTGGGAACCTTAGATACCCAAATTTGAAGAATGTAACCTTAAATACCCAAATTTAGTCGGCTCGGGATCCTTAGATACCCAAATTTAGTTGGCTTGGGAACCTTAGATACCCAAATTTAGTTGGCTTGGGATCCTTAGATACCCAAATTTGAAGACTGATCCTTAAATACCCAAATTTAGTCGGCTCGGGATCCTTAGATACCCAAATTTAGTTGGCTTGGGATCCTTAGATACCCAAATTTAGTTGGTTTGGGAACCTTAGATACCCACATTTGAAGACAGGGGAACCTTAGATACCCAAATTTGAAGAATGTAACCTTAAATACCCAAATTTAGTCGGCTCGGGATCCTTAGATACCCAAATTTAGTTGGCTTGGGAACCTTAGATACCCAAATTTAGTTGGCTTGGGAACCTTAGATACCCAAATTTGAAGAATGTAACCTAAAAAACCCAAATTTAGTCGGCTCAGGATCCTTAGATACCCAAATTTGAAGACTGATCCTTAAATACCCAAATTTAGTCGGCTTAGGATCCTTAGATACCCAAATTTGGTTGGCTTGGGAACCTTAGATACCCACATTTGAAGAATGTAACCTTAAATACCCAAATTTAGTCGGCTCGGGATCCTTAGATACCCAAATTTAGTTGGCTTGGGAACCTTAGATACCCAAATTTAGTTGGCTTGGGATCCTTAGATACCCAAATTTGAAGACTGATCCTTAAATACCCAAATTTAGTCAGCTCGGGATCCTTAGATACCCAAATTTAGTTGGCTTGGGATCCTTAGATACCCAAATGTAGTTGGTTTGGGAACCTTAGATACCCACATTTGAAGACAGGGGAACCTTAGATACCCAAATTTGAAGACTGATCCTTAAATACCCAAATTTAGTCGGCTCGGGATCCTTAGATACCCAAATTTAGTTGGCTTGGGATCCTTAGATACCCAAATTTAGTTGGTTTGGGAACCTTAGATACCCACATTTGAAGACAGGGGAACCTTAGATACCGAAATTTGAAGAATGTAACCTTAAATACCCAAATTTAGTCGGCTCGGGATCCTTAGATACCCAAATTTAGTTGGCTTGGGAACCTTAGATACCCAAATTTAGTTGGCTTGGGAACCTTAGATACCCAAATTTAGTTGGCTTGGGAACCTTAGATACCCAAATTTGAAGAATGTAACCTAAAAAACCCAAATTTAGTCGGCTCAGGATCCTTAGATACCAAAATTTGAAGACTGATTCTTAAATACCCAAATTTAGTCGGCTTGGGATCCTTAGATACCCAAATTTGGTTGGCTTGGGAACCTTAGATACCCACATTTGAAGAATGTAACCTTAAATACCCAAATTTAGTCGGCTCGGGATCCTTAGATACCTAAATTTAGTTGGCTTGGGAACCTTAGATACCCAAATTTAGTTGGCTTGGGAACCTTAGATATCCAAATTTGAAGACAGGGGAACCTTAGATACCGAAATTTGAAGAATGTAACCTTAAATACCCAAATTTAGTCGGCTCGGGATCCTTAGATACCCAAATTTAGTTGGCTTGGGAACCTTAGATACCCAAATTTAATTGGCTTGGGAACCTTAGATACCCAAATTTTAAGAATGTAACCTTAAACACCCAAAATTAGTCGGCTCGTTATCCTTAGATGCCCAAATTTAGTCGGCTCGGGATCCTTAGATACCCAAATTTAGTTGGCTTGGGATCCTTAGGTACCCAAATTTGAAGACTGAACTTTAAATACCCAAATTTAGTCAGCTCGGGATCCTTAGATACCCAAATTTAGTTGGCTTGGGAACCTTAGATACCTACATTCGAAGACAGGGGAACCTTAGATACCCAAATTTGAAGACTGAACCTTAAATACCCAAATTTAGTTGGCTTGGGATACTTAGGTACCCAAATTTAGTTGGCTCGGGATCGTTAGATACCTAAATTTAGTTGGCTCGGGATACTTAGATACCCAAATTTAGTTGGCTCGGGATCCTTAGATACCCAAATTTTGTTGGCTCGGTAATCTGTTAGAAACCAAGTGTTAGCGGAGAGGTAAGGGCCAGTTTTATGGGGTGGAGGAGACTGGAAAAAAAAAAATCTATATATATATTTCAATTACGTGACGCAGAGATAAGGCTGAATTTCTAACTTACCATATGGCAACAAACGTAGTTTCCAGCCAATATGGCGGTCAGTCTGAGAGCCGTCAAACTCAAACTAGCAATTATTAACAATAAAATAAAATGTACCTAATCCAATGCGTTTGAGATGATTAATCATTTTAATTATGAGTAATATCGTTAATTTCAGATGAATTAAATTGGATAATTTGCATGAAAAACCCATTTATCTAAATTAAGGAGGGAAGGCGTTAACCCATCGTTTGGGAATCTATCAGAATCCAAGGGTTAGCGGAGAGGTACGGGCCAGTTTTATGGGGTGGAGGAGACTGGAAATTAAAAAAATATCTATATATATATTTCTCTTACGTGTTGCGGAAATAAGGCTGAATTTCTAGCTGGTCAGTCTGAGAGCTGTTAAACTCAAATTAACAATTATTAACAATAAAATAACATGTACATTATCCAATGCATTTGAGATGATTCATCATTTTAATTATGAGTAATATTGTTAATTTCCAATGAATTCTTAACTCTTATTTATAATGAATTTCATACTGAAATATCACACAAAAAATTGGAGAGAATAAAAGTATCAACTGTCTAGATTGCACCTGCTGCCATCTGTTGACATCTCATTGAAGTTAAAAATAATTTCTTTAGCAAAAATTTATAATCAAATAGAACAGTAAAATGTCGAACGAAATGATGATACATATAAACTATTTTCCTATCACGTGGTGTTTTTTTAAATGAATTTAAGCCGTGCTGTACAACATTGAAGGTGCAATGAGTTTTAAACTAATTGTGTTTCCAAGATCATTTTTTCATAGTATTTAAATGATTTATGCTCATTTGAGCACCAACTAAATGCTTTTTTAAATTGTTTTTAACGAGGTATTTAATTACTTTTTTTACATTAAAAAAATTGTCAATTTCATATGTTAAAATGATTTATGGTAGTACATGACGTATGTCGTCTAGAGTTGCTGAAAAAACAAAAAGGGCTGCACTAGCGAAGCGAACTGGGACGGTGTAACGGTCTGAATGTGAATTGTTTCGCAATTCACGTGGGTTGGCAAGCGTTAGCGAGTAGGGGGTCAAAAACCTTATTTTCTAGCATTGAACTTTAAAAGCAGCAGCATCCGTCTTCTGATTATTCTGGCTTTTTTTTTGGGGGGGGGGGAGGGGGGGGGGGAGAGAAAATAAATTCATTTTCTCATAGTTCACTAGTTAGTATCTATGAGAAATCGATTCTCAGGATAATTTTTTTTCAAATTAAAGTAATTCGGTTTTATTAGAGAGAAACAATAAAGCTTCGTGCACGTATTAATGTAGTAATTTTTTAAAGTAGACAGTTTTTTGATATAATAAATTAATATTTATTTTTCTGTTTAATTTCAATATTTCATTTTTTGCTTTACGACCCCAAAAATATGATGATGTATACTACCCGTAAAAGTCAGCTAAAATTTTTAGATGAAATAACCCTCTTTGTTGATACCAGCTAAAGGTGGTTTCACCATAAAAAGGACACTGCACCCTGATTTCGATTTCAAATTACTTTAATTCATTTTTTAACTGATTCCTCAATGAAAGACAAAATCATGTTAAAAAAAATATATATATTAAACTTTGAAATGTAATAACTGAGTCAATTTTTGTAGTACAGAAGTCAAACTTTTACTAAATATAGCTATAGGGATTGGGGGGGGGGGGGCATATAAAAAGTTGGATTTCGTAATTTTTACAAAATTGATTTTTTTACTTTAAACAATGTCTCAACATGAATATTTACTTCAATTGAAACGTTTTTGTAATTGGAACTATATGTCGACAACCAATGGTTGAGAAATTAAACGTCGGCAATATATAACATATTGCACCTTGTATATAAAATGCATGTTAGCCAGCAATCCCTGCTGTTCAGCATGCTTTGACGTTTATATGGAAAAAAATATTAATTAAAATTACTCAGGGAATTGCAAAAATGAGTGGGAATCCTATTACATTAGTTCCCCAAGAAATCATAAATAAGCCATGGTCCTAAACTGGCTTGTGTCAACGAAGAAGCATACCATGGATGGTGCAATGGGTGACAGGGAGGTTTCATTGGGTGCAATTTAATTCCATTCCATTAGATACCCTGATATTTATATTTGCTAATCATGAAAATCACGGCAGAGCAATGCCACCTGTTGAGCGATATATATTAAAATCTAAACAGCACTAATTTATATCAATAACTATATAAATACAAAGATTCATGGAATTATGTGCATTCATTCTCGAATTAGAGTGACAAAATTTTGCATAATACATAAACAGACATCGATCCAAAGATAGTCAAATCGTATTTAGGCAATCTCAAAATGTGTCAATCCATGAAAAAACTAGAGGTTAAAAATGTTAATGAAGTCTATACTTTCTTCATATGAATATAGAGGAAAGTAAAGGGTAATTGAAGAAGTTTCTAAATTCCAAAAGTATCTCTCTGTTCTAAAAGAAAGTAACTAACACCGTCACCACAGTAAAAGAATTTTTTGTGACCAGAAGTATTTCTCAGTTAATATTAAGAAAACTATTGCAGATAAAAATATGAAAGTTGGTAATATTATAGATAAATGTTCCATAAACACACTGAAGTAGACAGTTTTTACGTCTAAGAATTATTTTAAGAGATATTTAATGTTAAATTGAGTCAAAATAGTTCCGTTGAAAAAGTTTTATAACAACCAAAACTATGTGTAGTAATTTAACCATATTTTGAAGGGAATTACTTAACAAGTGTGTGGTGTGCAACTGTTTTTTTCAATTTGACTAATTTTTTGAGGTTTTTAAAAAATTTCATATTTTAATAAAGATTTATTTTATATTTATAAATGGTTATATTTTAAATTGCTGCTAAATTGTAAAACAGCACAAAGAATATTTCCCTTCAATTTTAAAATGTATTTGCATGTAACTATTAAAAAAAGAAAGAAAACTCTAAAACAATAATTAAATGATCACGTGTTAAAAGCAGGAAATGTGAAAAATTGTCATAAAAATGGTATTTAGACACACATATTAAAAAAGAAAGAAAACTTTAAAATAATTAAATTATTACATGCAAAACAAATTTAATGGTGATAATTATATCATAAATTGAAACGATAAATTAAAAATGAATTTCTTATGGCAAATATTCACGTGACGTCAGTAGGAATCACATGACGTAAAAGTGGCACAGCTAGCAAGTCTGTTTATACATTTCATAACATAAACACAGAACAGATAAATGTCTGCATAAAATACTTTAGTTTTATTTTGTACTAATTACTATTTGATAAATATATATTGGAAAATTTTTATATACTTATTAATTAAATTAAACAATTTAGATTTAAAAGTAACATGAAAAATATGCATAAAGGTGCATTAAAATACAGAAATTATTCCTTCATAAGCTACACCTGTTCCTAAAAATATCTAAAACTCGATATAAACATAAAACATAAGTGTAAATTTTCTGTACGCAGTATTTTTCAATGCTGTGGTTCTGAATGTTATTCCCATACAGACGAATTTTTATAACCTTTAACCCAAAGAAAGAATATTGTCCATAGAATCGTTACAAGAGTCTGACAGACTGCCATTTTTACTTAATGATTTTATACAAGCCAATTTTCAAAAATGTTTTTGCTTATCAATCCCAAACACAGCTGTCACGACAGCAGTGGATGAGGCATGGGCAACGAAAAAAGATCCGATTAAACTAAAAAGCATGGCAACCCAATTACAAGTACTGGAGAAGGAAGGCGGGGTACCTCCTGTCGAGATATGGACAATGTTAAACTTTAAATAAAGTGCATAGGCATCAGAAAGTGAAATCATGCCAGAACTCTCTGATTTTGATTAATTAAAAAAAAAAAAAAAAATATCTTTGAGAATTTAAAAGAAAACATTTTCAAAATTCTATTTTTCCAGATGACTTAAAATAACTAAACAGAAAGATGTATGTTTGAGGGTTATAAAAGTATTTTTGTTTATCATAATAGGGTACTGGCTCTGTAAAAAAAAACATATTTTTTCTGGATTTCACTCTGTTGATGCTCATGGCCTTTTGAGTTAAGGTATCATGCCCTTATTTGATTACCTCAGAAAAAAAAAGAAAGAATTATTATTTTAATAATTGGACTACCAATAAATGATTTTTATCTAATGCAAGGTTGAACAAAAGTCAAACTATGCAAAACTACAGTTTTTCCCCCTATATTATCTGATTTTTACCTAAATTCGCATTAATTTTATATCATCTCAATAAACATTTTCATTTAAAATCAACCTTGGTAAGAATGAGATTTTTTGTTTGTTTGACATGTATTTTTATTCATTTCAGCATTATCATTATGGCTTATACCCAATGATGATACCTGGAGGAATTTTCCGATACTAATAATGCCCAATTTATCTATATCCTAGTTAACTATTTGTCTAGTTAACCCGGTTAGTCACTATTACATAGCATTTGGATATATATGAAGACATACTAAGGTTAACATATAACCTTTGCTGGAGTTTCTTATAGTCAGATACAAAGCAAGGTAACTTTGTTACCGGATCGGGCAATTATCAAAATTGTGGGTTCATGAAAAAAATACCTGAAATTTTAGTGAGAAAAGGTTTCTGTATGGAGAGAAGAGGGGGGGGGGCACATATAATTTATTACAAAGAGGTCAAATTATGAAAAATATGAAGTTTAATTATGCTTAGCAATCATATGAAATTGATATTTTAGTCTTATTTTATGAATTTAACTATCTGAAAAACCAGAATTTCGGTACTGAAAATTAAATACTTGAATTTAGGTATATAATCTGAACACAATCACCCCTGAATTATATAAGATTGGTCCCATAAATAATGAGAATTTAAAAAAAAAAAATTACAAATTATGGGCACAGCAGAAAATTACTTTATACTTTTTCAACATATCTTCAATCCACTGATATACAACAATTCTGTCATTCAGTTTGTATTTGAAAGGAAACTGTGAAGTGTTTTATGGAAGTTATTTTTCAGAACTCTACACAGCTGAAATCAATTGTACAAGTAGCATAACTAAAGTAATCACTATTTTTCTTACAGTTTGTAGTACAATGTGCTACTTTCTGAAAAATGTAACCTAGTGAGTAAACAGGGGTCGATACAGATTTTTTTTTCTTGGGGCCTATTTTATGAAATTTATTATATTTTTGAGAAAAATAACATTTTGTAACAAAAGTTGAAATCCATTAATCAAATTCGAACCAAGCATTTATAAAAACTTCTTTAAATCTTTTTGCTGAAGTTTTCCTCTTTGGTGAACTTGTTTGTTTATAAATTACACATTTTAAAACATCACAAAATAATAAATAAATGATAAATAGTAAGTTTTTATGGAATAGAATTTTGTGGAAAGATCCATTTTATGAAATTGATTTTTGTGAAGGGGACCATTTTAACAAATTTATTTTTGTGAAGGGTCACATTTTATTAAATAGATTTTTATGAAGGGCCCTTAAATAGGCCCCAAATTTTTCATGGATTGACACCTGGTATTACAATCTCAAAATTCACTGGTTTATATCAAGCATCAACATTAACCACAGAAAAAAGTAAAATAGATACTGTATAATTGATATGGTCACCCTTGCTCCTTTCGAGCAAAATGTGTTCAGCACAACAATCTGCTCATGTCAGTAACAAATTTAGGTGGTTACTGGTTATGAAAGGTATCTGGTGCATTTAAGAAAATGCAAATGAGTTGGTAATTTGAAAAGAAAATGAGATATGTATGAGATTGAGGGTGTGCCATTTAGAGGAAAAGGGGAGCTGTTTTATTTAATTTTGGGATTTTGGCAAAATTTCTGAAGAGAAGCATGTGTTTCTCATGCCTTTTCAGTAATCAGGACTTTGTATTGTAACTAGCAATTTTATGTCCAGATGCAATAATTACTGTAAGGACAGTAAATAATGTTATGGATAAACATATGTATGGGCACTATTTTTTACTCAATTTTGAGTATAGATTGAATCTTCTAAATATATTAGTCACTTAAAAGTAGTAACTACTTTTGAAAAAGTAGTTTGCATTTACTACTTGACAAAATTAGTAGTCAAGGATTAGTGGAGGGTAGACTCTACCTATGAAATGCAAAGATGATAAAAATTTCAAATTTCATCCATTCATTGTGGAAAACAAAGAAACTTTGTCAGTCAGTTGCGAAAAATACTCGTGGAATATATTTTGCAACGGATTGACAAAGTTTCATTTTTCCGGCGACAAATTGATGAAATTTCTGATTTTTTTAAATGTATAATTGATGAAAATCATGATTTTTTTTTCTTGAGTGATTGACGAATTTGCGATTTTTTTTTCATTTTGATTGATCAAACTCGAGATTTACTTTCTACAATAGATTGATGAAATATGAATTTTTCCCCTGACCAATTGACAAAATTCGCATTTTTTTTTTTTAAGTGATTAGTAGAAAACTGTTTCAAATCTATTTTTTGGTTAGTAATTTCTTTTTCTTTGCCCCTATTAAACCAAAATACTGATATTTTGGAATTCTACCAAAAATAATTGATTTGCAGAGTTCGGTGAAATATAAAAATATATATTTGAGGAGGGAAAATCACATCACGGATCCGGACTAAGGAACACTGCGGCTTGCAAGGACATTTAAAATTGAAATTCGATATGGATTTTGTTGTATTGTTTCACATTTAATACTTTATTACCATACTAACATATTTTATCCTAAATTTCCGGAGAAACTACAGCGATATTTTAATCTGCGTAGATCACTACTTAATCTGATGTTTACACTGAAGGAAAGGTACTAAACATGAATAAGTAGAGCTGAGTAGCTAGAAAGCAACCAATCAGAGTCCAATGAGATGATAGTACTCCCCTTCTGCTTCTCGTCACATTGGTTCACTGTGATTGGTTGTTTTTCAGCTGAGCTACCTAGCTACTAACGTCTCGTATGTAACTGCTTGGAAAAAATGTACACAACTTATGGGCATTCCATTTTTTTTTTTCCGAGTGAAAGTATGTCATTTTTTATTTAAATAAAAATGCAAGAACTTTTTTTTTTTGCTTGTTGCAAATTTTATAATTTAAGGACTATTATTACATATTTGAAAATTTTTCAGCACTTTTCATTCCTTGAAAAGAAATAATTTTTTCCCTAGCATTTTTCTACTTTTTTCAAAACATATGAACCATGTCTGCACAGGCCGAAATTTCCAGGCCCAGGCCTGTTTATGATTTTTCAGTTCACAGCCAAGCAAAAATCAATTAAATCAGGCCCGGCTCTGCTAGGCTCAAATCGACTGAATTTCTGCAAACAATTCAGTTTTTTCTTAACATACATTTAAGATTCTTTTAATGAATACATATTTATGGGAAATTTTTACAGTATATTTTAGATTATTATATTTTTACAAACCATAGAAAACATAATAGCAACAGTAATGATCACTTACACTCTTAGACTATTACATTCAAATAAAGACATTAAAAAAATTAATGTAGTTTAGAATAAAAGAAAAAATATGGTTAAAAACAACTTTTGTCGCTGTGTAATGAAAAAAAGTAGATAAAGATGTTTATAATTCATTAAAGCATATTTCCAAAGATACGGTTAACGGTAGTTCATTATCTTTATCGCTATTTTTACAAAACAAATTGCGTGCTCGACATGTTCTGGGAACTATTAATTCCAGTTCTGGAATGGCCTGAGTATGTGAAATAAAATGTAAGTCTAATTCCGGCCTACCCGAGTCTTCTGAAAAAAAATAAGCCTGGGATAAGACACGATGTAACTGTTCAATGCTGATTTCTACGTCGAACATATTATATTTTTATATTGATGTTGTCAAGCTAGCATTGGCTCATGTAGCACATTTATATTTATTCTTGTCCAAATCACATCCATTGAAAACTGTTCATATTTTATTGGCTTAGTTTGATCCTTTTAAATCTATTATACTGGGCCAGTTGGTAAACCTATTTTTTTTAATCACAAGGCTGGACAGTTTAATTTTTTTTATCAGTCTGGCCCATTAAAAAAATGGTCTTTATTCTGCTCGGTGCCATGCAGACCTCTATCCCCAAGCTCCTCATTCTGTGGCTAGCATACTAATCACTATGCTGAGTGGGCCCTCTTTGAAGAAAGGAAGAAGATGAAATGCAAAATGTCAACTATTACAATTTTCACATATCATCCATGTAAATAAATGTTTATTTTGTCTATCAAATTTCAGAATTTTATCATGGTTAATTTCAGTCTTAATACTCAGTGAATGAGAATTAACTTTACAACTTTGACACTTAATAAAATCTGAAAGAAATAGGATAACCAAGTTATGTAACTTGTACATATAACAGTAATACATAAAGTTTCATTTGTAATTTTTTTTTTTTTAATATTCAAGCAACAGTCAAATTTCAACTGTGGTTCTTATCTTTAAATCATTGATATTAGCCAATTGAAAAGAGTATGTGCTGTCTTTAAAGTATCCCTAGGGGGAAAAAAATTACACAGATATCTGATTTAACTGGTCAAGGTATAGATAGGACTGCCTTGGCCAATTTATTGGTCTAAGAATTTCTTTTTTACTTACAAATTTACGAATTCTTGTTTGATTAAAAAACACTTTGCTTATAAATAAAACTTTATGTATTGCTGTTACATGCACAAAGAACATAACTTAGCTATCCTATTTTATTAAGTGTCAAATTTCTAAAGATAATTCTCATTCACTCTCTATACAGTGAAATACACAAAAGCTTTATTTTTGGAAAGTGTAAATATTTAAACACCACTAGCAAATGAAGATCTTTTACAAAGTTTCTGCGATTCTGTGTCACTGATTTTGTTTCAGATATATAAAAAAAAAAAACTAGGGATGCAACAGATATGTTGAAGAGGAGACTTAGAACTGGTAAAAAAGTCATACCGGACATTAAAAAATATAAATAAATGTGGCATTATGAATTGTTTTCATAGTGGGTTGGTCGTAGTGGGTCTGCAGTTTTAAAAAAAATAATTCTCTAAAAAATAATTTAGTAAATGTTTTTACTTAAGACCTTAGTAAGTAAAAAAATAAGTAAAAACAACTAAGTAAAAAACATTTACATAGTAAATGTTTTTACTTAAGTTACGTCAAATTCTTTTTTATGCAAAATCTGTTTAATCATTAAAAAGTCTTTTCTCTAACACACTTAAAAAAAAAAAAAGAGCCCTTCTATAGTCTGTTGAATCATAAAAAATAATCTCCCCTGAAAAAATTTTCTAAGGAGTGTTTTATGATTCATTCATTGTCTTCATTAAAAGAGAGAACAAGTTTTCAGTTCCCATAATACAAAACTTGTTTTTATAGATAAAGAAGTTTTCTGTTATCACAATACAAAAAAAAAAAAAAAAAAAAAAAAAAAGGAAGAGATGCAGTTGGATATCCGGTATCCAGTCAAATTGATTGCATTTCTATAAAAAACTATCTTTAATAAAATGATGAACACCAGCAACTGACAGACAGTGCATTCATTATTATTATTATTATTTAATTATGTATTACCAATTAATCAACAAATCATTGGTAGATGATGTTTAAATTGCAATAGATTACCGAGTTACTAATGATCTTTAACATTAATTTTTTCTGATTTGATTGATAATTCAGCAAATCTCCTCTAAAGTCAAACTTAAATAACGATAGTAATATCATCCTAATGGTATATCATCCTAATGGTAATAAGTAATAGTCGAACAGTAATAGTACCCATCCAATCAATAAATAAAAACAAGGGTCTGTTAGACTTTTCTCCCAGGGCCCTGTTTTGTAAAACTGTGAACAACTTTCGACTTTTGTGAAAAATCTAGTCATAATTTTGTGAATTTGAAATTCTCGTTACATTCAGGTTCTTGTTTATGCATTTTTAAGAAGATATATGTATGTAAAATACACATATTTTCTTCGTATATGTAAAAGTGACAGTCAGATTTTGCTTTTAAATTGTTAAATTTGTGAAAGGTTTAGTTTAAAGACAGAAAAGTTTTGTAAAAGGTCTATTTTTAAGACCAAGAATTTTGTGAAGGGTCCTGTTTTAAGATGTAAAGTTTTGTGAAGGGTCCTGTTTTGAGATGAAACATTTTGTGAAGGGTCCTGTTTTGAAACGAATTGTGAAAGGTCCTTTAAAGTACCCAATTTCTTCCTAAACAGATCCCTGAAAGGAGAGAGAATAATGCACAACAGTAAAATTATGCTGCTACTCCCAGGCACCATGTATGACACTGATAACAAAATGTTGAGTACTCCGCGACTGATGACTAAAGAAAAAAAAATTGTAATGACCAGTACTGTCAAGTGTATGACTACAAAGAAACAGTGACAGACTTTAGTAACAAATGATATTAAAAGACTGTGAATTAAAGATTAAAATTTAAAACAAGAATGCAGCATATAGTCACAGTTACCAAGATTTTTTTTTTTTTTTTAAATTGTAGAGCAGACAAAAAAGTTTGTAGAATAATTTTGTTAATTGAATTATTATATGAATAAAAATAATAATTAGATTATTGCATTTACATTTTTTTTTTCAATTATAATGATAAAATTATTATAGCTAAGAGGAAATCAATTTGATTATATGAGGGGGTTGGGGCAAGAAAGTGCCAAGCCACATTTTTGGTGAAATAAATCTAACACTGTATAATCTGTTGCTCAATATTGTAAATTGTAATATTCTACATATAATTTGTTTCTAATGTCACTTGGTGTCAGCATATGTCCCAAGTTCCGTTTTTGCCCCAGATATTTATGTCCCCTTCCTCCCAATGAAGATAGCTAATTTACAAAAAACGTAATATTAATATCATAAAGGAATGCCATATTGTTACTCAGAATATCTCAAATGTTACTAAGACATTGGCAAAAAAACTTCTGTTATATATCTTGATTTGAGTATTGGATCAAATTTTCAAATTGAAATATCTCAGAAGTTCAAAAATGTGTGTTAGCACTCTCTTGCCCCGACCCCTTCATATGTATTAACACTAAGCATAAAAAACACCATCTTTATAGTCTTTAATATTTAATAAAATCATAGAAAACATTTTACTATAATACTAAACAAAAATCACAAATAATAATGAACAAAAACTTATATTTATTGATAACACCAAACAAAACATGATCCATAAAATCTTTGTTTAAAAATCTTACAAAAAACAGTTTAACAAATTCTTCCGGATTTTTCAAAAGACATACTTGTGTTACGTTTCACCAATTGGAAGAACAAGCTTTCCTTTAGCACCTTTCGAATTAATAATATCCTTATGAGCTTGAGAAGCATCTTCAAGCGAATATTTTTTATCGATGACTGGATTGACCCATCCTTCACTGATACCTTTTAAAATGCTATTGGAAGTCTGTTTCCACTCTTCCTAAAATAAAATAAAATGTGTTGAGTTTTACTTAAAAACAATCTGTTTAAAAAAAACTGATTATTCAAAAATAATCTGACATCAGCATTATGTTTATTACTATTTTACAGTTGAAACTTGCTAATGTGAAATCTCTGAACATGAAATGAACTATCAGTCATCAAGCAAGACTGCAATATTTTGTTATTTGTATGTTTAGCATGAAACATACCTGTGGATGATTTTAACATGAAAGATTTTGTTTTAAACTCGAGATGGGATTCCCCTCCCTGACAAGAAAACAAATTTTGAAAATTGATTTTATTATAGACAGAAAGCTGTCTTTTCAGAATGTAATGTTTCCTAGAAAAAAAAAGACTTCAGGATTTTTTTTATTTAACAGAGATAAAATTTAAGTCAATTTCTCTAATATATTTTGTTATGAGTTGAATTATTTTACCCAGTGCTTTAACAACTGTACAAATCATTAATTTATAAAAAGAAAAAAAAAACTTGGTGTGCCATTGTATATGTCAAGCTTTTTCAAAAAGCGATTGTGTTGTGGAAGAACTGTTGTCAATTTAGTCGATTTTATTATTCAAAATATCTACCAGAATTTCAAAATAGTTACTGTGGCATAAAAAATAAGAGAGAAGAGATTGATGGGAATATTAATGTGTGAGCAATAACCCAATGCAAAAAATTGCATGACGTTCTTTAGGTCGATAATTCTTTGAGAAGAGAATCAAAATAATAATAATATGAATTAAACGGTCTTACTTGAGTGAAGAAATAGATGCAGACTATAAATGATGAATACCATAAGTTGGGTCCAATAATGTTTATTACATTTTCTTGAAGGAGGAAGGATCAGATGAAAGCTGCACATCAAGTCTTTAAAAAGTACTGGCTCAAATTTCGTAAAATTCGAAGAATCTTTAAAATATTCCTTCTGGCCGCGTCCATGAAGAATTATAGAATTAATTCAGAAGTCAATTTACCAGTTGATTTAAAACTTTTAAAATATTAAACTTAAAATTTACAACAGCATTTTTATAGAATAATTAAGAACTGAAAACGCGAAATTGATCTCCAAAGAATCAGCGCTACGCGATTCTAGGATACGAGCCCCGGCACAGGCCAGCGGGCCTCCAGACCATACGACGTTTATCATAAATTTACAGCATCATTTTTATTAAAATTCTGTTGGAAAAATGCGCGACATTAGTATTTATACCCATAAGAGGGGTGCACAAATGTGAGAGCAAGATTAATTTAAACTAATTTGATGATTAGGAATTACGTGAAAATTAAAAGAGCAAATCAGAAACAAATTAACATTTAATAATTAAAAGAACGATTCTAATTTGTATTTGAAAGACACGCCCCTTTCGGCCGCAGCGCCAAAACAAAACAGCTCCCGAAAACACAGGGAACAAGAGCGACGGTGACGCATGCGCAAAACGCAGGAGCGGAAAGCCGTCGATGACGATGACGTCACAGCTCAGCGCCAATTGAATGCCTTGCAGAGAAAACAACATCGCCGATACAACGAACGCAAAGCACAATGAGGGGGTAGACGGCCTTGCCAAAAAAAGCAACGTAGAAGGTGCGCGACTGCCGATAAATAGCTTTTAAGGAATGGCAAATTAAACTGGAAAGGCTATAAAAATACAGAAATACGTTGAGCTGAAAAATAAAATACTTAAAAAAGATAAAACTGTGATATATCTTTATCACAATACCCCCATTCACCTACAAAAATTTTGACTGACCAGAAGGAGAAAAAGGGTTAAAAACAGTAAAAGCCTTTTCCGACACAGGGAAGACAAAATTTTTAAATGCCAAAGTAAAATGACACAGTTACTTAAATTTAGAGCCAAGAAAAGTAAATTAATTATTAATGAAATTTGATGTGATGTGCAGCGACCAAAAAGAAAAAGAGAAAGAATATACATCATTTAGTACATTCAAAAATCTCATCACAAATTATACAAGATGTTATAGTATACATATAACAGAGTATACAGAAGCCCCATTGCATTTTTTTTTTAGCAAAGAAAGGCATTCCTTCCATTAATCTTGATCTCTAAACAAATATCATCATGTATATATAAAAAAAAAAAACAAGCTAATATTTTCTTTAAATTAGCAATGAGATCATATCAAAATAGTTGCAACAGTAAAGCAACATAAAAAGAGTCGGTAATTTCTTTCTTATCCGACTTGTCTAGACATAAATATTTAAATTATAATAAGTTGCAATTTTAAAGCAACAAAAAGTCAAGAATACTTTAAATTCTGACTGATGCCTAGGACTTTTAAAATATAGAGCATATAAAATTAACTCTAAATAGCATAAATGTGCACAAAAACAATCCAATGAAGGATTTTAAATTCATTTAAAGAGGCCTTGTATTAGTAATAATTCAAATCATATAAAATTAAGTATTTAACATAATGCACATAATACTGATATATCATAAACAAGTATATAATAAGTGCATAAGAATTATTACCCAAAATTTATATGAAAATTGCATAAAATTATGTTGCAACAAAATTTAAATTCATTTGTCATAAATAATAGTAATTCATCAAAATAGTTGGATTTAGTAACAACTTTTCAATGTATAACAAATAATGAATAAGTTTTAACCAACAATAAATGACACATTTCTTTAGTAACATACTTCATACTTAATATACTTGCAAGTACTCAATAAAATTTTTCCGTAAATATTTAGTAGAAATAATTTTTCATGAAATACACTCAATAAAATTCTTTCTGAAATATTCAACAAAATTCTTTCAAATAATACTCAATTCATTTTTTTCCAGTATACACAATAAATTTTCTTTTCATACATAATAAATTTTCTTTTAATACTCAATAAATTTTTTTTCTAATATACAATAAATTTTCTTTTAATATACCATGGTTTTTTTGCAAAAGTGAGAGAAAAAAATAAGAAAAGGTGAGAAAAGATGATGAGGATCCTCAAAAAAAAAATAATTTAACCATTAACTTTCATGAAGAAAGACAAGTTAAAAACAAATGACACATTTTATGAGAGTATAAAAACAAACACAGTGCACCGTTATGTAAAGCATGTTATAATCATAAATTTATATAACATTAATGAAAAGGATAATATATCCTATAGAAAAATCAGCTATTGACAATATATGAATTATTTGGGTGGTATTTACAAAACTTACCAAAGTGGTAATAGCCTCTCACTACCTTGAGACCATTATCAAACCAGTAAATCAAATAAATATAAACTATTAATATGTATTCATTACAATTCACAAAACACTAATAGCCCCCTTATAAACCATCAGTAGATCTGCAAACTGAACAAACACCAAAACCTACAAGACTGTCAAAGGCGATCTCCAGAACCGATGACGAATCTGTAAATCAAATAAGCATAAAACATAATATAAATTCATCAAAACTTACAAAAATGCTAATAGCGATCCGTTAAACCATTAGCAAGTATGCAAACCAGACAAAAATATACAACATTCTTGCTAAAACTATTGTAAAGAAACAGATGAATATTGCTAATAAAATGCTTGAAGGAAGAAAAAAAAAAATTTGTTTGTTTACAGATGAAGGATAATAAACGTTCTGCTTTTACATAACAAATAATCAGATGTAATACCTTTAAAAGTTCTAAAATCAGTCTGATTTTAAAAAGATGATTACACTGAGAAAAAAAAGTACTAACTTGCTAAAAAGTTTGCAAATTAAGTGGCACACTTGTTGATTGACATATTATGGCAGTGTAGCAGCAAATTGGCCTTTTTCCTGAAACACACACCACTAAAATAAAATTGAAGACTTTATATGGATATTTTAGCACTAAAAAAATTAGCACTTAATGACATCTTAAATGAGCATTTGAAGACACAGCAGGTAAGAGCATTTGAAGACACATCAGGTAATTAGCAGAGACTAAATCATGAACTGTGGTCCATGATGTTGAGGAATAATATGACGAAGTGGCACTTAGAATAAAATAATACAAAGAGCACAAGACTCTTGTTGAGAGGCGCTGGAAAGTCTAAGTTGCCTATATACATTTTTTTTGTATAGGTGTATTCAAGCAGGCAGAAATTGCAGATTTGACAATACAACACTACTTGCACATTTTAGAGACAAAATTGGGATTGGTGACGTTTGAAGAAAGTCACTAAGACTATAAAAGCATTTTAGATTCTTAGAAGAAAATAATATTCACCAAAATCATTTCACAAGTGGTAGAATATTTCTTTATAATGCGCTGGAAAGTTCTAAGAATATGTGTTGCTTTGCATGTAAATTTGCAATATAATTTAATGCAACAAAAAATTTCTTCATTCATAAAATAATTTTCTTTAAGTGAGGCATATGGTAAAAATGATTTAGAAAACATTTGGGTTATGAAATATTACTAGAATAAAAAGAAAAGGCACTATAATTTAAGCATACTAAAAATTTTCAAATCATCATAATAATAATAATAATTTTTCCAAATTTGAGAAGTTCCATTTGAAGCAGCAATTTCTGTAAATGCTGTGAAACTGAACTTTAAAATAGATGACAGTACACTTCCATAATCGGGTCTTGCAACAGAGGGTAGAAGAAGATAGAAAACTATTGCAAATAGGCACAGCTGTAAACTTGTAATACTTTAGATCCATAAAAATGAGTAACATTGATGAGGGAGAAACAAGTTCTACAAGATGAAGAGGACTGACGAGGAGCAATCACACGGATATATTTGCCTTATATGAATGGCGACCATCAACAGTCACTTCAACTCGCAAAAGAGTGCAGGTAAGTAATTTTTGTACTATCAGGAACCATCATATTTGCAAACAGCAGAGAAAATCAGCCAACAATGGATGTAACACATTTTGAAGATTCTTCCACCAGGTAAGCAAAGTCAGATGATAAAAATAACCAGTTTATTGAAGTTGTCAGTATATATTCAGATTGTAGAATGTTAAAAATATAGCATGAGTAGACAGTAACTATTTCAGGAACAAGAATATGGAGCAGTTAGGTAATGGCTATAACTTCTCAAAAAAGAAAAAATATATATAATACCAGTCTCCTTTTTGTGATTATGGTATGAGAATTTCAATAAAAAGATGCAGATGCTGTGTAATATAAAATATATATATTAGGATGAAGCAACAATTCCTTGAAATTAAAATAACAGTTCTCAAAATGTAGAACAGAAAATGCAAATTATTGTGTAATATTTTCAAAATATAAATACAGTTCTTGAATTTTAATTTCTGGAAAGAACACAGACTGCTTGCACACTATAATCATTACAAACATTTGTAGGAAAATGGCGAGAGTCAATGAACTTGTAGTGTTATTGCAATAAGTAATTTAACTTTTGTAGAAGCAACCAAGAACTCAAAAAAATTTATGTATGATAAAACAACTACAAAATCACATGAAAACTTGAGCTTCTATGAAGGCAATTCATTCATATTGAGAATAAGTGCAGCAAAATTAGTAATATGATGAGAACATAAACTTTAATAATTTAATTCCAATAAAATTTGCTTCAATAAATTTTTTAATATTCATAAAATATATCAATTTCATTTAAAAGTGCCAATAAATTACCAAAAATTAACCCAAAACAAGAATAAGAACAACCATAGCCTCTTTAAATTTTGTTCTCAAACTTAGAGCAAGAACAATTTTCACATTTTTCAAAAATATTTGAATTCATCATGAATTATATATATTTTTAACTTTACATATATAAAAAAAGCACCATAATTTTTCATTTGTTAACAAGAATAAATTCTTTTTTTTTTTTTTTTTAATTTCATTCTTCATGAAAATTTGCATAAAATATTCAATAAATCTCATGAAAAAATACCAGAATAAAAATTAATTTCTGTTAGAATATCATTTTTCAATTAAAAATAATTTATTAAATATATGCAAGCCAGTTGAGAATAAAAGTTCCGAAATTAACGATGTATTGCAAACATCGATCTTCTGTGGAGCACAAGAATATTTTTAAGCTTATAAAAATTTAATCAAAATCAGCAATTCTTCAAATAATATTTCATTTTTAATATGAATTAATTAATAGAGCATCAAATCTTCAAATATATTCTATTTTATAAGTTTCAAAATTTGAGAATATTTTTTTAAGAACAAAGTAAAATTTTCAACTTTTCTCTTCATAAAAGAATAAACACGGCGCCAAATGTGAAGGAGAAATTATTTAAGAGAGAGCATTTGATGGGAATATTAATGTGTGAGCAATAACCCAATGCAAAAAATTGCATGACGTTCTTTAGGTCGATAATTCTTTGAGAAGAGAATCAAAATAATAATAATATGAATTAAACGGTCTTACTTGAGTGAAGAAATAGATGCAGACTATAAATGATGAATACCATAAGTTGGGTCCAATAATGTTTATTACATTTTCTTGAAGGAGGAAGGATGAGATGAAAGCTGCACATCAAGTCTTTAAAAAGTACTGGCTCAAATTTCGTAAAATTCGAAGAATCTTTAAAATATTCCTTCTGGCCGCGTCCATGAAGAATTATAGAATTAATTCAGAAGTCAATTTACCAGTTGATTTAAAACTTTTAAAATATTAAACTTAAAATTTACAACAGCATTTTTATAGAATAATTAAGAACTGAAAACGCGAAATTGATCTCCAAAGAATCAGCGCTACGCGATTCTAGGATACGAGCCCCGGCACAGGCCAGCGGGCCTCCAGACCATACGACGTTTATCATAAATTTACAGCATCATTTTTATTAAAATTCTGTTGGAAAAATGCGCGACATTAGTATTTATACCCATAAGAGGGGTGCACAAATGTGAGAGCAAGATTAATTTAAACTAATTTGATGATTAGGAATTACGTGAAAATTAAAAGAGCAAATCAGAAACAAATTAACATTTAATAATTAAAAGAACGATTCTAATTTGTATTTGAAAGACACGCCCCTTTCGGCCGCAGCGCCAAAACAAAACAGCTCCCGAAAACACAGGGAACAAGAGCGATGGTGACGCATGCGCAAAACGCAGGAGCGGAAAGCCGTCGATGACGATGATGTCACAGCTCAGCGCCGATTGAATGCCTTGCAGAGAAAACAACATCGCCGATACAACGAACGCAAAGCACAATGAGGGGGTAGACGGCCTTGCCAAAAAAAGCAACGTACAAGGTGCGCGACTGCCGATAAATAGCTTTTAAGGAATGGCAAATTAAACTGGAAAGGCTATAAAAATACAGAAATACGTTAAGCTGAAAAATAAAATACTTAAAAAAGATAAAACTGTGATATATCTTTATCACAGTTACCTTCACTTTATTTAATCACGGAATGTCTGTCATTAAATAAAGCACAAAATACTATTCAAAATTTTTTGGTAGGTGAATAAAAATACATAAAAATGGGTAACATTAGTGGGAATGGGAGGGGATTAACTAGCTTGGAAGTGAAAGGCCAGGCAAAAGTTCTTGCGTCCAGTCTCGCTTAGGACGGCACTGTTGAGAACAATTAAAATTCAAACTTTTCAAAGGCCTGTTTAGATACATGCAATATTACATGCATTAAAATGGCTCTAGAATAATACAATATAAGGGAAATAGTCCCTACGTTGCTTGCCTATTTCAAAGACAATTTATTATATGTTTAAAATTTTTTTTATAAAATTCATTTTCATGACACCATATTAATAGAGGATTTTTAAAAAGTAAAATATTTTAGCTTAATAAGGTACCCTGGAAAGATATTTCATATAATAAAATTTCAATACAAAAGCAGAAGTCTCAAATGAAGTTTATTTACATGGTATTGCATTTTTACCAGTATTTAAATATTTGCTTGTAAAGAACATTACTTCCAAACCAGTAAATGTTAAAATCTTGATTAAAATATAAATCACAAAAATTAATCCAGTAAGACATATTAAAAATTAAAAACAAGCATGAGAACAAAACATGAAAGATTTTAAAAAGTCAATTTAATTAAAATAATTACAGTTTAAAATACACTAAAAAATCTTGCAAGTATATATTTTAAAAAAACTAACAAATATTAAACATACTTTTTAAATTTTAATCTACTGAAAGTTTCATTTATAAATTATGTCCAGAAAAAAAAAAGAAAAAAAAAGAATAGGAAACTATTGAATGCTAGCCTTGTGTGTGTGTGTGTGTGTGTGTGATTAAAATGTAAAAAGTCTTTTGCTAATATAACTTAGTAAAATAAAAATTCAAAGTCAGTTTGAATAAATTTTGCTGAAAATCTTCTAATGTATTAATAATTTCAGCAATTTCTTTTCTCTTCTTGGTTGAAGACAATTTTTGATTTTGTAAGTAGCTCATATATTTTTGTGTAGCATTAGAAACATAAATAGGGTCAGGTGGGGTAAAATGGGTATAAAATTCACCATTTTTAGATGTTCAGTTAAAATTTTCTAATAAATTTTAAACAATTAAATTTTTTTAAATATTTTTTTTACATTGCACATTCTTAGAATGAAAACACACAATTTTTACCTATTAGGCTACAAAAATATGTCTATAACAAAACATATAATAGATATATGTTTGCTATATCCATTTTACGCCATGCAGGTGAAAATGGGTATAGTGTGGGGTAAAATGGATATATAAAAGTTTAACTATCAATACTGCATAAATAGATTTACCAGAGATTATATAATGAAGTAATATGGAAAACAATGTTATTATAAGTCTTAAAAAAGTCAACTTTTTTAAAAAAAATATGAAATTTAAGTAAATAGATAAATGAGAAATTTTACTGTGAATCAAGCTTGGGTGTAAATGAAAGCTTTTTCTGGCTACATTTTTTTTCAACTTGCATTCTCATCCTTTTACTTTATAAGTGTTAAAAGTCTATTTATCAAAAGCATAATGCCCCAGATTATTAAATGTTGGTTCATTTAATGTTTCTATTATCTGCTTTTTCCCCCCAATATAATCTGTGGGAAAGTCGATTGTTACTCTTGTGACCGTTACAGCAAAGTTTCAGAAAAACTTCCAATTATTCTATTATAAAATATAATTTGGATAAAACTGATAAAATTTTAATAATTTTGGATAAAATTTTAATTGTAACCAGTTAAATACCGCTGTGTTCCATTCACATAAAATAAATCTAATTTGAAACAAAATTTTGATTTATTATATAGAAAAATAAAATGCTTTTTGTTTCAAATTAGATATATTTTACATGAGTGAAACACAATGGTGTTTTGCTATTCATATCAATTTTTATCCTAATCTATTTATATAACACACTAAGCTGATGATACCAAGACACATCCATCTCTGAAAAAAAAAAAAAAAAAAATATATATATATATTGCGGCCATATTAGGCTTAAGCATTCTGATGCCGTATTATAAATCGAACAATTGCCTTATTTAATCTACAATTTATCACATCTTTTCTTCTTCATTTTCTCTAAAACCTTCAAAAACTAAACAAATATAATGTTTTAAGTTCTAAACTATAAATAAGCAGCTACCAACAACAGATTAGCAATATAAACAAAAGTATCTCTCTGTTCTTAAAGAAAGTAACAAACACCGTCACCACAGTAAAAGAATTTTTTGTGACCAGAAGTATTTCTCAGTTAATATTAAGAAACCTATTGCAGATAAAAATATGAAAGTTGGTAATATTATAGATAAATGTTCCATAAACACACTGAAGTAGACAGTTTTTACATCTAAGAATTATTTTAAGAGATATTTAATGTTAAATTGAGTCAAAATAGTTCCGTTAAAAAAGTTTTATAACAACCAAAACTATGTGTAGCAATTTAACCATATTTTGCAGGGAAGTACTCAACAAGTGTGTGGTGTGCAACTATTTTTTGACTAATTTTTGGAGGTTTTTAAAAAATTTCATATTTTAATAGAGATTTATTTTATATTTATAAATGGTCATACTTTAAATTGCTGCTAAATTGTAAAACAGCACAAAGAATATTTCCCTTCAAATTTAAAATGTATTTGCATGTAACTATTAAAAAAAGAAAGAAAACTCTAAAAAAATAATTAAATGATCACGTGTTAAAAGCAGGAAATGCGAAAAATTGTCATAAAAATGGTATTTAGACACACATATTAAAAAAGAAAGAAAACTTTAAAATAATTAAATTATTACACGCAAAACAAATTTAATGGTGATAATCCTAATAATATTATAAATCTGATTGTGCGCAAATGTTAGGCTGAAGCCAGCGTCAAAATGGAGCCTTTAATGATCCTGTATTTTTGCATACAGATTGATTATAACCCACATTTGAACATAGGCTGGTTTTTGTTTATTTTATTCAAATATTTTTCTTAATAATTCAAAATTTCGTTTTTTCATAGAGAGTAAATGGACATTTTTTTCGTATAATATTTTAACATGGTTAAATTTACTTTACCGTTGCTAATACTTTATCGTTGCCAAAACTAATTCAAATTCCGGAATAATAATTTTTAGTCAACAATTTAGTTTCAATTGAAAAATGTTCACGTGAAAAATAAAAATGAAATAAAAAATTTAAAGAATTAAAAAGAAGATTAAATAATATTATTAGAAATAAAACGTACTTTTTTTTAGTTTTTGATAATAATACAAGGTTTCAATATGAGTAACCATAGGAAACAGGCGAATATGACGCCATACATCAAAAATAAAGCTGATATCTTTGATTGGTGAAATAAAATGATCTTGGGTTTTTTTTCTTCGCTTTTTTCTTTTGTGTGGTAATAATTCTTGGCGTTTTACCGTCTGCGCAGGGCTAATATAACTATACCGTATTTTTTATTTAAATTTTAAAAAAGTAAAAAGAAGTTTCAAAAGAAAATGGTCAGCAAATGTCAATAATATGCTCCGCAAAATTATCCATATCGAAAATGATGCCATGGATAGCGAGAAATATTTATTTTCATTCTTAAAACTAAAAGAAATAACTCGATTACCTAAATTAAAAAATGACGAATGTTAATAGTTCCATTTTTGATGATAAAAACTAAAGATTTAATATTATTTCGTTAAAGCGACATAATTTCCCCTATGCCAGTACTGAAATTAATTGCCTGGAAAAGAAAATTAACAATAATTATGTCATTAAAAAGGGATTTCTCTGCGGGAAAAAGAGGCGTCATATTTGAAATAAAACGGGAATTTCCCAATGTGTTTTAAAATGAGTGTGAATCAATTCCTTACATTAATAATACAAGGATCATTAAGTATAGAAAGTAGATGAGTTTCACGCCATATTTATAACGAAAAATTTAAATGTTTTTTTATCTATACTGATTATTAAGCATGAATATCCGTTATATACAGATGAGAATTTTCTGCTAAAAATCTCATCATAATTTTAAGAAAAGGAAAATGAACACGAATCTATGTTTGTATTTCGCAACTACTCCTCACTGTAAAAAATTGCTGCTGTAAAATTACTGCAGCAGAGATTCCAGGCAATGTCCATAAGAAAACCGGTTTTGTGACTAGATAAACGGTTTTTGCCGTAAAAACATGAAATTTACTGAAATGGACCGTTTACCTTGAAAAGGGGGCATTTCCCGTAAAATTACGGCAGCAATTCACGGAGAATGCCTGTGAATTTACAATTTTCATTTACAGTGCCAGAATATCGAACGCAACGTGATTTACTTTATACCGGTTATCATTGATCCGAGGATGTTACACAAACTGTCAGAATTTAAAAAATTAAATTAGATGCCAAGATTTTTTTTTTTCTTTTTTGTTAATTTTAACGAAGTTTCTCTAAAAACGGAAAGTAAATTACTCCATATTTGTGTATAAAAAAAGGAGAAATAAAATAGATCTGTATATTTTTACACCATTTTCTCATTAAAACGGAAAAACAGAATTGATTTTCACTTTGAATAGATGGTGAAAACAAAATCTTGATTTCAGTAAATTATCCGAAAAATAAAAACATATTTTCACATATTCAAACTTCATGAATCAATTTATTTTGGAGAACAAAAATTGCCTGTCAACATACTGTCATTTAGAAAATAAGATTTGTTTCAGCTATACATTAAACCAAGGAGGCAGAACTGAATTTAAAGAAAAAGCATGTACTATTTCCAATTAATGTTTTTTTGAAGGATGGCTGTTAAAACGTTTCACAAAGGCGTTAAAAGTAAAATTGTTTATCAGGTAAAATTGACATTTGTTTTTACCCAATTCGTCTATTTCCACGATTTTATTTGGCCCTCCTTTTTGCATTGGTTGCAATTTCATTTTCACGATTATTTGCCACAAAATTTCACTTTTTAAAGACAGCTATGTCAAGGTCCCTATAACAAAAAAATACCGTATTGTCGCCTATGAAATGTGATAAATAGTTAGTTAATTTTAACGTTTTTAATTATCGGAAGTGAAATATTTTCTTAATTAATGTATTTATTCTTCTTTTAATGTTGCGTGAACGAAGTCACGGGTAACAGCTAGTTATATCATAAATTGAAAAGATAAATTAAAAATGAATTTCTTATGGCAAATATTCACGTGACGTCACAGTAGGAATCACATGGCGTAAAAGTGGCACAGCTAGCAAGTCTATTTATACATTTCATAACATAAACACAGAACAGGTAAATGTATGCAAAAAATACTTTAGTTTTATTTTGTACTAATTACTATTTGATAAATATATATTGGAAAATTTTTATGTACTTATTAATTAAATTAAACAATTTAGATTTAAAAGTAACAGGAAAAATATGCATAAAGGTGCATTAAAATACAGAAATTATTCCTTCATAAGCTACGCCTGTTCCTAAAAATATCTAAAACTCGATATAAACATAAAACATAAGTGTAAATTTTCTGTACGCAGTATTTTTCAATGCCGTGGTTCTGAATGTTATTCCCATACAGATGAATTTTTATAGCCTTTAACCGAAACGAAGAACATTGTCCATAGAATCATTATAAGAGTCTGACAGACAGTGCCATTTTTACTTAATGATTTTATACAAGCCAATTTTCAAAAGTGTTTTTACTTATTAATCCCAAACACAGCTGTCACGACAGCAGTGGATGAGGCATGGGAACCGAAAAATGATCCGATTAAACTAAAAAGCATGGCAACCCAATTACAAGTGCTGGAGAAGGAAGTGAGGGGGGGGGGGTTACTTCTGTGCAGATATGGACAATGTTAAACTTTAAATTAAGTGCATAGGCATCAGAAAGTGGAATCATGCCCTCACTCTCTGATTGTGATTAATTAAAAATAATAATAATAATAAAAATTATCTTCGAGAATTTAAAAGAAAACATTTTCAAAATTCTATTTTTCCAGATTGCTTAAAATAACCAAACAGAAAAATGTATGATTGAGGGTTATAAAAGTATTTTTGTTTATCATAATAGGGTACTGGCTCAATAAAAAAATCTATATTTTTTCTGGATTTCACTCTGTTGATGGGATGCCATTTGCCTTTTCAGTTAAGGTATCATGCCCTTGTTTGATTACCTCAGGAAAAAAAAAAGAAAGAATTATTATTTTAATAATGCAACTACCAATAAATGATTTTTATCTAATGCAAGGTCAAACAAAAGTTAAACTATGCAAAACTAGTTTTTTTCCTCTATATTATCTGATTTTTACCTAAATTCGCATTAATTTTTTATCATCTCAATAAACATTTTCATTTAAAATCAACCTTGGTAAGAATGAGAATTTTTGTTTGTTTGACATGTATTTTTATTCATTCCATCATTATCATTATGGCTTATAGCCAATGATACCTGGGGGAATTTTCCGATACTAATAACACCCAATTTATCTATATCCTGGTTAACTATTTGTCTGGTTAACCAGGTGAGTCACTATTTCATAGCATCTGGATATATATGAAGACATACTAAAAGTTAACATATAACCTTTGCTGGAGTTTCTTATAGTCAGATACAAAGCAAGGTAACTTTGTTACCGGATCGGGCAATTATTAAAATTGTGGGTTCATGAAAAATTACCTGAAATTTTAGTGAGAAAAGGTTTCCTTATGGAGAGAGGGCACATATAATTCATTACAGAGGTCAAATTATGAAAAATATGAAGTTCAATTATGTTTAGCAATCATATGAAATTGATATTTTAGTCTTATTTTATGAATTTAACTATCAGAAAAACCAGAGTTTCGGTACTGAAAATTAAATACCTGAATTTAGGTATATAACCTGAACACAATCACCCCTGAATTATATAAGATGGGTCCCATAAAAAAATGAGAATAAGATAAAAAAAATTTACAAATTATGGGCACAGCAGAAAATTACTTTATACTTTTTCAATATATCTTCAATCCATTGATATACAACAATTCTGTCATTCAGTTTGCATTTCAAAGGAAGTTGTGAAGTGTTTTTTATGGAAGTTATTTTTCAGAACTATACACAGCTGAAATCAATTGTACAAGTAGCATAACTACAGTAATCACTATTTTTCTTACAGTTTGTAGTACAATGTGCTACTTTTTGAAAAATGTAACCTAGTGAGTAAACAGGGGTCGATACAGATTTTTTTTCTTGGGACCTATTTTGTGAAATTTATTATATTTTTGAGAAAAATAATATTTCGTAACAAAAGTTGAAATTCATAAATAAAATTTGAACCAAGCATTTATAAACAAAAACTTCTTTAAATCCTTTTGCTGAAGTTTTCCTCTTTGGTGAACTTGTTTGTTTATAAATTACACATTTTAAAACATCACAAAATAATAAATAAATGATAAATAGTAAGTTTTTATGGAATAGAATTTTGTGAAGGGACCCCTTTTTATGAAATTGATTTTTGTGAAGGATCCCATTTTATCAAATTGATTTTTGTGAAGGGACACATTTTATTAAATAGATTTTTATGAAGGGACCTTAAATAGGCAACAAATTTTTCCTGGATTGACTCCTGGTAGTAAAATCTCAAAATTCACTGGTTTATATCAAGCATCAACATTAACCACAGAAAAAAGTAAAATAGATACTGGCACATCAACAGATAGATACTGGCACATCATACCAGGATTGACTCCTGGTAGTAAAATCTCAAAATTCACTGGTTTATATCAAGCATCAACATTAACCACAGAAAAAGTAAAATAGATACTGTATAATTGATATGGTCACCCTTGCTCCTTTCGAGCAAAATGTGTTCAGCACAACAATCCACTCATGTCAGTAACAAATTTAGGTGGTTATGAAAGGTATCTGATGCATTTAAGAAAATGCAAATGAGTTGATAATTTGAAAAGAAAATGAGATGTGTATGAGATTGAGAGTGTGCCATTTAGAGGAGAAGGGGAGCTGTTTTATTTAATTTTAGGATTTTGGTAAAATTTCTGAAGAGAAGCATATGTTTCTCATGCCTTTTCAGTAATCAGGACTTTGTATTGTAACTAGCAATTTTATGTCCAGATGCAATAATTACTGTAAGGACAGTAAATAATGTTATGTATAAACATATGTATGGGCACTATTTTTTACTCAATTTTGAGTATAGATTGAATCTTCTGAATATATTAGTCTCTTAAAAGTAGTAACTACTTTTGAAAAAGTAGTTTGCATTTACTACTTGACAAAATTAGTAGTCAAGGATTAGTGGAGGATAGACTCTACCTATGAAATGCAAAGATGATAAAAATTTCAAATTTCATCCATTCGTTGTTGGAAAACAAAGAAACCATCAGTCAGTTGCGAAAAATACTCGTGGAATATATTTTGCAACGGATTGACAAAGTTTTATTTTTCCCGGACAAATTGATGAAATATCTGATTTTTTTAAAATGTATAACTGATGAAATTCATGATTTTTTTTTATCTTGAGTGATTGACGAATTTGCGATTTTTTTTTTCATTTTGATTGATCAAACTCGAGATTTATTTTCTACAATAGATTGATGAAATATGAATTTTTCCCCTGACCAATTGACAAAATTCGCATTTTATTTTTTTTTTAAAGTGATTAGTAGATATTATGTTTTAAATCTATTAACTGTTTCAAATCTATTTTTTGGTTAGTAATTTCTTTTTCTTTGCCCCTATTAAACCAAAATACTGATATTTTGGAATTCTATCAAAAATAATTGATTTGCAGAATTCGGTGAAATATAAATATATATATTTGAGGGAAAATCACATCACGGATCTGGACTAAGGAACACTGCGGCTTGCAAGGACATTTAAAATTGAAATTCGATATGGATTTTGTTGTATTGTTTCACATTTAATACTTTATTACCATACTAACGTATTTTATCCTAAATTTCCACAGAAACTACAGCGATATTTTAATCTGCATGGTGGGCATCACTACGTCATCTGATGTTTACACTGAAGGAAAGGTACTAAACATGAATAAGTAGAGCTTAGTAGCTAGAAAGCTCGGTTCGCAAGCAACCGATCAGAGTCCAATGAGATGATAGTACTCCCCTTCTGCTTTTCGTCACATTGGAAGCCTTTTCCGCTTGTTCACTGTGATTGGTTGTTTTTCAGCTGAGCTTCCTAGCTACTAACCTCTCATATGTAACTGCTTGGAAGAGAAAATGCACACAATTTAGGGGCATTCCATTTTTTTTTTCCCGAGTGAAAGTATGTCATTTTTTATTTAAATAAAAATGCAAGAACTTTTTTTTTTTGCTTGTTGCAAATTTTATAATTTAAGGACTATTATTACATATTTGAAAATTTTTCAGCACTTTTCATTCCTTGAAAAGGAATAATTTTTTCTCTAGAATTTTTCTATATATTTTTTTTTTTCAAAACATATGAACTATGTAGAGGTCTGCACAGGCCGAAATTTCCAGGCTCAGGTCTGTTTATGATTTTCCAGTTCACAGCCAAGCAAAAATCAATTAATTCAGGCCCGGCTCCGTGAGGCTCAAACAGACTCAATTTCTGCAAATAATTCAGTTTTTTCTTAACATACAATTAAGATTGTTTTAATGAATACTGCATACATATTTATGGGAAATTTTTACAGTATATTTTAGATTATTATATTTTTACAAACCATAAAAAACATAATAACAACATTAATGATCACTTAGACTCTTAGACTATTACATTCAAATAAAGACATTAAAAAAATTAATGTAGTTTAGAATTTTTTAAAAAAGGGTTAAAAACAACTTTTGTTGCTGTGTAATAAAAAAAAAGTAGATAAAGATGTTTCTCTATAATTCATTAAAGTGTATTTCCAAAGATTCAGTTAACGGTAGTTCATTATCTTTATCGCTATTTTTACAAAACAAATTGCGTGCTCGATATGTTCTGGGAACTATTAATTCCAGTTCTGGAATGGCCTGAGTATGTGAAATAAAATGTAAGTCCAATTCCGGCCTGCCCGAGTCTTCTGAAAAAAATAAGCCTGGGATAAGACACGATGTAACTGTCCAATGCCGATTTCTACGTCGGACATATTATATTTTTATATTGATGTTGTCAAGCTAGCATTGGCTCGTGTAGCACATTTATATTTATTCTTGTCCAAATCATGTCCATTGAAAATTGTTCATATTTTATTGGCTTAGTTTGATCCTTTTAAATCTGTTATATTGGGCCAGTTGGTAAGCCTAATTTTTTTAATCGGCAAGGCTGGATAGTTTAATTTTTTTTTATCAGTCTGGCCCATTAAAAAAATGGTCTTTATTCTGATCGGTGCCATGCAGACCTCTATCCCCAAGCTCCTCATTTTGTGGCTAGCATACTAAGAAGATGAAATGCAAAATGTCAACTATTACAATTTTCACATATCATCCATGTAAATAAATGTTTATTCTGTCTATCAAATTTCAGAATTTTATCATGGTTAATTTCAGTCTTAATTCTCAGTGAATGAGAATTAAATTTACAACTTTGACACTCAATAAAATCTGAAAGAAATAGGATAACCAAGTATGTAACTGGTACATATAACAGTAATACATAAAGTTTCATTTATAAAAAGTTTTTTTTTTTAATATTCAAGCAACAGTCAAATTTCAACTGTGGTTTTTATTTTTAAATCATTGATATTAGCCAAAGGAATAGAGTACATGCTGTCTTTAAAGTATCCTACAAAAAAAAAAAAAAAAAAAAAAAAAAAAAAAAATTACACAAATATCTGATGTAACTGGTCAAGGTATAGATAGGACTATCTTGTCCAATCTATTGGTCTAAAAATTTCTTTTTTAATTACAAATTTAAGAATTCTTGTTTGATTAAAAAACACTTTGCTTATAAATAAAACTTTATGTATTGCTGTTGCATACACAAAGAACATAACTTAGCTATCCTATTTTATTGAGTGTCAAATTTCTAAAGATAATTCTCATTCACTCTCTATACAGTGAATTATACAAAAGCTTTATTTTTGGAACATGTAAAATTTTAAACACCACTAGCAAATGAAGATCTTTTACAAAGTTCTGTTATTTTTTTGGTTCAGATATATATATAAAAAAAAAAAAAAAAAAAAAACTGGGTATGTAACAGATATGTCAAAGAGGAGACGTAGAACTGGTAAAAAAGTCATACTGGACATTAAAAAAATAAGAAAAATTGGGGCATTATGAATTGTTTTCACAGCCAGTTGGTCATAGAAAGTCCACAATTAAAAAAAAAATCTCTAAAAAATAATTTAGTTAATTTTTTTACTTAAGACCTTAGTAAGTAAGTAAAAAACATATTTACTTAAAATGTTTTTACTTAAGTTACGTCAAATTCTTTTTTATGCAAAATCTGCTTAATCATTAAAAAATCTTTTCTCTAACATACTTAAACAGAGCCCTTCTATAGTCTGTTTAATCTTAAAAAATAATCTCCCCTCAAAAAATTTTCTAAGGTGTGGGATGGCTAATCTCCAAGTGTTGCATGTTGTGCAGGTTCTTTTTATTCAGATTACTACCATTTTTTTTAAAATAGTAATACAGTCAAAGCACCTTATAACAAAATTGAAAATGCTCCGAAGATTTGCTCATTACAACGTGCTTTCATTAAAACATTACAACGAACCAGTGAACCCATGTGAGGATGTCTCACTGCAGTCTAATATTTTTAAGTAATATCTAATATTTCTGAGATGCAGGTTTAAACTTCTAAAGAAAAATTAAGGATAAAAATATCTGTAGACAACATTAGTGAAGCCAGAATGTTATCACATTAATTCCATCAAGTTTATAATAAAAATTAATCAAAGTTAGTATAAGGCACGCGCAAGAAAAAAAATTAACAATCGTATTTTAACTGCATTAGAGGATGATGTCACTCGCTGTGGATAATCCGAGAAAAATCTTTCAGTTCTTTTACGAAAACAATGCTGATTTGAATTTTAATTAACTGTAATTTTACTTCGATCGATCAATGGCATTTTTTTCTTCTAAACATTTCAATTTTTGTTTTTAATCATAAATATAAAATAAAGCTGTGTGCTGGCATAACACTTTATACTTGTTGTACTTATTCCGTATTCTACACTTTATGTATTATGTAAATAATGTACTCTTATTACGTATGCCACGGTTGTACTATTTATTTTTTATAATCATTGTTGAGGATCACATAATGCTGTATTTTATTTTTGTGGCAACACTAATTTCAAGAAAACTTTTCATTTCATTTATGAAAACAATGCCAATTTAATTTTTAATTAACAGCAATTTTTAATAAAAAAACATGTTTAACGAAGTGTGAGTGTACTATGTTAAAAGTCTGTTTAAAATCTTTTCATATGATATCTCATTTATCATTATGTGTTTTGTATTTGCTTAAAAAAAGGAATATTGACAACAGAAATAATATATATGATTATTTCGTTAAAATGTTATAACAAATTGTTTCGCTAAAATGTTATAACGAATTATTTTGTTATACAGTAAGAACTCCAATTATCCGGCTAATCTAGTCTGAACTTAAACTGAGTATGCAGAAGTCCGGATAATAAAGCCAATCCTATAAAAGACAGTTTATTACAGAAAGGTATATCTTAAAATCGCTTTTGTTTAATTAAAAAAAGCTAGGCCTTATGTACTAGTAATTAAGTATGCATTCATATTAAGTCTTCATAGGAAGGATAACTCTTACTACAAATAGTAAAAAGAAGAAAATCGCTGATTTAAAAAAGAATTTCAAGATAATTATATTTTTACGAATATATACTTACAATTCATATCACAAAATTTTTATTTTATTTTTTGTTTTATTTTAAGACGAACAGAACTCGCATGCAAAGAGACATTGTCTAAAATAAGCAAAACTTTTCTTTTGACTTTTCATCTCTTTGTCAAAATCTAAAATCCATTCTTCAAAGACATTTCGTCATCCAAGCTTTGCAATTATGCCTGTACATTACAGGCAAAGGTTTCATTACATTTTCTGGGATACACCATGGATTCTTTACTTTTCCAATTAGAAGAGTTTTTCGTCTTACAGAGCTGTCGCTATTGCAGCATAATTCTAATAAAAGTCGATCTTTGCTCTTTTTCCCACCGTGACAAGACAAGTTTAATTTTTAAAATTTAAAATTTTATCAGGCATGAAATAGAAAAACAATCCAGTTTCATCCATGTTAAATATATCTTTACAATCGTAATCCTCAAACATTTTTGAGTTTTTGTTCTTCCATTATACAATTGTATTTTCTGAAATAGAGGCTGTTTCTCCACATAATGTTTTACACACAATTTCATTTATATATTTTTATTCAACCAACCATCACTTACATGAAAGTCTTTATATACAAGGTTTTCAGCAAATGTGTATGCTTTTTCTTGTAAAATAATTCAAATAATAGGGATGCTTTTAGAACTTGCATCTATAAACCACGAAAATAATACTTCCTCCATATCTGTGTATTTCGCTATGTGTATACGTTTAAACTATAAGGAAACTGCACCCTTTTCAAATATGTTAGGAATTTTTTCTTGATCTTTCAATATTGCACTGAGTGTGCTACTTGGAATCTCAAAATTTTTCACTTCATTGTTTTTTTTTTTTCAACTTTATTCTTGACGTATTTTATAATATTTCGACTTTCTCTTCTAAACTCAAACATTTTCTTTTGCCAGACATAGCCAGCGCAGCGTACAAAGAGTTTTAAAAATTAACACGCGATAAATTCACAGGAAAAGCAAATGTCAATGATGTCAGTCATCGAATAAAAAAAGCACACAATCCAGCTAAGCTGTTGCCCCTCTGTCTGTCTTAAAACACTGTCCCCTTTCACCAAAATCTCTTTTAGGAGTATTGAAAATATGTGACTGGCTGCAGAGAAAAAGATTGAAGGTTATATCATGGGAAAAAAAGCTGGTATTTAAGAAATAAAATTCTTTTTCTTGTGTTAAGTAAAAAAAAAAAAAAAGAAAAAAAGTGAAAAATTTGCTATATCGGTTTTTTTTCTCACTTTTCATCCTCAAATTCTTTTTGTTATATCGTGCTTTTCGTTATATCGTTTTGAATTCAGTATTCTTTAACATGCAGACCAACTAAACGGTTATGAGCATTTCGTTATATAGTGCTTCTTGTTATATCGTAATTCATTATGAAGTGCTCCAACTGTATTAATCTTACTTAATTTGTCATTAAAGAAGGCAAATATTACAAGTTATAAAAAAGTGATAGCAATCAAGCAATCTAAATAATAATAATAATAAAACACATAACTGAAACAGTGCAATCTACAGGCATGCTGCTCTTTGACCTTGAAGCATGTAATGTGAATATTAGAAATGAATTTGGATATTTTTAAGATTGTAAATTTTTGTGTCATCAGAACCTAAGCCTGATACCGAAAGTATGCAGTAGAAAATATTTAATAATATTTAAAAATTGTTTCAGGAATAATTTTCTCATTTAAAAAGCTCTTAGAAATAAATATTAATCCTAAATACTTCCTCATGACAACATTTTGTGATTTTCATGTCTCTGAAAATCTTTAAAATAGAAAATTTGTTATTTATATTCAACCAATAGTAAAAATCACATAATGTTTTTTAGAGTTTAAAGTTATTCTAAATATTTCATACTTCTTATTTTTTTATATATTTTCTCAATAGGTTCAACCCAATTTTTCTTCAAAATCCATTTAAGCCAGAAAGTCACACATACACATAAATCAAATAAAACTAAATATATCTAAATTTAATTCACAAAGAAAGGTTTATTAGAAACTCTTACAAAAATATCATGACATGAAACTTCATATTACTTAAATGAAAAAATATATTTAACTACTAATAACTGTAGAATTTTCAAATAAGCTTAGAATAGCTCACCAGTTTAACAAAAATCTCTTAGTCAAAGCTGGTATAGGAAACCAGAAGGTATGCCTGGAAATGGACCTGAAGCAGCAGCTATATCAATACGACAATACTTTATGGGTGTTTTGGAATCGATAGCCTGCTGAAAACAAAGAAAAAATATATTTAATACTGACAAAAAACACTTGTATGAAAAGAAATTAAATATTAAGTAGATTCAACAAGTGAAAAGAAAATAATAAAGATAACTGCTAATATTTAAAAACATAAATGATTACAATAAAAGCATCATACATCAGTTTCAAGGTTTCTAGAGCCCATTCTTCAATGCAAAACTGAAAAAGAGCAGTAATAACATACATATTATATACAAGACTTGCTACTCATGTATTTTGATCTTTTTTATTGAAAGAGGGGCCCCAGAAGATTTAAAATAGGTGTATATAATATAATGGTTTTATAATAATGGCTTAATAATAAAAATATTAATACAGGAAAAATTAAATTTCTAATGATAAATTTTTTTGCATAATTTATTAGTCAACTACATATGGCAACTCACAAAAAAAATCCAGTTAAATATTGTGAAAATAAAAAAAGATAATGGCGGTATAGTGAGCTGATTACTTTCTAAAAGTAACTGGATGATGAGGGATTTTGTACAAATTGTCATTTTTTATTAATTTACATCCAATAAAGGAGTTATTTAATTTGGAATGAATACTTCAATTCTGATAGTTCTTCCAAAGAAAACTAAAACATAAAAAAAATAAAAATAAAAATAACAAACTATACAAAAAATGACAATTTGTGGAAAATCCCTTATTATCAAGCTACTTTTAAAAGACAAATGAAATTCAACATATCGTTGACATATTTCTGAATTTTCACAGCAAAGGTTTGATCACAAGCGTAATTAGGGGACCAACAACAGATTGTACAAAAAAAAATATTTATGAATCGCCCTGTAAAATAAAATACTCAAATGACTTGTAGCTGTAGCACATGACCATGTGAATCTTGTATAATGATGGGGGTTTCTTGAAATTTCAACAATCGCTATCGTATAAAATACTATCGACAGCGAAAACTATCGATACTCAAATTCTACTTTTGATATGTTCTATAATTGATTGTTTCACTAACAAACTAAAAACAGTAATTGCAAAACGTAACGACCAATAAGTTGACTTGTTTCGTATTATCTTTTTTACACCACCTCTGGAAGTATTACAGATCTTGTTTAAGGTTGCAAGAAGAGCCAAGGGTAACAAAAACGCTCAAGGGAGGTTTCATCCATCGAATGCCAGTTGAAAATAAGAACTGAAGACAATATAGACTTTTAATAAGGGAAACTGTAGCCCATAGTGGAGATAATTAGAACTAAAATGATGGTGGGATGGACGAGGAAATAAATAAAAACGAGAATGGTCCAACTTGTGTGAGTATCGAACCCATAGAACCTGAGATGTTGAATAAAACATAAATATACACTATACAGCAATGCCATCACATGGTGGATAGAGTAAAATACTAAAAAATTATTTAAAATGATCAGATTTTCACTAAAATTATATAAAAATTAAAATAACTCAAAAGTAGCTTAGTATGATAAAAGAAAGACTGAGGGAGGGCATGGGGGGAAATGTGAAAATAAATGCCTGTTTCTACTTTAAATAAATATTTCAGAGATTCAAGTTTAATACTGGACATGCGTCAATGGCCCATGGGAGCTAAAAGTTAAGACATATTTCAAAGACCACTGGAAAGAGTTGAAAAGGCCGAAAAACTGCCTAAAACAGAAAAGCGGAAGTTCAAAACACCATATCACGGAAACTAAAACCTAGGCACCAAAAGACCACATAATAAGGCTTATCTGAATAGTTCAGAATTAGACAGTATCATGGATATTAAGTTTGAAAGAATAGGTTTATAATTAGTTAGAAATGAATTGGCTGGTGTTGTTTGCCATAGCAGTCAAGTTGCCGAGAGGGGAAAAGACGAGAAGAGGGTAAGAAGAAGAATAAATTCTGAGAAGAAAATGATATTCAAAATAAGAATGGTTTGCTTCTAATGATAAGAGATAGGGAAAAGAGGGGTGGGGGAGAAAGGGCTAACTGCATTTTAGCTAGATCTATACTTTATCTTCTGAATTAAACAAAAATTTGGAGGGGCAGAAGGGCTGAAGACCAAGGTATGTAAGATGAAAAATTATGAATGAGAGTTAAAAATTAATGGAGGAAAGAAAAAGTGATGGACAAAAGACCCCTAATTCTCAGAAAATGTGACTCGATTCAAAGCAGAGGTTATGGTGATTATCTCTCAAACCTCTGGTGATGGAAATATATTTCCAATTTCAAGACATATGCAAATCATGTATAGCTTTTAGATATAGGAGTATTTGTTTTGAAAATTGCTGCATACGTATTAAAATATTAAATTTACATTTTTGCACAGTTCAACTTTTAGGTGTAAGTTATATTAAAAAACATTTCTGCGCTCTAACAAATAAAACAGTAAAAATCATTGCATTTATTTACAACCAAACTTACTGCATTATGATACTTTGAATTTTATGAAATTTTGGAGCTTTCTGACACTAAAAGATTGTTTGTCTGACTTACACATATGAAAATGCGTGCTAAATATTATTAAACTCATTTGTTCACCTAATATATGCATGTATAGATGAAAATTAAGCTCACTTGAAAAATAACTACACCTTCTTTTAAAACAAAGTGACTTCGAGAATTTTATACTGTTTTATTTCATATATATATATACAGAAAAAAGAATACACTTAAGATTGCTGCAATTAAATATTAAGAGACTACACTAGTCATGCGAAGAAATGTGTGAGGTAATATAAAGTCTATGGAAGGTTATTTTCCAATTTCTCGCACGCATTTCAATATTTTTAAATGATTTTTTTTTGCACAGAATAGCTGAGAATATTCTCTAATATGGCTAGCTTTTGCTTTTTCGATTTTGGTTACAGTTTTTTCAATATTAGTACAGTTTTAATTTTAGAACCGATACAGCAGCAATCATGTGCACTAAATCTTTTTCAGATTCACAATGTTCATCTGTAGTAGGTTAAAATTTTTGGGCTGTGCTGTATAATCGCATTTGTTTAAACCTTTTTGCAGCAGGCTCAGAAAAAAGGTTTTCTGCTGCAATTGTCTGGTTGTTGTTATCTGGCAAAGTACTTGCACTCTGTTTACACAAGTCTGAATCCAATAATTCACCGCTATCAGTATTTTCTTTGGGGTTTTGTTGTGCTTCAATCTCAGCTAATTGAATAGCATGTTTCCTTTTTAGATGATCCTTGAGATTTGTTGTATTTCCACAATACTCAAAATTTGCGTTACAATTCACACACTGCACTTATATAACTTTATAGTTTTCATAGTTTTTTTTTTTTTTTTTTAATTCCAAACTATTGATTTTGAGCAGCGCCCCATTTTCTATTTAAAAAATAATAATCACAATACTAAGAAATGAAACTATGATACCATTCAATAATTTTTCCAATACATTCTGATTGTCTGTGGTTTTGCATTTATATTTAACGAGTTTAATGATGACGTCTGCTTGCTTTTTTTTTACAAATTTTTCTAGAACAACATGCTTTTTTTTTCTTTTTTTCTTAACTTAACATATTTAACAGAAGTACAATAGGGAAAACAAGTTTAGGGACTTGTTTTTTCTAACCATTGCAACAAGTTAATCTAAAGTAGTGCTCCCTATTAAACGTTTACACGAGTATACGTATAATACGTATTATACGGGGTGCAGATTTTGGATACGTATGATAAGACCAAGGCAGTTGCCTTGGTCTTATCTTGGTATATAATACATATTGTATGAAACAGCATATAAGGTACATCGTATATACGGATCTTACACCAGCGGTTAAACGTATAAACTGTTTTCGTTCATTGCTTAAAGAATTATGCCTTTCTCCTGCTGGTCTGCGGATCAGAGACATTGAAAAACAGCCGCTGTGTCCTGTGCAGTCAGTACTTGCAAAAAAATAAAAATAAAATCGGAATATTTTTTAGATTTTGTCCCCCCCCTCAAATCTAAACTATTAATTATGAAATGATTTACCTTTCGTATATCTGTAACACACACACATAGCTTATTTTGATTTATAGTATAACGATATTTGGGGATCGTGGAGAATATAAAAGGAAATTAATAAAAGGGTGAATCACCAGCGACTTGCACCGGAATGATTGCGAAGACCTAAAAACAATTTAGACAAAAATATATTCAACACTTTCCCCAAATATCATTATAGGCACGAACGATAGTGGCAGTACAGAATGCGACGCCATAAAAGTTAAATTTAAGAATACGTTAAATTCATCTGAGAAATATAAAAATTAATTCTTAAGTTAAAATTTTAATATAAGTTAATTTGATAAATAAAAATCACACATCTCAAATTTCTGATTCCTAAAAACATATTTACTTCAAGGAAATATAAAATATAAGTAAGACAAACTCACCAGATCAAAGTAAATTCTTGTTTATTCACATAGAGCACTCACGTAAATAAAGTATAAATATCAACTTGAAAATTTCTTTTATACACTTTTTACAACCAATATATTTGCTTTTATAAGATGTTATATCAATATAAATTATTTCGTTATTGAAATATACATAAACGTGAAATTATATCATGTTATATTATTATCATTAAATTCGTTACTCTTTTTAACAAAATTATATCATTCACAAACGTTGTAATTGATTATGAGAAAATATTATGATGTTAATTCAAAATTATATTGATTCTGTTCAGTGCTCAACTTGCAAGTAATAAGATGGGTTTGTCATAATGATGATGATCTCGCTGTATTAGTTCAAATTGTTCATTGCGTGTTAAATGTAGAGCTTTGGAATTTAATGTTTAAGATTTACTAGATGATGATTTCTTGGCCACCAGCAGGTGTATAACAATGAGGACAATAAATTATTACAGCACTCTTATAAAGATGTTTCAACCGTATGTTGAGATTCTAAATTGCAGACAGAATGTAAATCATTATAAAGTAGAAATATTTCAGCACTCTTTTATAGATGCTTCAACCGTATGTCGAGAATTTAAATTGCAGACGGAATGTAAAACATTATGAAGTAGTAATCGTCTGTTAGAAAGATATAAAATATCAGGATCACTCAGCTCTGCGAAAGAATCCAAGTTTCTGGAGTTAACTGTGACGCCCAAAGTAAGTTGTTATAAATTAGAGGGAGTACACATTCCTCGAAAAATTGCCAATGACAACCAGGGTAGCATTCCTCTTATTAGGTGGTTGAACTTGAATAGAAGGAAGAATTAATTATAAATAGCAATATATTTAGATGTATAACTTTCTTCACTCTCACCGCTTACCAAAATTGGCTTACGCTCCGAAGAGCAAGATCTAGCCCACGCTACATCATTCAAAGTTTTTTAGGAACTCAAGACTCTTTACAATCTCCCACTCAGGTAAAGATTTCCTGCGGTTACGGAATAACCAATCAAAAAATAGAAACCGGAAGAATGTTACTGAACAAGCCCCAACAGACAGTAGTCAAAGTTACAGCAAGAGCTCACACTGATGCACCTACCCCTAGCAACAGTATTTAAATAGTATTTCGAACATTCGATCGCGACCTTGGAGTGCTACCAAAACGACCTTGCGCAAAATACGCGGGAAAAAGGGTTCTTGTTTACATGAAGAGATCTAAAATTCTGTCAATGGCCGCTCGTAGCGAAAATGTACCATCTTCAAAATAAAATAAAAGAAAGTAATTAAAAATCGATAACTGTCAAACCTTATGGATGAAAATGAATGAAATTTTAACCATCAAAATAAAATAAAAAGTTCCTTCCAATAGATTTTGAAAGTAAAAATATTTAATTTGAGGAATTTTGAAAAAAGGATAATTATTGTACTTAGAAATTTTGAAACAATAAATGAAAGTTTCGTGATTCTGAAAGAGAAATTTTGCATAAATCAAAATCAGTGAATCCGAACTTTCTGAAAAGAATAAAATTAGCGATTAACCATTTTTAATAAATATTATTGAAAAGGAAATACGCTATATTTTAGAATAATTATTTATTTTAGACTGTTAATTATTATGATGGATATTATTTAAAAGTTAGAAAAAGTAAGTTAGAAATATTTTTCTTTTATGTGATTTGAAGCGATGTTTATTTAAAAGGAAATAATTAAAGTAAATATACTAAAGTGAATATATTGTAAATTAAATTTGAAATGAATATCCTAAAACATATGTAATAGAAAGATGCTCAATTTAATTTATACTCTCACCAAAAGTAAACAATTTAAAAGGAATGTTTGATTTAAAATGAAAATTAGCTGAATTAATTTAAATGAATTTAATGAGTTTAATTAAATGAATGAATAGATTAAAGTTAAATATTAAAAATACTGAATAAATTAAGAGTCAAAATTTTAAATCATAACATATAGCGTGGACATTTCATCCGAAACATTAGTACTGCAGAACACAAACTTACATTGACTTCATATTTTATACTGACATTGTTCAATCAAAACTCCTGGGAAGTTTCATAATCTTATTTTTATTTTAAAGCACCCCACGGAGGGTACTCCCCCCACCGGCCTATATCCCTAGTACAGATAATTGGCTGTAACAAATAACTAACTAAACATACTTTTATTTTATTTAAGAATAGTTTTTTCTATATTAAAATTATTTTGAAAATACGTTTTACAGCAAAAAAGAAAAGAGAACGCAAGTCATTTTAAGCTTGTGTGATTGCGTTCTGAAACCTGCAGTGACGATTATTTGTCAGGCTATATGTAATCGAAATTTTTAAGTACTAACACAAAAAATGAAATTTGTAAAGATTAACAACAATTCTTAAAAAGCAATATCTTGTAATGCACATACACTTTGTATAAAAAATACCTCAAGTGTCATGGTTAAAAAAGGAAATTGCGTTATACATTAACACAGAGTAGAAAACATTAGTACCGTGGAAAGAGCAACATTTGACCTCCCGGGCACAATTTGAGTATATGCACACAAAAATAAATATATATATATATTTAAATTACGAAAGAATATACTTAATAAGGATTAATAATAAATCTGAAACGTGTATATTCTTCTTATTTGCACAAAAAGTCTTTTTACTTACGTTATATATTTACAATAATCGTTTATAGGGAAAAATAACAAGATTCTATGTATGAAACATATTATACAGATTGCTAAAGTAACGCCACCGATTACCAACTTGTTCTCCATTCAGTGACGTAACACTGATGAGATCCATTGGTATTAAAAGTAAATACGATGCTTGAAATATACGTATACTTGAATTATACGTTTAACCGATATACGCTTATACGTATCCGGATACGTTTAAACGTATATTTTCAGGTATATGTATTTCTTAAATACGTATTATACGTATATAGGTTAAACGTATAACTGAAATACGTATCACATCGGGAGCACTAATCTATAGTCAGTTTAATGAACTGCATTCAAATTGAACGAACAAGCCATGTGCAGACTTGCCAAGTTCTGAAAGTCAAAAATCAGGAGATTTTATTTCCAAAATCAGGTGATATTTTTTTCAGTGAAACTTATTAATTTTTAAATGTAAACATGTTTAGTACATGTTTAATTTTCAACAAGATTTGTTTATTATAGAAGATTGAAAAGAAGTATATCACTCTTAAACAAATAAGAAAAATATATGTACTTTTTACATGTAAAATAGCTTAAACTTATGATGTTTTAACATACTTTTAAATTAACTACATATTACAGGGTTTTGTTTCTCCATAAATGCAGATAAAACTATAATAAAGGTCTTAAATTAGTCTTAATCGACACAAATTATTGATCAAAAACATGCCCATAGTAACAGTCAAAAAGTCTTAAGCATTCATTTTTTATAATGGTCTAAGTGTAGTTTATCAATTATCACATAAAATACTACTTATCAATCGTGCTAAAGAACAAGTATACCTGCATTGAAGTTTTTATCCTTGTACATTTGAGGATAAAATAACAGAATATTGAAAAATGTGGGAAATCAGGAGAAATCAGTCTAAAATCAGGAGACTTGGCAAGTCTGTATGTGATACAAATAAATGTCTAGAAATTACTTCTTCCGTTTTTTTATCAGTGTCATTTTCTAATGATTCTGCTAAAGACTGAAATGATTCATAACTAATAAGTTTGCTAGAACTGTTTAGATGAAAGTATTTACATTAAGTTTAAAAATGGCAGGTAAATACAAAACTTTACCACTTTTATCCACAAATATAATAAAATAAATATTTTAAAATGTATTAAAAGACAAATTAAAAGGAAATTTGATGTAACAAAAGATTTTTAAATGTCCCAAATAACACTGAGAACAATAAAAAAAAATATTTATACAGTATAACCTCGATATCTCGAATCTCTGGGGAAGAGAAAAAAATTCGAGATATAGAGGTTTCGAGTTATCAAGGTTTTGACAAAATTAAAAAATCTAAATCTTAGAAATTGTGTTTTGCTGTAAAAAATAAGATTCATTAAAAACTATGTGTACAATCTACTAATAATTTAAAAAAATTACTATTTTCAACGTTTTAATATAATTTCAAAATTGTGTTATACACATACCTGTTTTGATTAAATACAATCCAATTCTTCATCAAGAAATACATTTAGTTTTTTCTGAAGAAAAAAATCTTTAATTGAAGTCTGTCGTCTCACAGAATCTTTTTGCAATTACACAGTTTTCTGTAACGTAGCAATGGCACCAAACGCTTCTGTTCGAATATTATCGTTTGTTTCGAGAAATCTCTGCAGCAGGTCAGCTGCCTTCTCGGCTTCCTGCACGATAATTTTTTCGTGCTCTTGTTGATCGAGTAGTTCTTAGATTTCTTCATCAAAAACTTCTGCATTAATGCTTGAAACAATCTCTTCATCTGTCATCGTGCAGCACACTTCAAGCTCATTGTCTACATTCAAAAATTCTTCGAATGAAATTTCAGTGTGATATGCCTTTTGTATTGATTATCTGTGTTCTAGATTCAGTTCTCCCTCTTCAGTTGCTTGCTTAATGGAATCAACTTCCTCTGTTTTACTGGAATTTACATTTTCTAAAAATCCTGCTTTGATGAAACAATTTCTTATCGTTGTATCTGTAACATTTCTCCATGGATAGTCAGCCATTCGCATTGACTGTAAGATGTTGATTTAGATGTGTTAGAAGATTTACCTTCACCGATGTTATCCAGGAGTCTTCTCACAATTTGCACTCGATAACCAACCTTGAAGCTATGGATTATCCCCTGGTCGAATGGTTGTAATTTTGAAGTCGTGTTTGGCAGCAAAAATTTAACAGTGATATTTTTGGCGGATGCAATGCAGCAAGCGACTGGTTTACTGGATTGCTATTGCTCCTTTGAGCATACTTTCCAGTCTAGTTTTGTTAGTTGCGGTTTATAAAACCTTCCATTCTCATCCTTTAAGTCTTTGTATCAACAAAGGGATAAAAGAATGTGAAACGGGCATCTAGATCAAACTGTTTGTGCAGCAGATAATAGTCAAATGTAAAAAATAAAATTTATTTTCTGTGGAAAAAATTTCGATATATCAAGGGTTTTGAAAAATATATTTTGAGATAACTATAGAAAATACGTAAGAATGTTGATAAAAATGCAGGGGAAATTTCTTTTTTCGAGATATCAAGGGTTTCGAGATAAGGAGGTTCGAGATATCAAGGTCTGACTGTATTGAAATGTATGATAGTAAAAGATTCTCCACTTCATTCAAAAGGACGTGTTCAGGACAAATTTGTTGACATGGAAGAAACATCAAAAACTGGTTTAATGATGCAAGAGAAAAATATATTTTCCAATGAGTGGAATAATTTTACAAGAAAAGACATGGATTTTTTTCAACTTTTTTAGGTTATAAACATTTTGAAGTTAGCAAAAGATGGCCATCTAAATTTAAAATAAAGCATGGAACTGTTTGTAAAAAAAGTCATCACTTTCATTGACAAAAACTACAGATGATTTTAAAATTACCAAAGCTGAACAATTTAGAAAATATTAAATGTGATCTATTTCTTAACATCAATGAAACTGGACCATTTTTTCTTGTGCCACTGGATTCTCAACCCTCATTGACTTTTAAAGATAAAAAGTAGCATGGCAGTTAATTAGAGGAATGACTGCCTATGATTTGCTATTTGTTGCCATATGGACATGAGTGTTTAGAGAAGTTTTTAATTATTGGAATATTAAAAATCTTGAATGACAAGACAAGATTTATATTCGTTGACCGGTTTTCAAATATATATATATATTTTTTTATAAGAATATACACCCAGAAACTTTTATTTTAAAAATTCTGGGGTCGATGCAGGTTTTTTTTTTTTTTTTTTTTTCTTGAGGCCAATTTTTTGTAAAATAAAAGTTATTTTTGTGAAATTCATTATATTTTTTTGAAAAATAAGATTTTGCAGCGAAAGTTGAAATCCAGTTATTCAAATTCGAACCAAGCATTTATTAACATAAACTTTTAAAAATCCTTTTGCTGAAGTTTTCCTTTCTGGTGAACTGGTTTCTTTACAAATTACACATTTTAAACGTCATAAAATAATAAATAAATAATAAATAAGTTTTTATGGAATAGAATTTTGTGAAAGGGCCCTATTTTATTAAAAAGAATTTTGTGAAGGGCCCTGTTTTATTATAAGGAGCTTTGTGAAGGGGATCATTTTATCAAATTGATTTTTGTGAAGGGGCCTGTTTCATTAAATAGATTTTTGTGAAGGGATTCAAAATAGGCCCCAAATTTTGCCTGGATTGACCCTTGAAGATATAATTTGCACACCACTTTACAGGAAAACTAGTCGGATATGATGTATTTTAAACCCTAAGGTAATTAAATGAAGTAAGCAGAGCATAGGCACAAGTGGTGCGTTTATGCTGTAATTGACCATGGTTTTATAATGTTCAAAAACGAAATAAAGATAACTAAAAGTTTCTAAAATATTAATGAAATAATAACAGACAAAAGGAATTAAACTCAACAAGATTTATTCAAATTACTAAGTTCAGAATAAAATACATATTTCCAATATTCCAGAGTAAAAACGATATCACATTACCATTCAATCTATACTTGCATTTGTCAAAACAGAATGCTTAAAAACTTACACAATATATCTTGAGACCATTAAACATACATCTCACATTCCGGATGTGAAAACTGGAGCACCGATGGAAAAATTCATTTAACAAATTTACTTTAATTAAATTAAGTTCATTACCAGATTAACTTAAATGGAAAAACAATTACTTTTAATTAAAGGCTTTAACAAAGATTCAAAAGAAACATATAATTTACCTTAATGATCTTTTAAATTAAATAACCTTAATCTTGTATAAAATATATTAACATTAAATAAATTCCATTAATCTAAAACCAAAACTTTAATTAAACATAAAACAATATCTTTCCTCACTTCCCGATCCAATGACTCTATCCTTCCAAATACAACCTCCATTCATCAACTTGTCAGTAACGGCCAACCGTACCTGCTCGACCACGATACAGTAGTACTTTGAACCGCCGGACAAAACATGCCACTCCAGGGTACTATCTATACTTATTAAGTAACAAGCCCAATGGCAAACGGTCTACTGATATGAAGCACTATCCGTAGAAACACAAACCGAGCCATCGTATTTGGTGTTTCAATAGTTAAAACGGTAACAAGTAATTTCGGCTTCCGAAATTACTGATGCAATAATAATAGACAGAACGGTGTCAACATACTTTAAATGGAATCTCGTTCTGAACTATTAAAAATATCAATAGCCTTTTGATGACATGAAAGTTAATATTATGAAAGTCTAAAAACCACAACATCAGGACAAAAAAGAAAAGCTTTACTCACTTTAAATAAAAAGCTTTATATTCAATGGAAAAACTAAATCAAAAAATATATGAAACTAGCTGCACGAAATTAAAAGAAAAAGCTGCTCTTTTTATTAAATAACTATTGCTCCAAGAAGTTTCCTTTAAAAACATGATGACATCAAATGCTCCATCTCCAAAAATGAAAGACGTGGTGTTCTTTAAAAAGAAAAAGCCTCTTTACTTGCAGACTCCATTTCATCTAAAAACATTATCTTCCATTTCAAATATAACACATCACCACTCGAATTAAAAAGCACTTCCTTAAAAACAAAACATCACTAGACTAAACACTCGTAGACAACACAAACACTAAAACAACAAACTAGACGACGGCTTCCAGCCAGCTGGAACATCCCAATACACGACTGCCTCTCTCTTAAATACATTACCGCCTTGTGTCAAGGTCAATGACGTAACCTCCCCATCCTGCAGCAAACAGGTCACTTCCGGCCTCCCGAAGGTACGTGACGATCGATTACGGTCACAGGTAGATACTACAGGTAATGACAGATTATCAGAGCCATCTGTCACCAGCTGCCGTAATCACTTGTATCGTGACGTAATCGATCTCGATCTACCGAAAACCGCGAGAAATGAGGAGACGTGACTAATGTAAACAAGCGATAAAGATGTCCATAGGAAGTGAAAAACATGATGTAGATAAAAAATGAAATAAAAGTAAATAGAAGCAAATGGAAAAACCTGAAGCGTTAGAATAGATAATATGACCAAATGGTAAGAACTAAATAAAGATATTTTTACTTTAAAACCATATGAATTACTTTAAATAAAAATATACTTTCATACTGTAAACCAAGGTTATTAAACTGAAGGATTTAATTACTGAAATATGACTGAGCTAATTACTAAATATAACTGAATAGGAGTTAAATATTAAATAAATATAACAAAGCATGAATGGATGAATTAGGTCAATTAAGATATGATTTGAATGAGTGATAAGAACTAAAAGAATTAGTAAAGGGAAAACTATCCAGTTTTTCCAACAGGATATGCCAATCCCAAAACTTTCTTCTATCTCACACAGGTTTCGTATACACTAAAAACAAATCAACACTAATTTATATCAAGATTAATAATGAATCTAAATTTTTATTAAATTCCGTGTATTAGTTCCTGTTACGCGACGGCTGTGTATTAATTCTAATTTTAATATTTTAAATATCTTTAAAATATTTAATATTGCAAAAGATTTAAATTAAACTCAATACTTTAATAAATCCTAATTTAAATCATTTTAAATTATTTATTTCTAATATTATTCTTCAATTTTTCTTTAAAAGATAGTCCTTTCTTAAATATTATTACATTCGTAAATTCTCTGCATCTTTCTTTTTCAATTATCTTATCTTACGTTACTTTTTAGTCTGGAAAGGAAGCATCCCTTTTTTCCGCCTCTCAGTTAAAATTCCTTTCATTGCAGCGTGTCTGCGCGGTTGCTGAGGTCATTGACTTTAAGGTTCACTTCCTCAGAAACGCAGATCCGTTCATGGATCATGAACACAGTGTCGGTTAGTTGCGATTACCCCGATCGCTAATACTTCTTTTTGATTGGAGGAAATCTAAAAATCTCAGCGATTGTTATACTTTAACTGGCCCTTAACGGCTCGAATTGCGCGCAGTTTCTTTCAATTTGGAGTAGCGTCTAGCGTCATCTCCCTCTCTTACTAAATGATCTTCATGGAGTGAAGACGTAAATTTGAGCGTCTTATAAATTTTGGGCCGATCGTTCAAACTGAACGGGTTCGGCAATCGTCATTTAATATGCCTAAGCAATAGTTACTTTAAAGTTAAAATCTAAAATATTTATTTAAATATAACGCTCCTAATCAATATGGCACAATAAATACGACATAGTTGATGAACGTACAAGATAGATGATAGAGATGTCTGAAGTATGTCATCTGATTCTGCTCGCAGAGCCTAGGGAGATATACAAGTGTGAAATCTACCCCGGATGTCTTGGTTTTTATTTCCTTCAACTACCTACTTGCTTAGAAGTAAAGTTCATCCAGAGGTGGTAAGGTGTTTTATACAATTATATCGTTGATGCAAGTGTCTTACACTCAAGTGTCTTACAAAGATGCTATAATCCAAGTAGTGAATGTTTCAGCGTTTAAATGAGCACCTCCTTTTGAAGTTCTTACAACTGAACTTGTGCCATGTATAATGATGTTGGCTTAATCATCTGTAATTTTCGATATTAAGAACATTTAGAGATCAGATAAGCCCTTCATTTAATTTCATGCTATATACAAGTTACAAGATATCAAATTATGAACATTCAAATTTAGGGATCTTAAGTGTCATCTTATCTTTACAGTTCATCTGTATTGCCATAAATTGAAAATGCTTATGATACGAATGAATATCACCATAGTGTGATAAAGATATATCACAGTTTTATCTTTTTTAATTACTTTATATTTCAGCTCAAGGTATTTCTATTTTATAGCCTTTCCAGTTTAATTTCTGTTCTTTTAAAATGCCTTTTTATCGGCGCTGAGCTGTGACGTCATCGTCATTCGGCGGCTCTCACTCCGCACGCGTGTGTTGTGCGCATGCATCACCGCCGCTCTTGTTCGGTATGTTTTCGGGAGCTGTTTTGTTTTGGCGCTGCGGGCGAAAGGGGCGTGTCTTTCAAATACAAATTAGAATGGTTCTTTTAATTATTAAATGTTAATTAGTTTCTGATTTGCTCTTTTGATTTTTCGCGTAATTCCTAATCAACAAATTAGTTTAAATTAATCTTGCTGTCACATTTGTGCACCCCTGTTATGGGTATTTATACTAATGTTGCGCATTTTTCTAACAGAATTTTAATAAAAATGATGCTGTAAATTTATGCAAAACGTCATCTGATCTGAGGCCAGGCCTGTACTGGCGCTCGTATCCTAGAATCGGCGTTGCGCGGATTCTTTGGAGATCAATTTCGTGTTTTCAGTTTTTAATTATTCTATAAAAATGCTGTTGTAAATTTTAAGTTTAATATTTTAAAGGTTTTAAATCAACTGGTAATTTAATTAATTCTTCATTAATCCTACATCCCTTAATGGATTCGTCCAGAAGGAATATTTTAAAGATTCTTCGAATTTTACGAAATTTGAGCCAGTACTTTTTAAAGACTTGAAGTGCAGCTTTCATCTCATTCTTCCTCCTTCTTCAAGAAAATGTAATAAACATTATTGGATCCAAACCTAAACGAGTTCTTATTTCAAGTAGTATGAGTCTCTTATTTTTCAACAAAGAACAAGTAAGAATGTTTAATTTATTTTATATTTTTGATTCTCTTCTCAAAGAATTTTTGACCAAAAGAACAGATGCACAAATTGTGCAGGGTTAATTGCCTATTTAAATCACAACTGCAAATAAATAATTTAAAAGTTCACTACTATACGATCTATTCCTATCATCCATTAAGATAATAATATTATAACAGCACTTACAATTTTTTCATGCCACACATAGTCCTATTTATATTTACTTATGTTTATTTTTCAAAGATATTGTTTTCCTATGTTAAAGGCAATTTTAGTAAATTCTCTGAATGATTTTCCTAATAGTGTATGTAAGGGGGTCTGCACAGTACTTTCCAATTATTTTACAATTTCTTATAATAAAAAATTTTAGTTAATATTTAATTTGTTTGATTGCTTATTTCTTTAACAAATACATGAAAAGAATTTAGAATTATCAAAAATGATATTTTCGATTTAAGTTCTCGTTATGTTATGTACGTATTATGTATATAGTTTCTAAGTTCAGGTAAGATACTCTTGATGTTATTTCACCATGATTCTATAATTACAATCATTATTTTAATATTTCTTCTTTATAGCTCTACCACTATACTTATAATAAATTTTTTATCTCTGGCTCATCATCTAAATTCGATTACTTTTCTCTTTTTATTAATATTCAAAATTTAAACATTCCCCCCTCACTTTTGCCTTCCCCCTCTTCAAATTAATTCTCTAAATTTTACTGTAATTTTTAATTTAACCCCTTCTTCAAGTTTTCTTCGTTACAGTTCCTGAGATATGATTGTCGCTAAAATTGTATAAATCCTGAAAAATATAGCATAGCAGTGCCACCTGTTGGGAGACTTACACCAAATCCTAATCAACAACAACTTATGTCAACGTCTAGCTGAATCTGAAGTTTGATGAAAATCCGTCCATTAGTTCTCGAGTTATAGTTATCCTGAAAATCATTAAAAAAAGTAGCATAACAGTGCCACCTGTTGGGCTATTTACACTAAAATGTAATCAGCATCTATTTATATCAATGTCTAACAGAATCTGAAGTTTGATAAAATTATGTGCATTAGTTAGTGAGATATAGCTATCATAAAAACCATGAAAAGAGTAGCATAGCAGCGAAACCTTTTGGGATATCAACACCAAAACGTAATCAGCATTTATTTATGTCATGGTGTAACTGAATCTGGAGTTTGATGAAAAGAAGTGCATTAGTTTTTGAGATAGAGCTATTGCGGAAATCGTTAAATATGCAGCACAGTAGCACCACCTATTGGGCAAATTGCACCAAAAATTAATCAGCAACAATTTATATCAGGGACTAACTGGATCTAAAGTTTTATTAAATTCCATGCATTAGTTCTTGAGATAGAGTACTCACAAAATTTTTGTCACATAGAGACAGACAGAGTCACAGGCAGACATTTTCTAAAAACACTCAAATCGTGTTCAAAACCTTCTAAAACGTATAAATCCGTCGAAAACCAGAAGTCGGAACTTTTTGAGAATCCAATACTTTCTTCTTGTAAAGATAGAAAAAAGTTAAAAAGAACAACATTCATAGAGAAAAGTATAAACATCTCAAATTATGGGAAAAGGATGAAGAAAAAGTGCAAAAAAACTGTCAATCAAAAACATTAAAAATCTGCCTCATCTGCAGACTTAATTGAATACAGCAGGCAAATGATACATTTAAAAAAAAAACTTAAGAAATATTTACTAGTCTTAGACTTGGCACATAAATAAAATCTGCCAACAAGATCTTTTAAAAATATTTATTTTTTGAATATTAACTAAAAATAATTTTACATCGAAACAATGACTCACGTTTTTGTTTGGTTATCACAAGAAGATCCATCCAAGCTAGGTGGAAATGGAAGATTAAGAAACGGTATCATTCTCATCAGGTCATCAGATTGTCATCGAATGCGGGTGCCTGCAGTAAATTCCTGAACAAATGATGTTCAGTATCGTGTCCCTTGATGATAAAAAAAAAGGTTAGAGAAAAAATCTATAAAAATGCAGTGAAAAATAAGAATTCTAATTCAGAAAACATATATTCTTTTAAATACAGGGTCAAAGATATTGATAAATATGAAAATGTAATTATAAAGAATGAATGAAAGAATATTCAAAATTATAAACTGCAGATTTACTCTCTAGCAGAAACAAGCAAGCAAAATAAAATTTAGAATAAATCCTGAGACACATCAAGCACTTGATATGGGATTGGGGGCAGACTGGATAAAACCAAAGTTTTTAGACAAAATACCACTCCACCCAGTTTTTTCTGCATATTTGTCAATTTGTCTGTGTTTCAGGATATTTGTTGCTAATACTATTTGAATATTTAAAATTTTTATGCTTCATAAGGGAAAATCTAACTTACTTATATTTTTCTAGCATCTAACAATAAAAAAGAGGTTCATTTAGTAAATTTCTAAAAGCTAAAAACACTTTTTCAACAGAAAGCTTCAAATTTCTAGGTATATCACCTTTAAGATCAGAATTATGTTCTTAAAAATCACAAATGGCTCAGTTAAACTGATTTGATACAGCATTAAAAAAATAACCATAAATTGAGATTTAAAAACTGAGGGAGCAACCATAACTTTAATTAAGCTGAGTGGACTAATGTTAGAAATGACTCAATTGTTGGTATGAATATAGACAAAGGAACAAAGCATATCTTTTGAAATTCACAGATACAGGTTCAAACACAAAAGCAGCAGGAAACTTTATCTGCCATTATTAATTCATAAAAGTTTATAAACATTATCACAGTAGTTAGAGAGAAGGTAAACATTGTTGGTAAACTATAACAAGAAGGGGGTATTATACATTAGTTTTAATTAAGTCAAAACAATAAATTTACATCTGTAGGTTAAAGATAAATTTATTTTATCTGCAAGCTGATGAAGGAATTTTAAAATATTTAAATATTAATGTGTATTAATATATACAAAAATGTGTTGTTCTGTTGTTGTTTGTAATTTCATCTAAAAACATTATTTTTATTCTGGAAAAGAAAATTATAATGATTCTACATAAAAATCCCTTTTGGCAAAAACCCTGTGGACTTTTATTACAGAACCTAACTGTATTTTTATTATTATTTTCCCTATTTGGCTGGGTCCAGTTTGCCAACTTTGGCAGGGAGGAAGATCAGATCATATCTATTATGAAGAAGAGAATCACAAAATCTGATGAAGCAATTTTAAAATATTAAAATATTAATGTGTATAAATATAAACAAAAACGTGTTGTTCTGTAAAAGATTGTTTAATTCTTATTATCTACATTTACGATCCATGGTACAATATTTATATCGTCAAGTGAATGAATTTAAGAACTTTTTTTGTTTAGAAGGGTGAAATCCATAGTTGACAAACTAGGTCCAGTAATAAAGATCTTTTGGCTTATGGAAAAAAGGCTTTACATGCCGAATCTTTATATAATTTTTCCCCAGAGTTGGCTTAATTTTGCCCAATCTGAAAAAAAAAAAAAAAAAAACATTCGAAAAAACACAAGTGTTTTTTTTTTTTTAATCCTTTTTTGAAATTGCACTTAGCTAACTAATAATACACACAGTACTTTATACCAAACATCATATCCTCTTTAATAAAAAGCTATGTGTTGCTGACGACTGGGTTTTTTGCTAATTGTTGCCACAGATTAATCTCGGAAAATGAAACATTTGAAGTTACTGAAAAAATTAATAACTCGAAAAGCATTTGTTAGAAAAGTGTTAGACAAACTGCATTAGAAAGGTAAAAAATTGTATTTTTCTTGCTATAAATTTCGAATGAAATGATTATGCTGTTTTTCAAATATTGAATTTCAAAAATTGCCAAATTTTACAATGGAGTACCATAGCGAAACTATCACGCATGAAAAGATAATGATAATGGCAATGGGCAATGTGTCCTAATGTATGTATACTGACTATAGCACGAGTCACAAATTATTGTAGCCTTATTATTCTGTTAAAATATAAAAGTAAATTTTGATGTCACAAGTGCATGATTTTTACTTAATTCTCGACAAATAGCATATTTTAGTCCACCTCAGTGAGGCATATCAATTTCATTATATTTGAAGCATTGTAACTTCATTAAAATCCAACGGAAATTATTTTCCCCCATAGGCATCATAATGTAACACAATTATTCATTTTTTTAAAAGCTGACCTATTCCATAATAGAGTCTACAGAGAATTGGCCTAATTTAGAATGAAATTTTGTGGATGCCTTTTGGTACTTTTCTGTTATATCAACATCATGCCAAAATGTATGCTAATTCGCCATTTATTTCAACCTTGAATGTGCAAATGATTTTTATTTCAAACCATGCCAAGCATTGTGACTTGCTTATTTATTCCATGCGAATCTCTTTTTTTGAAAATTATTATTTAATTGTAAGCATGCAAAACATTTTAATTTACTATTTTTTTAAATCGTAAATGCTTTTTATTTAGACACCACAATGTAACACAATTATTCATTTTTTTTTAAAGCTGACCTATTCCATAGTAGAGTCTACAGAGAATTGGCCTAATTTGGAATGAAGTTTTTTGGATACCTTCTGGTACTTTTTTGTTATACCAACATCATGCCAAAATGTGTGCCTTTTGATGACTTCAAAATATTCTACTTCCAGAAACATTCCTACTTCCAAACTTCTTGTCCTCTTGCGACAGAGGACAAGAAGAAACACGTGATTAAGGGTAATAAGACAACACATTCTTTATTAACTGATTACTGAAAATTGACTAAATATAATATTTGTTTATTTATATAGATTTAAAAATAAGGATGTAAGTAAATCATTTTAATCTATTTTATTCCTTAAAAATAAAGATTTTGTTTACTTTTATAAAAACTAATGCAAAACTAAAAAAAACTCTTAAAAGCCTGTATTATGAAAACCTAAAAATCTATAAACAAAGCAATTATCTCAATTTAGACTTACACATTATATACAGACAAAAGTATTTATAAATAACAATTACAAATAAGCAAGTATGAATATGATAATAACTTATACGAACAATTCTACAAAAACATATGTAAGAAATAAGTATCAAATCAACAAGGAAATATCTGAATAATTTAACAAAATACTGCTAATTAGCAGTAGGACAATAATTCAAAACATATGATGAAATTATCTTGAATAAGAAAAATCTGGAAAAACAAAACTATGTAATTGACTATTTAAATCCCTTTTTTTTTCCTCCTTAAAGACAGAGAAACAAAATTTTAAAATTTAACTATTTTAACTTTTCAAAATTTCCTTTCAACTCAGTCATGTCTTTAAAAGAATTATAAATGTTAAAACATTTATATATATTTTAAATTGATACAATAAAAGATGATTTGATTTTTTTTTTTAAATCATCCTAATAATTATATATATCCGGTTAGAAAACAACAATAATAAAATAATAATAAAACTTAGAAAACATCCCAAATAAAAAAAATCCAAAACCCTGAAAAAACCACAAATCACTGATAAAATCTGAATCCCCCCCCCCCCCCCCGATAAAACCTGAAAAAAACAGGTTTTTGAATTTGTATTTCAATAAAATTTTACATTTAAATGCTGTATAATTGATGAAAATTGCTCAAGAAAAAAAGAAAAAAAAATCAGAAGGTTACAGATGGAAATACTGTGCAAACAGAATCATTAGAGGAATAAAACAAACCTGTTTTAGACAGACATAACAGATTTGGTAGTATGGTATTCCTTTCGTCAGGATCATGAAAATTTTTCATTTAACGCAAGATTCTATTAGAGATACAAATAAGCAACCAACTCCGTTTCCACAGATTTTACAATATATTGTTTTAAAAAAATTAAAATTATAGTAAAATACCCATTTTTATTATATGTTTAATAGAACTACTACCTTCTCTCTAAGTATGATTATAATGCTTATAAAATTTTCTAATTAATAGTTTCCTAATGTTTTGTGTTTAAACATGCATTTGAATTTTAAAGCATGTGTCTCACTTCTTGTGTGTTGACTCATACTAACAATAGGATAATTTCTAATACTAGGCCACCCATCTTGAATAAAAATTGGAGGTTGGTACCTCAGTTTATGAACCCAATTTTATTTCATTTTTTGTTGCTCTGTTAAGTAATGTTCCACTCAACTGCTTGTGATTTTGCAGAACTTATTCTGGTCTCAAAGAGTACATATCTAGAAATTTTATTCTTTCCATAACAAAAAGGTTTTCTAATTAGAAAAAAAATAATCCTTCCAGTCTGCACTGGGAGGAAAAGGTAGCTTTCCTATATCTTTATTTTAAAATTTTAGCTAATGTTACTCGAAAACAGCAAGCTAAAATGCAAAGAATCCGATTACAGAAGATTCGTTAATGCTGAATTTGAATAAGAAATTCGCCAAAGTTGATGATATTTCACCAAGTGTTGCCAAGCTTGGCAAGAATTTGACACTAACGGATACAAATATACAGTTTTATGCGTATGATTGGAAAAATGATTCCAACAATGAAAGATAATAATTTGCTAGAAATCACTTTCACTAAAACTCAAAAATTAATCCCTGATTTCTTGTATTGCAATCTGCTGTCTTGTTTTTTAAATGTCATCTACCCTAGAACTTCAAATTGCTATATCTCAGCCATTTTTTAAGATAGAGGCAAAACAAAAAATGCTCCAGAATCCTCGTATCAAGGCCTAACACTTAAACAAAAAAAAAAAAAAAAATTTGAATTTCTAATTTTTTTTTCTATATATTTTTTAGTGCTTGAAACATGATGTGGTTGGAAATATTTTGTACTGGTGACTAGAAAGTTTTGCGGGCAACCAGATTTTATAAACTTTGTAAAGGCCTGGACTAGATCATAGGCTGAAATCTAGAGACAAACACTTTATCACTCACAATTTTTTTTTTTTTTCAGAAACAAAAATTTTATCTGATAAATCAAGCATGCTAAAATACAGAATTTGTAAGAACAACATGTACATAGAATACACATAGAAAACAAACCTGTATATATAAATACCACTGTCATTGAGTTGATATTAAAGGAAAAAAATATAGAAAAACAGAAAAAAAAATTCCTTTAAAAACCCGAAATATGTAAACAATCTTAATTTTGATGAATGTTAAAAACAAGATGTGTTTTTAGAATAAGAGTGGATAGGGTTATGGGTATCATTTTGAAATTAAATACAAATATTTATCAACAATCAATATTTATCTAACTTCAATATTATTAATGTTTGGATACGTCTGTCTGTCTGCCGTCTGTAGACGCAAAAACTCTGCTCGCGGAGCGAGTAGGGTGGCGGTCTTGGTCTAAATAAAAAATCAGAAAAATCCTGGGATTGTTGATATTTAGTATCGAAGAAGTCGGTCCTTAATTAACAAAGATATCAATTAAAAACCTCATCAAAAGTAACGAAAAATAAACCTATTTACGAAAACTCGAAACAAAATAACCGTTTTGACAACCCCAGACATCGAAATTGTCTCTTTTTGACGCATCATTGAATTTTAAAAAAAAACTACCAGAGGTATCGATTCAAAAATCGGGTACACACACGGCTGATTTTTGTCATTCCAAAAATTCAAATATTTTGAAATTCAGACCGTAACATTTCTTTATTTCGGCCAAAAACTGACCAGACTTCCAATATTGACACAGACAGGAAAGAGGTTTGCCATAAAGAATGCGGGGTTGACACATCCAAGGTGAAATTGCTCCACCTGCTTTTCGAAACAAGTGGAAATAATTACTCTACGTCCATGAAAATTTGCAAACATATGTAGAAAAAAATCGCAAATTCAACAACAACAACAAAAATTCATAAAAATTGACCAGTAACTTTTTAAAATATCAATTAAAAACTCATTAATGAAATGGAAAATGAATTTATTTCTATTCCAAAAAGACACTTGCTTTTTTACTTCAACACTCAACAGAGACAAACTGTCTGTGAATAATTTATTTTTGAAGGAAAAAAGGAAACAGCATTTTCTTTATACTAAAAGATTTTAGGCCCTGTTAATTTTTAACACACTTAAAAAAAGGAGGAGGTTATCAATTCAACCCGTATGTATGTATGTATGTTTTATGTTGTTCACGCATAACTCTCGTAAATGTGGATCGATTTTGGTAATTTTTCTTTTGTTTGAAAGAGTAAGGCCACCAGGTGGTCCCATTTCAATTTCGTCAAAATCTGATCATTAGAACAAATTATTTTTTAATTATTGCATTAATCGATTTTAAATGTATGCATCCATGTGTCGACTTCGGATTTCACAAGGATTCTAAATATGTAATTTTTGTTTTTCTCCCATAATTAGGAAGGAATTTACGATCAATTTTTTATTGAATTAGACGGCTTAAAATGATTTTATTTGAGAACAGGTGATATCTCAGTCAGACAGTAGCAGACATCACATGGCTTTCTCAGGAAAGAGATATTGATAAAAATATGTATATGAAAATGATTAGATTCTTTATAGGCTGTATAAAATTTTTAAAAATTCAGGATTTTTTTATCTGAAAAGTACGCATCTTTGCTGATAGTGGCCTGGGATTTCATATTTATAACAATTAAAAATTTCAAAGAGTTTGGACAACAAAACCTATTTTTTTAAAACTATGAAATTACCCTACATGAAAAAGAAGAAAATGTTTTCTTACAAGCACTTTTATCACTAATTATCAGTATTTTTTTTAATTTTGTCATTAAAAATATAAATTCATACAAAATCAGGTTAAAGATGTTGTAATGGTTTATTGGAGTAAGAAATTGGAAATTTTATATATCTTTTAAATACTTATCTAAAATTTAATAAGTGTTAATTGTGCAATAATTATTTCCATAATATTTTACTTAACAGATGTAAAATAAAACAAACTTGGGTTTTATTTACGGTTATTATCACGGCCCCAGACATTGCCAGGCGGGTCAGCTAGTACATCTACTATATATATAAAACACAAATGGAAATTTCGTTCCGTTCCTTTATAACTTGAGTTCCGCTGAATGGGTTTTGATGGAACTTGCACTGTTCGATAGATAATTTTTCAGGGAAGGTTTTAGTATATAACGTATTGTTCTACGTACATTAGTTATAGAATTATGATAGAAAGTTCTGTTATTTTGGCCGAAAAGGTTACAATTGCTAATATTTTGGTAACCATTATTGTTGCAGAAAGAATTGAAAAGGCTATACATCTTGAAAAATAAAAGAAAAAATTGTTGCTAATTTTATTTTAAAAAAAAAAAAAAAAAAAAAAAACAGTTTTAATGAGATATAATACTATAAAATGAAAATGTTTAATTTAAACATGATTGGGAAAGTTCGTAATGTTAAAAAAAATATTCAATGGGCAAGATTGCTAATGAAACAATATATGGCGATTTATCTTCTGTTTTTGGCGATTTTGATTTTACTTTTGACCCCAAACAATTTGATTTTAAGCCAAAAGGTGTTTTTTATTGCAGAAATAATTGAAATGGCTATACATCTCGTAAAATAAAAGGAAAAACTATTACTAATTGTATAAAAAAAAGAAAGAAAGAAAAAAAAAAAAAAAAAAAGAAAAACAGTTCTGATGAGAGATATTATAAAACGAAAATATTTAATTTAATCATGATTGAAAAGTTCGTAACGCTTAAAAAATTATTCAATGTGCAAGATTGCTTTTGAAACAATATTTGCCTATTTATCTTTTGTTTTTGGCGATTTTAATTTTATTTTTGTGCCCAAACAATTTGATTTTAAGCCAAAAGGTGTTTTTTCAAGTGTACAACAGCATTTTTGGAGGTTTTTTTTCTTTTGGTACTTTTCGGTTAGCCGAGCGCCAGTGATATATACACACACACACATATATATATATATACACATATACATATATATACACTTATATGTATGAATTTATATATATGTATATACATATATATTTATATATATACATGCGTATATGTATATTTATATATGCTAATCACTGGCGTCCGGCTAACCGAAAAGTACCCTTTTTTTCATTCAAATATAAATTATATTAATAGCAATATACTTCTATTTACTTCTACCCTATATATGAAATATCTTTCCGGCTGCTTATAACTCGAGTTCTGCTGAATGGATTTTCATAGAACTTTCTCTGTAAAATAATTTTTCAGGGAAGGTTTTATTGTATAACATATCGTTTTACGTAGCTTAGTTATAGAATTATTATGGGAAGTTCTATAATCAGATGAATCCGATTATGAAAGATTAGCCTTTTAAAAAGATTCTGCCGAATGCATTTCGATGGAACCTACACTGATAGTTAGATAATTTTCTAGGGAGTGTTTTATTATATAACATATCATTTTCGTTGCTCGGTTCTAGAATTATAGGGGGAAATTCGAAAATCGGGTGACCTTTTTGCCGAAACGTCAGTGAAGGCTTACTGTTGAGACCCGAAAAGTTTTTGGTTTCTGTCTGTTTGTCTGTCTGTCTGTCTGTTCCGCGGTAACTGCCGTAAAAATGATCCGATTAGTTTGATTTTTGGTAGGTATGTTGGTGAGATACCCGGAATTAGCTGTATAGTTTTTAGTTACATTTGGTTCATTCGTTCGGAAAATATAGAACATTTCTTTTTTTATCATAATGCTTTCCTACGGGAATTCAGACGATTTTGAATTTTTCCAGTCGTTGAAAATAAAATGTCGCATTTGATTAATGTATTTAAACGGTAAGTTATGAAGGCTAAAATTTATCAAGTCAGGTCTTAAATTATTCAAATTACTTTGAAATTTTGTAAATACATTCGTCAGATTTTTTAAATTAGGTGTATAATTTTTGGTGCAATTTTATACATCTGTTCTAATAATATAATACATTTTATTCTATCATTTTCTGCAATTTTTAAAATGCATTTATGTTTATTTTCCTCTTTAATTTAACCTTAACCTAGCAACTAAATTTTAAAGAATATCAAAATAATAAAATTCAAATAATTCAGACTATTTTGCCCCAATATTTTATTGGGTGATTTTAATATTTTATTAAAATAAATGAGAATTTATTTTGATACAAGTTACCTTTTAACTACAGAATGATAACCGAAGCATTTTTACATAAGATATTATTCATTTCTGGAAGAGATGTAGATTATTCGTGGTTGAAAATTAATATTATTTTTAAAATAGGATATAATATCTCGTACAACGAGATGGTTAATCTAAAGAAATTAGCGTAGTAAAACGCATCCATACAGCCTGAAATAGCACAATTACTGGAAACTGAGTTCATAAAAAGTTATCACAAAAAATACTTTATAGCGCCAAATCACGGTTGCTATTTAGTGAATTGACAGTGGGCACGATTATGAATGATTACACAATAGGTTTAAAAGTTTTCAAATAAGCCTATTTTTGAGAGATTTTAGTATGCTAGATTTTAGTATGCTATTGAAATCGAGTTAGAACAAGATGTACGTAAGTAAAATAAATATTATAGAATGACCATCAAAACTGCTTTTCCGAAACAAAAATTGTAATAACACTAGACTTCTGCAATAGATATAAGTGAAATACAGTAGATTCAGTTTACATTTCCATAAGTTGCTTTTGTACACGAGATATTATTCAACTTATCTATCAGATGCGAGTGTTTCGTGGTTGGCAGGTAAGTAAATATTGCTATTTAGGTACTAGGATAACATGAAATTATTTTCTGAATTTTTGCTTATCCTAATAAAACCACTGTGTAGAACGAAATCCAAGATATACTAGAATCATTCACACAAACAATAGGAAATCACGAATATAAATGTAAGGGGGCAGAGCCCCCTGAAGAAATGTATTGTTTTAATCTAAAAAATAGAATAAGAAGTTCATAAGAATGTCAGAATATTATTGCATAAACCGTGTTTAATTTAACGTTTTTAATTTCTGAAACCTTCGAATTATTTTATATGCGTATAAGTATATATGTAATAATTGCCGAAACGTCAGTGAAGGCTCACTGTGGAGACGCGAAAAGTTTTTGGTTTCTGTCTGTCTGTTCCGCGATAACTGCCGTAAAAAAAGTTCGATTAGGCTGATTTTTGGTGAGGTACCCGGAATTAGCTGTATAGTTTTTAGTTATATTTGATTCATTCGTTCGAAAAATATAGAACATTTCTTTTTAGGTCATAATGCTTTTCAATGGAAAGTAAGACGTTTTTTTTTTAATTTTAACATTCACCGAAAAGAAAATGTCGCATTGGGATAATTGTAAATGCTAAATTATGGATTCTAAATTTACGAAATGGAGATCTTAATTAAATCCTATCGCTTTGAAAATTTGCCAATATATTTATTAGAATTTCGAAATTAAGTGAATAAATTATTAGGACATTTTATGCATTAATTTCGAAATATATCAAACATTTTAATTTCTCATTTTTTGCAAAAGATTCCAATGCATTTTTTTTCTCTCTTTTATTAAATGGTTGCTAAGCAACTCTATTTCAAAGAATATCAACAAAGGAAAATTCAAGTAAATCGCATTATTTTGACACGAAATTTTATTAAAAATAGCTAATTTTCGGGTTATATAAGTTTTTAATATGCCTTTTTAAATGAAATAGATGAGAATTTATTTTAACTACTAAAAAATTACTACCAAATCGGTTGTCCAAATGAAAATAATAAAAACGTTGAATGCATAAATTGAATATAGGTCACATAAGAAGATACAGATAATGTTAAAAATGAGGGATTTGTAGAGCTGACGTTGAGGCCTCTGATCTGTAGATTTACTAGTTTTAAAATCAAATATTAGCCTTTTCAAAACGTTCTAATAAACGGTCCCGCTACATGATAAGGTTTTTTATACTTTTTTGCTAGCCGGGTGCAAATATCGCCAATAGCATTTTTTTCTTGGCAATAGCAGATTTTATTTTTTGCGTGTTTGAATTAGAAACAATACTTTGATGATGAAATAGACTGTTTTGGTTTATAGCATTATTTCTTATTTTTTATTCTTTTGTATTTTTAATGAAATTTGTGAAAGGCGTATGTTTTAAATGTATATAATATGTGTATTTTACATGTATGTATTTTAAATTAAAAGAGCAAGAGGTTTATATTTTAAATGAAATGAATGCAATAGGAATGATGGCGATGGAAACAATATTTGGCTGTTTATGACATGCGTCTGACTAACATTTCCTTGCAATTGTTTCAGTAACCTATCACGAGAATAAAAAAAATATATTTGTGGCCATAAAAGGACCACTCTGAGGACTATTAATAATGTCAGAAATATTGCTAATATTGAATGTTATGATAATATTTCATAGGTCAAACTAATATACCGCTACAATGACAGACATATTTACATCTAGCTGGATCATTGATCCTGATTGGAAAGTAGGTGTAGTTTGTTACCATATGCATTAATTATGTAGGTAAATTACATAATCGGGTCTACAGACATTTTTCGTGAGTCATCGGGTGTTGTTTGGCGCATAATAAAACTTAAAAAACGGTTAAGTTGATTCTATGTTTTAAAAGTGGACTTATTCCATAATCGAGTCTACAGAGAATTGGTGCAATTTGGAACAGAATTTCTTTGATAATTTCAGTACTTTTCTGTTATAACACCAACAGCATGCCAAAAAGTAGGCTAATGCGCCATTTATTTCAACTCTGAACGTGCAAAGATATATTTCGTTTGATTCAAGGTTCATTTGTAGAAACCGACCAGCGCAGCGGGCGTTTCTTGCTAGTATATATATAAAAAAAGAAAGACGATTATGTATTCATATATTAAGGAGTTAATATAACTTATTTATTTATTAGAGTTAAGAAAATAATTTACAATTATTCAGTGCATTTTCTCTAAAAAAAAAAAAAAAAAAAAAAAAAAAAATGTTTAGGGGTACTCTTAGTTTGACTCAGGAAAAAAAAAATCCCCATTATAGCAATCTGTGTTAGCCATACACTTATTTGTATTTGTCACTGTCGAAAGCTCATAATAAGTTTAAATATAAATATATTTGTGTTTACAAATTATGTATAAAAATTAACAAATTGCATAATTTTCCACAATACTTTTCTCGAAGATTCCATGTTAATTCTAAAATTAAAAAATCTTTATATCCTCTTATTAGATTCACAAAATATTTAACAAGGAGAGTGCCAAGCTTGGTAATCACAGATTTTGATTATTTTTATATATATTGTAGGGTAGAAGACGGTTAGTCTCAGGTTCAATGGATTTTATACAACGCTCCTTAGTTCTCGAGAAATGGGGGGTGTAAAATTATAACACAACTTAAATACTTACTCTGTAATGAAATAACTGCATTGGTCGTAGCTCAGTTGATATGGCATCTGCTCGTTGATCCGAGGCCGGAACACGCTACGTTTGTTTCTCATTTTTTTATAAATATACTTGTAATTATAATTTAATAATCTCAATTAAAAATTATAATACTGTGCATTAATTATAATGTTAACCAATTTATTTTTTTTATCTGTAACTAAATTGTTGTATAAAACAACATTAAAAAGTTAAATTTTAAAAAAATCACTTTTAAAATGTATTTCATATATGCTTTATCGAAGCAAAGATTTTGAACAATTGTGTCAATTCGTGATTGTAAAGAAACATCATTTATAAATTGCCTTAACAAGGGAAGTCAATGCAATGATAATACTAATCTGTTTTTAAAGTAAGAAGCATAATTATATTAAAAATTAGCATAAGAATTAAATTACAACATATTTAAGTTTTATTTTATTGTAACTAGAGGGCACCACAGCAGACTTTGGTTACTTCTTTTTTCAGTTTGGTGCAATTAAGTGGTCCTTGTTTTCAATCTTTATCGCACAAGTGCGTATCATTGTATAACAGCTTATAATCGTATAAAAATGGAAGAAGCAAGCTGTAGTTCACAAGAAGATCAATCTGAAGTGTCGGGATTCAATGAAAATCAGAAAAGTGATGTCACAAATGCGTTGAAGTACTGTAAAATTTTATTGCAAAACAATGGATTTTTAACAAATAATCCAGCATCTGAAATATCTTCGTTTTCTATTGTGATGGGAGAAGATTTCTATAAATCTATTGTAAATATGCTGAATTTGTAATGATTTTTGAATTTTTACTAGTTAATAATAGATCCAATTTTTTAAAAATCTCTTTAAATGATGAAAATGTTTAATAATGGTTTAAAAATCAAAAATGCTAAATTAAAATTTAATTATGGTAACAAAATTTTTTTATTGAGATTAAATTATAATTACTAGTATATTTATAAAAAAAAAATGAGGAAACAAACATAGCGTGTTCCGGCATCGAACCCGTTCCCTCAGATCAACAAGCAGACGCCATATCAACTGAGCTACGACCAACACAGTTATTTCATTACAAAGTAAGTATTTAAGTTGTGTTATAATATTAGACTTCCCATTTCTCAAGAACTAAGGAGTGTTGTATAAATTCCATTGAACCTGAGACTAAGGGGCTCCTACCCTACAACACATATAAAAATAATCAAAATCTGAGATTACCAAGTTTGGCACTCTCCTTGTAAGAGTATGTATCCCCCATTTACATCACAATGCACTGCTATTACTAAACTAACTATAATGCTGACATAACTAATGATCTAAGAGGATGTAGATTATTATAAAATTATTACATTGCTACTGAAAGTAAAAATATTTCCAAAAATCACTGTTTATAGAAAATTTTAAAAATTAGCTCAAAAAGAAAATAAATAGTATTAATTAACTACTTTAAAAATGCATCTCATTTTTAAAAAAGTAAATTAAATATTTGAAAAAAAAAAAAAAAAAAAGAGATAGAAACATATTAGTCAGATGGCTAGATATCCAGTGCTAAATTTCACTGGATAACCGCATAAGGCCAAGCCATCACCTATTGCATCACTAGCTTAATCCTTTATCCCAAAAAATTATGAATCAAGAAATTGTTTCAACTCAGTGGCGGATCCAAGGGGCGGTCAAAAGTGTCAGCTGACCCCCCTGTGATGAGAAACACCCTTATTAGTGGCGCAGCCAGAACTTTTTAGAAAAAGGTTTTTTTTTTTTTTATTCTTATTATTTTTTGTTATTTCACACATTTTTTACAGTTTTGAAAAAATCGTATAGGAAATCAATGTTAACCATTTTTTTCTTGGTCCTGTAAGATATTTCTGATCTGCTCAGGTTGTCACACAAAAGAGAGTGGGTTCAAGAAACATTGTTTTTTCTCAGCGTATGTTCCTTTTAAACTGCTCTTGTGACTTGGTATCGTTGATTAGGCGATTTTTCTGCTTTTTTGGCACCTTGCAAACGATACTTATAATGTTCCTGGTTATTTGGTAATCCTTTTGACGTCATCAACCAATCGCAAGGGAGAGAACAATCTGTCCATGTTTGGTTTGGTGAGAGATGAAATTTTAGCTTGAAAAGAACAGTTCTTTTTGGCGAAAAAAAAGAGTTCATTCGTTTTTTTTCCAGGAACGTGCTGTGTGTTTATTTCTGTCTGAGCATGTGACCAGCCCATCACTCTAAATATGCCTAAGCGAAAATCTCAAGCTATTTTCCATTTCTTCAAGAAGAAAACACTAATTGATATACCAACTAATAGTCAAAATGAAAAACAATACGTGAATACAAGTGAAAGTATGAAATCCAACGGAATCCCACCGAAAGCAAAGAATCCAACTGAACCTTTTATTGCTACAGAAATTCAACACGATGAGTATGATATCGGAAAATTCACTGGGAAATCGGAAAAAATTGCAGATGAATTAAAGTATCACATTGTGTAAAATACTTGGATTCCACTAGCAACATATGAATTTCCGATTTTTATGCAATCAGGAAGTAAAAGGCAGTTTCAACGGTCGTGGCTTACAGAATTTTCCTGGTTGAGTTACAGTGCTAAGCATACTGGAGATTATTGCAAAATATGTGTACTCTTTGGAGCAAAAGAAGGGGGGAAAAGCAAGATATCGCTTGACAGTTTTGTACTGAGTCCATTTCATAACAACAAAAAAGGCAAGGAAAGTCTGCAAGGACACGCTTTTAAGGAGTACCACAAAATAACAACAATTAACTTTACCGACTTCATTAGGACATTTGAAAACCCAGCGGAATCGATTGACGTGAAAATCAATATTGAAATGAAAAGAAGAATTGAAGAAAATCGTTTACTACACATAATAAAAACGATTATATGTGCTAAACAAAATATTCCATTACAAGGTCACCGAGATGATGGGAACTTGACGGAAGAGGATGGCTTAGGTTCAATAGCAAATGAAGGAAACTTTCGTTCATTATTGAGGTTTCACATTGACGCAGGTGACACTGTTTTGGAAAATCATATAAACAACACTCCTCGTAACGCTACTTTTATCAGTAAAACAACTCAAAATGAATTAATTGACATCTGTGGGGAGCTCATATTACAGAAAATACTGAACTCTGCCAAAGAAAGTCGGTTCTTTAGTATCTTAGCTGACGAAGCCACCGATGCTGGTACTAAGGTGCTGATGAGTCTTAGCATTCGATATTGGGATATAACTACGAAGAAAATCAGGGAAAAGTTTGCAGGCTTTGTAAAAGCTAGAAGGATAAGTGTGAGTTCTTTGCAGACCTAATTGAAGAAAATCTATAGAAATTAGGATTAAAAATTGAAAATATGTGAGGAGAAGGTTACGACGGTATTTCAAATATGGCTGGAAAAATCAAAGGGATGCAAGCACGCATAAAAGAAAGCAGGCACTTGCTATTTACATGCATTGTGCGTCTCACAAACTAAATCCTACCATATCTAAAGCCTGTTCATTACGCAGCATTAAACACACTGTTGGTGTCATGAAAGAAGTCATCAATGCAATTAGGGAATCTGCTAAAAGAATGAATTGAATGCGAGAGGAAATATAAGAGCATTATCCTCAAGAAACGCGATTGAAGCTCTCAAAACTATGTGAAACTCGGTGGATTGAACGCCACGACGCAATTTTACATTTTTTACAAGTTTTCGATGCCATTGTGTGCATCCTAGGATTATTAGATGCAGATGAATCATCCTCTAAATCTGCATCTTTAATAGCATCAGTTCTGCGATTTGATTTCCTTATTGCAGTGCAAATCATTTCCTCCATCTTGAGTTTAACTATTTCTTTATTCCGTAATTTGCAAAGCCCTTCGTTAGATTTGAAGCAATGCTATGATATGGTGAAGCATGTTGTCGATACTTTAAATGATTATCGAAATTCATTATCAAGTTACTCGAAAATATACGACGAAGCATCGAAAGTAGCAACTAAACATTCCATTGAAATTACTATGCTGAGAATTGTAAAAACACAGCACCATACTGCAGCGTCAAGTCCTGAAGAATATTACAAATTTAATTTATTTTTGCCGTTTATGGATTTTATATCAGAGTTGGTAACAAGATTTTCTACTGCTGAACATTCAAATATCGTTGCATTTCATGGATTGATCCCGGCATTTGCCAATGAGGATGAATGCAATGAATTGCCAATGAATGCAGCTGAACCTTACAAGAAAGATATTCCAGGAACATTTTCTGAATTCCGAGGAGAAATAGACTTACGGCAGTGTCAATAGAAAAACAAAGCGAAGAGCGAACTTCCACGCAGTGCAAGTGAAAGCATATTACATGCTTCAGAATTTTACCCGGATATCAAGACTCTTCTCCATATTTTATGTGTCCTTCCTGTTACAACCTGTACTAGTGAACGGTTTTTCTTAACATTAAGATGGGTAAAAACTTACTTGAGGTCAAATATAAAAGAAGAAAGGGTAATCGATTTAGCAATGCTTAACATTCATCACGATAAAGAAATTCACCCTGAAGAAGTATTAAATAAATTCGCAATGAAGCAACACAGGAAATTGCAACAGCAGTATTTTTAAGGTAATACAGCAATATTTTACCATTACTTTTTTCATTGCAATAAAAAGTGTTCTCCACATCTTAAATATGAAAACGATTAATTTTATTTAATTGAAGATTTTTAACATTTCTGTATTAACTAATTATAGAATTAAAAAATTGTATATTTATATAATTCATACAAAATGATAACAAATTGGTTACTAAAAGTTAATTTAATAATATTATTACAATTTGTAATATATATATTAATTTAATATTAATATAATTTTTAATGGTTAATTTAGTATTATTTCATGAAAATTTATTAATTACTGTGTAATATATTATATTTTGAAGCAGGTTAAAACGATACATCGCTTTTCCTCCACTTTACTGATAATTTTATAAGTAGAAGGTATAACGCTGGTCACTGAAACTTGACCCCCCTGTGGAAATTTTCTGGATCCGCCCCTGTTTCAACTCAATAATTATCTTCCTGAAGATATATAAAAAATTTTACATAATAATATGAAATTTAGATACTTTTTTTTATTAAAACAGATTTAATAAATCTGTAGTTATATAGCCCTTTTTGTAAAATGTTTACAATAAGATTAATTAAATTTTTTTATTTAAAAAAAAAAAAAAAGAAAAGAAAAAAAAACAATAATTCAAATGTTACATTTTCTTTATTGCGTTAAATGTTTCAATTAATTGGATACAAACAGTTTGTACTTTTTTACTTTTTTTGTTTGTACTTTTATCTCAGTAGTCAACTTGCATGAGTCATAATTGAATCTAGATCAGGGGTTCTCAAACTTTTAGACCAACGTACCACTAAATAGAAGTTCATACTTCCGCGTACCACCAGGTAACAAACGTAAAGCTAACAAGAACGAAAAATCATGCGTCAAGCATAGATTATGTAACACTTTCCAACGCTTCCAAAATAATTTTACAAATCATACCGTTTAATAAGCTAAAAGATAACATCTAAGTAATCCGAATACTTTTATTCAGCCCTGTATATAGGATCTATAGATTTGTATATATACTACATAGGATGCTAAATTTTAGTTCAGTTAGGAAACGCGTAGCACAGTTTAAAATTCTCCGTCTGGAGTTGAATAATACGGAAATGTGTTCGCGAACTTTTGTGCTTCCCTGTATAGGATCTACAGAATTTATACACACCATGTAATAGACAAAAAGCGAGTTAAAATTAAAATCGCATTCATTAACTTAAAACGCGCTTTCAGGAATTATTGTTAACAGACAGTAGAGAATTCTTTTGTGTGTCCCTGTAAATGAACCATGACTCAATATTCTGTAGTAAGCCTCTTATAATGCACCTTATATAAATTTCAATGCGTTTAAAATAGGGAAACATTATTTAAATAAACCACAGACGATTTTTCTCCATAGACGTAATGTAACGGAATTCTTTTGACTGTCCCTGTAAAGTAACTATAAGTGCTATGCACACCCTATTCCATATTAAGCTTCTTCTAATACACCTTAGTGATATATATAAATTTCAATGCGTTTAAAATAGTGAAACATTATTTAAATAAACCGCAAATGATTTTTCCCCCATAGACCGCAATGTAATGGAATTCTTTTGAGTGTCCCTGTAAAAAACTATAAGTGCTACACACTTCCGTTGAAATAGGGAACATGCTATAGATAACGACTATAACATAAATTGCAGAGCAATCCGAGCATATTTACGGGAGTTAGAGCACGGACAGACGGCCAGACAAACCGAAGTCATAAACACTTTTCAACTAGGTTGGAAAGTGTTAATAAAAAAAAAAACTGTCTAAAACGAAATATCTCTCCTGTCTTTTGTATTTCCTTCATAGCAGATTTTACTGCATTTAAAAATGAATGATTGCATTACTAAATTGACTGCTTTATAATAAACATTCAAGTAAAATGTAGTATCATCATTGAATTTTAATAATACATACAATATCAAAATACAGTATTTTGGTATAGTAAAAGATCTACAATACTTAATGACATATTAGCATATACATATTCATATACTGTTGTAGTAGGCCAAAGAAAAGGGTGGACGTGTTTCATCAAGCACAACTTCCTCATGTCTGGCTCAATATTAAGAAGTTTTAGTCATAAGTCAGATTCGATGTTTAGTTTATTCCTGTATTTGTTTTTCATATAACAAAGGGCAGAAAAGCACATTCACAGAGATATGTTGTGCTAAACGCAAACAGACTTAGACAATGTTAGACGGTACTCTGATATTCTCGTCAGCGAAAATTTTGTTACATTCATCCTTTTGAATGTGGACTCCAGTAATCCATCAGAGGAGATGAGAGCTGAATAAGTTTACTTATTTCCTCTCTCGTGAGATACAGTGGCAGGGTGTCCCAAATGAGAAACTAATTTCCAGAGCCCGATTAAGGTCATGTGGAGCCCAAGGCCCAGTACCTTTTCAGAGCCAGTCTCAAACCAAGATAATAGCTATAAATATTTTGGGGGAGTATTCGGTGGTTATCCTTAGATATTATGATATGGTTACTAAGTTAAAAAAAAATTTTTTTTGGTGTTGGGGGAAATAATTGCAAAAAACTGCATTTTTAAAAAACTTTTTGCAAACAATTTTATTTCCTTTGGGGGTCCCCATCAGTGGTGGGCCTTAGGCCACGGCCTAGTCGGACTCTGCATTAATCGGCACTACGAATTTCTTAACCAAAACTTAGCACATTTAACATGGGCTCAATACAATCGTATTAATAATCTGCATATCTTTAAATGCGACAATAATGTCGCTCAGTAGGCAAACACTTACAAATTTCTTCATACATTTATGTACATACCATCTCAATACATATGTACAATGCTTTACCTTAAAACTGCACTGCATATGTACAGTTTTTGTTTGATTTAAATAATCTTACTCTCTTGAACACTTTAAATAAATATACTCTCTTAAAAACTAATTTTCATGAAATAGGAGGAAACTATAACACTTTTTGCACAAGAGAAGAAAAATATTTCAATCAACACAATGAATCAATTAATGGATTATGTTTGAAATAAGACTTTTATTTCAACACCTCCTAGAAGCTCTTCTAATGCAAAGAGAACAATGGGTTATAAATTACACTTGGAATGTTATTTTGTTTTAATTCCTCCTACTCACACAAGCTCCTCCTACTTGCAAGCATTCAGACTTTACCTTCAGATAATTCAATTTATAAAGCATGTTTAAAAACAGTTCTTCCGCTAATTAAAAATACTTCATACATTCATTAATTTTAAAATTAGGTCTTTATTACAAAATTCAACTTTGATCTATATAAATCTAATAATTGTGTTTTTAATTCTGGAAAACGTATTGTATCATAAGCGTTTTGTGCGAATTTCAGCAAGTCTATTATAACAAACATTTCTGGTAACAAAAAAAAAAAAAAAAAAAAAAAAAAAAAAAAGGAAAGAAAAAGGAAAAAAAGAAAGCGTTTACAGATCCTCAATCGCATTCGAAATTTTTTTGACAATTTCCAAGTTAATAAAGACAAGTTTTCGATTCCATAATAATATGCCGCATTTTGTATTTTATTTCACATACCAGTAACGGAATTCTGCGTACCAGTAACCAGAGCTTCACGTACCAGTACTGGTACGCGTACCATAGTTTGAGAACCCCTGATCTAGATAATATTTGAATGTGCCTAAGACCTAAGACAAACATTAGCATATATTAAGGCTGTTTTCAAATCCAAAGGGGCTACTTTTATACACATTTTTAATTCATTTCTTTTCTCAAACGCATACAATGGGCAGATACTGTTATTCAGAAACATTGTAATCAAAACAAATTTTCCATTTTTTGCTAAAGGCTGAAGATCATTCAGAAAAGATTGTCAAAAGTTGGCATTTTGAACCAAATTCCCGATGCTTTTGCAACAGAGAGGAGAAAAACGTGCTGTCACGTGACACGAATTGCTTATAACTCAATAAATAATTTATCATAAAATAAAAAAACTCATTTCGACTCCAAATTGCTTCAATATTCAGGTCTGTCAATTTTTTGTCTGTGCATTTAAAAATGAGTTAGAAATTGTGTCAGAAAGTTTTGCGTTGTTCAGCAGGTCATTTGAGAACCACCTTAATGAATGTCCAGTGCCATAAAGATTTAACTTAATTTACACTCATTACTTAAACATTTGTGAAACTAACAAATCTAAAACAGAAAAAAAAAAGTTATATTTTTAACAGCAATCAATAACATAACAACATGATTTTAAAAACTTTAGACAGGATGTTGACTGTTGAGGAAAAATATCTCGATTGGGGTCGCCTATCTCTTACAAAAAATGCTAGGTAGTGATTTAATGAATATTTGGCCACTGTTTGGTATTCAGCGATTTTGCCGAATTAAAAAAATCGAACTGAACCAAAAACTAAACACTAGTTGACCAAATACTGTTGAATATTTTGTCAAATACATTCAGGGTCAGACAAAAACAATCTTTTTCTTTCTTACTTTTATGCAATAATTTCCTCAAATCCAAATTGGATATTTTCTGACGAATGCATGAAGCCATTTTCATTCTTCAATGCACAAAATTTTCAGCTATTCTGATTCAGGTACTCAGAAATCAAATAGAATTTTCTATAAATACTAAGGATCTTTAAGAAAATTGTGCCACAGTCAGAGATTTAAATCAATTTTACAGACACAAATGTCAGGGAAGAGTCTTCATTGGGGAAACAATCAATTACAACTCAAGATGCAATACTACAAAAAAATGAAAAATGCTGTTCGATTTTAAAGTTTTTAGATATTAATGTTTAAATTTTATACACATATTTAAAAAGAATGGCTTTGTGATTGTGTTGAAAAATAAAATCATATTATTCAGCAGTATGTTTTTTTTGGAAACAGCATCCCTAAATATATTTAATACAAAATATTACAGAAAATTCAAGATTATTCATACTGTTGGTAACAGTTTCTGCGTGTACTTTCAATACGAGTCAATGAATTTGCAGGTTTAGTTTGAATTCCCCTGATATTTCCAGGTTAACAAAATTCCCTGATATTTCCATGTTTTCCAGGTCTGTGACCACCCTGGATAAGCATATACATGGGAAAATTAGAACTATTACACATCATTAGATTAGATATAATATTAATTGTATTTTTAAAATATAATATTAAATTACCAATAAGAAAATTAAATAATGAAAATGTCACAGGTATATCTAAAGTAGTTATTTCCCATATATCAGGAGAAAAAAAAAAGAATTTCTAATGGATTAAATTAGGAATACATGCCTGAATACATTTTTAACTGAAATATCAATAAAACGATGCAACTTTTTCTTTTTAAAATAAATTTCAGAAGTAATGAAATAAAGTGAAAGTTAATTTACCTCTGAATGTCCATAGTGTCACTTTTCTTCAGGTTTTCCTTTTCAGGAAAATGCATGTATACAGGAATGCTGAATCCAGTCTCAACCGCAAAAATGCATTAGAAATTATTTTAGCATGTAGATTATTTAAATCTAATTTATCATTGCAACTTACATGGGTATTAGCATTGGTACAAAAGTCGGTTTAATTTGAAATTGAAAAGAATGAATTTATATAAAATTAACCTCTTCAGACCTGGTGTACACAAATGTGGACCCCTATTCTTTTCTTCATAAAAACTAAACTGTTTGATTTTTTTTTTACATTTTTACTTTACTTCTATATAACTGAATATTTTTTTTGCTTTGAAACAAAATAAATGGCAGCACTGATTTCTCATAAAATAAATGTTATTTTCATCTGAATTTACAAAATGCTTTCAAGACATGTAAGCCACAAATTTTTATAACTATTTAACTTAAACCCTTTAAGAATAGAAATTCAGGATTTGTAGATCATTCACTTGTTTACAGCCCTTCAATTTATTATTTGTGTGAATTTAGATTATTGATGATTAAATTAATATTTTAAAGGGACTAGTAATCTTAGATCCCTATTCCACAACCTAAATTACCAGTCCCCTAAAGTATCCATTTCAGAAAAAAAGTATCTTTCTATCATCTACGATGTCATTTTGTTTATATTAATTATGTTTATACAAACTAATTAATAGTTACTCTTACCCTTACAAAACTAATTTTTGTAAGAGCAAATACTTTTTATTAAAATATCTGAACACTGCTATAAGCAGTGGTATTATAAGCAGTGTATACCAATTTAAATCACTTTGATTTAAAAAAAAAAAAAAGATAAATCAATATTAAAATTTTATTCTTTTGGAATAGGTAGTTTTGGTTTGATTTAGAATATAATAAAATTTGGTACTCCTCTATTATCCCTTTGACCACTTTTCATAACAAAAAAAATATCCCAAACTGTAATGCCAAATAACCGGAGAATGTTGCCAATGGAATATCAAAATAAATAAATAAATAAAACATAAGAATTTAAGGACACAATTGTTATTTTAATTAATGAATCACTAATAAATCAGTAAAACATAATGAAAAATGCACGCAAATGTTGAATTAAAAACCACTTGATGACATAACAAACACGTATAATGCTTCTGAGATCAAGTAAATGGGTCTGCATTTCTGGCGTTTAATCTTTCAGTTTGGCGATAGTTTTTTGTTATGAAAAGTGGTCGATGGGATAATAGAGAAGTACATAAAATTTAAACAATGTACACATTATTTAAATCAAAAACACAAAAAACAAGTGTGTAAAAATGACACAACATTTTTATCTTCCCGATTGCATCTATATCTATTGCTTTATTTTTCTTGAAAGCACTAACTGAAAAGAAGAATATTCGTTGCAGAAGAGATGCTGATGGCATTTCCCAAACAAAAGTGCCCAAAATTCATTCGGCCATTATATGGTCTTATTATCAAGGCCATTATTACCATTATATACATGACTTAAATACTATTTGATATGACATTGTTATAATTTGCTCGATAAATTAATACTTTTAACTTATTTTAAAACATTTTACAACTGTTTTATCCATGATTGTGCCACAAACTATATAGGTAAGCACAGAAAACTAGAATAAAGATAATAAAGGCTGTGAGCCTATACATGTTTATAGCTGATCAATTAAAAAAAAAAAAAAAACAATGAATGTTTTTCTCTTCAACAAAATCTTGTTAATTCTTTTGGTAACAAGTAGATAAAATTTTGCATGTAATTAATTTTATTACATATATATATAGGTTATAAATTTATTAAAACATCTTAATAAAGTACCAAAGACAAAACATGACACTGTAACATTATACAAAGACATACAACAATTAAAGAAAATATTTCAGACATACTTACAAATTTAAGCAATAAACACACCATGAGTGAAAAATTAACTGAGGCCAGGACTTGAACCCCGGTCTATAGCGTAATGTGCTATTGCTCTAACCACTGAGCTAACCCAGCTGATATCCTAACCTGGCAATTTCTCACTATTTATCACATTAGAGACCATCACTGGCCAGCAAACAGATAGTACTGGATGTCGGAAAAATGATGAATAAATTACTATTCCATTGGTATACACAAGATCTATATTAAATCACATAAATTAATATCTGAATTCATTAAAGGTACAATTACAGGCAGGGTTGGAAAAAAAAAACAGTTTTTTAGAAAAAAACAAAAAAAAACGGGTTATTTTGGTTTAAACCAGGTTTATTTTGTTTAAACCGGGTTTTTTTAAAATTATTGTATAAATAACATTTTTAAGAAAAAAATATAGATTTTAGTAAGTCATGATTTTTTATAATTAATAGTTAAATGCTAAACATTCAGATTAGTACTTAATTATTTTTAATAATTAATTAATAAATACAAAAATTTATAATTAAATTACCTCATAAGTATAGATTTCTGTAGGGAAAGTTTTATTGTTTGAAAAACTTAGCTATTATTTTATTACTATACTTATAGATATATAAACTTTTGGAAAATAATTAAAGAAATTATTATGTGTATTGATACAAAACATAATGAGGGAAAAGAAAAAAAAAACATATTTTACTAAACCAACAAAAAATTAGCTAAAATAGAAAGCATTTTCATAAGCATAATTTGTGTTCATAACCAAAAAATTACTTACAATATCAATAATATCAACATCAACAAATGATAACAAGTCTCTTAATATATATATATATATATATATATATATTTACTTTCAAATCAAAAAATCATTTTTGTCTAATTAAAAGAAAAATATATATGTATTGACTTAACTGATTTTTCTGTGAGTGTAACATTTACAGAAATTGAGACATAGACTTAAAAAAATCATTTATAATTTTAAAAATACGAACTTTATATTTATTGGTTAAACATACTTAGGAAAACAATTTCTTTATAAAAGCAACTCCATGCATTTAATTTTAATTAAAAGCTTTAAATAAAAAGACAAGTTTTGAAGCTTTTTCCAATCCTAACTTATTTCGTATTTTTGATTGAACTAATCCAAATGTTGAAAATATTCTTTCAACACTTGCTGAGGATGCTTTTGCTGTTATAAGTTGTTTAATTTCAGTAAAGACTTTGCTGTTAAATTTATTTACTTGAATTTGAAAACTCTTCCACCATTCATATGGGGGGACTTCTCTTACTATATTCTGCACAAAAAAATTTTCTTCAAAAGCTGAAGATTTGGCGTTAAATTTTACACTCACAAGGAGACCGCCAAACATGATGCGCACAGATTTTGATGATTTTAAAGTATGTTGTAGGGATCATACCCCTAACTATTCAGGTCAAAGGTTTCCTTCAAATGGGCTTTAGTTTTCGAGAAATTTCGTTTTAAAGTTAAGCATGCATTTCAAATGCTATTACTTCGCGATCCTGGAGAAGGTCTCAGTGGCTCCGTGGTAGCGTTCGCGATTTGAGAGCCGCAGATGGGTGTTCTGTCCTCTCCTGTGACTTTTAACAAATTATATATATTTGTCGCGTTATAAGTTGTATGCAGAATTATGAATTCTGCATCTTTGAACTTTTTGATATTTTCCTAATAAATTCCATTTACATTTTCGAATATTTCGTAAAAATTTACGTTTTTTTTTTTTTTTTTTTTTTTTTCTTGTGCAGTTTTGAAATTAATATTTCTATTGACGAAATTCCAAACTAACTAATTCCAAAAACATATTTTGAAAGGAGTAATAAAATATCAAAGCAATAACTATTATATCCAAGTTTTAGCCAGTTATATATATATTTTTTTTTATGTTATTTAAATACATTTAACTGTAAAGTTCAAACTCACCGTCATTCTTGATTTGCACAAATAAAAATAATGTATTACAATTCATTTTTTTTTCGGTCTAACAAGTCGATGCCATACAGAAAAATTCAACTAGAAATGAAAAATTGTTTGTAAATTACAATACAAATAAAAAATATCTGAAAAAAAAAATCGTCTCAACGACTTTTACGGTAATATAAGAATAAATAAAATTTTCTTTTTATCAATTTGGTTTCGCTTCCTTTGCAGACAAATACCACGTTTGAAATAATTTCTTTTTCAAATTTAATGCATTTTTAAATGTATTTATCACAATTTAAGTATTTAAAGAATATATAATATGCTAATTTATACATTCTTCCAATATTGTTAAAACAATTATTTAAAGGCGATTTTTAATGCGAAATATGTTTAGAATATTTTTGCGATAGGTATAACACAATTAGTTCCATATTTAATAAACTAAAAATGTCGATGTCGGTGATGATAAATATTTTAGTATTTCAGCAGTTAACATATTTCAATATATTTAGAACAACTCAAATATTAAAAGGATATATTATTTTGTTAATTTTTTCTTAATCGTTTAAATTTTTTTTAAATAGAAAATGTAAATTAAAAAAATGTATTATTTCATAAATACAATAAATAAATAAGTAAATATACATAAATGTAAACAATAATCATTTTAATTGACGAGATATCAAGACATAAATTAGTTTGGATTTTCGTCAGCAGAAATATTCGAATAAAAATTGCGCAAAAACTATAAATTTTCACGCAATACAGTAAAACCTCCGAATAACGGACACTGCGGGAGCGCTAAATTTGTCCGTTATTTGGAGGTGTCCGCTATTCAGAGGTAAAACTATGCAAACAATATATGTGTTGGGGATTGAAAAAGTGTCCGCTAAATAGAGGTGTCCGCTATTCGGGAGTGTCCGTTATGGAGGTTTTACTGTATTCGAAAATGTAAATGGAATTTATTAGAAAAATATCAAAAAGTTCAAAGATGCAGAATTCATAATTCTGCATACAACTTATAACGCGACAAATATATAAAATTTGTTAAAAAACGGTAAAAGTCACAGGAGAGGACAGAACACCCATCTGCGGCTCTGAAGTCGCGAACGCTACCACGGCACCATGGAGACCATGTCCAGGATTGCAAAATAATGGCATTTGAAATGCATACTGAACTTTAACCCGAAATTTCTCGAAAACTAAAGCCCATTTGAAGGAAACCTTTGACCTGAATAGTTAAGGGTATGATCCCTACAACATACTTTAAAATCATCAAAATCTGTGCGCATCATGTTTGGCGGTCTCCTTGTCAGTGCAAGCATAGAGTTGGATGGATATTTTTTGCAAAATTTAATGCATCTTTTTTTTCTTGCTCAGATAGTTCACTTTGATTGTACCGTGGATCAAGCATATATGCCAAAAAGTGTGTGGGTGTTAGAGACATTTTATACCTGGATTCAAAAAGCTGCGAGACTTCTTTATTTACCTTTTTCTCTTTTAATATTTTTTGAAGATCTTTCCAAATATAAACTGCATCAGCAATGGAACAATTATTACTTTGGATATTATCCAAGGCAGTTAGAATAGGCTTTAACAGTTCAAACATACCTTCAACATTTCTTTTTAGATTTAGATTAGTCATGAGTTTTTGAATGTTTTTATCAATAACATTCCTATTTTCTTCACAAATTTTAAGTAAAGTGGGCCAATTTTTAAGGTAAACGTCTAAAGCATCTAAAAACAATTCCATCTCAGTATTAGAAGGAAGAACTAATTTGACAGCAGCATTTGCATACAGAACAAAGAGTAACCAATGGAAAAAATGATTATGTCATCATTGATTCTTTGATGCATGATGCAATCCTTAGTAAATCTTAACTAATCAAGCAATATAAATAGTAAAAGGTCATTTTTAGCTGAAATCTGTCATTTTGGCTGTTTTTAAAAATAAAAGCTTACAAAAAAGAAGAAAGAAAATAAACTTTTTTCTTTCTCCCCAGCTAATTTTAGAAAAATTATTTTGTCATGTAGATTACAGCTTATAAGAAAAGTTAGATTTAGGGGTGGGGGATTTTCAGAAAATCATACAAGCCAAGGATTTTTTCTAGCAGCAAGCTAGTAAGATGCAACAATCACATTGTTCAGACAGCATTAATGACTAAATTATTTTTTTACAAAAATGCACTTTCATATTAATATTTCTGTAAAATTGTTACATACAATTAAAAAATATATGCAAGTGCAGAACAGAACTTAGTACCATGTTTACATTCCAGCAAACTGAGAAAAATGTGAAATATGGCCAATGATTTGAAAATTAGGAATGTTTATGGCAAATTTTTAATACACTGTTTGAAAACTTACTCGCCCAATTAGATAATTTACAAGCCACTGGCAGGTAATGCCATGTAGTTCCCCATCCCTAGTTGGATTGATTAAAAATGTTTGTCGCTTTACAAATTTCATCATTTTTTTAAAAGATTTGCTTTGCTTGTAGCTTGTACATAACTTGGATTTTGCATTTTTCAATAATGTGTGAAATAAATGAAAACATTAGGGAAAATAAAAAAAACCAGGTTGAAAAAAAAACACTTGGTTTAAACCAGCATGGTTTAAACCAAACAACCTTGTCAGGGCTTGAAATTAAATTTTTCCTGGGAGGGGAGTCTCCCTCCCAACATTTATAAATGGAGGGGAGTTGAACTGTTTCGGAGGGAGAAAAAAAAAAATCAATAAATTTTTCACTCGGACGCGAGGAAAAAAATTGTAAATTACATCATTATCTAGCAAGAAACTGTGAAATTATAAAAATAGGTCACAGAAAAAATCATGAAATTTGTCAATTAGTTGCGAAAAAAATCGCAAAATTCGTCAGAAGGTCGCAGAGAAAAATCACAAAATTATTCAGTCGGACGCAGGGTAAAATTGTGAATTTCCACAATCTGTTGCAAGAAGAAACCAGGAAATTCACAAATTATTCACGGAAAATATCACAAAATTTGTCAATTGGTCATGGGGAAAAAAAATTCAAAATTCGTCGATGTGATGCAGGAAAAAACCCAGCAAAATTCGGCAACTGCTTGCAAGAAAGTATCACGATATTCGTCAGTTGGTTGTGGGACTTGATCGTCATTTCAAAAAGCAAAATTCTCCGGAAAAAGCTGAATTTTTTTTAAGTGTGAGACACTCGCTCACAATATTATTCTTAGCGGGATTTCAAAATTTTGAGCACGAATCCCGCCATCCTGCCCTGAAATAAAGAACATGTTATTTCAGAAATAATGTATTTTTTAATTGTACCTTTAAGGAATTCAGGCATTAATTTATGTGATTTAATATACATACAACAATGTTGTTTCTATTTTTAAAAAAAGAAGTAAAATACTAAACAAAAATTAAAGTATACAAATAAATTTAGAAAGATTCTTGCCTCAAAGTGGAAAAAAAAAATACAAAATGATTATAAAGTTTCTTGAATGTTAAAATGCCGCTACAACTACATATGTGCTGACACAAAAAGTAAATTTTATTTACATTACTTTACTTACATTTAAATAAAAGATGCAGAAAAATCTGAAAAATGAGCTCTTTTTTTGTGTGTGTGCATGTGTAAAACTGGAAAAATTGTTTTTGGAAGCGAAATATATTTTCTGTTTTCCTAAGCTAATTTTTGCAGTAAATATCTTCTTTCAAAATATTGTTGCAGTCTACTTTCAAATGATCTATGTGTTATCAAACCATTTCCACCAACACAAAAAATAATCATGTTCAGAATTTGTCTTGATTATGACAGCTTTATTTAAAATAACATTTTTAAAAAAAGTACGCATAAATTTAGCAAAATGTTTACTTGATTAGACGAAGTAGGAAGATAAATTATTTTTGAAACCTACAACTCTTGGTCGCCATTCAATATTTTAACACTGGGAAAAAAAAAAAATTATAAAAATGCAATCTTATTTTAATTTAAAAAAAAAAAGATTATTTTTATTAATAAAAAAAAAATCAGGATTTTTTTTACACTGATTGTAAGTGGCTATTTAAATAAGTTTAATTTTAGCCATTTATATTGTCCATAAAAATGGGAGGGGGATAAATATTTTTAGTGGACCACAATGGAGAAATATGACAACGAACTGTGTAGAGTTTAGGTTTGAAAAACACCTATTTAAACTAAAAGAAGAACCTAACACATCAAATTCCAATTAAACAATTTGAATACTAATAACTTATTTTATTAAATTGGAGAAAATTTTAATACAGATTCACCGTCTGTAGACAGTTCACTGAAATAGCTTTCACAAAACATGTTTAAAAATTGACTACCATTTAGTATTGCTAAGATATTAAAATACTATCACACCCCAATTTTTACCAGTTGAAATTAAATTATTATAACAAGTTGCATTCAATAAAAATTGAGAATAGAAAAAAAAAAAAAAAAAAAAAAATAACCCATGAAATATAGATACAGCGAAATATACTTCCATGGCTTGAAATTAAATTTTTCCAAGGAGGGGAATCTCCCTCCCAACATTTTTAAATGGAGGGAAGTTGTAATGTTTGATAGGGAAAAAAAAAAAAAATTAAACCCCACTATTATTTGACGTGCTATTTAAGGAATTAGATTAATGCAGAGCAGACATGACAAAATACTATTGAAAAAAATTTAAGTCAACTCAGAATAATTATGAAAAATGTTTATTTTTATTATAAAAAAAGGAAGAAAGTTAAACTTTATATATGCAGTGTCTATTTTTCAACTTCCACCAAATACTAGGGGCCCATAACAACTAGGTTGTTCAATGAATTTCCGAATTTAGATTTTATTTTATTTCGGTTGCTGAAGCCTCTTTCACTAGGTACACTTTTACTCCTTCACAAGGATTAAAAAGGTTTACTCCTTTACCTCAAGGAGTTAAAGTAATAAGATCTTTGCAGTTCTTCTAATCTAATTTTTGTTTAGTGCTGACTCTAGGCCAATTTGACAGGGTGCAGCGAGCGGTGTTGCGTCAATTCATCGCAGCGAAAATGTTTTTGAAGGCTATGATGATAAAATTAAAGATTATTTATTAAAATTATTTAATGATAATTTGTTCTTAGATATAATCGCATGTACTTTGTTAGTTATAATTCTCTATATCTAAAAAACCAATTATCATTACCATAAAATCCTGTTAATCCGCCCCCATAAATGCAACGGAAAATCGTAAAATAACCAGGGGGCACTTACACGGTATTAGAATTGTAGTATATGATATTTATGGGTGGTGGTGGTGGGGAGATGCTAATGGCCGATCGTTGCAAGGTATGCATTATATAAAGTGACAAAAGAAAAACATTTTTAAAAAAAATGATATACAAAATAGAAAAATAGTATAACTTCACTATTAATGGCGATTTCAGATTATAGAAAATTCTGGATTTCAGAAGCTTTGAAACTGGAATGCATATAGATTAATAATAACACTAATATCTGTCATTAATATGATAACAGAAAAATAAAACAAACTTAATAATTTAAAATAATTAAAAAACACTGAGAAATTGCAGTTCAAAATGTCCTGAAATACTTTCTGGGACTAATAACATTTTATGTGGTGCCGCCATCAAAGTAGGGAAATTAAATAACCATTGGTTTTCTTTAATCAGGATTTCTTATATATAAATGCTAAATAAGTAATACAAATCACAAAAATTGAGAACATACAGAACCAATTGGTAGTGTTGTCAGATTTTTAAAACGAAAAACATTGCTACCACAAAGATAGCACAAAATATGCTATAAATTCGACTATGGCGCCAACTACTGAACAATTAATCGATAAAAATTTTCTAATTGGTTTTCATATCAATGTTAAATATGACTATAAATTCTGTGATAAAATAAATAGATTCTTTTGTAATAAAAATATTTCACACGCAGTATCAAATACATATTTTAAAACTTATTTCATGAGAAACTTTCACTATCGATATTTTTATTACCTTCATATCGCCATGGAGATATATTTACAGCAAAACTAATGTTTGATTATATTGCTTTTTCAGATTGACAATAGTTGAAGTTGTGTATGTTACTTTTGTGTTTGTACACGTTTACGATATATCAAAGAATCGTCATGCCGTTCTGATCTATCAAATAAAAAAAAAAATTTAAAACCACTTGTGAGATAAAATTTTTGACATTGAGACGTGCGCGGTGAAATTTCTTTTGTGGGAAGGGCACTTTCTCGGGATTTTTTAAATTTTCCAATTTGTTTACAAAGTGGGAGGAGGGCGCTTAATCAGGAAGGACGAATTAACGGGATTTTACGGTAAACATTTTTACTAAATTGTCTTTATTTTATCATCATAGCCTTCAAAAACCTTTTCTTTGTGACAAATTGAAATTGCGACGAATTGACGCAGAACCGCAGCGACCAGTGGCTCTTACTGTCCTTTTTTTTTTCTTCTCCCTCTTTCTGGTCTGAGGAAATTTTTTTTTTAAATACGTCTATTGGTCGTAGGAAAATATTGTGAATTTAGTCAATTGGTTGAGGGAATAAAATAATGAAATTTGTCTTATGCATGAACATAGAAATAGATAAGACTTCTAATGAAATAATGTTAATATCGATTTGTGACTTTGGAACTACATGGCAGCCAGTATACAACTGTGCTAAGGTAACGCCACCAACAAACAACAATATGGATACTTACCATAGAATAAATCTACTGTACCTACCAAACGATGACTATCAAGCAGACAATTTGAAGAAGTAGGCAAACTAATACAACTGTCCTACACAGACATTCTATTTGAAACATTTTTTGAGAAACGGATTTTCTTCTTCAAAAGGCTATCTATGTCTATGTTCATAGAAAAAAACCCACTAAATTCGTCGATCAGTCTTGGGAAAAAATGGGAAGTTTACCAATCTGTCACAAGAAAATAACACGAAGTTCGTCAGTCAGTTGCAGAAAAAATCGTGAAATTTTTCAGTGAGGTTCGAGAAAAAAAAAATAGTGAATTTCATCAATCTGTCGCCAGACAAAAACTAATAATTCACTAACTGGTTAAATAATTCACTAACCGGAAAAATTCTCGAAGTTTGTCAGTCGGTCAAGGGAAAAAAAAACATGAAGTTTGTCGATGGCTCGCAAAATTCATTGATTGCTTGCCAGGAAATATCACGAAATTCGTCAATCAGTGGCGGGAAAATATTGTGAAATTCATTAGTTGGTCGCGGGGATAAATCATTACATTCATCAGACGAACACAGCAAAAATAATTTTAATTTGTCAGTCGGACACAGGGGAAAAAAAATCACAAACTTTGTCAATCTGTCGAAAGAAAATAAACGCAAAATTACACGAATTTCATCGATTGATTGGTAAATTAAATATCGCAAATTTCTCTGGAAAATTGTGAAATTTTTTGGGAGGGACCCTCCGGCCCATATTTTTTTGGGCGAATTTCAAAAATTTTGACGTGAATCCCGCTCTCAAATTCAAGCCCTGACTTCATATTTTTCACTCTTTCTTCTGTTTTAAAAAAGGGTGGGAAAAATATAAAGTTTTTAATGGTATTAATTTTTAGTTCCATTGCACACTGTTGAAAATGAAGGGGGACATATTTAACAGTTACTACTTTTTTTATATTATTTAAACATTTATAAAGCATATTAAATGTTTTTATGGGTATTACAGCATCACCTATTGGTGGATTTTTGTAATTTTTTAAAAAATATAATAAATGTCAAGCACATCATTTGAATTATCTCTAGCTCAAATTTTATCTCATTTGGACCAATAGAACGCATTCTAGATCCCTCAAAACTGGGAAACTTATTTTTTGCTAGCCCTGTATATGTGACACTCACAACAAAGTTTTTTTTATACTACACTGACTCGTATTTAAATTTCATTATGAAAATAGCAGTGCATCTTGAGTCGAGCAAACTTTGAACTTTAGATATAAATATAAGATTAGCCCCCCTCCTCCGCCCCCAGTGCACCCGAATATCAAAAATAAATACAAGTTGGTATATACATTTAAATATGCCTAAAACCAAATTTGGTACATTTTAAACAAAAATTATAGATTTTATAGCATTTACAGTTTTGTGATGCAGTGACGACCGAGGCATAGAATCTAAGAATAAACAACAACAATTCAGAAAAATTAGCTCCTAGCTCTTCGGAAGGTGGGAGGAGCAAAAAAGTATACAATATTTGTAGCCTATCAGGTTTCGCAAGGCACAGCTAGCTTGCATACTCCAAAAATACAACAATAAGCAAATAATTTTTTTATCTGAATTATATTTAAATATGTAAAATGTATACACAGAAAATAATTTCACAGTTAAAATAGATAACTAATGTTGCAACAAGAACTGAACCAAACATTGAAAAATATACTGTAATGAAAAAAAATATATAAAGGAAAATGCAAGCCGCCATGTCCCCACCTTGACCTGAAAAGACTTATTAAAGGATACATATGGTAATAGCTCGACTAGACTAAACATATCCTCCATCAACAGCTGGAACACATCAGTCTGAATCTGTTTCATAAGTCAGTATCAAAAATCTTGAATTGGCAGTCCATTATCCATTTGCATCATATTCATTCCGGTATACAGAAGTTCTGTCATTGATGGACTCCCAAAAAACATGCTTTCCCATACAGGACGTCAGGACTTTAGCAGCGATTCTTCATGTATATCAAGACTTCATATATATATCCTGTGTCCATCATGGTGTTCAGCTTGTCTCTTGTTGCGATTCCAAAGAACTTATATATATAAAGTTTACATAATGAAATATGAAATCATATGTATTCCTTCCCATAAAGGGACAAGTCCCCTAACCTGTGCTAGAAAATTTGGCGCCAAATTTGGCGCGATTTCTAGGCGATAGATGTTTCAATCTAGTTTAATGGTATCGTCGAAGTTTGAACGACTTTTCCAATCTAGGGTTGGTTTATTTTCGTAATTCGCGTTATAAGAGAGATCTTGAAGCTTATTTGTTAATTAGTACCACGTGAGTAGTTAGTCAGCTAAATTTTGAATTCAGTTAGATCGCATTTGGATAGCGTTTGTGCTGCTGCTAAGGTAAAGTAAGGTAAGGTAACTGGTTAAGCCTCTTGCTTTGCCGTTTACTTATTATTATTATTTTAATTTCTTTTAGTATTTTATTAGGATTTTTGCATTAGCTGGACAACGAAGTTACAAATCACCGTAAAGGCAAGATCATTTAACAACGGCTGCCGAAAAAATTAAAATCCACATATATTAACTGATTTTTTTTTTTTTTTTTTTTTTTTTTTTTTTTTTTGTGTGTAAATAATTTAAATTTTTTATATATATTTATTTTTTTTAATGAAACTTCCCTTTTTTTTTCTGAATCGCCGTCTCATTTATTGTTATTTATTTATAAATTGTGCTGCTATCATTTTACTTTATATTTAACAATTTTTTTTGGCAGTTGTAAGCGAGATTTTACTTGCATTAAAAGTTTCTGTTAAGTTTTTTTTCTTTTTTTCAATGTCCAAAATGATTTAGAAACGGGGGGGTTCAGGGGGGCAGAGCCCCCCTGACAATAACAAATATTTTTTTCAAAAAGCACATTTGTTGAGTTTTTTTACTCGTTAGTTTATTTAGAATGCTGCTAAAATTTGTGTAATTGCATCGTAACCAATTTTTCAAGATGGCGGAAAAACTTTGTTAAATCTTTCAGGCATGAAAGTGAGGAAAAGAAAAAAAGGCTGAACTTTTTCGACTTCATACGCCAAATTTGGAGGAAAAAGTAGGGAGATTCTACTATGGGCATTTTCTAGAGTAGAGTGCAGTTTTAAATTTTACATAAACAGGAAAATTACAAGGAGAAAAATAGATAAATAAAACAGATTTTTTTTTAAATGGATGTGTGTTAAATTTTGTAAATCTCAAAATAAAGGTGTCTATTGAAAAACAGGAGACTTGGCAAGTATTTTCAATTATTGGCCAAAATCTGATGAAGTTTTAACTATAAAGAAACAAAATTAATATGAGAAAAATCTGTTTATTATTATTTCCATTTGAAAATAACTTTTTAAGGGCTACATTACTCACGTGAAAACACCTGTTCGCTAATGTTAATCCTATGGAAGAAATTTTTTTAAATATCTCGTTTGCATTTCAATATTTTTTTTTCATTGGATAGTTGAGGTTGATCTCTACAAAGGCCGTTTTTTACTTTGTCGATTTTGTTTACAGCTTTTTTTTTTTTTTTTATTAGGATACTTTCACTTTCGGAACCGATTTCGAAAAATCGTGTCAGCGAGATAGAACACTTAAGATTATGAGGATGTTATAAAAACTTTTAATGCTAAAAAATTGAGAAGAAAATTTATGAAAACATTAAATATCACAAAATTGTTAAAGTCAGTAGTGGTTATCGTAATAAGTACCACTTTCAATAATATATTTTTAAACTCAAGGCTGCTGTAAACATACGTGCAAGGGGACGTGCAAGCATCTGTGTGCCCAGAGCGCATTTGTCAATCGGTCCCTGATAATTCATAGTTAGTAAGGTTATAGTTCTGGGTTTTGGGTTATATCCGAAAATTTTATTTGTAGTCAACCCAAACTAAAACATTGACCCGAAATTTGACAAACTTTAACCCGAACACCAAATGTAAGAATATTCCTCATTTACCTCACCCGGACCCGTAAAAGTGAAACCTAATGTGGTCCGAACACGAAACAAATTAAAGTCAACGGTACCCGAATCGAATCTGACCCACAAAATGTAAACAAAAGTCAAACTGATCCGAATCGAATGCGACCCACAACAAAACAAATTACTGCCAAACGAATCTGGACCACGGGTCAGGCCAGGTTCCAGTACAATCGGGTTACCCAGGGCTTAATTTGCGCCGGTACTTCTCTATTTTAAGTAAAAATTTAAATATTGCCCAGGACTCACCGGAGCTCATAAACAGTTTGCTCCGGAGACCAGTGCAATAACGCTTCCGAAAAACGAATCCTAAATAACACTTTCCTTTCCCTCCCCATCTCCAATTTTTTGCCTTCTTTTGTTTCAAAACAATTATAACTGACGTAATGTGTCGCTCACGTAAGAGATGGAGATGAAACGGGCTCGATTTTTATATCAGTCTCCGGGTTTGGACAGGCTCGATCTCAATCTGTCTTAAATTCAAAATTTTATTTATTTCCATTTCAAATCATTTTAATGCTATTTTGATCAGAATAAAGAGTAAACAGAAATGGTCTTTTTCTATTCTGCACAGTTGCGAACTATTAATTTTTTGTGTTAACACTCTTTCAGAATCATAATCCTGAGCTTATTTAATCGCAGAATTCTGCAATTAATTAACATTAAGATTGGGCAAAGGTTTCTATTTGGAAGTAGTAATAACTAAAAAAGTGGAATAGTTGATACCTAAGTGTACGCAGATAAATGTACTTAAATTTTTTATTTTGCTAAATAAAAAAACAATGCTTTAAATTTTGAAAATAATGTATGAAATATGAAAAGGCAGATTCGAGTAACGGAGGAGGTAAGGGGGGGGGGGGGGTACGCTAAGGATGTTAGTACTGCAGGAATATTAGGGCTCCGGTACTTTTTTTTCCTTAGAAATTAAACCCTGGGGTTACCGAACCCAATGCCTCTTAATTCGTAGTACCAATCTTTATGAAACAAACGGCAATCAAATTTGTAATAAATGCATTAATCTTTATTTTTCTATGTCCAAATATATGAATGAATACATATGTATTCATTCATATGTATTATTTAGAAAAAATTCCTGAAATAAAATTTCTAACATATTAAGCAAGTTATTCTAAAACGGTGATTTTTCATTGGAAAAAATTAAAAACTTTTAGCATGAAAATGATATAGCTCTGAAAGAAAGAAAGAAAAAAAAAATCTGAAAGATCAGTAGCAAAGCTCTTATTTACTACCGCTTTAAAACACCTCAGTCCAGAATGAATCATCTTTATCTGCAGATTTTTGCCACCGCTATTTACTTCCGCATAGAGATGACCTTTGACCCAACAACTCATTAGCAAACGCACACCATTCCTCTACACCTCCGAAATCATTCGCAAAACTGCTTCCGATCTTAAAGTCTAAAAATAGATTTTCACCCCACGAAATACGCCGCTCCACACACGATTACTTTCGATCTAGGGAGCATCCAATTTCCGATTTGAGCTAGCGAAAAGTCCGACAAAACTTCATGACCCCCCCCCTCCAAAAAAAAAATTTTCTTTGCATTTTTGCATCGATCCAGAAAATGGCCAAAATTGTCCTCAAAAAGGCAGAACTCTTTCATGCCTGATCTTTATGTTATTTATAAATCCATGTTTTTACATCATTTTCTGTTTTTAAAAATGGTGCAAAATCATTGATTTATAAATAACATATATATTTAAAAATGATGTTTTTCTGCCGTCTTGGAAAAAATTTCATGTCGCCAAAACAGCATTTTGGCAAAAAAATTTTCGCCAAGTTCGCCAAGCAGCACAGGATACGGAACTCTTCCCAAATTATTTTTTAACAATGCATCGACATTCTTAAGTTTCTCTTGCTTCACAGGGACAGAACATGGTATCTGCCCGGGTTTCATGAATCTTAAACTTTTCCCCTCCTGGTGAATGGTTTGAAAACATCTACATTTGTCTTGTAGTGGGGCTCACCTTTAATAAGGAGCACTCCTCTTTCTTTTAACAAGGTGATGTGCTTGCAAGGAGCAAACTGGATGGAAATGCAGCTCGCCGAGACGTTTTAAAGTAGAAGTCGCCGCTGATTTGAAATGATTAATTGGAATTTCCTGGCGTACATTCCATACTCTACCAAACTGTGAAAAAATTTCCAGATACTTTTCAGGATGGATAGTACACTCCTTTTTTAGATTTTTCTCAATCCTGCTAAAAATTCTGTCGGGTGGCGTTTAAGAATGACCCACAATGGGAAAAATAAAGTCAATCTGTTTAATAATCAAAGGAGCTAATTCCATGAACCACTTTGCTAGCATCTCTATCATTGTGATGTTCTTATTTTGCCAGAACAACCATCAGAAAACATTTGAATTTTTTCAAATCTTTCCAGGTTTAAGGATTTAAGATAACAAAAATACATGAAGGATATCTAATTTGATACCTTGTTGTGTTCGTGCTCACCCCAAGTAAAGATATTTACCGTTTCCCCGTTTTGAGTGTTTCTTGATGTTCCCTCACAAAGTTCAGGAGTTGATTCAATGTCCATTATGCAGAAGATACACAGTAAAACTTAATTAATCAGTTTGTAATGAATAGAACTAATTAAAACTTTAAACCAAAATAGCAACAGGTCGCAAAGAAATGAAGGAAAATTACTGTGATAATAGCTGATAAGCTCACTGTATGCTGGTCTACGCATGCACAGGGATAAAACTAGTTTTGTTCCCAACTTCCTAGTGGATAAGGCAAATTTTGAAAGTAAACCATGATTTTACAATGCCACATATACACGATAAAACTAGTTTCATTGCAGATTGCAGTGTTTTTTCCGGTGTAAATTTAGCAAAAGAATAGGTTGATACAGAAAACACGATTTTTTAAATTTTGGATAAGGCGAGTTTCGAAACTCGCCTTATCAACCCCTTCGCAATTTTTAAATAATTTTTTGGTATAAAAACCATGCAGTATACATGAATAAATATAGTATAGCTATTGTTAGTTACTACCATTTTATTAAGAAAACAAATTAAGTACAAATTTATTTTTTATATTTTCAAGAATAATCTACAGTTTTGACTAAACTGAATTTTTTTCATGCTTACTATTTCACCCAGGCATAGAATATTGTACTGCACTCACTAGTACTGGTAGTAAAATGAATATGACTGTCCCTGCAAACAAACTATAAATGCTATGCAGTTCATTTTCATTAGCGATCGTACTATAGTAAATGTGAATATATAAAAATTACAGGGCAATCTGAGTACTTTCAACTATGTTCGAAAACGTAAAAAAACTATTTTAATAAGAAAACAAAGGAAAAAAAAACATACTTCGAACATGCTCCTTAATATGCAAATTTGAGCTTCTTCAGATGTTGATAATACTTTGAGAACTGTGTGATATCTGTAATAACAAAGAGTTTCAGAAACAGAAGGACAAAAGCTTTATAGCACAATTATTCAAATGAGTAGCATAAAAAATACTTTTTAGAATTAGATAGATCAAAATATGTTAGACAATAACACATACTTTGCAATGGCAGCAAATGCATGGGAGAAAGACTTGTCTGCAAAATTTAAGAGTGACTGGACAAACACATCAATCTTTAATGGATTATGGGCTGGTTCCACTGAAAAGATAATGAAAAGAGTATAAAACAAAGATATTTGGCAGATGACATAAAATTTTCAGTCAAAAACAGTCTATAATATTATGCAGTTTATAATCAGGGTGGTCACAAATATCTTATGTTAAAATTCCATGATTTTTCCATGATATTTCCAGGTTAGCGTTAAAATAATGAAATTTCCATAGGTTATTTCCTTTAACACCACCACTCTGATATATGCTGTCATTATTTATTTTTAAGAAATCACACAATATATTTAAACAGTGATTATTTAAATACTTTTTTTTCCCTTTTTCTTCAAGAAATTCTGAATTTATTTAATGTTAACGTGCTTTTATTATAACCAATAAAAATACCTTAGTATTGTGCATATGTAGCACTTACTTTCTATTAATATAAATAACATAACACATAAAGAATAAGCATACATATGTAATTGAATGAGTCCATAATACAAGACATTTAATAAGTTTAATTTTAATATTAAAATTTTACAAAAAACAAAAAAATAACTTAAAAAAGTATCAAAACTCAAAATTTTTTTCATTTTTTAAAAATATTTACTCTTTTATTGCTTTTATCTCCTCCATTAGTATTTCAATTTCTTTATTAGCTTTTACATTCAGCTTTATACTTTCAATTTTGTTATTAATTTCTGTAGTCGCCAACTTTATTCTTTTCTTTTTAGCTTCGGAAGCATTTTTTTCTAAGAAATCCTTTTCTTTTCTTTTACAGCATCAGCTAGAGCTCTGAACATGCATTTTTATAACTTTGAGTGAGTTCTAAGGAATCTCATACTTATTAACATTGCTTATGGATAACTTTATTTTCTAGTGAACAGCTCTTTGTACAATCAGGATATCCTCTTTAAGATTGTCAATGAGACATTCTGAATTAATTGAAAAACCTCTTTCTACATTGATATTTCCATGAGATAATACCATAACTATTTTCATGACCATATTTATACCCTAACAATCACCAAACTTATTAAATATATCTCTCCAAAATATGTCAATTCTGGAATATTGGTGTTTACAAGCTTTCAGTTTTTCTTTGGTGTCAATGTCAAAGCATACCTTTAAATATTCTCTTTCAGCATTGTCCACTTCATTATCACTGATAATTCTGCTGTCTACTAACATTGTCAAAAGATTTTTATGCGTTTTTTGTTGAGTTTCATTTCTGGCTATATCTGGGTCAAAACAAATTAATGCTTATGCTAGAGGATAAATGAGGGGGGATCTTTGCAATAACTTTAAGCATATTGCTTTAGACAAGATACAGAATCTTTGCGGAATTGTAAAATCTTATAAGAAATTTTCTGTTTTTCTCTTTTTTTAAAAGCACTCCATGTGCCATAACCTAAGTCAATTGTAGATGCTGATTTCAAGGTTTCATTATTAGACAAACCTATTTTATGAATACAACCATCAATAAGTACGCTCTCTTTAACAAATTTTGACATATTTCTAACTATTGATGTTAGAGAATTACAAAGAAAAGGTGCCATTGGAACATCTGTTTGATACTCTTTCAAAAAAAGTTCGACTTCCTTTGAGAGAGATTTGGAAACAGCCAATTTGGCTTCTAAAAGTTCATCTTCCACAAAATTTGCCACAGTTTTGAAGCTAGCACAAGCTGGTTCTTTTTCGTCTTTTCTTGCACACTGAACGAATTTTCTAATATGTGACAAATTATCAATAGCACATTGAAACCCATGACTAATTATTCTGCAACCACCTAATTGAACAAAATTTTTTAGGATATAGATCTAAATCTATATATTCAGAATATAGAACTAGAGCAGCTGGTACATCTTTAAACAAATTGTAGAGGCTATGGAAAAGACTGATTAATGACCAATTGGTCACTTGAATGCCTTTCATAAAGGCTCCATACAAAATATGTAAATCACAGGTATCAACGTTCAGTAAAATTGGGTACCAATCTTTGGCTCACTCTAGTTCAGCTTTTAAATCTTTGAAAAACTTTAAATTAACTTTAGGTCCATCCATTGAAATCTGATCTATAGTTTTCAAGTTTAAAGAAGATAAAGCAGTTTTAAAGCTTTCTCAAATTTTATCAGATATTGAACAACCTAAAAAAAGTTGAAGTTAAGTAACGTGCACATTACTTGATTTTCATCAAAACACCAAAATCTTACATTTACATCCATTTGAGTTTTCTGTTATATTTTATTTAAAGATTCATCAAATCCTAGTGTTATGTATTTACATTTTGATAATTTATCCAACAGTTCATTTTGAAAATATGCCGAGATTCCATATAGTACAGAAATATGCAATTTTACTCTTTCTCAATTTCATTTTCTATGCTATTTCGCTATCTAGAAAAAATTGTTTGAAATAGTGAAACATCCCTTTCTAACATTCCCATTGATTTATGTGTCACTACTGAATGAATGCACCATAATATTTCAGCTTTTAACACACCTTCATTAAAAAGTAGAGACTTTAAGCCACGAGGTTTGGAAACTTAATTGAGTTATGTTTTCTGCAACTGAAACTTTTTCTGAAATGAGAGTATTATCAGTGTCTTCACTTGATGAATAAGAAATGAAAGGTACAGATGTTTTAGATGAATTTGAATACAATGAACCTGGAATAGATGATGGAAAGGAATTGGATGAAACCCCAACACTCAATGATTTAGACGAATCTAACCTACTAATTATGTTTCTCCTCTACTCAAACTTCACAAACCTACTGCCAATGAAATATGATCTGTCTAACTCCACCTTTGAAGAGCTGTGAAGTGCTGGTGCCATGGAGAAAAAGTTTTTATTTTTTCCCATTTAAGATTACAGTTGAACTTACACTTATCATTACAGGAAACAGATGAAATTGCTCACTTTAAATAAGCAATATGCAAAAACATTTCAGAATTCCCCAATGTTATATATACTGAATAGCCCTTTCTGTTTCCTGAAACGATTACACATAACACATTTCACAGTAAATGGAAATTCAAATTTGTTTGGACGAATTTTCAGGATTGTGCTGAATTTCCATGATTTTTCCAGGTGAACAAAATTCCCTGATATTTCCATGTTTTTCAGGTCTGTGACCACCCTGATAATTTTTGCTGTCACAAATTTCTAACTTAAATAAATAGCTTTAAAATAAGATATGAAACACACGATCAAATGATGAATTATTATATTAAATCTCAAAAGAAAACCAAAGATCTACAAGTAGTTTAATTGAAATACTACTACTTTAAGGAAATAAATAAAACATGAATATTGACTTTCATGTTGTGGATGGTGAAAAATTGAACACTATAGAGGTTTGCATAGGCTTGGTCCTGACTTGAATGAAATCTATATTGGCCCAGAGTAAGAACTAGAAGTTTGGCCAGTGTATTTTTTCAAAATTTGGCTTTGCCCAGCCCTGACAAAAATCAATGGAATTCAGGCCGGTTTCTGACTTATTTAAAAAAAAACGATATTTCTTAACCAACATTATTTTATAATTAAAGCTTTATTAAAAGAATATTTTATACATATTTATGCAAAAATACAACATTTTCAGTGTATGTCCACAAGCCACGGAATATGAAATACTAACATTATTGATTACTTGCATTCAAATGAAGACTCATTAAAAATGTGATGTAGTTCAGAGATATGCACGAGTCCTGTACCTGGCCCATGGACAAATAAATCAAAGATAAAATTTCAAATGTGCAGACAGAAAGAACAAAGACAACTATTTTAATCGACCAAACCAATAAAAAAAAATTTCAAATGGGACGACCGGCTCGATGTAAGAAATTTAAAGGGGTTAAATTAAGCCTTTACTCACTCACCAAAATATGAAAAATTTTCAATGGACCTGGCTGGGCCGAGAATAAGTATAAATGTGCAGCACGAGCTGATCTTTATTTGATGTAATAAAGAAATTTAATATGTCCAGCATAGAGATCTGCATTAAGCTGAGGCCAGGTTTAACAGTTTTCAATAAATTCGAACTGGCCCAGTTCTGGACATAATTGTTCCTAAGCCGTGTCAAACAGTAATTTTTTTTTTTTTTTTTTTTTTTGTAAAAATAATAGTGATATTGCAGATTTATTAATGGAATTTTCGGAAATATACTTTGATTTAATAAATTACAGAGAAATATTTTAAACATCTTTTTTCTTTTATTCAAAACTACATTATTTTTTTTATTGAGTCTATATTTGAATGTAATACTCGAAGAGCAGGGATCCGTTTTGGAAAATTTTGGGTTTTAAAAGAACCCTTCATAAAATTTTTATTTTGAAACAGGAGCCTTTGCAAATTTTTTTATCCTAAAACAGAACCAGATTCCCTTTCCCCTCAATACAAAAATTGTTAAAAATGCTTTTGTATAATCAATTCATTTGAAAAACATCTTATTCAAATAAACTGAAATCAATGTTAATATTTTGTCTGGTTACACAAGAAATGGATTTTAAAGCATGAAATTATGTACCATCATCTTCCTGGAGTGGATTAGGCAAGTCTTTTATAAGTAACAGAGCCTCTTCAGCAGTGCATTTATCTTTTAATGCTGCAGTCAATTGCTGGGCAGCAACAGTTCCAGGTTTCTGAAAAAAATTGTAAAAATAAATAATGCTAACAATTTATTTGGCTTCTTTTAATTCCTTAAAAATACAGTATAAAATTTTTTAAAAAGAGTGAAATTTGCCATATAACAAGATTTTTGTAATATTTTTTAAAGCATTTTTTGTAACTCTTTCCATACGGGACCTTTTAGGATGAGGACAGCAACAAAGTTAAAGTATTAGAAAATTATTAGAGGCAGTGCCACATTTTGGCAACTAATTTTAGCATCGATGATTTTATTATATATGACAGATTAGATAGTACAGATAACGATACTGCCAGTAAGTTGATGCACTAGCAGGGGGTGTTTCCATAGCAACATTACACAGCTTGCTACAATGTAAAATGAATGATAATCCAATCACTGAAGTTACCACGACTCTGAGACATCATCAGTAATTGGGTTGCCATTCACTTCATATTACAGCAGAATGTGTGATGTTATGGAGACACCCTATGCTGGTGCACTAGCTGACTGACAGTTTCATTAACTATACCATCTAATCTATCATATATACCAAAATCACACATGCTAAAATTGGTTGCCAACATGTGACGCTGCCTCCCAGATTATATGTTGCTATAGTCACTAACAGCATGTTTCCAGCATGATGAGCATAATATATATATTTTTTATTTTTGTGCAAGGCTGCATGAATAGTTTAAATACATTAACTATCTATGGGCAGTAACTGGTAGAAATGCATTTTAATGATGGTGAGTTTGAAGCAAGCAAATCATTTTTTTATGTGCATGCAGGGATGTAAAAACTGGACGCCAATGCGTGATTGCTACCACTAAATTTTTAGTATTCTTTGCCTAATAAGAATACTGATAAAATTTAGGTGAAATATACTAATAAAATTTAGTGGCCCATTGGTGCCCAGTTTTTACACCCCTGTGCGCATGTATGAGAAAAAAAAAAAGAGCAATATCTAAATGCAATGTCTTAACTTAATGAGTATTCTCAAGCCACCATAGATTCGCGGCCCACGATGATGGATAAGATTATTATTAGAACAGTTTCTGTAAAATCAGATTTTTTTTCTTTTTACTATGCAAGGCTAAAGTAGTTGGTTATATTTATTCAATTAGGAAAAGCAATATTGCCTTTCCATCATATTAGTCCAGTAAAATAGTCAAACACCCACTTTTCGTTGTACTAATCCACAGTACAAATATAGGGTAGTTATTTCAGTGTATTTAATGTCTTATTAAATGTCTGTTATCGTCTTCACATCAAGGTGTAATCATTATTGTGGTTAAGTTCTTTTATTTATTTATCTCAATCCCGCATGTATACACTGATTCATCTAGCGCAGTCAGTCTGTGAGCACAACTTAGAGAATGGAATTGCTGTATGCTAATCAATAAATTAAATGCGTTAAATTTAATTATTGTTTATTTGTTAAGTAATTTGTGCACGTTCAATACAAATTTTTGTTTTAAGATTTCTGAGTCTGAGTGACTATAAAAGAAACAAAAATGGCAGCAGATAACATTATTATTATATTTTGGACATTTGAACTGTGTTTCTAATTGAAATCTAAACTAACAAAAGAACAATGAATAAATTAAAAGTTCTGTAGTTAACTGGAACAATTTACTTTAGCTGTAATTGAAAAATGAAAGGTGCTCTAAGCTTACAAAAACTGGACTTTGTGGTATTGGAAGTAAAAGTTGAAGGATTAAGGAAAATGATTTCACAGAATGGGATAAAAAACAGTGATTCTGTAGTTTAATTAAAATTATCCCGCTCAAACAAGAAGACACTTTAATTTGTTGCCAAAGAGAATGCAAAAATACTAATTTTGCAATAAATGAAGAAATACAATAAACCTTTACCAGCCAAGCAGAGGACCGAAGAATTGATGCTAGAAATTAATTAAAGAAATTAGAGCGTTTCTGGGAAGATCTTTAAATGTTTCACTTAATCTTTTCTGGTGCATATGAATTTCAATGATTTAACTCCTAAGAAGGTTTTAATTTTATGCAGCACTTTAATTTAAAATTTTCTCTTAACTAATTCCATTACCTCTTTTAATCTACTTTTATTTCTAGCAAATATGGACAAATCATCAACATATATTAATATTACAACTTCAGATTTATAAGTATAAATACAGTTACAGCTAATTTTATCAAATCCCAAATGAACGAATTTGTTATCGAGTTCAAAATATCACTCGCACTCAGATGGATGCAATCCATAAAGAGCCGTCTTTAATCTCATTGCATAACATTCAATAAGACTCTCTGGCTGATCTATGTAAGTTACTTATCTTAATTTAGCATATAAATAAGTGCATTTAATGTCTAAGTGTTGATGTTCTCAACCCTTTATTATGACCAACATTACAAAGAAAAACCTAACCAGTGAAAAAGATATAACAGCAGAAAAGGTATCAAAATAGTCTATCCCCTCTACTTGCCAGAAGCCCTTTGTTGAAGATCTGGCTTTAAAACTTTATTAATCATTTTCATCTGTTTTAAATGTCATATACCCATCTACTTTGCTTTTTCTGGCTTAGGCAAAAAATCACATACTTCTCTTTCTTAAAGGGTACTTAATTTCTCATAGCTTCTAGCCAATTATCTTTTTTAGGCAATTTTTGGGGTTCTTTTTATGATGCAATTTTTATTTCTACACAAGAAGCTTCACTACAACTTCTGAATTCCCCCCCCCCCTCCCCAGTAAGTACATTTATGACACTGAATATTTCATTAAAAAAAATATATATATGACTTTTCAGTAAACAAGTAATTTATGTGCTAAATAAAAATATTTTAATTTATATTTTCAGATATTAATTTCCAATCTATTTTAAATTTAAAAATAAGTTAACAACAAAGTTATATACAACATGTTTATGTAGCTAACTACGTCACACTAAGCTTAGGTACTTGTGTAACTAACTACACATAAGTACCTTTTTTTTAAAAATTATTTTTCTAGAATTAAGATCTGACAATAATAAAATAGGTATTTTTATGCACAACATAATAATTCGTTGATCATGCACGTAAAAATCATGAATTTCGTCAATCGGGAGCATAAAAATCACTAATTTCGTCATTCGGGCTCGTAAAAAATTATGAATTTTGTGATTAGGAAGCGTAAACATAATGATTTTCGTGATTCAGAAGCGTGAAAATTATGAATTTCATGATTCGGAAGCATAAAAATCACGAATTTCATCGAACAAGTGAATAAAAATAATGAATTTCGTCGATCGGGAGAGTAAAAATTATGAATTTTATCAAACAGGCATGTAAAAATCATGAATTTCATCGATCAGGTGTATAAAAATCACGAATTTTGTTGAATGGGCATGTAAAAATCATGAATTTTGTCGAACAAGCACATAAAAATCATGAATTTTGTGAATGGGCGTGTAAAAATCATGAATTTTGTCGAACGGGTGCGTAAATACATTAATATTGTCGATTGGGTGCAGAAAAATCATGAATTTGGTTGATCGGGAGTGTAAAAATCATGAACAGAATCAAGCAGGCACGGGAAAATCATGAATTACGTCGATCGGGAGAGTAAAAATTATGAATTTTATCAAACAGGCATGTAAAAATCATGAATTTCATCGATCAGGTGTATAAAAATCACGAATTTTGTTGAATGGGCATGTAAAAATCATGAATTTTGTCGAACAAGCACATAAAAATCATGAATTTTGTGAATGGGCGTGTAAAAATCATGAATTTTGTCGAACGGGTGCGTAAATACATTAATATTGTCGATTGGGTGCAGAAAAATCATGAATTTGGTTGATCGGGAGTGTAAAAATCATGAACAGAATCAAGCAGGCACGGGAAAATCATGAATTACGTCGAACAGGCACGGAAAAGTCACGAGTTTTTATATTAAAAGTATAAAGCAGTATATATTGAAATAATAAAAAAATTAAATTAATTTAAAACTGTATTTCCTAACAAAATAAAAAGTTGCTTATGCCTTATTCTGGCTATAAATCTACCAATGTACAATATCATTCATTCAACCATTTCAATGCTGTGTTCAGACAAAAAGCCAAACACACTTTCACATTTCAAATATTAGTATTTATTAAAAATTTTCTTACCAGACCCTTCTTGGGTATATTTGTAAGTAGTAACTGGTTTTAAGGGTACAAGATTTGAAAAACTGTCAGGCACCAAATCTGCTATTCTTTGATAATACGATAACCTTAAATGAAAGAAAATACCCTTTGTTTTAAAATAATTAAAAAAATCTACATGCATAAATATTAATAGCTACATTGAAGTCAAATTATAAGCTTGAAAGAAAGAACTACATATAGTTCAACCCCATTTTAACAACTGTAACAGGTCCCTCGAAAATCTTTAAATTGGGAGTGGGGGTACATTAAGTAAATTAAAACTGTATAAAAGTTGGTTATAGAATTTTCAAAAATTTACAAACCATTCATTTTTAAAATAACCCAACCCATGTGGGTTTTTTTAATACCCTTCCCCCCTCCCACTTTAGAGGGATTTTATTAAAAAACTGGTTTTTTAACACTTTTTTTTGTTTTGTTTTTTTTAGAATTAAAAAATTGTTCTAATAACAGAAATGAATATTTTAAAGTAAAAAGTCAATCCTTATTATATAAAAAAGTAATTTAAATATGAATTTACTGAATTCATATTAATTAAAATAATAGGGAAAACATATAAATTTCATATTATAATTCACATGCTTGTACAGGGTTCATACTCTATTTGAATAACAAAATTCCCTGACTTTTCCAGGTTTTTTCCAGACCATTTTTTCTACAATTCCATGCCCACAATTCACGACATTTTTAGAAATACGAATAGCAATTCTAGATCTTAATGATTAAATATAACCCCTGAAAATAAAAGTAATCTATAAAATTGAAACTAAAAATTTATTATCTGATATTTAAAATATAAAAAATGAAAACAATTTAAAATATACAATTTGGATGGATTCAAAGTAACATTTTATTGATATATTTTATAGATTTCACATATCAACCATTCAAATATTTGACATTTCTACTACCATGTCATTTGTTTGTGTTGTTTCAGAAACAGTTTGTTATGTAACTTTCAATTTTTTGTCTTTTAACAATTTAATTTTAGCTACATCTTTTCTTTTTCGCTTGCTTTATAATTTTCTTTCTTATTTAAATATTCATGATAACTCATCCTAGCCACCTTAACATGGCTCAATATTTCTTTCGCAGAAGTATTACCAATTTAGGAACAAATTTGTATGGCTAAAACATCATTATGTTAAAAATATGAATGTAGCAAAAATACTACTTACTAGTAAAAGAACCGATTTTCTTTTTTTGCAGACTGAATTTGGAACTCGGAAGAATCTTGACACATGAAATCACATATATATATTTTTAAATCCCTGACATTTCCAGGTTTCAGTGAAAAAATGAGATTTTCCCTGACTTTTCCATGATTTTTGACCACTTGTCATTTTCCCTGACAATTCCCTGTTTTCCATATTTTCCAGTCACGTAGGAACCCTGTTGTAAATAAGTAGGAAAAGAAAAACCTATTTTAACCAGTTAGTAAGGAGGAGAGAACAAGACTGTTCACTGGTTGACTACCTTGAGTAAGATACTGATCACTGGTTGAAGGTTGACTAAGACATTCAGTTTTTAAAAGCTGCACATGTTTTCTGTATTATAATTGTAAGCCATTTTGCTGTTTAGGTGGAGAACTAGTATTCTGTTAAAGCTGATTTTCACACTATATATTTATTTGAAATATCTTTAAACACAGTAATTATTAATTTTGTGTGCGTGTGTGTTACACATACATAAGTTTAAATAATGCCATTAGGTAGTGATAGAAAAAGTGCACCAGAATGGTTAGAAGTTAGCAAAATACTTACTGACCAAAGCAAAGTAAAATGTGATCATTGTAGAACTGATATAAGTGCTAAAACTGAAAGGATAAGGGTTCATCTCAATAAATGGTCAAAAAAAGTTATGTTTTGCACTCAAATTCAGTTTCAAGAAAATGCAAGCATCACTTCAGTATTAGAAACTCAACTTCTACTTCAGCAGCCTACTGTGAGAAACGGGACAATAGTGGAGATCCAGCAACATCATTGAAACGTCAATAGTTACTGTCTCATTTTACAATTAAAACTACTAACCATCAAAAATGCAACTTTGATTTGAAAGTTGTTAAGTTCTTTTATTCTAACAATATTGCTTTTTATGCGGCAATGAATACAAAGAAATGATCGTACTGGATATTCTGGTCCCAGTAGTGCAGACTTAAGTGGCAAGTTGTCAGAAGAAGCATCTTCAGAAGTTGATGATTTAATTAAAAAAGAAATTCAAGGACATACTAATAGCTTTACTTTGCTGCTAGATGGGTGGAAAAAATTTTAAAACTGAAGCAGTTATTGTTACATCAATTCACACAGGAAAAATGTTTTTTTTTTTTTTTTTAAATGCTATGGATTGTGAAAGCAACAAGGAAACAGCTGACTACTGTGCACAGATTTCTGCAGAAAGTATTGATTACTGTGAGAAGAAATTTGGAGTTACATTTTTTCAGTATGCACAGATAAACAAAATGGCAACAATTAGGAAAATTTTAGAAAACACATATTTTCGACACACAAGACTAAATATTTAAATAGTAAAACTCATTTATTTTTGAAAAAAATTTCAAACTCTAAGGTAGGTTGCATTACAGTAAAGTTTGGGAACTGCTGCAATAAAACAATAACATAGTAAACAAAATTTGATACTTCAGTGTTATAATGCCCCCCCCCCCCCCCAAGGGTGAATTGCCAAGTGACCAAGATTTATCAGCAAATGATTAAACATATATGATGTATTATGTATATATCATTTTGTGACGTATATGGCCAAGTTAAAGTCATATATGATGTATACATTACATATGACATATAAGACGTAAATAATATGTATATAATAACGTATATGGCACATATATGAGTGTTTGGAGTATATATATGTGTATATATGATTCATACATAAGCTTTGCAAAGATCTTGGCGAAACCATAGCTACAACCTTGGCATAATTGTAATTGTGGGGGCTGCTATAAAACATTACCCAAAATTTGAATTAAAGAATTAACAGAATCACCTACAAACATTATAATTTCTTTTCTAAATACTTTACACTACTTAAAATAAATTTTTATATTTAAAATTAAAACAAACCTTAAGCATTTATGAAGAGTTTCTCTTACAGGGTGAGGATGTAAAGGATCAAGGTTTACACAATCATTCCAGTCTTCCCAGTTCCAACGAAATTGAAAGTTGCTCAAATGATATGCAAACCAACCAGAAAACCTGAAAAGTAATGCAGTAACAAATGTAAAAAAAGCATTTTTATCTTTTGATGAGTAAGACTTGACATACTACATGTGACTAGCATGTTGTATATCATGGCTTTACATATCAAGAGGTTACTAAGTGAGCAATAACAGCAGAGAGAGAAAAATATTAACAATACCAAATTATAGCTTGCAACCAGGGGCGCCATTTCGGGGGGGGGGGGGGGGGGGGGGGTAACCGGCCCCCACAAGGAATTTGAAATTTCAGAAAATTTATCAATTATCACAGGTTAGACAAAAAAAAAAGAAAAAAAAATCAAAATATGATCAAAAGCTAAAATAGCGTCAGATTTCACAGATTTGATTACAATAAAAAAACTAGTCTGATGTGCCAATCCCAAAACTTTCTTCTATTTCATACAGGTTTCACATACACCAAAAACAAATCAGCACCAATTTATATTAAGGTCTAACTGAATCTAAAGTTTCATTAAATTATATGTGTTAGTTTTGGAGATATAGCTATCGTGAAAATCGTGCAAAATGTAGCATAGCAGCGCCACCTGTGGGGTTTTTTATACCAAATCGCAATAAACGCCTATTTTTGTCAAGGTCTAACCAAATCTGAAGTTTGGTGAAATTCTATGCATTAGTTCTTGAGATATAGCGATCGTAAAAATCATGAAAAATGTAGCATATCAGCGCCATATGTTAGGCGATTTAAACCAAAAACTAATCACCACCCATTTATATCAATGTCTAACTGAATATAAAGTTTTATCAAATTCTGTGCATTAGTTCTTGAGATATAGCGCCTACAAAATTTTTGTCACATACAGACAGTGAGACACACACACAGACTCGCAGATAGACATTTTCTAAAAATAGTCCAATTGTGTTCAGGACCTTCTGAAACGTACAAATCCGTCGAAAACCGAAAGTGGTAAATTTTCATAAATCCAATACCTTTTTCTTGTAAAGATAGAAGAAAGTAATAAACATTTAATAAACACTTTAAACATTGAAATGCTTTCTAAAGCCTTGCTATTGCAACATTCTATAAGTAAGACATTTATGATTAATGAGTATTTTGGCTAGTTTTAGAAATATATGTGAGAAAAAACTCTATGAATTGCTTCTGAGCTGTGTACAGAGCATTATTAAAAGAAAACTCGTCACCACCAAGACTAGAAATTTAGTGATAAATTCTCTCTTTAGCCAAAAATTTAAGAGGAATTTTTTAATTTTTTTCGGGGCTGGGGGAGGTGTATTCAATTTCCTAATTATATGATTTGTTAATTTTGTTTTATTAGTGTCACATTATATTTACTCGAATCGTTATAATGCTATTAAATCATTTACTTGATTAAATGATATAGATACAGTATGCTCTTAAAAATCTCCACAGACTGACACTAGACCCCTGTCCAGATTTGGTTGTTTGTAACCGACCCGAATCTTGACTTTAACCCGACAGACTTCAAGCCGAATCCGAAATATTCATACCTGAACCCGAAGTAAAAGAAAATGAATGTATATTTTAATACATTTATGGAAAAGTAATCTACAAGTTTACCGCTTATGTACAAAAAATAACACATAGTATATACACCCATTGATATTCAAATACACTATAGTTTTTCCATTTGAAAATTATTCAGAACCTCCTTTTGTACAATTGATTCATCTCGAACCTGAGTCGAAAGAGTCAAAGCATAACTCAAAGCGTATAAATTTTACTCGACCCGCAAAAAAGAATCAACCAAGCCCAAAACGAAATGCATTCCGGGTAACCGATGCAGGACTGTAATTTCCAGTAAACCCGGAAACATCCAAAAAATGTTCATTGGCCGCAACCCCACCCGAAAAGAAGGAAAATTAATCCATATTTCAATATGATTTGGAAAAGTAGACTACAATTATATCTCTAAACAATTTTATCTTTTATGAGAAGAATTTTTTTTTCATCTGAAAATATTTAGGATTTCTTTGAAAACTCAGGCAACACGAACCCGACTCAAAATAGTGAAAACCCAACTTGAACCTGAAACAATTAACCCTTTGATAACGGGCCAGGATTGACTACTAATTTTGCATTCAATCGTTCTACAATTTCCACAAAAATACCTTGTGACAGATTTCTCTTGAAAATATCCTAATATAAGTGTATGACAGATTTCAAAAAGTCGTACTAAGAATAAAAAATAGCCCGCTGGGGTATATATGTCCCAACCGTATAGTAGTCAAATGTTCCAAGTCAACCTGACCTGCAACGAAAATAAGCCGTGTCAACCCGGCTCGATCCGTACTGCAGATTGGGTCGTTGAATTTCACGACTTTTTTTCATAATTGTTTCATTTTTTTTGTGATAATTTTCCAAAATTCGCTATTTTCTGTGAATTATTGACGGAATTGATTTTTTCGACCAGTTGTCTAAATTTGGGAAATTTTTTTTCAACCGATCGACAAAATTCGCTATTTGTTTTCGCCATCTTTTGACGAAATTCACGATTCTTTTCTACAATCGTTTGTTGAAATTCGGAAGTCTTTTTCCGCAACCGACTGTCAAAAGTAGATATGTAGATATTTTTTTGCGTGATCTTTGACGAAATTCCCCTTTTTTGCGCGATTGTTTGACTAAATTCGTGATTTTTTTTTTTCAATTTTTTGATGAATTTTGCAATATTTTTCCGCAATAGTTATACTAAATTCGAGATTTTTTTCCGTGACCGATTGACGAAAATCGCTATTTGTTTCAGTGATCTTTGGCGAAATTCGCAATATTTTTCCACGGTCGTTTGAAAAAATTAAGGATTTTTCCACAACCAATTTTGCCAAATTAACTATTTTTTCTAATTCCAATTCATAAAATTTGCGATGTTTACCGCGATCGAATGACAAATTGCTTTTGCGTAAAAAAAAAAAAAGAAAAAATTTCGCAGACTACCACTAAAATTAAAAATATATTCGCTGACGAATCACATGTTTGTGAAATAAGTTAAGATAAAAAGGTAAAATCTCACACTGCATTTTTTATTGTGGGCTATATATAGCTATTTCTATTTTGTGCACGATTTGGGCAATCCTGCATGATATTTCAACCCCTGTCTCTAAAAAAAACTTTGTTCCCCATTCCCTTCCCAAGAAATTCTTGAAATGGCACCCCTGCAGTAAAACCTGCAAAGAAGGAGTTGAAAAGGACTGTAGAAAAGCTCCATTTTAGACAAGTCTCCATCTTAGCAAGTATAATTGTATGGTGTTTTTTCCGTCGAAACTTGATTTTTTTTTGCCCGTTTGAGAAAGAATTATGTTATAGACAGGTTTCGCTTAGACACGTTTTACTGTAATACACCTATGCTCTTCAGAAGTGCTTTATAGAAAGGAAGTTTTAGCAGTCTTAAAGAATACCTGAAAAAAAAAAAAACGGTACCTGTCTATAACTGAAAACTTTCATAATATTTTAAAATTCTAGTTGTTAAGACAAAAACCTGCCTAAAACGGAAATTTTCAGAGGTCACTTGAGATTCCGTATTAGAAGTATTGCTGTCTCTGTATGTATGATTCAGTAAACGTTTCTCGTTTGGAGAGGATGGCCCCTGCTTGCAACAAGAATAGTTAACAGAAACATACAATTACCAAAATGTACAATAAGTGCTTTAACAACTGTTAGAGTAAAATAAATAAAGCAATGGTAACTACAGCAAAAGTAATAAAGAGGATAAAATACTTAGCTCTAACATACACAGTAAATTGTACATTTTAAATTAAAACCCCAATTAGAATGTAGTATAAAATTAAAATGTTTAATATAACAACATCTTGGTAAGATTTATATGCGGATATTTTCAAAGATTCAAAAGTTAAACAGTAAAAGATATACATTAAAGGGGAAAAAAAAAGCATACCTGTGAATGCAATCAATATTCATAGTATCCAGCCTCTCGTACATGAGCTCAACAGCTTGAGCAAGCTTTCAAAGTTAAGGAAAAAAAGAATTCAAACAAAAAATAATAAAAATACTGAATTGAAGAAAACTGAAGATGTACAGAGCTATAAACTAGGTCTTATTTATAGACATTCAATACATTTTTAAATAAAGATTTAGCTAGTTAAGGTTAATTATTTCTTTAAAGGGTGTACTCAAATCCAAACTGCTTATTTTGTGACTTATTTTTAAATTCATTTTTACTCTAAAATGCATCCAATTGCAATCCAGTTTCTCTTATTCAGAAACTTTATAATGTCCGTATTGGTTGATTTTTTGATAAAGGCAGAATATATTTTTTAAAATGCTGTCAAAGTGGACATTCTGAACCGAATTTCCCGAAGCGATAGCTCTGGAAGCAAAAGAAAATGATCGTACTGTGAAAATAACTGATTGTAAATCAATTTCTAATTAATTGAACGAAAAATAAAAACACATGTCACTTATAAATCTCGTCATAAACCACGTTCCCAAATTTCATGTTTATATTTTTAAAAATGAGTGAAAATGTGTCAGAAAATTTTGAGTTGTTGAGCGTGGAAAAGTATTTTTTTTAAATACCGCCTTAATCAAGAAATAAGCATTATTTATATTATAAGGTATACACATTTTCTCTGATAATACAGCACTTCACTTTGAAATTTATGGAGAGAAATCTGAATTTAATCAAAAATATAAGATTTACAAAGGATACAACTTGAGGCATAGTACTTGGGTGAAGTTTGCACAATTCCAGAAAAAGTGATCCTAGACATATTTCTCTATAATTAGCTACAGGTAACCTGAAAAGTTCAGCCATGATAACCTGAAATACAAAAATAACTATTTAAATTTGCATTTTAATTTTGCTATTCTTTTAAATTAAGCAATCTTTAATGAATTTCATATACAACATATTAAAGATATAGCTTTTTATTATTAAGTTATTGATTTTTAAAGGTACTTTTCGGTTAGCCGGGCGCCAGTGATATATATACATGTATATATATACACATATCTATGTATATACACATATGTCTGCATATACATATATATACATACATATATTTATGTACATATATGTATATATATACATATGTATTTATATATGTAGATATAGATATATCACTGATGCCCGGCTAACCGAAAAGTACCTTTTTAAATTTATACAAAAGAAAAATATATTAATGTGTAAAAATATTACAGTAATTAGCTGCCTCTGGCAACAAGTTTGGTCTCTTAAATGTATGCTAAGCATTGCAAAATATTACTTTTATTCATTATTCAATTTGCTTAATTCTTCGCTAAATCAGAAGATTCTGATAATCAAGAACTCTCTGCGATCATGGCAGCATATATATTGTTATATATTTTATTTTTCTGGTATAAAGTTTGATGAAAACTGGGGCGGGGGAGGTGGGAGATGTACTTTTTATTTAAAATAAAATAAATTAAAGAACAACATAGCATGAAATTGTGTTTAATCTTTAATATTTAACACAATTTAACAATTTCTAAAAGTTACATTCTCTGAATGAGAAATTTAATATGCCCATATATGTATGTACATAACTTCAAATAATTAAATTGCATGTTGTAGGATATATTAGATCTTATGTAAAGCAATATCAAAATAAAAATGTGATTTGTGCTGCTAACGTTGAGGGCCACGATCCCCAGATTTACTAGTTTAATAAAAATGGTATAAGATATGAAAATGTAAAGACAAAATGAAATTTTAATCCAGGAACCACATAACTGACTAAGAGTGAAATATTCTTTTACCCCTACTAGAGATGGGAATGCTCGGAAAAAAAGCGGAATCTTTGGGGGAAAAAAACGGGTTTTTTCCGAAGGGATATTTTTCAATTTTTCCGAATTGGAAAAATTCAAATTTAATTTAGAAAATAATGTATTCAAAATTGTGGCTGCATTCTGATATTTTTTTTAAAATATTTTTTCATGTCCAATGTCTCTTATGAAAATGTTAACATAGCAAATATGATCTGTAAGCAGTTTAGGAAAAAATTGAGTCCTTTAAAGGATCCTTTACAATTTTTTCACCTTAAAACATAGGACCCTTCAAAAAATTCAGAATATTTTTCAATCTCCATTCTGAATCCTCCCGAAATGTGAGGATTTTCGAATGACAAAACATGTCAAATAACAGCTGAAATCGTCAATGAATCTCTTATCTAGCTGTATATACAGTAGTGGCCAAAATTGTGGAAAGCTTTTGGGAAAAATGTTTTTTTGAAGTTTGATGGCTCTAACACCCAATATCTCTTAGTTATACCATAAAAGCTATATACCACTGGAAATATAATTTAATTGAAAATATTATGCAATACAGTTTGCTCAATTCTAATTAATTTATCAAACGTTATAGCCAAAAAATCAGTAAAATCTGGTTAGGTTGATAATGATTTTTCTTTTTCTTGAATGTAGCCAATACATATGAATGTTTGGAGTGTCCAGACAGATTCCATTTATTTGGTAATGTGTCAATCAAAGCTAGGTTGAAAAAAAAAAAAAAAATATATATATATATATGCCATATTTTGGTACTTATAGGAAGGCTTTTATCACTATTTTTTATGACTGCTATCAAGTTGCTAAAGTTCTCTGCCACCTTTTCAATTTTTGAGCTAGTAAAGCATAATAAAATTAACAAAACATCATAAAGAGTTGATTAGTTACCTAGAAATCAATGTATAACAATATTTTTAAGTGTAGAAAGCTATGGTTATGAAGAAATTTGAAGTAAATTAACAAAGGGATGTCTAAGTCAAGCAAAACGCGACTGATAAAGGTAGGAAAAGGTTCAGGAGAGTAATGTGTGTATAGGTCACAGGAAACATAATCTCGGTGAATGTAACATGAAATGGTGCACTGAAATGTGAAGTTGATTCAGGTTGTGAAGTTGACACTCTAAACATTCATATGCATTGGCTACATTCAAGAAAAAGAAAAATAATTATTGTCAACCTAACCAGGTTTTACTGTCTTTTTCTGATTATTTGGCTATAACAATTCATAAAATAATTATAATTGATCAAACTGTATTGTATGATATTCTTGAGTAAATTATCTTTCCATTAATATATAGCTTTTATGGTTTTACTAAAAAATATTGGGTGTTATAGCCATCAAACTTCAAAAAAGCATTTTTTCCAAAAGGTTTCCACAATTTTGGCCACTACTGTATTTATGAACGACCTTATTAAAAATAGCTAAATAAGAACCTAAATATAACGATAGTTTCTAATTAACAAAATTTTTATTATATTTTTTATGACAATTTTATGATTTTTTTAATAAGGCAATGTTTTTTTTATACAAAATGTTTGAATCCCGTGAAAAAAAAAAAAAATGTAAGAAGATGCATGAAACTTCTCTTGTTAAAAATGAAAATTCATGTGCAAAACTGTTTCAATACATAAATTTAATATAAAATTTGAAACAGGCATTTATTTTTATTGGCATAGCTGTGATTTTTCATGTAATCAAATAATAATCGCCTGAAATATTTAACTATTTTTAGAAACAAGTTATTTTTTAATAACATGCAATTGAAATTATTTAGTCTTTTCAAGCTTTTTTTCTCTGCTCTTCCTTTTCTTTAAATATAGATTTTAAGACTTGTCTAACTGTATTTTTTTTTTTTAAATATAAATGCATACAAATAAACTTTGCAATGAAAATGTAAATTTTCTGACAAAAATTGTTTGCAACTAAATATTTTGAAGTATTAAAAAATCCACCTGTTTTATAAATTTCATTAAAGAGATATACATACAGATATATATATATATATAGTCATCCTATATATATATATATATATAGGATGACTAAAGCACTAGACAGGCAACAATGGAAAAATCTGGGGGAGACCTACATCCAGCAGTGGATTGAAAACGGTTGATGATGATGATGATGATATATATATATATATATATATATATATATATATATATATATATATATATATATATATATATATATATATATATATATATATATATCATCATCATCATCATCAACCGTTTTCAATCCACTGCTGGATGTAGGTCTCCCCCAGATTTTTCCATTGTTGCCTGTCTAGTGCTTTAGTCATCCTATATATATATATATATATAGGATGACTATATATATATATATATATAGGATGACTATATATATATATATATGGATGATATATATATATATATATATATATATATTAAGTCATATTAAGAATCTAAAACTTAAACTAAAACCAAAACATATGGTTGGTTTAGGTTTAGACTGGAAAGCTATAACAAAACTAAATGCACAATAAATAAAGTTTTCTAATCATATGAAAATAAAATTGTAATATTGTAAATTATCAATTTTTAAGCAATAGAAGATATAAAAATGATAACATTTATAATGTCACAACAAGAATAATCTGTTTCTTTAAAATGGCATCATTTATACACAAAGCAATACTATGTAGAGGCGATTTAAATTTGCTTTCAAACTGCAGTAATATTGGTTGAAACTCATAAGATTTTTTTTATGTTACTTTTTTTTTATTATCTCTACTGGTAATTGAACAAATGTAACTGAAAAATCATTTTGACAGAGACATGATGTTACACAATGATGACAAACAATGGTGTTAAATTAAGCAAGAAAAGCTACTGTGAAAATTCTGAGACTGAAAAGCTTACTTTTAAAAACTGACTTCTTTTTTTTTCTTTTTTGTAATATATTTCATGTAAAGTGAAAAAAATACTTTCTTTAGTATGCAGAAATTTAAAAAATGTTTATTATTTTATATCTTTTAAGAAAATGTAACTTATTTTTGAGAAACATTTGTAAAAAATCAATTTTACCAATTTTTCCAGAAAAAAACTGGTTTTTCCGCCACTTCAAAATTTCTGGAAATTTTACATCTCTAATGCTCACACATCATTTAAAAATATACAGGCAACTCCCGACTTATGTAAGTAATGTGTTCTGTATGCTTTTATGTAACTTGAACGTAAGTCAAATTTGTAAATTGCTTAAGTATAATTTGGTAAGAAACTGCAATATTTATTATAATATATATACATATTTATTTCCACAATATTATTTTATAAATAAAGCAGCATGCGGCATTATTTACTTGGATGTAAACTATAAAAGTATGAAAAATATATAAAATTAAATTGAAAGAATACTTTTAAAATTAAAAAGTCTTGTAGATTATGGGATTTATAAATTTAACATTGGTGAATTGGTTTATACCTAACGAATTTTGAATCTGCATCAAATGACTATAAATTAAGATATAATTTAAGAGGACTGACTTAGTGCTTTTCTGCAAAATCCCGATGGCAAGGCAAATAAATAGCATTGAGCAACATAATTCTAATGATTGAACCAGTTTTTTTTTTTTTTTGCCTTATTTTAATTAGTTTTGTGTTTGTTTGTAAATCACCAATAAAAATATAGCTCTTTTTTTCTGTATAAAACTATATTATGTGTATGATTTTTATCTACATATTTAACCCTCCAGCCACGGGTAACGCTCCTATCGCGTTTCACTTATTCTATACAATTCCGTGGAGAACGCTATTTTGATGTTCCCTATAATTTTTATAGTACTTAAGCATTGGGAGGTTATATTTCTTCGTTGAATCTATCTTATTTTTTTTAGAAGTAGAGAGATTTGTTTACAAATTATAATATATGTATCATTTCATTTATTAGGTCATTCTGAAAGTTCTGCGGTTTTTGAAATACAGTAGAAGATCTTTATAACGCAAACCTAAAAACACGAGGTTGTGCGTTATATAGATCACATTTCACACATCATTAAATTTAGCTTGTAAAACATGGCCAAATATGTGTGAAACATACCAAAATACATTAGAGTATCTTTATATGGCATTCTGTATTACCAGGAGTTGTGCAAATTATAATTTTTGCATAATATTGATCATTCCACACATTGTTAAATTTACTTTATAAACATTGTCCAAACATACCTGTATCAAATCATAGCAATTTTTTCATTAATTAGCTCAGAATTAGGGAGATAAAGTTGATCTAATGTATCAAATTTAGTCCTCTAGAGAATAGCAACTATTTATAATGCGGGAACAGGTGTTTCTTAACTGAAAATTCATTGTTTACATCTGAGAAGTTTTGCGTTATATGGAGAATTGCGTTATATAGAATTGTGTTATAAAGATCTTCTACTGTATTTTGAATCCATAAATGCCGCATTCCCACCGAAATTTTGAAATAAAACTTTGTTTTTATAATGTACATGAAGAAACTGCTTTTATTTATTTGGAAATAAATCTGTTTGTAAATTCCGGTGACATTCAATCCTTATAACTATTATAAGTGACGAATAAAAATAGGCCACGGTTTTATATAAGAAAATGGAAACATCGCCCGCGGCTAGAAGGTTAAACTAATTATCAAAAGTATGCAAACGCGTATGAAATGCACTAGTATGTTCATTAATGAAATTTTCGAGATTTATTAAGTAACTGTGAATTTATGTAAGTCACGTAATATGGAAGTCGCAGGATGCCTGTATATATTTACACAAAATAGAAATAACAAACACATAAACACGATAAACAAAATAGAATGATAAATTCAATTCTACCACTCTAACTGCCACTGTAATAACCGCCAATACGTAATAATTCACATGACAATTAAAAACCAATCATTAACTCAGCAGTTATGCAAATTTATTTCCCTTCCATATATAGTTCTATAATACGCGACTCTGCAACCAATAACGTGCAATAGAACGTTCTTCTACAACCAATCACGTTTTCTCTACTTTTCATCATCAATGACGTAATACAGACATGCGCAAACATTTCCCTTAACATCCATGCAAATACGGATTACAATAACAAATTTCAACACCAGTAACTAAATACAAGCTTAATAGCCGGGTTGCCATAAAAGAAAAAACAGTCCCCAAAGTTTGGCGACTTTTTTCTTTTTTTTAACCGATTATTTTTTTTTTTTTTTTTTTTTTGCGTGAGTGTAAAGCATCTAAGCCGAAACTTAGTTTATATAAAATTTCTAAATTGTGTACTATTCTAAACCATGTAACTAATAATAACATACATAGTATATCTTTATAATTATTTTTTGTCAATTAATTCATAAAAAAACTTTTGTGCTTTTGATGGGGGAGGGGAGGGAGAATATTAAATATTTGTTACTGGCGAGTAGAATTTTTTTGCTGGCTACCAAATTTTATCGAATTTGTAAAGCCCTGCTTGGATACACTATATTACTTACTCAACTAAACATACACTATGATGATATTACTTAATACTATAAATGTCTTTGTACACATAAGTAGGAATTCACCTAGAACTACACTTTAAATCCTTTATTTTTTAAATGTGCCTTCATACTTGGATACAAAACTATGGAATCATCATTTTTCATTTTTAACTTCAACTTTTCAAGAGCCTCGTAAAATTTTGCGATATCACATAGCTATTAATTAAATCCTTGAATTTGTATTATTGTGGATATTGATGCGTAGACAAGTATTATTTTTTTAATCCCACATATAATATATTTAACAAACAAAGGATTTATGCAACAATAATTCAATCTTTGCACGTTCCAAAGAAAGTCTTGAAATAATCCCTTCAGTTGCTTTTATTAAAATATGCAATCTTGTAAAATGACTGTATTATTCACATGCAAATTCACTGCAGCCATTTGATATTTTAAAGATTTTTGAATGGAATTTTACTGAAGAATAAAATTATACATAAACGTTCTTTAAATAAGCAAAGCTGCTATCAAAAGAAAAATTACTATTACAAATTTACTCATAATATTTAAATCACTTATAATTATTTAGAACATAAATTTACTTATAATACAACTTAAGAATAATTGAAAAATAGTCTAAAGTTTAGATCTGAAATGCATTAAATTATCTTGCATAAAATAACAAAATTTCAAAAGATAACAACAGAAACCATATAAGGACATTGTTTCAAAATGAGACTCAATTCTTCAGTTTTGTCACACTTGCAGGGCTGCCATTCCAAAAATTATTCAAAATAGTTGCTTTAGTAGCCTTTAAAGCCAAAAATAGTAGCAAAAATAGTCGCACATCATGGCTGATTTAGTAGCAAAATAGTTGCATATAAAGTATTATCCAAAATAGTCACAATGTTGAGATCAGGGTAGATAATGATTTCCTTTTTAGGCAAATTTTCTGACTATATTCCCTGAACTTTCCTTAAAAATTATTAAGTTTTTCTGATTGCAACAATACAACACTTTGTATACAATCTGCACAAATTCAGTACTGTTTTTACATATCATCTAATTATTATGTAACAAAATTGTTAAAAGTAAATCCATTCTAGTTTTCATGACATTTGAATTTAGTTTGCTGCAACTTTTGGATCAACACTTTATATATCTCTTGTTAGTTCCAGATGTAATAGTGGTATTTCCAGCATTTAGTTTTTGCTTTCGTAATGAACTTCAAGAAATCTTTCTTGGAACTTTCGTAAACTGCAGATTTAAGGGATTTTAAATATTTTAAAGAGTTTGAAACTGCAGTTTGAAGTTTTTATTTTATGTATATATTTGCTTAATTTGAAATGACATTTTTTGTAGAAGTTAGTTGGCGTCCTGATTTAGGGTGATGCACTACACATTAAGAAAATCTATTTCAAAAATTATTTACAAATGAAAATTTTCGGGGGAGGGGGATTTAGGTCTTTGATATTTATCATTACTACAAAGTATCAAATACAGCAGATTTTTTTTTATAAAATTTGAATTTTAAAGAGTTTGAAACTGCAGAAGTGGGAGAAAACATAAATCAGCATGGTAGGGTGGGAGTATTTTAGATGACTGATTAATTATTTATTGTTACTAGAAAGCATTGAATATGACAGACATTTTTTTAAATAAAGAGTTTTATTTTAAATATTTTAAGCTCATATTATAACACAATTAGGTGTTTTTCTCTAAATAAATATTTTAAACCTCTTTCTACACTGGAGGGAGGAAGAGAGAGAAATGTAAATTTGAGAAGGAGAGGTGGATGATTATTTTTTTTTTTTTTTTTTTTTTTATGTTATTAGTTAACAACAAATAGGGCAGAATTATTTTTCTTAAAAAAAGTTTTTTAAGATTTGAAAATCAGCATGCTAGAGGGGTTGAGCAAAGTGGAGAACCAAAAATTTTGGAAGGAAGGTGTAGTTTATAAGCCTGATTATTTATTTACTAGCTGACATGCCCGGCGTTGCCCGGGCCCGTGATAATAACCTTAAAAATACTTAAATCAATGTTGAATGATTTTATATTTTTAAATGAAAATCTCTCCAAACGAACTGAAGGACAGTCGTTATAGTTATAGTCGATTTAAGTTCTGATGTTTTGATATATTAAACTTTCAATTCTGACAAAAAGTTCCTGAGGAAACCTAAATAATATAAAGCGCTCTCCCACCTTTCCTCTTTTAAACTCATAATAATATACAGTAAGGCCAATTTATTAGTCTCACTCTAAAAAAAAATTCCAAAACCTTGTTTCTAAGATGATTATATAAAAATAAATAAAATCATGCACTCGTGGCATCATAATTCACTTTCATATTTTAACAGAATAGTAAGGCTACTATAATTTTTGACTCGTGCTATAGCCAGTATACGTCAGGACACATGGTCGTTATCATTATCTTTTTACATGTGAAGATTTCGCTATGGTACTCCATTGTGAAATTTGTTAATTTTTGAAATTCAATATTTGAAAAACGGCATAATCATTAGATTTGAAATGTATATCAAGAAAAATACAATTTTTTACCTTTCTAACGAAGTTTGTCTAACAATTTTCTGACAAATACTTTTCGAGCTATTAATTTTTTCAGCAACTTCAAATGTTTCATTTTCCAAGATTAATCTGTGGCAACGATTATCGAAAATCCCAGTCGTCATCAACGCATGCCTTTTTATTAAAGAGGATTGCACTAGAGAGCAACAAGTATAGAACAGGAGAATTTTTTAAATATAAAAATACAGATTTTAAATTTCCTTGCATGTTGTGGGGGGTGTGGGGGGTGGAGGGGGGAGTAAATTTTAAATGAGAGGGGAGGGAATTTAGATGATCATTGCTTATTTATTGTTAATAGAAGCAGTGATCAGTAAGTAGGGCAGATGTCTTTTCTTTAAAAAAATAATAAAGAGATTTAAACGATGTGAAACACAGCATGAGGGTGAGAGGGGGGGGGGGGGGGGGATAAGGGGCAAAGGTGGAAGCAGAAATTTTTTAATGGAGGAGATTATTTAGATCATTTATTTATTGTTATTAGTTGGCAACAAATAGGGCAATTTTTTTTTTTTTCGTTTGAGAAATAGAACTTTAATGATTTAAAACTACATATGCTTGGGGATCAAAGTATATAATTGCTTATTTGCTTACTGTTACTATGCAGCAGCAATTAGAAAAATTAAGAAAAAAATGAGTGAAATTGACTCTTGATCAAAAAAAGTGCTGTTTGGCAGTGGTATCGAACATCTGGAAAAATTGTACTGGAATGGTAAAAAATTGTTCTTGTTGTTTCATATTTCCTGCAACATGTATTTGAAAAAGCTAGAATAAAATTTTCAAAAAGTCTCCTTTTTCATAAAATAGTTGCCTGTTTGTTAGAAATAGTTGCTTTTCAAGCCTTTTTTGCTTAAAAAAGTTGCCTTAGTCTCCTAAAGCTGAAAATAGTAGCAAAAAGTAGCATTTTAGTAGCAAATGGCAGCCCTGCACTTGGAATATATTTGGCATTTTATTGAACAAGTATATATTTTATTGAACAGAAGGAGGCTTAATACAGTGCTTTTAATTAAAAACTAGTTTGTTTCTTAGAAATTGAATCATTATCTGTAATCCAAGCAAATAATGTATATGTTTGTTGCAGTAATGCTCTTTTTGTCGCATTTACAGTAGTTAAAACTTAAGTGACGCATGCAAAGAATCTAAATGCGACAATGCATGTTATGCACGCCAATTTATATTAAACTATTCATTTAAATGTATCAAATTTTAATGTACTTAATAAAGAATTGAAAAACATAAAGTTCAAGGTTAAAATACTTATTATTAAACTACTTAATCTACTAATAACTTAATTTAATAATAATAATAAAGTAACTTTCATATACATCATATTGGATATATTATAATTAAATAATGAAAACTTCAATATTCATACTTTAAACAGTTTTAACCTTTGCAATGTAAAAAACAAGAAATAACTAATCGATGTCTAATACAACATAAATTTTACCAAAGCCATCTTTATTATTGCATGTTTTAAGAAACAATGCTGCTTTTCTTTTTACCTTTAATTCATTATCTTCTGTGTAGGTCTGGATAATTTCTGTTTAGTTTCTCGAATATATGGATCTCGAATCTTAGATAATTTTGAAATTTAGTCTTCATGTCTGTTGTTTCTGCTGTACCTTTACATTGAGATTGTTTTAGTGACCAACTGCAAGTTTTTGATGAATTCTGTTTTTGTAACGCTATTTTTGATTTTTTTTTCTGGTGTAATTGTTCTTTCTTTTCCAATATTTGTCTGTTTTTGCTCTTTCATTTCATTGGTTGGTTGGTTGACATACAGCTTGAGACCCATGCTACGCCGGGCGCCGGAGGCGGCTTTGTCTCAAATACCCCAAGAGAGAAATATCCTGTTCACATCGGACATTTAAGTAATCTTAGACCGCCATTTTTGAGGTGGTACTCTCCCGGAATTGAATACGCCGCTGAAGTCGTGACGTCATCAATATGGCGCTGGGCATAAACAGACTGAAGTGCCCATTGAAATAACATGGACGTAAAAAATAAAATCTTCTAGGAGTAATAATTTTCATATATAAGAACTTTCAGGCACTGTTCTGCAAAGTTTAAGGTACGCTTTTCATTATGAATTCACCAAACTTCTGATTTTGTGATTTAAATTTGAATAATTTATTAAAAAGTCATTAGCTTAACGCCGGTTAGACAAACAACATGGCTACATCGGCTGAATTGGTGATATTTACATTCATGTCTATCAAGATATCTCTGTCTCTCTCTATAGGGCAGTTGCAATCAGCTGATCAACCATTGTATTCACTTGGAGGTAAGGGTAATTCCACCAATCAGAACTGCCTATTTGTACTGTTTACCTCCAACGTGACGTCAATTGCAACAGCCCTATTTATAAGTAAAACTTTTATTTAATTTAAATTAATAATTTTACTAATTTTATATTTTAAAAAATTATTAAAGATATTTTATAATTTATAAATTATTATAATACATAAATTATAAATAATATTTAAATTAAATATATAAATTATATATTAAATATGTAAAATATGATGTACTATAATAATATAAATAAATATAAAATATAATATATTAAATTATAATACTAAAATGATATACTATATTAAATTAAATCAATTTAAACATATTAAATTATTTATATATTACATTAACTTAATATTATGAATAATTAATACTAATAATAAATAATTATTTATCATTTTAAATGTTTAATAAATATAATTGATATTAATAAATAATATGAAATTTATTATTAATGATTTTAATTAATAATTATTTATTATATATATAAAATTAAATAATTATTAATTAAAATTATTATTATTAATAATTATTATTAATTATTTTATATTATTAATATCAATTTTATTTATTAATCATTTAAAATGATAAATAATTAATTATTCATAATATTAATTTAATGTAATATATATTTAATTTAATATGTTTAAATTATTATTATTATAGATTACATTATAATTTTATATTATATTACTATCAATATTTATAATTATATTAATATATTTAAATTTAATATAAATTAATAACATAAATAATAATATTATTACAAATTATAAATTTAATTTATCATAGTAACATAATTTAATTATTATTAATTAAAAATAATTGTAATACTATAATAATATGAACTAAAATATTAATTATTTAATAATTATATTTAATATTTTAAAATAATTATTTAATAATTATATTAAATATTTTAAAATAATTATTTAATATTAAAAACTGTAATTAATATTAATAATAATAAAATATTTATAATTATAATTAGTACTAATCTTAATATTGTAAATATAAATAATATCCTGATGAATTATATTAAATTAATACTTTATTAAATTAATAATATAATATATTAAATTAAAATTCTAAATTTTAATATATTAAATATATAAAGTATTATAACATGTAAATTATTAAAAATAATCTAATATTTTTTTAATTTTAATATGATTTTCTCTTTACTTATAATTAAAACATTAAATTACTTATAAGTAAAGAGAGATAAATACATCTTGACAGACATGAATGTAAACATCCACGATTCACAGACGATGTAAAAAACCAAAAAACCGCCATGTTTGTCTAACCGGAGTTGATTTTTTAATAAATTATTCAAATTTAAAGCACAAAATCAGAAGTTTGGTGAATTCATAATGAAAAGCCTACTTTAAACTTTGCAGAACAGTGCCTGAAAGTTCTTAAATATGAAAATTATTATTCCTAGAAGATTTTATTTTTTACGTCCATGTTATTTCAATGGGCACTTCGATCTGTTTATGCCCAGCGCCATGTTGAAACGTCACACTTCAGCGGCGTATACCTGTCCGGGTGGCGATTTTACAAACGGTCACGTGTAGAGCGATTGAAGGCGGTGTCGAATGGTGATTGGCTAAAAGATGGCTACGTAAATATTGAGGGGAGGAGTTAAAACGTATGAAATCAAGAAGTTTCTTAAAAGCCGATAATTTTTATGTCAGATTGTATAGTGGTTAAAGCACCAGGCTTGTAGTTTTGAAGTTACATGTTCTGTCCTTACTGTTTTTTTTTTTGCATTTTTAGAGTTTTGCTTTGATCTTTATTGAATTAGTTAATAAAGAATATTTATTAACAGTGCTTCTTAAGCACTGATATAAAGAAAGTTGATTTTTATCAGTTGCTCTGCAATATTTTATTGTCAATTAGATAATTAAATTTTAATTAGAATTAAGTTAAACAAAATTATAATTAGGTTAAATAAAATTAAAAATTTTATTACATAAAATAAAATTAAAATTTTTATTACATAAAATAAAATTTAATATTAGATAAATTTCAAGAGTTAAATTAAATTTTAATTCATATAGGCTATATTTTAATAACTACGAACATTTATTAAAATGCAATAACTCGTAAACTTTCATTATAAATACTTTTATATTAGAATTTTAGTAACAGATTATTATCAAATTAGCAGAATTAATTAATAAAAGTTTTCATCTTTTAAAATTGTAATTATATTAATATATTAATTATAATATCAAAATTAAATTATAATTATAATTAGGTTAAATAAAAATTTAAATTTTTGTTATATAAAATAAAATTTAATATTATTAGATAAATTATTTTGGTACATTTAGGCTAAAGGCAATTACAACCAAACTAAATAAATATAAATGGATTAAATAAAGCATACAATGGTATCATTTCATAACTATATTACAGATAATAATGGTGAAAATAAAGTATATAAATGTATCTAACACTAGAAATAATAAATATAGTTATCCTTATTTTAATTTTTGGGGGGGTGGAAATGTTGAATCATAAAACGCCTATTTTAAAATCACAGCATGTCTTTTTTTATGTTATAATTAATTTTAATAATAGATAATATTATTAAATAAATTTCAAGAATTAAATTAAATTTTAATTCATATAGGCTATTTTTTAATAATTATACGAACATTTATTAAAATGCAATAACTCCTAAACTTTCATTAAAAATATTTTTATATTAGAACTTTAGTAACAGATTATTATCAAATTAGCAGAATTAATTAATAGAAGTTTCCATCTTTTAAAATTAAGAATTATTCTTAAAAATCTCTATTAATTTACTAAAATTCTTTGTACCAATTACTGGTTAATTTGTAGTTATAAAGTTGTGAAACACCATATTTAAAGATTTTTTAAGCTATTATTTTGTTATTTAAATTTGTAATTAATATTTATATTTAAATAAATACAATTAATATTAATAAGTATTATTTAAGCATATAATTAATATTAATAAATATTATTATTTAAATATATAATTAATATTATTATTAAAATATATAATCAATATTTTTGCTTAGCAGTTTGTTATGCGTTCTATTGTGATTAATTAGCAAGATTAAAACTATGAGAAAAATAAACCAATCTATGTTAAAGAAAAACTAGGGTTTTTGTAGACATAGCTTGAAATATGATCTTTTGTTTCGCATGATACACTTTGTATAAGCCCAACCATTACATGTATATGTAAATGTTTTGTAATGCGTAATGGAAAAAAAAAATTCTTTGATCACTATTAAAATCCGGAATCTATGACTTTTTGTTTTCATTATGACATTTTTTTTATGTATATGTTGTCTACATTAGTAATATACTTTAATGTCATTGAGATCTCAAGAATTTTATGAAAATTGGAGTAGCAGATAATATCAAATCATAAACAGGGATTGCGTTGATTTCAAGATTTTACCTGTTAATTTTGGTACATTTAGGCTAAAAACAATAACAACCATACTATATAAATTAATATAAATGGATTAAATAAATCATAATTTATATTTTTGTTTTAATGCTTCATTTTATTGACAGATGGCGCCACTACACATTTTGTGAGTATTTTTATTAAATATTAGAGAGTTTATGTCTCATAATAAACCATTTAAATTATTTAAATAAAAAAATTAATATACATGTGTGTGTGTGTGTGTGTATTTGTAACGGCTTAGAAGTTTTATGGGTTTTAGGCGTTCGAGTGTAATTTGTATAGCTTTTTTAATTATTTAATTACTGAATGAGTTTTTTTTTTCACTTATATTTTGCCGTGGATACATGCAATCTTTGCAAGTTTTTAATTGTAAAAAGAAAAAATAATTAAATATATTTCAAAAAATTAAATGAATTTGTATGACAAATTTTGTATTTTACGCTGTCTTGACTTATAGATATATAGAAAATAGTTTGTTTAATAAGCATTTAAGTGAAATAAAAACGCCTTTGATTTGCTATTTCAAATTATACTTGTACATATGGATTGTTTTCTTTTAATTAGATTTACTTAATAATTTTTTTGTAGACACTTTTAATATGTCCTAAGCATCATTAAAAATAAACAAAACATGAATATGAAAGTTCAGATGATCTTATGAATCTTCAGCGAAATAAAAAATATCCCCTTCAAGCGCCTCCTACAACGTCTCGGGCAATCGGCCAATCACCATTCGACAAAGCCTTTAATCGCTCTACGCGTGACTGTTTGTAAAATCGCGTCCGGGTGCGACTCAAACGTGAAAGGTTTCATGGTTGTTATTGTTTTTTTGTCAACCTTGCATTCTCCCATTGGTTGACAAAAAACCGGCATGCACCGTAGCTAACATAACATCGTTTTGTGCTGCTGCCCTCTGTGGACAGGATAATAAAACACAATTATGCCTTAATACTTCGTACTAAAAAATTAAACTGTGTAAACTTGTAAATTAAACTGTCTTTTACAAAATAAATTTTGGGATAATATAAATTTATTATACAAATAACTAAGTACATTTAATGTATACATAAAACATATTTAATTTCCATTAAATACATTTTATGTAAATTAAAATGTATTTAATGGGATCTTTTTAATTAATTGATATTTGATTATTAGAAATACTAATTATGTACGAGAATTGTTTTAACAAAATGTATAATATTAATTAGTAAAATTTAATACATATTTCTTTGCATTTCTTATATTATAATTTATTATTATTATAATTTTTGTAAATAATTTAAATTAAATATTTATAAAAATATTTCCCATAGTGATATTTTTATTCTTGGTCATGAAATCATGACATGGTAAACTAGTAAATCTACAGATCAGGAGCCTCAACGTCAGCTCTGAAAGTCAATGTTTTTTAAACTCACCTTTCATAATATTTAATATCTTACAATACGCAAATTAAATTATTTAAATTACTACATATATATTTATATGCATATAAAATAATTCGAAGGTTTCAGAATTTAAACATTAAATTAAACACGGTTTATGCAATAATATTCTGACATTCTTATGAATTTCTTATTCTATTTTTTAGATTAAAAAAAATACATTTCTTCAGGGGGTTGGGGGGGGGGGGGGGGTTGGCTCAACCCCGCTGAACCCTCCGTAATCTTATTAAATTTTTATTCGTGATTTCCTATTATTTGTGTGAATGATTCTAGTATATCTTCCATTTCGTTCTGCACAGTGGTTTTATTACGATAAGCAAAAATTTTGAAAATAATTTCATGTTATCCTAATACCTAAATAGCAATATTTACCAATCACGAAACACTCGTATCTGATTGATACGTTGAATAATATCTCGTGAACAAAAGTAACTTATGGAAATGTAAACTGAATCTACTATATATTTCACTTATCTATTTCAGAAAGCTAGTATTATTACAATTTTTGTTTCGGAAAAACAGTTTTGATGGTCATTGTACAATATTTATTTGACCTAAGTACATCCTGATCTAATTCGATGGCAATAGCATACTAAAATCTCCCCAAAATAGGCTTATTTGGAAACTTTTAAACCTATTGTGTAATCATTCATAATCGTGCCCACTGCCAATTTACTAAATAGCAACCTTGATTTGGCGCTATAATGTATTTTTTGTGATAACATTTTATGATCTCAGTTTCCAGTAATTGTGCTATTTCAGGCTGTATGGATGCGTTTTACTACGCTAATTTCTTTAGATTAACTATCTCGTTGTACGAGATATTACATTCTATTTTTTAAATAATACTAATTTTCAACCACGAAAAATCTACATCTCTTCCAGAAAATTAATAATATCTCATATAAAAATGTTTCGGCTATCATTCTATAGTAGTTAAAAGGTAACTTGTACAAAATAAATTCTCATTTATTAAAATAAAATATTAAAATCCTCCAATAATATTTTATTTTGCGAATAAAATATTGTAGCAAAATCGTCTGAGTTACTTGAATTTTATCATTTTGATATTCTTTGAAATATGGTTGCTAGGTTACTGTTAAATTGAAAAGGAAAATAAAAATGAATGCATTTTAATATTTGCAAAAAGTGATAAAATAAATGTATTATATTATTAGAACAGATGTATAAAATTGCACCAAAAATTATACACCTAATTTAAAAAATCTGAAGAATGTATAAACAAAATTTCAAATTAATTTAAATAATTTAACACCTGACTTGATAAATTTTAGCCTTCATAACTTACCGTTTAAATACATTAATCAAATGCGACATTTTATTTTCAACGACTGAAAATTTTCAAAATCGTCTGAATTCCCATAGGAAAGCATTAAGATCAAAAAAGAAATGTTCTATATTTTCCGAACGAATGAACCAAATGTAACTAAAAACTATACAGCTAATTCCGGGTATCTCACCAACATACCTACCAAAAATCAAACTAATCGGATCATTTTTACGGCAGTTATTGCGGAACAGACAGACAGACAGACGGACGGACAGACAGACAAACAGACAGAAACCAAAAACTTTTCGGGTATCCACAGTAAGCCTTCACTGACGTTTCGGCAATTATAATAAACAAGATAATGTAGTAAGAAATATATAACATATGTCTATGCAAATAGACAATATAACTAGTAAATCTACAGATCAGAGGCCTCAACGTCAGCTCAAAAAATCATTGTTCCTACTAATTTTTAACATTATCTGAAAAATATTTGACACACTAAAATTCAATCTTTTTAAGTTATTTATACATTAATAAGAATATAAATTTATGGAAAGTTTCGGAAATTTTAGAAGTGTCCCCTTAAACACAATGTTATGCAATGATAGGATAAACTACTTGTTACTGTATTTTTTCAGAATAACAATACATCATTTCAGGGGGGCTCCGCCCCCCTGAACCCCCCGTTGTCGCTTTAATATTCTATTCTCAATTTCCAGTAATTGTGCTATTTTATTTCTTGAGTATATGTCTGAATGTATTTGCAATTTTCATTTCATTAGAATAACCATCTCTTTGTACAAGAGATTTTATCCTATCCTTAAAAGAATAATTATATTTCAACTACTAAACATCATATGTTTCTGAAGTTGAATAAAATTTCGTGTATAAATTATACTTATACAAATTTAAATTCCTCTTATTTGACCTCTTATTTGATTCAATTTACGCATTCAACGTTTTTATTATTTTCATTTGGAAAACCGATTTGGTAATAATTTTTTAGTACTTAAAATAAATTCTCATCTATTTCATTAAAAAAAAAGCATATTAAAAACTTAAAACCCGAAAATTGGCAATTTTACTTACCCATCATACGTAGTATAGGGTAAGTCTTGTAATCGTTTTGAAAATCGAAAATTTTTTTTTTGACGGATTTACACGTTTCAGACACTGGATATTCCGAAATACATATTTTTAGAAAAAAAATTTTGCCGTCCGTCTGTGTGTCTGTGTGTCTGTAAACGCTCTATCTCCCGAAAAAATTGAGATAGAGACTTGCAATTTGGTATGTACTTAGTATGTAATAATGGGAAGAAGCCTATTTCATTTCAATAACCTCGATTAACCGGAACAATTTTTTTCGGACTCTCGAAGTATTCGTTCTGATGAAAGGTATATAAAAATTTTCGAAATTGTTTATTTTAAGGAGGGAATATAAAAGACAATAAAAAAACATAACTTTTGCATAAAGCATGAAGTTGATCGAATAATTAGTTGCCGAGATATTTGGAATCCTATTTCCCACACTCTTCGATTTTTCATGACCCTGTATTTCATCCAAATTTCACTTCAAATATATATTTTAATTGGAAATTTGACGCTTAATCAGATGCAATAAACTGCCAGTTAATAGGATTATTATTTTTGGAGTTATAAGGATGTTTCTTTCAAGCAATTCAGTAATCGAGACTTTAAAGTTTGTGACGTCATCAAGCCACGATTTTATTTGAATTGCAATGCATTTTATAAGTAGTTTACACATTTTTATTTTAATATTTTACATTATGCATATCCATGATGGGTAAGTATTACGGTGGCCCCCAACGACTAGTTTAATAAAACTTCGCGTAAAAATAATGCGATTCACTTGAATTTTCCTTTGTTGATATTCTTTGAAATATAGTTGCTTAGCAACCATTTATTGAAAGAGAGAAAAAAAATGCACTGGAAATTTTTGTAAAAAATAATAGAATAACATGTATTATATTATTAGAGCAGATGTATAAAATTGCACCAAACATTGTACACCTAATTTAAAAAATCTGACGAATGTATTAACAAAATTTCAAATTAATTTGAATAATTTAAGACCTGACTTGATAAATTTTAGCCTTCATAACTTACACATTAAATACATTAATCAAATGCGCCATTTTATTTCAATGGATGAAAATTTTCAAAATCGTCTGAATTCCCATAGGAAAGCATTATGACCTAAAAAGAAATGTTTTCCGTAATCTTATTAAATTTATATTCGTGATTTCCTATTGTTTGTGTGAATGATTCTAGTATATCTTGGATTTCGTTCTACACAGTGGTTTTATTAGGGTAAGCAAAAATTCAGAAAATAATTTCATGTTATCCTAGTACCTAAATAGCAATATTTACTTACCTGCCAACCACGAAACACTCGCATCTGATAGATAAGTTGAATAATATCTCGTGTACAAAAGCAACTTATAAAAATGTAAACTGAATCTACTGTATTTCACTTATATCTATTGCAGAAATCTAGTGTTATTACAATTTTTGTTTCGGAAAAACAGTTTTGATGGTTATTCTATAATATTTATTTTACATGCGTACATCTTGATCTAACTCGATGGCAATAGCATACTAAAATCTCTCAATAAAATATTAAAATCACCCAATAAAATATTGTAGGAAAATAGTCTGAATTATTTGAATTTTATTATTTTGATATTCTTTAAAATTTAGTTGCTAGGTTACGGTTAAATTAAAGAGGTAAATAAAAATCTCATCAAAAAGTCACCTGTAAAAAATGCAGCCAAGTCTCGTAACTCATTTACCGTAAAAAGTACTGAGATCATATAAAGCCAAGTTTAACTATCTTATTAACTCTGAAATTTTCATTCGCAAATCACTCCTAGTCTCTACATCTTTAGTTAATTATTATTTTGTGACTTGGCAATTACGTAGCACGAGAATGTGATGTATATAGTTAGTCTTAATCAAATAATACTATAACATATTAAAGTGTAATAACTTCCCTGTGCGTATATAATTTGCCTTAATTAAATTATCCCACATCCTATTCCATAACATAGTAAGGTGTAATAACTTCCCTGTGATGCGTAATTGCCAAGTCACAAAATAATAATTAACTAAAGATGTAGAGACTAGGAGTGATTTGCGAATGAAAATTTCAGAGTTAATAAGATAGTTAAACTTGGCTTTATATGATCTCAGTACTTTTTACGGTAAATGAGTTACGAGACTTGGCTGCATTTTTTACAGGTGACTTTTTGATGAGATTTCACTTCTTTTTGTAAGTAATCCTCCTTTTCTTGATTTTCTCCTTTTCTTGAGATCATCCACTGATTTTCGCTAATCCCACACTCTCTCCCTATTATTTACAGGTATAAAAAATTTGAAGCTTTAGTTTCGTTTGCAAAGTACTGTAGATAAAAAGAGATTTCAGGTTCCTAGGCAAGCACTAAGTTATGGGAGGGGGGGTATCAAAAGTACTCTCAATTGCTTCCAGGATAGGTGCTATCCATCTGAGATATTACTCGCAGCCCTAGATACTTGATATTTAACATAAAAGAACTTTTTAGTGTGAAAAGAAAGCCAAAATTAAAATTTCCGGAAATTTCCAATAAATCAAATTATATTCCTTTATTCGATGTTTTTTTTCGTTTTTTTTCGTCTTTTTTTTATTATTATTTACAGATTTTTTAATTTTTCCTTACTTTGTGTACTAAACCCTGCCTTTCTGCCAAATGTCAAGCTTCTAGGACTACAAAATCGAATTATTTTCAAATTTTCGACTTTTTATAAATTTATTGATTTTTCGATTTTAATTCTAAGTTACCTGATTGTTATGCCAATATAGTAATTATTTGATCCGTCTTCTTAGGATCATTTAGGTTCAATTTAGAGATACATCAAGTGAATCTTAGAGTTACCATGACTTTATTTAGAAAGGACTATCAAGCCATAACCAGCCAGTAATGTCGGGAGGGTAGGGGGAGCTGTGAAAATTTTTGTGGGGATGACAACATTTAACAATCCATATTTCATATGTGAAGTACATAGAGTACAACCTGTGAAAGAAAACAAACCTGTCTATAAAGAAATCGCCTATATCGTAGCCAGTCTATAGCGGAACTTCTCTATAACGAAATTCGTAAACGAAAGAAAAGAAAACCATAATCCGGGGGAAATAACATAAAACAATTAGGGGCGTTGTACTTGCTAATAGGACAATTATCCTAAAACTAATGTTTCTAGCAGTACAAAATCAAATTTTCTTCGAATTTTCGATTTCTTAAAGATTTTTCGATTTTATTTTCGAATTTAACGAATATTTTAATTGTTCCTTTTATTGAATAGTAAATACTACTTTTACACCAAGTTTTAAGTTTCTAAGACAACAAGATAAAATTATTTTCAATTTTTGATATTTTCGAATTTTTTTTATAATTTTCTGGATTTTTTAATTTTTTCTTATTTTGTATCCTTTATTACAAATTTCAAGTTTTTAGCGCTGCAAAATCGAATTATTTTGAAATTTCCGATCTTTTTCGAGTTTTTTTATTCTATTTTCGAATTTATTGTGTTTTAATTTTTCCTTTTTCTGTATCCTAAACAATAAGTTTACGCCGAATTTTAAGTTCTAAAGCTACAAAATCGATTTTTTTTTCAATTTTTCGGATTTTCGAATTTTTTTTCGAATTTTACAGATTTTTTATTTATTTCTTTTTTTGTATCCTAAATACTACCTTTATTCCAAATTTTAAGTTTCTAGCTTTACAAAATCAAATTATTTTCAAATTTCCGTTTTTTTTTTTCGATTTTTTTTTTCAATTTTTGTTGTGTTTTTAATTTTTTCTTTTTCTGAATCCTAAACACTACCTTTACACAAAATTTTCAGTTTCTAAGACTACGAGATCATATTATTTTCATTTTCTCTCTCTTTTTTTTTTTTTTTTTTTTTTTTTTTTTTTAATATGAAATTTTCGATTTTTTTTAACTATCCATATTTTTTAATGTTTCCTTATTTAGTATCTTAAATATTACCTTTATTCCAAATTTCAAGTTTCTAGCGCTATGAAATCGAATTATTTTCAAAATTTCCTTATTTTTCGATTTCTTTCGATTTCTTGATTTTATTTTCGAATTTTATTGCGTTTTTATTTTAACTTACTAGCCGCCACTGGCGACCAGTTTGGTCTCCCTTAAATGTATGTTAAGCATTGTAACGCGCATTGATATTTTTTGTATTGTTTTAGTTTGATTCCATATTATTTACCATTTTTAATGATGGGTATTTTTATTAGCCGGGAGCAAATGCTAAATCGCCAAATATTGCTCTTATCACAACCATTCATACTGCATTAATTTAATTTTAAATTTTAAACCTGTCATTCATTTCAGTTAAAATACTTAGCTTTAATTTCAAATACTTATATTACATACAATTTAAAATACATGCCATTCACACTTTTCACTTAAAATAGAAAATAAATAAATAAATAAGAAATAATATCATAAATCAAAATATTTGATTTAAAAATCAAAATATATTTTCTAATTCGAACACGCGAAAAATAAAACATGGTATCGGCGATTTAAAAAATGGTATTGGCGAGATTTGCGCAAATTAACATAAAAGTATTTAATGATGTTATGTATTTTATAAATGTATATTAAATTACTATTTTGAACGCGATTGGTCATAACTATGGTAAATATGATTGGCGATTACCAATCATTTTCCGTGATCTCTCTTCCTGGCGAGAATAATACATAAATACCAAATTAACTGATAATTCGTTTCGAAATTTTATTCATTAAATATTATTAGTACATGAGTTCAACTTACGTCAAGAAAAGATCTGGAAGGAAGTTGGGTTGTATAGCGCATAATTATGGTAAACTTTGATTGTCTCACTGGTGCGAATTATTTTTTGACACCAGGCAGCGGTCCAAAAATTCATTCGCGGAGAACTTGCTTTACGAACGATTAACTCCATGGTTTAATATTTTAAACGTTCACGACGAATGAATGTTTTTTTTTTTGTTTTTTTTTTTTTTGTTTTTTGTTTACTTTCATGGATAGAGAATTTGAACTTGCGAACTTAATTTCAACTGAAGTTATTGGAGAATATATACATAATTGAACGTAAGTCATCTCTCAAATATTAATTTATTTTAAACGATCTTTCTAAAAATGTAACTTTCATGCTGTTTTATTCTAAAAAATAATTTTGAATGAAAATGGCCGCCTGGCATATGAAATAGTGAAGCGGACATCCCGGAACTGTTGATGACAGTCACATGACTTAGGCTTTTATTATATAGAAATTCTGAATCCTAAACACTATCTTTTCTGCGAATTTTAAATTTCTAAGGCCAAAAGATCAAATTATTTTAATTTTTTTCAATTTTTTTCCGATTTTTCGAATTTTTGATTTTTTTTTTCGAATTTTCTGGATTTTTTAATTTTTCCTTATTTTGCATCCTAAATACTACCTTTATTCAGAATTCCAAGTTTCTAGCGCAACAAAATTTGATTATTTGAAATTTTTCCATTTTTTTCGATTTTTCGATTTTATTTTTATTTTTATTTTTTTTTTTGTGTGTGTGTTTTTATGTTTTCTTTTTCTGAATTCTAAACACTACCTTCACACCTAATTTTAAGTTTTTAAGACTACAAGATCGTGTTATTTTCAATTTTCAATTTTGTTCGATTTTTTTGAATTTTCGAATGGTTTTTTTTTTTTTTAATTTTCCGGATTTTATAATTTTTCCTTTCTTTGTATCCGAAACACTAGCTTTATTCCAAATTTTAAGTTTCTGTCGCTGCGGGATCTACCCAATTTTTTTGATGACGCAAAAGTGAGTGAGTGACAAAAAATCGAAACTTTGAGTTCATATATCGTCTGCACTAATTTATGGGTATTTTTTTAACTATGCATATTTTTTAATTTTTCCTTATTTAGTATCTTAAATATTACCTTTATTCCAAATTTCAAGTTTCTAGCGCTATGAAATCGAATTATTTTCAAATTTTCCTTATTTTTTTATTTTTCTGGCTTTTGGATTTTATTTTCGAATTTTATTGCGTTTTTTATTTTAACTTATTCTGAATCCTAAACAGTATGTTTACTGCGAATTTTAAGTTTCTAAGGCTAAAAAATCAAATTATTTTAATTTTTTCAATATTTTACGAATTTTTCGAATTTTTGAATTTTTTTTCGAATTTTCTGGATTTTTTAATTTTTCCTTATTTTGCATCCTAAATACTACCTTTATTCCGAATTCCAAGTTTCTAGCGCAACAAAATCGGATTATTTGAAATTTTTCGATTTTTCGATTTTTTCAATTTTGCTTTCGATTTTTTTGGTGTTTTTGATGTTTTCTTTTTCTGGATACTAAACACTACCTTCACACCAAATCTTAAGTTTCTAAGACTACAAGATCGTATTATTTTCAATTTTCAATTTTGATGGAATTTGTTGAAATTTCGAATGTTTTTTTTTTTATTATTATTTTCCGGATTTTATAATTTTTCCTTTCTTTGTATCCTAAACACTACCTTTTTTCCAAATGTCAAGTTTCTAGGGCTACGGGATCAACCTAATCTTTTTGATGACGCGTGAACGAGTGAGTGAGTGAGTGACAAAAAATCGAATGTTTGAGTTCATATATCGTCTGAACTAGAAAAGACAGAAAGTTGTAATTTTAAATTTTGGTTCTGTGTGCCAAATACTCTAGAAAAACAAAGTTTCAAATTTTTGGGATACTCCAGCGCGGAGATATGAGGGGGTCAAAAGTACCCTGAGTTGCTTCCAGAAAAGTATGCTTACGGCTGTCCTCTCTCGACTTGGCGGAGGCACTGCCGTGCCTTCAGATCTTGCCAAGGCTGTGGTTTTCCTATTAGACTGAATATTAGCTATATGCTCCATTTTTCTGCAACTAAATTTCCTCATGCCAATATAGTAATTCATTGATCCGTTTTCTTAGGATCGTTTATGTTCAATTTAGAGATAAATCAAGAGAATCTTAGAATCACCATGATTTTATTTAGAAAGGACTATCAAGCCATAACCAACCAGTAATGTCAGGAGGGAGGGAGAGATGTGAAAATTTTTGTGCGACCAACATCTTTTAACAACAAATATTTCATATATAAATTAAATAGAGTAAAGCCTGTGAAAGAAAATGAACCTGTCTATAAAAAAAAAGGTCTATAACGTAGCCAGTCTATAGCGGAACTTTTCTATTACAAAATTCGTAAACAAAAGAAAAGAAAAGCATAATCCGGGGAAAATAACACAAAACAATAACGGAAGGTGTACTAGCTAATAGGACAATTATCTTAAAATCTATCTAAAACAAACTATCCCCATCCTGTGGGATTTGTTTTTCAATGTTTTACTTTATTTAATGCAAAACATAGATTGCATCCGACAACTCATAAAAAAGTCCTCCGGCCTGTACCGGCAGGAAAAGGTAGCTTTCCTATATCTCCGTTTTAAAATTTTAGCTAATGTTACTCGAAAACAGCAAGTTAAAATGCAAAGAAACCGTTTACAAAAGATTCGTTTACACTGAATTTGAATAAGAAATTCGCCAAATTATTGAGCTATAGCCAAGTTGGCTTCATTTATGAAGACTTATTTTTGTCGCCAAATTTGGCGAGATTTCGCCAATTGTCGCCAAGTTTGGCGAGAATTTGGCGCTAATGGATATGAATATATAGTTTTATGCGTATGATTGGGAAAATGATTACAACAATGAAAGAAAATAATTTGCGAGAAATCGCGTTCACTAAAACTTATAAATTTATATTAAAATCATTAAAATTACAGACATTACAATACACTTTCATAAAACATTAAAAACATATTAAAATTGGACATTTCGGATTTACATGGAAAATCCCTCTTCAACAACAACATTTCACTTAGCGTAAATCATAGTTCAAAAATATCAACAAATAGAAAATGCAACGTATCAAAATTTCGAAGTCAAAGTTACAGTTATAATAACACGGAGTATTCATTCGGGATTGCACCTGCTTGACCATTATTGACCATAAATTTATCATTGGTTTTTTGTAATGTGCTGTTTTGTTTCAAAATGTCAGCCACCCTAGAATTTCAAACTGCTCTATCTCAGCCAATTTTTAAGATAGAGGTAAAACAAAAAATGCTCTGGAATCCTTGGATCAAGTCCTAACACCTAATTAAAAAATAAACTTGATTTTTTAACTTTTTTGTATATTTATTTTAGTTTTAAAATTTTCCGTGGCCGCCATCTTGAAACAAGATGGCGGACCAAGCTGGCCAACGAACTCGGTCGAGGCATTGGTGAGCTTAATACACACAATTAGTTTCATCCAAATTAATTTATAAATACGAGCGTTATCGTATCAAATTATTTTCATTTTTTCAAATTTTTTCGAATTTTTTTATCTTTTTTTCGAATTTTCTGGATTTTTTTAATTTTTCTTTTTCTGTATCCTAAATACTACCTTTATTCCTAATTTGAATTTTCTAGCGCAACAAAATCGGATTGTCTTCAAATTTTCGGTTCTTTTCAATTTCTTCGATTTTTTCAATTTTGCTTTCGATTTTTTTGGTGTTTTTGATGTTTTCTTTTTCTGGATGTTAAACACTACCTTCACACCAAATCTTAAGTTTCCAAGACTACAAGATCGTATTATTTTCAATTTTCAATTTTGATGGAATTTGTTGAATTTTCGAATGTTTTTTTTTCGAATTTTCTGGATTTTATAATTTTTCCTTTCTTTGTATCCTAAACACTACCTTTTTTCCAAATGTCAAGTTTCTGGGGCTACGGGATCTACCCAATCTTTTTGATGACGCGTGAACGAGTGAGTAAGAAGTGACAAAAAATCGAATGTTTGAGTTCATATATCGCCTGAACTAGAAAAGACAGAAAGTTGTAATTTTAAATTTTGGTCCTGTGGGCCAAATACTCTCTATAATTGAAGTTTAAAATTTTTGGAATACTCCAGCACGGAGATATGGGGGGGTCAAAAGTGCCCTGAGTTGCTTCCAGAAAAGTATGCTTACGGCTGTCCTCTGTCGACTTGGCGGAGGCACTGCCGTGCCTCCAGATAAATGCATTTTAAAATTTGCAGAAAATGATAGAATAAAATGTATTATATTATTAGAACAGGATGTATAAAATTGCACCAAAAATTATACACCTAATTTAAAAAATCTGACGAATGTATTAACAAAATTTCAAATTAATTTGAATAATTTAAGACCTGACTTGATAAATTTTAGCCTTCATAACTTACCGTTTAAATACATTAATCAAATGCGACATTTTATTTTCAACGACTGAAAAAATTCAAAATCGTCTGAATTCCCATAGGAAAGCATTAGGATAAAAAAAAGAAATGTTCTATATTTTCCGAGCGAATGAACCAAATGTAACTAAAAACTATAAAGCTAATTCCGGGTATCTCACCAACATACCTACCAAAAATCAAACTAATCGGATCATTTTTACGGCAGTTATCGCGGAACAGACAGACAGACAGACAGACAGACAGACAAACAGACAGAAACCAAAAACTTTTCGGGTCTCAACAGTATGCCTTCACTGACGTTTCGGCAATAATGCCCATTTAGCAATGCACACATATACAAATTGTACACCAAATACCACCTAAAATGCACTGTTGTATAGAAGAATTCTGCCAGTGTTGTTTTTCGTTTTACGAAGAGGAATTCCTCGATTTTCACGATTTTACTTGGTCCTCCTTTTTGCATTAGTTGCAGTTTCATTTTCGCGATTGTATATATTATTTGGCATGAAATTTCACTTTTTTAAGACTGGGTTATGTCAAGGCCCCTATAGCAAAGAAATACCGTATGGTCTCCTATAAAATGTGATAAAGCTTTGGTTAATTATATATGTTGTTAATTATCAAGTGAAATGTTTTACTAAATTAATGCATTTATTCTTTTTTTAATGTTACGTGAACGAAGTCACGGGTAACAGCTAGTATTTATATAAAAAAAAGTTTAGTATAATCCTAAACATACGTACATGTAATGTTTGGGCTTCTACAAAGTGTATCATCCAAAACTAAGATTCATTGTTTGAGTTACATTTAAAAAAATCCCAAGTTTTTCTTTAAGATATATTGGCCTATTTTCTTAAATGTCTTATTAATTATTTAATGAAAATGGAAGAAAATGTATTACAAACCACTGAGTGAAAATATCAATTATATGCATTTAAATAATAATATTTATTAATATTAATTATATATTTAAGTAATAATAATAAATATTAATTATATATGTATATACCCACACACACATATTTAAATAAACTATTAAATATTATTAATTATATATATTTAAGTATAATACTAATTACTAACATTAACTATATATATTTAAATATAATATTAATTAAGATTTATTATATATTTACATAATAATTTAAAAAAAATTATACTGATCTTTAAGTCACGTAAATAATCTTTATTAATTAATTCCGTAAAGATCAAAACAAAACTCTAAAAAAGGTTTGTTTTTTTTTAAATCAGAGAGGACAAAACTTAAAACCTTCAGTTTATAAGTCCGGTGCTTTAACCACCGCGCCATATCGTTCACAGACAGAATGTGCTTTAAGCAAAGTTGTACAAAAATATAAAAATCAAGTGACTTCCGGTTTTTTTGTCAACCAATGGGAGACGAATCGATAAATCGCAGCCGTCCAAAACTCCAAAAGTTCAGTTTTCTCAAGCACTGTTCCGCGCATGCGCATGGAGTTGGGATTTATTTGTGGTTTGTTTCGATTGTGTTTTGTTAATGTTAGGTCGTTGTGGATGTACGAAACGTGAAATTAAATTTCAGGAAAGTTCCACGAAATAAAAATGTAGAAAAACAATGCTAGTTTTATTCAACGAATCCAGAAAAAAAAATAAAACAAAACAAAACAAAATTTGCAAAAATTATGTACAAAGGAAAAATAATTGATCTACAAGAAGAAATTTTAAATGATTCTACTGAATTTGAATCTGTTGATCACTTTTATTCTTTAAAAATACCTGTTTTGATGTAGGAAAAAGAGAATGTACCAAATAAATGAATTTGTGTAATTTTGGCCTTTTTACAAGTCCTTATAAATTAAAATTAGCTAATTTCTGGCTCTCCCCCCCCCCCCTTATGATTATGTAATATTTTTTATCTTAAATTGCATATATAACCGTAACATTTTAAAATAATTTATTTCTATTTATATGGGTTTATATCTAATGTGCTCACAGTTCAGTCACTTGACTTTTTTTAGGTAAAAGATAATGACCCCTCCCCCCCACCCACCCAACATGATTGTAAAGCACTAGAATGATACTCAGGAGAAATTTATAAGTATTAAATTTAACCTTATTATTAAGATTAAATTTTATACTTATAAATTTCTTTTTTACTTATTAATAAGAAAGAACTATAAGGAGCCTTTTACTAAAAATCAGAATTTTGTTAAAAGCAGTAAAAATTTTGCAGTCAATATTTGAGCTAGCACTGCCACACCACAGAAGAAAACTGGATTTACGGTTTTTAAAACTCCTCCCAGACCAATTGACAGCATATAAGATGAGTACAAGGACCGTTATGGTGAATAAATAATGTGTAAAAAGTAACTGAAACACAAAATAGCTAAAAAATTAGCATTAAATTGTTTCAAAACTTCATAAAAAGACGCAATTTAAGAGCAAAATGGGAGAGGAAAAGAAAGATAGAGAGAAATAATTAGAAATAGCAGCAGCACATGCATTTTGACGCCACTACTCTTCGTTTCGTTTTAAAAGGGGCTATTTTATGAAGCCTTGAAATAGCTTTCAACTCATATCTAGATGACTATGTGGTTTGCTTTACTTCGGTTATAACACATTTTTTTTAAGGAAATAAAAAAGTCATACACATATAAAACAATGAAATTGTTCATAAGGGTCGATGGAAGTTTTTTTTTCTTTTCTTTTTTCCCTGGGATGGGGGGGGGGGGGGGAATTTGTGAAATTTATTATATTTTTGTGAATATTAACATTAAGTAAAGAAAGATGAAATCCAATTACTGAAATTCGAAACAAGTATTTATTAATAACTTTGTTAAGTATTTCTGCTAAAATTTACCTTTCTGATGAACTCATATTATTTGCAAATTACATATTTATAAAACCTAACAAAATAAAAATAATTAATGAAGAGTATGTTTTTTATGAACTGGAATTTTGTGAAGGGGTCTATTTTATGAAGAAAAATTTCTCAAAGAAGTCTGCTTTAAATAAAAGGAATTTTATAAATAAGTCGTTTTATTAGGAGAAATTTTGAGAAGAGCTCTATTGTATTAAATGGAATTTTGTGACGTGGCCCTAAATATGCCCAAGTTTTGCCTGGATCGACACCTGGTTCAATAACAATGATTCAAAACCGCTCCCAAACGGAAATCTTGGGTGCACCAGTGAAGACACTACAACATTTGAATATTTTCTTAAAGTAAAATCACAATTTCGATACAATAGCAGTATTTTTACAAGAGAAAAAAAATCTACATGTATTTTTGAAAAAAAAAGGCCCAAAAAGATTGTACAAAATTAATTAAAGACAAAATCTACTTAATTACAGTTTAAATGTTTAACAAGATTTTGGTTTTAAAATATATCATTATAAATATTTTATTAATAATTACAAATATTACCAATAAAAGCTGGAAAATATAATTTATATTTATATATAATGATAAATACAGCTTATATCTAAAGTCAATATACGGAAAAATTGGGGCCTCTTTACAAAATTCTATTTACTAAAAAGGGTCTTTCACAAAATTTAATTTAATCAAAAGGGACCCTTGAAAAAAAAATCTATTACTAATAAATTCTTAATTTAAATTGTCTTTAATTGCAAAATTTTATTTTTCACAATTTTTTTTTTATATCAACCCTACATATAGAGCCCCCCCCCCCCCCCTTCCCGTTTTGTTTCAAAGCAGTTTAAATAAAATTGCTAATAACTGTCGAAAAATATCAGCTTAAACATGACGAATGCTCGCTAGATGGCGCCACCACATTTATTTTACACTATGTTTGAGAAAACTGAACTTTTGGAGTTTTGGATGGCTGCGATTTATCGATTCGTAATGGGAGAATGGAACCTTTCACGTTTGAGTTGCACCCTACCTGTCCACACTGCAAAACTAATCTAAGATAACTCACTGAACATCACCGTGTCCGAGATCCAAGGGGTCTCTCAATAGAGTGTAATCTCGTACAACCCCTTCTGTAATCAGTGTAATCGTACTGTAATCAATTCTTAATCACGTCATCACATATAATCGGTGGTAATCGAAGAAATCTTAATGTCACATGTAATCTATATAATCTTTGTATAATCAAGTGTAATCTGGAATTTAAAATCTAGTTTGTACCACTACGCGTTTCTCACGAGTCGCCACTATTAAGACGGAACTTGGAAACACAGAATTTTTCAAGGGAGAGTGTTTTGGTTTTATTAGCTCACAGGCTATCAAAGCCTGAGAGCTAATGTGCCCGCCCGTTCTGTATGTATGTATGTCAGTGCCGGAACTAGCCTTTTTGGCGCCCGGGGCAAACATGGATTTTGGCGCCCCCCCCCCCCCCCTCCTCCGAAAAGAAAATTTCCAAAGCGAATTTTTTCTAAGTTTCTAAAATTTAAAGTATATAATCAGATAATCTGTAATACTGAACTAAGTAATCAGCTTTGTCAAATACTGATTCATTAAAACCTTGAAAATGGAATCGAAAGGAACCGAAAAATATTCCGCTTTATACTGGTTTTCATCTTAGGAAGTATAATTATTGATATTCTCAGGGGCGGAATTTAAGGGGTCGCGATGGTCTCAATCGCGAGAGGCCCCGCATCCAAAGGGCCCCCCAAAATCCTCTTTTGAGTTCAACGAGAAAATTATTTTTTGATCAAAGGATTTTCTTAGCACTTTTTTTTAATTAAATTACTACATAATTTTCATGTAATTTAAATAGAATATTTTTTATACCATTTGCTATTCCCAGAAATGTTTTAGTTATGTTTAAATGTTTTTCCTTGTCTTCTTTTCTATTGGCAATTATCAGAATTGTGAACGGTTGTGGAGGGTTGGGGTGAGACTCAAACTTGGATCTGAGCTGAAAGGAACCCTGTTACTGTTAGAGACTTTTATGACGATTTAATTACACAGATTCAGAGTCTAATTAAATCAGATCTGATAAATCTAAATCTGGATCATGACACTGGGGCCCCTGATTTAGGGGTGCCCCATACTTGGTATGCTGTTTACATAAAGCTGATATTTAGAATGCATTTGACTTTGTTACTGATTATAATCGATATTTTGCAATTTTAAAGTAGGATAAGATTAAAAACAAAAAGAAATTCAGCTTGACTATTTATTACAGGGGCACACGGTGTATTTGTCCCGGAAATTTACATCTGGATCTAAAAAAATAATTACAGAAAAAGAAAGGGGCGGCAAAACACGTATCAATGGGTAAAAGACGAATATTTTTTTTTTTTTTTTTTTGCAAAGATAAAGGCAGAGACGACTTTATTATCCATGGCACCCTGTGCGAGGTTCTTTTCTGCGTCTCTACAAATGCTATATTCTTAAGAAAGAAAAAAGGGGAGGAGAGGTTGCTATTTTATCTTGCATATGTTTCGTGCCCTTAGTTTTTAGTGTCATTAGCAATAGCCAACTTCGCGCCCTTTAAAGCCGGATCTGCATGTAAAAAAGTAATTGTAACAAATGGTATGGCGGCATTTTTCATTTATCTGGAAATGGCCAAAGGACGAAAAAATAATTTGGGAGGAAGGCAGGGGCGGCTGCGGTTTTATTAGTCATAGCAACTTGGGTATGGTTTTCTCCCTGCACCCCTACAAATGACATTTTTTTTTTCAAAAAAAGTTTTAACAAAGAGTTTTATTTTGCGTATTTTTCAAATTATTCTTTCAAATATTATTTGTTTTTAGTACCCAAGGCAGTCGCCCAACCTCGCCCCCTCTAATAATACTAGATTGGATCTGGATTAAAAAGTAATTTCAGCAAAATTAACAGGCCGGCATATTCCATTTGCCGCCAAGGGCGGCAAAACGCTTAGAAAACTTTAGCAAAAAGACGAGTAAAAAACTTTTTGGAAGATAAAGCCAGGGGCGGTTCCGGCTTTACTAGCCATGGCGCGCTGTATGAGATTTTTTACTGTACCTCTACAAAGGCTATACTTAAAAGAAAAAGATTTTACTCAGAATTTTACTTTGGGCATTCATCCTCCAATTTCTGTTTATTGTCCAGGGCGGTCACCCCTCGCCCATGACAGAAAAAAGAAGAAAGCTCCACGCTGGGAGAAAAGGGAAAAAATAGAACAGCCTTCATGGAATATTTTTATCTAATAGAAAATCAAAGTGAGGGAATCGTTTGCCAATTATCCATGCTGGACAGTACATTACCGTATCCAGACGATGTTGAACAGTGTCATATACAGACACGAGTAGGGACTGACCTTGAAAAATGTTAGGGATTCTCCTAAACCACAGGAAGAGATTTAAATGATAGACAGCATAGACATGATACATTTGGAATGGGAGGAAGAAAATAGCCTAAGAGAACAGTTCGTTTTTTATTCATTTGCTATCTTGTATTGTAGATGAATCTTTTTATCTATTTGTCTATTTTAATGCATTTGGTTCATTTTTCTTTTAGATTTTCTGGCTGCAAGACTTTTTATACAAATTTCATATATATATATACATTTCTATATCAAACAACAAACAAAACCTGCATTTGGCGCCCCCTCCACCTTCAGTTCTGCTGGCGCCTGGGGCACGTGCCCCCTCTGCCCCCCCTTAGTTTCGGCCCTGATGTATGTACGTATGTATGTATGTATGTATATATGTACGTAACGCGATAACTGGTGATAGAATTATCAGTTTTGCTTCAAATTTTGTTTACAGGTTCATTCTAATAAGACGCTTCCCTGATTAGTTTTGGGAGTTCATTGGTTAAGTATAAAGGGGGGACTAACTCCCCCTTAATTTAGATAAATGGGTTTTTCATGCAGAAGTATCCGTTTTTCTTCAAATTTTGTATATAGGTTAATTGTGATAAGGTGCTTCCCTGATTATTTTTGGGAGTTCATTAGTTAAGTATAAAGGGGGGAAACAGAGGGCTAACCCCCTTAATTTAGATAATTGGGTTTTTCATGCAGAATTATCCGATTTTCTTCAAATTTCGTATATAGGTTCATTGTGATAAGGTGCTTCCCTGATTATTTTTGGGAGTTCATTAGTTAAGTATAAAGGGGGGAAACGGGGGGCTAACCCCCTTAATTTAGATAAATGGGTTTTTCATGCAGAATTATCCGATTTTCTTCAAATTTTGTATATAGGCTCATTGTGATAAGGCACTTCCCTGATTAGTTTTGGGAGTTCATTGGTTAAGTATAAAGGGGGGAAAGGGGGGCTAACTCCCCCTTAATTTAGATAAATGGGTTTTTCATGCAGAAGTATCCGTTTTTCTTCAAATTTTGTATATATGCTCATTGTGATAAGGCACTTCCCTGATTAGTTTTGGGAGTTCATTAGTTAAGTATAAAGGGGGGAAACGGGGGGCTAACCCCCTTAATTTAGATAAATGGGTTTTTCATGCAGAATTATCCGATTTTCTTCAAATTTTGTATATAGGCTCATTGTGATAAGGTGCTTCCCTGATTATTTTTGGGAGCTCATTAGTTAAGTATAAAGGGGGGGGGAACGGGGGGCTAACCCCCTTAATTTAGATAAATGGGTTTTTCCTGCAGAATTATCCGTTTTTCTTCAAATTTTGTATATATGCTCATTGTGATAAGGCACTTCCCTGATTAGTTTTGGGGGTTTATTGGATAAGTATAAAGGGGGGAAACGGGGGCTACCCCCCCCCCTTAATTTAGATAAATGGATTTTTCATGCAGAATTATCCAATTTTCTTTAAACTTTGTATTTGTATATAGGCTCATTGTGATAAGGCACTTCCCTAATTAGTTTTGGGTGTTCATTGTGTAAGTATAAAGGGGGGGTAAACGGGGGGCTAATCCCCCTTATTTTAGATAAATGAGTTTTTCATGCAGAATTATCCTATTTTCTTCAAATTTTGTATATAGATTCATTGTGGTAAGGCGCTTGCCTGATTAGTTTTGGGTTTTCATTTGTTAAGTATAAAAGGGGGGACGGCGGGGCTTACCTACCTTAATTTAGATAAATGGGTTTTTCAAGCAAAATTATCCGATTTTTTCAAATTTTGTGTATAAGTTCATTGAGGTAAGGCACTTGCCTGATTAGATTTTGAGGGTTTATTGGTTAAGCATAAAGGGTGGGAACGGGTGCTTATACCCCCCCCCCCCTTATATCGACCCCTTATTGTCGATTTCTTTATTTTTCGAGTGGCATTATTCTTTGAAAAAATAGCATAATATACAATTAGTCTGAATAGCCTGTGAGCTGAATGTCCTCAGTTTAACTGGGCAGTTTTCTTTTTTCTTTTTATTTTCTAAGACCTTAATAAAGGGAACCAGGAGAGACACTATACTCTACAGACTTGTTTTGCTGGTCTGATCAGTCCCTCTTAGGCTATCAAATAAAATAAAATATTTGTGTCAAGGTCATTTGTGATCCTTTTTAGCTCACAGGCTATCAAAGCATGAGAGTTAATGTGCCCGCCTGTTCTGTATGTATGTATGTACGTATGTATGTACGTAACGCGATAACTCGTGATAGAAATATCCGTTTTGCTTCCAATTTTGGTTATAGGTTCATTCTAATAAGGCGCTTCCCTGATTAGTTTTGGGAGTTCATTGGTTAAGTATAAAGGGGGGCTAACTCCCCCTTATTTTGGATAAATGGGTTTTCCATGCAGAATTATCCGTTTTTCTTCAAATTTTGTATATAGGCTCATTGTGATAAGGCGCTTTTCTGATTATTTTTGGGGTTCATTGGTTAAGTATAAAGGGGAAAAGGGGGACTAATGCACCCCTCTATTTACATAAATGGGTTTTCCTTGCAGACTTATCTGATTTTCTTTAAATTTTGTATGTATGTTTATTTTGGTAGGGAGCTTTCATGATGAGTTTTGGGCGTTCATTGGTTAAGTATAAAGGGGGTAATGGGGGGCTAATCCTTCCCCTTAATTTAGATAAATGGGTTTTTCAAGTTCATTGTAATAAGACACTTCCGTGATTAGTTTTGGGTGTTCATTGGTTAATTATAAGGGGGGGGGGGGTGGTGGATGATTTCCCTTAATATATTGTCGACTTCTTTATTTTTCGATGGGCATTATTCTTTGAAATAAGAGTGTAACATACAATTAGTGTGAATAGCCTGTGAGCTCAATGCCCTCAGTTTAACTGGGCAGGTTTCCTTTTTTATTACTTGTTTTTGTGGTTTCTGCTTCGTTAGAGATTGTAAGTGCAACACACGCTGAATTTTTCTTTTCTGCATCATCCATTCTGATTGTTGAAGAGGAGATTCATCCAGTTACGTTAACTTGCATCCCCCCCCCCCACTATCGAAAATTTAAATTTCAAAGATACCAGGAAAAGGGCGGCGCCAAGATTTGACCGACGGGGGGGCATGGTCTCCCCGATAGGGCAGGCCAAATTGGTTATATATATATATATATATATATATATGTGTGTGTGTGTGGATTAGAGTCCTGCTCGGGTCGTATTATATACGAAAATTATAATTGAACCCGACTCGAACCCCACAAAAGCATTTTCATCGACCTCAGCCTGAAATGATAAAAAAATAATGCATATTTTAATATAATTATGGAAAAGTAGTCTACAATTATATCTCTAGTTTAAATTTTAGTTTTTAAATATAAAAATAAGCATACATACATTCATTATTATTCAAATAAATAATTATTCCTTTGAAAAGATATTTTAAACTTTTTTTTAAGAAATTTGGTCAGCCACAATCCCAACTGTAAGTGTAATTAAAGTCAACCCACTTCACAATGAAAAAAATTAGCCCCGGGTCGGTTTGAGTAGGTAAAATAGGGTCACCCGACTCGATGTAGGACTTTAATATGGATGGATGGATGTACGTGTATATATATATATATATATATATATATATATATATATATATATATATATATATATATATATATATATATATATATATATATATATATATATATATATATATATATATATATATATATATATATATATATATGGGCTGTTTAATAGCCTCTGCTTGTTAACTAGGAGAAGACCCTTTAAATGCCTCAGAGGAGGACTTAAAGGAATCGACTGGGAGCAGAGACTTAATGTCCAATCCGCACCTTCCATCGGTGCAGCCTGTTAGTACTCTTGCCTAGTGCATGGGGAACGAACGCGGATGGGCTTCCTCCAACCCGCTTGGCCAGCGTGGAGGAATTTGGCCACCTCCCCCCTTATTTTACCATGAATTCACAAAACAAATCACGGCCCTCAATTCCCGGCAGTCTGCATGTTCCTGATTACGGCAGCGATCAGAAAAACATGAAGACAGAGGGTGCTAAGAATCACCGGGCTCGGCTTGGCTGCCATAAGTTGATGACCTTGGCTACGTATAATGGACGATCCTTATCTTCTGAAAGTCGTTTACAGGAACTTGAAGAAGAATTAGAAAGAATCAACTGGGACATTCTAGGATTATGCGAAGTAAGAAGAAAAGGTGAAGAGAAGATTGATCTTGCCAGTGGACATGTATTGTACTACAGAGGTACAGAAGATGGAAAAACAAGTGGTGTAGGATTTCTGATTCATAAAAGGTGGAAGAATCAAATTGTACAATATGATAGTGCATCAGATAGAGTTGCAAGGTTAGTTATACAAGTGTCAAAAAGATACAAGCTGCAAATTACCCAAGTTTATGCACCAACAATTAGCTATACTGATGAAGAAATTGAGGATTTCTATGAAGAAGTAGCTTCAATGCATCAAAAAGGAAAATGCTACATAAAATTAATAATGGGAGACTGGAATGCTAGAATTGGGGAAAAAAAGAAAGGTGAGTTCTCAGTAGGAAATCATGGATATGGGGTGCGTAATGAAAGAGGAAACAGATTGATTGAATTTGCAGAATGTGAACAGATGTATATCATGAACTCATTTTTCAAGAAAAAGCCACAAAGAAAATGGACATGGCGTAGTGCAAACGGCTCAACAAGTGAAATCGACTACATCTTGACAAACAAAAAGCATCTTATTCAGGATTGCAGCGTTCTCAATAACTTCAATACAGGAAGCGATCACAGGTTAGTTAGATGCAAACTGCTTTTAAATACTAAAGTGGAAAGAATGAAGCTTTTGCAATGCTCAAACAAATCAGTCGATATTATAAATCTCCAGAAACATAAAGAAGAATTTAATTTAGAACTTAAAAATCGTTTTCAAGTACTTCAATCAATATTAGAAGAAGAACAAGATGTTACAGTAGTGAACAAGAAAATAACAAATACTCTACAAGAAATTGCAAGGACGATAGCTGGTGAAGCACGAGTAAAGCAAACAAAGAAAATAACAGAAGAAACAAGAAGATTGATGAAGAAACGCAGAGAATTTAAAATGAAGAAAAACTATCCTAAATCAAGAGTTGAATATGCAGAATTATGTAAAACGGTAAGAAAATGTGTTACAGAAGATATCAGAAAATTTAACTGTGATCTTGTCAAAAAAGTTCTAGAAGATAACAAAAGTTTAAAATCAGCTAAGCGCAAACTGTGTGTTGGAAGAAAAGGTATTTTTGCACTGAAGAGAGCAGATGGAACAATCACCAGAATCAATAATGAAATAGTACACATTGTCGAAAAATTCTATAACGATCTATATAAATGTGAAGATCAAAGGGAAATCAACCTACGTGATCCACTAGTAAACATAACAGAAACTGAAGAGATAATCCCAGTGATGACAGATGAAGTTGTACAAGCCATTAGAGGCATGAAAAAAGGTAAATGCCCTGGCGAAGATGGAATTACAATTGACCTTATCAAAGAAACAGGAGAAGAATTTGCAAAAATGCTAGCCATACTGTTTTCCAAATGTCTCGAGAAATCAGATGTACCAGAAGATTGGAATAATGCTGTGATGGTGTTACTTTATAAGAAAGGAGAAAAGGAAAACATTAAAAACTACCGTCCAATCAGCTTACTGTCAGTGATTTATAAAATTTTCACCAAAGTTTTAACGACAAGACTTGAATCAGCTCTGGACTCAGCTCAACCTAGAGAACAAGCAGGATTTCGAAGTGGATTTAGCACAATGGATCATATTCAAACAGTAAGGGAAGTTATAGAAAAACATAAAGAATATAATTTACCTCTCTGCCTTGCCTTTATTGATTATGAAAAAGCATTTGATTCGGTCTACACATCTGCAGTAATTACTTCTCTGGAGGACATTGGTATAGACAAACCTTATATCAATATCATAAAGAAGATCTACAAGAAAGCAATAGCCACCATCCGTTTGGACAAAGGAAATGCGAAGATCAAGCTTGGAAGAGGAGTAAGACAGGGAGACACCATTTCGCCTAAGCTTTTTACTGCTGTCTTAGAAAGTATTTTCAAGAAGCTGGATTGGGAAAACAAAGGGATTAGAATAAATGGGGAATATTTAAGCCATCTCCGGTTTGCTGATGACATTTTAATTTTCAGTAATAGCCCTGAAGAATTGCAAAATATGCTAAAAGATTTGGCAGAAGCTAGCATTAATGTGGGATTAAAAATAAATTTGGAAAAGACTAAGGTGATGTTCAATTCATTTGCATCAAAAAAGAAAATCGTCTACAACAACACTGAGATTAAAGATGTTGAAAGTTATGTGTACCTTGGACAAGAAATATCATCAGACAACAGTATCATGAATGAAATCAATAGAAGAATAAGAAATGGATGGAGTGCTTTTGGGAAGAACAATATTATTCTGAAGAGTAACATGCCTCTTTGTTTGAAAAGAAAGGTGTTTAACCAATGTGTTTTGCCTGCACTAACTTATGGAGCAGAAACTTGGACACTAACAAAACGGATGGTACAAAGATTACAAACAACGCAGCGAAGTATGGAAAGATGTATGCTAGGCATAACCAGAAGAGACCGAAAGAGAATAACGTGGATAAGAAGTCAGACGAAAGTTTTTGACATCATCGAGAGAATTAAACGGCTAAAATGGAAATGGGCTGGGCACATTGCAAGAAGACAAGACAATAGATGGAGCACAAACACCCTACAGTGGTATCCCAGAGATGTAAAACGACCAAGAAGACGACCTCAAGTAAGATGGAGTGACGAAATCAGAAAACTGGCCGGTGTTAATTGGATGACTAAAGCACTAGACAGGCAACAATGGAAAAATCTGGGGGAGACCTACATCCAGCAGTGGATTGAAAACGGTTGATGATGATGATGATGATATATATATATGTCGTAGGCTAATTGGGGAATTTGGAGAATCATCTCTCTTTTCCCAATCAGCCTGTTATTTTTCAGGCCGATTGCAAAGAGCCTAGACAACGTTAGGCTAATTGGAATATGGTCATTTATTTCACAATCAGCCTGATGATTTTTAGGCTTATTGCAAAGAGCCTAGATAGAGTTAGGTTTATTGAAAAATGTCCATGCCTATTTAGAAAATGACCAATTCTTTGTCAATATATAGTGTTGTACACAACTCGAACCTGGAAATTCGATTCGAAGTTGGCCGGAACCCGACAGAAAAATTTTATCGAACCCAAACCCGATCCTTGAAGGACAAAATAAATTCTTTCGAGTCGCAACCCGACCCGAACCAGAAAACTGAAGTTAACCAGAAACCCGAGCAGATCCCGACAAAAAAATCCATCGAACCGTAACCCGATCCGAAACCGACAAAATAAATTTCTTCATATCGCAACCCGACCCGAAACCTAAAAATTCGAAGTTAACCAGTAACCCAACCCGAACAAGATATAATAATTCCATCGAAGCGTAACCCGATCTGAACTCGAAAAAATAAATTCCTTCGTGTCGCAACCCGACCCAAACCTAAAAATCGAAGTTAACCCGAAACCTGACCCGAACCTAAAAATCTAAGTTAATCCGAAACCCGACCCGAAACGGGAAAAAATTTACATCGAACCGTAACCCGATCCGAACATGACAAAATAATTTCCGTCGTCATGCAACCCGACCAGAGCCTGAAAATTGAAGTTAACTCGAAATCCGACTATAACCGAGAAAAAAAATCCATCGAATCGCAACCCCATCCGAACCCGACAGAATAATTCTGTCGCAACGCAACCCGATCCGAAGCTGAAATTTCAAGTTAACCCGAAATCCAACCTGAACCTGAAAATTTAACTTAACCCGAAACCCGACGCAATCCCGACAAAAAATTACCATCGCCCTGAAATTTACCCGAAACAGACAATAAAATCCATTGAACAGTAACCCGATCCGAACCCGACAAAATAAATTCTTCGTCTCGCAACCCGATCCGAACTTGAAAATTGAAGTTAACCTGAAAGCCGATCCGAACCAGAAAAATAAAAATCCATCCATACGTAACCCGATCAGAACTCGACAAAATAATTTTCGTCGTCACGCAACCCGATCTGAATCAGAAAATTGAAGTTAACCCGAAACCCGACCCGAACCTGACAAAAAAAAGTCCATCGAACCGTAACCCGATTCGAATCCGATAAAATACATTCCTTCGTCTCGTAACCCGACTCGAACCTGAAAATTGAAGTTAACCCGAAACCCGACCGAACCCGAAAATTTATGCTAACCCGAAACCCGACCCAAATATGAAAATTTAAGTAAGCCCGAAACCCGACCGAACCCGAAAAAATTAATCCATCGGACCGTAACCCAATCCGAACAAAATAAATTCCTTCATCTCGCAACCCGACCCGAACCTGAAAATTGAAATTAACCCAAAAGCGGACCCGAACCTGAAAATTGAAATTAACCCAAAAGCCGACCCTAACCAAACAAATACAAATCGATCGATACGTAATCCGATCCGAACCCGACAAAATAATTTTAGTCATCACGGAACCCGATCAGAACCAGAAAATTGAAGTTAATCCGAAGATCGACCGGAACCAGACAAAAAAATCCATCGATCCTTATCCCGATCCGAACCTGACAAAATAATTTCCGTCGTCATGCAACCCGACCCGAACCCGACAAAAAAATCTATCGAACCGTAACCCAATCCGAACCCGAAAAAATAAATCCCTTCGTCTCGCAACCCGAGATGAACCAGAAAATTTAAGTTAACCCCAAAACCGATTCGAACCTGAAAATTTAATTTAACCCGAAACCTAAAAACAGAAAATTATTTTGTCAGGTTCCGATCAGATTACGTATCGATGGATCTTTATTTATTTGGTTCGGTTCGGCCTTCGGGTTAACTTCAATTTTCTGGTTCGTGTATAGGTTTGCGAGATGAAGGAATTTATTTTGTCGGGTTGTGATCGGGTTACAGTCCGATGGATTAATTTTGTTGGGTTCGGGTCGGGTTTCGGCTAACTTATATTTTCAGAACTTATATATTCGGAATATTTGGGTCGGGTTTCGGGTTAGCATAAATTTTCAAGTTTGGTCGGGTTTCGGGTTAGCTTCAATTTTCAGGTTCGAGTCGGGTTGCGAGACGAAGGAATTTATTTTTAGGGTTCGGATTGGGCTACGGTTCGTTGTACTTCTTTGTCTGGCTCGGGTCAGGTTGCGAGACGAAGAATTTATTTTTAGGGTTTGGATCGGGCTACTGTTCAATGGATTTTTTTATCTCGTTCGGGTCGGTTTAGCGCCAACCTAACCCACAAGTCGTTTATTTTAAAAACACTAACCTCGAGTCATTTTTTAAAAACTAACCACCACCCGATTGTCGAGTGGTGGGCGTAAAATTGGTTACCCGACTCAACTCTACTCCGAAATCAAAATATTTTCCAATGCAGAAATTAAATTTTAACGACAAATTTTTTTGTCTACCCGAAATTCGAAATACTTCTACTTTAATCCGACCCGGAAAAAAAAAAAAAGATCTATAGTTTAATACAATTATGAAAAAATAATCTACAATCATTTTTCTAATATCAATTCTACCTTTTATGTAGAGAAATAAACATGTAAAAAGACTTTCTTATTTAAATATTTATTTTTTCATTTGAAACAACAACGTTAGAGTTTTATTGCAGAATCAGACTAACCCGAACACGACGCAAAAGTATCAAAACTCAACCCGAAACAATTACAGTCAACCCGACCCGAATCCAACAGCAACCACAACAAAAAAAAATCCCTGACGGCTCGGCCTACAGGCACAGGTAGATTTCGAAGACGCAGACCGTGGGGCGCCTGTTTTTTGGAAATTGCAGAAAAAATGACCTTCATGAAATGATGCGGCAGTTGGAACCGCTCACTTCGAAACCTAACATGTTTGCAGGCGGAGCCGGCAGGGATTTTTTTATTTATTTATTTTATTGTATTGTATTTTTTTATTATTATTTTTTTTTACCGCAAGAGTTGGTCTTATAAAAACTTGTCTATAAAAGTTGTAGATAATATTAAGAAGATTTATAATAAATTTAAGCGGATTTGATATCTTGGGAATTGACGAAGTTATGAATATTTTTCTTCTGAAACCCCTATTCCCCCCCCCTCCTTGGGGGCATTTTTAATGAAATCAAAAATCTGTCATACATACATTTTCGGCCCTTCTCCTAGAAGTAATAATAACTTTAAACGGATTCGATACGTATCATAATTAAGAAATTATGGGGTTTTTTCTGTTTTCCTGTCTGCTTGTAGGCGGGGCCAACAGGGATTTTTTTGTTTTTAATTTTTTTTTGCCGTAAGAGTTGGTTCTATAAAAAAAACTTGTCAATATAAAAATTGTAGATAATTTTAAGTAGATTTACAATAAATTTAAGCGGATTTGATATCTTGGGAATTGACGGAGTTATGAATTTTTTTCTTCTAAAACACCCCTTCCCCCCCTCCCCCTTGGGGTCATTTTTAATGATATCAAAAATCTGTCATACATACATTTTCGGCCCTTCTCCTAGAAGTAATAATAACTTTAAACGGATTCGATACGTATCATAATTAAGAAATTATGGGTTTTTTTCTGTTTTCACAAAAAGCCCCCCATTCCCCTTCCCCCTTGGTTCGATTTTGCCCATTAACGAACTTGACCGAGATTTTATGCCCCTTGATTTTATGTATCATTTTGGAAAATATTTGTGCAGAATTATTGCAGTTATCGTGTCCATAAAAAAAGTGACATAGATAGATAGATAGATTGATAGATAGATAAAGTTTTGAACTGGGGGTGGTTTTGGGTTCTGAGACAGGGTCGGACTGGGCCAGGGGAAAGGGCGCAGACCTTGGATTTTCAGAGGGCGCGAAAATGTTAAATAACTCATGTCAATCTTACTTATTTTTTCTGTGTTTTACTTGACAAGAGATAACACATTCGCATAGCACTAAGTAAGAAAATTGTTTAATATAATTGGGTTGTCCGGAAAGTTCGTGCCGGTTGGGAAAATCAATTCGTACCGGAAAATTCAACCCGTTAATTATTATACATTTGAATCGAATTTAATGTCTAATACTTAAGTGGTAGAATTTTCCGGTACTATTTGATTTTCCCAACCGGCACGAACTTTCCGGACAACCCAATAATATTATTGAGTCTAGAAAGACGACTTCGCTATATTCCTCGTGTATGTTTGATGTTCCATCAAATCTTTACAATGCTACACAGTTTTCCAAAACATGTTATGTAATGTTCAAAAACGCTAGAAAGTTGAAAATAGTAGTTGAACACATTGTAGTAGATTGACTATAGGTTACGGCTTTCCTACTTTAGCTTTTTTGTCAGTAGAAGATGCCTTACAAAGTCATGGGAAAAAAGTGATCACCCTTACTAATTATCCTGCAAATAAGATATAAAAAAACATAGGTACCAATTTATTGGGAATAATGTCTACTATTAAATTCTATTCATAAATTTTGTTTCGGGGATTGTCTACATATTAAAAAAAATTCACGAACCATGATTTTTCAAATGGTAAAACCTACTTTTGACACTCTCTTTGAGTTCCCTGGATCAAGGTAACTTGGGAATATACTTCTCTTAAATCTCCATAGCCTTATAAAAGAAAATGTGTTAGGGGTTTGTCTAAAAATTTCGAAAAATAAAATTAAAATCCTACAAGAAAAAGTAATGAAAACATTCATTTAGACACCAGTAAATTATACAGGAATTTTAAATTTATAATTAACTTTCTTTCTATAAAAGTAAATACAGCAAAATGTTTCAGGTAATATATTACGATTTATTTTTTGTGGATCTTTTGAAAACAGAAGAAGGTTTTCTATATCTCGAAAACTAATTATTCAAATGAGATGTAAACTTACACACTAGTGATTTTTTTATACAAAAATTAATGCAATTCATGATTTATAATTTTTTAATGTGAATTTATTAATAACTTTAAAAAAAATGTCTTTGAATACAATAAAAGCCTGGAATATGTTTAGGTCAATTAAGTGTATTTCATTAAAAAATTAATAAAAATTCAATCGGATGATTTTTATAAGTTTGTCAAATGTATTTAACATTAGCATCCTCAAACTTTAAACTCTTCTAATTCTATGAATATTTAAGATAAATACTATAAACTATACCTTTCCGCCAGCTGTCTCGATCCAAGGAACTCAAATGGGGTTAAAAAATGCGCGTTATGGTTTTAAATTCAAAGTTGGTATAATATTTAATATGTAGACGACTCCTGAAACATTATTTATGCATAGCATTAATTAGTAGACATTATTTCCAATCGATTGATACCTATAATTTTTTTTACAAATATTTTTACAGGAATTAGTAAGAGGGGATCGCTTTTTTTTTTTGTCCAGGACTTTAAATTAACACTTTAGTCTAGCTTGATTTATTTTTGTCCAGGAGTGTAAATTAACACATTAGTCCAACTTGGTATATCCATAGTCGTGTCCATTAACAACAACAAAAATAACATTGCTTTACTTTTTTAGCAATTTCAGATTTTATTACAAGCTTAACGATATATATATATATGTATATTACCGTCATCTTTCTGTGAGTTACGACTCTTCCCTTTTATATATATATATATATTTTTTTTTTTACTCAAGCAAGACAGAATTATTGGGATATCATTAGTTCATTGTTTTCTAGCTTCGTTAGCCAACGATTGAGTTTGGCAGTCTTGCGATTGGCAGTTTGGCGATTGACATTGGCCAAAGATTTTTCTATTAGTTGGACCAACAGCTATAACACTGCGTCTGAGTCAACGTTTGGCTGATCTTTGGTCTAAAGATATGAGTTGCCATTTGACCAACAGTCATGTTTACTGGAAAAAAACTGCGCTAATAATAACAATAAAATATGATAATAATTGACCTTATTTTAATTAGAAACTTCAACTAATTTGTCGATTTTTTTTAGGCAAAAATTAATTATGCTTCTAGAATTACTGATTAAAATTGCTAAATATTTGTTTTTTCTTTAGCAAAGTAGTATATTTAAATGGGATCTCTGCAGGTGTCTACCTCATCACACACACACAGAAAAAGATTTAATATGCAAACTTCGTTCAAAAAATATTTATATCTAAAACAAAAATGTACTTTTCGTATGGAAATGGAAATAGAAATTCTGAAGTTAAAACTCATGTTTGATTTTTATTTTATTTCATTTATTTATTTATTTATTTATATATTTTTGGAAAAAGTACCACACATTATAGCAGTATTTGAATGTTGAACTACATGGATGAATGTATGATGTATTACTGTTTGTATGTAAATGCGGAAAGAACACTTACTTGTGAAAATAATATTAGACTTGAAGCATTTGACCTAAGGAGAGACAGGAGGGGGAAGAGGTATTTTATCTGCTTTAAAAATTACTTTATGCATCCGTTAAATACTGAATTGATATCGCACTATAAAAAAGTTTCTACTGAAAAGATAGATCGGAAATAGCTATTAGTAGTCTTAAATCACTGAAATAATTGAGTAAATTTACTTTTTTCAGAACACTCTTACCATGATTTGCAAATTTTTTATCACAATTAGAGATCAAGGGAAATATTTAAGTTTCCATAATTGAAATTGATGGAATGCTACAGAGTGATCAATTAAATTATTTGAATTTAAGTCTGACTGCATAGGATTTACCACTATATTGCTGTTTATTGATTAATATGAGTATTTTAAATTATCCGAGACGTATAGTATTTATTTTGCACCTATGACTCTAAGGATCTGATATGATAATTTATACGTAGAAAATTTTATTAGACAAATTATCAATTAATTATAGAAAAGAAAAAGTTGCGTTGGAATTATTTTTGAAGTTCGGATCCTCTTTGAGCCAATTACAATCATCAAAGGTTACCTGCAGAGAGTTATGTAACATTAAATAAATAATGGCTTATTTTAAAACCTAGATTGTAATATTAAAGAAAACATTTCCTAAAAAAAAAGAATTAATATTAATTCAATAAATTAAGTAAACAAAAGGAAAACTGACTAAAATTAATTGAATATAAAATTGAGTTTATTTACAAGATAATTATAAGCATTTAATTAGAAAACAAACATAAATGTTAAAAAAAAAAAAAAAAAAAAAAAAAAAAAACATATTCAATCCTAGTTGAGAACTGTATTCTCAACATTTATTTTCTGAGAATTACAGTTTATCTTACTGAATTAACAAATTCGATTTTGAAAGGCAGAGTTCCATACCCTAGAAGTATTTTTTTGATTAGCCTTTTTATGTTTAGATCGGGGTAGGTTCTTCATATACACGTAAGTTCGTATTATTAAAAGAATATAGCTTAATTAAATAAAATGGAACAATGGTGAAGGAAGATTGTTTGTTACCTTATATTACTAGGTAACGTTGACAGCAGGAGGTGATGGCTGACGCGTTTTCGCTTTTTCTTAGCGCATACATTTCCATCTATTGGCACACACACTCAAAATCTGTTTTTAGTTAGAGAGCAGTCAACCTTCTACTTTTCCATCTTTTTTTGAATCTGAACTCTCAAAAAAAATCACATTCTTTTCGTGGAGAAAAAAAAAGGGATGGAATCATTTTTCCCTTTTCACATAAAATTAAGGCCTTATACATTTTAACTTCTTGAAAATTTGCATGTTTCGGCCATACCTCTAATTTTAGAGAGATGACCATTGGCAGGCGGGAGAAATTTGGTACTCCCCTTGAGTGTTTCATAGGCCAGTCGGTACAATAGCGATTACTCTTGACGCCGTGCTGTGTCTGGGAGGTAAAGATGCTCTGACTTGGGAGATCTTCGTGCCTATTTAAGCTCTCATAAATAAATGTGTCATATTATTGTTCTGACAATTTTCTCCATGACATTTTTATTAGGTGTAGTTAAATCATTCGTGGGAACGGAAAAACAAATATTTTCTTGACTGCCGTGGTTCACTTTGTTCCACAATTATCTACCTGTATGCGCTGATCCTAAAATGGATCTTTAATTTGTATTGTTCACTGTTCACTGATTAAAATGATACCAAATACTCTGCTAATATGAAGAAAAAAAACCAAATACTTTTTTTTTTATATAGTGTGTGCTAGTTTAGATCTAGATGGTGGTATTTCTCACCATCAAAAATAAATCCCCCGGGGATTGCAATCCTGTAAGCTACAGGATTTTGCAGTCAGCGTTTTTTTTTTTTTAACCTACAATAGTTTCTGAATAGTAATCATCGCTTTATTAAATGATCGATTTTTCTGTGATGAAATAAAGTAATTTTTTATTGAAAATACATACCAGAATTTTCTATTAGTTATTTAATTACAGAAATGCTGTTATTAAATATATCTAAGATTACTATCCGAAAAATATAATAGGTTTTTTTAATAAAAAAAAATAAATAAATAAAACGCTGGCCGCGGGAATCTGCAGCTTGAAGAATTGCAATCCAGAAATGTGATCGAGGTTGTATTCCTCGAAAAGAAAGAGTATGTTTTCCAGTCAACAACAAAATCCACACAAAACGTTTTGGTTTTCTAATATTTATCTCTTTCTTTTATCAAACTGTTTTTCGAAAAGCATACTTTCGGTTATAGGGACATTCAGGGCCGGCTTTAAAGGGGCGCAAGTTCGGTGACCAATGTTGAATTCAGGCGGTGGACCGGGGGGGACATCATCCCTCTGAGCCTGGAAATGTCCCCCCCCGGAAGATTTGAGATTTTATGCTTTCAATGGGCAAAAAGTGGAATTCTCCCCCCCCCCCCCTGGAGCTACAGAAATCCCTCCCGGACAAAAGTGTCTGAATTCAACACTGTGGGTGACCGCCCTGAGTTGACCGCCTAATAGCTAAGGGACGGAAAATTTCCAAAATATTTAGCCTAAATGTAAGACCTAAAACATATTATTTTAAGAACCAATGAAAAAATTTCTCGCAGGGCGCGGGAGTAATACCTGGGCGTAGTATCCACAGCGCGCCAGGGCTTTTAAAACTTTCCCTATGAACAAGATCTTAAATAGTACGCAAGAAGATTCTCAATAGTATGCAAACACGTCTGCTTTGGTTTCCTATTCAGGAAATTCCTTCGATGTATCTTCAATTTCTTCATGATAATAAAAATCTCTCTCTTTTGACATTTGTCTTAATTGATGATTATTCGTAAGAAAATTATCCAAATTTAGAATATTTTTCATTTCTACTATTCAGTCTGGTACTTTATAATTTCTTACATTCAATGGTTATACTCATAATGCTTAATCTGCCGTAATAATCAATGTGATACATCCTAAATTACCTTGATGAAAAAAAAAATTCTTGCAAGGAGTTTGTGTGTAAAATATTCACGATTTAAAACATGAAATATAGTATTATTAATTAAAGTTAAAATGTTTTTACAAAGGTACAATGCAAACGTACAGCAAGAAAATAATTTCATTTATATTATATTATTATATTAGCACTCAATTGCGAACGTAAACAACCTATAACAATGCAACTTATATAAAATTTAAAGTTGAATTAGTTTTAAGCTATTTCAATATTTTGAATATATTTAAGGCTGCTCTTGGAAAGGAAAATAATACTGTTGAACGGTGCAGCTCATTATTACCAATGTTAAATGTTTGATTTTTTTTTCTTTAAATCTTATTTCAATACAAAAAAAAAAATTAAAATTTATATTTTATCATTTTATACTCAGAAATGTCAAAATGATCTTCTGTAACTCAGGGTGGTACGTTAATAAAGGCACACTAATAAAGTCGTTTTTATATGTGCATTAAATTTGCAGATGTTAATATTTAAGTTCTTTACAACTGAAACAGCATTTTTCATTTTTCTATAAATGTATTACATTTCCCCCCCATAGTTGTCTCTTTGAAATCGGTTTAAATATCCAACTTAAATTTTGACATCATTTGCTAAAACATTCTTGATCTTCTAAAGAATACAAAGAACTGATATTAGTTTGTAATTAAAAGTATCTGCAAATTTTGTGAATCAACGCATAAAAATAACTGCATGAATGTGTCAGAATGTAGCAAGTTTGGATTTGGGAAAAGCATAGCTAAAAGAGAAATTGTTTTTTATTTTGAAACTTATTCAGCTAAATATCCAATATTTGGCTGAAGTATCCTACCAACTGACTGCCAGTAATTCGGCTAAAGGGCCAAATAGACCAAATAATGGCCGAACATTCGTTACATCCCTAGAAATAAGAATAGGGGTTGGAATTATGTGACCAAAGATTTTTCAGGGTGGTGCTCACTACGCAAACCGCATGTGGTCCCGCAATTAGTGCACATACTTGAAATATGTAAACATATAGATATTAAATTTTTAATTTTATTATTTTTATTTGTTAAGGTGCTCGAGATTATGTTAAAAATCTGCTACCATACAAATAAACACAAGGCTTCTAACATTTTTTTTTTCAAATATTAATTAACCTTAATTCTAAAGTAGAATATAGCTGGCCTATGGCTTTTCGTCTATTTTTAGGAGCGTCACAATTTTTATGACGTAATTTTCTTTATTTCCTGCTTTCAACACGTGATCATTTAATTATTATTTTAAACTTTCATTATTGTTTTTAATAGTCTCGCGCAAATACATTTTTTATCCTAATAATATTATAAATCTGATTGTGTGCAAATGTTAGGCTGAAGCCAGCGTCAAAATAGAGCATTTAATTATCCTGTATCTTTGCATATAAGTTGATTATAACCCTCAAATGAATATAGGCTGGTTTTTGTTTATTTTATATCAATATTTTTCTTAAAAATTAAAAATTTCATTATTTTCATACAGAATAAATGGACATTTTTTCGTATATTTTAAAATGGTTGGTTGGTTTGGTTGGTTTGGCCCAAAGGGCCCGGTTTTGCAGCTTTTTTTAAAATGGTTAAATTTATTTTACCGTTGCTAATACTTTATCGTTGCCAATATAAAACAAATCTCTGAGTAATAATTTTTAATCAACAATTTATTTTCAATTGAAAATTTTCCACGTGAAAAATGAAAAGGAAATGAATTATTTAAGAATTAAACAGAATATGAAATGATGTCATATTAGACATAAAACGTGCGTTTTCAAATATTTGATAATAATACAAAGTGCATAAATACGAGTAAGTATGGAAAGCAAGCGAATATGATGTCATATAGAGAAAAATAAAACAGATTTGTTTTGATGTTGAAATAAAATGATTTTGGGTTATCAAATTATTTGTGATTAATTTCTCTTTTTTTTTTTCACATGAAAGGAATTATTTTAAATGTACGTAATATATGTATTTTAAATGTATGTGTTGTAAATTAAAGTTCTGTGTTTTAAATGAAATGAATGAAAGATTTATATTTTTAATTAATTCAATACGAATGATGGGATAGGTTGGCGATTTATCGTCTGCACACGGCTAACATAAAGATACCATATTTTTAATTTAAAATTTAAAAAGTAAAAAAAAAAAATATATATATACATATATATTGGATTGCAAATGTCAATGATATGCATCGCAAAATTATCTGTATCGAAAATCAGAAAATCTTAATAAAAATAACTATATTTTTTAAAAGAAAGTTGCTTTTCTCATAAAAGCTAAAGATTTAATATGATTGTGTCGAAGTAACAACATTTTTCCTCTATCATTTTCCCACAATCGAAACACATTTGTAAATCGTCGTTTCGAACCGGAATTTAATTTTACATTTCTTTTAGTTTTAAAATAGGAAAAACTTTGTTGTCTTTTTTAAATATAGCTTTTTTTAAAGTTGTTTCATAATAGATTTTTGTAAAGTCTTGTAGGATAAGAAAAATTGCATAGATTTTAAAGCAATGTTTAAGTAAAATTACAATATTTTTTAAACTTAAAAAACAACAATGTTATCGAAAAGAAAATCGATTTTACCAACAAATTCGCGTAATGCAAAAGCAAAGAAGAAATCAAAAAGTAATGAATCTTTTCTTCCAGCCGCATTGTGTAAACTTGAACAAGCCAATCGTGCCAATTCATAACATTATAAACGTGAAAGCGCGTTCTATATAGTAGATTTTTTTTTTTTTTTTTTTTACATATAGGTAGAACATTTCCGAGAATAGGAAGGTTAGGGGTCTGTAATATTAGGTCCATAGTCAATTTGCGGTTTTTTTTTTTTTTTTTTTTTTTTATCAAGTGAAATTTGGCGCAAACTTAAATACATTGTTGTAACCAGATTTGTTTTTTGCGTGGTAAACACTTAATGGTATTTTAGATGATCATTTTCCCGCTCACCTTTGATGTCAACTATGACTGTAAAACATATTAAAAAATATCAGACGATAATTTTCTAATTTTCTTATTGCTTCATGATGTAAATAGACTTCCTGGTTCATACTTTAAACCTGAATTGGTCATGCCATTGTCGTTCAATTTTTATTCCTAATCGTAACCCTAATCGTATCCTATCCTAATCCTGATAATAACTTTAAAGAATAATAGATGGAACCCGTCAAAACGTGACGGAAAAAAATACTATAACAATATCAGTAAAAAAAGCTTCTTTATTAAGTAGGGCTTCGTATGAAACAGTCTTTCAAATATTTTATTTTAAAAATCCCCCCCCCCCCCCAGTGAAATGCTATTTCCGATGCAAACTCCAAATGAACACTCCGTTAACAAATGTGTAATGCAAATCAGTTGGCATTAACACCATATTCCCCACGACAAATAAAAAAAAAAAAAAAAAAAAAAAAAAAAAAAAAAAAAGGGTCATGAACCTATAAAGTATGATACAAATAGTCCTATCATAAAGTATCATACAAATTTCCTACTTTCATATCATATTCAGTAAATAAAAGAACATAGTATAAGCACCCCCTCCCCTGTGATAATGCAATCGAATGAGCTCCTATGCGCATATGTATTGCATCTGCCCAAAGGCACCGTTGAAATTCGACGTTAAAAAAAGTTTTAAAATGTTTAAATTAAAAGTTTTAAAATGTCCTCTTTAATCATTGTTCGTTTCAAATCCATATCTTCTAAAACGCATCCATTGTTTTAAGCTAATCAATTTTTATGTAAAAATGAAGAATTTTTGTTAAAAATAATAAATTAATATGCAGATGAGGGAGAATTTTAATGTTTTCAATTGTAATTTATTTGTATGGTTTCTTCTATCCCTTTACATAATCAGGATGATTATTCCTTTTCCATCACAGTCGGTCTCTTATACAGTTAAATATCCAATGGATCTTTAAAAAAAATAATAAATAACAGTTCCTAGCATATTCTGATTCAACATATACATCAACGAATTCAACATATCAATTTTATGTTAATCATAAACTAAAAATAGTTTTTTTTTTCTTTTGACAGATTTTATATTAGCGCCAAAATACTCTATCTTATGGATAATCTGATCTTATGATTTATCAGGTTTTTATTATTATTTTTTTTTCCCTTTTCATGAAGGTTAGGGATACCTATTTTCAATTGTTGCAACTTTCCAAGGGGATATTTTACATTATTAAAACAAACGGATGGTCATTGTTGAGATAGAATTGAAAAATATTTCATGCTTGAAAATTATTTAAAAAGTCGTTAAATTAAGCGGCAGATTTCAAATAAATTTCAATCGAAAGCTAATTTTTTTTTCTAATTGAGGATGTAAGAATTGAAATTGTAAAATGTAGTAAAAAAAAATAAATTTTTAGTATTTAGAAGTGATGTAAGCGCGATGAAAGCTAAAGCGATAGTGCCGTTTGTTGTCACAACCGTTATACATTTCTAAATATTGCCACTGTGTTTTGGTTGGCGTCCAAAAGTAAGCTACCAGTTTTTGACATCGAAAGAAAAATTCACAGTGAAAGAAATAAGACTTTGCCGCTAATAAGGAACTGTTAAATGAACTTATAACAAACCTACCAAAATAATTCCTATAAAATATTAGCCTTACATTGTTTATTCTAGCTAAAAATACAATCATTATTTCAAGTTTTTTTTCCTGAAATTCTTTACTTTTGTGAATTTTTTTATTAAAAAAGGATATCTTAATAATTTAAATCCTATAATTCCTATAACTTAACCTATAATTTAAAAAAAGTAATTGGTAACATGTAATCAAGGTATGCAATCAAGATGAAGCAACCAATAAAGGCTCCAGTTCTAATCATTAAAATTAAAAATGAAATATCAGTTATATCAGTTAATATTACGCCATGTTGACACAATCATATAAATTTTTCTTTTTAGTTTTATCAATGTTAAAATGCATTTCAAGCTAAGCATAACGTCATTTTCACCGGTACAAACTTTTCACACGTACATTTATACTTAAGCACCATGCATACAAATAAAAATATATTTTGAATTTAATTGTAATGAAAAAAATTGGCATCAACAAAGTTATAATGCTTAATGATAAAATGAACCCAATGGACAATATTTCCGTGACGTCACAGTAAATATGAATTTTTATTTGCTTATAAATTACACGGATAAATATTTTTACCGAAATACTTAAACATTTTAACTATATTTTAACTTACAAATTAAAAAATTCGGCCTAAAAGTCACGTGCTTTTAATATTTAATATTTATTTTTTATGCTCGCAATCATTGAGTTCAGAAAATAAACTCTGTACGTCGCAACAGTGGGCGTTAATCCGGTTGCCGACTTTATGACGTCATAAGCAGAAGTAAAATTTTAATTTTTTCAATATTTTCTAATTAATTAAATTTTCGAACAAACGAATGTACGATAACAAATCTGTGACCAAATATCTTTCATTTAAAAAAAGAATGATGTAATTTGATGTAGTAGTTTGTTCTCACGGATTGTCGAAACAAAACGCTTAGCGTTTTAAATATATAGATTCTTTGACACGAATATGTAAATTAAATCAGTATCCATAAATGGAATGAATGGAAAATAGAATAAATAGAAATGGCAAAATAAAATAACAAGCAAGTACATTTATTCGACACCTAACCCTAGAGAAAGCGTAAAAAATTTCAAGCGCATGAAATAAATCAAAATAATCCTATATATACTAACAAAAATACGTAAATTTAGATCATCAGATTTGTGTCGTCGGTATTTATTTGCTTATAGTGTTCTTGACGCGATAGAGAAAATATCGAGGTTAAATTGGGCAGAATTTAAAGTACTTTCTAGCAAACTTTATTTACATTTTAGAATCGCCCCAGATTGTTATATCTTTGTGAAATATCTATCAATGTATAAAATCCACAAGAAGTTTGTTCACTATTTACACCACTTAGCGTGAAGCACTTAATTTAATATATACATAAACAAGATAATGTAGTAAGAAATATATAACATATGTCTATGCAAATAGACAATATAATAATGCCCATTTAGCAATGCACACATATACAAATTGTACACCAAATACCACCTAAAATGCACTGTTGTATATAGAAGAATTCTGCCAGTGTTGTTTTTCGTTTTACGAAGAGGAATTCCTCGATTTTCACGATTTTACTTGGTCCTCCTTTTTGCATTAGTTGCAGTTTCATTTTCGCGATTGTATATATTATTTGGCATGAAATTTCACTTTTTTAAGACTGGGTTATGTCAAGGCCCCTATAGCAAAGAAATACCGTATGGTCTCCTATAAAATGTGATAAAGCTTTGGTTAATTATATATGTTGTTAATTATCAAGTGAAATGTTTTACTAAATTAATGCATTTATTCTTTTTTTAATGTTACGTGAACGAAGTCACGGGTAACAGCTAGTTCGAGATAAAACATAATCCTTTGCGCTTATTTAGAAATTGGCAACAATATAAAAAAATTACTTTTTCAATAAAAGATTTTTTACTCGATTTTTAAGGATTTTTTGAGTTTTTATTGCCCGACCGTGATAATTTTTTTAATTTCTGAAAGCTTGTTATATTTCGCGTCTGGTGGTATGATTTTCAAATCCGTAGGACGGCTAGAAAGTAATAGCTCCTCAAAAAAGTCCCTAGTAAAAAAGCGATGAGAATAACCCGGAATATCTAGGCAGAATTTGATTGGTCCATTTCGTTTTTGGCTCAGTTCCAGATTACTTTTTTTTAATATAGAAGGATATGTTCGAAGATTTCATTTTTTAATAAAAAAATTCACAAAAGTAAAGGATTTAAGGAAAATTAAAATTATTAAAAATAGTGTTTAAAAAAAAAAAAAAAAAAAAAACTTGAAATAATGATTGTATTTTTAGCTAGAATAAACACTGTAAGGCTAATATTTTATAGGAATTATTTTGGTACGTTTGTTAAAAGTAAATTTAACAGTTCCTTATTAGCGGCAAAGTCCTATTTCTTTCACTGTGAATTTCTCTTTCGATGTCAAAAAATGGTAGTCTACCAAAACACAGTAGCAATTTTTAGAAACGTATAACGGTTGTGACAACAAACGGCGCTATCGCTTTAGCTTTCATCGCGCTTACATCACTTCTAAATACTACAAATTTCAATTTTTTACTACGTTTTACAATTTTAATTCTTACACTATCAATTAGAAAAAAAAAAAAAAAGCTTTAGATTGAAATTTATTTGAAAACTGTCGCTTAACTTAACGACTTTTTAAATAATTTTCAAACATGAAATATTTTTCAATTCTATCTCAACAATGACCATCAGTTTGCTTTAATAATGTAAAATAGCCCCTGGGAAAGTTGCCACAATTAAAATAGATTTCCCTAACCATCATGAAAAGTGGAAAAAATAATGTGGTAGATGGGGACCATATCACAAAACTGCCCATGCAAAAACTTATTAGGCCAAGCGAGGGTCCTGCTGAATTTCTACAAAATTCACCGATATTTCTGAAGCTATATATTATCCTACAATTAAACTCATTCAATAAGTATATTTACTTATGCATATGTTTTATTTTCAGATTATTCTCAAAATTTTTGGAATGCAGAATAACAACAATATTAATGACTATTTAGATATACATAAACAATGATTTTAAAAATGTCTAGACAATAATAACATTCCAATGAAGATACATTAATAAAATCAACGTAGTACAGAATGGAAGAAAAAGTTGATAAAAGAAAATCCTAATTTTAAAGCTCTACAAAGAAAAAAAAATTACTTTCTTCTATATTTGCAAGAAGAAAATATTGTATTCGTGGAAAATTTCAACTTTCAGTTTTCAACGGATTTATACTTTTCAGAAGGTCCTGAAACGATTTAACTGTTTATTAGAAAATGTCTGTCTGCGAGTCTGTATATGTCTGTTTGTGACAAAAATTTTGCGGGCGCTCTATCTCTAATGCACGGAATTTAATAAAACTTTAGAGTCAGTTAGTCCCTGATACAAATTAGTACTGATTATTTTTTGGTGCGAATCGCCCGATAGGTGGCGCTGCTATATTGCATTTTTCTTGATTTTCGCATAGCTTTATTGCAGAACTAATGCACGGAATTTAATAAAACTTTAGATTGAGTTAGATCTTGATATAAATTGGTACTTATTTGTTTTTGGTGTAAATCGCCCGACAGGTGGCCCTGCTATATTGCATTTTTACAATTTCCGCAATAGTTCTATTTTAAAAACTAATGCACGAATTTTCATCAAACTGCAGATTCAGTTAGACGGTTTCGGGTTTTGTTATGACTCTTACGGGTTGGTTTCGGTTTAACCCGATTTTTCAAAAGAATGCCAAAAATAATTTTCAAGTTAAAATTCTATACACAATAAAACCTCCATAACGCACACTCTGGAAAAGCGAGCACCTCTACTTAGCGAACACGTTTTCATTTCCTAACATTTAAATATGTGTAAGATTTTACGTATCATTCACCTAATCTACACTCAAGTAACATATGTATGCGTGCATAAATTATCACAGATACGATACATGCGTTTTTGTGTGTATCAAAAACGAAATGTTAATAATGTATTTCACATTCCGAGGGAAGAAAAAAATTTTCGTAACTATACCGCAGACAAAGAATAATCTATGATCACATTTCTTATATACATTTTACTTCTCATGCAGTAAATTGAATATATACTCATTCCTATTCAAATACGCATTTATTTTTAACTGAAACATAGTTCTGTTCCACATTTTTGTGAAAATCCCATCAGCCTGGCTTCCAAAAAACGCAAATTTTGCCCGCAAGAGTTATTTTAGAGTGAACCCGGCCCGCAGACAGAAAATTTTGTCGCCCCGATCCGATTTAGAATTATATACAACGATCCCGAGGCGTCCCCTATTCAGAGGTTTTACTATACATTTGGAAAAGAATATAGATATGTTCATTTTTCTATATAAAAGATAAAATTGGTATTAGAGATATAAGTGCAGATTACTTTTCATAAATGCATAAAAACAGGGTTTACTTTCCTTTCATCTCGGGTTCGGATCGGTTGCGGGTTGAAATTTTTCGGGTTCAGGTCGGGTTGCGGGTTGACTTCAAATGGAATTTGCGGTTTCGGGTGGAGTTGCAGGACTCTAATTACCACTTTACTAGCAGGAAATAAAGGATAAGTTTCGGGGGAGACCGAGATCCAGCCATAGATTGAAAACGGTTATATATATATATATATATATATATATATATATATATATATATAATCGTTTTCAATCTACGGTTTATATATATAATGAGAGAGAGAGAGAGATGAACTCCATTTTCATTACAGAATTAACGCATGTTTCTTTGATTATTTTTGTAAATGCTTCAATAACCGAAAGCATGCATATTATTGTCACGTCGCAGGGCCGGCTCAACCATCGGGCAAACAGGGCGGCTGCCCAGAGCCTCGCGTTGAAGTCTTCTTAGGGGCCCTGAGCCTCTCTATGCAATTCAAAATAACGTTATTCTGTGTAAAATAATGATATTACTGCTGTAAATTTGTCTTTAAATGTTTTTTCACGAAAAAGGTTAGTATTGTATTAACTTTATTTCTTACAGCCAAAGTTGATATATTTGTCAGGAAATAACCGTAAATTCAAAAAATAAATATTTAAATTATTCGAAAGGACAGAAGGTTTTTAGAATTTAAAAATAGTTATACACAAAACATGTGAAATAATTCGCATGTTATTTTTCATACATTTTATACTCTAATAAATTATTCTATGCTATATACAATTTTTAAAAAGGATTTTTAGCAGTCGAATATTGCAGTTAGAGACGCGTTTGGCCCCACTAAGTAATTTGCCAGGGGTCTGCGCGACATTGCGCTGGGCTCTAATACAATAAACTTTTAATAAAATTTATAAAAATTTATCTACCTTCTAGAACAGGAAATCCTATAAATTGTTTATTTTCATAATTCCATTTTTTATAAAATCTCCAAATTTGTCCATTTGATGTTCCATTTTTGTGTAATAAGTAGATTATAATATAATACAGTATATTTTCACTTTGTATCTTTATAAGATTTTTTTTCTTTTTTTAATATGATATTCAACACTTTTATTTTATTTTTATCCTCTTGGAATATTTTATGTCTTAAGTATTTTTAACCATGTACTTTATTTTTTATATAATTTAAGATTTAAAATTCATATATATCAATGCAGCATAGTTGAATTAGAATGCAATGTCTCTACTTTGAATTTTCCTGCTCAATGTGTGTATATATGGCAAAATAATAACTGGAATAACACACGAAAGATTAAATCTAAATTAATAATTATTATATTAGTTATTAAATTCAATGTTGTTAATTATAAAATAATTAACATAAATATCTATAATTAATTAATTAATGGACAATGTTTCACAGGATCAAGTCGATTCAAAATTTTATCGCCGGGGAAAATTTTGTACTCGGTTTCATCTGAAAAATTGCATTTAAACACTAAACTCTTAGATAGTGAAAAATTAATTCTTGAAATTATTTAAAAATTAAATAACAATTTGAATCCCGCATAATCTGAAAAATAAACGTTTTAGTCAGATATTGAAAATTTCTGCATACTAATTTTGTGACTGACTGATTCATAGAATTTTTCTTATTACTATTTGCATTTTCCTCTCTTTCTTTCATTCTCTTTTAATAGAGTGAAATAGAATATCTACCACTCTGCCCGGATTGGGCTAAAATCTCCCGTGGTTTAAATCTCTCCATCATTATCAATCAAATACTTAATCTATCCCTAAAGAAGTATTTTCCTTCGATGTATTTTAGTATTAAAAATACCAAACCGCCATTTTGATGCTTAGAAGCTTACGTATTTGTAACCGGTGATCAGGGAAATTGACCCCCCATAAACATAATCCATTAGCAAAAGCAAACAGGAAATGAACAGCCATTAAATAGGTGAACGTTTCAAATCAACAATCAATCTTTTCCCCCCTTTTTTTTTTTTTTTTCTTCTTGTAAAAAGGATTTCGCATTTCTCTAACTATTTATATAAAGAATTATACAAAAAAAAAAAAAAAAAAAAAGCTGAAACTGGTTTGCTTTCTTTTTGAAGTAAAATACGGTTAAGATTTTTTAACATAAAAATAGTCAATTACATAAAATAAAATAACGTTTTATTTATTACAAATATTTTTCCGTCTCAACAATGCTAAACTGAAGAAAAACTGGAACGAAAACTCGTGCATGGGTTATAGATTATGAAACATTTTCCAACATTATTTGAATGCTGTTAAGAAATTTCCTTCTTTCATATAATGTAATGAGACATCCAAATAAACAATTTAAAAACACAGAACGCAATTAAAAATCCATTTTCAAGAATTGCTGTCCATAGCAGTTAATGTATGAGAATCCTTTCGTATAAACCTGTATATGATCTAACAGAATTTTAAACATACTACATAATGAAACTAAAATTTCAATGAGCTGGAAAACGTATAGAGCAACTAAAAAAGTTTTTTTTTTTTTTTTTTTTTTTTTTAAAGAGAAATGCTACTTATACTAGATGATTATGTATCAGTATTCTTTAGAGCAGCCATGTGTATGAACGATACAGCAAAATTTGGTTGAGCTAAAAAACATGTAAACTGGTTAAAAGTGCATTTTCAGAAAACCCTTCAATATGATTTTTTTTTGGGTGGGGGGGGGGGGGGGGTAACCTGTATCTTATACGTTTTATACACATCACGTAATATACTAATATTTAATTCTTGAAAACTAAAAATGCACTTACAGCAATTACAATCTATAAATGGAAATATATCTAAATTATTTTACGCAGCCATATGAATTTATTTCTATTCTACAAGAACCTTTTAGCATAATAAAATATAGTTCAGCTGGAAATGCTTAACACAGTTAAAAACACACTTGAGGAATTCACTCCCATAAACTGAAATGCTTATGATTTCTTTCGTGCAGCTCTGCATATGATCTATAGAATTCATACTCACCACGTAATGCACTAAAATTTTGTTACATTTAAAAATGCATACAAGAGCTGAAAACGCACATCCAACAATTATGCTTCATAGTTCTATAAACGAATTACATGTATGCTACTTACTTCATACTCTATAATAGAAAGCATACTGTTGCCCACGTCTGGGACACATACCAATTCCATCATATTTGATGTTTCATAACATCACTAAAATGTACTGCAAATTATTTTTTTTTCACAGACCATAATGTAACCGAAAACTTTTGTCTATCCCTGTAAACGAGCTATAACAGCTACCTACCTCATTTTGAATATCAATAGGGAATATGTAGCGTCGAAAACGTATTTTTAAATCGTGGAAATTCAAGTCTATTTACGAGAGTCAGAGTGCGGACAAACCGCCAAAAAGATGGAGGGACAAAGATAAGTCATAAATACTTTTAAATTATGTTGAAAAGTGTTAAAAACTATATTGATTATATTTCTTTTTTAAACTTTATATTATCAAACATTACCTAATGTTTCTTGAAACACAATATTGTGAGTTTTATTAACAAGATAAGTTAATTTTTTTCATAAAACAGCTTAATTTGGTTTCCAAAAACAGTTACCGTATATACTCGTGTATAAGTCGACCCCCCCCCCCCCCCCCCCCCCCCCAATCTTACGCAAAATTTTGGAAAAAATTGAATTTTCGTGTATAAGTCGAACCACATTTTTGGTAGTATGTTGAAAAATAATTTGTAATCGAGGATGAAAAAAAAATAATAATAAATCTTCATTAAATTAGTAAACTTTTTACGTTTCTAATCAGACTTCATCTTTTTTTAAATTCAACATTTTAAAATTGTATAATTATGTAAAACTGAAGAAGCTTAAACTATTTTGAAAGCTATTTACATCAATTTAATGATTACTTGCTTTTTTTTTTTTTTTTTTTTTTTTTTTTGAAAAATCTATTCAAGCCTTATTTACAAAGGTAAACAACTTCTTAAACTGCTACAATAGAGTACTTCTTTGTATTGTAGTACTCTTAGGAGAGAAATCAGAAGCAATCTCAAGTTAAACTCTTTTTAAAAAAGGGATTAAAATGTTGAAAGGGATGCCCCTGTATGGAAGGGAATTCTATCCCAAGAGAAAATGAGTGCAGAACAATTACAGAAACATTATTGTTGAGATTTTTTTTTTATCAATCACCATTGTCCGCTTTTATCTGTCTCTCCAACCTAGACCCACATGTGATTAATTAAAAGACTTGCACATTCACCTATTATCTGTGAAAAAAATATGACTCCGGTATTTCACTCCGGTATTTTTTTTTTTCTTTTTACTTACTCGTGTATAAGTCGACCCCCCATTTTCAGCTTCCAAATTTTGTCTAAAATTCTTCGACTTATATACGAGTATATACTACTTCATAAGCTTTAAATCTAAACAGTTTCAAATATTATTTGGTTTAGTAAGCAACATAAAAAAAATACATACTATACCAAGACTTTCATGCTTTAACAAATTAAATTACATTTAAATAATTGTAATAAAAAAATAATAATAAGAAATTATTTTTTTACAAATTTTTCATGAAATTTCTAAATAATTTAAAAATAATGATTATCATAAGGCAGTTCTCAAAAAAATATTTTTCCCGCTCAACAACGCAAAACTTGTGACACACCTACCGACTTATTTTACATACTTGCATAATGATATTTGCAAGTATGTTTATTAAAATGGTTTGTAATCAAACAGTTTTTATAATTTTCCGATAAGTGAATTACATCTTTGAGCTATATTATTGTCTCAGGACAGGCAGTTTGTTTTCGTTCCTGCGCCGTCGCGTCCCAAAATTCAGTTAAAAATACCCACTTTGGCAGCATTTTCTGAAAAATCTTTTGCCTTTATCGAAATGAAAAACAAGTTCGATTAGATAGTTACTTAATAAGAGCACTTGCCAATTTGATATTGCGAACAAAAATGAACTAAAAAATGCTTCCGAAAGAATCCAGTTTGGATTTGAGAACAGCCTTAATAAAAATCATGCTCCTAAAAGTACACATATATATGTATTCGTTTTGATGTAGTTCAATTATTATTTAGAATTATAAGATACGTTTTCCGTAAATTGGGCGACCTTTCTTGATATTTTCCGTTAATATTGCATTTGATAAGTATAACTTTGATACTTATTCCTTGTGTTTCATATGGATATCTATTTATTTTTAGACAATGAAGAAGTTAACATACTTGAGAAATATGGAAGGAGTTGAAAGTAGAAATTATTTGTATCCTATAATTTAAAGCACTTAAAATACAAAAAAAAAAAAAAAAAAAAAAAAAAAAGGTGTGTGTGTGTGTGGGGGGGGGGGGGGGGATACTGTAATCAGTTATTCTAAAAAATTGGTTTTATTAAAAAAAAAAAAAAAAAAAAAAAAAACGGGGAGGGGGATACTGTAATTAGAGTTGTTCTAAAAAATTGGTTTTATTAAGAAGAAAGAAAAAAAAAAGAAGAAGAAAAGTTGATTTAAGTTATATCGAGCATAAAGTAAGAGGTACTTTCAAATAAAAAGCAGGATATGAATTACAACTCTTAGACCGGATTCTGTTACTATTAAAATATTACACTCTTCTTAATACCATTATTATGCGCGAAACAATTCTGATAATAGCTATTTGTACACTGATATAAGGTAAAGCCAGGAGAGATGGCGCGGTCGGAGAGATTGTGCACATAGAGGTTCGCGGGGAAGGAGTAGAGTGAGAGCGCAGCGACTCCAGGTAGTTGTGCAACAACAGTAGTGGAGTGTCTACTTGAAAGTACACGTTGATTGCTTTGAGCGTCTAAGATAAAGTATTGCTATTTTGTTTTGTTTTCCCAAAGTAAATGCTTAAATTTTCATAGCTATTCATCAGAATTTCTGTACAATATCAATAGTACAAAATATTTTAAACTTAAACGATTTCTCATAAGCTACTAATCTATAGAAACAATGTGAACATCAACAGTTCATTTTAGTAGCGGCCATGTTTAAATAAAAGGCCACGCAATCTCTCCTACCAAAATTGGAGAGTTTGCGCATCTGCTACTTAGGAGAGATGGTGCATTGTTCCCATTAGTTTCCATTCTAGGAGAGATTACGCAGCTTATTGGTAAATTTGCATAAAAAATGAAAAATGAAAATGGACTAATTTTACGTTAAACGTGTTATTAAGTTGCATAATTTTATTTTGTAATCTTATCTGGACTTGCTTTTTCAAATTCTTTAATTCCCCCCCCCCCTTTAATTAAAATTTTTTAATCGTTTTTAAATTATTTCCTTTTTCTGATTCTTTAAGCATTAGGTTGAAATATTCACTCCCAATACAATAAAATTTGTGCACAAAAACCTTACAGCAATGTCATTTAAGTGTAATTATTATTGTTAACAATTTAATTGTAGTTATTATTAGTAACAATCTCTCCTACCCATGTGCGCAATCACACCAACCCTGTAAGGAGAGATTGCGCAAAATAACTTTCTTGGTTTTATTACAACTGTTCTATTAAATTGCAACATAACAACAAAATAGCAATGGAAATGCATAAAAAACAAATGAAGTCAAAATTATTCATGGATAGTTTTGCAAAAAATTAATATTTAAATTTTTTATTGCTATTCTTTTGAATTGTGCGCAGACTATCCTAGCTTTACCTTATCAGTAATATATTAGTATATGCTACTTTTTTTTTAATTTTTTTTTTTTTTTGTATTTTTTTATTTTGAAAGTCTATACAATACCATAACACTTAAGGCGTTTACAAAAATATTTCCCCCAACTCAGCAAATCAAGACAAATATTCACGGACTCCTTTTTTTAAAAATAAATGTTAAATAAAATGTTTAATAATTTGCAGTCACGACTGTTAAAGTAATTTGAAATCGAATAGCATTTCGCGTTTTCGATTACTGTATATCATATTGAATTAGAATTTAATGTTGTCTCAAGACAACCTTTCCTGGGCTATAAAATCCCGAAAATTGACTTAAAGCGCCAACTTGGACAGAATTTTCTGAACGATTTTTTGTCATAGTCAAAATATGGAAAATGCTATTCGATTCCTTAGTTTATGAATAAGGAAGTTGCATATTTTGGGCATTTTAAAATAATAATAACTTCGTGAATATGCCAGAAAGCACCCAATCTGGATTTCACTGTTTCAGTAATTTTTCATTTTTTAAAATAATGTTTCATTTCCCCAAAAATATATTATCTGTATCACCTCGCTTTTAATAACCTTAGAAAAATGAAATTAATTGCAATGAAAATTTGATGAGAACGAGACTTAATTTGCTTTGTGCGAAATTCGATAACATATAGGCAAGTGCTAGAAATTTTCACTTTCCGCGCACAAACAGCGGGAACGGACAGTCCAAACTGAACATTGTTGCTATTTTATGTTGCATCACTGATTAAATTATTGTGCTTTTCCAGCATTTTTCGTGATTTAGATTTCAAACAAAGTAACAGTTGTTTCATATTTTCAGCACAATATATTTACTATTATTAACTATTTAATAAAAATTTCTTCAGTTTTTTTTCTAATAAAATTATTTAGACTTTTTTCTATAAATTTCCTTAAATACCAATAAATGCATGAAGATTAACAATTTGGAAACTTTTTTTTTTTTTTTTTTTTTTTACACTATTTATACAGTATTTACAGTAATTGTTGCAAAATGAGATTTCAACAATAACAGATAATTTATTTTCCATTATGGAATTTAAAATATGAAAAATCAAAATGGTTGTTTAATATATATATGACAACTACTTATTCGAAGTTTGTATATGAAAACATTTATAATTGTTCCAAGTTAAGATCCACCCATACCTTTATTTGAAAGAGTGCATTTGTTTGGATTCAGATATATTTTCCACAAAAAAAAAAAAAAAAAAAAAAAAAAAAAAAAAATTACACACCAATCCTTGTTTTCTGTTTCACTACTCAATTATTGGCCTCTACTCAATCACAGCCGAGTCACCTTATATTTAAATATAGATAACATTTAGCTAGAACGCCCGGCTTTAGATCGAATTTATGTTGTTTTAAATTATTTTATGACGTGTTTTATTATTATTATTAATGCCATTTTATTATTATTATTATTATGTGACGTTATAAAAACGATAAATTCTGTTAAAATGTTTACTTGATAATAAGCACTAATTTAAACTTCTCTAAAGTAGGCATACATAAAAACTGCTATTTAAAAAATAATTTCATCGTTAAGTATTTATTAGATATGTATAAAATGTTCAGTAAGCTTAAAAATACACATTTCTTATTGTAAATATGAAACACACATCTGACAGTAAGACCGATTTTTTGCATGCTTTGTTTTTTCTAGAAACGTGTCATTAATTGGATTTTTTTTCAGCATTTATTTAATCTGAAGAAAATAATATGAATAATAATAATTATAAATAATAATAATTATAATGCTAAAATTCATTTCAGCTTAAAAGACGCATAGCATATAGCTAAAAACGCACTTCCGACAATCACCATCCATAGACGGTAATATGTCCAATTTATTCAGAGCAAGCATATATACATATATATGAGTTTATTTAGATTTTACAAACATTTCTTAGAATAATCTAATATAGTTTAGCTGAAAAGTAAATAACACAGTTCCAAACACCATTTAAGCAACGCACGTCCATAAACGACAGTATCTATAATTTTTTTTGGACAGCCTATATAAGCTGCAGATTTTTTTTTCTTTCTTTTATTTTTTTTCCCAACTACGTAATATATACTATAATTTAGTTAAACTTAAAATGCATACCATGTTCTTCAGAAAGCATGTTGTAGTACGCAAGTAGTAATCGGGCCACTATCAGCTACAAGGCGTGGCCTGAAGGGGCGTGGCCACGCCCCTTGACCACGCCCCTTTTAGGCCACGCCCCCTTTTGGTTTTATTATTATTATTATTATTATTATATTTTTTTTTATCGTAGTGTTTGAGGGGGGGGGGGGTAAAATTTTTTCCCCCCAGATTTTTTTTTTTATCGTAGTGTTTGAGGGGGGGTGAAATTTTTTTCCCCCGAGGGGGATGATTTTTTTTCCCCGTGCTGTGAGAGGGGTGGCAACACCGAGTTATGATTTGGCGAATGGCAACGGGCAAATAGTTTCGGTATGGGACTTTCGCGATTGGACTTATAAATTTTCTCGTGAAAAGGTGACGAGAGTTTTCTTTTAATGGGTGGCAACACAGAGTTACACTTTTGTCGAATGGCATCGAGTTTTCGAAAGGGGGGTTTTTAGGAAAATTTGGCGTCGATGACGTCACGCGTGCATGCTGGAACAGACCGACGAGGTTGCAATCGTTTGTTCAGACAATCTGAGCTATCTGATTGGCTTTCGAACTTTGTGACGTGAGCAAGCAGGCAGGTTGAGTGTTTCTTATGCTTGCTCGAATTTTTTGATTGGTCGAAGAGAATTTTTGCATTCAGTTTTGGCAACGATTGTATTGATGATTTTCCACTTCGCGTTGCATTTTGTCACTTAGTCTTGTGGAGTGTACTTTGGAAGTTCTCTTGCAGTGCTGTTATTTTAATTGTTTTAAAAATGAAACGATTTTCTACAGATGTTTGCAATTTAGAGTCACGAATGCGGAAAAGAGCAGCTATTGAACTTCAAGCAACTTTGAAGCAAAAGCAAGAAGATGAACGTTTAAATAGACTTGCTCAAATGGACGTACCTTCGGATCTTGTTACTCTTGGTGATGATTACTTTGCTACAGTGTGCTCTTTCAAAGGATTTACAAGTGTGCATATTCGGAAATTCATACCTGACGACGATGGAGACTTATCTCCTACTAAAGACGGCATTACTTTTTCACCTGCAGTGTGGGACCTTCTTCGTAAAGAAATATTAACTTATCGAGGAAATGAAAACCTGGATAAAGTGACTGTCGTGAATAAGAGTGTGTCTGTAACAATACAGACTGTTGGTGACAAACAAATGTTTGTTTTTCAAAAACTGTTTCAGCGGAAAAATTTAATGTTACAGTTTTTACCTAATTATGTAGTACTTAATGACATGCAATTTTCTAATCTTAAACACAATGCTTCGATCCTTACGGAGCAAGTGAAGGAGAACCTTATTACAGAAACTTTACAGTATTACGTAAATGAAGAATTGCAAAATGTTCCTGATTTAGGTTACTCCACTTCATTTGACGACATGACAGAGTCGCTAATTGGCTGCATATTAAATTCTGTTGATTTAAAAATAAACGAACTCTATTTGAAATGTGAAAATTTTGAATCGAGATTTGCAGAAAACATTTTACTTAGTCGTCCAGAGAAGTTTCAGAAATATTTTGAATCTTCTTTGTATCATCTAGATTGGCGTCTTATTTCGAAGGACTTTGTGGAAAAAAGTAAAAACCTTGACATTAAGACTTTAATTGAGCAGGAAGAATATTTTGATAGTTTGAATGTTAATACGATGTTTGAAAAGATTGAAAAATTGTATATTGGTGATGAAGAATCTGTTAATGATTTATTTATTTGCTGATTTTATATTGTTTATTTAATTCCAAATGTAAAAATAGTCAATAAATTTGTATTTCTAGTTTATATTTTGCTTCTGTATTGTCTTTTCACATTGTGTCTTGTTTATATATTTTTTAAATATTGTTCATAAGTATATATTTAAAATATTGGACATGATTATTTTATTTCAGGTGAATATTTAATAGGATAAACACGTTAATATTATAGCCTAAAAAAAAAAAAATGTCAAAAGAACTTAAGAAATTGTATCACGATCCATCTTTGCCGGGTAGTTTTGGAGGTGTGAATATTTTACAACGGGTATATATAGAAATATTCTGATCCTCTGAATATTTATTTTTAATCAGACACACACACACACACACACACACACACACACACACATATATATATATATATATATTATTGAACATAGAAAATATTTTTACTGAACACAGATTTTTATTTTTAATCATAAAAGTTTTTTTTTTCTTTAACTGAACATATAATCTATATATTTTACCTATCCGATAAATTTTTTTTTCTAAACATAGAAATATTTTTATGAACATATTCTTTTTAATTTTGGATAACTTTTTTATATTCTGATACTATCAATATTTTTGCCTGAACATATAAGTTTTATTTTACTGAAAATAGAAATACATTTTTTTTTAAATTCTGATCCTCTAAATCTTTATTTGCAGTAAGTCTTTTTTTTTTCCCTCAGAAAATGACAATACAAAATATACTTTTAATACTGTTACTTTATTTATTGTTGTTATTTTTGACAAAGCTGACTATACTTTTAATACGCGCTTAAAGTTTTTTTTATTTTAGACAAACAAACACAAAACTTTTTTTCCTAGACTTAAAACTTTTTTCCTAAACCTAAAACTTTTTTTCCTAAACACAAAACTTTTTTTCCTAGACTTGAAACTTTTTTCCTAAACACAAAAACTTTTTTTCCTAGACTTAAAACTTTTTTCCTAAACCTAAAACTTTTTTTTCCTAGACTTAAAACTTTTTTCCTAAACCTAAAACTTTTTTTTCCTAGACTTAAAACTTTTTTTTCCTAAACCCAAAACTTTTTTTCCTAGACTTAAAACTTTTTTCCTAAACCCAAAACTTTTTTCCTAAACGCAAAACTTTTTCCCTAAACCCAAAACTTTTTTCCTAAACGCAAAACTTTTTTCCTAGACTTAAAACTTTTTTTTCCTAAACCCAAAACTTTTTTTCCTAGACTTAAAACTTTTTTCCTAAACCCAAAACTTTTTTCCTAAACGCAAAACTTTTTTCCTAGACTTAAAACTTTTTTCCTAAAGAAATATATTTTTTAAAATAAGTATATATTAAAGGTTTTATTATAATGCTTTTCATTTTAAGTAAAACTTTTATGCGGTGAACATCGTGTTAATTTGTTGATGAATCTTAACGTTCGTTTAGATCATAATCATTGTTGCAATGGAAGCTTTGAATCAGATGTATCGGGATCCGGAGATGCCAGCCAGTTTCGGTGGTATCAATGCTTTGCAACGTGCTTTAAAAGGTCGCGTAAAAACACAGCAGATAAAGAAATGGTTGCAAACGAAAGATTCTTATACTTTGCACAAGCCTTTGCGACACAAATTCCCGAGAAATCGTGTCATAGTAGGAGGCTTAAACGAGCAGTTTCAATCTGATTTAGTAGATATGCAGTCTCTCTCTTCTTTGAATGACGGTTATAAGTATTTACTGACATGTATTGATATTTTGTCGAAATATGCATGGGCCATACCGTTAAAAGATAAAAAACCTACAGGTGTTAAACGAGCTTTCGAAAAAATATTTTCGGAACGTAAGCCGCAAACGCTGCAGTGCGATGCTGGTAAGGAGTACACGAATAAGCTTGTACAGGCTTTCTTAAAAAAGCAGAATGTTCACTTTTTTACAACCAATAACGCCACAAAAGCTTCAATAGTTGAACGCTTTAATCGTACACTTAAAACGAAAATGTGGAAGTATTTTACTGAAAAAAATACAAAGAGATATATTGATGTAATCGATAAATTAACACACAGTTATAACCACACATGGCATCGTAGTATTAAAATGGAGCCAGCATCAGTGAACCTTGATAATCAAAGTCAGGTTTGGAAAACATTATATGCAAATGACAAAACCACTGCAACCAAATCTGACTTGAATATAGACGATATCGTTCGCATAAGCAAGGAAAAATTACGTTTTGAGAAAGGATACGAACAAAATTGGACACGAGAAATTTTTACTATTCATAAAATCATACATCGTGTGCCTGTTGTCTATAAATTAAAAGATTTAGCAGGTGAAATCATAAAAGGGACATTTTACAAACAAGAACTACAATAGGTTTCGGATTCAGGACAGTAGTAGTCCCTGTAGAGAAAGTTTTGAATAAAAGAAAGCGTAATGGAAAAGTTCAGTATTTTGTGAAATTTCAAGGATATCCGGAAAAGTTCAATGCATGGGTTGAAGATATTCGAATGATATAAATAGAGTAGACATCATACTTACCTTTCATTTCATGCGAAGATGTCGTTCTACATCACACTTATCAGCGATAGCTCTATGAGCTTTTTCCCCAATAATAAAATATCGCAATTTACAACTCAATTGCCCACCCCCATAAATTTAAACGGTGAATGGGAAATGTCTGGTCGATTTTATTTATCCACATACATGGTATAATGTTCAAAACGATAATAATTTGTTTGGTTTTGACTTGGGAGACGGAAAATTAGAAGGTAGGAGAGTTCCTTCTGGATGTTATGAAACCATACCTGACCTTATTAAAAGTATGACAATACCTTCGCATAAAAATAAGATTGAGTTTCATTATCACCCCGTTACGAAAAGAGTTACAATCAAGACAGATAAAAAATCAAAGGTTATTCTTCACGAAGGAATAGCAGAACTTTTAGGGTTTCAACCCGGAGAATATACAGGATTGCAGCAAAGTCCTTTTGTGGCCGACCCAAAATCATCCTTCCCCGTGATGTACGTATACTGTGATCTCGTGGAGCCTCAAATAGTCGGTGATGTATAGGCCCCTCTATTAAAAATTGTGTCTGTCGAAGGAAACGATGGCGAAATTATTAATGCTCATTATCCAAGACCCTTGTACGTGCCAATTATTCGTCAGCACTTCCAAACGGTACAAATTGATATTAGACTTCATTCTGGAGATTTAGTATCTTTTGAAAGAGGTAAAGTTTTTGTAACGCTGCATTTTCGTTTACGACAAATCATATAAAAGAGCCTTTCGTTTAAATAATTCTCATTTTCCATTTTGATTGCGATAAAGAAGGATCAACAAACATGTTGGTGCCTTATACGTGTTGTACACAAAAGTTCGAAGATTATTATGCAGGGCAAACAGGAAAAGGTTTGCCTTACTATCGGGGGACAGTTTTGCAGAGAGGATACGGTATAGGCGGATTTTTTGCAAAATTTTTTCGCAGTGCAATTCCATTTTTGATAAGTGGTGCCAAAACAATTGGTAAAGAAGCATTACGACAGGCACTATGGTTGCGAATGATGTGTTATCAGGCGAAAATTTAAAATCGTCTCTCAAAACACGATCAAAAGAAGCTGGAAAGAAATTAGCTAGAAAAGCAGTTGATAAAGCGGATGAAATGATTGGCCATGGAAAGCTTAAAAGGAAGCGCAAACCTGCAAAACACATCATTTCATCGAAAACACGGAAGGTGGAAAGACGTGATATTTTTGATTGATAACATCTACATTATACTATGGCTTTTCTTTTAAAGGACTCCCCAGAATGTGCTAAATCTGAATTAGAATTATTTCATCTCCCTCCTACTCAAACAGTTATTGAAAGAGGTCAATGGGTTGAATTTCATCCACTTGCCAATGTTTCTGATGGAGGACCTGTAGAATTTAATGTTTCTGGAAGCGGAGAAGATTACCTTGACTTGTCGCAAACTCAATTATATGTTAAAGTAAAAATTTTAAAAAAGGATGGCAAACCCATTCCGGATAAATGTAAAGTGGGACCTGTCAATCTTTTTTTTGCATTCCATGTTTTCCCAAGTGGATATTAGTCTGAACGACAGACTCGTTTCTTCCAGTAATAATACCTATGCTTACAGAGCCATAATAGAGAAGTTACTGAATCACGACTATGATGCAAAAACCTCTCAACTTTCCTCAGAATTATTTTTCAAAGATACGGCTGGTCGTATGAATGTTGTGGATCCGGCAGATGCAAACCCAAATGAAGGATTTAGTAAACGTGTCGAAATGACTAAAATGAGTGCTTCAGTGGATATGATTGGTCGATTACACCTGGATATGTTTCACCAAGAAAGACTCCTCCTTAACATGGTAGATGTGAAAATTAAACTGATCCGTAGCAAACCAGAGTTTTGTTTGTTAGCGGATGAAGGAGAGTTTAAAGTTTCCATGGAACATGCTTCCTTATTTGTTCGTAAAGTACGAGTAAGCCCTGGCGTTGTCTTAGGACATGCTAAAAGCTTAGAAAAAACATCAGCCAAATATCCTATTAACAGAGTGCTTTGCAAAACATATTCCATTCCTACTGGTAATATGAGTTTTGTTCAAGACAACATTTTTACAGGCCAGATGCCTAATCGCATCGTGATCGCTTTTGTGGATAATGACGCATTTAACGGTGACTATAAAAAGTCCCCCTTTGAGTTTAAGCATTACAATATTAATTTCATAGGCGTCTATGTGGACGGTCAGCCCGTTCCCCACAATCCACTGCAACCTGACTTTGAAAACAATTTATTTATCCGAGCTTATCAAAACTTATTTACGAATGCAGAAAACAAAGGTCTTTATCTTTGAAGATCAGAATTTTCACAAGGGTATTCTTTATTTTGTTTTGATTTGTCACCTGATTTATGCAATGGTTCACATCTAAATCTAATTCGTTATAGCAATTTAAGATTAGAAATTAAGTTCGGAACGACTTTAGCGCAAACAGTCTCTTTACTAGTGTATGCTGAATTTGAAAATCTAATCGAAATCAACAAATCTCGAAATATTCTGTATGATTTTGGAAACTGATGAATTCAGCGCAAATTCATACAATTTTATCTCGTGATCCTGTTTCTGCGAGATATTTTGTAGGCGTTTTCCCTTCTGACAAAATACCTAATATTCGAAAATTTCCTTGTGCATTAGTTCTCAATACGGATAAACATGATGAAAAAGGATCTCATTGGCAGGCAGTTTACGTTCAAGACAAAAAAACTCTTGAATTTTTTGATTCGTACGGACTTCCTCCCGAAACCTATGGAGAAGTTATCACAAGATTTGTGAAGAAGTATCATCATATAAACTGGAACAAGACAATGTTTCAAAGTTTAACGTCCAATGTCTGCGGACAATATTGTATTTTCTTTATTGCAAAACGATGTCAAGGACTTTCTATGAATTCTATTACAAATGTATTATCTAGAAAGAAGAATGATTTTCGAATGTATCAATTTGTCAAAAAAAGATATGGTGTAAAGATGATTTAAAAAAAAAAAAAAATGTTTACTCTTATTTAATGTGTGTTCATTGTTTTTAAATCCGATCACGTATGGTATATTACATGAAAATGATTCAATTGTTTTTTAGAAAAAAAAATTGCATGTATACAGTTTTCTAACAAAATCATAAAAGTATTTCATCGAAATACTTAAAAAACTATAAAAATCGAAGTTTCCCTTATTTCTTTTCATTTAAAGCATGGAGTTACTCAAGTTAGTACATCCTTCGACTGTCCTAATTTCTGGACCGACAGGTTCAGGTAAAACTAAATTTGTTAAAAAATTAATTGATCATAAATATTTTCTTCCCATGCCCACAAGTATTATATACTGTTATGGAAGCTATCAACCCCTTTTCAATTCAATGAAAGGTGTACAGTTTGTAGAAGGTTTACCCTCTAACCTTAACTCCCTTCGTGATGCTTTAATTATTATCGATGATTTAATGACAGAGTTAGCCAGTGATGATCGAATGAGCAAACATTTCACGAAAGGCAGTCATCATCGAAATCTATCAGTTATCTTTATAACACAAAACTTGTTTCATAAAGGCAAAGATATGCGAAATATTAATTTAAATTCACATTACTTGGTGATATACAAAAATCCTCGCGATAAAAGCCAAGTAATGCATTTAGCCAGACAAATGTTTCCTGGTAAAACCAAGGGTTTTCAAGAAATGTTTAATGATGCAACTGCATTACCTTTCAGCTATTTATTTATTGATTTAAGACAAGATTGTATCGAAAGCTTGCGGTTGCGCACAAGAATATTTCCCGATGATACGCATTACGTGTACGAACTTCGATAAGCCATTTGTACAGAGGGTGTCATCTGATGAACATGTCGTCCGTTGTTATTGAATTCGAGGGGTTTCAGATAAATTCAAGTGATTTTATTATCAAAGAACTCGCTTTTTATGCAGTGGATCATGGGTACCATGCCCTTTGGAGTTTCCTCCCTCCGCATCCTTGGGTGCAGCTATCCTTTAAACAAAGAAAAACTTTTGCCTGGTTAACTCGTTACCATCATGGTTTGCAATGGAATAGTGGTGATTTACCCTTTTCAGCATTGGAGCCTATACTTTTAACCTTGTTTACTTCTTATAAAAATGTCTATACCAAAGGATTAGAAAAAGCAATGTTTTTAGAACGAATGTCTGGACGAAAGATTTTGAATCTGAATGATTTTAACTGCCCTAAGATTGATTTATTAAGTATTTTAGAGGTAAACTGTCCCAGTCACAAATCCTGTTTTAAACATTGTGCTTTGACGAAAGCTTTTTCTTATGGCATGCATATAAAAGAGAGATTAACCTCAAAAATTATCATTTGTACTCAGGATGTCGACATTGGAACATCTCAAATTGTTAAGCAAGACAAAGCAAAAAGCAGCCTTTCTTAAAAAGTGTCCCAATAGTGTTATAAAAGGTGTCTGTGAATGCGCCTTAAATCTTTTAAAAGGTAACATACCTGTCTCTAAACGCCAAAAAAAATAGATTATCAGCTCATAAAATAACATTGCGTCGACTGGGAGATAAAAAACAACCTTTGTTTAAAAAAAGACGACTTCTCGTTCAAAAAGGAGAAGGTTTTTTGTCTATACTTATTCCTGCTGCAGTGTCAGTGCTCAGTACTTTGATCAATGGAGTTCGCTCGTAAATTCAGACTTGTTCCAGCTGACAGAGATCAAGAGTTTGCCGACGAGCATTTAAGTGATTTAGACAAACAGATTCAGATTATTTTGAAAAGAAAATTAGGGTATGATGAAAAAGCTAAGCTTTATACTCAGATTTTGCAAAAATTTGTTTCATTCCCAGATGTGAACACGGTGAAACCCACCGAGGAACTACTTCCACAGAAACCCTCTGAAAAGTTTCCTGATATAGAAAATGAAATTCTAAGTTCTGTTCCTGTAAAGCAAAAGAAAACTGCTGCAAAAATAATACAATTTTTCAAACAAAATAAAATTTCTTATACAGAAAACAAAGAACTGAAAATAGATGATGCTGTAATTATCGGATCAGATGCTATTCAACTAATCAATTTTTTGCTCAGAGATAGAAGTCAAAGACCTGCTGCTTTTGATAAGTTTCCAGAACTTTTAAATACTATCAGTTTTCCCCAAGACTTTATAAAAAACAAGTATTTAAAGAATGAACAGAAAGTTATTTATGCAAGACCTGAACCTCGTCATGGAAAAAGAAAATCATCTTACCATGTTACTTTACCAATATCACCATTACCTTGGTTAAAAATGTAGAAAAACTATGTTTTGAAAAATTTCAATGTATTTTATGAACCAAATAAATTTTTATATTTAAAAATATTTATGTGCCTATGTTTATGTGTTTTCTTAATTTTGCAAAATTTGGAAACATTTAGATTACTTTTTCTTAATTTTTCTTGAGAAAAGAATTTTTTTTTTAAAAATAATGTCCAACGTCAAAAAAATAAATAATATGATCAAGAAAAAAAAAAAAAAAAAGATAGTTTTATGTTTTAGATTTAAAAAAAAAAAAAAAAAAAAAAAAAAAAAATTTTTTTTTTTTTTTTTTTTTTTTTTTATGTTTAGAAAAAAATATATATATATTTATATATATATATTATGTTTAGGAATCTCATAATTGTATGTCTAGGGTGCAATCCTTACATGACGTCACATTCATGTTCGAACATAAACCGTCTTGCCTATATCACATGTTACAGAAATATACTTAAAAGAAAGAAGGTCATTAAACTTTCAGTTAAATTTAATTTAAAAAAACTTTAAATCAATTTTTTTAAAAATAATTATATATTTTTAGTTAATTCATTCAATTAAATAAATTCAAACCACCGATTATGCCTTCGTGATTTTATCTTCCTAGAAAATAACAAAGTTAATCGTAATTCCTCATTCATTCAGTTTTAAAAATAATATTCTGATTTAAGTAATTTAATTAATTAAATACTGTAAACACGTGAGATCTACCAAAAATTTTTACAAGTCCAGCTTTTGCCACCTTTAAAAAAGTAACTCAGATGTAAACACGTGAGATCTACCAAAAATTTTTACAAGTCCAGCTTTTGCCACCTTTAAAAAAGTAACTCAGTGAGTCAGCAAAACAGGAACGAACCTATTCTAACATGAAAGTATGACGTCATGTGGACCACGTGATCCGTAAAATGAATCTATTTTTAATGCATATAAATTGCAACCGTTGCCATTCGTCAAAACCGTAACTCAGTGTTGCCACCCCCGTCACCTTTCACGAGAAAAGATTGCCACTTGTACCCAACAGATGGCGCTGTTATGTAACTATGGTAACGAACCAAAACAAAAAAAATCTGAAAAATTTTCAAAGTCCCATACCGAAACTAATTGCCCGTTGCCATTCGCCAAATCATAACTCGGTGTTGCCACCCCTCTCACAGCACGGGGAAAAAAATTCATCCCCCTCGGGGAAAAAAAATTCCCCCCCCTCAAACACTACGATAAAAAAAAAAAATTCTGGGGAAAAAATTCCCCCCCCCCTCAAACACTACGATAAAAAAAAATCAAAAAGGGCCCCCTTTAAATCATGCCCCCTTTAGGCCACGCCTTGTAGCTGATAGTGGCCCGATTACTACTTACGCAAATCAAATTTATTATGTTTGAAGTAGAGTAATATCATTAAGGTATACTGCAAACATTCCATAACGTAACGGAATTTGTTTGCGTGTCCCTGTTTACGAACTGTACAAACTGCTACAAACTGCATTTTCAATTAAGAATGTCCAAAATTAGACCCCAATATCATGTACCAACTACACGAAAATACAAATAAAGTATATTTACGAATATTAGAGAACGGACAGATAATAGACAGAAAATAACTGAAATGACTGTAAAAAAATGCCCCTTGCAGTCGTTTCTGTTCCCTTAAAAATTATTTGTTTAGAACAATTTCCAGATTCAGTTTTCAGTTTATCTTTCTTTCTTTTTCTTTTTTTTTTTTGTACTAGCTTGAACTTGAAGGTAGTTTAAATAACTTTTTTTTTATTTTTCCTGCTGCTCTATCTTAAAAAAGAAACAGAGCAAAAATTATATATTTTTTAAATAAATTCACTAGCTTGAGCTTTCTACCATGCTTTAAAAAGCTGCGAGTTTTCCATAATCGGGTTCGGTGCTCACGGCAAAGTAACGTATTGTATAGGATTTCTTTTGCAAAAATCATGAATTGCAGTCATGAAAACTTCTTTATAGAAAATGTAGCTAACTGCAAATACTTTATTTAAAAAGTAGCGCCTACAAACTACTTTTCAAAAGTAGTCACTACTTCGTTACTTTCGGATTTTGCCAAAAGATTCTATCTATACGCGAAATTAGAGGCACGGATTAAATAATACAGTGACCTTTTGTTATATCGGTACAATTAAATAAGTGCGATATAATTTGGTCAATTAAAATTTTAAGAAAGATAACATGCAAAAAAAGTTTTGTGTTTGCCTCCAAAATGTTAGTTTATACACACACCTATTATAAAATTCTAAGCGAAATTTTGAGAGATTCATAATACAATTAATACTTAAATATAGTTACTTAAAAAAAAAAATCCGGAGTGGCTCCACTCGACTTTTCGAATATTTTACAGAATACTGTGAGTTCAAATAAATAGTAATATAACAATAAATTTTTTTAAAAATGTTCCTAATTTTACAAAGGTGAGAGCTTTGGAAACCAGAAAAAGCGAGAAAATTGTCACATTGATTATCTACCGTTGGTTAGTAGGGGTCACCGCGGGAGATTTTAGCTGAATCAGGATTACCCCCTTTCAAACACCTCTCCCCCCCCCCCTCTCTTTCTGAGGTCAAGCCAAGGGGTCAAAAGACGTTCAAATATAGGAAGATGGTAGATCCCCCCCCCCCCCTTTCAAAACGAAATGTACGCCTCATATAATCGCTACCCAACAGTGATATCTGATCCCTGTTTAAACTGTTCTGTTCTAATTGGAGAATTTTTCTGTCAATCATTTGCATATAGTGACGCCTACATACAACTGACCAAGACGAGTATTTTATGAGAAAAGAAAAAAGAAATCTGTGAAGCGGCCCCTTAAGTCTTCTTTAACAATATATAAATTTAAGTACTCTGATTCTTATATTTTACATTAACTGTTGAGTAACCCAGCAGTTTAAGGGTTTCACCATTATAGGTCTTAAATGTCAAGTCTGTAGGACAGATTTTTTTTCCCTCGAAATCTCTTTAAATTTCTTTAAACTCATTACTGATACTGTACCGCCTGTATCGACTTCCATTTCAAAAGATTTACCTTCAATTTTAATAGTTACTATTATGGGTGGTCTTTTCGGAAATTTTTCTTTCATGCAAATGTTCTCAACTTCAAAAGAACTTCTGAATCATTTACATAAAACTGTTTTTGCTTCACCATTTTGTTTGGTTTAGCCTCCTTAGAATAATAACAAGCTCGTTCAATATGGCCAATACACTGACAAACTCTACATTTACTTGCTTTAAACTTTATGATTTGATCTATTAAATCTAGAACAGTATACCATGTTATTTTTCTTTTGTGTGCTCTTAGGTTGTGGTTTTATTTTTTCCACCAAATACACCAACGGCTTTAATTCCTTGTGGCTTACTCATATCATTAACTCCTTTAGTTGCTCGTTCCATTGCTAAAGCGATCTTAACATTTTTATCGAGATCAATATTGTCTTCTTCAAATAGCCGATCTACGATTGCTCTATCTCGTAACAGGCCCGTAGCTAGACCTTACTTCTAGGTGGGGCAAATATTTTTTCAGGGGGGGGGGGGGCAGATTATTTCTTAATTTTTTTCACGTCTCTTATACCTTGAAAAATATGTACTGTACTTTTAATGTAATTTTTTTCTCATTTAAAACGTAAGATCTCTCCAAAGCCAGAATGAAATTTTTAATGTTTGTTCCAAGACACAATAAAAATATATCAAAGACAACTAAATAAAATATTTACATTTACATAACGTAAATAAGTTGTTTCCTTTTAATTAAGTAATTTAAATTTATGTAGGTTTTATGTTCGTTTATATTAATAGATGCATTCAAGTACAATTTATTAACCCTTTAGCGGGCGATGGTCACAAAAAAGGACACCTAATTTTAATTCCAAAACTGACAAACGGCACCAAGAATATTTAATTATTTTTTTCCTTTTATAAGGTATTGGAAATTAGCAAGTTCTTATTTTGTAATAAATTCTTTTGTAAATTCTGATGTCAGTCCATTATTTCATCATTTTAAAAACAGAATTACTCCGCGCCGGAAAGGGTTAAATGATGTTTCGTTATATTTACATCACGCAATAAAGATATGAGAAAGAAAAAACAGAATGAATAAAATGAATAGAACAAGTAACGAGGATGTCTTTACCGATACTGAAAAAATATTTTTTAAAATTTTCATTTCATCGATGGGTTTCCAATACATTTTCATTGATTAAAGTCGATACAGATGAAGAGGAATTAACTCGAATCTGTTTTTCTTTCCACTTTGCCATGGCTTGGATGTGAGCTTCTGATTTTTCGTGTTTTGGAAAACCGCGGCCATTGTCTAAAGCATTTTTACAAGTTTTAAAACCATGTTCGGTGTATGCGGCTTCTTTGGATCCGAACCGGTTAAAATGTCTACAAGCATAACAGAATGCTGCGTCCTTTGCCACAGAATATTCCAGCCATTCAAATTGCTTATACCATGCAGCTCGAAAAGAACGTTGATTTTTTCGTGGGAATTCCTTCAAAATAATTTGTTGAACTGGCTCGTCTCTTTTAGGCAAATCGAGATCGAGAATAATCTGGTTTACTTGTAGTAGGTCCAGTTAATGATAATGAATTTTTATCATTACTATCTGCACAATATTCAGGAGCAGGACTCTCTATTTTCTGTTCTAGTCGACGCTTCTTATACATAAATGAACGGATATCCATATTTTCAAGTATAACTTGTATTCACAGATAAAGTAATCCGTTCCGTTCACAGATACATACTTATCCAAGTATAATATATACAGCTTTTAAAACGAGAACCTTTTTTTTTTCACTGTCACCAAAAACTGGTTAGCATCTGGAAACCACAACGGTTAAACAAAACTGTAATAAGGCAGAATGCATTATTTTCACAAGCGGATTTTCAAGAGTCACTAAATCTATTCCTCGAAATCGTTGAACGGGACACAAAAACATCCGGGTGGTCTTGCACAAACACAGGCCCGCTGTCGGCACAATCACAGGAGCGACAAATTGCCCCTATATCGTCCCATTGTAAAATTGTCAAAATCTTTCTTTCAGAAAATAGTTCATACTACTTCTCTATTTATATTTCAGAGGACGGGTAACACAATTTCACACCAGAGGTGGTCCAGTGATGTGTCAGAAAGTCAAAGTCCAAAATCACTTAAGTACTAAAGGGTGCTGAGCAATTCGGCTGCTTTGATGACGCTTGTTTGTGACAGGCGATTTAATACCAGTCTTGAAGCCAAGTTAAAAACTTTTTGTGCAATCCTAACTATAAGCATTACAAATGAAACAAAATGAAGAAATAATAATAATAAAAGGAACTTGTAAGAGGCAGAAAATTCAAAATTGCAAACGGACGCTCCGGTTTTTCAAACAGATAAAGTTTTAAAATTCTCACGCATCTGTTGTTATGTGTTATTCTGTGTCGAGTTCTGAAAAAGCCGTAAATTATGGAAAAAAATAGCATAAAAGCAGTATATTTTCATATTTCTTTTTAATGGATTTTTATGTGAAATTATTAAGATTAATACAGAATTAATGTAAATATTGTTAACACTGTATGGTAAATTACACTGCATCAACACTTGCTACAATAACACGGAATCATTTATGTTTAAAGTATTAAACATAGATTATTCAAGACCTAATTAGCACAACCCAGTGCTGTCTCTGTTTCAGACAAAACAATCCCAGTTTAGGTGCGTTCGTAATTATATAAATGCGTAGCACCTATAGTCGTCGTCTGGTCCGTCCGCAAAAAACAAAAAACACCCAACCGAATGGTTTAAAATTTAATATATAGAATCGTTATAAAATTTTGTCGAGTCATTTCAAATTTTGTGAAAATCGAATCACAAATTAAAAAGATATTAAAAAAGTTTTCTTTATTCTATTAAATCCTATCATACGTAATCTGTATAATAAAAGCGCAAGTCATGTGACTGAGGAAAAAGAATACGGGCTAACCTGCTAACCACTTTTTTTTTTCATATGCCAAGCGTTCATTTTTATTCAACATTATTTCTTCGAATAAAATTGCATAAAAGTTACATTTTTAGAAAGATCATTCAAAAAAAGTGTTTGCTCGAGAGATGAGTTACATTAAAAAATGTATAGATTCTGAGATAACTTCAGTAGAAATTAGGTTAATAGCCGAATATCTCAATCCATTAAAGTAAATAAACACAAAAGATTCGTTCATCATGAGTCATAGAAATATTAAACCATGGAGGTAATCATTCATAAAGCAATATATCATGTTGAATTTTGCAGCAGTCGGGTGTCGAAAAAAAATTCGCATCTGTAAACGTGGCATCACTAATAAGAAAAAAAAAGCATGCTCATTTCGCTCGTAACAGACGATATAATTCATTTCACAGAAATAATAAAGATAATTTTTTTTACATTGTAAAACTAGTTATAGTACGGTCGCACCTCATTTGTCACGTTTAACGTACATTTCCAACTTGTTTGTTTGCTCCTTGCTACATTAAAAATAATAATACACACTATTTATGCAGAATGTTTAGTGTCGAAGAGTCTGTGCAAATATAAAATATTTTTTAATTTATTTATTTCACTGTCCATTTCCTATAAAGCATCGCTATTTCTTCAATCGCCGTATATTTTTTAAAAAGAGCTATGCATATTGTTTATGCTTAAGACTGTTGTGACATTAAGGTCACATTTACCCGTAATTAAATACCATATCAGATATCCACCATGAGGTTCCAAAAAAAAAAAAATATTATATGTATAATAATTGTGTATATATATATATATATATATATATATATATATATATATATATATATATATATATTCTTCTTTTAAAGATAAAAGAAAGTAAAAGAATCACATTTCATCAGCCACTTTTATGACTGGGTGTAAACAGTTCCGTATACTCTTTGGAAAATCCAGAAACATTCATTTTAGACATCGTAGAAAGCAAATGAAGCGGAAAATTGGAAGCGTAAATATTTACTCTCAACATATTTATTGCGCAATTCCAAATTATTATTTTCTCTTTCTCTCTCTCTCTCTCTCTCTCTCTCTCTCTCTCTCTCTTTTTTTAAAATTTTTTGTCATGATTGCAGTATTTTTGGCCAATTACCATTGAAGCACAAGCTATGGTAATATTATGATTGCACTTGTTAATCTATTAGCTATGTGGTATTCTGTCTACACATTATCATTAATTATCTCTTTGGAGATTTAAGTAGAATGATACAAGAACTTGATATGTTTTTTGAAATTCATAGATATTATAATTATATATACAATTTTTTCCGGCTGAACAACACGGAACTTTTTTGCTATATTCGCACTGTCATTTTTATACATAAAAGCATGAAATTTACAAATTTTAACTACTAAAGTGATTTAGAATCGAATAACGTTTTTCACTTTTCTATAGATTTTGAGTTGTAATCGATTTCTCCCTTATGAACTTTATCAGACTGTCATGTCCAGAAAATTGGTTTATATCGTTAACTTTGACGGTCATTTTCTGAAAACTGATTTGCTTTTACAAAAAAATGGAAAATACTATTTAATTTCTTTGTTTTTAATAAGAGGACCTGAAAATTTTTTGAATTTAAGAATAGTGAATGACTTTGTGAATGTGTCAGAAGATAACTAATTTGGATTTGTAAAATCGTAAGTAGCCCGGCATATTTTATTCTTTAAATTTGAAAAAATGATTGGTTTATTTCAGAGGCGCCAACTTTTAAAAATTTCAGGGGGGGGGGCGATGCCCCTGTAAAAATTTCCAGAGAATTTTTATGGCCTTGTAGTCGGCGCCTATGATGGATTTAATTTGTTATCTTGTTCATTATTATAAATATTTTCAAGCCGTAAACAAAAGTATGAACTTTTTTAAGCTACTTTTATCATATTATTTCGATATCTGCAAATAAATTCCTTCAAAGAATATATTTTACGCGAAATAAAACATTTTATAAAATCTAAGTATACTTAACAACTTAACAATATCATATCGTTACATTTTTCTTTTTGTTCCTTGATTTATTATTGATTGATATTATTTTGTTCCTTGAAGATTTTGTACTTTAAGATGAAAAGTTATTTATGTTATGATACATGAAAGTTATTTAAAGTGAAATACATTCAAACGTGTAACGCGGTAATATAATTTCCTCTACTAACCACTACTTGTAAATTAAGACTCATGTATATTCAAAACAATTCACAGATAATTCTGTAAATTTCTTATTTATAAATTAAATTTATATCATTTAATTAAAACAATTTTTATATTCTATTGGTTAAAGATGATATTTTCATTGTAATTCCATTTCTTCTTTATGCGGAAAAACTCCTCCCATAATTTTTTTATTGTGACATAGGTTTCACAAATTTTTATCATTCACTAATATGTAAGGAAAGATCAGAAGAATGAAAGACATTAGTCCCCTCTTCCCAAAGCAAACAAGTAAACATAACAATCTGTTTCATGGAATTGGAACCAGTTCCATGAAAGAAGCTGCAAACTTGTCATGTACGACAAATTCAAAAACATTATTGTAGGCTGTTTCGCTTTATTTTCAGATTCAGAAGCCTTTGGTTTCAACCCCGCTTTCTTAAGATAAATTTCACATGGTGACAATCCTACAAAGAAAGTAAGCTTATGGATATCAGTCAATGCAGAATTGTTGCTGGGTCGGTACGGGCAGGAATATCCTGCGGTACGGTGTAATTTTTACAAAGCAAGAAAGCGGAGAATGTCCTAAGGGACAATCTTCGACAGTCTGTTGTATGTTAAAGAAATAGAGAAAAAAAAGGTTTATAGATGAAATATTTCTGGTTTTGTTTCCAGTTTAAAAACGAAATTGGGAGGAGGAAGGGGGGGGGGGTCCTCTTTGGTTAGATCTGGCAAGAAGATGGAAAAAATTGGGAATTTAAAGTGAAATAGTGGCTGATAAAGTGATCGGAATGTCCAGTCTCACACTAGATTAGACAAAAAATTATTTAAAAAAATAATAGAAATTTAATGTTGTTTTAATCGGGATGTAAAGTTTCACGCTAGGTCGGGCAAAACCTTTTGCAGGTCGGGCTTTGCCCGACCTGGCCCCCACCTAGCTACGGGCCTGTCTCGTAAACCACTAACGAAAACATCTCTCAACATAGTATTCAACATAAGTTGAGTGTATTTGCAAGGAATTTCTAAAGAGCGAAGTTCAGAAAGATAAGAACTAACGCTTTCCCCTTCATGTTGTTTCCGGTTTAAAAACATGTGTCTTCTATGTATTATTAATGGTTTTGGATTCAAATGTTCTTGCAAAATTTGTCTAAGCGCTTCATATTCCTGATCACTGGGATTTTGTGGAGCAAGAAGATTTTTTAACACATATAGCTTTGCTGAAAAAAATTGATATTAGTGTTTTCGCATGTTTTTCCTTAGGTACATTTTGTATATCTAAAAAGGCTTCAAACCTATCCATGAAAGTATCAAAACTTTCTAATGATTCATCATATTTCTCAGATTGTACTCTAGAAACCTTATTATTCCTTAGGGTGCTATCCTCCTTTAACGCATCCATTAGTGCTTTATTTTGTTTAATTAATTCTTGAATTAATTGTTCCGTTTTAATAGAATAATAAGCTATTCTTACCTTACTCTAATCTTCCAAAATAGAAGTAGTATTCCAAAGTAGCAATATTACTAAACTAGATGAATCAAAGTTATCCTCGTCGTCAGTCTAAAACTCGGCAATTACTTTGCCAAAACATAGCGGATAAAAGTTGGCTATTCGCACGTTGCCATTTAAGTACAATTGTTCATTTTAATATACGACAAATAAGAAGGAAGATATTGTTTTAATTTTCATAATGTGACTATATATGGTTGAATTTCATCTCCGTAGCTAGATTTGGGGGTGGTGGGGGGGGGGGTATAAAAGCAAGCCCCTCTACTACAGGGTTGAAAGGTTGAAAAGAAATCATTCCTACACTTTATTTTATTTTATTTTATTTTTTTAATAAAGAAAAAGGCATTGTAACTTAAAATTTATAAGATTGCTTCCTGCCTCAATGAGAAATTCTGGCTATGATTTTATTGAATTTTAGAATGTTGTAACCAATTTTTTTGTTCTGCATTGAGAGGTGGTATGTATTTTCCTTTAATAGAAACTTATGCAGAGAACATTCTTTTGCATAAATAAAATGATTGTGAAATGCAGAAGAATAAATTCAGCTTTAGCTGATTAGATTTGAAACTCGTCTGTTAGCATACACCAAAAATCTGGGACTCTATTTGTGATTAGCTTCAAACTTTGTTTTTATATCGGAACTTGATGTCAAATCAAGCAGGCTTTTTCAGGTTGCTGTGGTATCACAGAGGCAGAACGTGCATTTACAATCCAAACTCTTCTGTAATGTTTTAGAATCTCTTTGGAAAATAAGAGATTCTAAATATCAAGACAACATAGCAGGTGGTCTTCAAACTCATTTAGGATATCTGCTCTGTAGGAATGTCTTACAGTTCTGTTAATTCTTTTGTCTTACATTTTATTTGGCATTGAAAGACTATAATGGGTTATATAATGAATACAGACTATCCAGTCTTTTATATTTAAATGACTTTACTCCATTTTTGTTAAATCCTTGCATTTTATCATTAACATTTTTAAAAAATCTTGAAATGACAGACATATAAATCATTTTTAGGGTTCCGTACTTAAAAAGTAAAATCGTAACCGTTATAATAATGAATTAAAAAATAAGATCATTCCTGTGTCTGTCTGTCAGAGCCCTTTTCTCATAAACTATGAGATGTGGAAAGTTATAAAGTCTTTTTACCTTTCAGATTATTAGCCATTCACAAATATGTTTAAGAAAAATTTAGGAGGCTAATTTAGTTACTTAAAAAAAAAGTTTTATTTTTGTATATTGTGGGGTATCATGTGAAAGATCTCGTAATATCGAACTCAAAAATATATTTATTTTAATTTTAGTTAGTATATTTTCAGAGATATTGTGAAAAATGTACTGCAAAAGTATGTCCCTCAACCCCCCCCCCTCCTTTATTTCTGAATCTACTGAAACTAAAACTATCAAAAACTTAGGGGTTGTAGGAGTTTATTTAAACCTTGCAGGAAAACTATAGCGATTTTCCTAGGTAACATAGTTTTTAGAAACATGCATTTTTCTGTTACACACAAACTTTACTTTTCAGGCGGTCTGCGGGGGAGTTGACAGCCACACGAGGTATCTATCAACACAGAATCATCCAAGGCTATTTGATAACGATTTTCAAAAAAATTGTCAGTAATTAGCCAGGATATTAAGTTACTTGAAGAAAAATAACTTTTTTATATATCATGTAGGGTATTGTTCAAAAGATCTCGTAATATTGAACTAAAAAAAAATATATATATATATATATATATATATATATATATATATATATATTAATTTTATGTATTATATTTTCAGAGATATCATCGAAAGTATACTGGAAAAATATTTCCCCCCCTCCTCCCCCTTCCCCCCTTTCCTTTTTCCGAATCTATTGAACATAAAATTATGAAAAAATTAGGGGTAGTAGAAGTTTGTTAATTAATAAATTTAATGCACGGAAGGAACACTTTCAGTGCAAGTTATACTTGTACTTGACCTTCATTTTTTTCTCCCTCTTAAATATCAGCAAAACTTTGTCAATTTCATTAGTTAGTGATCGTCATTCGACTTCTCTGCCAAAGTGAAGTCATTTTCATTCAGAGAGATTCTACTACTTTCCTCAATTCAAAGAGGCGCATTAAACTTTTACTGCAGAATATTGCCTTTACCTATGTGTGAAGAAGTAAAAACTGATACAGACTCCCTATGCCATCATACAAAGTTTGAAACAGGCTATAATTTTTGAGTAGTGAGTTTATAAAATTTATTATTGTCATGTAATTTCATATAATGTAACTGTTCAAAACTTCTGTTATATCATGTGGCCTTTTTATTGCACTGCAAGAGCTTGGCAGTGAAATATGCAATGGCTTCTATTGCACCCCTTGCTACTTTCTTCTATCTTTACAAGAAGAAAGTGTTGGATTCATGAAAATTTTCGTCTTCTGGTTTTCGACGGATTTATACAATTTAGAAGGTCCTTAACACGATTTGACTGTTTTTAGAAAATGTCTAAGTGTGAATCTCTGACTCTGTCTGTCTGTCTGAATGTGACAAAAATTTTGAGGGCGCCCTATCTCAAGAACTAATGCACGAAATTTAATAAAACTTTATGTTCAGTTAGTTCAAATAAATTGGTGCTGATTAGTTTTTTGTGAAAATCGGCCAATAGGTGGTGCTGCTATGCTGCACTTTTCGCGATTTCTTCACTAGCTCTATCTCAAGAACTAATGAACTTATTTTCATCAAACTTCAGATTCAGTTAGACCTTAACATAAATAGATGCTGATTATGTTTTGGTGTAGATATCCCGAAAGGTGGTGCTTCTATACCACTTTTTTCAGGATTTTTACGATAGCTATACCTCAAGAACTCATGCACGGAATTTCATCAAACTTCAGATTCTGTTAGACCTTGACATAAATAGATGCTGCGTACGTTTTAGTGTAAATAGCCCAACAGGTGGCGCTGCTATGCTACTTTTTTCATTATTATCACGAAAACTATATCTCAAGAACTAATGTACGGATTCTCATCAAACTTCAGATTCAGTTAGACATTGACATAAGGTGTTGTTTAGGTTTTGGTCTAAATCTCCCAACAGGTGGTGCTGCTATGCCACGCTTTGAAGGATTTACACGATTTTAGCAATAGTCATATCTCTAGAATTAATGCACGGAATTTAATTAAACTTTAGATTTAGTTAGACATTGAAATAATTTGGTGCTGATTCTTTTTAGTGTATGTGAAACCTGTGTGAGATAGATAGAAGAAAGTTTTGGTATTGGCACATCCGACTAGGTTTTTCCTTTTGTTTTTGCAGTAGCACCAGGCATCTTACAACCCATTACATTTGCTTTATCTGTATGCACATTGACACAGTTATCCCATAGGATGTTACTGTGTGTGAAAAATTTGCATAATAATGTAAAAATTCCAAAGCCTTTTGCTGTAATCTTTAAGGGTTTGCCGAGAAAACGGTTCCCTTGAAAAGAGTCTATGTATGAATAGTGCACAAATACCATTATTATTGCTAATCCCAACTACATTGGTTGATTCATTGATTTGAAGAGATTTATACATGAAATTAAAGTAACTCATTAATTTGTCAGTCCTCTATATTTTTGTCAGATTCTGTCTTTGGCAGTGTAACTTCTTGCAGCTTTTTCATTCAACATTGTCTTTTGTACAAGGTTTGGTAAAAAAAAAAAAAATAACAATGTTAATAAATAAGGGCTTTGACAGCTTGAAAAATCCTGTAACTTACAAAGATCCTACCATATTCGCTTCCAACTGTTTTTTTTTTAATTTAACAGTTATACTCTACTTTTCTCAGCTTTAAGGTCAGTATTCTTGCTTCTAACATTAATTTGGTTTATTCTTGCATTCTGAATGCACTCTTTTTGAATAACTATGCATTTTTTTAAAACAAACTACGCAGTGAAATTTACTATCAGTGTCTCAGGGAATAAAATAAGCTGAATGAGGATTATATTTTTCTTTAAAAGTTTGTTAAACTGTGATAAAATCTGCAGGGAAAATATATATATATATATATATATATATATCTTTTCCACAGAGCAAGATTTGAGAAATTTTGTTTTGAAGCATTAAATGTTTTTCTCCTCTCTCTCTCCTCTTTTTAACTGCTTGCTATTGTTATCTCTGTGGATAGTGCATACTAGTTTTGATGGGAAAAAGAGCTTCTCAATCTACACTGTACAGTTATTCTTAAAATAAAATCTGCTATAAACAAAATATTGAAAGCCACACTTTCATTACTGAGTTCCTCAGTGATTGTGAAGAAGCTTTGTTACTCTTTGCACAAGGATTTTTAAAAGATGTTGGGAAAGTGTGGGTGTCAGAGATAGGAGAGGGGGTGAGTGGCAAGATGCACCCATGAGGTGAATTAAAATGCATGCATAATAGTAAAAAGGTTGGGAACTCCTAGCATACTGGTATTTATAGTCTCTAAAATTCAGATAATTTGGTTTTCGTCTTGCACTTCTTCTCTTATATAAAGTTCCTGCATAGTTATGTTTCACTTAAAATTTTATGAGTCAGCCTGACTCGCTAATCATAAAATTTGAGACTCAATAAATTAGAAAATGTGAGTTAGTTATGAACAGTCACAAGTTATTTAAAAAATTATATTTATTAGAATATTAACGTTTTAGTGACTGTTTTAATATTAGATTTGCACTAGCAACTACCACAAATGATCTTATATTATTAAATGAGCAATTCTTGTACATTTATTTATATATTGGGTTCTCAAAATAATAGATGGGTTGTTTTGGGGTGTAGAAATTAATCTCTCAGGATGTCATATCCAGGAAAAATCGCTTTCATGCTATATGTGCTTTTTGCACAGGTATATAAATCATTATAGAAAGCATAAAAAGTGTGCAAGAACTGCCAAAAATTGAAATGAAATATTAAAATATTCCAAATAGTTGGTATGCGAAGTGTAACAATTTATTATCTTATACACATTCAGAGAAAATATAGTTCCAGAAGCAAGGTGGGCATCAAACAAAAATGTTGCTAGCAATAATACTGTTTTAACTGTGTGAGACGTAGATAATGATATTAAATATGCCAATTGGCTCTGAACGTGATTTTGAAAGCCCATGTGATTCTTCTGATTGCCCACAAAATAATAATAATAATAATAATAATAATAATAATAACTGCAGTTAGAGTTTTCCCCATTTGTCTGGAGTGAAGCTCGATCGACCAGGTGAAAGGACCAAGTTCTAATGAAATCTGAAATATTATTTTAGTTAACTTTTCCTCTAAGTAATGTTTTGTTTATAAACTTCTCCATAGAAGTTTTATTTCTTTAAGAGGCTCACTTAATTGGTATAGAATATCAATGCTATCTCTTGTTGTATGAACAATCAGTTGAAACACTAATAAAACCACTAACTTTGAAATAACACTGTTCAAGGGTTAAAAAATAATAATGATGATAATAATTATGCTATGAAATTAATACATTCATAGACTATGCTACAAAACAATAAAAATGTGAAAAATGAATTATTTGCATACCATCAGTTAAAAAATAAATGAAGTCTATCATGAAAAAGTTATTTTGTTGACATTTTTCTCTTACATTTTGTATGTTTCCCATATAAGCAGTAATCTGCATATTTTCATTCTATTTGCTGCTGTATCTTTCACTGTGTTCATCAGAAAAAGCTCCCAATTATCCAGAAAAAAAAGCCCAACTGAGAATGTGGGAAGTACAAATTTAGAGACATATTGCATCCCGATGCCTTAACCCGTTGGGGACGAGTGACGTGTATACATGCCGCAATAAGATGCTCAGAATCCTCAATTATTCACACCAGTTATTTTTTTACTGTAAGCTTTGCCTCATTAAATCATAGCATTTCTGCGATTCAATTAGGTGAAAATTTCTGTTTTGAAAAGCCGGTGGTAAAAGATTAAAAATTCTGTAAATGACGCTCGTTGCGAAGGGGTTAAATGAGGAGAGTAGATTCTCCAAACAACTCTCTATTTTTTTTTTTTTTTAATATATGTATAATTTTGAGACTGTTTCCCAAACAATTTTTACATACTTTTTCGAAAGCATCCCATGCTACTTTCTCGACAGCATTCAGTTTATTTTTGAAGCAGGATCTTGAAATAGTTGTTCCATTTGAGGTCCAACAATTTTTTAGGTAGATTTCGTAAGAAATACTACTTATTACATTCTCCCTAAGTTTGAATTTTTGCAGATCTATGCCGATCATAACTCCCAGAACCCAAAACCACCCTCACAGTTCAAAACTTTATATCTATCTATCTATGTAATTTTTTTATGGACACGATAACTCGAATAAATCTTCACAAATCTCTTCCAAACTGATACATAAAATCAAGGGGCATAAAATCTCGGTCAAGTTCGTTAATGGACAAAACCAAACCAAGGGGGGATGAAATGGGGGGGGGGCTTTTTGTGAAAACAGAAAAAACCCATAATTTCTTAATTATGATACGTATCAAATCCGTTTAATGTTATTACTACTTCTAGGAAAAAGGCCGAAAATTTATGTATGACAGATTTTTGATATTAAAAATGGCTCCAGGTGGAGGGAGGGGGTGGGGGTTAGAAGAAAAATATTCATAACTTCGCCCATTCCCAAGATATCAAATCCGATTAAATTTATTGTAAATCTCTTTTAAATTATCTACAACTTTTATATTGACAAGTTTTTTATAGGACCAACTCTTATAACAAAAAAAAAATTAAAAACAAAAAAAATCCCTGCTGGCTCGGCCTACAAGCAGACGTGAAAACAGAAAAAACCAATAACTTCTTAATTTTTATACATATCAAATCCGTTTAAAGTTATTATTACTTCTAGGAAAAAGGGCCAAAAATTTATGTATGACAGATTTTTGATATTAAAAATGGGGGTTGAAATAGGAGTTTCAGATGAAAAAAATTCATAACTTCGTCAATTCCAAAGATATCAAATCCGCTTAAATTTATTATAAATCTTCTTAATATTATATACAACTTTTATATTGACAACTTTTTTATAGGACCAACTTTTACGGTAAAAAAAATTAAAAACAAAAAAATCCCTGCTGGCTCCACCTACAGGCAGAGGTATATTTCGAAGTGGGTGATCCCAACTGCCACATCATGGCAAATAGGTCTTTCTTCTGCAATTCCCAATAAACAGGTGCCCCACGGTCTGCGTCTTTGAAATCTACCTGTGCCTGTAGGCTGAGCCTTTAGGGATTTTTTTTATTTTGGCCTTGCTTTTCATGCCTGAAAATTTGTGTATCGAATATTCCTTCACTGTCTTTATTCATTGCTTTAACAAATTTCTTAATGATGTTTTATGATGAACATTTTATATAAAGAGGAGGTAAATATATTTTTTATATTAAACAATATACTCTACATATCCACCTCAACAGTGACACTAACAAAGAAAAATTAGTATGTGATGGAGCAATTTGATTGCCATGTTTGAACATTGTATTGTTAAACCTGTTGGAAAAAAGTCATTATGTTTAAGAGGAGTATTTTGATGTCAACAAGCGTAATATACAGAATATCAAAGAAAATTTTTAAATTGAAACTAGTCAATTCTTTTTATATAAAGGGTACAGCTGAGATTTTTGAAAGACTTTTCCTTTTCCAACTAAAGCAATTCAGCATTTTTTAATTGGTTTTATTATTGGTGGTAAAGAAAATGGGATTTGGGAAAGTTAACATTAACCTTTTAAATACAGTAAAACTTTGATTACTTGTCGGTCATAGAACCATCGCTGTGACAGATAAGAGAATTGTACAGATAATGGAAATGTGTCTGCCTCCCTCCCTCCCTCTCTCTCACACACACGCATGCATATCCACAATTGGGATGATGAAACACAAAAATTAAATTTTAATGCAGGATTTTTTTATATCATATACATACTAATCAAGATTAGAATTGTAAATTGATTATACTTATATAGCTCCTTAGCTCTCATATTAGTACATTATATAAAGGAACCATTCAGTGCAGTTAGAAAGCATTCAGAAGCTTTCTCCAATATGCTTATAGAATCATTTTCCAGTTAATATTCATCAGTAAAAATCAACATATAATGACAAAATGTTTTATTATCTGTCTGTCATGTTTTATTTCTAGTGACTGAGGAATAAATAGTAAGTGGCAGTTAAATGAGTGATCGATAATAGAATTTTTAGTGTGTTTTCTGAAAGAGCATTTTTACTATTTTTGAGGCAGGAACAGGCATCGCCAGGTCAATTTGTTAGCCTTAAGTTAACCAAGTCAATTGTTAACCTAAAATTTGTCAGTCATATTTTGATAGTTTTCTAGGATGTACCTGTAAAATGCGAGTAAATATAAACACTGTTCATGTTCAGTTATTCTCATAATGTTAAACAGCTGCATGCTTGCCAACCTCACATAAAACTGCTTAATTTCACCCAAGTCGAATAATCACATTTTTAATTAACAAATTTATTTAATTAAATGTATCTACATAGCACATATTTTGTTTTATTTCTTAAGTAAAATTATTTGACTTTAATCAAATTGAACAGTTTTACGCAAGGTTGGCAAGTACGGATTTAAATTTATTTTAATTTAACAGTAAATAATTATAATAGATTTTATAATTATTTACTGTATAGTCATCTTATGTATACCATTTCTGCATATATTGTAAAAATAAAATATATTTCATGAAAATATATTTTGCTTTATTCATTTATTTGTTTTTATCTCTTTTAGCATCCTGAACAAGTATTCAAGTATGTGGATACATTAGAATCTCTGCTGTTCACAAGTGATATTGATCATCATATTTTATCTGTATTTCAGCAATTTTGTGCTTTAAAAGCATAATTTGTGGACTGAAAAAGAAAAAACATTTTATTTGTATACCATCCATCATTTTCATATATAAACATATTTTCACTCAAAATACTTGTTCTATCTCATTGATTTTTATTTTAGGAATGGGGAGGAATTATCAACCATATCAGTTGCATTAAAACTCTTGCAAAATATTGGGTACTAAACTTGCTTAATTTTAAAGGATTGACAACGGATGGCGTAAACTGTAAATAGCAACAGTAAATGTCTGATGTTATGACAGTCAATGACATATGAAAACGCTGTCATTAGGCTTTAAGAATCAGTATATTTGATTTATTTGAAGTGTAAACAACAGATGTGCTTTGTACATTGAAAATGCAATGTGCGGGAAGCATTACATTTATATTTCCATTTTAAAAAATCTGCAGCTACAAGTTTCCATTTACTGACTGAAGCTTATGGGGATTGTGCTCCATCGATTTGGAATTGGATAACAAGAAGCACCCTAGCCATCCGAAAAAGTTTGCAGACTTAGAATTGGAGGTATCGCTGGATGCAGATCAATATTAAACACTTTACGGCCGTCTCGAAATGTTTTAAGTTAATGAAAGTGGTTCAAATGAAAGGAAATTGGGTGTCATACGAATTGAGGCCTAGGGACATCGAAAGACGTTTTTGTACATGTGAGCTGCTGCTTCAAAGGCAAAGAAGGATGGATTTTTGGCATCGTATTCTTACTGGGGATGAAAAATGGATACATAATGCCAAGCACAAAAAAATCATAATGCCATCCTGCCCAACCATTCACATCAATAACAAAGCCAAATATCCATCATTTGAAGGTAACACTCTGTATTTGGTGGGATCAGAAGGAGGTCATCTATTCAGAGCTATTTAAAACTAGTCAAACCATTACTGGGGATCATTACCAAAAACAACTTGTAAAGCAGAACCATGAATTGAAATCAAAACGACCGGAATACGCCAGAAGACACAAGGTGATTTTTCCAGCACAACAACAATCAGCCCAATACCTCAAGTACAGTAAAGGAAACACTAGAGATGCTTGGATGGGATGTGCTACCCTCACCGCCTTATTCCCAGGCCTTGCTCCTTTGGATTACCACTTGTTTTGATCCATGCAAAATCACCTTTCTTAATAATGCTTTAGTTCCTTTGAAGATGTCCAAAAATGGCTCAATTCATGGATAGTCTCAAAAGACAAGCCATTCTTCCACCGAGGAATCAGTCTTTTACCGGAAAGATGGGAAAAGGTGTAATATGTAATATAATATCGCAGAATTTCGATTTCTAACATTAAGGTTTTCATTATTATATAAACAAAATTTTCATTCTAAACTCAAAATACATATTTAACATTAGCTGCAAAACTTTTTTTTTCCCAATCTTTATCTGAACATTTGGAATACTAGTACTAAATTTTGCAAAGTTTGATGCTAGATAATGATATTTTGAATATAATATTTGTTTAATTGCCAGTCTCCTCCTCCCCATAAAACTGGCCCGTACCTCTCCACTAACTCTTGGTTTCTAGTAGATTCCCAGGCCTTCAAAATTGGATTACTAACAGATTACAGAGCTTTCAAATTTGGGTATTTAAGGTTCCTGAGCCAACAAAATTTGGATATCTAAGGTAGCCATTGACAGCAAAACTTTTTTTCACAATCTTTATCCGAAAAATTAGACTACTAGTACTAAATTTTGCAAAGTTCGATGCTAGAGAATGAGATTATGAATATAATATATTTTTAATTGCCAGTCTCCTCCTCCCCATAAAACTGGTCCGTACCTCCCCGCTAGACCTGGGCGATATCTCAATTTCAATATTGAGATATATTGTGATATCGAGGGGGGGTTCAGTTCTGTTCGGCTTTATACAAAAGTGAAGCAGGGTGAGCGCTGAAATCGCTAAAATCAAACTGATGGGAAATAGGCAAAATATTTGGTTAAAATTTAGATATATTTAAAAAATATTGTTCTTAGCGATGAATTAAAATTTCGCCTTTTAGGGACCGTAGCTACTAAAACCTCATCTGGCACCAAAAATAGAATTTTTAAATACCACCATATTCCATTATTAGAGTGATTACTATAAATAATGTCTTTTAGAGACCATTACTGGCATAAAAAAGAAATATCTATGAATAGCATAAAATAAGTTTATTACTCGCCAATTTGCACTTTATGCATTTTTAGCTTCTTATGAAATGGAACAAAGGAATGAGACTGGTTATTGCAAAAATTCAAACAAATATTTTCGGTTTGCTAGTTGTAATTATTGGTTAGCTACACCCCTTCCTTCACTAAATTTATAATATAATAAACTTAACAGCATATCATATATTCTAATATGAGCAAATCTTGTGTGTGTGTGTGTGTGTGGTTATATATATATATGCAAATTTTATCTTAAAAACGGGCTCTAAAGATTTTGACGAAATTTTGTATTCTACCGTTTTGGGGCACCAGAAAATCATTGAGCTAGGTCACGTGTTCGAGAAAATTCGATTAGTGGGTCATTTTGGGTCAGGGTCAAGCTAATTCTATCTAAAAAACGGTTCAAACAATTTTGACTAAATTTTGTATCTTGCCATTTTCGGGCACGAGAAGACTATTGGGCTACGTCACATGTTCAAGAACTTTCGATTAATGGGTCATTTTTGGGTCAACCCGGGTCACGTTAATTTTATCTAAAAAACGGCTCTAACGATTTTGATTAAATTTTGTATCCTACGAGTTTTGGGCATGACAAAATCATTGCGCCAGGTCACATGTCCGAGAAATTCGATTAGTGGGTCATTTTTGAGTCACTGTGGATCAAGCTAATTTTATCTAAAAAATGGCTCAGACTATTTACACTAAATTTTGCATCCTATGGTTTTCGGGCACAAGAAGACTGTTGGGCTAGGTCGTTTGAGAAAATTCAATTAGTGGGTCATTATGGGTCAAGCTAATTTTATCTAAAAAATGCCTCAGTCTATTTACACTAAATTTTGCCTCCTATTGTTTTTGGGCACGAGAAGACTGTTGGGCTAGGTCACATGTTCGAGAAAATTTGATTAATGGGTCATTTTGGTCATGGGTCATGATATCTGAACTCAAAGCTAATTTTGACCGAACATAGCTCTGTCTTCTGTGCTCGTATTACATTAAAACAATCAGCAATTTCTTGTACTGATATATTCAAGATCCCAAATAACCGAAATAAACACTTCAGAGAAACATTATCTATCATGTAAGATATCTAAACAGAATTTATTTTACTTTAGCATTACAGTCAGTGATGAATTCAGAGGTGACACTGAGCCCCACCCCCTAGAGTTCCCACATTTTCCATAAATTAATATCCTGAAGGTGCAACCCCCTCCCCCTCTGAATACCATAATACCATGAATGCCAACGAAACACCGGGAGGTGCAAGATATTGAAACAGGTGTGCTACTAGTCCGCATCATGCAATACAGAAATTTAACAAATAAAAATATCAATCTCTCTCTTTTTTTTTTTTTTATCTCTTTTTCGTCAGGGAAGATAATTTTTCAACACATAAACACAAAATAAAATAATTAAAAACTTGTGTTGTATGAAAGTTTCAGCAAGGCATATCCCCCTGATGCAAATTTCTTAGTATTTTCTTCTGTTTGTGCATAATTAATCATGCCACTTGGAGATAAGTATTTTTTTTTCCACATCAAAATTCACAGAATTAAATTTCAAAACTCAGGAAGGGGCAATTGTCCTCCCTTCCTGGAGCCCATGATAATGCACCTCCCCCCCCCCCCCCCTTCATGATTACAACTTATAATCATGAAGAAATATATCTTTTTCTTGTTTGCTGCACCCTCGCGTAAACTGTTTTTTAATATCTCATTTGTAGGGGGAATCGGTTTAAAAATAGGGAAAAAACATTTCAACTCACTTTATTCTATTAAGATTGAACACTGTGTTAAAATTGCATAATATTCATTTCCACTGTTGCAAATAAAATATATAATAATGCGTAATGGTTTTGAAAATTTAAATGCAAAATTACCACCGAACGATGCGGAATTCAACGCATGCGCTAGCAGTTTTAAGTTTGCACCGTTAATACCATAAAAACAATATATCATTCACTATTGTTGGTTGCTGGCAAAAACCATAAATAAGCATCTACGATATTTATTGCCCGTCGCATAAATACCGAAAATATCACCCTTTCCTCTTTTCAAAAACCTTTTCTGCTGCGAGAATTCAAACAGTTAGTATTCATGAATACTGCACCCAAGGAACTGCTGTTTAATATCGCGGTTTAGACTGGGAGAATTCACATTGTTAGTATTCATGAACACTCGAAGACTAGGAAGCAGTGTTTAATATTGCTGCGGGCTCTTCAGCATGCAGACGCACAGGAACTTCTATCTTTATTATTATGTATACCAGGAGTTTTCATTCAGCGGCATGAGTCCTGCAATGCCTATTTCTATGACCCATGAAGTGTTTTGCATGAATTAAATTTTTCCGTATTAAAGATTTTTTTCAAAAAACTAATTTTTCGGAAAATTGAAATGAAAATAAAATTTCTTACAACTTCAATAATTCTTTTTTACTATACTACATTTAAATAATATACTTTCCTGTTCATGTGAACTCTGTATTATTTTATCTTACTACAACATTTGTTTTTTGTTACAAAAACTGATTTTTCGCTGCTATAAAAATGAATTTGGCAACTACAAAATTAGTTTTTTTTTTTTTGCTGCTACGAAAAATGCTACATATTTTTTTGAGTGAGTGTGAACTGTGTACCTTATTTCTAGAGATCACCTCCTGTATAGTTATATTTTTTTTCTAATTGCCTATCAATTGAAAAACTATACTAACATTTTATACAAACATTTTTTGCTTTGCCTCTATTTTAAAAAAATGGCTGAGGCATAGTAGTTTGAAATTCTAGAATGACTGATTTTTCCATAATCAGTTTCATTTACGAATTTTAGAAAATGTGGTTTCTCACAAATTTACTTTCATCATTGTAACTATTGTCGCTACCCTCATACACTTAAAACTGCATAGTCATATCAGTTATTGATAGTTGATGGTTGATGAATAACTATCAACAGCATTAATTGTTGACATATTATAAACAGTGTCAAATTCGTGCCAAGCTTAGCAATACTTGGCAAAATATCACCAAGTTTGGCTACAAAAATTGTCAATTTGGCAATAGCTGACTAATTTTTTGAAATTCTCATTCAAATTTAGTATTGATGAAAACTAACTGGGAATCTTCTATAATCAAGTTCTATATGCATTTTACCTTCGTGTGTTTGAGCAAAATTAGCTGAATTCTTAAAAACAAGGAATAGAGTAACTAGCTTTTCCTAACAGTACATGTTACAAGGACATTTTTAATTTGTATTGTTCTACTGCTTTCACTTACTAAAATTTCACAATCTAAAGCAGTCATTTCTTATTGTGGTATTTACCTGTTATAGGGGCCATGGCACAATCCAGACTTTAAAAAGTGCCCTTTATTGCCAAAGGAGATAAACAGCTATTACACTTGTTCAAGAAAATTGCTTCGGATTACATGCGTTAGATAAATTATGTATAATGTCGGATAAATTGTATAAATAAATTGCAAAATATAGTTAAATAAATTGTATAAATATTGAAAGAAATTGCTTCTGTGTATGAAACGATAAATAGGTTGCCAGAAAGTATGAGTAAAAAAAAACATGTCCTTCTCTTGCCAAGACTATTTTTTCTATATAGCCAAGGCCCTTTTATAAACAGGGGAGTATCATTATTGTTTCACATTTATGTAAAGTCACTCATTTGACTGAATTTATGTATCATTTGCCAATAATTTTGACTGTCTGAAATTGATTTTTTGAAATCGTGTTTTTTTTTATTATTAAACTAAATTTTTAAATCATAAAATAAAAGAATAAATAAATTCAGATTAAATTATTTATTAAGTACAATGTGCATATTCTCTCAAATGATTCATATACAGGGTGTTTACTCTCGACGGTGTTCAATGGCTATTTCCTAAACCATTAGTCATAGACATTTAGTTCCAATTACAAAAATATTTTAAATGAGGTAAACAATTATTTTAAAAGTTTTTTGGATCATTAAAAACATTTTTTAAAAAGTTACGAAATTAAATTTTTTATACAGTCCCTTGGGTTCTACAAGTGATATTTTATTAAAAAAATTCTATTACACTAACAAGTCAGACAAAAAAAAGTCCCATTTGTCTAATACTAAAATTGACTGAGTTATGAAACTTTGAATTCCATGACTTATACCAGTTTCTACATCTAACTAAACACAGATAAGTTGGGCCAAGCTTTGAGGGATCGTACACAAAGTGCTTAAAGTATTAGAAGGAATTATTTCACGGGTACATTTCTGCATTGCAGCCATTGGAAGTCATTTCGAGAAAGTTTTAAGATAACTTTAATTTTTATTAATTAAGTTTTAGATTAGATTATCTAATAGCATTTTAAAATATGCATCATTTTCTAAACATTTTTATTTTGAGACTGTTGCTTTGCATCATTTCAATTTTTAAAAAAATCAGTCAATTTTTTTTCTCTTATGTTTTTAGTATTTTTAGTACAAGTTATACATTTTTCTTTAATATACCAAAATGAAAATAGATTTGAAATTTATATTGTAATGTTAATTTTACACTCAACTATTATTATTATTATTTTGTTATCTGAAGATTATTTATATTTCTAGTAAATTTGTGAATGACCCCTATTTCGCGGCAAAAAATATACTTCAACTTTAAACAGCTATTACTCGGTCAGGTTTAATCACAGAATAATGGGACTTTTTTGTCTTACTTCTTAATGTAATGAGATATTTTTACTAAATATAACTTATAAGACCTGGGGAGTGTATAAAAATTTAAATTTCGTAAGTTTTTAAAAAAGGTTTTCATTGACCCAAATCGCTTTTAAAATACTTCTTTACCTCATTTAAATTGTTTTTGTAATTGGAACTATATGTCTGAGACTTACGGTTGAGGAATTAGCCATTGGGCACCATTGAGAGTGGATCCCCTGTATATACAATTTATTCAAACTCAGAAAATCTGCATTAATCCCAATGCACCTTCAAAGTCCACATTATTTTTTGTTCCATAATTCTTTTAAAAAATCACTGCATGCAAGTTTAGCTTGATCCGTTGGCTTCTTGGTGAACTAATGAATGTGTTGCTATTTCATTAACACTTGCTGCTATAACCAGATGCATTTTGTGACTTTCCAAACTTAATCGTGACACTTCATTGTTGCCTCAGTTTTGTATTTAACATAACTTGTAAGGAGTGTGTGGTACATTAAAATTGCATTATACAGTAGATTCCTGTTAATAAAGTGGCTGTCCCAAATATCAGAAGTAAATTTAATGATACGTTTTCATTATGTTCTTTACATTTTCCCCCAGATAACTGAAATCTACTGTATTTGTCTTATTTAGAAGCTAAATGTGGAAAAACAATTGAAAAAAAAAATGAAAAACTGGAGTGACTCCCTTTGATTTTCTAATCATAGTTGTACGTTGTTTTGTTTTTTTAAATCCTGATGTACGTACCTTAAACTGGAAAAAAAAATATTACATTTCCAACTGAACCAAAGGGACTTTTGCATATTAATATTGTTGTTCAAAATATGTTGAGTAAAAGGAAGTTGATACCGATTTCGTACTTTGAACCAGAAATTTTAATTATTAAATGGAATCAAGTGGGTAGCACATAGAAACAAGGCAAATTATTATTATATTTTATTAAGTACATTTTCTGGTTTCAGATATGTTTTTTGACTTAGAAAAATACCGGGAAGTTGTTAGCTAAGCTGATTTAATATTCACTGGCCATTTTTGCTACATTTGCATAATCATTTAGTTCACAACTTAAATTAGTTCAAATTCCACTGGTGAAAGTTGTCCTAAAAATTCTAGGGAGGTACAAATTGTCAATAATAATAATAATTAACGAGCAAAAAAAAATCACAAAAAAAGTTATCCCTATTATTCCCAGCAAAGTTTTAAATTCTGAGACTCTCTTGGTTTCAGGTGCCACTTCATTTGTATTCATATGATTGTTTGATCAAATCGTCTTAATTGCATAACTTAGCAGTCTCGGAAATACTTGGAAGGTATTTACTGATATGAAAGTTAATTCTCATGACCGATTGTTTACCATTATACTGGTGCTTTTCAATTTTTTTGTCAAATGGATCAATAAATTACAAAATACCTTCATTATTCAATACATTTTTAAGGATTTTTCCCTAACGCAGTATTCCAGGAGACAGTATCATAATTTTTGCAACACATTTTAGCGTTGCTGATCTTGGTGTATATTATTGATTAGATAGTATATGTAAAGAAATTGCCAGTCAGCTGGCACAACAGCAGGAACTGCTGGCATGTCAACACATCACACAGTCCCAATGCAAAAAGAAATGAATGGCATCCCAATTATTAATGTCTCCCAACTTGATGGCAATCTTTCTTAATCAGGATACCATTCATTCCATTTTGCAGCGTGTTATGTGATTTTGGTACGACAACATCCCCGCTGGAGTGCCAGCTGACAGACAGTTTCATTATCTGTATTTAATCTATCGTATACACAAAAATCAGCTACGCTAAAAGTGGTAAGAAGAATTATGATGCTGCCTATTGGACTACGTGTTAAGAAGAAGAAAATTATCTTTAAAATGTATTGAATAATGATTTTTTTATTATTATTTTTTGAGGCATAAGACTTGTCCGTATGTGAAATATCAAAATGTAATAAAAAAAAAATTCAGATTTTACAATAGATACAAAATGATTTGAAGTGGCACCCTTAAGCCTCTCTACTTCGTCAAAGTGGAGTCTCGGTCAGAGAGGTCCCCCACCCCCCTACAGCAGAACTGACCAATTGACTGTCTCAAGCTTTGATATTTATCTAATGGTGGTGTGACAAAAAATATTTAAAATTCCTGAAAATAAATCAATAATATTTTGGAAGATCCTTAAATTCAATACCACGATTTAATGTGCAATTAATATAAAACGTACAAAAAATTTTACTAATTCTGCATGGTTTTGGGTTATTTATATTCCCTTTTGCACTGTTTCCGTAATAAAAATGAAACATTTTTGCTATATTATCCATGACTGCTTATATAAAAGTTGTTTAAATTTAAAAAAAAATGTTTTATAGAACTTTTACAGATTAGAAGTTCAATTTATCATCAGATGATCATGCACGTTCATACTAAAACTTTCTTTTAAAATCATCTGCACATGAAACGATGTTTTACAAAATATTATAACTGAATATCATAAAACGTAGATTTCGTTACATTTTTCATTAAATTTCCAAGTTTTTCCATCTCAAAAATGCGAGATTTTTGTCTTAAACTCAAAATAAATACTTGAGACTTAATCACCTGAATAAGACTGTCACATTAGTTCTTATTAACATCATCTTTTATTCTGTGCTTATGAGCGAAGTTCGATGCTAGAGAATGTGACTAGTGATATTTTCCCAATTAAAATGTATTTGTAACACTAACTTTTTTGGCAATACATAAACTATACTCTGTCAATCTATTTTTTAAAGTAGCTGCTAGTTAGAGCTGATTTCTATTTTTTTGAGAAACTTAAAAATGTAATGAAGAAACTTGATGAATTGGCCAGCTGTGCTTCTTTTTCACGCGCGCGAAGCTAAATATAACATTATAACTTCCCATTTTAAAAAAAAAAAAAAAAAAAAAAAAAACTTTCCCAATTACAATAATTTGTAAATAATTATGAGTATCAATTTCTCATAAAAACAAGTGAACTATGAGAAATTGATTTCTCCCTTCCCCCCCCCCCCCCAAAAAAAAAGGATGTCAATACTTCAACAATATTGAACAGATGGGTGAAGCCCGATGGTGGTGGGCTGTACGGATGGAACTGCCAGATTATTACCCGATGACGGTGGGCTGTAGAGATGTTTAAGGGAAAGAGCAACCACATAATAACCCGATGACAGTGGGTTATATGAGGTTAGGGAAGGGGAGCCACATTACAACCCGATGGTGGTGGGCTGTACGATGTTAGAGAGAGAAGCCAGATTTCAAAACCGAAGATTTATTTGCGAAGTTTTAAATTGCTAACACTATTTATTTTTTGTTTTGCTTTTTAGTTGTCTTTTGTGTGTTTTTGTTTTATTTTTTATCGTTTTTGTTTTGTTTTTTATTTGTTTTTATTTTGTTTGTGTTTGTTTTTATTTTATTTGTTTTGTTTTGTTTTTATTTTATTTGTTTTTATTTTATTTTTATTGGGTTTTTTTGTTGTTGTTTCTGTTTGTTTTTGATTTTATTTGTTTGTTTTTAATTTCTGTTATCTGTTTTATTGTCACTTTTGTACTATTGTAACTGGAATTAATTTAAATATTAAGGTGCCAAATAGTTAGTTTTATCATGTATTTATATATACTTAAAAAGACTACATGCATACTTAGAAAAAGTAATTTATATATATGAAAATGGCCAAATGAATTAATTTAAAAATGGATACTTCAAAACTCTTTAAAAAAATTTAGTATATACAGAAAGGGCCGCTTAAGTAATGAATCATATATATAAACTAAATCATAATATAATAATATAAATATCAAATAAGAAAAAAGATGCTATGAGGCCGACAAAAACTATTAACCATTCGAAAAGCAAATTTAGAAAGATACATGCAAGCCCACTAACCAGCATTCATATGAGACAATATGTGTTACTTATTTTAAAAATATCTAACTTATGCTAAATCATATTTTTTTTTATTTACTTTAACAGTTGATTATGCTATACTGTCTTTATATTTTAACTTTATCCTGTAAAATAAAGTTTTCTTTTCATCCTAAAAATAACTCTTATTTTTAAAAGAAAAAATGGTGTACAAAAGATGTCAAAGTATCACAAAGAGAGAGAAAAAAAAAAAAGATCATCGCATTTGGCTATAGAAAATTTTCAACTTAATAATTCTGGCATCCTTATAGCGGAAAAATACCAACTTGACTTCCTAATAACTCACTGCTCTGTAGCTAAGTTTTTTTTTTAATTAAATATATTACTATCATCAAACAATCTTTATGCAAGCTGTTCTGTTAATAGAGAGAAAAAAGTTGTAAAGTCATTCCTAAAAAACACAGTGTCTTTCAAGCGACTAATGGACTTACATGTATATATTTTTAGAAATTAAAATGATTTCAAATATTTCAAAAATAGACCGAAAATTTAAAAATGCATTAAAACCGATTTTTAAATACAGTTGATAAAAAAATTGCAACCTTTGACATGAGATTATATAGGGATTAATGATTGCAATCTTTAAATTTTACTGTATTAAAACTCGGCCTCGTAGCAACAACAGCAAAAGGCCAGGGCCTTTCGCCACCAACTTACCTTCGACTTCTTCCACCAACTCTGGGATGGTTGGGGAGAAGCCGTACTTACTTCAGCTCCTTCTTGAGCTGGTTCATCCTCAGCTGCTTCCTCCTCAGCTTCTTCCTCCTCCGCAGCTACTTCTTCTTGATGGTACTCCAGGTCGATGCCGTCGTAGGCACTCCACGATGCCGCTCGACCTAAATAGAAATACGGATTAGGGCACCATTCATCAATGCTAACCTCCATACATACCTGATCATACTGGTGAGGAGCGAAGAAGGACTGGAACGAAACAGCGGTTGACACAGCCATGGCAAGATCAATTTCAGCAAACAACTGTGGAGCAAGGAGAGAAATTGATTAGAAATGATATTCAAATTTGATGCTTCTGTATTATTGTATTTGTTTTCTCTAATAATGATCATACAAATAATTGATTGTTTTATTGAATACCAGCTTCGTCCCGGCTTCGCACAGGTGGACAATGTGTCGACTACAATGTAGGGTACAGATGAGTAGATAATTTAAAAAAAAAAAATTCTAAATCTAATAAAAGCGGGAGTGAGACAAAATTGCACTAATTACAAATTTTAAACTTTAAATAAAAGTTTGTAAAAATGTGATTTTGTTTTCTATTTATGTACATAATGAAACTGATAAATTAATTTTAATATAGCAGAACCACTTGGCTTCGCCGAGTTAACCTTGGCCTTCCGGGTAACCTAAGCAAAAATGTAACATCCTAAAAATACGCCGATCACAATAATGCAATCGCGTCCATGAACCGTCAAAATGACAATCAGAAAAAAATCTTATGTTATTTTGACGCAATCATACTAAATCCCTCATCTTTATAAATAACTTTTTTTTAAAATTCCTTTTCAAAAATGTCTTATGCAAAATATCTAATCAAAAATCAGCAATAGTTGTCTTATTCGTCTAATCTTCCATAATCGGGTTCATATCCGATGTTTAACGCCCTTAGTGGGTGAATTTCTAAAATCGCTCAAATACGTGTTTAACTATCTTTTTAGTAGCTTTGTTTTCCTGAATTTCATGCTCCTATATAAAAATGCGAAAACTATCATTTGTTACGTTAAAGTACAATTTCCAACTTCTTTTTTTTTTACTTAGTTTTTGTATGTAAACATGGAATTTTGTAATCGATTTTTAACTCCCTTTCTGATAGTCTAGAACAGCCCTACTCAACATTTTTTTCTCGCGGGCCGCAAACATATGTTTGAGACGCTAGGCGGGCCGCAACACACTTATATAACAATGTAAAAAATAGGTTATTAAAATAAGTGCAATAACAAAAGTAGTATAAAAAATCAATGTAATGATGTTAGTGTAATCAGTAGGATTCGACGTTTGTCAGCGAAGATATGTTATAAAAAAATTAACACCACTATTTACATATAGTTTGTTCCTGATTTGTTTTGAAAATAGTGTAGAAATATGCCTCAAATATTATTGTTTGTAAATAGTGGTGTAAAACTTTTTACTGCCAATTTTTTCGCGTAATAAACGTTTGATCCTGATAAGCATTATTAGCTATATGGTAAATATAAAACGTAATATAATAACATTGCAGTATTTCCAAGTTCTACGTTTAAAAAAATTAGAAGGTTTTCTTTAATAAATCAGTCTTTTGCTCAATACAAAATGTTTTTACTGTTTTTTTTTATAATGTTGTTTAATATAGCGCAAATTTAATTAATTTGGAATAATGTTTGATCGGTGAAAGATAAAAAAAATGTGTGCACCACTGTAAAGAACTTTTAACTAAGGGAATGGCATTTACGATGTTTTAACATAATTATAAATAACGGGACAGATTTTGTCTTATCGTGAAAATATATGAAAGAAAAGTGAAAGTCTTAACGTTTCATGCACATCTCAATTTTATATATAGAAATTAATGATTATGTGTCTCGGGCCACATGCGGCCCGCGGGCTGCAGGTTGAGTATGGCTGGTTATTATGGTTAACCATAAAAATTATGTGCAAAGATGTATTTCCGATGACAATACAACATTTTTATTTTTTTTTCTCCTTAGAACTTAATTATAAATTATTAATTTATTTTTGATGCATTTTTCCATCAGCCCGCCACAGATGATCAATCGCCAAATACTCTTTAGGGTTCAATTGTATATGGAGTTACAACAACAGTGGATTTAATGATGCGCCAAAACCACGCTCGCCAAAAAAAAGACTAACTATGGCCGTGAAGCTGCAACAACGAAGTATTTGAAACAGCATCAAAGAGAAAATATGTATAAACTAGTATTGTGCTAAAAAAAAAAAAACAGAGTGAAATGTTTCCTAAAAAAAAAACACCCTAATACTTCATCAAATATTTCACTAAAGTAAATTTCTTTGTTTTGTTCTGTTTTTATGCACCATTTAGAATAATTAAAATAGTTAAAAAATACCCAAGTGCTTATTTAGTTTTAAAATAGTTTAAACTAACAATTGCAGAATTCTGGAAAAACATGAACTTCATTTTTACAGATTTTCTTGTTATAATCGAATTTTAGAATGATCTACACAAATTTTTAATTGTTTTTATGTTAAACCCTTAATATGTAAATAAAAAGCTTCGTTTTCAGCTAATTATGTCAGGTGTGGGTTTTTTTCAGTTAACATGGGTTATGTTTTGGAAAGTTTTTTCAAATTCTTGCTTAACTGGCTGCCACTTTGTAATAAAGTGATAAAATGAAGTAAAAATTTAGCCATGTTTACTTTTTTTGAATTCTTTATTAGACTTTATATAGAGAAAATTTCAAAAAATAGGTTTTTTTTAGAGGACAGCACAGTATGTTGTGGCTATCACAAAACTTTCTTCTATATAAATCAAATCGTCTGCAACAAAAATCAAGTGACAATCTATTCGTTTTTGAGATATAGCTATCGGGTAAAAGATAGCATAAAAGCGACACCTGTTGGGCGGTAATATACTCAAATGTAATAAGAATCGATTTATATCAAGGTCTAACAGAAAAGCATTCAAGTTTGGTGAAATTCTGTGTAATTCCTGAGACATGAAATCGTGAAAAATGCAGCATAGCAGAGCCACCTGTTGGGCGATTTACACCAAAACCTAATCAGCACCAATTTATGTCAAAGTCTAACTGAATCTGACATTTCATTAAATTCGGTGCATTAGTTTTTGAGATAGAACGCCCCTAAAAATTGTGTCACATATAGGCACAGATAAATAGATATTTTCTAAAAACAGTTGTGTTCGGGGCCTTCCTGTCGAAAACCTTTCGAAATTTTTCATGAATCCTGTACTTTCTTCTAAAGTTAGAGATTATAAAAATAAAGAGAGTAATATATTTTTTTAGAAAATACGTTTTGATCAATTAATAGTGTCATGTTAAATAAATTATGATTATACGTTGAGAAAGCAATGTAGAAATCCAAAAAAGATAGTTCAGATGTTTTTTTTTATTTATTTCCCGTTACCATATCTTAAAAAAGGAACAGAGCAAAAATTGTAATTTTTTTAATAGATTCACTAGTCCGCGCTTTCGTCCAAACGTAAAAAAAGAGGTGAATTTTCTATAATCAGGTTCGATGCTCACGCAAAATTAATGTATTGTAAGGGATTTTTTTTTTTTGGGGGGGGGGGGTAAAAATCAAGAATTGTAAGCCAGGAAATGAGGCGTGAGTTTCAAGATAAACATGGAATTCTTATAAAAGAGTGTATTGACGGGGGAAAAAAATGTGCCAATTTCAAAACTTTCTTGTATCTCATACAAGTTTCACATACATTAAAAAGGAATTAACCAAAATTTATAACAATTTCTAACTCAATATAAAGTTTTATTAAATTCCGTGCATTAGTTCTTGAGATATAACTATCGCTAAAATCGTGTAAATCCTGAGGAAGTGCCATCTGGTGGGAGATTTACACCAAAACCCAATGAATAACAATTTATGTCAACGTCTAATGGAATTTGAAGTTTGATGGAATTCTGTGCAATAGTTCTTGAGATATAGCTATCGTGAAAATCCTGGAAAAAGTGGCATAGCAGCGCCACCTGTTGAGCTATTTACACCTGAACATAACAAACGTTTATTTATGTCAAGGTCTAACAGAATCTAAAGTTTGATGAAATTCTGTGTATTGGTTCATTGAGATACAGCTATCGTGAAAATTGTAGCATAGCAGCGCCATCTGTTGCGCGATTTAGACCCGAAACTAATTAGCACTCATTTATATCAAGGTCTAACTGAGTCTAAAGTTTTATTAAATTCCGTGCATTAGTTCTTGTATTTGTCAGACTTTCGGAAGTGTTTCTCAGTGTATTAATTATTGTGTATTAATCGGTTTCCTTAACCCGAAATATAGTTTTTTGATGTTGTCAATTCAAGTAAACATTTTCATGTTCCGCAAATATATTTCACAGAGAAGCATGGTATAGATAAACAGCATTTACATTAACATTAACATTAAAATTAATATTATCGTTTTGATCTTGCATGTATAAATTTAGTTACGCAACGCAGCTGAAAATGGTTGATTCAGAATGAATAGCCTCCTAAAAACCTATATTCCGGCTTGAGAAAACTGATTTAATACATTACTAGCTGACCCCCGCCCGGCGTTGCCCGGGCCCGTGAAAAAAAAAATCATGTTTTTATTATTTTATATTTTTAAACCAATTTTGTACAAAATTATATCTGAAGATGGAAAATTCGCGAAAAAAATATTGATATTACTTAGTGATAAAAGCACTCATTTTCTTGTTGTTTTTTTTTTCTCTGTAGGGTGTCGGGTCGTTTCATAGTTTTAAAATAAAAAGTTCTTTCACTCCGAACTCTTTAAAATCTTTATTGGTGATAAATAAAATGATTTTACAGCCCGTGTAAAAATTTCGTGAAAAAATATTGTTATCTAGTTGAAAACGAAATGTTTTCTTCTCGCTTTTTTGTTTGTTTTCGCGTCGGCTCCTTTAACATAGCAATAAAAAAATAGTTCTCATCTTCCGAACTCTCTGATATTTCAATCAGTTATAAATATAACTGTATGCAAGCTCTCTTTAAAAATTTTGCGAAAAAATATGCATATTTAGTAGGGAAAACATGAGTTCTTTAAAAAAAGGCTTTCAACCTCAGAGCAAAAATATATTAGAAGGTTATATTTTCAATGCAATGGTACACCTCCATCCGTTTTCAATCAACCCTTTTCAATCCCCCTAGGCTACACAGGCTAATCAGTCAGGTTTCCCGTTTCTGAGGGGAGAAGCCTTAAAAAAATAAAAACGTTGACGCTGGAAATTTGACAGAATGTGCTTCTCGTTTTAAATACAGGGTGTCCATAATTAAACGACCCTACTTTAAAGTTGTCTACAAACGAAACTATTGGTTAGAAAGTTGTGAAATTTTGTAAAGGACATAATGAAGGAATGGGAATTTGTTTAAGAGAAAAAAAAATAGTTCAAAATTTCGCCGCCATTGGGCGTTTTTTAATGAATTATACATTTACGATGGGTAACAAATTTTATTACAACAAAACATGTTGAACAATACTTTTTTTTCGCTACATGTTTTTAGCATTTCCCAGAACACACTGTGGTCAACTGTGAAACATGCCATCTGACGATTCCAGATGGTAGCTGAAAATGATGGTCGTCATGTGGAACATGTGTTGTTGCAATAAAATATGTAAACTATCGCAAATGTATGCTAAATGTGTAATTAATTAAAAACGCCATCTGGTAGCGAAATTTTGAACTTTTTTTTTTCCGCTTAAACAAATTCCCATTCCTTTATTATGTCCTTCACAAAATTTCACAACTTTCTGACTAATAGTTTCGCCTGTAGACAACTTTAAAGTAGGGTCGTTTAATTATGTACACCCTGTATATAGATAAAATCTAATAATTATTAATGGTGTTAATTTATCATGCGTTTGTCTTCAAAGCACGCGTTTGTTGAACATGAAATGAATAACATCCTAAAAACCTATATTCCGGTTTGAGAAAACTGATTAATAAATAAACTATAAAAACTACTCGGAAAATCAGTGGCTGTAAAATATACTTGGTTTCATTTATAAAAATAAATGTTTCTTTAAATCTCGAAAATATATTAGTTTCCGTGGTTTCTAAAGAAAAAAAGCGCTTTTCGATATCGTGGGTAACTCGGAAGAGGATTATTGTATATTATCGCTCGTGGTTATATTTTATTTTCATAGATTAAGAAACATTTGTCTTTTTTTTTTTAGAGTGTATATCTCTAAATTCTAAATCTAAACCAGTTTAGGAATTAGCATTTGGTCAACGATAAGATAAGACACTGTAAAAAACAAGTTTTGTTCCTTTTGGTATATGCTCCATTCGTCGAATATTCAACAGTGATCACGACTCATGTCACAAAACGCATATACTAATATATAAATAAACAAGTATAAATAAATTATTAAAAAAAAAATCCCTGACGGCTCGGCCTACAGGCACAGGTAGATTTCGAAGACGCAGACCGTGGGGCGCCTATTTGTTGGGAATTGCGGAAGAAATGACCTTTTTGCCATATGCAGCAATTTGAACCGCCCACTTCGAAACCTAACTTGTTTGCAGGCGGAGCCGGCAGGGATTTTTTTTCCCCTATAGGGGTTGGTTTTATAAAAAATTTGTCAATATAAAAGTTTTAGATAATAGTAAGAGGATTTATAATAAATTTAAGCGGATTTGATATCTTATACATTTACGAAGTTATGATTTTTTTTCCTTCTGAAACCCCCCTCCCTCCCCCCCCCCTTTGGAGCCATTTTTAATGATATCAAAAATCTGTTATACATAAATTTTCGGCCCTTTTCCTAAAAGTAATAATAATTTTAAACGGAATCGATACGTATCATAATAATTATAAGACGTTATGGGTTTTTTTCTGTCTTCACAAAAAGCCCCCCCCCCCCCCTGGTTCGATTTTTCCCATTAACGAACTTGACCGAGATTTTATGCCCCTTTATTTTATGTATCAGTTTGGAAGAGATTTGTGAAGAATTATTAGAGTTATCGTGTCCATAAAAAAATGACATAGATAGATAGATATAAAGTTTTGAACTGAGGGTGGTTTTGGGTTCTGGAAGTCATGATCGGTGTAGATATGCAAAATTTTTTCAAAAATTCCAACTTAGTGAGGAATGTAATAGGTAGTATTTCTTACGAAATCTACCTAAAAAAGACAACTTCGAGTCTATTCTGATGCGACATACCTTTTAAACAATTCAACTTATAGTCGGGAAAGCAGCGTCCAATTTTTTGCAATCCATTTCAGTATCGATGATTTTAGTTTATAAGATAGATTAGGTTGTGTAGATATAACAGAACTGCTATTCAGCTATAGCGCACTAGCAATACCACAGCAAAATAGCACAAGACCGCTGTGGAGCGAAATTAATGGTATACCGATTACGGATGTTACCCGTCTAGAGTGGCAATCATCCATAATCGAGATACCATCCATTTCGCTCAGCAGTGGATTGTGCAACATCCTTCGTTGGTTTGTCAACCAGGCTGGCAGATTCATTATCTGTAACATCTATATCAATCAAATATACAAATCATTTACGCGAAAATTTGCTGCAAAAAAAGCACTCTGCCTCCCAGACTATCTATGCTAATAAAAGAAAGTTTTTCTGTATGTATGTGCGTGTGTGTCTGCCTGCGATGGCTAGCGAAAGCTAGCGCACTTAGAAGTCTGAAAATTTAGATGAGGATAATGAAAAACCTCTCCTGATGCATCTGAGTCTCAGAATTTTAATAATTAACCAAGATATTAATTAAAAACTGATCAATAACTCATCTATTTATTTCTTTGCGAGCCGGATTTCAGCACTCGCGCATGCTTGCAACCCGATTTACGGCAGCGAACGAGAATGAAAAATCATTTGAATGAAGAATGCGTTTATTTCACAATTCTGTTTTAAGTTCTATCGACTAAACCATTTCGTTTATTTAAAAACGAAAACATATTCTGAAAGATCGCACTCTTACGTCTCAAATGCTACAGTCAATTCGAAAAAAAAAAATTATGTTAACCTTTTGAAAAAGGGTCGTTTTCCCTCTTACGACAACGCTCCTCAAGAGCGCAATTGCAGAGATACAGACAAACCAAACATATGTTCTGAAAGCCGAAGCCTTCTTCTAATCGACGGTATAATTAGTTTTAAAAAATACGAATTTTAATCCTTTCAAAAATACCGGCGAACGCAGGTCATTTCGCGCCTCACGAGACGATTTTTTTTCTTAGGCTAAAAGTTACTAAACGTTCGTATTTCGACACAAACTTTTTAGAGCATCTCAGTAGACCAGATTTACATCACCTACTACAATTTCGAAACGTTCGGACGAGAAGAAATATTTTTAAAAAAAAGAAAAAAAAATCTGAGAAATTTCGACGAAAACTGATAATAACGGGGTGTTTCAACGCGGTCACGCTCGGCTTCGGGTAATGTTTTCACTATTTAATATGCATATGTTTTCACATAATTTTATAGAGGACTTGGAAACAGTTATTTATAAACGACTAAAATTTCAGAGAGTTCAGACGACAAAAACAATTTTTCTTTTATGTTAACGGATCCGACGCGAAAACCAAAAAAAAAGGAGAAGAAAACATATTTATTTTACAAACAGTAACAATATTTCTGACGTAATTTTTACACGGGTTGTAATACCGTTATATTTATAACCATTAAAAATTTCAAAGGGTTTGGACAACAAAAGCTATTTTTTTAAAAAACTGTGAAACGACCCATGTGAAACAAGTTGGAAATTGTACGTTAAACGTAACAAATTAAGTGCGTTCTTACTACAACTAGTTTTACAATGTAAAACAAAAACCTTCGTAATTATTTCAGTGAAATGAATTATATCGTCTGTTAGGAACGAAATGAGCATGCCTTTCTTTTCTCTTATCACGCATGCCACGTTTACAGATGCGAATTTTTTCCGACACCAGATAGCGCTGCAAAATTCACCATGGAGATTCTTGTTTTGCGAATGATTACTTCCATGGTTTAACATTTCTATGATTCACGATGGACGAATCTCTTGTGTTTATTTACTTTAATGGATATTGGAATAAATTGGCTGTTAACCTAATTTTAACTGAAGTTATCTCAGAATCTATACATTTTTTAATGTAACTCATCTCTCAAACAAGCAATTTTTTTGAACAATCTTTCTAAAAATGTAACTTTTATGCAATTTTATTCGAAAAAATAATTTTGAATTAAAATGGCCGCTTGGCATATGAAAAAAAAAATGGTCAGCCCGTATTTGTTTTCCTCAGACACATATGCTTGCGCTTTTATTATATAGATTATGTATGAAAGGAGTTAATAGAAGGAAGAAAACTTTTATTAACATCTTTTTAAGTTTCGATTCGATTTTCATAAAATTTAAAATGACTCGACAAAATTCTGCAACGATTCTATATATTAAATTTCAAACCATTCGGTTGGGTAGTTTTTGCGCTGTTATATGCGGACAGATGGACGGACCAGACGATGACTATAGGTGATACATATTTATATAATTACGAACGCACCTAAAAAGAAGAAAATGTTTTCTTTACGGGAACTTTCATCACTAATTATCAGTATTTTTTCGCAATTTTGTCATTAGAAATATGAATTCATACAAAATCAAATTAAAGATATAAAATAACAAATTGGGGTTTATTTGAGGTTTTATCACGGGCCCGGGCAACGCCGGGCGGGTTAGCTAGTAAACAAGTAAATAACTAGTCGGATGTGTCAATCCCAAAACTTTCTTCTATCTCACACAGATTTCGCACACACTAAAAAGAATCAGCACCAATTTATATCAAGGTCTAACTGAAACTCGAGTTTTATTAAATTCCGTGCATTATTTCTTGAGATATGACGATCGCTAAAATCGTGTAAATGCTGCATAGCTGCGCCACCTGCTGGGCGATTTTTACCAAAAACTAATCAGCACCCATTTATATCAGGGACTAACTGAATATAAAGTTTTATTAAATTTCGAGCATTAGTTCTTGAGATAGAGCAATTGCGGAAATCGCGAAAAAGGCTGCATAGCAGCGCCACCTGCTGGGCGATTTTTACCAAAAACTAACCAGCACCCATTTATATCAGGGACTAACTGAATATAAAGTTTTATTAAATTCCGAGCATTAGTTCTTGAGATAGAGCGCCCACAAAATTTTTGTCACGTACAGACATAGTCACAGAGACAGACATTTTCTAAAAATAGTCAAATCGTGTTCAGGACCTTCTAAAACGTATAAATCCGTCGAAAATTTTCATGAATCCAATACTTTCTTCTTTTAAAGATAGAAGAAAGTAACAATGACAATTCCGAGCGGAACAGGTGTCGCAGACGGACCGGAGTTGGCAACATTTTATTTTGGCGCTACACATTTTTTCCCCACATTATATTTAGTTATACGCACATTTAATTTTATTATAAAACACACATTATTTATTATAAAACCCTAGGTTGCCACACGAAGCAAAAATTGCTGAGTTACCAAACCAGGCAAAAAAAATCGCCATTTCAGTTTACCGCCAAAGTATATGGCATCTTAAAGTTAATCTTTCGTAATCAGATCCGTAGCAGCCAAATAGTTTATTTGTGCAATTCTGATTTAACGCAAGTGGGATTTTTAGCACTTTCCAACATAGTTGAAAAGTGTTTATTATGAATTGGGTTTGTTCGTCCGTGCTCTAACTCGCGTAAATATACTGGGATTGCCACGTTAGTTGATATACATTATTAAGGCTTACCATTAGGATGTTCATTATTGAAAATGAAGTGTGTAGCATTTATATTTCATTTACAGGGGTACTTAAAAGTATTCCGTAACATTGTGGTCTATTGGGGGAAATCACTTATGTGGTGGTATTTTAATGGTGTTACACTATTTGAAACATAATTAAATTTATATACATTATTCAGCGGCGCTAGAAGATGTTTACTATAGAATATGTCATATGTAGCGTTTACTTTTTGCCTAAGTGTGCAGGGTAATAACTCAAAAGTATTCCGTTATACTGTAGTCTCTGAAGAAAAATTAATTGCGGCGAAAGGGTGACCATCTCAAGATCAGTAAGTCATAAAAATAAAAATACGTAAAGTGTTTTTCTTTATCATTACTGATCTTGAGAAGGTCACCGATTGCGTGTACGAAACTTAGTACGTCTGTTTATTTAAAAGATTTTTTTTTTTTATAAGCCTTTATGTTTACTGTCATCACTTTTCGCCTACATATTTTTATTTTAATGATAATCAATGATTTCTTATATAATTCTATAAAACCATTCTCAAAATACTTGGTACGATCCTTCCGCGATACATTAGCCGATGAGTCGTAAAGCAAATTTAGATGAATGTATTATTTAATTAATGAGACAAACAAACCTGCTACCAAATATCTAGTTATTAATTAAATAATGCATTGTCTACATCATTTGTGTATGTTAACAACTTTCTTTCCCCGCACCACATCGAGAACTCTTTCAGGTTCATGTGGCAAGTTATCGCGTGGTGTAGTCCGGAAAGCAGCGTCAACTTTTTGCAATCAATTTTAGTGTCGACGATTTTGTTATATATATGATAGATTAGATGATACAGATAAAGAAACCACCAGTGAGCTGGCATACACCGGCGGAAAGTGTTGTCATAGCAACATCCCGCGTCTCGCTGCAGTATAATGAAATGAATGGCATCTCGATTACTGATGATGCTTTCGAGTGGGAGTAACATCAGTAATTGGGTTGCCATTCATTTCACATTGCGTCGGAATGTGTCATGTTTCTATTGAACCCCCCTCACCCCCATTGGTGTGGCATCTGACTGGTTATCTGGTGTCATACCTAATCTATCCTTATATACCAAAATCGTCGGTGCTAAAATGGGTTTCAAAGATGGGATGCTGCCTCCCAAACAACGAAGCTTGCACATATGTACACTACATGAGTTCAGCTAATTTTCCTAACCAAATAGATTCACCAAGACACTATAACAACGCTAACCAATTGAAGGGGTCGGGGCAAGAGAGTGCCAAGCCACATTTTTGAACTTCTGAGATATTTCAATTTGAAAATTAGATCCAATACTCAAATCAAGATATATAACAAAGTTTTTTCGCCAGTGTCTTAGTAACATTTGAGATATTCTGAGTAACAATAGGACATTACTTTAATGATATTACTATTACGTTTTTTGTAAATTAGCTATCTTCATTGGGGGCTGTAAGGATCTGTGGCAAAAACGAAACCTGTCACATAGGCTGCCACCAAGTGACATTAGAAACAAATTATATGTTGGATATTATAATATACAATATTAAGCAACAGCTAATATCAGTGTTAGATTTATTTCACCAAAAATGTGTCTTGGCACTTTCTTCCCCGATCCCCTCAATTTTATTACAGTACTAGCAGCCCGTCCCGGCTTTGCACGGGTAGACAATGTAATTTGTTTAGCAGATTTGTTTTCCTGAATTTCGTGCACCTACATAAAACAACTGCTGAGATATGGCGAAATGACCTAAAACTTTCGAATCCCCCTTTAACCACCTTCGCGGGGGGGAGGATTTCTAAATTCACTGAAATACGTGTTTAATCATTTGTTTAGTAGATTTGTTTTCCTGAATTTCGCGCACCAACATAAAACAGCTGCTGAGATATGGCGAAATGTCCTAAAATTTTCGAAACCATCCCCTTTAAAACCCTTCGGGTGGAATTTCTAAAATCACTGAAATGAGTGTTTATCCACTTTTTAGTAGATGTGTTTTCCAGAATTTCACGCTCCTACCTAAAATTGCTGCTGACATATGGCGAAATGACCCAAAACTTTTGAATACCCCTTTAACCACCTTCTGGGGGAATTTTCAAAATCGCCGAAATACATGTTTAACCAATTTTTTAGTAGATTTGTTTTAATTAATTTCGCCCTCCTACCTAAAAGCTGAAATATGGCGAAATGACCTAAAAAATTCGCCCCCTCCCCCATTTAACCACCTTCTGGGGGGAACTTCCAAAATTGCTGAAATACGTGTTTTATTCATTTTTTAGTAGATTTGTTTTTCTGATTTTCGTGCTCCTAACTGAAACTGCTGCTGGGATATGACGAAATGATCTAAAACATCCGACCCCCTTTGAGGGGAAATTTCTAAAATCGCTGAAATACATGTTTAACCAATTTTTTAGTAGATCTGTTTTCCTTAATTTCGCGCTCCTACATAAAACTGCTGCTGAGATATGGCGGAATGACCTAAAACATTCGACCACCGCCCTTAACCACCTTCAGGGGGGGAATTTCTAAAATCGTTGAAATACGTGTTTAATCATTTTTTTAGTAGATTTGGTTTCCTGATTTTCGCGCTCTTACCTATAACTGCTGCTGAGATATAGCAAATGACCTAAAACATTCGACCCCCCCCCCCCTTTAACCCCTTCCGGGAGGGGAATTTCTAAAATTGCTGAAATACATGTTTAATCATTTTTTTTCCTGATTTTCGAGCTCCTACCTGTAACTGCTGCTGAGATATGGCGAAATGAGCTAAAAAATTCGACCATCCCCCTTTAACCCCTCGGGTGGGGAATTTCTAAAATCGTTGAAATATATGTTTAATCAGTTTTTTTAGTAGATTTATTTTCCTGATTTACGCGCTCCTACCTATAACTGCAGCTGAGATATGGCGAAATGACCTAAAACATTCAATCAATCATTTTTTTTAGTAGATTTGTTTTCTGGAATTTCAAGCTCCTACCTATAACTGCTGCTGAGATATGGCAAAATGACCTAAAACATTCGAACCCACCTTTAACCCCCTTCGGGGGGGGGGAATTTTCAAAAATCCCTTCTTGTTGCTTGCCTACGCCATAGTAGCAATCTACAGTCCAAATTTCGTGACCCTGACTTTAGTAGTTTCGGCTGGGCGTTGATGAGTCAGTCACCCAGTCACCGTTTCCTCTTTATATAATAGTATAGATATGTTTTTTGAGAGGCAATAATAAGAACATTATATCTAAGTAATGGTAAAATTAAATGTATTACGATTTTACAATTTAAATTTCGCGATAAAAAATTACTGGAGTCCGTATGCAAGTATCTCCACAAAGCAATTGCGCCAAGAGATATTTCCTTTATTCCCCTACCCCTTGATTGTATTTCCTGGTACTGATTACTATATTGCTATTCAAAGGATAAATGATGGGGTTAGAATGACAGTGGAGTAAGTCAAAAAATTTGTAAAATCGAGATAACCATATTTTCACTGAATGTATATTAATTTATGTTGAGTGCGACAGTCAAATATGTCATAGTTCACTTAGGGAGTCGCTAGAGGGCAAAACAAGTTGGACCACCCAATGCAACGGCATTACGACAAGTTTCACAAAATCCTTCTTTTCTCAAATTACTATATATTGACTTACTCCACTGTTATTCTAACCCCCTCAAATATATATTTAAAAAAAATTGTAATGTGTTATTTTTTTTTTTTTTTTATCTTCCATGGTCGGTGTCTACGTCAATGGTTGGCGGCAAATAAGGTTAATCTTCCATAATAGAGCGACATGGGAAAAGTAAGAATCAAACATGAGTATTACCGGTAACAACTTGGTTTAAAATTTATGGAACTAGATAGTTTACCACGAAAAACGCACTCTGTTGCGCAAAACTACACAAGCTGAAATACGCCAGCTGGCGTTCGACCTGATTACGGAAGATTAACCAGAACATCAACAAATATCTTCACGAATATAGACATACCATGAAAATGGTCATGGTGGCAGTTTTAGTAAATTACAGGCAAATAAAACTGATACGAAATATCTAAACCTCTAAAATGCACAATGAAACAGTAAAACTTGTTTCAAATACAAACATTTATACTTTTATATGTGCATTTTCACAACCATGCTCTAAAAAGCAAACTACTGGGGGAAAAAAAAAAAAGCAGACCAATTTCGACTGGACACCGACCATGAAAAATTACCATGTAGTAAAAAACAATTAAGAGTTTAATACCGTGCCAGTCTGCCCCCCCCCCCCTAGTTAAACGAAATTTAAGTTACAAAAAACACACTCCAGTTTGACAAAATAAACATTTTATTCAAAATACATTATTGATAAAAAAGGACACATATTTAATACATAGAATACAAATTTAAGACATTTTAAAATATCGAATTAAAGACTTTTTTTTACATTATTTACACATATCTTGAAAATAATCATATTAACGCAAAATTTAACTATTAACTAATTAGCACTCATTAACTATTTAAGTTTTTTAAAACAATTGCCACTAATTCGTATTAGAAGCTTATATCTTACAAATGCTATGCATATAGTAAAAACTCACGGTACTTTTCGGTTAACCGGGCGCCAGTGATATATGTACAACTACATATATAAATATATATGCATATACATACATACATATATGAAATGAATGTGAAAAAGTATGAAAGAATATTGAATGTGAACGAATGTGGATTGATATGAAAGGATAGTTAGTTAAACCCATTCCAAATCAAAAACTAAAATATAAAAATTCAAAGTTTAAAATCCCTAAATCGTGTGTCAAAATTTTAAAGTTTTGCCTTCATTTCTAGTTGCCCCTGTAACTTAACTTTCCTTACGATACATTTATTACGAACAGATATCAATTTTGAATCCTCGTTAAGATTAAAAGTGCTGACGGTAACGCATCTCTCTTCTCCCGGTGGCTACATCTTGCATGTTAATTATCTGGGCTGCTTACCCAGATATGAGTCAAGGGCTAATTAGCCAATTAAATGACATTATTTCATAAGTTGCAAAGCGGTCTCTAGCGGTGGTCCGGCCGTATATAATGTGAGGAGCACGTTTTTGCGTGGCTTTTTGACTCTAATCACTCTCCACAAAAACTACGGCCAGTATTCTTCGAAGTGCGACGGCATCCTTGCCGGTGTAAGTCCGGCAATTCGCCGAAATATGAACGATAAGATGATGTTTCCCCGGTAAAAGACTCTTCAAACTGTCCCCTGGGCCTAGCTTAAAGAGAGACTTGTAATTACAAAGGAATAAACGCTAGTTCCCAGGAAAATGCCTGCTGATTTTTCTTACATTCGCACGACTACATCAACGACGTTATACCTATTAATGGGATGTGTGATAGCGGTGATCGACCGCTCGTTACAGACAGATCGATGTGCGTTCGTTATATCGAGGTGCGCCCGTTATACAGAGGCGTATCGATATCTTACATATATATATATATATATATATATATAACCGAAAAGTACCAAATTCACTTCCTGCGTTTAGTGTCTCCAGTATTTTATGCGCTTGTTTAAAACAAAGTTCAGAAAGATGCACAAATAACGACTAATTACTCTTCTTTAATGGTAAAGTTCGACTTTTAAATGAATAGCGAACGAATACCAGTTGAATAGAAACGAATTGCAATCGATTAGCTTTCAATATTTGTCTAACAGCTATCCAATACCCTGAATTAAAATTCTAGAATTTTAGTTTATATTTATTTCATATTTGAATTTAGTGGAATCATTTAATAGAATATTATCTACTCATTTCATAACACTAAATTCAAATAAAATTATAATATTAATGAAGACAGGGAAATATTTGTTAAAGTTATCAAATTTAAATTAATAATGCATGCTTGTGCATTATATATAACGCAACAAAATAACAGTAATAATTACATTCAATGTAAACGAGTATAAATTTTTTTAAAGTCATTCATACAGTATCCTAAAATTTCGTTCCCTGAAAAAAAAAAAATACAATTTATTCTTATTATTTTTAAATTATTCTATACAAATAAAATTCTAAACAATCATACTCGAAGATAATGCAAAAAAAAAAAAAAAAAAAAAAGAAAAAGAAAGAAATACATAAATTAATAAACACCTAAACGAAATAAAAAATATCTTACTATTAGGATTTGGCGAAAGACGGGTGAAGTTTGTTGGCGATAAAAATTTATAATTTATCAGTAAAAAGAGCTCTATAAGTCCACACGACAGTCACGAGTTTTTAGCTTGAAGTGACGTTTGAGGGAACATGTCTCGCTATTTATAGACGGCTGCGGATCAGAAGCTCGTTGATTGGTTATAACTGCGTTACGTCATCAGTCATTATGTTCTGATTGGTTGCAATGGATTCAACGTCATAAAACTTCTCACGCGCTATCCCATGACATCTCACGCGCTATCCCATGATTACGTCACACTTATGTTTGCCGTGAAAATCAGCATGAAAAAGGTCGCCAATCGGATAGAATGGCGACCAAATTCAAATTATAAATGCGCCAAATTAAATTAAGATAAAAAATGCATCTTAAAAAGTAATTTTTCTGCACAATTGAGATTTATACATATTTATAAGACAAAATTTAATTAAATAATACTCTGTTATTGTTATTTGTTACACAATTTTGTTTTATATTACAAGTTGTAACATATACGTTTCGCCGTTGAAATTATGGCTATATACAAATAAATTGTGTATTTTAACATCGAATCGAAGCATCTACGTTCAAAATAACCCAGTTTTTTATGATAAATCATCATTTCACTATAATTAGACTAGTACTTTATTGAAAATGAATCGTTTTCAGTTGATTACATAACAGACATTTTGCCCCCTATTGTGAACACGAATGTATGGATTTTCTGAATGTTTCCCCTTTAAATGTTGAGCGATTTCAAAATTGATCGCCCTGTAAAGGGTTAAATTCTGCAATTTTCACTTTTAAATTACCATTATAACTTAAAGTAGTTGAAATAATTGCTTAATAGTCTTCGTTACTAATTACTTACCGTTATAAAGCATACGGACAAAATTCAAATGTAAAAAGCTTTAAAAATTACAAAATTTCGATAAATTACTACTTGAAATGTAAAAATTTATAATGTGCATTTGTTTTTATGAAATATTTTGCACAGAACGAACAAATAAACATTGAAACACGTCCAGATTTAAAAAAAACATTTTTATATCTCTCGAGCTTTATAAGGACGCCATCTTGGATTTCCGTTAAAACGTGAAATTAAAATGTAATAATTTTTATCACGCGACGTGTTTTAATAGATTTAAATAATTGTATAAGAAAGATTATGGCATTAAAAAACGCATAAAAAGTAAATAAGACATTTATCATAGCTTTTGGGATAAATTTCGGTATGTATTTGAAGTTATCTCTGCTATATTTGCTTATTGATTGAATTTCAAACTAATATTTCTATTCAAAATTACAATAAAATGAAGTTTCAATAAGTGGAAAAATGGTGGAGTAACCTAAAAAGCGAAACCTTAACCATTTTATTACACTGACTTTATCCCATAAGACATTAATGTCTATTTCAAAAGCATATGAAATTTAAATTTTTGCGGCCGCCATCTTGAATTATCTGAAATTTATTGCAGCCTATGTTATACGAAATTGTATATACAAATCTAGTGATATCTCAATAGTAGAAATATGTTTGCTAGATCCTAAACTAGCAAGAAAATTTAATTTGAGCATCATCTCTTGGCACCATTTGGCATTTTCCGAAATTTTGTATAGCCTGTGTTACATTAGCATAACATCATGAAATTAACAGATTTTAACGGTAAATTAAATCAATGTTAGAAAAAATTCCAGGGATACTTCATTGGTGAAAACTTGCTAGTTAGATCAGAAATCCTAACGTGTAAAAAATTCAATTTTGAACATTCCCCGACCATTTGATGTTTTCAAATATTTTACGTAAGGCTTATGGTTGCATTAACATCAAATTAAAAATGTTAACGGTGTTGAAATCTTCTTTTATTGATAGGATAACTTAAAAATTTCTGTCGTGAAAATAAATTCCATGAACAAATTGCATATAGATGTTCAAAACCTTTAATTTTTGAATTTTCTTAAAATTTTTTTGTTAATGTTATAGTGACATAAGCATCAGCAAATTGGGTATATTACAAGAGATTACAACTGTCGATGCATTAAATTATTATTGCTGTGAAAATATCTGTTTCCTTCTTGTAGTTCATAATGGAAAATATTCAGTTTGGGAGTTGGTTTGGATATAAGTTAGGTTTTTAAGAAAAGTCAAACGTTTGGTAAAAAACGAAAAAGTATAAACCACATTATTCATGTTGTTTAGATAAATCAAACTCTATCTCATTTCCGAAAATATGTTATATTTCAAAAACTAGCAGTGTGAAATAAATTCAATTTGATGATTACCGATCTGGCGTTTTACGAGTTTTTGTAGAAATGCACGATTGTATTAACCCTTTTAACAACTATGGCAAAAATTGTAGCATACCTATACTGTGAGTCGCTTGATCGAAAGATAAATAAAAGGCTCGATTAACTCATAGGATACTGTTTCTGTACTGAATTTTCAGTACTGGACTATTATAACAAAAATTCACCTATTTAAATGTTTCCAGTAATAGTACTAGTGCTCTAAACGAAACAAAATTTCGTAGTAGCTATAATTAAACTGAAATTTACTATTTTAACTATGAAAAATGAAACTAGTCGGATGTGTCAATCCGAAAACTTTCTTCTATCTCACACAGGTTTTGCATACACTAAAAAGAATCAACACCAATTTATATCAAGGTCTAACTGAATCTAAAGTTTTATTACATTTCGTGCATTAGTTCTTGAGATATGAGTATTGCTAAAATCGTGTAAATCTTGCAAAATGCAGCATAGCAGCGTCACCTGTTGGGAGGTTTAGACCAAACCCTAATCAACAACAAATTATGTCAAGGTCTAACAGAATCTGAAGTTTGATTAAAATCCGTGCATTAGTTCATGAGATATAGTTATCGTGATAATAATGAAAAAAGTAGCATAGCAGCGCCACCTGTTGGGCTATTTACACCAAAACGTAATCAGCATCTATTTATGTCAAGTTCTAACAAAATCTGAAGTTTGATGAAATTCCATGCATTCGTTCTTGAGATAGAGCTATTGCGGAAATCGTGAAAAATGCATCATAATAGCGCCACCTGTTGGGCGATTTTTACCAAAAACTAATCAGCACCAATTTATATTAGGGACTAACTGAATCTAAAGTTTCATTAAATTTCGTGCATTAGTTCTTGAGATAGAGCGCCTACAATATTTTTGTCACATACAGACAGACAGACATTTTCTAAAAACAGTCAAATAGCGTTCAGGACCTTCTAAAACGTATAAATCCGTCGAAAACTGGAAGTCGAAAATTTTCATGAGTTCAATACTTTCTTCTTGTAAAGATAGAAGACTTGTCTTTTTTAAAAAGTAAAAAGCAGCGGTCTGCTAACAGCAGTTAAGGATTAAAATAACATCATCCAATTACATATGTTAACGTTAAATGGCATCTATCACTGTTAGGAAATGTCAAATATTTCTTTGGTCAATTAGTTTGATAGCTTTTTTTTGGAGGGTACAAATTGAATTTGAGTCCCCCAAAACATTCACTCGAGATTTTCAGATAGTTTAATGGTCTATTATACGGACATAATGTAATGAAATTGTGGGTGTTAACAGCAACATCTGTTGTTACTGTTATGAAAAATATCGCCAGTGAAAATAAGTTAAACATCTGAAAATATACTCATATATTGCAGAAAAAATTAAATTTGGGAGTTAGTTTAGGTATAATCCTTTTGTTAATGTGGTTCTAAAAAAACTATTTCCCCCCACTCAACAACGCTAAAATTTCTGACATATTCTCGAACTCGTTTTTAATCGTATAGGTATGTAATTGGCAGGTATGACTACTAAGATGATTTGAAATCGAATAACGTTTTTAATTTTTCGATAAATTCATTACATTTTTAATTATAAGCAACTGCTGTCGCATGACGATCTTTTTTGAAACCACCACATTTGACTGTATTTTTTTTTTTAAGATACTGTGATTTTATCTAAAAATGAAAACTATTATTTCTCATAGATTCTGAAATAGTACACCTGTCAGTTTTATACGTTTGCGAATAAAAATGAATTCAGGAATGTGTCAGAAAGTTCCCAGTTTTAAAAAGTTCCTTAAAAAAAAAAGCAAAACGATAAGAAAAAAAAAATATTTTTGATAGTTCAAAATTTACTGTGGAATAAATCCGAAGTCGTATTAATGCTTCAATTTTTTTTTTCAGCTTATGTTAATCATCTTGTCGAAAGAAATTAAAGGATATTCTGCTTGTAAATTATATTTTAACTACTGTCTGTGTTATTGTTTAAGAGCTGTGGTTAAATAAGCTAAAAGCAGATTAAAGTTTTAGATTCTGTACGTCATTTTTGTTGTTTAGGTAAATTGACTGCTACTTAGTTTGTGAAAATAGATTTGATATATACAGATTTTTTTTTTTCATATAATGATTAAAGAACAGAACTATAGTTTCAAGAGCAATTAATAATCAACTGTCATCTTCAGGTGATTGTAGCAAGAGAGTAATTATCAAAGCAATGATAAAAACCCGTTCAAGCAGAAAAAAAGGTTAAATGTAGTTAACTACAAATATCAATACTTGTTTTGAACAGTAGCAAATACAAATTTAATTTTTCAAAAGTAGTCACTACTTGTGTACTTTTAAGAAGACTAACTTTTTTCAACTTCGACTCGCTAAAACATTTATATTTATTAGCTTGATTCATTAAACTAATTGTTTTGAAGTTAATGTGTTCAAACCATATCTCCCTAGAAGAAAATTCAATACAAATGCTCTTATTACTCCAGCCAGTAGTTAGAAAACTATTATTATTATTATTTTTTTTTTTTTGGCATACTGCATCTATTTTTTTTAAAACTGTAACTACAATTACAAATACTTGTTGGGAAAAGTAGTGATTACACACAACTTTTTAAATAATCTTTAGTTCACTACTTTTAGAAGACCAATTTTTTTGAGAGATTGTTATTATTATAACTCTCAAAATTACGCAAATAAATAATACGCATTTATTCATAATTATACACTGCATAAATTTTATTCATAGTCCTTACAGTAATTATTCCATCTTGAAATACAAATGCTGCTTACAATTCCCTGATTACCGAAAAGATATGAGAAGTGTGTGTTTCCCCCTTCGAAATTTTACCAAGGCCTCGAAATTGAATAAAACAGAAGCATACCTAACCGTTTTTCAGCTACAATTAATTGCATTTAGGAAAAAAATGTGAAAATAAAACAAGAGCTTCTTGCTGCTCTAATGAAGCACTTTAGTAAAATAAAAAATAATTCTAAAAGCAAACTTTACAGAATCACAATAGGACTTGGCATTGTTTAACATATTTTAAGCAAAGATGCATAAAAATGATTTTCTAAGAATTACTTGAAATGTTTGCATCCAAATGATAATAAAAAGAACATTTAATGTACAGTTTTCAATCATATCTATTCGAAAATAAAACAAGGACTTTTGGCTGTTTTGACAAAGCAGTTTACTAAAAAAAAAATTAGAAAAACAACCTTCACAGAATCATGACATGACTTAGGCATTGTTGAAACATATTTTACAGCAAAGATGCATAAATAGGATTTTCAAGATTTTGATTGAAATTGTTTCATCCAAATGATATTATTAAAAATGTCCTTTTTAATAAGTATAGTGAATCTCTTCGAACACACACTTTTGCTTATGTAAGATGCTTTAGCTGTTTAAAAAAGGGATATTATGTTGTTGTGGCTTATCCTCCAACTGTCTGACGAAGTCAGACAAGATCTAATAGACCGCTAATCTTCAGAAAATCAAGAACCAGAAGGGGGGGGAAGCACAAAAGTCCTCCCTGGAAACATCTAAGCAGTCCAGGATGTGTTCTGCAGAGGCCTGTTGAGCTTGACATTTAGAGCAGACTTCAAAGATATTTCTGTCCTCAAAGAACGAGAGACTTTTCGTGTGTCCACTTGCCAATTTTGAAATTTCTGTTTGAGAGGCTCTGTCACAGTTGATAGCGAACAAAGAGCCCGGCTCTTAGACAGCGTATCAGTGGTGGCTGGGAGGGACCTCCACTCCCTTCTCTAGATTGATGCTCTGAGTAGGTAAGGGCTGAAGAGGAAGACATAGATTGACAACAACCCTCCTTGGCCAAGCGATTAGATTGCTTATTGCCATAAATGTCTACGTGGGATGGAATTTACTGAAAATGAACATCATGGAGCTTTGAAATAATTTTAAGTTTAAGAAGGATGGAAATACTAGTTTTATCTCCAACTGTAATTCAATTGTGAAGGTGTTGAAGGGAACTGCGACTGAAAGAATCCAGAGGTCTCCGAAGTCCCGCTCTCTGAGAATAGCCTCGAGACCTTGTTCAATTGCAATAAGCTCGCTTTTAAAAACTGAAAAGAAATCAGGGTTACGGAGACTGATGGACAAATGTTGCCCTGGTTTCTTCAATGTAGATCCCACTACCAGTGTGGTCGTCCTTGATGATTTCGTTAATCCAGGGATATTATAAACAGGTTATTAATATACAATGTGAGTAAGATACCAATTAAAACCATTGGACACCTTAAAAGCAGGTTATTAAACTGTCAAGACGCATCTTTAAAATGAGGTAACGAAAAGTTAAAAATAATTATCAAATGTAAACCAAAGTTTTGAAAAATAATATACATTTTTTATTCATGTTATTTATTGATGTTTATGATTTTATATAAAGCATTAAAATTAAATTTGTTTCAATGGTAAATGGATTACCTTTTCATCTTGTAATTTAGAATATATTTTTTATAAGCTGATTTGAAAATTATTAGAAATCTTTAAGAAAATTCATGGCTAATTTTTAACATTTAGTTTGCAAATGAAATTGAAACATGTTGAGTGAATACAACAAGGGGAAAAATAGGTTCCTGAGTTATCTGAAATAAAAAGTTTTGAGAGAGTTAGTCTCACCTTCCTAAAAACTTAATGTCAGCACAATGAAGTGTGGTCAGCAGAAGAATCCATTTTCCCATTTTTATAGCACAAAATGGAGTGAACTGTGTATATTACATTGCAGAAGTCTATCAAAACACAGTAGCGAAATTTCATATTTTCCCACCGGCTTCTGCAAGTGTAGCACAATACTGAACCTACTTCTAGGTTGAACTGTGATTTAGGATTAAATTGGAATCACAATAGTAAAGTTCGATTCGACAGCAAGATGACTTGCATTGCTGTCATTGAAAACCCTTATGCAGATGATCTTCTGCTACAACAAGTACAGTTGATCATAGATGAGAGCTGCTGAAGAAATGTACTTTAGGCTGTTAGTGTGATCTCGAATTCCCCTCACTAATGTTAAACTCATGGGCAAGGGTTGCATTCTATTTTTAAAATATCTCCTAAAGAAATTAATAGTTTTAACTTCTTTTATCTGTGCACTGTTCTTAAAGGATGTCCATTTTTTTTTCTTAGTTGTCAAAAGATTTCTAAAATATATACTTAAATTTATTTGAAGTGTTAGACTCTTTACACAGTTTCGCTAAGATTTTAACACACAAAATTTTAAATTAAGTATATATTTTGACAACTAAGAAAAAAAAAGTCCTTCCGGCAGCTTTCCTGTATCTTCGTTTTAAAACTTTAGCTAATGTTACTCGAAACCGCAAGCTAAAATGCAAAGAACCCGATTACAGAAGATTCGTTAATACTGAATTTGAATAAGAAATTTGCCAAATTAGTCAACTATAGCCAAGTTAGCACCATTTATGAAGACTTATTTTTGATCGCCAAATTTGGTGATATTTCGCTAAGTGTCACCAAGTTTGGCGAGAATTTGGTGCTAATGGATATGAATAGTTTTATGCGTATGATTGGAAGATGATTATAACAATGAAAGATAATAATTTGTGAGAAAATGTGTTCACTAAAACTCATAAATTAATCGTTGAATTTTTGTAATGTGCTGTCTTGTTTCAAAATGTCGGCCACCCTAGAATTTCAAAGAGGTAAAACAAAAAATGCTCTGGAATCCTTGTATCAAGGCCTAATACTTAAACAAAAAATAAATTAAATTTTTTTGTATATTTATTTTAGTTTTAAATCTTTAAGTGGCTGTCATTTTGAAACAAAATGGTGGACCAAGCTGGCCAACGAACTCGGTGAGCTTAATACACACAGTTAGTTTAATCTAAATTGCTTTATAAATACGAGTGTTATCATATGACATAGATCATATATATATATATATATATATATATAAATCAACATTTCAACGGAGGGTGGTTTTGGGGTCTGGGGGTCATGATCAGTGAAAATATACCGAAATTTTCTGGAATTGCTTTCCTCCGAACGGCTGCAATAGGTAGCTTTATACTTTTTTGTATTGAAAGCTACCTAAAAGACATCTTTTAAGAAGAGTATACAGAAGAAAGAAGTTAAACATATTAATTTCCTGTGAAGATATTTTAAAAATACAAATGCATCACATGCCTAACATTAGCATAAGGAATTTGAGATCTTGCTGACCTATAGCCATAAGTAGTATTTGGCTAGAAGTGGAAACCTTTATAAAGCAATTTTTCTTTCTTATTATTATTAAATATGCAAAATCCATCACAGGTACTTATATTCAGATGTTTATACGATAAGAACGTGAAATCAAATATTTTATTACATATTTGCTTTAGTGACTTTTGCATCAATAAAGTGCTTAGAAAGAGAGTAATAAATTGCCAAATCAATAAAAATTGTCATTCCTTGCCAAATCATTTATGAATACCACTTTTTCCTTCAAAACTGTCAAAAATTACGTTACATTACGGTCTATAGGGAAAAAAAACATTTACGGTTTATTTTAATGATATTGCACAATTTCAAACATATTGAAATTGATATGTATCACTGAAGAGGCAAGAGGCACTACAAGAGGCTTACTATGGAATATGGTGGGCATAGCACTTACAGGTCCTTTACTGGGCTAGGTTTCATGTCCGAGAAAATTCGATTAGTGGGTCACTGCACTGTAGGTGCAAGATTTTCTTTTATGACAGTTGCATAGCCAAGGATGGGGTCGCGAAGTCCCCACACCCTGAATAAGAAACTTCTACTGAATCATGCAAAAACAGTAAAAGCTTTGAATATGGAATTGCAAAGGAGCGAAAAAAAATCAGTTTTAGACAATTTTCTATATTAGCAGATATAAGCTATTCCTTTCGCCTGAAACATGGAAGTTTTCTGTTTAAGACAGGATTCAGTTATACTCATAGACAGGTTTCGTTTTCATAGATATCCTTTGTTAAAACATCCACTCTTTAATACACCTTTGGAGAGCATTACAGTAAAACTTGTGAATACGTAACCTGTCTATAACAGAATGTCTTTTCAAACGGAAAAAAAAAAAATCAACTTTGGACTAAAAAATACCATACGATTATACTTGCTAAGATGGAGACCTGTCTAAAATGGAACCATTTTTCCAATCCCTTTCGACTCCTTCTTTGAGAGGTTTTACTGTTTGACAGTAAAACCTTTGAAAACAGAATTCACTATTAAATGGAATCCCGATGATGAAAGGATTATACAAGTATAGCAGCTAAGACGGAATTTGCTTCCGATTTTCAACAATTCTATTTCATAGATTTTACTGTAACTAGATAAAGCATAAAACTTCTTCAACACTGACTTTGATGTTGCCAACACGTACTGAAAAAGACCAGGGATGCCATTTTAAAACTTTCTTGAGAAAGGTGGTTGCAAAGATTTTTTTAAAAACTTATTCAAGTATAGTTAAAATATCTACAAAAAAAAAAAAAAAAAAAAAAAACATATCAAGGCATGTTTTATACATTTATGAAAATAATCAGATAACATTACAGATTTAATGGAAGCAATTTAACTATGTTTACTTGAAAGAAAAGTACCATAATACGAGATTTTCCATTTTTGTTTCTTTTCTTAAGACTTTAAATTAAATGTTTATTTTTTCGAGAAATAATACCACAATTTCAGTATTAATATTTAAAGTTGGAGAGCAGCCGTGACAGTCTTACAGTGCAGCCAACATAATGCTATAATCAAATTTTAAACTCTTCTTTTGTAAAATTTTAGTTTTTCGTGTTCTGACAGTCTTCTTCCAAGTGAGCAATATAAATATGTACAGTATAATTATAACAATTATATGTCAAATACAATGTTTAATATAGTTTCAGATGAATAGAATGCCATTATGATAAGAAATCTGTTGTTAATAAAACATTTGCACTTTGGTAAGTAATTCATAAATAAAAAAATAAAAGAAACCTGTAGCAATTAATCCAATAAAGGAAAATGACGAGGACACATTTTTGCAAAATTATCTGCAAGTTCATCAAGACTAAAAGATTTTACTCATTTCTTTTCCACAGACATTAACAGTAATTACTATTTAATCTTTCATTGCTGATTGTCAATCTGATGTATATTTTCACATGTTTTAAAACTGAAAAAAATCATTCATTTGATGCTGTACTAATTGGGAGAGTTAAAGAGACTTTTATTACTTCAGAAAAGGCTGTTGGAAGTTTCTCAAAGATATTGAGTGCAGGTAGTAAATCATTTTCTCCTTTGAAAAGTGCATCCATCACGTATTTTTTGGCAGTTCTTAATTGGGATAAAAGGTAAATCTTGTCAAAGTAATTATGATAAAGCTCTAAAAATGTGATTTTTTTTCAGGTTCTAAGAAAAAATAATTTTCATTATCCAACGCTTACAAAAGTTTTTGATTGGCTAGTAAACCTTTTGTCGAATTTATTCAGCTAGAATTCTGTCAGCAAGAATAAAATATCTTCTTTTCATTTTGGTTTCAAAAGAAAAATTCTGTCTTGTTGAGGTATACTTGACATAAAAAGAAAAAAAGCCTGTAGTTTTGACAGGATTTTTTTCTTTCTTTCAACATATGCTGAATCATGGAAACTAACATTATGTCAGTGAACAAAATCCTGGGATTTTTTGAAAAGTTTGCTCCATTCTTCTTCAGAACAAGCATTATTTAACTCATCTCTCACAATAGATATGACTTGCTGCTTTTGATAAATTTAGGTTTTCTGATTGTAGTTGTTCTGAAAGATTACATGCTAAACCTAAAATGTTTTCGAGTATGTACAGATACACAATATATATACATGCTTCCAATTTTGTCTTTAAGCCAATAGCTTCAGCAGATGCTTTAATGTGAGAATCGGAAATTAAATCCAAAACCATAACAATAGCTTCATATGTATTTGTAATCTTCATGAGAGAACAGTGCCAATAAAACCAACAAGTCACTGTGTTTCTTTTTAGAGTAAAATAGTCTGGAATCAAAGTTCTTTTTGACATTCAATGAACAACAGATATAGGATTGCTATTGCATATAAAATTATACAAGTTCTGTATAATATAAAAGAATTATTTTAAATCCAGTATGTTGCTTACTGTGTCAATAAGAACAAAGTCTATGAGCATAACAATGAATAAAGCATGAACTTAGTGCCACTTCTTTTATTTTAGCCCCATTAGCCTATCCATTCATAATGCTTGCTTCATCATAGCACTGTCCCACACAAAAATTAAAATCAAGGCTATAGCTTGTCAATAATTCAATTATAAATTTTCTCAATGATTCAGCACTTAAATATCACATATTATATGCACCCACAGCACATTCTCTAATGCAACCGTTATGAACATATCTAAGAATTAACTACATTTGCTTCTTTTTAGAGCAATCTTTCATTTCGTCCACTAATAGTGAAAAATTCCCTGCTTACTTTACTTCAGATATTATTGTATCCTTAATTTTTTTATCCAAAAACTGTTTTTATATCATTTTGATATTCATGTGATGTATAATGACCTTAGAGCCGTGACATTTTGGCTTTCAAATTGTCATTTTCTTCAGACATTGTTTCAAGAAGTTCAATGAAATTCTCTTTGTTGTTGCTTTCCGACGACTCACTACGTCCTAAGTGACAATCCCAGTCGTCCTAAGAAACTAGCTACTCTGAATAATGTTTTGATGTGCTTGCGGTTTTCTGTAATTTCTTTCAATCTTGTGGTGCACAGCTCAGAAGCAATAGATAAAGTTTTATTATCAGATATCCTTTTAAAATTACCCCAGGCACTCATCGATGATAAATGTCTCTTACTTTGATATTGTTGGAAGATCAAGGCTCCATTTTTAAAATCATTTGTCAATAAATGTTCGACATCCAATTTTCTCACCTTTCAGCAAAATGTTTTCTGAAGAATTTCGGCAAGTGAAACGAACTATCTTCCCTTTCTGAATATTCAATCCATTCATGTTGCTTATACCAATTCAGAGAAAATCTGCACCCATTTGTTAAAGGATAGTTGATGGATGATTTCAAGTACTGGTTCTAAAGGTGAATCAGTTTTTATTTTTCTTAAATGAGGTTTATTTAGCACCGGTTCTATATTTTGTGAACCTTCTTGATTTTCCAATAACCTGGAATTGGTGGCTGAACTTTGACCAAAAGTTTCGTTTTCGTACACTTCAATTTCTCTGACATTTAAATCAATTTCTTTATATTTGGATTTCTCAAAAGAAAAAAAAAATTAACAGTTTTTGATTTTTTTTGTTGTATTATCTTTAAACTTTTAAGGACAGCAAAACACTAAGTTCTAAGTACCCTTGGAATAAAGATCTATTCAGAGTTTCAACTTCATCATCACAGAAAAACATTGCTGTGAATAATAAATGCTTTGGTAATTTTTATCCCCCTCATACTACCCTAAATTGTAACCCTATTATCCTGATTGGCTATGCATAAAATTTTCAGTGCTAGCAGAATTTATCGCTGCGGATTTATCTGCCAGTTAAAATGAATTTATATAAATATTTAAACTATGGTTTATTTTTAAAGGTATAATAAAGGTAATATATAGATATATGCAGGTCCAGATTTTCCCTAACGCCTAATATTAAATATTTTTTCTTAAAATAAGTATAAATTGCAATTACAAAAATGTCATAATATATAAATATAACATTAAAGTAAAAGATAATTACTTTTTCATTGAGTAAACATGATGCAGACAGACAGTCTGGTGGCTTTGGAGATAACTGTGTTATGTAAAACGCTTTTGTTTTTCAGGAAAAAATTTTGAATAATAAAGCTTGCAAACTGCTTTTATCCTCTGAAATCAATAATGAATTTGTATCTTTCGAGCATTTCATTTTATATTCTAACTAGCTGAACTGCCCAGCGTTGCCCGAGCCAGTGATAAAACCGTAAATAAATCCCAAATTTATATTATTTTATGTATTTTACCCGATTTTGAATGAATTTATATCTTTAATGACAAAATCGTAAAAAAAAAAACATTTACTTCTTTTTTCAAGTAGGATCGTTATACAGTTAAAAAAAAATAGCTTTTGTGGTCCAAACCCTTTGAAATTTTCAATGGTCATAAATATAACGGTTTTACAGCTTGTGTAAAAATTACGTCAGAAATATTGTTACCTGGTTGTAAAATAAATGTTTTATTTTCGCGTCAGGTCCGTTAACATAAAAAAAAAAAAAAAAAAATAGTATTCGTTGAATACAAAACATTTAGTAACTTTTAACGTAAGAATTTTTTTTTTTCTCGTGAGGTGCAAAATGACCTGCGTTCGCCGGTGTTTTTGAAAGGGTTAAAATCCGTATTTAAAAAAAATAATTATACCGTCTATCAGAAGAAGGTTTCAGCTCTAAAAGCATGTGTTTGATTTGTCTGTATCTCTAAAAATGTACTATCTAGGGGCGTTGGCATAAGGGAGAAAACAAGCCCGGGAAAACGACCCTTTTTCAAAAATGTTTTTCAAAGGGTTAACATAATTATTTTTTTTAAATTGATTACTGCATTGGAGACATAAGAGTGAGATCTTTCAGAATATATTTTTCGTTTTTACATAAACCAAACGGTTTAGTCGAAAGAATTTAAAACAGAATTGCAAAATAAACACATTCTTCATGTAAATGGTTCTTCATTCTCGTATATCTTCGTTCTCTGTGATAAATCGGGTTCTGGGCATGCGCACGTTCTGAATGCCGACTCGCAAAAAATAGATGAGTTATTGATCAGTTTTTAACTAATATTTTTGTTAATTTTCAAAGAAATAAAATTCTGAGTGCACCAGGCCAGACTTTGGACTATCCACACCTAAATTTTCGGACTTCTAGGTGAGCTAGATTTTGCTAGCCATTGCAGACAGACAAACACACACACAGAGTAAACACACACACAGAGCAAAATTTTCTTTTATTAGTATAGATATTATATTCTAATATGCTGAAAAAAATATTTCTTAACTTTTCATTCATATTTTCGGATTTTAATCAGTTGCGGATTAAATTCAAATAGAACTTTCAAGTTGTGCAGGATTTTAATAAAGTGTTATTTTAATTAAAAAAAACTACAAAGGGGAGAAACAATCCCTTGAAGTTTTTTTTTTTTTTTTTTTAATTTTCCCTTAAAAATTACTCACTTTTTATGTGATTGATGAAATTCAGTTATGGTGGTGAATTGAATAGTGCTTAAAGTGTCAAATTAATGCTAATGTTTCTATTTTAATTAAATTTGGCAAGTTATTTAAGCTTTTGTATAACTACTGAAAAATTTACATATTAATGAGTACTTTGTATTATTTAAGATGGGCTCTCAAAAATATTTTTTTTTTTCTCAACAACGCGAATTTTTTTGACAAATGAATGGACTTATCTTTAAACACAAAAGCATGAAATTGACAAGCATGATTATTGAAGGGATTTGGAATCGAATAGCGTTTTAAATTTTCAATAAATGTATCGCAGCTTGAGTTATATGCGATTGCTGTCTCATAACAGCCTACCTCGAACTGCAGTGTCTGGAAATTCGCACAAACTTTGACAGCATTTTCTGAAAGGTCTTTCACCTTTATCGAAAAATGGGAAATGCTATTATATTTTATAAAATAAGATCGCTAACCAATTTCATGCACCTAAGATTAACATTGGCTTTGTGAATATATTAGAAAGTTAAGAGTGAGTAATCTTTTACGTTATTTGGCATATTTTGAGGCTATTTTACTCTGAATTATGCGATTACGTGTCTTTTGTCATCATGCCTTTAATATCACAACTGATCTTGCACGTTTCCTTTCACATTTTTTTTTCTTTTACTTGTAATGGAGGCTACACTCAGAAATGTCAAATTCTTTGGGGGGGGGGGGGGGGGATCCAAATGGCACCCCAGTTTAAAATACCTGCCTTTCACTAATTTCATTTAAAATACTAAAAAGAAAAATAAATAAGAAGAAATAATACCATAAGTCAACATATTTTATTTAAACATTAAAGAATTGTTTCTGATTTATACATGCGAAATATAAAAATTGCTATTTATAATTTTTAAAAATGTGGCGATATTTGCACCAAATATCTAGTACTAATAAGTTATTACAAATTTTTTTCTTTCAAATAGAAAAAAATCCAGATTTTTTTTCCAGTTTGATTAAATTGAAATATGCTTTATTGTACTCTAATATTAGTGTGTGCGTAATTTTTTTGCTCCATGTGTTCTAATCCAGCAGAGGTCTATGAGGATTTTTATCTATTTTTTTAATATAATTTAGAAACGGTTTGAAATTTATTCTTGGTAATATGTCACAATCCATGTCACCCTCATAAGGTACCTTCTGTAAAAATTAGAATGAAATACGTCAAATATTTTTTTAGTCATACTTGACGAAGAAAACCAATAGCATAGAGGTAGTGCACCTGTCTATTACACTACTGGTGACCAGTTCGATTCTGGCTTCTGGGCAAGGTTTATTCAACCTTTTATCTATTTGGGGTCAATAAAATGAGTACCAAGCTAACTTGGGAACTAAACACTGAGGGCTCCGCATTAGGCTGACCGGGATATATGCTGCATAGCACCTCAGGATCCATGGTCAAGAAATCAGGATGGGGACTGTAGGCCAGAATCCTTAACAGATTGTTGCGCCGCAGATTTAATTTAGTTTATATTGTGCTGTCCTCTGAAAAAAAAAACATTCTTTGAAATTTTCTCTATATAAAGTCTAAAAAAGAATTTATAAAAATTGAACAGGGCTAAATTTTTACAGCTTGTTTTGACTAAGATTTTAAAGTTGAGCATTTTCCATTTTACCACTTTATTACAAAATGACAACCAATTATACAAGACTTTAAAAAAACCCTCACTTTTCTAAAAAATTACCCATGTTACCTGAAAACAACCCACACCTGACATAATCAGCTGAAAATGAAACATTTTATTACATATTAATGGTTTAACATATAAAAAATTATGTAGATCATTCTAAAATTCTATTATAAAAAGAAAATCTGTAAAAATGAAGCTCGTGTTTTGCCAGAGTTCTGCAATTGTTAATTTAAATTATTTTAAAACTAATTTTTATTATTCTAAATGGTGCATAAAAACAAAAAAAAATGACTTTAGTAAAATACTTGGTGTAGTATTAGGGTGGTTTTTTTTTTAGGAAACATTTCACTGTGGGTTTTTTTTTTAGAGGGTAGCACAATACTACTTGATGAAAGGTTTTAATATATCCCATAGCTATATCTGCCCCCAAAGTAATATTGCATTATGTCCTCACTTAGCTCAGACAAATATGGAAAAAAATTGCTTGTGTAGATGAAACAATGAATAGGTTGCCAGAAAACATCCGTAAATTCTCTCACCAAGGTCATTTTCTTTATCTTGCCATGGCTCATATACTGGAAAAGTACCATAAATATAATTGCATTCAATAATAAAATATTTTATGTTAATAATAATATATTACAATGTTTCATAACAAATTCATAAACTAATTTTTCATAACAATTTTTTATAATGTTTCACAAGAATAACAACTTTTTAATGTTAAGCCTTATATTATAGGCCATATTTCTGCAATTTATTCGAATAAATTATCAGGAATATAATTTTCTCTAGATATTTCTCTCCACATTAAATTCTGTAAGGTAGGATTCAAGGTGATGGCGAGCTGTGCCTCATTGTTTTTTATTGCACCACTCAGCAGAACACCACATTCTTTCAACATGTTATGTATGAATGAACACCCTTTATTAGATCAACAAAATTGTACATGATTCACAGTAAGGGGCTGTCCATAAATGATGTCACACATTTTTTCAATATTTTTGACCCCCCCTCTCCCCCTTTGTCACACTTCACCATACCCCTTCCCACCCTCTTGTCACATGTCACACTATATTACATAAATATATACTTGCAGTTCACAAACAAAGCACTACCTTATAGATCATATTTCAAATTTTATTTTTAAACTTTAACTATGTGTTTTAATGATATTTGTGAGCATAACAGTAAAAATGATTCGTGCACTTATTTTGTATGAAATAAGATTAAGATTTACAACAAAAAATATAATTAATATACAATAGTAATAAAATATTAATATGAAGGAGCATTTTTTTTTTTTTTTTTTTTTTTTTTTTTAAGAAAGGAATATAAGTAAAAACAAATCACATGAAAGTTGTTTTAGCCCCGATTAAAAAATACCCTCAAATTCTGGTAATTTCAAATTAACTTCAAAATTTAATCTGCTGATTTTAAATGATTTTATTTAAAATCAAAATGTGTGATGTCACACTTCTTCTTACCCCTCCCACCCCCTTGTCAAAATTTCATGAACCCCCTCCCTCCCCTCCAAGCGTGACATCATTTATGGACGGCCCCTAAAGTGCTTATATAACCAGCCTTTTGAAGCTCCTCTGAATTGTACTCTTTCGAGCAGTCAGTTTAGAATGTTGATCCATCTTTTACATGTTCACTAATATTTTGCATGAATGTACTATTTGAGATTTGAAGGAGGAAGCATTCATCATTTTCCTGGCATATGCCTCCAAAAATCGACTGTTTTGGAAGTATCATGCTTCTGTTTTTTTTTTCGACATTACAAGCTTTCATTGGTCTCAACAATTTTATTGGCACCACCAATTTGCCTATTAAATCCTTGTTTTCGGTGTAGGGAACAAACACACTTCTCTCATTCTCATGTAAACCCATATATAGTTGTTTTTTACACCATTTTATGGATGTTAATTCATCTATCCAACCATACATAAACCTTAGAGTAGTTTCAAACGGTATTGTTGAACCATTAAATCAATTTCCAACACGGAGGCTTTTTTTCTTTACTTTTTATGTTGCATCTCCATGTAGCTTCATCATTAGTAACATACAGATTCCTATTATAGTCACATGATAAAAGAAAAAATTACAAAAATTCAACAAAAAAATCTTTTAGAGTTGGCTTTAAAAAAAAAAAAATCTCTTTGAACTATTCTCAGTTCTTCTTCAGAGTATGTTTGTAATGATAGGCCTTCAGATTGCAACATGAGGCTGTACACAAATTATACACTATTTTTCTTTATTATACATTTCACATTGGGCCACTGCATTGTGATGCACAGTTTTCTTGTTTCGATGAATTATTCCTGACATGTGTACCCTTTCTAGAGTGTTCATTCACATCACTATAACTTTTTTTAATGCTGTTTCATTCATCAAAAATTATTCACTTATCTTAAGGCAGTGTTTTCAGTTTTGCAAGTGTTTTCAGTTTTACAAGTGTTTTCAGTAACTGGCTTAGGATATCCAAATGAAATATTAAAGTCTCTTTGAATAACTCCACGAAATGACTCATAAGACACTTTATATTCAGGGTTTTGAGCTGTATACATGCGATGCAACTTTGCAATATTCAACTCTTCAGGCAAGTAAATTTGTTCTGAATCCTCGATTGAGTAATCGGAATTGCAATATATTAGTGAATTGATGAAATCTTTAACTGAATCCACTATATCATCAGCAAGTTTGTGGGGCCTATTTGCATGTTTTCCACGCATATCAACCGGTGGCTGATCAGTTGAAACTAAAGCATTCTGGATAAACTGGATGCGTCGTGGCGTAATACCATGTAATGAGATAAATGCTTTGAAACACACTGTAACATCCTGGGCAACTTCACTGTTTAGCACACGTACTCGATAAGCATAAGATGCTGAATTAGCCCTTGCATGATCCTCGTCATTTCGGGGCCGTCTGCGCTTCACTGGACAAACAGTGATAAGACTACTTAAGTAGATATTTTGCTGATTGTAATTTCCTATTTTATTAAATTCGCGTATAATTCTAAATCGTTCACTTTCAGAAATAATATCAAAACATTGATAACGCTTACACTTACAGTCTTTGCCTATCTCGTGTGTTGAAGCACGCAAACACTTCATTGTGTCCCTCATTCTTCCGATTCCTTTTCGTTTCTCAGTCGGTTTTTTCCCGTTTTCTTTATTAGAGCTCGTGGAATATTTGCTGTCCATTGTCAATACACAATCCATAATCAATGCGACAAAGGGAGCATTTTGTTTACAAACAAACATGCATAACGTTTCGAGTAGCGTTGCCAGATTTTTCAAAAGTTATCAATTTACTTCTGAGCTTTAGAGTACTTTTCTAAAGGAGAGAGTGGCGACTGGTTAAAGACGCTTTCAATCTGACGTCAAACTGACTCAAAACAAACGTTCGCTTTGTTGTATTTTCTGAATGTTTTAATACTTTATATATAGAGGAAAAATTTTCTACGATTTATATTAAATAAGAAAATAAACGTAGCAACCTTTTGTTTAGATCTAGACTAGATCTTATTACGCTCGATCGTAGGATGGACACGGAGGCCCCGGGAGTTTCGTTTGCAAGGTGGTTTGTTTAGAACAGAGTATGCACCCTGGCAGCGGAAGGTGGAAATAAAGGACTTTCCGGCGCGCGCGCAGCACTTTTAAAACCTTATTATCATACAAAATCGTGTTAAAGATATAAAATCATACAAATTTGAGTTCTGTTTTAATTTATTATCACGGACCCGGGTGGGTCAGCTAGTACATAATAAAACAAGATACATGCCCAGATTGGATGTTTCTGCAATAGAAAGGGCGAGGCTAACGGAAAAGACAGGCTACCGCGGTGCATTCCACTTATCTTTTTTTACAGACCGCTAGAGTGACGTGTTGCTCTTTTCGTACACTTGCATTGGTGGATTTGAGCATCACGTGACTCCCGCGGTCTGTAAAAAAAGATACGCGTAAAGAACCGCGGTAGCCTTTCTTTTTCGTTAGCCTCGTGGAAAGGGCAGTTGACGTCACTGTTGGTTCAACGAGGCTAACGAAAAGACAGGCTACCGCGGTGCATTCCACTTATCTTTTTTTACAGACCGCTAGAGTGACGTAATGCTCTTTACGGTTGGTTAGCAAGAAAAACATGTTTGTTCTTTATGACTCCTACTATACACATGAAACGGGGAATTTCGATTGGTGTATGTTAAACTGGTCTATAATATGATTGGACTACGTCGCCATGACGGTTCCTGCGATGATAGCTACGACAAAAATGAAGTGGTTTGTTTGTTTATTGAGAACATACATCTGACTTGGGTGCTTGACATCAAGTGGCCGCTTATAAGTCATCGTCAATATACAGGGACGAGATAGCCACAAGGAAATTTACAACACCAGAGAGTTACATCCGGAAGCTCCACAAAGTGTGTGCAATGGAGCTGGCGGGAGTCGAACCCGCCGACCTGACTCCTACGCTCACAAGCGATTAGCGGAATGGTGTCTTAACCAAAGAATATAGAATAGATAAGAAGTCTTACTTCGACCTTTGGGTAAAGTCGGTAGAACATTTTCAGGAAAAAAACAAACTTTACAGGGTGGGCCGCCAATAACGCGCATGCGCCAATCTGTCACATACTTCTCACCCTTCGTTCCAACCCATAGAATATCTTCTATGGTTCCAACCAAGCAACATTCCACTGTTCCCGCTCTTTTTTTTTTTTTTTTAAGAGATCGTATATTTTGCAGAATTTCCATCGCTTCATAGCTATTTATTTGGCTATTTATTAATGGGGGGGGGGGGGGGGAATGTAAAATATTATTCCAATTGACACAAAAGACTAAAATTTTAATAATAGTGGAATTTTACAAATATATCTTTTTTTAAAAGTCTGAGAAAGGTTTTAATAATGTTAGAATTCATTTCAAAACATCACTTATACAAATTATTTTTTTGTTGTATTTCCTTTTAAATATGTGTGAAATTAGTATATTCACAATATCTACTAATAATCAAATATAGATTTACAAAAGCTTTGTTTTAAAAAACAAAATATAATTTCCCTCATTTCGAAAAAACAATAAGCTTTCACAAATTAATATTGTTTTGTGATACATATTATTGGCTGATTAAAAAAAAAAAAAAAAAAAACCTGTCTTTGTCATTTAATTAAAATTAGAAAAACAAATTTAAAGGATATGGTGCAAAAATGGAATGATGGGGTTAATAACAAAGGCGAAGTTATTCGTTTCAGAAATACAAAAGTGAAATATGCTTTACTTTTCATAAATCATTCTTATACATACAGGAAAAAGTATTGTTAAAATATATGAAATGGATTTTCTAAAAATACAAACTTTGTTAACGATTATAATTCCACTTGCAATAAAAAAGAAAGAAAAAAATCGCTGTGGTGTAATTATTTTTTCAATTAAGTTGTAAATAATCATTTACTTTCATACAACTTAAGAATGGGGGGGGGGGGAATGCAAAATATTATTCCAATTGACACAAAAGACTAAAATTTTAACAATAGTGGAATTTTACAAATATATCTTTTTAAAAATTCTGAGAAAGGTTTTAATAATGTTAGAATTCAATTCATGGTTATTAAGTATGGCTAAACATGAAAGAAAACTTTGTTATTTTAAGATTTTGATGTGAATTATTAGTGTACATTTATAAGGCGAGTTTTCACTGAATAATTCAAGAAAAAATTATCTCATCATTATGCATATTTGTATTTAGTTATGCATTATTAATTATTTTAATTATTTACTTGACCTTTATTTTTAATTTTTTTATTTTATTTAACTATTTTACTTTATTGTAAGCATTAATTATAATTTTGAGTACATTGTTAAATTCAAATTATTGTTTAAAAAATGTAAAAAACCAGAAATCCGCAAAACTCTAAAATCTGCATAACCTCCGGTTTTAAGCTATGCAGATTTAAGGCAGTCTAGTGTATTATTGGAGTAATACCTTAATGAAAAATTTAATAACTTAAATTAACTGCAAATTTATAGATACAACACACATAGGTATAATCTTATCTATAACAATTTAATAGTAGAATAATATTTTAAGTTTTAAGTAAATCTGAATTTGTTTGCAACAATTTATTTTTATTTAAATTATTTTGAAATTTATCTAGGAACTGTAATAAAATTAATAGAAATATGTATATCTATGCAGAGAAAATAAAATAAATACATGCACAGTACACAAATAATTTTAATAAAAAAAATCTGATTTAAATAAAAAAAAATCCGATTTAAATCAAATAAATCAGATTTTTTTGATTTAAATAAAAAAAATCCGATTTAAATCAAATAAATCAGATTTTTTTGATTTTTTTTAAAAAATCATGATTTTTATCAACCCTGTCCCCTAATAATCAAATATAGATTTACAAAAGCCTTGTTTTAAAAATATATATATCATTTCCCTCATTTCGAAGAAACAATAAGCTTTCACACATTATTGTTTTGTGATATATATTATTGGCTGATTTAAAAAAAAAAAAAATACCTGTTTTTTTAGAAATATTTTAGCTATTTAAGTATTCAAATTTAAATTGTAAATATTATCTGATGTTTTGAAAGGAGTTTCTACTTAAATGAAGTAATTATCTCCGTAATTTAGAATAACAGAATAAAAAATGACGAAAAGCAAAATGACCGAAAAAAAAGGTTAAAACCACCGGTTGGTTTGCGCTTACTCCCCTGTAAAGTTGTCTATCGCGCATTACTGTTCATTCTGCCGACTTGACTCGATGCGTTTTACATTACGCCTATGGGAGTGAATCTTCTTTACGGAGTAAATATTCTTTGTCTTAACCACTCGGCCACGGAGTCCCCAAATGAAGTGGTAGATTGGTTGATGAAACTATTTGTTTGTAAACATTCGCTTTCCTTAATAGACTTCGGTTTCTGTCAGTGTTGAATTCAGGGGGAGGGGGGTGACATCCTCCGGAAGATTTGACATTTTATGCTTTTAATGGTTATAAAGTGCAATGCCCCCCCCCTATCCCCCCACCCGGAGTCACAGAAATCCCTCTCGGAGAAAAGTGTCTGAATTCAACACTGGTTCCTGTGCATGAGAGTGGCGACATACGAAACGATACTCATATTGTGCTTAGTCAGACGCGTTTATCTAACTATAGCAAGCCCACATTCCAGAAATTGGCGATAATCTCCTAAACAAGTGAGACAAAATAAGGAACATTAAACCAATCAAATTTCATACCCGTGTGTCGCCACTCTCATTCTCATATCGCGACCAACGAAATACACGGGCGATTCATGACTTTTTTTTATTTTTCTTTTTATACTACTAATCAGGCATAATCTGCCGGGCATGAGTGCCTAGCATGACGAGTTAGTACTTGCGCTGGGCGATATTCCCTTGTTCGCATCGCTGCACTGCTCTCTAGTGGTTTGCTACAGTTTTCTTTGTTTGCTGGTTCAAGGTTTCTATTTAACTTTATTGAATTGGAAAATTTTTAAAAAAGCAAAAATTAAAGAAGAGAAGGGAATTGGTCTCGTAATTTAGAGCCTTGATCAAGTGACGAGAGATTCAGGACGGAGTGGGTCATTTTTACACAGTGATTGGTACATTGTTTTGGCCCATCGTTCTGTGCCAATCGCCGTGTAAAGATGATACCGCCGTGTGACGTTTTAAAAGTCATACACTGGCCGTATATTTCACTGGTCGCGCTCATATCGAGGCACCATTAAAAGAGTGGGAGAAATAGAGAAACATAAACTTGGCGATAATTGCAGCTTATCCAAGTTTATGACCAAAACATTCTCAACCAATCAAATCTTATTTACCGTGTGTCTCTTATTGTTCAAAATACACTTACACATGATGTTTTTTATAACATACAGACTTATTTTGAACATGGTAGATAAAAATAGAATCTAATTTGGAAGAACGTGATATATGGAATATTGTTATTAAAATTATTATTAATTATAAATTCACTTAGAAGTTCTATAAATTCAAATTTGGGCAAACTTTACCTTGTTATCTAACGTGTAACTCATGAATGACGCATGAAAGATCAAACTGTACAAAAAATGATCATTATGAACAAGTTATATTCAGGCACTAGAGAGTTAAACTTTTGCTCACCAGGCGTATTAAAGTACTATACTTGTGAAGCTGAATTTGAAATGTGGAGTTCGCAATCACTTTTTCAGATTATTTCACTCTTGTCGAGATCTGAACAAACATAGAATGTGCGCGTACGCATAGGTTAAAGGCAATCTCAACAGCCAATCGGCCTCCAGAGCCAATGAGAGTGAGTGGTACTGGCTGTATCTAGCAATAGAAAATTGGAACTCACTGAGTTTCTGGAACTCCCTCAGCGAGTTTGGCGGTCGAAGATATCTTAACTATCCGATCTGAACGTAGTATTAGAGAGGTTGGGGCTAGCGTGCTAGCCGGCAGGAGAGAACAGGTCACCCGCGGGCAACTGCAGAAGAAAAACGAGACAGGGCAGTGACACCCAAACGGGAGTGGAGGGCAGCAGTCAAGATTTCTGAGTAGGTAGACTGGGGGGCAATGCCAAGTGTCGAAAGTAACCTGGACCTTTCTGAGTTATACTTTCCACAATTACAGAGAATGTGGTCAGGGGTCTCAACAGTGAAGCAGATGGAACACAGGGGTGAGTGGGCGAGTTTCATCTTATATAGGCGATTATTGGTCAGCCAGGTACGAGTTCGCCAACGGGAAATCCAAATATCCACTCGTCGGTGACTGGTCCAATGTCGAAAGGCGTCCTCAGTACTCAGATGTGGGTAGTTGTGGTGATAATCACTATTAAGCACAGTATGAGTATTCTTTTTCCGCCATCCAGTTGCGTCGAATGAGAGCCACGAGGTCTTCGGGAGCAACCCAGTTCAGGGTACGAGCTAAGTAGGGACCATTGCGGGCCATAGAATCAGCTACCTCATTTGGGGGGAATGCCTCTATGGCCGGGGCACCAGACGAGTGTAAGGACTGCACGATGGGATGAGAGAATTCTGTGGATAGTATTATGGAGCAGAGTGATCACCCTCGAGGAGCGGAGCGAAGAGTTGTGTAGAGCCTGGCGGACAGAGAGACTATCTGTGAGGAGTAAGTAGTGGCCACTGGCGGAAACGAACGAGGTAAGGGCCATATAGATAGCCAGGGCCTCGGCAGTGAAGATGGAATTGAGATGAGGAACGAGCATGGCAAGACTGGAGTTGGTGAGGATATTGTGAGCAACGACGGCCGTTTTGGAGGCGTCTTTAGAGGCATCAGTCGAGAGCAAGGTGTTGTATGTGGCTGTCGTACACCACGATTTCCAGGCGTGGTAGATAGCGCTCGGCGGGAGGGATAAATTCTGGAAAGGTAGACCGTCCAGGATAATATAGCAAGCGGGATGGAGAAAGGGATGAGAAGGCCACGAGAACTGAAGGATGCAGTGAGCCTGAATATTGTACGTGTCGAGGAGGTCGGCGGCGGCAGCAGAGAGATGTCCAGGGGAAGAAGAGTCAGCAGGGACCGGAGGGTGAGGGAGAGAGAGTTGGCGAACGAGAAACCTGTTGGTCATGCAACGGAAACGGCTGCGCATGCACGAGGCATTAGCTTTGCGGTGAAGGAGCGGAATGGGGGTGCACTTTGGGAGGCCGGTGGCGACCCGGAGAGCAGCGTTGTAAGTGACTTCCAGGGAGTTCAGGGTCGATGGACAAACCTTAAGGAAGAGAGGGCAGGCATACTCGAGGAGGCTACGAACCATGGAGTCGACGATCCTGAGCATGTGAAGAGTGTGAACCCCTTGAGATCGTCAAGCAACGGCTTTGAGGTAGTTTAGTCTCCGAAAGGCCGTGGCCCGAAGGTATGAAAAGTGGATGATTGAAAGGAAGGGATCTACCGAACCAAACGCCAAGAATCTTGACTGTAGGACTCCACTCGAGTTCAACTCCCCTGATGGAAACCTTTGAATCCATCGGCCGGTGACGGGAGAAGTCGATGACTGTGCTCTTGTCCGGTGAGATGGAGAGGTGGGTGGCCGTGCACCATTGCACCAGCCGATCAATACAGTTTTGGAGTTTTGTCAAGGTGCGGGAAGGGTCCTCCCCCAAAGCATATAGGAGGATATCATCAGCGTAGATAAGGAGGAAAACACCACTTTCAAGGATTTCGAAGATATCAAAAAGGAAAATCATAAAGAGGAACGGAGAAAGAACGCTACCCTAAGGTACTCCTCTCCTGCAGGGCCCGCGGCCAGAATACGTGGCCTTCCAACGAATGTTGATTGACCGGTCTGTCAAGAAGTTGGCGATCCAGCGGCCAGCTTTTCCCCGGATACCGAGGCTGGCAAGTTTATAGATGAGGCCATCAATCCATACCGAGTCATATGCCGAGCGGATATCCAAACACACGGGAAAGGCTGCCTGGCGGGAAGCGCGAGCTCCGGAGATGTCGTCGAAGAATTTACACAGAGCCGCTGTAGTGTCTTTGAACGGCATGAACCCATAGTGGGAAGCTTGGAAAATGTTGTTATACCCAGCCCAGAAGATGAGGCGATGGAGTAAGAGACGCTCAAAAACCTTTGAGCAAACGGCGGTCAGTGCGATGGGGCGATAGGAGGAGATGTGACGAGCAGGCTTCCCCGGCTTGCAGATTGGGACGATGGAGGCTTCCTTCCACGACGAGGGCACGGCGCCAGAGTCGAACAGGTCGTTGCAAAGTGCGAGTAGCTTCGCAGTGTTCGCATGAGAGAGGCCTTGGAGAAGCTTGACTGAGATTCCATCTCTGCCGGGAGTGGTGGGGCGAGTCTTCTGAATGGCCAGCAGTAATTCTTGAAGTGTGAAAGGCGCGTCAAGGCCGACATTGCCATCGCTAAGGTCATACGTAAGGGAAAAAAGCTGAAGGTCCCGAGGAAGAGATCCACTTGGGCACGCGGGGAGGCCACAGGGCCACCGCACCACAGAATATTATCACCAGGCGGCGAGTCTTTGCGAGCGAGGCATTTGAGCAGTTTGAATATTTTACCATTCGAACCCCTGGACCGACAGATCTGGTCCCAGTAATTACGAGAAACAAGCTTGATGTGCCGTCGAAGTTTATTGGCAGTCTGTTTGTAGAGTAGACATAAGTCCCTTGAGCAGTAGGACCTAGCGAGGCGCAGGTACCGGCGCTTGAGACCGAGGAGTCTGCGGTAGGTGATATCCCACCACGGAGCACTAGTGCGTCGAAACCAGCGTGGGAAAGTGATACTCCGCGAGATGGCTTCAGAGCAAGATTGCCAGAAGGAGTCGTATGAGGTGTCTGCAGTGGAGTTGTCTAGGGTCGAGTTGAGGACACGGCCGTCTGAGGACCAGTTGACGAAAGGGCGGTGCTGCCTAACTGACGTAACAGGATTATCGATCTGAATAGATACCGGCTGGTGGTCAGAATCGAAAGGGTCCGGATGGACCGACTAGGGAATCTATTCTGGTGTTATCGGAACGCTGAAACCGGTCGGAAAAAGCCTTCTTAGCGACAATTTGCTATTCTGGTGTAGTAGAATCGAAATTTTGCCTATCGGAGCGGGTTGCTTTTCGTCGGCGTTTTTCAGAGTGCTTCAAGCTGTCGAGATCGCAGCGGCAAGGCTCGGAAAGATTTTTTGTTTTACTTTGGGAGAGGGGGGGGGGGGTTGGAGCGCTTGTTTAACATTAAATAATAGAAAGAGGGCAGAGTCTTTTAATTACCAGGGTTCGTAAATATCGTGATATTTTCGAAAATATCAAAAACATCTGACATTTTGGTACATATCCGATATTTTCAAAATAATCAACTTATTGATGTTTAGAAATTTTTCCATACTTAATATAATTAGAAATTAAAATATATTACACTTAGCATGAAAACTTATATAAGGGTCAACTAATTTAAAAGACACAATTTGCTTTTTACATTAAAAAAAAAAAATTGTAGGATTTAATATCAAGAAAATGTTGTTTAATACAACAAAATTTGAAATACAAAATAGTTTTTGTAATTAAAAAATTGGAACGTAAATGTATGGTTGTCTGCTTTTTCATTCCATAACCTGTTGTATAGCTTAAACTAAACTAAGTAAGGCCTGAAAAGATTCTTTCTTATGAAGATTTAAATAACTTATCTAAATTTGACAGTGTATCTTTCAATGAGTGTTCTACATTTACAAATTCAGTTTCAAACGTAAAGGTTTTTTTTTTCTATTTATTTATTTATTTTTTTTGTGTGGGGGGGGGGGGGGGCGCTAAAGTCACTGCCAGAGGAAAAGTTCTTTATCTACAAAACGGTACAGTTAATAACAGCTGAAAAGATCATTTACACATGTTTTGAATAGTGTATTTACACTGAAAGTATAAAAAAAAAATCCGAGTATATATTATATTTGATATTAAATGTCAAATATCGAAATTTTCAAACATCATGATATTTTGAAAATATCGCATATATATCAATATCAACGAACCGTATTAATTACAAAATGTTACTTTCTTACATAAACAGCTGACACTTTTTTTCTGTTTAATATTAAAGCTGTTCTCAAATTAAAACTGTCTATTTTCTGACACATTTCTGAGTTCATTTTTATTCGCAAACACAGAAAATTGGTAGGTTTTCTTATTAAGAAACTGTGAAATCGAATAGCATTTCCCATTTTTCGATAAAGGCAAAGGATCTTTCAGAAAATGCAGACAAAATAGGCATTTTGAACCGAAATTACGAAAGCGACACCCGAAAAAAGGTCGTCATAAGACAACAATCGCTTATAACTCAAAATATAATGCATCTATCTATCTATATATATAATAAAAATAAATAAAAGACGCTTTTCGATTCCAAATCACTTCAATTTTCATATCTACCAATTTCATGCTTTTACGTTTAAAAATAAGTCTGTGAATGTGCAGGGCTCGATCAAGCAAAAGAGAGGATGAAAGACAGATCCTCTTGATATGCTGTCACAAAAATTAAACATGTTCTATGCCTTAGAATACTAATATAAATATATAACTACATATTTAGAAAAATATATAATTTGTGTTTAATCTTTTACGACTGTAATTGTACAAAATATGAGTTATAATCAGCTCAAGGTCGAAATATATTTACAATATTAGCCTTAAAATATTGCCCAATAAGTTTGGGACCCCTAAAATCAATGGGGCTCAGAGCCACGGCCTAGTTGGCACTTTTTTTAATCAGGCCCTGTGTTTGTGTCAGAAAATATCGCGTTGCTGAACGGAGAAAATATTTTTTTAAATCCACTTTACAATATATATATATATATATATTTTTTTTTTCAAAACTTTTTAATATTTGTTTTTACGTTTAATGATTTAATTGATTCAAATTATCTTTTTCACTAAGAACCGTGATTTTCAATTTAATTTTTGATTAATATATTTAGTTATTTTTGAAATAAGTAATAAAGCGAATTGATGATCTGTTTAAGTATTTAAAATATCAATAAATAATAATAAAAAAAAAAACATTTGAATGGAATGACTTTCTTTAGAATCTTTCATTTGTCACAAAAATAATTAAATCTTCATGAATTTAAAAATGACTTTAACAAGGGAGGTGGGAGACATAAGTATAAGTCTAAATTAATATACTTATTTTATTTTTTAAGTATATTGTGGATTTTTGAGATTAAGAACAACTAATTACCCGAGTCCTTAAGCAAAGCTAGATTTTTTTTCTGCAAAGATACAACTAAATTATATTTAAATATTCGGCCTAATTTACATTTTTTTTTTCAGTACTGATGTCACAGATATAATCAATTTAAAATAAACAAAATTATCGAAACTGGAAATATAAGTTAACAATTTTAATATCATTCACATAATTAATTCTGGTTTAGTTTATAATAATGGTCTAAAGATACAAATAAATAAAAAAAGTTATGGACTATTTTATATTTATTTTTAAAAAATTCGATTATATTCTTAAATATTCATGTAGAGCTTGGTAGAACCTACAAAAGTCCTCCTCCCCCCTATTTAAAAAATATTTTGCAGTGTATATATATAAAAAAAATCTGACAATTTCACTGAAAATTTGCTAATCTTTTTCTGAGATCAAAATACAGCAAAGTTAATTTCCAAAAATTTTGGTTCAATAATAATAATAATAATAGTGTTTTATGCACAATTAAAAATGCAAATAGATATTTTTTAATTTTTTACTTCGGCCTGGAAATATTACACAGATTGCAGGAACGGACACGCTAATATGAAAATATCGCATTCCCTCCTTCAAGACTTTTGTAAATAACCCAAACATTCTTTCGGACTGGACAATAGCCCAAAGGAAAACAGCTGACATTCCCTTTCCCAAATAAACAAAAATAAGTGCGTACTTGCATCTGATTGGCTACAAACATGTCCGACTGCAAGCAGGGGATTTTCTATCTTTCATCCTCTACAGTAGGATAACGAGGTGAGACCAGAATAGCTTTTGTCCATAGCTGTCGTTATGAAATGAGATTCCGGTTCCGACATGTAGTTATAATCCGATAACACCAGAATAGATTCCCAGGATAGGAAACTGTAAAGATCAGGAGACGAGAGAGTGAGATCCAGCAGGGAGGGGGGAGAACCATGAACCGTACGTGATGGAGTTGAGGTATTACAGATGCAGATGTTGTGACTGATAACCCAGGCGTGAAACCTCTCAAGATTAAGAGGATAGGGAGGATGGCGACGGAGAAGGTTAATGTTGAAGTCGCCGAGAAGGACGAAAGGCGGCTCAATAGAACGGAGCAGCTCGTCGAACCAAGTGTCGGCAAAAGAACCCCTTGGGAGATAAATGTTAATTACACTGAACCAAGTACCGTAAGAGTGGAACCTAACGCTGAGGGCCTCGACCCTTCCAGAGGGATTGGCAGGAAGAGGCAGGAGATAAGAGGGGTAAGAGGTGCGGACCGCCGTGAGAAGGCCCCCTCCGCGACCGCAGCCTCTGTTAGCCAAGAAAGTGGTCATATTGGGACTAGAGAATGACTAGTCGGAATGCAAGTAAGTTTCCTGGAGGCAGATGACTTGGGCGTCCTCGAAAAACGGGGCGCGTAACCAGTGGCCGTTAGCTCGATTGCTGCGACAGTTCCAATGGATGAGTGTAATACCCATGAACGGAAAAAAAAGGAGGAAGTGCGGAGCCAGAGAGCCGAACAAGAAGGCCAGAAGACAGGAAGCAAGCAGCAAAAAAGCGGTACCCTCCCAGGAAAAAAGGGGAGGGCAGCCGCAGGCACGCTAAGTGTTAGTAGAAGAAGATCCAAGGTTCGCCTCGCGAAGAGGAGGACCATCTGGGATCCAGGACTCAGGGGTAGATGTGTCCATAAGAGGATCGGTTGTCAAACCCTTGGACGATAACGCCATTTTCAATTTTTTCGCTTTTTCTGATTTAAGTATCGTTCAGTGTGGAGGGGATGGCGCCTCGCTCCTTTTGTCAGAGGGCAAAAGCTTGAGAGGGAGAACGTCGGCTGTCAGCGTATCTTTCACGGCATCTATGACCGTCGTAGTAAGCGAATTTAACAGTTCTTGACAGTTGGTTTTTTGAGAGTCCACGACCTGTTGGAGCAAGCTAGCCATGTTATCCGTGAAACACTGGAGGAGTTCATGTAAGTCGGTTTTAGTAACGTAATCCGTGGGTGGGGGAGTACAGGCAGGGGTATATGCCACAGCCGCGGCGTAGGACTCAGCTTTGGAGGCTATACTGACACGGAATTGGCGTCGGGCCTCACTGAAAGTAAGGTGATTCTCAGCTTTAAATGCTAGTAGTCTGGCTTCTTGTTTATAATGTGGGCAGGACTTGTCTGGGGAAACATGGTTGCCTTTGCAATTGGTGCACATAGGGGAGTCGGTGGAGCAGGTGCCGTCGTGAGTGTTGCCGCACTGGCCGCAAACACGAGTGCTTTTGCAAGCGCGAGTGTTGTGAGGGAATTTTAGGCAGTTGGTGCATTGACGGGGTTTATCGACGAAGAGGGTTATGCGGTGTACCTGATACCAAAGTTTGGTGTCGGACGGCAGAGAGTAGCCAAGTTTGGTGACAAGGACGGAGGAGGTGGGAGCAGAGCCATTTCTAAGAAAACGTCTTTCCTCAAGCGGTTTAATCCCAACGTCTGCGATTTCAGTACAGTCCACTAGAGGAGATATGTTGTGAAGCAAAAATCTCGTAGAAAGGCATTCAGTTTGGAATGAAGCGGAGACCGGGATGTTGAATAGCGTTTTGATGTTGAAAATCTGAATGGCCGTTCCGGCATCCAGGGTGTGAACCAGAAGCTTACCTTGTCGAGTTATTTTCATAAAGTCGATATTATTATGTGAGGGGACTTGCGCGGCGATGGCCTCTTTAAGTATTTTGGGGTGAGTCGCAGGTATGGAGTCGTTGGTAGCCGTGAGAGTGATTGACACTGCTCCAATGCCGAGCTTACTGGCCTCGACAAGAATTTCTTCTGGAGAGCTATTTGATTTGTATAAGAAAGGGTTAGGGGTAGCTTCATTGCTGATTTCCATGGTTGTTTTCTGTGAGGAATTATTTAACACATTGTCTGTGACCGCCACGTGCTGCGAGCCAGCCACTGTGACTAAACTGAAACGAGTCAGTAACCCGGAAGAAAAAATTGAATAAAAAACACAAACTTACCACACCCGGGTCGAAATAAATACTAAGCACAATACAAGAAACACAAATAATACCAACTAGTATGAAATAAAAATGGAGAAATTATTCAAATAACCCTTAAAGATAGGGAACACTTCACGTCGGCGAGAACCGACCGACACAGCAAGCAATAAACAAAGTCGCACTGTTGCCAAACGCAACCAACACATCCGAGAACTTCGGACCCTCATTTCATTTCATTTTACTTATTTATTTTTTTTTCGTATGTTCGCTTCAGTTGCTAAGCATGTATAAAGTTTTATTCTACTGCTTTTTTCCTCTTGGCTGAATTTGTTGATAGAATTTTTTGCAAAATCCTCAAACCTAGACCAACATATGATCCTAATAAAAGACCCGACCATTCGCCGATTTACTGCGTGCTAATTTCGGAAGGCGGCGTTTGGCGTCTCGTGGTCAGCACTAGAACAACAAACTGCAGTTTATAGAACGCGTGAATGATATAGTTATGTGATTTTTTAAAATTCTGGCTGTATATCTTTACAAATATGAGGTGTTGTGTGCCTTTCTGTAGTATTGACAGTCGAGCAGACTATTTCGACCCAGATGATAATAAAATTTCGATGCATTATTTTCCGAAAGAGGAAAAAATTAAGGAAGCATGGATTCAAGCAATCGGCAGGCAAGGTATGTTTATTTCCCTTTTACTATTTTATTTAAATTCATATTTCAATACTTGGAAATTTTTCCAGAGAAAATTTCTCACGCCTTGCATTCATAATATTCAAATTTTTTAATTGCTTAATAGGCGTATAGCCAACATAGTGAAAAAGAGTAATAGGAATGGAGTAATAGGAATAGAGGATGAATTTATTCAACTGTCGATGCTGGATTCTATTTGATTTCGTGTTTGCCCCAGGGTTGGCGGCTCACGGAAAAATATTCCATCTTGTGCTCCGTTTGTAGCCTTGCCAACATGTTATGGTGTAAAAAGTTCCGAGCTGGGTATCGTTCCCAAGTGGTTCAGTTGGTAGAACGTCAGTGCGCTAATCTGATGTCCCGGGTTCGAGTCCCGGCTTGGGTACTTTTTCACTATGTTGGCTATACGCCTATTAAGCAATTAAAAAAAATTGAATATTATTTTATTTAAGTTTATTAAATGTTAATTATTCATTTAATCTAATAATATGGCTCATAATTTTACTATAAAAGAAACAGAAACTTATAGAATAATAAAATATCTGTTCTAAACATTATGGCTATTAAAATAAATTTTTAAAATTTTGCCCCTCCCTAGATTTTATTTTGCCAGTGATATTTTTTAGTATTTGTCCCCAGCAAAATTAACTCTCAATTCATTGTGTTTGGTTTCCTTTTCAGGTTTTTTTTGTAAATTATCATAATATTGTTATAAATTGCTGAGAATCAGTAACACTACATTTACATTTCATATGCACTAAAAGATAATAAACATGTTTATAAAAATAGCACATCTGCAAAGAATTTTAATAATTGACTCATATCTAATACCATTAGTTTTTGGATAGAATACGCAATTGCATATCATTTACATATCATTTAAAACAAGACTTAAATAAGGGAAATATATTGAAATGTCGTAATAGATGGGGGGGGGGGGGGAGGAGGTGAGTTGGTAAAAATGATATAATCGTTTAAATAAGGGAAATTTTTGATAAAATAACTTATCAATGTTAGTTATGTTAAAAATGAATTTTAGAAATTGCAACTGGGCCATAGGCACACCTGTTGAAAAATTTTGCCCCTTCCTAGATTTTATTTTGCCGGTGTTCATATTTTTTAGTATTTAACAACAAAATTAACTCTCAAATCATTGTGTATTATATATATTATATAAGCAATAATTTAAATATGTAAAATCGAAGCAATAATAACAATAATAGAATAGTCTTGAAATTACTTTTATCCTAAAATAAAGGGGGAAATTATAAAAGGATATATAATAGAATCACGCCAAAACGCAATTTCTGAGATGGATCTTTAAATTATTGATATATTGTATTTGTCTCAAAAATGAAAATCCTAGGTATTGTTGAAATATTTAAAAACTTATCTTAATCGAGCTCTTCCATCATTATCTTAGTAGTTTACTAATCAGATATTCTATTCTTTTTACACAATATGAAAATTTTATTAATAAATAAACACTTTTTGTGATGGGACTTAATTCTCGACTTTAAATATGTTCTTTTCACCAGTTCCATCCATCCTGAATAGAAATATGTGCTAAAAATATTGATAAACAGAAAACATTTTTAACGTATTTAAAGGGGAAACCCGGAATGTTGTTCTATTATTCTACGCTATCTGCTAGCAGACGACGGAGAAACGGGCACGTTTTTAAGAATGGAAAGTCGGCGAATGGTTAGATCTTTAGGATCGTATGTTGGTCTAGCTGATAGTAAACGATTAAACTTCCATAAATTTTGTAACAGGTCTAATCGAGTAAAAATTTGCGTATCAGTATTGTATAAAATAGGGAAAGAATTACAGAAATATCTGTTTTCCCCCTTAATTTTAGAGGGGGAATGGGGTGTTATCTGAGCTTTTCAGTTCTTTGTTTATAAGTATTTTTGGCAGTATGAATTCAGAGGCTACCCGGGAAGGAGGGAGTTTCGCAGGGTAAATCACCCCTCTTCTACCCGGAAGATTTCAGAGTTTGTGTTTATTTATCGTCCATAAGTGAAAATCCCTCACCTCATCCGCTACTTCTATGGTAAATCTAATCAGCACGGGAAGACTATGTTTCGTGGTACAATTCATTTGATACTTCAGAAGGCACATGAAATTGTGTAGCACATGACATTATGTAGCACATGAAATTTATTTTATATACGGGGTAGCCACCGGTCACGAAATTTTTCAGGGAAAATACCAGTAATTTCTTATAGAAAAATCGCTTTATTGAATCGCGCAATTAAATAAGACGAATTTTTATATATGAAAATACTGATATTTTCTCTGAAAAATTTAATGGACGATGGTCACACCCTGTATATATATGTATATATACATGGATTATGAAATTACCTTCGTAACCTATCTTGTTGTAGTGTTTGTGGACATCTTAAAAATGATTATTGTATTTTATTTTAATTAAATGTTCGCTTTGTATGAAAAATAACCTCTTGTACTAGGGATATTTTATTAATACTAGTTTTTGGTAAATAAAAGAATAAACAAGTTATCCCAAGATTTTTTTATAGAGCGAAATTAACAAGAAAACTTAGACATTTATAAAAAAAAATGTATCTAATAAAGATATTAAGCTATTTTATTGATAAAGCTGTAAAGTACTTATTTGTTTACTCCTTGCCCCTCAATATTTTTATAGATTATAATATTTTCCATTAACTAATAATGGTTTATTGTTAAAAGAAAGGTAGGGGAAGGGAGGGGGGATATTAAGAATTTTTTCTTGGCATCTAGTTATTCTCAGACACATAATATGTACCTATACATGGGGAACGGCAGAACGAAATCTAGGAAGGGGAAAATATTTGGAACAGATTGGTCTGCAGTCCGCTGTCACGACTGCGTTTTTTCAAATGGAGAACATGAAGTTGAAATGAGTTAAACTAATTTTTTTGGTAGAACACTTCGTGTAGAAGACAATTTTAAAACATATCAACATAAAAAGAAATACAGAAATGTAACAAGTAAGAAACATTAAAAATCCAAAAGTGAGCTTCATTAGGCCTTTTTTTTTACATTGAAAATTGAACGAATATTCTCTTTTCATCTTAGGGAGGGGGGGGGGGAGGGTCCGCTCCTTTGAAACCCTCCGTTTAAAGCACTTTATAAGCACATTAATGTAAAATGATAGCCATAACTAATTTTTTTCTTCTGCTGGCAGTTCACTAGAGCGGAAGGTCCTCATGAAAAAACGTTACTTCATATTTCTCTTGGTATTTAATTATTTTAAGTTGCTTCAGTATAATAATTTTGTTATTTTTTTCGAAATCAGTAGCAGAAAAGAAAATTTAGCTAATTTCTTTTTTAAAATCCAGGGATGGCAACGGCCTTCTCCTGCCGGCTCCACTAACTGACGTCCATACTTATATAATATATGGATCTTTAACACCATGGAGATAGAAATAAACAAAGACATTTAAGATACACAGACTGGCAATGCCCATTCAAAAGCCATCAGCCATCTGAAGTAAATTGAAACACCTCAACCGCGAGGTCTGTACGTCAGATTTAAGTTGTTTACTATTAATCGCTATGGCTATAAGCTACTTAAAAAAATTAATTTTTATTAATGTATACGAAGTTTATGCCATTTTTTTTGCACCAAGCTATTTTTTATATATCTAAATAAGCATTAAAAATATTTAATTTCGTGAAATAAAATTAAATAAGGTAATTTATTAATAATTTTTTTAATGGTATATTTGAGTACAGCATATAATTTTAATATGCAATGAAGGCGAAATGTACATTGAAACAACTTGGTGGAGATTATAAGTTGAAGCATCTGAAACCAAGAAAGAAAAAAAAAGGTGGGGAGGTGGAGAAATCTATCTAAAGTTTAATTAATTGATCCTTCAAAATATCCATGCATGCGTGAATGAATGTTAAAATTCAAAGATGATTCCAAATGAGTTTTGTAATAAAGTTTATTTTTAATAGTTAATAGAGCTTAACAATTTCAAATAAGTAAATAATGTAAGCATAATCAAATAATACATACCAATAAAATAAGCATACACATTTAAATATACATTCATCAATTTTAATTTTGTAAAATATTAATATAATTGTTATTTGTTTCAATACTTTAGATTTATGTTTGAAAATTTTATCTTGTAAGTTAAACAAAAATAAAACTTGTTTAGAAATAAGATTTTTGTTAAAAAGATAATATATACAAAAATTTATTATTATTTTAATTATTGTTTAATCATTGCTTTTCTTTAAATCATAAACTAAACTGAAAAAAAAATCTGAAATTGATAATTTTAACTGTAGGATGAAGCAGACACAACACACACACATACATACATATTCTAACTTCAAATGCTTCATGATTTTGAGCCAGATTACAACTAAATTTGATAATTTGTAGATTATAAGGCTCTTTGAAACACAGGTGTGTATGATAAATAATAAAGCCATTCTAATTTGAACATTTTAAAGTAAACTAAATATATTTTCAGAAAACTTAAAAAATGTTTTTGCAATTCACTCATAATAAATTTGTTTTTTGAAACGTGAGTGTATGAACAAATACAGAGTATGTAGAATAAATAAAATATATTGTGTTTGATTCGACATCCACCCAGGAGGTTATGCACATAGATGACATTGTCCAAAAATGTACAATTAAAATTATACTGTGTGTGGTGTGCAATTGTGAGAAACAACAATCAACAGATAATTTCTTATTCATCGGTAAGTAAATTTTTATTTATGGGTTTACTTAAGAATGTCCTTTTTAATAAATGTTGGTATCATTGTTTCATTTATTTTGTCAGTGTTATTTAAAGTGATGACAAATAAAATTCATCAATTTGATCTGGCCATGAATTTATGGCACAAATGGGATTTATTTAAAAGTAGTTACTTGATTATAAGTTGTTTAATTGGAGCTATGTTTTCAATATCATATAAATTTGAACAGCAAAATTATATTTATTCATAATGTAGTACTTTAATCTTTATCTTTTTTCAATATTTATACAATTTATTTAATAAAAAGAAGCTATCTATCTATATTTTTATATACAAACAGAAGTAATTTGTATAAAGATATATATATATATATGTATATACATGGTTCTTCTTCATTATCCTGTCGACCGTCTTCCATTAAAAAAAAAAAAAAACTTATGTATAGTTATTAATTTATAACTTTTTTTAATCAATAAAAATATCACTTTCTTATGAATCGTTTCATTTTAATTTAGATGTTAAAAATTACAGCTGTTAAATTTAACTGTCTTGGAATTCCTAATGCATTTCTATTATATAATATACCTTGCAGAGTGTGGTATAAAATAAAAATATTTACTGAAACACTAAGAACTTTTTATTACTGTTGTTATCCAAAACTGTTCAATTAGAATAACCTTTACAAGTCCCAAATGAATATCAACATATTAACTGATAACCTCCTAAGCTACAATCAAGTTATTTGTGGTCTGCCTACTGATGGAAGTCGAGGAACTGACTTGCAAAAGCTGACGTTTGGAATTCGAGGAACTAAGTTAACAAAATCTTCTGTTGGAATTTTTATGCCAGCTGGAGACATTCACAGGCAGAAATTTTTATTTAATTTTTCTGTCTGTAAATGTAACTTGCTAGAGCTTGAGATGTCTTCCACGTCTAAGAAAACTCTTCATTCACAGTAATTCAATATGTTGATATTAAGTTTATTTAAGATTTGGAAAAATTATTTTACTTGTACTTTTTTGCATAACGACAGTGATAAAAAGTTCTTTGTTTTTCAGTAAATATTTTTATTTTATACCTGTATCTAAAAGTGTTATATTAGAAATGCTGGTACTTCTCAACTATTGAGGTATTGGCGACGGAGAACTGAAGCATCCTTAAAATTTCTCATGTATATTTTCTGTTAACCTATTCACTGTTTCTTATATAATTTTTTTTTCAATATTTATACAATTTATTTAATATAAAGAAGCTATTTATCTATTTTTATATACAAATAGAAGTAAGTTGTATAAAGATATATATATATATATAAATACATGGTTCTTCTTCATTATCCCGTCGACCATTTTCTATATAAAAAAAAATACTATCGCCAAACTATTATGCCAAAGCCAATAAACAAATGGAAGAATGCTGCCATTAGAATCTCACTTTTAAAAAAATTCAGCAAAGCCCATTTGAATGAATCATCGGTTGAATCATCAACTAACAGTAATTAAGCAATAAAATTTACAATATATTAATGAAAACAGAAAAATATTTTTTGGATATTTAATTTTTTTTCTTAATTTTCCCTATCAGCTGGTGGATAAATGTTTGTGATGTCAGTTGAAACTGATATATTTATTATATCGATGCATCACAATTTTTTTTTAATGCTTTTACTCTTTTAATATCATGATGTCATTGTTTAATGACATAATTGTTATTTTACTTAACAAAACACTCAATAAATCAGTAAAACATCATTAAAAATACTGATAAACATCAAATTAAAAATCACTGGATAACATACCAAACACCTATTATAACTCATTTGACATCAAGTGAATGTGGTGTGACAATCATGCATTTTTGGCGTTAAATTCTATAGTTTGGCGATAATGTTTTTTATTGAAAGTGGTTAACAGGATAATGAAAAAGGATCAAATATATATATAGAGACAAAATATAGAGATATGCAAATACATATATAGAAAGAATAAAAGTTCATCTGATTTGTTTTCAAAGCTGTTTGAATCATTCGGCAAAAAATTTCACTTTCTAAAGCCTGAATTTCATCAAGCTTTTTAAAACAATGTCAAGGCCTTATGGTGGAAAAGTACCAAAATGCATTAGGAATTCTAAAATTAATAAGGATTATCTGTAACAAGTAAATTAAAATGAATTTATGATTCAGGAATTTAATACTTTCATTAGTAGTACATGGTGTGAATACTACAAGAAAATGTTTTAGTAAATTTTATCTTTTTCTAATTCACTGTATTAATATTAATAAATAATATATATATATATATATAAAGCTAGTCTACTTAAATTAAAACATTTAAAATTTTGGTACTTTTATGTTAGCTGAGCACAGGTAATAAATTGCCAAATGTTGTTACCATCTTCATAATTTTCATTGCATTCATTTCATTTAAAATACACAATTTTCACTTAAAATACACATTTTTTTCTCATACTTTCACATATGTTACTCATGTAATTTAATATACAAAGAAGAAAAAATACTACAAACCAAAACATTTTATTTCAACATCAAAGCATTGTTTATAGTTTACACATGCGTAAAATAAAAGCTGCTATTGGTGAAAAAGAAAATGCTACTGGCGAGATTTGATTAAATTATAATTTTCTGCTATAATTAACGACTAACAGAAAGAGTTTCTCTTGCTGTTCATTTCTTTTCGAACATTTTTAATAAGTAAGATAGTAGTGTTATTGAAATCTATTTTATATTTTAAAGAAATTCTTTTAAATAAGCAATCTACTACTCATACTGAATTAATATCAGTATGTCTGGAAGGTTTAAATCAGTCACAATAATAAAAAGATTTAACAAAAGTCTGTGTCTTTGAAAGTGTACTCTGTTTTTATACAAAAAGAAATAATAAAACTAGAATGTACAATGTAGGAAGTGTTTGTTAGAAATTTAACTGTCTTATTGTGCAATTTAAAATTGTTAAACCCTTTTTGAAACTCGAAATTATCTGAAATATATATATATATATATATATAGGTATTAGAAACTGAAAGTAGAAAACAATGTGAAAAATAACATGCTTAGTGTACATAAAGGTAAAAAAATGCTTAAAAAAAAAAATCTGAAGTCAAACTGAAAATCATAAAAGCATGAGACACTAATAAAAATACTTTAAGCCCACTAGAAAAAGTATGCAAATGGCAGCACACACTGCAGATTAATCTAATAACTTTAAAATAAAGGCTGTGCTTAAAAAAATTGTTAAATTTTATTTTCCTAAATTATTGTATCTTCTAGGGATGCACCAAATATTCAGTATTCAGCCATACTACTGGATGTTTGGTTAAGCTGAATATGAAATTATTTGGTTAGGCTGAATATCAAACTATTTGATATGCTGAATATTATTTTTGGCCAAATATCTTCATATTCAGCCAAACTGAATACTTAAAGAAAGTGTTTTTACATTTTTTTTTTTTTTTAAACTTAGATAACTTTTATTTTTAACTGTCAATAAATAAAGGTATTAAGAAATACAATCATATTTAAATAACAGAGATGGCTTTTGCTTTATTTATTTGCTGTTTGAAAAGTAACAATTAAGAAAAGGAACTGTTAATGATGACATTCATAGGAACTAATGATCTGTAAATACAAGTTTTTGAATATTGTTAGCTTTTTTACAACTGGGTATTTCTAAACATAATGGGAATAATATGCTTTCAGGGGTTATAATAAGTAACAAGACAAACAGTTTTTGTATGGGAAACCAGAATTGCAATCCACTTATTAAAAAATACAGTGTATCTCACTCCATGTCGAACTTGCATTTTCATTTAAAAATAACAATAATGAAGATATTGTAACAATATATTCAAACATCAGACTTACTCTGCTATCTGTGAAATATGATAAGAAGTGTTAAAATGTGACACTAGTGCAGTGCAAGCACTAAGCTGGACATTCCACTAATTCAGAATGCAGCTGACAGTACATACACTGTATCACTGATTAAAATTCAATCACTTCAATGATTCCAATACACTTTATACAAAACAAAGTTAATATGATAAAAACCTCGCTAAAATATCTTCATTATTGTTAAAGTTGTGAACAAAAATTAGGGTTCTATTTGTAGTGAAACACCTTGTATTTTTGATTTAATAAATGGATTGTGATGCTAGTTTTCTGTACAGAAAATACTTGCCTTGGCTACATTATCTTCCTAGAAAGTTTGTTCTAAAATTTTGCGAACACCATGGAAATTTCCAACCTCTGAAAATAATCGTTCACTTTATTCAGTCTAGTACATTTCAAAAACTTTCTTGCTAAGTTGCCACCATTTGAATTTATTATTATTATTATTATTATTATTTACTCGCTTAGTGTCAAATAAGTACTATATTACTGTAAAATATTCCTTGAAAATTTCTTTTTGATTTTAAAATATTTGTTTTAGAATATAAGTAAATTCTATTCATATATTTTAGTTCACAGAAGAAGTCATAAGTTATTTTTTTTTATTAATTAAAAGAGTTAAGACTAATCCTTCTTAAATAATTTAAAGCATAGAATTTTTTTTTTTAATTTTATTGTAAAGTTTAATTGTGAAGTTTTTTTTTCATGAAAATTGTCTTTCTGTTAAATATTATGAAAAATTATTTTGAAATTTAACTTTTTAAAACTTTAAAGCCATGAAATATAGAGGTATTCAGTTAGTCGAATATTCAGTATTCGGCCAAAGTCACTATCCGGTGCATCCCTTACATCTTCTTATTACATTTTCCTTGTAAATGTAAATTTTAGTGGTGGGTTACTATTTTTCCAATTTATTTAACGTGGGTTACTATTTTTTCCTATGGTCACAGATAAATTTTGTTTTGCTGCAGAGTGACACAGAAAAATCTCTTACTGGGACTCAGTAAATTGGACTTTTAATCACATTTATAATATATTTTTATCTATCATGAATTATAGCTTTTCATAATAATAGCTTCTTATTGCATTGGTTTTAATGTGTCACATTTACTGTGGACAAGTCACAAAACAAAATTTTTCATTTTATGAGTAAGGATGATTCCAAACTCCTCCCCAATGAGGATCCTGCCTAGTTGTACCACTGTTATAATTTATAACTATTATTATTACTTATTTATATTACTGCAAATGTTACTTTACATTATTGTAATGAACAAACACTTACTGTTGAATCATGTGGTAATGGATTAAAATACAAAACCATGCCTAAAAATTAATTATTTAAAAAAATAAATGCTTTTTCAATTTATAATCAATATTTCTCCAGCTGTAGAAAAGAGGGTTAAACCTGATAAGATGAATAAACAATGTATTTAAAAAAAAAAAAAAAAGAACTGACAGTCAATAAAATTAGCATATAGCATGCCTTTATAATACGGATGCCTTCTTACACGCAAAATAAATTTTTTGTTGATCAGTGTAGAGACCCGATTATAAATCTTTGTAATTTTATTCTTTCAAGATTTTCTTTTTCAGTGAATAAGTGATTTTTTAGTTTGTATTTAAATAAAACATACAATTTTGCATTCGTCAAAATGATGAATGCTCTACAGTTAAGTTCTAAAAAGGCAAAATAAAATTCATATTGTAATATTTGCTCATAAAAATATATGATAAAATAATGTATTCTTTATTTCGAAGCACCAAAATGTCACAATGGATAAATACCTAAAACATGGTCAGTAACATCTCAAATTCCCTTCACTAATGTTAAACCTATAGGCCTATAATGCATTCATATTTTTTAAATATCTCCTCCTCTTTTTTTTTTCTGTGTGCTGCTCTTAAAAGATGCCTGTTTTATATAGTTGTCAAAATATTTCTAAAATTTATACTTAATTTATAATTTTATGCGTTAAAATTGTTAATAGCTGTGAGTATGATCTCAACACTTCAAATAATTAAGTCTGGCTAAACATGAGATAAAATGTCTTTATTTTTATGATTTTGAAGTAAATTATCAATATACCTTTATAAGGCGAGTTTCATTGAATAATTCAAGAAAAGAATATCTCATCATTATTATGCATATTTAGTTATACATGACCAGAAATCCACAATATTCTAAAATCTGCACAACCTCTGGTGCTAAGCTATGCAGATTTGAAGATATATGTAGGAGTGGGAAATTTTCTGAAAATCTTACCATCCAGCAAGAAGCAACATACAGTTGAAAATTGTTATGACAGAATTTACGCAACTGCAAAAATAAATCCTTACTACAATAATACATTTTCATACTTTTTTTCAAATAAAATTAAGAAATATATACAATAGAGGAAAGTTTAGTATAAGGTTAGAACTTAGTTACCATAGTGATATTACAGTAATTTGAAGAGTTGCAAAACATAGCTAACAAGTAAAAACAATCCTTCTACAGCCTGCAGTTTTTAAAAGACTTCTTAAAGATTATCTCGCCTCATCAGAAAAGCCACTCACGAGAGGCAAGTAAAATGATATAATTGCCCAACCCTGTGTATATTATTATTGTTTTTTATATACAAATTACTTATGTTTGTATATAAAAAAATGGTATTTCTCCATTATCTCGTCGACCACTTTTCATACAAAAAATTATCGCCAAACTGTAATACCAAATAAACAAATAGAAGAATGTTGCCATTGTAATATCAAAATAAATAAAATAAAAAAATCGGAAAAGCCCCACTCACCAAAGTGTAAACAACAACAACAAAAAAATGACAATATATTAATGAAAACAGAAAACAAAATCTTGGATATTTATTTATTTACATTATTTTTCTTAATTATCCTTCTCGGCTGGTGAATAAATGTTTGTAACATCGGTTGAAATTGCATTGTTGACACTTATCTATGCAATGCAACATTTTTTCAATGCATTTTCTCTTTTAATATTATGGCACAGCCGTTTAAAGACGCAATTGTTATTTTAATTAATGAAATAACTAATAAATCGGTAAAACATAATGAAAAATACAGGTAAATGGCGAATTAAAAACCACTTGATGACTTAACAAACACGTGTAATGCTTCCGACGTCAAGTGATTGGGACTGCATTTTTGGCATTAAATCCTATAGTTTAGCAATAACTTTTTTTTTATGAAAAGTGGTCGACGGGATAATGGAGAAGTACCAAAAAAATAAATGACTCTTTTATATTAAATAAATTGTATAAATACAGAAAAAAATCTTCTGTAAAAGAAGCAGTAAATAGGTTACCAGACACTATGCATGTGAAATTTCCTTCTCTTGCCAAGATAGTCGAGAAGTACCAGCATTTCTAATATATAACACTTTCAGATAAAAAATATAAAATAAAAATATTTACTGAAAAACAAAGAACTTTTTATCACTGTTGTTATGCAAAAAAGTACAAGTAAAATAATTTTTCCAAATCTTACATGAACTTAATATCAACATATTGAATTACTGTGAATGAAGAGTTTTCTTGGACGTGGAAGACATCTCAAGCTCTAGCAAGTTACATTTACAGACAGAAAAATTAAATAAAAATTTCTGCCTGTGAATGTCTCCAGCTGGCATAAAAATTCCAACAGAAGACTTTGTTAACTCAGTTCCTTGAATTCCAAACGTCAGCTTTTGCAAGTCAGTTCCTCGACTTCCATCAGTAGGCAGACCACAGATAACTTGATTGTAGTTTAGGAGGTTATCAGTTAATATGTTGATATTCATTTGGGACTTGTAAAAGTTATTCTAATTGTACAGTTTTGGATAACAACAGTAATAAAAAGTTCTTAGTGTTTCAGTAAATATTTTTATTTTATACCACACTCTGCAAGGTATATTATATATTAGAAATGCATTAGGAATTTCAAAACAGTTATCTACTTTAACAGCTAAATTAAAATGAAACGATTCATGAGAAAGTTATATTTTTATTGATTAAAATGTTATGAATAAATATAATTTTGCTGTTCAAACTCAAAAAAAAAAAAAAAAAAAAAAAAAAAAAAAAAAAAACTTTTTTAGTTTTATATAACATTGAGAGCTAATATCTCAGTGTTTATATGATAATGAGACATATCTCAATTAAACAACTTATAATCAAGTAAGTAACTACTTTTAAATAAATCCCATTTGTGCCATAAATTTATGTACAGATCAAATTGATGAATTTTATTTTGTCCTCACTTTAAATAACACTGTCTATATAAATGAAACAATGACACCAACATTTATTAAAAAGGGCATTCTTAAGTGTACTCATAAATAAAAATTGACTTACCGATGGAAAGATAAAGTTTTATTTATACCTTGATTGCCGGTGCTTACACACATGCAACACACATATATAACAATTGCGATTTCGTCTTAATAACAAACTAATGCCACAATAAAGTGTTAAAATAAATAAAATACTTTTAAATTTAATAGCGATTTAAAAAAACTTTTAGAAAAATTCTCGAATAAAGAAATTATAGCGCAACACAGCTAACCACACATAATATACTACTATATTGAAATGTCAACAATCTGACGTACGTCAGCTGTGATCAAAAATCCTCAGTTAAACTGACAGTTTTGCCAGTCTATGTATCTTAAATGTCTTTGGAAATAAAAAGGAGAACAGTGAAGATAGGCTTTCAAGATCAGAACATGGACCGGTAATTAGTACCCAGTTCGTGGCGCTGGTGCTCCCAAAGGCCGGTCATGCGACCTGTCAAACATGATAAATTGTCGTCTGCGTTTCCTGCATTTTGGTTTCGAGCATGGTAAAGAGTATGAACCTCTATAGAAGGACTTCTAACGCAATAGTGATAACATCGTGTCGAGACTTCGGCACTAAATGGCAGCTGCACAGCTACGCGCACGTTTCTGCGCAGCTGGCCAGAAGCAGTGCTGCAGCAGCGCCCATGGCTGTCACTGTCAGTGTCAAATGGTGAAGCAGACGAATTAGTGACGTATGCAGAATCAGTCTTCACATGCGCCACCTGTTTGAGGCTTTTTTCGAGGAAAGTCCTGGTATAGAGGTTCATGGTAAAGAGTTGTCTTGTCAGTAGAAACCGGAAATGGAGGGCGCTACACTCCTCAAAGGCCCCAAAAAACGGAAACGCCGCCATACTAGGTACCGCTTTTAGTTCCATAAGTAGAAACATTATCGTTGTTCTCCTTCTCTCTATCTCCATGTTTAACACTTTCCAACATAACTGAAAAGGTTTTATGACTTCGGTTTGTTTGCTGTCTGTCTGTTCGTGCTTTAACTCTCGTAAATATTCTCAGATTGCCATGTCACTTTTATGTTATTGAGATACACTATAGAATGTTCTCTATTGAAAATAAGGTGCGTAGCCTTTATAATTCGTTTCAAGGGACACACAAAAGAATTCAGTTAAATTATAATGAGAGAACAATCGTTTGAGGTGCATTTTAATAACGTTGTGATAGTTTAAACATAATGAAATTGATATGCATGGAGGTGGACAATAACATGCTCTCTGTGGATTATTGAATAAGTATAGCGTTTATAGTTCGTTGACAAGTACGCGTAAAAGAATTCCATTACATTATGATCTATAGGGAAAACTTTTTGTGCTGCATTTTAAGGGGACCGTTGACCTTTATTTGATCAAAAATCGAGCCAAAAGTCGAAAGTTACTTTTTGTGTGTATTATTACTCTTCAGTTTGTATCGAAGCATTTGAGAAAAACTTAATGCAGCTGCGATAATTCTTCGCAAAGTTACAAGCGTTTGAATTATCTACGCAATCAATTTTTCGGTGCTTTAGTAAACTTTATAAACGTTTTTTTTTTCTCAATACAGATTTCACGTTTTTTAGATTTTTAAAATGCTCCATGCGTTTCAATTTTTGTTCAAAATTCCTGAAATTGACAAGGAAGAATCCTGAAACTGTTTATAAAGAAACTGTGTATGCATTTTACAATTAGACTTCGTTAAGAAAAATTAAATTTGAATTCATTAACTTATTAAAATGCTAAATTTTGATAAAAATCGGGATGGAATTCAGATAAAAATCTCTGAAATTTTTACTAGTCATGGGATTAAATAACTGATACACAGATATGTTTGTAATATAGTTTTAAGTGATCCAAATGCCAAATCGAGGAAATATCTTAAAAATTAAGACTCAGGGAGCATTTTAAAAAATCTTAAAATTATATTAAGATTAGAAATTTTTTTAAGTTTTCTATATACACATGGAGAAATGTATATATGCACAAAATTTCATATATCTATGAGGGGAAAAAAATTTCAATTTTAACGTCCACCGTCCCCTTAATGATGGTACAATACTTCAAACATAATGAAGTTGATATGGATTACTGCGGTGCACTACAACACATTTTCTATATAACTTATGGAGCGTATAGCATTTATCTTTTATTTAAAGAGACACACAACTGTTACAGAACTGACTGTGGTCGATAATTTCTGTGATTTTTCAGCTGTGATATGCATTTTTAAACTTAATTTATTTTCTTTAAATTTTAGTTTGTCGTAGTGTCTGAAAATTAATTTCGAAGTCATTAGATCAGTGGTTCACAACCTATTTATAGCCATATCTCACCTAAACATATCTGAAATCACGATTGCCCCCCCCCTCCTCCTCCACTTCGTCCCACATGACATCAATTTATTTTTTTTAGAAGAGCAAACTCTTTACTCACGGCGAAAAAGTTTAAAAGACAAATGACAGATACAGCAGCAGCAGTGACTACCTTATATTTTCAGCTAATAAAACAGATCGAACTTTTTCTTTCTTTTTTTTTCCAGAAATACATTTCTAGATATAACTAATTTCTAGATTTCTTGATGTATAAATGTAAAGTCAAATAACATCATCGCTTTTGCATTAATAAAAGTTTTATTTGTTCCTTGCCTGTGAAATAAAAGTCTTACATGGCTTGTATTTTTATGTTCACAAAATTTCTGGAAGAGAAGACTATATTTAACATTAACTTTGATAGCATTAAAAATCATATATATTATTTCTGTTGTCAGCCTCAACGTACAACATTGAATGAGGTATCATTCGAAAGGTTTTTGAAGCGGCTTCTGACATAGTATACTTACATTTCGTTAAAACGTGTTTTTGGATTAAAAATCTCTGTAAATTAAAAATTAAATCGGCGTTGTTTTCATAAATGAAATGAAAGGTTTACCTCGAATTAGTGTTGCCACAGAAATAAAATACCGCCTTATATGTTGCCCAACAATGATTATAAGAAAAATAAATCGTACAAAAAAGATAAAGTTTACTTATTTTATATTTATGGTTAAAAAGCAAAATTAAATTGAAATGTTTGAAAGAAAAAGACACCATCGATCAACCGAAGCAGTGTTATTTCACGTGTAGAATAAAATGTATGCTTTGTTATATTAGATTAAATTGTATTTTAAATGCATTCAATTTATTTTTCTTTGTTCATGTTTTTCAAGATGCGGATAACGTCATCTTCTAATGCAGTTAAAAATACGATTGTTAACTTTTTTTTTTTTTTCTCGCCCGTGTGTTTTGCTATCTTCAATCAGTTATTACTGTAACATGAATGGAATAAAAAAGACGATATTCTGGTTTGACTCATGTTGCTTGCAGATATTTTTACCTTTATTTTTTCTTCAGAAGTTTAAACCTGCATCTAAAAAATATCAGATATTGCTAAAAATTATTAGACTGCAGTGCGAAATCCTAGCACGGATCCACTAGTTTTTATAACTACAGTTTCGTTCATCTCACGAAACCCTATTACACCCACTCTGTTGTCTGTCCGTCACAGAGACGTTCTCAGAAACTATATAACTTACAGGCATGAAAATTTGTGTACTTATAGCTAAATACCTACTTATGAAGCTCAAAATATTAAAATTTGAAAAAATCTTATTATTTTAATAGAGAGAGATAAAAAACCAAAATTCTAACAGCCTTTTCCTATTAAATTTAAACATTTTTCGTTATAGCAGTTGCCAACAATTAAAAATCCGCAGTAAAATTCTTTCTACAATAATTAATTTTCTATTGAAAGATTTTCACGTGAAAAATGAAAATGAAATAAAAAGTTTCACCCATTGAAAAAAAGATTAATAGGACGTCCTATTGGTAATAAAACAGAAGTTTTCAAATATTTCTCAATAATACAAGGAGTATGAGTATGTGTACGTACAAAAAACAGATTAATATCACGTCATTAGAGAATTAAAAAGAAAATTAATCTGAGTTCATATTAGAAGTTTAACGGATTTTTCAAATGTTTGAGAATAATACAAAGGGAATATCAATATGAGTAAAAGAGAATAGTAAATATATGAGGAACGTATTGAATCATGATAAAAACCCGATTATGGAAATATTCGCATATTTTAACATTTTGAAAGTGTACGATATGTTTAATTTTGAAATTAATTTTTTTTTAATATCGCATTTAGTCCGCATGACAGATATTATTATGACAGAGTATAATAGCGGGCTTTGCCCGCTATCGAACCTGTTCAGATATTCGAAAAAACGGAGTTTGTTATAAAGAGAGTTACATATGTTTTTAATTATCGGGGGTGAAACATTTTCCTTAATTATTGCATTTATTTTTCTTTTCATGTTACGTGAACGACGTCACGAGTAACAGCTAGTAAAATATAAAATAACTAATCTTCCATAATCTGTGGGCAAGGTTAGCTCCAAACATGGGCGTTCGCTAGCAACAATGTAGTTTAAAATCAATGTAGATACTTTTAAAGAACTGTCCCAAAAAGTCTCACTTTCTAAAATACGCAATTTGGCAGTAGGACCTGGATTACAGAGGATTACGCAATAGGTTTAAACATCTATTTTATATAAACTATTTTTTTTTTTAATATCGTATTTAGTCCACATGACAGATATTACTATGACAGAGTATTATAGCGGGCTTAGCCCGCTATCCGGCCGGTTCAGATTTTCGAAAAAACGAGAAAAATAGACCGGAAAATTTTTACTTTATACAAAAACATAACTTTTTTTTTTGATTTATTAAAGAAAAGATAAAGTGTTTTGAAAGGAATATTAAACGAAACCCTTTGTGCGATCTTCGATCACACTTACCCACTTGTTGATATTAATCCCACGTTAAGGTTTAGAAGAAATACTTTTGGACACTAAGTTCTTCGTGTTAATAACTCAATAAGCAACAAGCATTTCAGGATTCTCAACTTTAGTCAATTTTAAGAAGTATATATCTATCCCATTGATGTATTATGCATATCGATGTATTTTTTCAACTTATTAAATGTATCAGTGGCGGTATAAATTCTCTTTACTGATATGTAGATTAACATTCCTTCAACAAATTCTTCCCCTTTGTAAAAGTACTTTAAAGATGTATCAAGCACCCTTCAATAGCATAACTGTGCCTGCACATTAAATAAATTTAACTTCCATAAAGATCGCCAGACTTGCCTTGATTAAAAGGCACGGGATAGTCAAATGGATTAAAAGGATTAAAAATTATCTAAGCATTTATCTCCCTATCATCCCTTCTCTCTAGTAGCGTGCTTTGTCTTCTCCATTGTCATCAGCAGATTGCTGTATACTATACATTAAGGTTTTATTTTTTTAATGTACACGTCATAATATATATATTGAGTATGAGGCTCACGTTAGAATAGTGAGAAATTAACTATCATTAGTTATTCTCAGGTTCCCAAAAGTCAAATTACTGCCAAGTGGAACGTGCGTCCCATGTTGGGAGACATTGCATTAGATATTCAGATAATGTGGAATCATTTCATTAAGGTTATTTTTGATTCAATATTTCTACTTTCTAACACGATAAGAAATATTTTTCATCTGCGCACTCCTAAAATTCTGAGATATTGCCATTCAAAATGCCAAAAATCAAACAACGTCATTTATTCGCCTATTAAAACAAAACATTTTTCAACAAATACTGCCCAAGTTTTAAGTCGATTTGACCGAAACATGATAGACACGAAAAGTCAACAATCAGAGGGCTAAATATTCTAGCTACAGATGTATCACATTACTAAGAAAACAAGAAACAATGTTCAATTATTTGACACCTGAAAAAGAACAACTGAAATTTTTAATATGTATGAGTGAAACTGATTTTGTAATTGTGTCAGAAAGATTCATTTTGTCCAGTAAAAGAGAAAAGAAAGAAAGAAAGAAAAATAAATATTTGAGGACATCCTTGACTTTTTAGCTGTTTTTCGTTTGGTTGACATGAAAAAATGAGAAAAATGAGCATTGTTCTTTCAATATCTTTGGGCATCTTCAATGCAGAAACAATCAATTGAGGAAATTTTACAGTCTTTAATTTATAAAAGATCTCTACTGTAATGATCTTATTAAATTTAAAATAAACATTAATTATATAATAAAAGATAAGATTATCTTTATAGCCATTTATAATAGTAAATATTGGGGTATCCGTAAAATTCGTGCCGTTTAGGAAAATTAGATCTAACCGAAAAATTCTGCCCGGTAATTATTAGGCATTATCTATCGGAATTAATGTCTAATAATTTCCGGTACGAATTAATTTTCCCAAACGGCACGAATTTTTCGGACTACCCAATACTTTGCTTTAACCAGTGAGGAATTCCGGAGATTGCCCCCAAGAATATCAAAATGCGTCGCAAAAGTTTTCAAATTTTCTGCTTATAAATGGTCCAGATAGGAAAATTTCACCCTGGAATATCACAATCTTCCCTCCCCAAGGAATCTCTTCCAAAGAAAAAGATCTGAATTCAATACTGTGCTACAGTTTTTCATAATGATCTATACAGGGTAATTCCTATTTCCGTTTCGCCTCAAGTATAGTGAACCGAGTTAGCTTACAGCCATAACCTGGTGTCTAGCTACAGTAAAACGTGTATTTCCTACATGATGAGATACCTGGTAGCGGCCTTAGGGGTAAATTCCTGAATTACAGACCATATCTCGAAAACTATAGGAGATATATGACTAAAAGTTCAGCGACAAAGTTGTACAGCGTCCTCGATTTAATATGAAATGATATCTTAGGAGTAAAAAAAAAAAACTTTATTGGAAACTCTGAGATGTAATTTTTAGGTGCGTTCGTAATTATATAAATACGTAGCACCTATAGTCGTCGTTTGGTCCGTCTGTCCGCATATAACAGCGCAAAAACTACCCAATCGAATGGTTTGAAATTTAACATATATAATCGTTGCAAAATTTTGTCGAGTCAATTCAAATTTTATGAAAATCGAATCAAAACTTAAAAAGATATTAATAAAAGTTTTCTTCATTCTATTAAATCCTTATCATACGTAAGCTATATAATAAATTGGATATTGTACGTTAAACGTGACATATGAGGTGCGTTCGTTTTATAACTAGTTTCATAATGTAAAAAAAAAATCATCCTTATTATTTCAGTGAAATGAATTATATTGTCTGCTATAAGCGAAATGAGCAGGCCTTTTTTTTTCTTATTACGTATATGCCACGTTTACAAATGCGAATTTTTTTTCTGCACCAAACAGCGCTGCAGAATTCACCATGGAGATCTTGCATTGCCAATGATTACCTCCATGGTTTAATATTTTTATGACTATGCATCATGCATCCTGCATGTGTCCGGATGGTGGACACATTGAACATACTTGACATGATTTTCTTATTAAAATAAAATGTTCCTTGATTACATGTCTTAGTTTTATTAGTAAATGTGTAAATGTTTTTAATTTTCCGTTTTTATTAGCAAAATGGTGTTTAAATTTCAATGAATTTTATGTCATTAAAATGTTTTAAACTTGTCACTTTTTGTACAAAAATAGGGAAAACAAATCTAAAATTGCTAACAAATATGGGGAAAATTCTAATTGAAATTCAACAATTTTGAGCGCAACAAGATAGGCAGACGTGCCGTTGAAAAATATGTTTTATGCACTTAAAACTACATAAAATTAATTGTAATATATACAGTATTTTACTACTAGTACCGATTTTTTTTTTTTTAATCCATCACTAAATATGGATTTTATACCATCCCTGTATTTCTATAGTATTGTATTTTACAAGCATTATTGAACTTCATATGAGTTTTATGTGTGATAATAGAGTGAAAATAAAATATATACGTACAGTTCTCTGAGGACTGTTTTACAGTACAACTTCATATGAGGTCACAGTACATGAAAGAGTTAAGTAAAAAAAAGGTGTGAAAAGAGATTTTCAGCTAAATAACACAAACTCTTTTTGAAATGCATTTTTTTTAATTACAAAAATATATACACATTATAACAAAGACATATACACAATAACAAATAATTCGCATACACAAAAAGACTAGGCTTCCAAGTAGCATACAAAAAATTCAATAACAGTTTTAACTCGGTATGCCAGTAACTTGAAAAAAGCGAAAACTTTTATCCTTTTGATTTTAATGTAATTTGTTTACATTATCTTCCATTAATTCATTATTCTGATGTTACATCTGAAGGAATTCATCGTTCTATTTTTCATTCTTTTAAATGTATAATACATGATTAAGGAAAAGCTATTTTTTAGTTTTCTATTCTCATTCATAAAATACAAAAAGGGTATCTAAACCAAGCGAATTTGATACTTCATTTTTTAACCCCGATTTATAATGTGCAATTTATTTTCGTTTATTTAATTATTCACTTTATTAATCGTTTTGATAATTTTTTTTAACTTCTATAAAAACATAAAAAAAAGAGAAGTTTCAGTATTTTATCTTCACCACTAACATTTTATTATTGCATTTATCATACTTTAACATTTTAGAATGGAAGTTCATGTTAAAGACCATGATAAATTTTTTGTAGCTTTATTTTTTTTCTTTAATGTGTTATTTAGGAAATTTATGTACAAAAAAGAGAAGCAATAGTTGTAAGAAAGCATTTTGACTCTTAATCATATAATTTCAATTATGTACATTCTCCCATACTAATCTTATATTTTTGAATCATTCGTATTCATGGCACAAATAATATAAAAGATCACATGTAAACATTTAAGAATAGAAAAAAAAAAGTTGAAAAGATCATTTTAGTGAAACAATAGCTTAAAGGGTCCAGAAAGCTTTAAAATGACGAATTTTTTTTATTTTTTGCTATTATTACTTTTACTGGTTTGTTCGGAAAGTACTTTCTGCTTGAGAAAGTTGGTTCGTACCGGAAAATTTTATCATTTAATTATCAGACCTTAAGTCCGATAGCTAAATCTCTCATAATTGACAAGTAGAATTTTCCAGTACGAATCGGTTTTCCCAAACAGCAGGAACTTTCCGAACAACCCAATATAATGTTTGATTCCTTAAGAATTTCGTATAATTGGTCTTATAGGAAAATTCGTAAAATTACGGACGTACAAACCGTAAACGTTGAGCCGCGAACTAACGATCCTACCGAAGGAAAAAATTTAATCTCAATTATTTCTTCCGCGATTTTGCCACGATAACTTTTGAGCCACTTAACACTTTGTTGACCGTCGATTTTGCATGAAATCTTGATTTTTAAAAAAGTAGAAGTACCGCTCTCTACTGAAAGACTTACATTAAATGGTTTTCTAGATAGGTTTTTCAAGTTTATGCATCAGTAAATATCATTCAATGTATCTATTTATTATAAAATGTCTTACAATCTAAAGAAATATGGACAACATAATATAAATGCATTTTCTGTAAGGTAAAAGCCACGCCCTTAGTCAATGATACTTGGTGAAACCTTAGACCAACATATGATCCTAAATTAGGATCGTAATTTGATCGTAATATGATCGTAAATTAGGATCGTATGTTGGTCTAGGGTGAAACAAACACGAGTTAACTCGTGACCGGTCAACAATGTATTAACAGATTTACATGTTTTTTTTTTGTTTGTTTTTTTTTTAAATAAAGGAAAGTAAATTCTCTACAAACTATACATGAAAAACAAACAATTTTTTTTTTTCAAGTTATAATGAAAAATATGATCTGTTTTTAATTTTTTATTATAAATTTTTTGTTTTGTAATTTTTTTTTCAGGTATAATCGGGAAACATCGTTAATAAGCAATATAAAGAAGAAAAGCGAACTCGAAAACAAAAAAATCTTGATTTCAAAATCGTAGCAAAACTAAAGCTTAGACCAAAACAAAACTGAAGACTTAAACTAAAGCAAAACTAAAGTAAGATTCAATTTGTCGTACAATATTGAATCTTTTGTTATTATTCTTTTACAATTTAACAAATATTTTCTATTTCTATAAAACATAAATAAATAAAAGTAAAAATAAGTAATAGTCTAATTTAATTACAAGCTTCGCAATAAACGATCAAAGTTCAGTCCATTTTCTTCACTTCAAATCTTTCTGGTTCCCCTTAAACAACTCAGAATCTTAATAATCTCTTTAAAAAAAAAAAGGTGGAATAGAATTTGGGTAACTTTATTTTGTAGTAAAAATTTTTGTTTAAAGAATAAAAAAAGTAAGATGTTTCATAGATATTGTAAAATCATTATTTTCTTCTGAAATTAAGTATTAGAAAAAAGTGAAACTAAATTATGAGCTTAAACTGATTTTTCAAAATACAGAATTTTCAAAATGACTTTTCAATAACTGCTTGTGTTTGAAAACAGCAAGAACAAAATCAATCTCAAAATTATTTAAAGAGAAAGATGGCTTTTCTTATCACCATTGTAAAATCAACATTTTTCCTCTCAAATTAAATATTACGAAATTGAAGCTTTGCTACAGGCATAAATTGTTTACACATTCCAAAATACAGATTTTCTCAAACAGACCTCTGAATAACTCGTTACGTACGACCACAGTCGGGTGCAAAAACAAAAAACAATCAAAATCACAGATGATGAACAGTCTGTTAGCGTAAAATCGACGTTCCAATATTAATAAAATCTTACTCCTTTTTCACGATTTCGTTTCGCTTATTTTATTGCCAAATTTCACAATATTAATTTTGAATGGATGTTTGACCTAGGATAATGAAATCGTGTATAAACATGTTGTGCAGGAAACGAATGTAGATCGTAATAAAGTGAATCTAAACTTCCTCCGTGGTTTTGTTTTGATAGTAATGATTCGTAATCGTGAAGCCCGAAACCTTCCACCAATCCTTTGGCGGATACCCTGCCCCTGGACGTATAAGAGGATGGCTTGAAACCGGCAATTTCGGATTCGTGTGGTTTCTGTATAAGTTCTAAGAAAGATTTTTCGTGATCTGATGATGTCTTCGATGCTGGGTTTTGGTATCTTGGAGATTCTCCAGCACCAGTGCTGTATAAGTGGCTTGAAGTGGGCGTGTTCTTTTGACTTTTACTTGCTGTGAGAGATAGATCTACGATTCTTGGATACCCTTGAGCTTGATAAAGTGAAGAAAAGGATGATGGGTGAAAATCCTTTAACTGAAAAAGAAATTATGGTTAAATAATTAATTTGTCTTTAAATATCATATTTATAAATAAATTTATAAGTTAATTCTCTCAAATCCACACATCTTTGGGTTCATAAAATAAAGCTCTCAATCATTATCCACTTTCCCTGGAAAGACGAACCACGCACGTAGAAATGTTTTAGTGAATTAGTTGCTTAGCTGCCAAGTTTCGTACCACTATTTTTAATAGTAATCTTCGTCTTCTTCGATCACAAAATTTCTCTCATCAAATAAGGCTAAGATTACTATTGAAAAATAGACATCTATGATGTCTTAAATTTCACATTCAGAACTTAAATGTCTGAATTGCTTTTTCAGATACATGCTGCAGTGTACATGTACATATCTTATAAAATGAATGGTTTCCTTAAAAGAAAAAAAAATCAAAGTTTTTGTAAAACTTGCCCAGGTTTGTATTTTCTCTTTAAAAATGTATATTAACTAGGGTGACCAAATTGTATAGCGGTCTTAAAACAAAATTTCTGTCATCAAATAAGGCTAAGATTACTATTAAAAAATAGTGCTTCAAGACTTGCAAGCTATGCAACTAATTCGCAAAAACATCTCAACGTGAAGCACGCCATTCCAGCAAAAACAATTGAAACAGCCTTCCTCTTATAGAACTCTGTTGAGATGTTAACAAGAACACAAAATCATACGTCAAGCCATAGATTGTGAAATACTTTCCAACATATCCAGAAAACTGTAACAAAACTTAATTGTTAAATAATGTGAAAGAAGATATGTACGTAAGCAGTTTAAAAAACATGCAACACATTTAAAAATCAAGTTTTAGAATTTACCTTCCATAGTAAAAAAAATAATAATAATGTAATTACTTTCTGCAGCCCTTTATATGATCTATAGATTTGTATATATATTGCTAGCATGCTAAAATTTAGTTCAGTTAGAAAATTCACTTTTAGCGATTTTCGCCAATAGATGAAACTGCACTCTGATTCTTTTATTAGGCCCTGTGTATTATCTAAAGACTTTTGTACATACCACATAATAAGCTAAAATTTAATTCAGATAAAAAACACATAACACAACTTAAAACGCACGTCTGGTTATATTACCAACCATAAACGACAATTTATGTTGTTCTTTGCGCAACCCTTTGTATGAATTTATTTATAATTTTACAAACTTCTATTAGACTACTAAATATAGTTCATCAGAAAAATGCATAACACAATTAAAACCTATCCTTAAGCAATTCCCTGGTATTGTAACCGAATTCTTTTGCGTGTCCCTGTAAATGAACGGTAAATGCAATTCACACCATACTTTTCAGTAAGCAACTTATAATGCATCGCAGTAATAGTATTTCAAGCTATATATCTTACAATTTCCAAATATTTAGGGGGCGTGGGATGGCAGGCCTGCATTTCCCTGCGTCCACCTATGAGTGCAAGTAATTTTTGGAGAACTTTATATTTTTCTGAAAAGCAATTGTTTTCTTATTTAATATACCAAAAATAAATTAGTTCAGTGATATGGTATACAATTTTGACACTCGTTCTATGGTCTAATTAAAATTTAGTGGATGGAAAAGTATTTTAAACACCTTTTATCTATTCGAAGACACTGTCTGATGGTTTTGTCATATATAGTGGCACGATTGTATCACAGTCATCGCGCATACAATACAATTGTATCACATTCAGACACTTAGGTGTCTGAATTTTAGACATATCATCATTATTCAGACATTTTCTCAGTATTTTTTTTAATACCATGATCATAGTAACACACTTATGTGTCTAAAATTGAGACACCTATGATGTCTGAAATTTCCCATTAAGACACTTAAATGTCTCAATTGATTTTTCAGACACATGCTGCAGTGTACATATCTTATAAAACGAATTTTTTCCTTAAAGAAAAAAAAAGAAAAGAAAAAGTTCTTGTAAACATTCCTTGTAAAACTTTCCCAGTTTTGTATTTTCTCTTTAAAAATGTGTATTAACTAGGGTGACCAAATTTTATAGCAGTCTTAAAACAAGACTCTTTTAAAACTTTTATAACTTTAAAACTTATAATTTTGTAAGATATGGCCCCACAAATTTGTCATCATCTCAAAATGCAATAAGCGTTTTAAACCAAAAACTGTGATATCTACTTAAATTATAGTCTCCAAATTTCAGGATGTTTGGTCGACTTAGTATTAAAAAGCAACTTTTATGAAACAAACAAAACTGATTTCAAGGGATTGTTTCTTAAACTACATGTTTTGTGATAACCCTACGCACATTAGAGTCCTGCGCAGATCGGGTTACACCCGACCCCGATCCGGATCCAAACCCGACAAAAGATTTTCGTTGATTAGAAAACCGTCTGGAACTCGACGCACTTGAACTCGAAATGAAAGGAAATTAAGAAGTATTTTAATGCAGTTATAGAAAATTAATGAATAATTTTATTTTTAATAGTAATTTTACCCTTTATTTAGAAAAACGAACACATATATAACATGCATATATATACATACACTGCTGTCCAAAAATTATGGGGCAGTGACCGGACGCTTTCGCTTTTTACAAGGTTTGTAGAATATCTTTTGAAATTCTTGACAAATTGTTCTTGAAATTCGAGGATGTAAAGCGCATGTTTCACTTCAAGAACGGTAGAAACAACATATTGCAATTAAAAAATTAATACATTGAATATTTAATGAGATATGGGCATTTGTATAAAATAATTTATAACTGCGCATGCACAATCTATACCAAAGATTTTTTTTTCAATAGCTGAGTTGTTTAGTCAATTCTATAGAGAAACGTATAACAAATTCCGATGGCATTTGCCCCCGAATTTGTCAATTAGCTCACTGTATTGCTGATATATTTCTGAGTTTTCACGATATTTGATTGGTCTTTTTATATGAGTTACTCTTTAGAATTGACTACCAAATCATGAAAAAAAAAACTTTGGTGTAGTTCGCGCATGCGCAGTTTTAATTTATTTCATGCAAATGTCCATATCTCATCAAATATTCAATATATTAATGTTTTAATTGCAGTATACTGTTTCTACTGTTCTTGAAGTCAAACACGTGCTTTACGTCCTTGAATTTCAAGAACAATTTGTCAAAAATTTCAGTAGATATTCGACAAACCGTGTAAAAAGCGAAAGCGTCTTGTCACTGCCAATTAATTTTTGGACAGCAGTGTAATATTATGGACATTCTTTTGAAAAAAAAAAAAAAAAGCCAAAATACAACGCGAGACTAACCAGAATTCGAAAAAATTAGTGTCAACCCGATTCGAACCCGACCCGCAGCCAAAAATATTAAAGCCGATCCGAACTGAACCGCGGGTCATGTTGGGTCCGGGTAAAATCGGGATACCGTTATAGGACTGTAATCACCATTTATTTAAATCAGATTGTTATCCATATAGCTCCTTTTGGTTCATTAAACTATGATACATAATTTTTTTCTCGTGTCACTGTAATATATATATATATATATATATATATATATATATGCGAATATTTTAAAAATTTAAAGTAATATTGCGTACGTTAACAACATATTCAAAGTTCGTGACGATTGGTCAAATGTTACGGAAGTTAGAGCCGATAAAAGTGGAAAAACAATAAACCAAGAAAACAGACAATTTGGCAAACATATTATTTTTAGATAATAATGAAATTGAAACCGGACCACCAGCAGAACGAGACCTTTTCAATAAAAAATAATCATTAATATTGTAGCATCCGATTCAAAAGTTATGTGTGGACATACATAACAAAATAAACATATAGTCCGTTAAAAAATCCTTACCTTTGTAGGAGAAGATTTGGGGAGTGTAGTAACATCGTAAGGATGAGTGTATTCCTGTTCCTTTGCATATAATGTATCTGACTCAGATTTTATGGCAGCACCGAGTGAAGGTATTACTCGGTGATGCCCACCATACGCCAAAGCTCCCGCTGAGTATGCTTTCTCTGCATGTTGTTTTCCATAGTCTGTAACAGTTTGTGGAACATAGGGAGAGGAACCTGCATCAGATTTATCCTCTTTCGCATACGCCTATTACAAAAGAAATAAAAATTCAGAGTGTAAAATAAAATCTAAAATCTCTATGGCACATTTAATATATGAAATGAAAATAAACATAATGGAAGCACAAGGAGAAAAGAAATGGCAAGCCATCTGGCTTCAACTCAGAAAATATGTATATACGGTGTGTCCATAATTAAACAAGCCTATTTTAAAGATATCTACAAACGAACTTATTGTTCAGAAAGTTTTGAAATTTTGTAGAGGACATGATGAAGGGGTAAGAATTTCTTTGAGCGAAAAACAAATTGTTTAAAATTTTGCCGCCAGAGGGCGTGTTTTTAATGAATTACACATTTACATATGCAAGTTAGTTTAGATAGTTAACAAATTTTATTACAACAAAACGTGTACCACATGACGGCCATCATTTTCAGCTACCATCCGCAATTGTAAGATAGCATGTTCCACAGTTGACCACAGTGTGTTCTGAGAAATGTTAGTAACATGTCGTGAAAAAAAAGTTTTGTTGAACATGTTTTGTTGTAATAAAATGTGTCAACTATTGCAAATGTATGCTAAATGTGTAATTCATTAAAAATGCCCTCAGGTGACGAAATTTTGATTTTTTTTTTGTTCAAACAAATTCCTATCCCTTCATTATGTCCTCCACAAAATTTCACAACTTTCGAATAATAATTTCGTCTGTAGACAACTTTAAATTAGGGTCGTTTAGTTATGGACACCCTGTATATCCTGAACATTTTGTATTTAATATAGGTCTACTTTTAAAGCTTTGAAACAGTTTATATGCTAATTAAAAAATATATTATACTTGCTAATTGTACATTCCATACTTTAAATTTTTATAGGTTTATCCCCGAAAGTTCTTATACAAAATAGATAAGTAAATAAAATAAAATAAAATAAAATAAAATAAGTGGAAGTGTAAAATTGAAAATAGAAGAGTAAAATCTTAGATTATTTTAATTCAGTCCGTAGTAGATTTACCGTGAAATAACTTTTAGGAAAATAATTAGTTGATTATTTTCATTATGTTTTCTAGACATTTTTCATCTTAGATGTTGCGTCAAATTGTCATTAATTTTACATAATTTGTCCAGTTCTAAAGATGATTTTATGATTTAAGACATTTTGGTATTCAAATCACAAACAATGTAAAGACACACAGTTGTGTACTAGTGTTTCCATGTGTCTTGATTTTCAGAAATTCGAAGATCCATTCCACTGAATCACTGCGCGGTATACAAAATGTCCCGATTTCTCATCATGCACAAATTCTTTACATTTTTGTTTGTACCATGTTTTTCGTTAGTTTGTGTCGAGTGGAACTTAATCTTTTGAGTAGTACCATTAACGAGGTATTTCTTCAGTGGCACGCAAGCCATTAATACCAAATACTGTAACGAAAAACAACCCATAACAAACAAAAGCAGTCTGAAAAAACACTGAATTTCAGGAAAATAAAATGATTCCCAGTAGGCTTTAATTTCTGAATTTTTACGATGATGGTTGATTAAGTTTATACTCTTTACAGTCAAAGTTCGTTCTTAGGAGTTCCCACTAAACAGTGGTTTTCCTCGACCCATAAAAGTATTTTTGAGAGTTCTTTTCTATTTTTCTCTGTGTTCTGGGCAATAACATCATTTAACTTATAATCTTCCAATGACTTACTCTTGAATAGAATTTTTCCAAGTCATTCTTGGTCTGCCCCTCCTTCGTCTTTCTTTTAGGCCCCATTCTAAAAGAACTTTTGGAAAGCGCTCTTCTTTCATCCTGCGAACATAGTCCATACATCTAAGCTTATTATGTTCGACTGTATGTAGAATGTCCTGTTTGACTTGCATGATTTCGCATATTCTTGAATTTCTAACTTTTTCCAGCCTTGAAATTCTTGCTGATCTTCTACAGATGTCTATTTCGGTCGAGAGGAGCTTCTTTTTCAGGGAGAGATTTAAGGTCCATATCTCCGCACCATACAGTAAAATGCTTTGCACGATTGCACTATAAATGAATCGTTTAGTTTTAGGGATAATATTACTTACTCCACAGAACGGAATTCAACATTGCAGTTGCTGTTCTGCCTTCACCAATTCTCTTTTCCACATGTCTTTGACATGATCCATCTTGATGAATGGTAGATCCAAGGTATTTGAATTCATCAACAGTTTTAATATTTATATCATCCAGTAAACTATCTGTTTTCCGACTTGTTGTTAAGTTCTCAGTTACAACTTTAAAATTTAACTGGATGATAGAAAATTGTGATGATGATGAAAACTGTGATGATAGAAAATTGAGGTTTTCACGAATGAAATCAGGTAGAGATTGGATTTTTTTGTATATATAAATCTTAGTTTCGAAAGTCACAGATAAAATGCACTGACATGTAATGTATGAAATATAAATATGTAAATCAGACCGTCAATAAAACAGCTGGAAACATTTGAATTCTTATTTCTTTGCTGACATACTATCAAGATAAAATCAAACGCTGTTCTATTTTATTTTCCCTGTTCCATGTACTTTATTATGTTCATTTGTATATATATGCTTCCTATTGGTGACTTTTAGAATCACAATTTTTATTTTAATAAAATATCCTATCTTTCCCTAATCTCATTCGTGCAAACCGTAGTTTTTTTCCAGTATTATTTATTATATTTTAATTTCTAATAAGATGTAACGAATTGCTGAAGCACCCGATATTTGATTTACGATTAATTAAATCTAAAACTATCCTGCGTTGGTGTTCGTGATAAATACTTTTTAAAGTCTGATTAATTTTATGTATTATAATAATTTTATGTTTTCTTATGTTGCGTTTTTCTTACGTTGGACGCTTCAGTGGTATTGCCTCTTGCTTTCATATTTTGATAACACTGATTTATTTGGGGATTTGTTACATTACCTGAGTGGTATAATCCTAAAACAAAAATTATTAATTAAATCAAAGATTAATAGTGTATAATTAACTGCATGTTTCGTTACGAATTATTCGGTTCTCACAAATTTAATACAATGATAAAAAACTACTTTAAATCCCGAATTACAAACCATTGTCCCGCTTATTTTAACTCTTTGTCTTGCTATTTTCAACCATGGACCTGGCAACATTATGATATACCGACAAAGAGGCAGTAGTCATGATCTGATTCTAATCTACGTTTATTCATTTGAGATTGTTGGGATAAGTTTATCATAGTCATATCTTCAGTCCATTAAAAAACTTCTAACAAAACCCTTAAATAAATTATACATTTTAAGAAAATTAAAATTAAAACAACAATCACTGATTTTTTAAATCGTTCACTGGCATTTTATTGATAGCTAAACTAAACTTTAATACGAAATAAAAATGCTCCGAATGAACTTAAGTACAATTGCATCTCAATTTTGGAAATTTGACTATTTTCCCGCTTCATACTATACAGTAAAAAAAGGAAGCTGGATAGCAAATATAATGCAGAAAAAGACCCCTGTATTTTGCAAACACCATTAACACAATGGTGACGGCTAGTTTCAGTCTTTTAAACCGTAAGTCCCGCCTAATATGGGCATTATACTTGTATGTTACATTATTTAACAATAAGATATTTTCTGTTAGGGTTTATATTATAAATGGATGCATAATGGTATTGTTTCTAATCAAAGTATTTATACGCTTAGTATTCTAATTGTAAAAATACTAATTTTTTGTGTGTTTTTCAGAAATAATGTAACACATAAAATTCAAAAGTACCGCGAATTACACATGTCCAAAACACGTGAATTCGCGCAAAGTTGGATATACAGTGTCAGCAATGTGTTAAAAATTTAAAAAAAAATATGTGAAAAATTCTTCCAGAATTTCCGGCATGAATTTGGAATTTCTGAATGAAAAGGGATGCCCTACTGACAACCCTGAAATAAATGTATCTAAAGAGTTTTAAAAAATAATAATAAATTTAGAAAGTTATAATTATTGAAATGTTTTCTCTTAAATTTCTCTAAGCTTTTTAATAAAGACAGACTAAGTCAAAAAATAATTATGCAATTTTTTAAAATAATTCTTGCTAATGCATTAGCAAGATTACTTTTTTATTTGCGAATAAATTCACAATACATCATAAAATACCTTACTTTGCAAACACTTACTTCTGCATTTTTATATTCCGTATTTCCGCCAGTCGAGTACTTGATTACAGGTCTAACAATATGGTAATTATTGTGGCTCACTGTAGTTTTTACAGGCAATTTGGCTGGCTCTTCCTCGAATTTATAAGCTGAAACATGGTGGATAGCAGCTGCTTTTCCATTCACAGGATAATGGATAAGCTTTGATTGTACGTCCTCTTCTTTCTGACCAACTGAGCTACAAAAACCGAAAAAATTTAATTCATAAATTAAATCTACTTATAAACGCATCGTTAAAATGCAAGAAATAACTACTTTATGCTATTAATTATTCATTAATTTACATCGGTTTCTTAACAGACAAGGTTAAATATTAACCGAAATATAACTTTCAATTATTAACCCATTTATGCCTAGCGTGGATGCTTTAGTAAAATAGGAAAAAGTGCATTTCACACCACTTTTAAAAAAAAATAGAAATTTGGTGTCTTATTTTACCGAGGGCTCCCCAATAAAATAAGACACCAAATTTCTATTTAAATAAAAAGTGGTGTGAAATGCACTTTTTCCCATTTCACTAAAGCGTTCCAAAATTGAGACGCTAGGCATACATGGGTTAAGTTGGATAACATATTATAAAAATTCTTATTATCGTCCTATGAGCTAAGATATCTGTCTAATTTCTCAATCTTCGTTCACTGGATTCTTTCCGGGCCGTGTTGGGCAGGTAATTTATATTTGTTTATTTATTTAATTATTGTAAAAATAATAGTGGTACTGTGCATTTGTTTAACGTAATCTTTAGAAACTTTTGATTTAATAAAGTACAGAGAAATATTTTTTAATCTACTTTTTTTTTTCCTTATGAAACTTTAAAGCTATCATCTTTAACTATATATTTTTTTATTTTTAAACTACATCATTTTTCCCCATGAGTCTTCATTTGAATGTGATTGTCTAAATCTAAATGATCATTAATGTTGTTATTCTGTATTCCATGGCTTGCGGATATATAGTTTAAAATATGCTGTACATTTTTGCATAAATATGTATACAATATTTTTTTTAAAGAATTTTAATTGTAAGATAATGTTAATTAAGAAATATCAGTTTTTGATTTTCTATTAAAAAATGAGTTAGGCTGGGCTAGTTCGGATCTGTTTTCATTGACTTTTACATATACTGGGCCATTAACTGTAAAAAAGTAAACGGGACAGGCCTTGCAAGAGTCTGAAATTTTCGGCCCGTGCAGATCTCTAGTAACAATACGAGAAGGGCGGATAAGATATTACTAGGCACCGGCATTAAAATGTGAACTTTCATGAAGGGAAAATTATTGGCATTCTCGTTTCCAAAATGTCAGGAAAAATCTGTAAAACCTTACATTGCCAGTGTGAAATCAAATTTGGGAGCTCTGGATCCAAACGGTTCATATTTATGGTCAGATCTCTGACAACTAGACTGAGTAGACGCATAACAATAATATGATACGGAGAATCGTTCTATTTTGTCGCATGACTGAAAACTTCTTAAATGCGTCCTTTTATAAACCTGTAGTTTGCCAATCTAGTGCACAGTAAACTGTAGAATCATCAATCAAATATATATTTTAACATCATTATCACAAGTACAATGTCTTACCTTTGTCTGAAAGGTGTCTGTTTATTATCTTGATAGTCTTGTTTGTATTCTTGTTTGTATTCTTGTTTGTATTCTTGCTTATATTCTTGCCCAGACTTTCCCCCGAGTTCTTTTAGTTTTTCATCCATCTTCTGATGTAAAACTGGCAACAATAAAAATCCATGTCTTTCTTTGTTTACATATTGGTTTGTTCCAGGTGCCTTATGTCCTAAATGCTTTATATAGAGTGCAACTTTTCCATCATTCGTTGGGACAACAGACTTCTCTTTGCGCAGTATCGGTAAAAAGGCTGAAGGCTCGTTATTTCTTGGCGAGTAACCAACTTCTTTGGGATAAGAAGGCTCCTTCTGACGAATCTGTAAATATACGGGCTCTTTTTGAAGGTTTGTAACATATCCTGCTTCTTTCGGAATATCAGGAAAATAGTTCTCTTTCTTTTCTTCGGATCGATAGCTTTCTTTGTGTATGTCTTCAGGTATATATCTGGGGGAAAAATGAAGCAGTGATCTATATTAAAACATCTTATTCTACAAGCATTATGACAACTGCTTTAAGAAATAAATCAACAACAATCTGATTGATCTGAAAAATACATAGAAACACACGCAAAAGTGTATATCATGCAAGGCGACGCAACACAAATTTTGACAGCGTAATGGTGAACAGGATAACTTTTCACGTCAAATCCTAATTATCGTGTCCTAATGAACTTCTTATTATTTATTAACAAAATCTAACATAACAATCGAGAATAATATTCAACAGGTTAGAGGAAAATAATTAACAAAATCTAATATAACAATCGAGAATAAGATTCAACAGGTTAGAGGAAAATATACAACTTGCCTGTTGGGATTAAAAAAAAAAATCTTTTCAGAAAATGTCAAAACTTATTAATTAAAAAATATATTTACATTTGAAAAATATTTTGTAAGAGGAAAAAAATCGTTAAATACAAGCTTTATCAGCGACGTCACTTATCATTACTGACACGCCATGGAAAAATTAAAAAGATATTTCGTATCATGCGTCAAATAGAGTTGCTGCGGTGTTGAATTTCGGTAAGAACAATCTGAAAGTGTGTGACACAGACAAGCCAGATAATTAGTTTGGTAACATTAATATGGTATTTCCGTTCACAATTATAACGAAACCAGTACCGAAACTGAAAGTATCATCATAGGAAAAACCTGTAAGTAAAATCAAAAAAGTAAAACACGGCCTTTATAGAGATGGATCTCAGCTATCCAATGGGAAAAAAAATCATTTAAAAATATTGCAATGCAAACGAGATATTTAAAAAAAAATTCTCTCATAGGATTAACATTAGCGAGTGGGTTGTATTCGCGTGAGTGAAGTAGCCTCTTAAAAGGGATATTTTTTTCTTAATATATTGCTCATATGCGCTCGAAGATTTCCGTTTTCAACTATAAATTACAAATGAAAGCATATAAATGAAAAACATACAAGAACGAAAAAAATCATGCATCAGGTATAGATTATGAAACACTTTCCAATAGTAACAGAATATTATTAAGAAATTTCAATTTTTTCATACAATGAAATAAGATGTCCAAATAAGCAACTTAAAAGCACATATATAACTCAGTAAAAATACATTTTCAGTCATTGTTCTCCATATCCGGTAATGTGTGCGTATTCTTTCGTGCAGCCCTGCATATGATCTATAGAATTTATAGACACCAAAAATTAGATAAGTTTTAAAATGCATAGCACAGCAGAAAACACACTTCCAGCAATTATCGATCATAGTCAGTTCTGTAACCGCATTCTTTTGTGCGTCTTTGTGAATGAACAATAAATGCACATATGATACTTGCTATAAACCGCCGCAGAATTCGCGAAGCGCAGCGTTTCGCGTGATGGTCCTTTGCTACGTCCCTTTTATATCGGGACACTTGCGGAAGCCAGGTAGAAAAGAAAAAAAAAATCTGAAAATTGAAACCTGACAAATTTAAAAGGAAAAATGAACAATTTGCGGATTCTATAATATATAGAAAACATGCTGTGGTGCAGCTCAGTGATCCTTTTTAATTTCATTATGTTTGAAGTATCATAACATCATTTAAAAACACCGCAACCGATTTTTCCACAAAGATCATAATGTAATGTAATGTGTGTCCCGGTTAATGAACTATAAATGCTACTTATTTTATACTCCTGAGAAAGCATGTTGTAGTCCTCCTCAGACATGCATATCTATCTCATTATGTTCGAAATGTCGTAACATGAATAAAATGCACCGTTAACATTTTCCCCATAGACCGTAATGTAACGCAATTGGTTTGTGTCTCATGCAAACAATTATAAATACTACATATTTCATTTTTAATACGGAACGTTCTATAGTGGAACTCAATTTAAATATCTCTATTACATAGAGAGAAAATAAGACTTGACATTTGCCAACAATCGTAGTTTCCGGAGCGATGATTCTCAGTGGTTCGTTTTATGGTCATACGGATCCATTCAGTAAATCAAAATTCAGAGCCGGAGCTCTTTTTAAACACAGCACGATCTTTCGGTCTATGTATGAATAGCAATTTGGTTATTGGTTTGTTTTATGGTCACGTGACGCATTCCGCAAATCAGCTTTTTGATCAGGAGTTTCTTTTAGATACAACAAAAAACGTATTATTTAAGTTTTATTAACCTGCCAAGCGTCTGAGAGATATTATATTTTTCACGTCGAACGAACTTATGTTGACTTATATATATTGATGATTGTTGATTTATATTGAACTATCATTTTTACAAGAGTTTTTCGAAATAAATTTAAGCCGTGCTATATAATATTACAGGCACCATCTAAAAATATTTTTAATTGTGTTTTCAAAGAAATTTTAAATTAATTGTGTTTCCAAGGTAATTTTTTCAGTTAATTATTTTACATTTCAATTTTTTTTTTTTTAATTTCATAATGTTACAATGTGTCCATTGGTAGCACCAACTTAATGGATCTTCAATTGTATTTTCAACAAACTTTTCAATTACTTTTTTTACATTAAAAAAAAATTGTAAATTTCATATGTTAAAACGATTTATGATAGTACTCATTCTACTAGCGTTGCTGAAAAAAGTGACGAGCGAGGGGAGCGAACTGGGACCGCGTAATAGTCCCAATGTCAATTGGGTCGCAATTCACGGTGGTTGGTGAATGTTAGCGTGCAGGGGGCGGAGTTCCCTAGTAACATATAAAAATTACATGGTATTCCGAGTTTATTTACGAGAATTAGAGCACAGACAGACAGACCGAATTCAAGATCCTTTTTCAACTTTGTTGGAAAGTGTTGATAAATATAAAACACATAAATGAAAAATATATAATCGATGCTCCGCTGTAATAAGATTGAAGGTTTTGCATTTGTCTTACCTGGTTAGTTTGGGTTTTGGATAATAATCAACCTGTTGAGTTTTAGGGGCGTGATCTTCAGATTCACTGGATCCGTAGGTCGATTTCTCAGCGCTATTTGGGACATGGGTGAGATCATAACTTTGTTGGTGTTGAGGATCACTCGAAATCTCATACGCATAACGAAACAGAGGCCGATCATTGCCGTAGTTTCCATCCTTCGTAGATCCATGCGATTCCTGATATCCATACGGAGTCTGATCTTTCTCGCCATGATCTGGGTATGGATAACTGTTCTTTTGCCCCGATGGCTCCTTATAGTTTTTCCTATCGTTTTCGTGGTATTGCGGTTGAGCTTCATGAGAAGTAAAGTAATCAACAATCTGTGGAGCATGTTCTTGTTGTTCTCGTCCAAGATGATGGTAGCTGTTTCTTCCGTTGTCTCCATTGTAAGACTGCTCTTTAGAATGCTCACTCTGCTCACTTATTTCTCCTGTTTTAATAAAATAGTTGAAGGTTACTGAGGGTATAATTAATGGCTTTGCATTAAAAAATACAGATAAATATATATTTTTTAAATATATTTGAATATAATTCAGTGACTAGCAATTTCTTTTAACACATTACAAGACCTGCAGAATGTTCTAAATAAATCTGAACTTTAGGAACTCAATAAATATTTAACTATAAAGAAGTGACATGTGTGAAAAGTGACATGTTTATAAGGAAGTTCCTAAATTTTTTATGTAAAAATAAAAATAATTAATTTTAATTTTAATCAATAGATGACCTTTTCATGTCTCATTCTGTAAAGTTGCTATCAGACATGACAATTTTTTTAACAACCAATTTTTGCGCAAGTGCTTACCCCAACTTCTGTACGCACAAACCGAAAGAAGAATTGCAACTGATGTTGCAGAAGTTGCAATTCTTGCATGATAAAACGGTTATTAGTATCGCCCTTTCATTGGTGCAAATTACTAGATAAATGCTGCGTTAACTTTAAAGTTCAAGTGTTTTTACGTTAACTTATTTTCAAGATTCTATTGAGATATAGATATAAATTACGTTTTACAGCCCATAAAAAATCATATTGTTTCTCTTACTAATTCAATTAATATGCTTTCTTGTTCATGGTACCACCCGCATTTTCCTGCTAGATTTCGTCGTGTCGGTCATAATGGGAAATGACGTTGCATAATGCCTATCTCCATATAATAACAAAAGAACTAGAAGTAGGATAAGGGTATTTTACAAAGGATCTTCACTGCTGCCTGTTTGCCACCGGATTTTTTTATTTAGTACTTGCTACCGAAACTAATTACAAGCAGGCCAATAGCGGTAGGGTTGCAACAAGTTGACATGTATAACCTTCCCATAAGCCCCAGCGTGTATCAGAGCTAAACCAGCTTGTCAAACTCCTTTTGGTTTCTTTTTTATTCTATACCTATCTCTGACTGATATATCGGAGCATAAATTGGCCGTACGAAAAGCTTTTTTGTGAGCTGCTGTTAAAAAGTTGCACATATTTTTTGTGTTTATCACACTCACTAGGGAAGGTCCCCAACTGCCAGATCGGTATTTTGTCGAGAGTGATGTCGTTGGAAAGCTCTTACCATGGGGATCAAGGAAATGTATACAATTACCCGTCCGAATGCAACTGGTGAAGAGTTATACGCCGATGTATTTCTCCAGGTCGCCAGCTATGCAGGAAAGACACTCTGTATGATAGAAAAGACATATTACAGTACAGTTATGTAACTTGTTACCAGTGTGAAATTGGTGAAGGTTCCATGTTCCCTCTCCCTCTAGTAAGAAACAGAAGATTGTGACGACATTTTGTCGACATGACCATTAAAGAAAGCATAATAAAATTGCATATGTTTTCCTGTAACCAATTCTCCTCGCCCAACTTCGATGACATGCGTCGGTATGTCTTTCAAAAGGCTTTAAGGGTGTATTCAAATCCAAACTGCTTATTTTGAGACACATTCGTAAATTCATTTTTGCTCTAAAATGCATCCAATCGGCAGGTTCTCTTATTCAGAAACTTTATAATGTCCGTATTGTCTCGATTTTTTGATAAAGGCAGAATATATTTCAAAAAATGCTGTCAAAGTGGACATTTTGAACCGAATTTCCCGAAGCGATAGCGCTGGAATAAAAAAAAATGATCGTACTGTGAAAATAATTGTCTGTAAATCAATTTCTAATTAATTGAACGAAAAATAAAAACATGCGGCTCTTATAAATGTCTTTATAAATCACGCCGCCAAGTTTCCTGTTGTTACTTTTAAAAATGAGTCTGTAAATGTGTCTCAAAATTTTGATTTGTTGAGCGTGAAAAAATATATTTTTTTTTGAATACCGCCTTAAGTAGAGACACGGATCCCGTCTTTCGATCAGTTAAACAGGCATGCTTTAACTTAACTAATAACACTGACAACTTCGAAACACCCCCTTTCATTGTGTGTTGGAAATACTCGTACTTCAGCCATTTCTATTCAGAAATACACTACCATCCGTGAAGTTACTTTTTCCACCAAGCATAAACTGTCTTCTCTGTAATCCGTCAATTCTCTTTTCTACCAGACTTTTCTACCAGGTCTTTTCTGCATAGCTAGCGACCTGGAGAAATCAATAAATTACAGAAATACATCGGCCTATAACTCTTCACCAATTGCATTCGGACGGGTAGTTGTACACATTTCCACCATAAAAGGAGCATTTCCACCGTAAAGGAGGCTCTCTTAAAAGAAGCTATCACTGAAAATCCACGTTACACAGTTTAGGGGCTATCTATCACACAGACTAAATATCCCAAAAGTACAGTGGATTATCATTTGATAGCTTCTTTTAAAGAGGTCCTCCTTTATAGATGGAAGGTCGTTCAGAGCAGGCATTATCTTCGAGGATGAAATTTTCGTGCTTAAACTTCTCAAACCACCATCGAACTGTGTCATCTGAAGCAGTACTTTATCCACATACAGCACAAGTTTTACGAGCAGTCTAACTAGCATTTTTATCTTTTTTGAAATAAAGAAGCATAATAGGACAAAATGAACTCTTTGGTTCTCCATTATTAGCACTGCACTAAAACAAAAATTATGCCACAACACAAGCGAGAATTATGCAATACAAGCAGAAAAGACGGAATATTATGTAGGTCATTAAAGATCATTTCTTATCAGCAGTAGATAAATAACCAGAAGAAACCTCGCTTCGTTTTAGAAAACCACAGAACTTTCCGGATGACCCAATATATTGGCAAAAATGGAACACCTATCTGCTAAAATTGGAACTTTTTTTTAAATTACCATACACAAAATTTATGATCTTCTATATATATATATATATATATATATATATATACAGAACTTATTTCATCTTTATATTTATTTCAGTTAAAGAATTAGGATTTTTTTTTTTTTTAAGTTTGGGTGTTCTTTTTGGGATATAGAGTATATGCTATTGTAAGATTTGAGAAATTTCACCTTTATTTCCTTCATCCTATAATTTATGTATATATATATATATATATATATATATATATATATATATATATATATATATATATATATATATATATTATTTTCTTCCAACGATCAGACAATACCACAAAAGAAAAAAAAAACTTTTTATACTTACATACTATTTTCGATATTATACTATTATTAAGACTTTGTAAGGTAGCTTAGGATTCTAAATGTTCTAGTTCAGGGGTTCCCAAACTTTTAGACTACTAAATTGAAATTCGTAATTTTAATGTTTCACCATTACTCTGATTATTTCTTTTTATTGATATTCAAATGAAAACTAACAACATACTTATATTTTAATGTAAGATTCATTTAATACATAATCAGAATATACCCCAAAAAAGGTGTGTCCGAAAAAGGTTGGACTGATTTGAAAGAATCATAACTTTAAAAATAATTGAGTAAATGCAATTATTTTTTTTTTTCAAAGTACTCGTCATATATCCAAGATTTGTTAGATGTAGCTGTTTTAAAATCATGACATTCAAACGATGCTCAGAATCGATGATCGGAAAGTACAAATCGTACCACATATTCGTAATTTTAACTTTTTGCTTAGGTTATTTGTGTACATAGTGGATCCTTTTCTGCTAAATCGAAGATGCTGGAGAACTTTCTAATTGACATTTCCCCCATAACTCCAATAGTTTTAGACTTATACGCTTTCCACTCCGGAATCATCGAAGAAATTGCGAATGTGTGGTGTGATTTGCATTTACATATCATCGATTCTGCGCATCGTCTGAATATTACAACTTTAAAACAGCTACATATAAAAAATCTGGGATATTTGACGAGTACTTTGAAAAGAAAATAATTGCATTTACTAAATTATTTTTAGAGTTATGATTCTTTCAAATCAGTCCAACCTCTTTCGGACACCCGGTATATACATATATTAATACGACCATACCCGTAAGAGCTGTGCATATGTGCTTATAAAAGGTAATTTATAGAAAAATTTTATAACATTCTTGTGTTATTGGCATACACTGACATACTAGCCGCGCGGTTCGTGGGTCTTCAAATGGTAAAAAGTGCGTTTTTCAGATCTTAACAGCATATTTTAGAGGTTTTTTTAATGCATATTTTGACAGTTTTTAAATTCATGTATAACCCGCTCTTTGATAATAGCTAATATTGATATACAATACTAAATGATCATAGTCCCAAAATAATCTTAACTTAGTTTAGCAAGTATTTGGTAAAGCTTACAACGAAATGCAATTGGAATGTGAAATTTAATTCACCTGTACTTAAAACTTCCCAAAATTATCTTAATGAATCATAATGTAAAGAAAATTTAGTATTACCTCCATAGCCAGGATTTTGTTGATCATTGTGTGGGATGCTTCTGGAATAGCTAAGTGAATGAGATCTGGACAAACTTTCACCAGGATGGAGTGCTGGCACAGAGATCTCAAAATGTCTGGTCTCCACTCCGCTGAGATCGAAAGGTTTGGCAGTAGTCGTAGTTGTAGAGGTACCATTTTTGTCTTGGGCTGCGGCCACCAGGCATGCACACAAGTAAATACCTGAAATTGACTGAAAATAAAGATTAAAAGATTATTCTTAAGGCGGTATTAAAAAAAAAAATATTTTTCCACGCTCAACAACTCAAAATTTTGAGACGCATTTTCAGACTCATTTTTAAAAGTAACAACATGAAACTTGACGACGTGATTTATGAAGAGATTTATAAGAGACCTGTGTTTTTATTTTTCGTTCAATTAATTAGAAATTGATTTACAAAACATTATTTTCACAGTACGATAATTTTCGTTTGTTTCCACAGCGCTATCGCTTCGGGAAATTCGGTTCAAAATGTCCACTTTGACAGCATTTTTTGAAATATATTCTGCTTTTATCAAAAAAAAATTGATCAATACGGACATTATAAAGTTTCTGAATAAGAGAACCTGCCAATTGGATGCATTTTAGAACAAAAATGAATTTAAAAATGTGTCTCAAAATAAGCAGTTTGCATTTAAGTACACCCTTAAGAGCAAAATTTTGCAAAACGAATTAACCCGTTCGGGTCTGGCGTCCTATTACACTGCAAAAAAGAAGTGTTGATTTTACAGTATAATACTGGCATCCCAGCTGCCAGTATTATACCGTAAAATTAACAGTAATAAACAGTAAAATAAGCAGTAATACGCTACCACGCATGCGCGGCAAAATGATAACCGGCAAGTAATAAATGTTTTAGTCTCCAAAACGTTAGGTGATACACATATCGTCATTTTTTAAATGTAATTAATGGTATACTGTAAAGTAAAAAATGAGAAAGAGAAATATTTCTTGATCTAAGCAAGAAGGTTTTTACGTAAATATAATATAACCTCTTCGGAACTACACACGATTTCGAAAGACATTCCTTTATCTTCAGAAAACAATTGATTTCCGAGATTTAAAAAAGCTTTTCCGAAACAAAAGTCTCTTTTTTGAAAACTTTTTTAAAATTTTTTTCAATGCTATCAATTCTTAAGTAAGTATCTTCAGCTGCGTAACAGAATTTATCCATGCAAAATAAGTATACTAATAAAGCATAAGTAACAAAATAATGTTCATTTTACGCTGTTAATTCAGCATTTTTGTCTGCTGAATGTGTTTGCGGAACATGAAAATGTTTACTTGAGAATTGATAGCATCCGAAATACAGTTATTTCGTGTTCCGAACACTACGGGCAGCAGAATGGACTTAAGTTTCGGAAATGCTTTTTTAAACCTCGGAAATGATTCATTTCTTGGACATTTGAAAATAAAGTAACGCTTTTCGGAATCGTGGATAACTCGGTTATATTATATTTTCGTGAACCTTTAACATACACACAATCTTACTAAAAATGGACGGTAATTTAGAACTTATTTTTATCGGGCGACGCGTTAAAAGAGCGATATATCCAAATGAGCGGTATGATGTAACGGACGCTAATATAATGGGTTAATTTTTTTATTTTATCTTTTATATTTGGGGTTTATTTATATTTAAAATTAAACTGTCGCAAACTTACAAAATCCGCAAATGATATATATATATATATATACAAATTTTGACAGCGTAATGGTGAACAGGATAACTTTTCACTTCAAATCCTAATTATCGTGTCCTAATGAACTTCTTATTATTTATTAACAAAATCTAACATAACAATCGAGAATAATATTCAACAGGTTAGAGGAAAATAATTAACAAAATCTAATATAACAATCGAGAATAAGATTCAACAGGTTAGAGGAAAATATATAACTTGCCTGTTTGGATTAAAAAATATATATATAAGGGATATATATATTTTATTAAGGATAAAAAAGGATATATATATTTTATTAATTTCAGTTTGTTTAATTTTTGCATTAAATGAAATATTTACTAAACTAGCTGACCCAAACGGCTTTGCCCGGGCAGAATGTGATTGTAAAATATAACAAAAAATTAAATAGGAACTAAAATTTCAAAAGTATAACAGTTACGTATAAAAAATGAAACGGTCAGGGAAAATTATTACACTTACTTTTACAGAATGAAAAGGTCAGGGAAGTTCTTACTGTTGAACCTAAATGGCATATCGGTATAAGATCGAGGCTTGATACATGGAAATTAAGATTTGTGCAATGCTAATGTGATGTATTTTATAAAACTTCATTATTGCCATTAAACATATAACAAATAATAGCGATTTCTGTAAGAAAAGTCTTGGCAGGAATGGCACGTTTCACTCATTAAAAATTCAAAAATTGTGGAGGGATAAATTTGCTATATTAGGCCGCTATTAAAATTTTGCTATTGAAACCGGATTCCTTATTTTTAACAACATGTATTTCAAAAAATGTCAGAGAGATGGCGCCACATGCCCGAACAGAGATTTTCAAACGTACCTGTGGCTTGAATCTTCTCAACAAATTCGTTTATTTTGAATGGAAGTGATAGAAGTCATTATAGTATAGTCATTATTTTTATATCTATCTATAAATATGTTAAAAATTTAATTTATTTAAACCGTGGCAAATTTTGTATTCCAAAATGTCTGAATCTAAGAAGAATTTACCTCTGCCTAAATCCTGCCAAAGTACTTTTACACAATAACCAACGAGATTCATTTCATTCGGGCGTTGCCATTAAACAATTAACACATAATCGCGATTTATGTGCCACGTACGATAGCGCAATATATATATATATATATATTTACATCATTACATAAGACTGTAAAATAAGACCGATTGGATGGACCGTAAATAACTGACTATAATAATAATATATATTGATTAATCTAAATAACAATAATAAAAAATTACTGTAAAACTAATTCACTTATCCATTTCAATGAGCATATGAAGTTTAGCGTAATAATAATAGTAAGATAAAATATTAATAGTTTAATTTATTTTGAACAATGATGTTAAATAATAATAAATTTGTTATAAAATAATAATGCTATCTTTAAAGTACAGAAAAGTTAGATTGGAAAAATTACATAATTACACAAATTCTAATCAATAGAATATACTTTAAATAAATATGATATGCGTAAAATAACAATAATGGTACTATGGGGTTGAAAATAATACCCATCTGTAAATTAATATTTTTAACATTACAAGACTCAAGGGTTCAATTAAGAGATACACGATATCATATGGAAAGAAAAAGTACAACAATAGAAGCGTGGAGAAATCGCAAGATTATTGTGAGGCTCGTAAAAGGTGAAGTTTAAACAGAAAGCTAGAGAAAGTAGTTGTTCCATTAGTTTTGTACCTCAGTATGAAAGTTGATAATTCGATAGATATAAAATAAAGGATTAAAACTAGAATTCTAGGTGAATTCCTGTTTATGTTTACAACGATATTACAGTATTGATGATTATGAAGTATTGTGATCTCATCATCAAATTGTTTGGTTGAGTATGTAATAAAGATTGTTTGAAGTTAAATTGAAGAGCTATAGTCGTTTATAGTCATAAGACAAATGAATATTTAAGCAAGTGTAAGATTATAAAATAATATCCTTCAAGTACTATTATTATTATTGTTATCGCTGTTTGTAGCTGAGCAGAAACAAAGTCATAACAGATACATATTTTTCAAAAAAAAAAACTCATCAAAAACTCATTGAAGTTTTATATGCTGAAAACATTTTGTTATAATAATTTACTTAGTGGATGGAAATCCACATATATCAACAGTCCTAGTTCGATGTTTTAATGTTTTAGATCGTTTAAAAAAAATAATATTGAATAAAATCTGGAGGCACGGCAGTGCCTCCGCCAAGTCGAGAGAGGACAGCCGTAAGCATACTTTTCTGGAAGCAACTCAGGGCACTTTTGACCCCCCCCCCCCCCATATCTTCGCGCTGGAGTATCCCAAAAATTTGAAACTTCGTTTTTCTAGAGTATTTGGCACACAGGACCAAAATTTAAAATTACAACTTTCTGTCTTTTCTAGTTCAGACGATATATGAAGTCAAACATTCGATTTTTTGTCACTCACTCACTCGTTCACGCGTCATCAAAAAGATTAGGTAGATCCTTTAGCCCTAGAAACTTGACATTTGGAAAAAAGGTAGTGTTTAGGATACCAAGAAAAGAAAAATTATAAAATCCGGAAAATTCGAAAAAAAAAACATTCGAAAATTCAACAAATTCCATCAAAATTGAAAATAATACGATCTTGTAGTCTTAGAAACTTAAGATTCGGTGTGAAGGTAGTGTTTAATATCCAGAAAAAGAAAACATCAAAAACACCAAAAAAATCGAAAGCAAAATTGAAAAAATCGAAAAATTTCAAATAATCCGATTTTGTTGCGCTAGAAACTTGGAATTCGGAATAAAGGTAGTATTTAGGATGCAAAATAAGGAAAAATTAAAAATTCCGGAAAATTCGAAAAAAAAATTTCAAAAATTCGAAAAATTCGAAAAAAATTGAAAAAATTAAAATAATTTGATTTTTTAGCCTTAGAAATTTAAAATTCGCAGCAAAGATAGTGTTTAGGATTCAGAATAAGTTAAAATAAAAAACGCAATAAAATTCGAAAATAAAATAAAAAAATCGGAAAAATCGAAAAATAAGGAAAATTTGAAAATAATTCGATTTCATAGCGCTAGAAAATTGAAATTTGGAATAAAGGTAATATGTAAGATACTAAATAAGGAAAAATTAAAAAATATGGATAATTAAAAAAATACACATAAATTAGTGCAGACGATATATGAACTCAAAGTTTCGATTGTTTGTCACTCACACACTCACTCACTCTCGCGTCATCAAAAAGATTGGGTAGATGCCGCAGCCACAGAAACTTAAAATTTGGAATAAAGCTAGTGTTTCGGATACAAAGAAAGGAAAAATGATAAAATCCGGAAAAGAAAAAAAAAACAAAAAAAAAAAAAAAAAAAAAAACATTCGAAAATTAAAAAAAATTGAACAAAATTGAAATTTGAAAATAACACGATCTTGTAGTCTTAAAAACTTAAAATTTGGTGTGAAGGTAGTGTTTAGAATTCAGAAAAGAAAACATCAAAAACACACAAAAAAAAAAAAAAAAAAAAAAAAAAAAAAAAAAAAAAAAAAATGAAAATAAAATCGAAAAATCGAAAAAAAATCGAAAAATTTCAAATAATCCAATTTTGTTGCGCTAGAAACTTGGAATTCGGAATAAAGGTAGTATTTAGGATGCAAAATAAGGAAAAATTAAAAAATCCAGAAAATTCGAAAAAAAATCAAAAATTCGAAAAATTCGAAAAAAATTGAAAAAAATTAAAATAATTTGATCTTTTGGCCTTAGAAACTTAAAATTCGCGGTAAAGATATTGTTTAGGATTCAGAATAAGTTAAAATAAAAACGCAATAAAATTCGAAAATAAAATAAAAAAATCGAAAGAAATCGAAAAATAAGGAAATTTTGAAAATAATTCGATTTTATAGCGCTAGAAACTTGAAATTTGGAATAAAGGTAATATTTAAGATACTAAATAAGGAAACATTAAAAAATATGGATAATTCAAAAAAAAAAATCGAAAAAAAAAAAAAGAAAAAAAAAAGAAAGAAAGAAAGAAAAAGTGAGAAATTGAAAATAATATGATCTCGTAGTCTTAGAAACTGAAAATTTGGTGTAAAGGTAGTGTTTAGGATTCAGAAAAAGAAAAAATTAAAAACACAACAAAAATTGAAAATAAAATCAAAAAATCGAAAAAAAAACGAAAATTTGAAAATAATTCGATTTTGTAAAGCTAGAAACTTAAAATTTGGAATAAAGGATACAAAAAAAGAAATAAATAAAAAACCTGTAAAATTCGAAAAAAAAAATCGAAAATTCGAAAAATTGAAAAAAAAATCGATTTTGTAGCTTTAGAACTTAAAATTCGGCGTAAACTTATTGTTTTGGATACAGAAAAAGGAAAAATTAAAACACAATAAATTCGAAAATAGAATAAAAAACTCGAAGAAGATCGGAAATTTCAAAACAATTCGATTTTGTAGCGCTAGAAACTTGAAATTTGTAATAAAGGATACAAAATAAGAAAAAAATTTAAAAATCCAGAAAATTATAAAAAAATTCGAAAAGATCAAAAATCAAAAATTATTTTATCTTGTAGTCTTAGAAACTTAAAACTTGGTGTAAAGGTAGTATTTACTATTCAATAAAAGGAACAATTAAAATATTCGTTAAATTCGAAAATAAAATCGAAAAATCGAAATAGCTTTAAGAAATCGAAAATTCGAAAACAATTTGATTTTGTACTGCTAGAAACATTAGTTTTAAGATAATTGTCCTATTAGCTAGTACAACGCCCCTAATTGTTTTATGTTATTTCCGCCGGATTATGGTTTTCTTTTCTTTCGTTTACGAATTTCGTTATAGAAAAGTTCCGCTATAGACTGGCTACGATATAGGCGATTTCTTTATAGACATGTTTGTTTTCTTTCACAGGTTGTACTCTATTTACTTCACATATGAAATATGGATTGTTAAATGATGTTAGCCCCACAAAAATCTTCACAGCTCCCCCTACCCTCCCGACATTACTGGCTGGTTATGATTTGATAGTCCTTTCTAAATAAAATCATGGTGACTATAAGATTCACTTGATTTATCTCTAAATTCAACCTAAATGATACTAAGAAGACGGATCAAATAATTAGTATATTGGCATGACAATCAGGTAGCTTAGAATTAAAATCGAAAAATCAATAAATTTATAAAAAGTCGAAAATTTGAAAATAATTCGATTTTGTAGTCCTAGAAGCTTGACATTTGGCAGAAAGGCAAGGTTTAGTACACAAAGTAAGGAAAAATTTAAAAAATTCGTAAATAATAATAAAAAAAGACTAAAAAAACATCGAAAAAAGGAATATAGTTTGATTTATTGGAAATTTCCGGAAATTTAATTTTGGCTTTCTTTTTATACTAAAAAGTTCTTTTATGTTAAATATCAAGTATCTAGGGCTGCGAGTAATATCTCAGATGGATAGTACCTATCCTGGAAGCAATTGAGAGTACTTTTGACACTCCCCCTCCCATAACTTAGTGCTTGCCTAGGAACATAATCTCTTTTTATCTACAGTACTTTGCAAACGAAACTAAAGCTTCAAATTTTTGATACCTGTAAATAATAGGAACAAAGTGTGGGCTTAGCGAAAATCAGTGGATGATCTCCAAAAAGAACCCAAAATCATGAAATGTATGATTACTTACAAAAAGAAGTGAAATCTCATCAAAAAGGTCACCTGTAAAAAATGCAGCCAAGTCTCGTAACTCATTTACCGTAAAAAGTACTGAGATCGTATAAAGCCAAGTTTAACTATATATCTTATTAACTCTGAAATTTTCATTCACAAATCACTCCTAGTCTCTACATCTTTAGTTAATTATTATTTTGTGACTTGGCAATTACGCAGCACGGAGAAGTTATTACACCTTACTATGTTATGGAATGGGATGGGATAGGATAATTTAATTAAGGCAAATTATATACGCACAGGGAAGTTATTACACTTTAATATGTTATAGTATTATTTGATTAAGACTAAGTATACTCGTGCTACGTAATTGCCAAATCACAAAATAATAATTTACGAAAGATGTAGAGACTAGGAGTGATTTGTGAATGAAAATTTCAGAGTTAATAAGATAGTTAAACTTGGCTTTATACGATCTCAGTACTTTTTACGGTAAATGAGTTATGAGACTTGGCTGCATTTTTTACAGGTGACCTTTTTGATGAGATATCATTTTGTACGAAATAGTAGTTTTTTAATGAACAAATACTATATTTGTATTGAAGGTAAGAAAATTTGTATTAAAAGAAGTCCATACTTTTTAAGTCCCCAAATTATGAATTAAGAAAATTTCCACATCAATAATTTTCCCATATTGGTAATTGAAGATATATTAGAAATTTTTATAATAACAGGAATGTGAAATTCAGGATACGTTCATTAACACGGACTTATTAGATAGCTTAGTTATAAACTCGTTTGTAAAATAGTTCCAACAATACTTAGATAATTAACAAATAATATTGTTCTACTTTTACGCGCTTTTTATTAACTTGTTTCGTGTTTATAAAGATACAATTTTTTAACCACTTTTCTCTCATTTCCAGATGTGCTAGAATTATAAAAATTGTGCGCGCAGGCGTTGCCCTGATAACAGTAGAATATTTTAATATTTTCAGAAGTTAATTAGCAATTAATGTAATTTTAATTGCATTTTTATTATATGGTGAAAAATAATTACGACTTTTTTAAAATAATCTTCAGTATAAAAATAAATTTCAGTAATTTTTGTTATACTTGCTTTCAGGTTAATAAATAGTCTTTTATAATTAGATTTAGAATAGTCTCTTTTTGCCCTAATGTAGATTGCTGATCACTTTAAGAGCGTTAGAATTGAGTTAATTAGGTGCTGAGAACGAATTTCTAACAGGCGCCTATCAGGCACACTGCGCCCGATACGCAGTCCCAGAGGTGGCCCCGACGGAGAGTTAAAGCTGTTCGTCAGTGAACTTTCCGATTCCCCTGGATTCACCCTGGCGCAGCTTGTCCCCAAAGAGACCTTGTGCCATTAAACCCTACACAACCAACCAACCAACCGATTCCCCTCGCTAATGTTAAACCTATGGGCGTAGGATGCATTCGTATTTTTAAAATATCTCCTCAGAAAATTTATATTTTTAGGTGCGTTCGTAATTATATAAATACGTAGCACCTATAGTCATCGTCTGGTCCGTCCGTCCAGTGTTGAATTCATGGGGTGGCCCGGAGGGGACATTCCCCCCCCCCCCGGAGCATTGAAATATCTCCCCGGAAGATTTGAGATTTTATACTTTTAATGGTCAAAAACTGCAATCCCCCCCCCCGAACTCTATAATGTCCCCCCCCCCGGAGCCACAGAAATCCCTCCCGGAGAAAATTGTCTGAATTCAACACTTACGTCCGTCCGTCCGTCTGTCCGCATATAACGGCGCAAAAACTACCCAACCGAATGGTTTGAAATTTAATACATACAGTAATCCCTTAACATTCGCGGTTTTAACATTCGCGAATTTTGATTATTCGCGAACATGAAAATGCGGAAAACTTAACATTCGCGAGAATCTGACTTGATTATTCGCGATTTTTTTAAATTATATCTTTGCTTTTTCAGAATTTACAGTGGTTAAAGATTGTTTCCCTGTGTTTTCTCAGTACGTATTTACAAATCAATTTTCAGTTGTCTGCTGAAAAGGAGCGAGTGCTGTAGGAAAACAAAATAATAACTGCAGAAGAATACTCATTGCAATGGGATATTAGAAATGGTAAGGTAACGGCGTCCTCACTCTATTAATTTGAAATGTGCAGGTTCTCGTAGAGATGGAGCTAAAGCCGCACTTAGAAAATAAAAATATCTCTGAAGCATTTAGCTGTATGTAAATATCGTATTTTAATATTGTATCGCAAAACTGGCCTACTAATATACATTATCATCTCTTTGCGAATACAGAGAGTTGAAATTACTTTATAAAAAAAAAACCTATGCTTTTTAGCTGTAACTATTTCTTCAGTCACTTAGTTTGAATTATCTTCATTAAATAACTTTCATATTTATGAACAAGTGTGTACATTCCCCTTCTACATATATGTTATGCATAAAATATAGTTAAATAAATATTTTATTTTGTTCTTTAAAATGCTGTGTCACACTAATTAAAATTGTAGAGAACGTAACTCCGTTTTTAGTGCAGAGAGATAGACTCAACATTCGCGGATTTGACATTCGCGAGGTTTTCCTGGAACGTAACCCTCGCGAATGTTAAGGGATTACTGTATAATCATTGCAGAATTTTGTCGAGTCATTTCAAATTTTACGAAAATCGAAGCAAAACTTAAAAAAATATTAATAAAAGTTTTCTTATTCTATTAAATCTTATCATATGTAATCTATATAATAAAAGCGCAAGTCATGTGACTGAGTTAAACAAATACGGGCTAACCGCATCTTTTTTCCATATGCCAAGCGGCCATTTTTATTCAAAAATTTTTTTACGAATAAAATTGCATAAAAGTTACATTTTTAGAAAGATTGTTCAAAAAAATTGTTTTCTTGAGAGATGAGTTACATTAAAAAATGTATAGATTCTGAGATAACTTCAGTGAAAATTAGGTTAACAGCCGAATATCTCAATTCATTAAAGTAAATGAACATAAGATTCATTCATCGTGAGTCATAGAAATATTAACCATGGAGGTAATCATTCGCAAAGCAAGATTTCCATGGTGAATTTTACAGCACTGTCTGGTGTCGAAAAAAAATCGCATTTGTAAACATGGCATACGTAATAAGAAAAAAAAGGGCATCCTCATTTCGTTCATAGCAGACGATATAACTTATTTCACTGAAATAATAACGATCATTTTTTACATTGTAAAACTAGTTATAGCACGAAACGAACGCACCTCATTTGTCACGTTTAACGTACAATTTCCAACTTGTTAACTTCTGTTTTCTGTGTATATACAAGGATGTCTCTCTTTTTCTTAGTTGTCAATTTTTTTTCTAAAATATATACTTAATTTTATGTGAAGTGTTAAAATCTTATTCAATTTCGCTAATATTTTAACACATAAAATTATAAATTAAGCACATACTTTAGAAATATTTTGACAACTAAGAAAAAAGAGAGAGATCCTTTAAGAAATGTACACAGAAAACAGAAGTTTAAAATATTAATTTCCTGGGGAGGTCTTTTAAATATACGAATGCATCCTACGCCCATAGGTTTAACATTAGCGAGGGGCATTGGGGAGTTCACTGACGAACACGCTTAAGGCTTTATTTACACTTTAAACTTTTTTTTTAGAATTCCATACCTATTTGAAACATTATTAAATGTTTTATGAAGTAAATTTATTCAATCAAAGAAAAATGCAATTCTTAATATAATTTTTAAAATTTTTAATTTAAAAAAATAACAATAAACTTTAAACCACACTTCTCCTGATAACTGTAAGTGTAACCTATTTCCAAAAATTTAATTAGTTTAATAAAAAATAAACAAAAATTCTATGGCATATGCAAAATTACTGTAAAAATAAATAGCTATTTGTTTTAATTGAAAAAAAAATTACTTATATTATTGAAACTCCGATTCGTTCATTTAAAAAATCGAATCAATTGAAAAATATATATTGGAATTTTAGCATTTTCAACCGAGACTGATTTAATGAAAAAACACAAACTGAGGAAAAACGAATTTAAAGAATTAAACTAACTCTGAGTCATTCAGAGGGAAATAAATTTAGTAAAAAGCCTTTTATGCATATTTTTTAGAGTCGGATCTTTACAAAACCTCGTGAGAATATACTACGAATGTCTAAATTTATTATTTATTTATTTATTTATTATTTATTTATTTAGGGGAAAAATATATTTTCGTGATTTTGCACAATTTGGAGGGTACTGAGTTGCCTTAATTATATTAAATAAATTTAATATTAAATATTCTTTAATGGGTCTTAAAGTCCCATTGGAGCACCAAGGGTTAAAATAATGTTTATCTAAATGACGGATATATAAACATTTTATACAAGCATGTTGAATTTCTAGATGTAAAATAATTCCAAAATTCAATCAATAAAAGGCATTTAAATTTTTTTTTTAAACTTACCTTTAAAAAGTTAATAAACATTATCCCTTTCATCTCTCCTATCAAAAACTGAAACCATTAATCGAAACGGTCACCCATTTTATTAGACCGGGAAAGGGTTGCTGCGTTTACCAAATCCAACAATTTATCGCCCATTTGTGACACCCTTTCGGACTTGGCGAATCCGAACTAAATTGCTAGATTTCATCGAAGGATGTTTCTATCCTCCGGCTTTGAAAGCTTGTTTTCTTTGTGTATGTTACACTTCTTTTAATCTATTTTTGTAACTTTTCATTAGTATTGCGAACGAGATTGGAGATGGTTTCAGATAGGGAAGCAGCAATCGCGATAGTTTCCTCTATTTTATAAACGGTGAAACGGTAATGAAAGAGTTTTTTTGAGAAATGTGGAGCATTCAATTAACTCATTTAAATATGAAAATAATATTTCCTGTTTTATTATTATTATTTTAATGTTATAGATAATGCAGGGGCATGTACAGTTATTGTGAAGCCTGGCACAGATGGGGGATGGGCCTCTGCAAATTACGTGTATGGGTGCCCTGCATGTTCTGCGTGTGAATGTAATTTAAAATGTAATCATCCGACCGTCGCTACTTCTCGGACAAGGCCGTAGCTAAAGGGGTGTCAGAAGGGGGGGGGGCTCAGCACCCCCTGAAAATTTTTGACCCCTCCCCCCCCCCCCTGGGAAAGTTGCCAAAGCCATCAAATTAAATTCTGTTTCAAAAATCCAAATGAAACTCTGTTCAAAAATTGAACTTAGTTTTTGGGACTTTTTACATTTTTGCATAAATACTAAATTGTAGTATTTGTTTAAAAACTGCAAACAAGTGCTTCAATATGCGCGCATCCTATCTGTACATACTCAGAATTAACAACCTTTTGCTGATGCAAACATTGACTTTTGCATTAACTATATACTGGAATTTTTCATTTTGCAGCGTTTTCGATTATTAGCATAAAACAAAGCTATTTTAATGAGTTTGATAGTAAATATGATGCTTATGAAAAACATTATGTTTCGTATTTGAGTCATCCTAGTTTAATATATATATATATATATGTATATATAGAGATAGATAGATAGATAGATAAGATCTTTGATTTATAAATGATACTAATGAAAAAAAGCTAATAGCTAATTTAAATACAAGTGGTTTTAGCATTTGACTAGAGACAAAAATAATTTTAAAATGCAAAATACATTACTGATTTTTCTAATGTTTTTTATCATATAAAAACAAACTTTAGAATCCTTAAGGGCAGGGAATATTCAGAAAAAAATTAAAGGTTGCAACTCTTTTGAAACAGGTGAATTGTTAGTTTTTTATTTACTTATTGAGATCATCACTTATTGTTTCACTAGTATAATTATACACTGAAAATTTTCATTCTGCGGCCAGTGATGTAGTAGTAAAAAATTCAGAGGGCATACGCTGTAGGCAGAGGGTATACCCTAAAGCAGGGCATGAAATTTCAGTTGAAACGGTACTAGCCAGAATAAAATTTTTACTCGCCACTATTTTACATTCAGTCAGACAGCAACGTCGGGCACCACACCTGCCCAGAAAATTAACTATTAGGATAAACTGAATTTAAATTGACCTGTGGTAGAAGGAGCTGTCTGTTAAATCCAGAAAATATTTTACATTCATGAAAAACATGAACAATTTTTAAAATGTTAAAAATTCGGGAGAAAGCGAATAATTTTTACCGTGTTCAAGTTTTACTGAGCTTAGGTGGCTAAACCTGATTCACTTCGCGCAGGAGTGAAGAGCGATCAGATTGGACCTTGGAAGCGAAAAAAGCAGCCTTGGCGCTTGCGCGATTCGAAAGCGGGGGAACGAATGCAGACGGGGGAAGTTCGTTCCTACGTAGGAGAGAAATGGAAGTGAGTGACGCCGCATTTTTTCTTCTTTTGGAAGATAAATGTCGTCGATTGATTTTAAAACACTTCCGCGTGTCGCTAGATGGAGGCACGATATTCTGAGCGTATACAGTTTGATTTGAAACACACCATTTCAAAAGACGAAACTTACTCGCCAACATTAAATATTTGCTCGCCAATGGCGAGCTGGCGAGCAGAAATTATCGCTCCTTGCCCTAAAGAGTATATGCTATAGTGTTTTTGAGAAGAGGATATACGGTATTCCTTAAAATAATCCAGAAGGGATACGGCATAGCCACCGTATATCCCCTATTACATCCATGTCTGCAGCCTTTACTTTTATTAGCATCAAATAAAGTTATTATAAACAGTTTAATAAGAAACATAGTGCCTACAATATGAATATGCACTAATTTACCTTTCTATATAATACTTTGATCATATATATATATATATATCTGTGTTTGTGCGTGCATGTGTCAGAGAAAAATAGCATGAGCCCCTCCTACATTTTCTTGAGCACCCCCTATTGTTTACTTCTAGCTACAGCCCTGTTTTCGAAACAGACGGCACGGCGAAATAGGGGGTCCCCTGCCTTAAGTTACCGGAATGGTAGTAAACCCGATCACGGAAAATCCCACCGAAAAAAATGTAAAGCTAAATTCGATAATACGTCAGACGAGATTATTATAGATCATCATCATTATATTCATCACGGAGCCCTATTCAGCTAAAGGCCCAATTCAACCGTACCCTTTGTTTCCTCCTGAGCACGTCCCTGAGATAATGTATTCTAACATTTCTGTTTTTTTTTTTCTTTCACGTTGCTAATATTTATGCTTCAAGATATTTCTTTTCTGATTTTGTATTTTTCATTTTTTTTTTCGTTGTTATTATTATTATAAAACGTCTTATCAGGAAATTAAGGAGTTTTACAAAGATTATGGGGCTGGTTTGTCAGCCTTTTTGAACGTATGTCAACTTGTTAAAACAGCCATTTACAAAAATTCAACAGTTAGCCGCAATATCATTTTATGATTTTATGTAAAAATTACTCTTTAGTTCTTCAATAAAAGCAAAATTTAGTGTTAGATTAGAAATGCATTTTGATATGGAATTGATCTCGGATCGACCACAACTGCTAGCTTCTAGCATGGACCCGGTTATAATTGGCCCGAATACAGGCAGCAGCGACTTACCTTCCTAAGCGACCGACACATAGGGTTTACTACAGTCGAACAACGTAGGATTTATAATCAACCAAGAAAAAATAAATCCCTTTGAAGTAAACCCGCAAACGATTGCTGCACCCGAGTGCGAATAAATAAAGGGAAGATTTTTATATAAAAATAATGGTATCCGTAGCCAGCACCGCAACAACTCTATTTGGCGGGGGCACCGCCCGCACCATCCTTGGTGAGGCCCTGTCCGTAGCCCATTCCCCTTTGGGTGCGCCAATGATGCCGCAAACCATCCCGAACCAACAAAAAAGATCAACACTGGTATCAACTTTTGATCAACTGGGAAACTTACCAGAATTTGAAGAACTTTAATTCGAACACGACTTGTAACTCGAAATCAATTGCGGATCCAAGAAGGTAGGGAACAATGGGGCGATCACCCGTTCCTTGGGCCATGGTAAAGTGATTCCAAGCCGACATATCTAAGCCAGTTTAATGCACTTTTAATTTCTTAAGCGCTTACATTCAACATCCTATATTTTTCATTGCCTAAAAATTTTAAAGTACCGTATTATCAAAACAGTTGTATACAAATATATAATTATTTTAAAATTTTAGATAATATATTCTTTTGTAAATTTTTTGGTTACTAATAAATAAAAATAGCAACTGTGAATAAGTCCGAAATAATCTTACATCGGGTCGGGTAGCGTGATTTTACATGGGATCGGGTCGAGCCGGGTTGACGCTAATATTTTTTCGCTGTGGGTATGGTTCGGGATTGGGTTTGGGTTGACCCGATTTTTTAAAAAAGTGTAGAATATTTTTCAGATAAAGAAAACTATGTATTTGAACATCAATCAGTTACATTTGAACATTAATGTTCATTTTTCAACATAAAGGATAAAAATGATATTAGAGATATAATTGTAGAATATTTTTTACCATAATTGTATTAAAATATGGATTAAATTTCTGCTATTTCGGGTTCGGTTCGAGTTCAGGTTTAAGTATTTTGCATTCTGATCGAGTTCGGGTCTGGTTTCGGATTGAAGAAATTTTTTTCGTCGTTTTCGGATCGGGTTTAGGTTTTATCACTTTAAATAGAATTTTCGGGTTCCGGTTTAGATAACCATTTTTTTTTTTGAGTCGGAAAAGAACTCGAGTCCGAAAGCCAGAAATTAGCTTTTAAATAGGGTAAGAACTGAGTTTTCCATAGTTAGGTTTCTTTAATAAGTTCAAAAACATTTTTTGCTATTTATTGCGAACTATTTTAAATTAAAAAAAATTATATGCAATAAACCTTTTCTATTACCCATTGCAATAATTCTTGACACAGAAGATCCACTGTCCTCAAAACAGGTACAGATTACAATAATAAGTCTTTGCGATATTTTTCATGGAAAAGGAAATGGAAAAGAACAAATTTAAGGATAAATGATTTTTTTTTTAAGAAACTGTAAAACATTGTAAGGTTTTTCTAACACACAAACGATCTCAAACAACAATTTGTAGAAAAATTCGAAAAGCTTGTTATATTGAAATATTTGGTCTAATTGGTTATTCTATTGAATGTAAAAATAATGCAGTGTGAATGGTTACATGTATCGGATTATTTTGAATCGGTCGTTATAATGAAAAAGTCCCTAAATGGAGGATCGTTATATGGAAGGTCTATTTTTATTTTATTTTATTTTTTATTTATTTATTTTGATAGTACGAAAAGTCTTTTTTTCCCTCGCTCGCAAAGAGTTCGAATTAATGAATGACAATTGTATGTATAGTAGGGTGGGCCGAAAAAATTCAAAAATTGTTTTTCAAGTCTAATACCGCGGAAAAGTTGCGAATTGGGGAGACTAAAAATTGGTAAAAAAAGAAATAAAATTGGTTTATATTTTCCGATCACGCATGTGCGTAAAGTTTGCTAAAATGGGGAAAAATTGACATTTAAAAAAAAAATAATTTTTAAATTAGCCTCTTCATGAATGTAAATAGCTGAAATTTTTATCTATTTCACTAACAAAACATAATATTTAAATATTATTTAAATCCATCAACATCTACCGATCGCGCATGTGCTCTAAAGTTTGCCGAAATTCGGCAAAAATTCACATTTTTACAAAAAAATTTTTAATTTTTAAATTGCCTCTTCACGAATGTAATAGCTTAAATTATTATGTATTAGAAAAAGATAATGTATAAATATTACTTAAATCCTTAAATTCGTCAACATATTCTAGTCGCGAATTGCATTAATGAAATTTTGAAAAAATAATTACAAATATCTGTAAATCACAGTTCAAGGGGAAAAAATTCAAAACTTAACTTTCTTTGTTTTTTTGTTTTGTTTTTTTTTTTCTATTGAAACCAAGTTTAAATGTTTAAAACAAATTATGGTAGACCATTACTATTATTTATAAACACATTTTCTTATTGGAAAAACTAAGTTTTATGTGAAGAGAGTCATAAGTCCACGAAACGCATGTTGAACAACTGAACATCACCGTTTTCACTCATTCTTAGATGAAGGTACTTTGAAATCAGATTTATGTGCGAAGTTAGGCTTGGTTGACCTTGACAGCAGTGTTGTTCTGATAAATCCATCACTAGACTCAGCTCCACAAACTTTTACTGAGGCTTCTGTTACGAGTTTGAAACCTCGTTCAACTGCTTGAGTACGGACTGGGAAATTCTGGAATGTTATATCCCTATTAGAAACTGAGCCACTTTGAATATGTGAGTTAATCTCATCGCACTGATATTCTTTAATATCGGGGGAGAAGATAAATCACAGTCCATCCAGTTAATTATATACGAGTAGTCTTGAGCCTTGAAATTGAGTTTTGGACGCATGAGTGTTCTGATAGTTGTTTTCTTTTGATCTAACAGTCTTGCTTTTAGAATTCGTCGAAGTCCGAGATTTCTTATGTTTTTTAAGTATCTTGTGTGATGGCTAACATGAAATGTTCTGGATGAGCGAAAAATCCATTTCGTTCGATCACAGTGTCGACAATATTACGTAAATCTTTAGGTTAGGTACCGTGAGGATTGTATTGCTTGGTATACACACGTTTTGGTCCGTCTGTAAAGTATTTACTTATTTTAATACTGAATCACCTTGGCATGTATGACTTTAGAATAAATACAACTATTTCTTGAAGTTCAGATGTCGGGCTTTCTTCACTTATGTACAATCTGAGAGTTCGATTGGCTGTTGTCAACCACCTCGAGTGTGACAAGGGACCAGGATTTCGTTCAGCCAAATCCTCTTTACAGTTTCCCGACTTTATTGGCATTGGAATATCGAGTAGATATTGCTGATCTTTACTTAATATACTTCTATCTATTATGGGGATCTGACAGTCAATACTGATGAAATAACAAAGCAAATAAACAGGCGAGGCCTTGGATCGAACATATATATTGAGTTACGAAAGAACATTACACAATGACAAAAACATAGTAACTAAACTGAAAATTGAACATCACTTATATTTATAAATTCGTCTGGGATGCTGCAGTCATGTTTCCCGGACGTGCAAGAAAGCTTACACAAAAGTATCATCCAATAAAATTTAAGATGTAATGCTACGATTACAATTACGATACGATATACTAACACCCGCCCATAATCTAGCATTACATTAGAAAACACAGAATAAAAAATTACAATAAACAAACATTAAAAGTATGACAGAGTTAAAACATTACTTATACAAACAGCAAAGAACCAACAATTCATGAAATTTAACTTTAGGCAATGCCTTTGTAAACATATCAGCAATTTGCATATTTGTAGGAATATATTCAATTTTGATATTATTTTCTTTTACAACATTACGAACAAATTTTAGTTTTATATCTATATGTTTCATTCTACCATAACTACTTTCATTACTGATACATTTTATGCAAGACTGATTATCCTCTAAAATAACTAAATCCTTAATACTTACAATTTCACAAGCAATATTTTTGAACCACAACAGGTCTTGCAAACTTTTAGTTAAAGCAATGACTTCCAGCTTCAGTTGAAGATAATGCAACTGATTTTTCTTTATTACAACACCAGAGAACAGGCATGTTACAAAACATTAAAATGTAACCTGATACTGATTTTCTATCATTTGTATTAGCCCCCCAATCAGAATCAACATACATAGATAATTTAGGATCAGATTTTTGCTTTTTATACACAAGTTTTAAGGACAAAGTTCCTTTCAAATATCTTAAGATTTTCTTTAGTGCAATCCATGCAACTTCAGTAGGATTTTCCTGCATTTGACTCAAACAATTAACACTATATAAAATATCAGGTCTTAAAATATATGCTAAGTACAATAAACAACCTACAAGTTCACGGTATGGACCATTAAATGGTTTTCCATTTTTGAAATCAGATGGAGTGGATTTAGGAGAAATGGGAATATCACTAGGTTTACATTCTAGCATATTAAATTTACTTAACAATTTAATTATATAAGACTCTTGATCCATTATTAAACTATCAGATTTAAATTTCATTTGAATACCCAGAAATTCTGAAACACATTCTGATTTTGACATATGAAACTCTTTAGAGAGTAAAGAAATAACTACATTAGTTTCATTTAAATCTGAACCTGCTATAAGCATATCATCAACATACAGAGCAATAATTATTTTATAACCATTACTATAACGAATAAAAATACAAGGTTCATTATCAAGAGATTTAAATTTTAATTTTGAAACAAATTCAAGAAACCTTTCAAACCATTGTCGTGGGGCCTGTTTCAGGCCATATAAACTCCGTTTGAGTTTACATTTTAACCCACTTTCGTCATCATAGCCTTGCGGCTGATCCATAAAAACAAGTTCATTTAACTTACCATTCAGGAAAGCTGCTTTTACATCCAAAACAAATGCATGTAAGTCATCATTTAAAATCACAAAAAGCACTAAACGTAAAGCAGGCATACTTATTACAGGGGCGAAAGTTTCACTATAGTCTAGTCCTTCTTTTTGCATAAATCCACGGGCTACAAGTCGAGCCTTATAACGTCCATCTCTTTTGATGGTATACACCCATTTGCAGGAAATAGCTCGTTTGTCAAGTGGTAATTTTTCGAGATCCCAGACGTTGTTGATTTTCATGCTTTCTATCTCTGCATCCATAGCTTCCTTCCATAAACGTTGTTCATCAACAAGGAGAAATTTGATCTCATCAAAAGATAAAGTTTCTTGTTGGCAAAGTAATGCTTCATACACCTCAGGAGCTGGATACCGAATAGGTTGTTTTCTTGATCTCTCGGATTTTCTCATTTTATCTTCTTTCTCTTCAGAATCCTCTGATTCTTCACTACTTCTTTCTTGAGCATCTGGGTTAATTTCACAATCTGTCAATTCTGAATTTTCCACTATGTGTTGCTTTGAGTTTATGGTATGCTTCTTCTCTTCATCAAATTTGACATTTCTTGATATAGTTATGCGTTTCGTCTCAGGATCTAACAATCGATATCCCATTGAAGAATAACCTATGAAGATCATATGTTTAGACCTATCATCAAGCTTCTTACGATGAACCGAAGGAACTAACATGTAGGCACTGCATCCAAAAACACGTATGTGCTTCAAATCCGGATCTTCTCCAAATTTTAAGAAATACGGCGTTAAGTTCTCATTGGAGCTGCTTGGCATTCGATTTTTCAAGTAAGCTGCTGTAAGAATAGCTTAACCCCAAAAAGTCTTAGGTAAATGTGATTCAGCAATTAAAGCCCTTCCTATATCTAGGAGCGATCTATTGCATCTTTCAGCAACTCCATTCAAAGCTGGAGTGTATGGAGGAGCAGGATCAATCACTATACCAAGATCTCGAGTGAAATTCACTAAATCATTGCTTAAATATTCTTTTCCGTTATCACATCTGATTTTCTTTACTGTAGGATTAGTTTTTAAGAAAACTTTCAATTCCTCTGAAGCTTCACTTTTATACTTCAATAATCGAACTTCAGTAAATCGTGAAAAATCATCTATGATAGTCATAAAATAGCATTCACCAGAAAAAGTTTTCGGAACAATAGGGCCACATATGTCAGAATGAATAGCAGTCATTGGGGTACTTTCTCTTTTCCTAGGTCCTCTTCCCATTGGTGTTGCACTCTGTTTTGCTCGAACACAAACATCACAAAAAGAAAGTGGTATTGGAAGTTTCATTTCCTTCAACACTTTGTCACTTGGATGGCCCATTCTGCGATGCCAAATTTCAGAATCACTTTCTTTTGATGTGAGAACAGTTTCATAATTTGGGACAAAATAACTAACATATTGTCCATTTGAATCACGTTCACCAAAACAAAAACGATTTCTTCCTTTTTCTATAAACACCTTTTCATTCTTGAAAATAACTGCATAATTTGCATTTTCGATTTTTCTAACGGAAATCAACTGTCCACTTAAATCTGGTACGTAAAGAACATTATTTAGTGTAATTTCCATTCCGTTTGATAATTTTCCAATAATATTTCCAACACCTTTAATTTCAAGATTCGTTGTTTTCGACGCACACTTAATAGTTCCTGAAGATGGTTGTAAAGACATGAAATATTTCTCATTAGAGCACATATGGGAAGTCGCTCCAGAATCCACTATAAATTCATTCTTTTTAACGTTCCCCGCAACAAAAGATACCGCTGAAGAAGCAAATTTTTCCTCATTTGAATTTTTAACAGCTTTACAGTTTTGTTTAAAATGGCCAGGAAGTCCACATTTGAAACAAGTAAGTTTCTTTCTACAGTATTTAACTATGTGCCCCTTTGAATTACAGTTTTTGCACACATATTCTTTGCGAGTTGATACAAACGCGGTATTATCATGAGCAGTTTTGGACTGCATTTTTTCTTTCTTAGAGTCGAGCAGAAGTGCTTCAGCATCTAACAGCCGTTGTGTGACAAAATCTAGAGTCAAAACAGTATTAGGTTGATTTTCTAACGCAGTTTTAACATTTTCAAATTCTTGAGGCAACGACATTAGAATATAAACAATAGTATCGGTTTCACTTACTTCAGCACCGGAAATTTTAAGTTCCGAAATTAATTTATTTATTTCATCAATGTGACTTCTCATCGACACAACACGATCCTTTTTAATAGTTGCTAACCTCTTTCTAATTAAAATTTAATTAAGTGCACGCTTGGTATCATATGTTCGTTCAAATTTATTCCATATCTTATGGGCAGTATTTTCTACTTGCAATGACACAAGAACCCCATCGCTTAAAAGCGATAATAATAAAGCATAAGCCTTTTTCGATTTTACAACTTCCGCAGTTTCCGTTGTCGCTTCATTGTCTAAAAATTTATCCAAATCTTTCGCCGCAAATATGGCTTTGACACGCCTTTTCCAAACAGAAAAATTTGTACCGTCCCCGTCAAAAAGAGCAACTCCGTATAATTCTTTTTCACTTTCCATCGCTGGGTAAAAAAAAAAACAGAAACAAAAGAAAAATAAATTTTCTCTCTCAAAACCACAGCAATAAATATGAAAAGGGACTAGCGTCACTCTGTCTGCAAATTAAACCAAGCTCTGCTGATGAAATAACAAAGCAAATAAACAGGCGAGGCCTTGGATCGAACATATATATTGAGTTACGAAAGAACATTACACAATGACAAAAACATAGTAACTAAACAGAAAATTGAACATCACTTATATTTATAAATTCGTCTGGGATGCTGCAGTCATGTTTCCCGGACGTGCAAGAAAGCTTACACAAAAGTATCATCCAATAAAATTTAAGATGTAATGCTACGATTACAATTACGATACGATATACTAACAAATACTCTTGAAGCTAATCACTGGACGCTTTTCGCAGCCACTTAGCTTTTCACGGATTGGCCCTCTCAGAGATTTTTAACCCGTTGATTTACCGTCAACATATTGAAACAGATTCCTGAATGGCAGTTCATTAATATGAAGAAGGAAAACTGCTCATTGTAACAGTTTCCCCAAATCCATTTCCATTCGGCGAATCAGAACGTTTTACAAACTTGCGTTAACATTAGTGCCATCACATCCTATGACAACTAATTTTTCAAGAGAAATGCCACGACCAGTCAAATAAGAAATAACAGAAGTGACATTATGATCAGATTTTCCAGAAGTTGGAGTTACATGGCCAATGTAGATATGTAGACTGAGTCAGGTTCTTGAATTAGCGAGTAAGCGAGTCTTCCTTTTTTACTCTTCGGAACCATTTTGAATGAGCTACATCCACCACTAAGGTGTTGTCTTTCCTCCCATCCAAATAGAGAACTTGTAGTGTAAAATCTTCAGATTTATTTCACAATTCAGTCCTAATATTTTGTTTCTGTCTTCTCATTTTACCTTTGTCTATATCATGAGAGACGTCAGAATCAGTAATTAATCCTTGAGACGAGCCAATTACAACACGTGCGTGAATTTCTTAGATTTGACTACTGTTGCGCTATCGGATTACCTTAACACAGTTGAATGATTTTTTTTTTTTTTACAAAATTTTTAATTTTCTAAAGTGTTATTGTTTCGAAAAAGAGTCGCTAAGAGCTGTTACATTTAAATATTGACAAGCTAAGTAAGATAAAAGATTATCGTAAAAATGTGATTTTTGCCAAATTTCGGCAAACTTTAGAGCATATGCGCGATCGGAAGATGTTGATGGAATTAAATAGTATTTAAATATTATGTTTTGTTAGTGTAATAGATAAGAATTTCAGCTATTACATTCATAAAGAGGCTAATTTAAAATTTCTTAAAATTTTTGTAAAAATGTCAATTTTTCCCTATTTAAGCAAACTTTACAGCACATGCGCGATCGGAAAATATAAACCGATTTTATTTCTTTTTTTACCCATTTTTAGTCTCCCCGATTCGCAACTTTTCCGCGGTATTACGACTTGAAAAACAATTTTTGAATTTTTTCGACCCACCCTAATGTATAGTATCAGAAGTCTTTGGTTTGTCTTTGTTTCAAAAACAAAGTAGTCGGATTCGGATGTGCCAATCCCAAAACTTTCTTCTATCTCACACAGGTTTCGCATACACTAAAAAAAAAATCAGCACCAATTTATATCAAGGTCTAGCGGAATCTAAAGTGTTATTAAATTCCGTGCATTAGCTCTTGAGATATGACTATTGCTAAAATTGAGTAAATCGTGCAAAATGCAGCATAGCAGCACCACCTGTTAGGATATTTAGACCAAAACCTAATCGAGAACAACTTATGTCAACGTCTAACTGAATCTGAAGTTTGAGGAAAATCCGTGCATTAGTTCTTGAGATACAGTTATCGTGATAATAAGGAAAAAAGTAGCATAGCAGCGCTACCTGTTGGGCCATTTACACCAAAACGTAAGCAGCATCTATTTATGTCAATGTCACTGTAAAAATAATGAAAAAAGTGGTATAGCAGCGCCACCTGTTGAGATATCTACACCAAAACGTAATTAGCGCCTATTTATGTTAAGGTCTAACTGAATCTGAAGTTTGATGAAATTCTGTGCATTAGTTCTTGAGATATAGCTATCGTAAAAATAATGAAAAAAGTAGTATATCAGCGCCACCTGTTGGGATATCTACATCAAAACATAACCAGCGTCTATATATGTCAAGGTCTAACTGAATATGAAGTTTGATAAAAATAAGTGTATTAGTTCTTGACATAGAGCTATTGCGGAAATCACGAAAAATGCAGCATAGCAGCGCCACCTGTTGGGCTATTTTCACCAAAAACTAATCATCAGCACCAATTTATATCAAGGACTCACTCAATATAAAGTTTTATTAAATTTCGTGCATTAGTTCTTGAGATAGAGCGCCTACAAAATTTTTGTCACAGACAGACTCACCGACAGACATTTTCTAAAAACAGTCAAATCGTGTTCAGGACCTTCTAAAGCGTATAAATCTGTCAAAAACCGGAAGTCTAAAATTTTCATGAATCCAATACTTTCTTCTTGTAAAGATAGAAGAAAGTAAAAACAAATCTATGGAATGTGATAACATTAATCAAGATTCAAAGATTTCCATGTATTTTTATTTGAGGTTTAAAGAAGCCTTTTATGCAGCTCGGTTGTTGAAATAGCTTAGAAAGATAATATATAAATAAAATTACACTTAAACGCATTTCGGAATAACTTATTCTTTTAATACTTCAGCACTCGCGCCCATCATTGTTATTTCAGCATATACGCAGGTGGTCTATCTGACCCCAATATTCAAATGATTTTTTTTTTTTTTTGTCAATGTATTGAATTTCAAACAAAATATTTAATTTTAACATATTATTTGAGAATTTTAAAATTTAGAAATATTTTATTTGATAATTTTAAGCAAAAGAAAAACAATAAATAAATAAATGCAGGGATTCCCAGAATATGTAAATAAACAAAAAAAAAAAAAAAAAAAAAAAGGGCAGGTGTAAAAAATACTCTTATCGTGAATTCCTAAGGGTTAATTTTATGCATTTTTATGTGCATGTTTTTGTTTGATATAAATAAAAACTGTAAATTATACCAAATTTGTTATAATCGAACTAACATTTATATGAATCGCTCTCTGCACTAACATATTCAGAACTGAATTTGTTTGTATTTAACGATTTCATTCCAAATAACGAGCACCGTTTTTGAAGATTTAGAATTGTTTCTTGTTATTTAGAACAGATATTTGAGACAGTTCAACATGCCAAGTGACAGACAAATATATTTTTCAATTTCCTTGTTGGCACTCCTCCTTCTAAAACAGTGTGTGTAAATTAAATATTTATTTTTAATATATAACCTCTGAAACTACGACACAATCCCAACAAAATCTAAAGAAATAGACTTGTGTATATATAATTACAGTTAAGTTAATCATTTCATTTTTACATAATGAATGTCTTTCTTTCTACATATCCTGGGATACCCCTTGACCTTTAATCATTAATAACGTTTATTTTGTATCAAATTTCTTATTACTATGCAACTGCAATCACGGTAACTTCCTCTGTTGGTTAAGAATCGCTACAAATGACAATAACTGTCTTGTCTGCAATAATCTAACATGTTATAACCAGTCAGAGGAGAGGAAAAAAAGTATAATGAGATATGATGTATTTGCGCTGTTTGGGGTCATCTATCTATAACAAAAGGATGGTTCGTTTCTATCTATCGTGTTGCACGGAATATGTATCAGTCATTTGAAACTGAAAAGTGTTAATTTTCGTCTCAGGCAGCAAAAGGAAACAGGTTGAAATATAAAAATCATGCGTCATAAGCATAGATTATGGAACACTTTCCAACACTTCCTGAATACCGTAACGAAAATCATCATTTAATAAGGTGAAAGAATACTTACGTAAATAATATGGAAAACGTATAACACATATAAAAATCCGATTTCAGCAATTATCTGTCAATAGTCGGAAAGGTACTCGAATTCTTTTGTGAACCCTGTATATTAGGGATGCGCAACTTGTGACCCGCGGAGACGCTAGATGTCAATATCTCCAGAAATTCAGAATTTCTCCAATTAGTCGCGTAAAAAATTGCAAATTTTGTCCATAGGTCGCAGAAAAACATCATAAATTTCGTTGAGCGGACGCTTAAAAATCACGAATTTCGCCAATCGGCCGCGTAAAAATCGCGAATTTCGCTTATCGGGCACAGAAAAATTGCGAATTTAGTCGATCGGGTGTGGAAAAAATTACGAATTTCGTCATTTTATAGCGAGATAAAAAACCGCGAATTTCATTAATCTGCCGACGGAGACAATATCGAAAATTCCAAAGTTGCGAATTTCGCCCCCCCCCCTCCCTCCTTCCCTTAAACAAAATTTTGTCCACGCTACGGATGTTGGCCTCAAAAATCCAGTCATTTTTAAAATTGGCCCTCTTCTTATAAAAGTTGTGCACCCCTATTGTATATGATCAAATAGATTTGTATGTATATTAGACAATTCAGTTCCCTTAGATGGCGCATAAGTAATATACAGCAATTTTCGCCAATAGACGGAAATATACTTGATTTTTTTTTTTTTTTTTTTTTTTTTTTTGTACAACCTTGTATGTTATCTACACATTTTTATACACACCGCATATTAAGATAAAATAAAATTTAATTCAGGTAAAAAACACATAACACAACTAAAAACGCACTTCAGGCAATTGTCATCCATAGACGACAATATATCCAGTTCTTTGCCTAGCCCTGTATATGAATTTATTTATCGTCTACAAACATGTTTTAGCATACTAAATATAATTCAGTTATCAAATGCATTTTACAATTAAAAATCACCTTTAAGCAATTTACGCCCATAGACAATAATGCTTTGAAATTCTTTTGTGTACCCTGTATGATGTATAGAATTTATACGTGCCATACCGTATGCAAAAATTTAATTAAACCTAAAAATGCAAACCAAAGTTGAAAACGCACTTCCATCAATTATCGCTCACAGACATAATTATTTTGTGTGTCCCTGTAAATGAATACATATATGTTACGCACTAATCTTCTATAGAATTTACAGTGCGTAACAGATACAATAAATATAAGCTGTATACAGTAAGAATTGTGTGATGCACCTCAGTAAAGTATATAAATTTTATTATCTTTGTAATAACTTAACAGTATTACAATGTGGTGCATATGATTTTTTTCCATTTACCATTATTTAACTGATTTTTTTCGTGTGACCCTGTAAACGAATGATAAAAGCTTTGCACTCCCTATTTTACAAAAAGCATGTTTTACTGCACCTCCTACATGCATATCAATTTCATTATGTTTGAAATGGTGTAACATCATGAAAATACACTGCAAACAACTTTTCCCCATTGACTAACAGTATTCTTTTGAGTGTTCCTGTAAACGAACTATAAATAATACATACAACGTTTACAGTAGGGAACATGCCGTGGGAAATCTCAATTTCAATAACATATATCAATAACGTAGAAATCAAAGTATGTTTATGAGAGTTAGAGTGCGGATAGACAAACAGATGGACGAACAGAATTCATAAACACTTTTAAACATTGTTGCAAAGTGTTAAAAATGCTAGTCGTATATTTTGAAAATTCAGAAGGATGTCGGCGATATAATGAGCTGCAATTTAATTATTTGCGAACTGTTAAAACAATTCATGACTTTCTTAAAGGTACCCGTAGACTTTCAAATTCGAAAAAGAATTTCAAAATATATATATATATATATATATATATATATATATATATATATATATATATTTTAGCATAATAATAATAATAATATTTTTAGGAACACAGCTTCCGATTACAAAAACCCTTCCTATTACGATTTTTAAGCGAGTTATGAATATTTTTGTGCATCCGCAGCCCCGCCTATTTAAACCCCCTTTGCATAGCTGCACATCTTTTCGCTCTCTTCTTACCACTATAATTTAATGGTAAAGTTTGCCTTATTTAATCGCAGAAATTTGCGATCAAAGCCGAGGCAAAAATTTCAATTAAACTTTAGTTATAACAAAAAAGCGTAAAAGTTTGCAGCTGTGCCTTTGACAGGGCTGCGCTGATTTATTCCCCTCGCGAAGTGTTCTTTTAGTAGACTCAAAAAATATTTTTTTTTTTAATCAGGAATATTTATTGTGTCACGGAGTATATTATTATTAAAAATATACAAAATGCTCATAAAAATTTAAATTTAGTAGTGTATAAAGGTGAGTTACTTTTTCTACTTTTCCAGCGACAAAACATTTGAGTAGAAAATATTCTATAGGGAAAGTAGGCTAAAACCAGGTACATAACAATTTTTCCTTGTTGACTAAAATATATAAGGGTTGAAAAAATCTCAATACCCACAAAAGTATTTTGGGACATCTGGTTTATTGAAAAAAACCACACCTGTTGCCACAGAATTCTTCTCTACTTAGGAAAAGGCATTTTCCAGCACCATCTGAAATAGTTCCGAATTTTGTTGGCAAGGTAAAACCAGGTACTAATCAGAAATTAAGTTTTTACACTTCCACTAACAAAAAGCTTTATTGTAGTAAATTTTGAATCAAATTTTAAAATATATATACTTTTTTAAAGTCAGTAACTTTTTTTCAGGTTTTCAAATAATTTTTAATGTTATCATGTTGGCTTTCTCAGCTTTTACATCTCGTATCCGCTTCACTCTTCATGGACTCGCTCTTTGCAGACTAAACTTGGTATCCATCCTTCATCACTTGTTGAGTGTAGAAACAATTCATTGCAGAATTCAATACAAAACCATGGGTTCCCGCGTTCCCGGTTTTGCCCCAACAGATGACCAAAAATCAACGTCATCGTTCCCCTGGATAGTTGGACGTACGCATTTCTACTTGGTATCAAACTATCTTGTGAAAGCTGTAGAAAATAGTGGTTTACTTACCTACATCGATCCATCAGGCTGGATTTATTTGAATTAAGACTGCGAAAAATTAAAACTTTTGAGGTGGATTTCTTTCCAATAGCAAATACATGGACACAGAGATTAACTCACTTCAAAAGCGGATGGCACACTGCTAGGGGACGCATAGGGTACTCGGTCTGACCCGCCTGCTCTGTTTTACCCTACGCTCCCCTAATATTTGCAGATTTAACCTACAAAGATCTCTAGATTTTACCTCTATCAGATATTGTGAAAAATTTATTTATGTCATTAGAAATGACTTCAGATACTGAATAACAATAGGAAATAATGTAAAGAATTTTTTTAATTTCATAATTCCTTCTTTCTGAAATATATCTTATAATTTCAGGTTATTTCCTTAAATTCCACTTTATTATAATTTGTAAAAAATATATAACTTTAAATTACTAAAAACAAAATTGGTGTTTTTCAGAAGTATTGGCGGATATGTGTTACATTTCGAAATCTTGGTATTTCAAGTATTACAGGGGTTTATAAGTGGACCTCTATAAACTGGCTATATTTCTAATAAATGTATAAAAATCTAGGAAATGAGTCATAAATGATATTAAAACCTTACTCATAATTATATTGGTTTTATATAAAAAAAAAAAAAAAAAAAAAAAAAGATATTGAGCATTTATAACTTATTGTATTCATTAAAACCTGTTCTTTTTGTATATATAGATTGAATATTTTCATCATTTTCCTGATTTTAAAATGTTCCATGCGTATTTCATTATTTACAATTTTATTGAAATGTCTCACAGATTCCCCCGATATATGTATAAACATAAGTTACTAAAATTAATGTCATTTAAAAGTAATTAAAATGTTACAAAAAAAAAGAAAGAAAAAGAAAAAAAAGAGAACGAAATAAAAATTTTGATATTTTTTTAATTAAAATTTATAGTATTCAAATTGAGTCAAATTTTAAAAGCTTTAATTAGGAAATAAACAAAAAAGTTTTGGAACCTTCATTTTCATGTATAAAATGATTATTGTGAAAGAATTTTAGAGCTGTATATAAAAATGGAATGCGCATGAAGCATTTTGAATAATGCTAATTATTTTGCATTTTAAATAATGCTAATTATTTTGCATTTTGAACATTTAAACTTTTATTATAGACAGTTTATAGGTTCCCTTAAAAATCTCTCTGTAATACTGGAAATACCAAAATTTTAACATGTAACGTACATCCACCAATACTACTCAGAAATATGTTTTTAATATATACAAATACGCCAATTTCTAACCATCAAATATATTTTAACCAGAATTTGCCTACTGTTATATAATAGCACTATAAACATTTGATGTAATTTTCAAAAACACTGATAAATAAAAAAGTTGATTTTGATTGTTCTTTGTATCCCAGAAAGGTTTAAAATGACAAAAATTGACTGACGTTTGATAGGAGATTTGGAAACCTGTCATTAATTTAGAACATTACTTAATTTTGCATTTATTTATTTATGTTTTGTAGAAATAAAAGTATAGGTATTTGTAGAATAGGTATTTGTATATAACAGTATTTGTTAAATTGTAAAAAACAATAACAAAGTTTTATTATTTTACGACAAGATTAATGTTAAAAGCATAAAAACTTCTTAATAACAACATAAAATAAGGAATGTGCTCTTTAATGCCAGTAGTCCCTTACTATTTATCTTCATCGTGAGGTTATAGTTAGTGAAAAATCTGATTCCACCATGCTCTCCGCAGCTTGGAAAAACTTGTTCAGCTCAACCATATAATTTTTTTAATAAATCATCATTGATATTTTGTTATTTAATTTTTACATTTGTACACATTATTAATTTTTAATATCTATTTCCTTTCTTTTTTCTTTTTCATCAGTATTATTACACTTAATTTGTTTTTTAATTCTTTAATTTATTCATTTATTTGTTTATTTTTTGTTATTATATATATATATATATATATATATATATATTCTTCTAGTTTCATTTTATTTTTCTAACGCTGTTTTTATCCAATTTGCTTCACAATTCTCCTTCTGTTCTGTGTCCTTCTGATTGGGTAGTGCTCTTTTGTGATTGGCTGATGCCTTCTGCTTTCCTATTGGCTGTTTTTTTGTCTTTTTTCCTTTCCATTTTCTTTCAGTCTAGCTCCTGCCTTCAAAGTGGTTGCACGTCTTCTTTGTGCCTGACGAAGACAGACAAAGTTCTTTCGAAAGGCCTAGCACATTCCTTATTTTATGGCGTTATTAAGAAGTTTTTATGCTTTTAGTGTCTCACATCAGCTTATTCAATATTTTAAAATTAATGCTGCAAAGTTAGTTTTGTCACGATTTTCAAATCCACCTTTCATGTTTATGAGTCATTATTTCGTTTTTATACGTTGTCTCTGACTATAAATTTTATAATAAACTCTAATCAAAACTAAATTTGAATATGGGGATGGAACAAGCTTTACATGTTCGTTATTGAGAAGTGTCTCAGTAATAAGATAAATTTGATTTTTGTTTTTGGAATGGCGATAAGCAATAAAAACATTAGCATTTAAGAAAGATTCTAATTTAAACGCCCCTTCCTTTATTTGTATATAATAATCTTTTTTTCTAGCTTATATGTTTTCAAAATATTAAGACCTTATTAAGATATTATTAAGGCGATTTTTATGTAGCATTGATTTAAACAGTTACTGCAATAATTATATTGGTTATTTGAGATCACACTAAAAATTAAAATATTAGAAAAGTTCAATTGCAGTAATTTTAACACGATATTTTAAAGTGCATATTTATAAAGTTTTTTTTTGTATTTTCGTGCATTTAGAAATGTGTTTACCATTAAACAAAAAAATTTGATGCTTTAAAGTTAACATTGTTATTTTTGAGAGATTTTTTTTAAGAAAGTCCTACATAAAACTTGATAGACACATTTCTTTTTAATATCCTTGTTGATACTTCGTCCTTAAATATTGTGTAAATTATATTTTTTAACGTATCTAATGCATCACAACTAAAACCAACATATGAACTAGTCGGATGTGCTAATCCCAAAACTTTCTTCTGTCACATATATGTTAATACTTCAAAATTCACAGTGCCAAAATTAAATGACAATCTATGCCCATCATGAGGATCTAAAAATATAGGTTCGTTGAATTGTGTGCATTTAAAATAAGATATAAGCATCGCATTTTTCAAACAAAGCATTGAATTTCGACACCCACCCTCTTAGATGTCTGTAACCAAAATTCCTAACCCAAAGAGTACAAAAGCGACATCTTTTGGGCAATATACACCCAAGCCTAATAAGGATATTTTTATGCGAAATTGTAACAGAATATGAAGTTGGATTAAATTCCGTGCATTAGTTTTTTAGATATAGCTATCGCGAATATTCTGCTGTTGCATCGTGAAAAATGCGCCACCTGTTAGATGATTTGCACAAAAACTTAATCTGCTCGAACTTATGTCAAGGTCTAACAAAATATGAAGTTTGGTGAAATTGCATGCATTAGTTCTTAAGATATGACTATCGCTAAAATCGTGTAAATCCTGAAAAATGCAGCATAGCAGTGCCACCTGTTGGGTAATTTACACAAAAAACTAATCAGTAACAACTTATGTGAACATCTAACTAAATCTGAAGTTTAATGAAAATCCGTGTATTAGTAGTTCTTCAGATAGAGCTACTGTGGAAATCGTAAAAAATGCAGTATAGCAGCGCCATCTATTAGGCGATTTACACTAAAAGCTAATCAGCACCAATTTATAATCAGGTCTAACTAAATCTAAAGTTTTATTAAATTCCGTGCATAAGTTCTTGAGATAGAGCGCCCACAAAAGTTTTGTCACATACAGACAGACATTTTCTATAAATGCAGTCAAAACGTGTTCAGGGCCTAAAACATATAAATCCTTCAAAAACCGGAATTCGAATTTTTTCACGTATCCAATACTTTCTTCTTATAAAGATAGAAGAAAGTAATAAGCACAAAAATTGCTGTAACATGTTACAATGTCATGTTACTTGTTATGTATGCCTGCAATAATCTAACATCTAAGGGAGAGGAAAAATTATAATGGGGTGTGTGATTTATTTTTACCGTTTGGGGTCATCTATCTGTAACAAAAGGATGGTTCGTTTCTATCATGTTGCACGGAATATGTATCTGTCATTTGAAACTGAAAAGTGTTAATTTGCGACTCAGACAACAAAAGAAATCAGGTTAAAATATTCGACAATGGGAGCGATGTTCGGAAATTAGAAAGGGAAATGAGATAGGGCTCTGATTGAAGAACCTGTGGTGACGTCAGTGGTAGATGTTAGCGCCATGCATATTTATATAAAAACAGAAAAGAAAAATCATGTATCCTTCATAAATTATGGCACATCAGGGGTGATTGTTCGATTTTTCTCATGTTTTCAGGAATTTTCGCGTAATGTATTTCCTGATTTTGAGATTTTTAAAAATTATTTTTCAGTGTTTATATCATAGCTCCCAACTATCTTTTTCCGAAAAGTAATCTTTGCCTTGTTTAATCGTACAATTTCTGCGATTAAATAAGGCCAAGATCACTGTTCAGAAATAGTGGTAACGAGAAAGCGTAATAGTTGACAGCTATGAATGTGTATTAACTGAAAATCATTATTATGGAAGTTAAGAACTTTAGAAATTTGACAATTTTAATATTTAAAGAACTTTTAGTGTATTTTATTGGGTACAATCAAAGTTAGCCATGATATGTAATTAACCTCCTCCCCTCCCCCTTCCCCTCCTCCGCCTATTACTTACCCATCATACGTAGTATAGGGTAAGTCTTGTAATCGTTTTGAAAATCGAAATTTTTTTTTTGACGGATTTACACGTTTCAGACACTGGAGATTCCGAAAAACATATTTTTAGAAATTTTTTTTTGCCGTCCGTCTGTGTGTCTGTGTGTGTGTCTGTGTGTGTGTCTGTAAACGCTCTATCTCCCGAAAAAATTGAGATAAAGACTTGCAATTTGGTATGTACTTAGCATGTAATAATGGGAAGAAGCCTATTTCATTTCAATAACCTCGATTAACCGGAACTATTTTTTTCGGACTCTCGAAATATTCGTTCTGATAAAAGGTATATAAAAATTTTCGAAATTATTTATTTTAAGAAATGAATATAAAAGACAATAAAAAAACATAAATTTTACATAAAGCATGAAGTCGATCGGATAATTAGTTGCGGAGATATTTGGAATCCTATTTTCTACAGTCTTCGATTTTTCATGACCCTGTATTTCATCCAAATTTCACTTTAAAGATATATTTTAATTGGAAATTTTACGCTTAATCAGATACAATAAACCGCTAGTTAATAGGTTTATTATTTTTGGAGTTATAAGTAAAAACCTCTTTCAAGCAATTCAGTAATCGAGCCTTTAAAGTTTGTGACGTCATCAAGCCACGATTTTATTTGAATTGCAATGCATTTTATAAGTAGTTTACACATTTTTTATTTTAATATTTTACATTATGCATATCCATGATGGGTAAGTATTACGGTGGCCCCCAACGACTAGTTTTTTCATTTCATCATTTCAGGGTTTTTTTTTGTTGTTGTTGTTTTGTTTTAGTAAGTATTGCCGAAAATTCCCCTGAAACAAACCAATCATTTTATCGTGTAGAATTGGTAGGATATCTTAGGAAAGATCACATTTATTCCTGGCATATTTTCTAACGTTACAGGCATAAAAAATTAATAAGAAAAATAGCAAACGGATAGTGAAAAAAGTACATAAATTAAAATGTTTAAAAAACTCCAGAATTAATTATTTTTAATGTTCCTATAGAGAAAGTCTAAAGACTATAGTATATCCCAAGTCTATTTAAATGCTGCTTCTATTTTCTCGCAAACTTTTTCTGCATTATAGAATACTAATGAATATCTACGAAATCTAGTTTTCAACTAGCTTAAAAACGCAATCTAAAAGTTTTTCAAACTGTATACTTTATTTAATATTACTTGTTAGCTTTATTAAAATACTATACTCTTAAATTTGAGCTATTTTAATATATCCTAATTCAAGTTTTCAATCAAGAAAAATAACAATATATATATATGAAAAATATCAATAATATCAATATATTTTTAGGGGAAAAAAAGAAATATTGGGTATTTTTTTCGCAATAATTTTGGTAGAGAAGAAATGGCCGAAAAAGTGTGAAAATTACGGTACATAGTAATTGTGTAAAAGATCCCTAAATTTCTTTAAAAAGAAATGAATAAATTGGAATAATTTAAGCCAGGGGAAATTCTGTTCTTATTTAACACGATTTCATTCTATATAAGATATAGAAATAATGTTTCAATTTAACGGGATTATCTTGTCTGTAAAATGGATAAATTCGGTTTTCTACAGAACAAATTTCCATCAATTTAACAGGATTTTCTTTAGAGTGCAATTTCGATATTTTTGCCTAGACTAAGCCAATGTTGGTTTGTTACTACAGTCGAACTGGGCTATAGTGAACTCGGATTTAGCGCGAAATCGGTTTTAATGAAGAATTAGAAAACAGATGGTAAACCCAACATAAAAATATATTTAAAAAATACTTGGTTATTACAAGAAAATCTCCGATAATACTCGACAAAATTCCAAAAATTCACAAAAGTCCTTTTTTAAAGAATAAATCATTCAATGAAACATACCATTTTATAGTACACTGTTGCCAAAAATGATAAAGATGAGGAGGATGAGAGTGAAGCTTAACATCTTCTCCCTCGACAGTTGCAAATGATTTGGATTTCTGGACGAAACTTCAAAACTTCTTACCAGGAAACCACGCCGTTAGTGTTAATAATGAAAAAAATCTAAATAAGCAGCAATCGAAAGAACATAGTGAAATGTGGTTTTTAACGCATAAATAATTTGTCTCGTCTCCCCGTTATCGAGATACAAAGTCTTAAAATTTGCTAATATTATTTATTTAATAGGATGTGAGGTGGAGTGAATATTAGGCTGTTCGGAAAGTTCCTTCCGTTTGGGAAAACCCATTTGTACCGGAAAATTCTCCCCGTCAATTATTAGACATTAGATATCGGAATTAATGTCTAATAATTAACCCATTAACTGCCGAAACTATATGGGCGTATTTTTCAATGTTTTTACAGAAAATTCGTTTACCACCAAAAATTCTGAACGACAATGTTCGGTATCTTTAATAGCAATGTTTTTGTCATTAAATAAAGCATATTTTAACATATCGTGCGAAAACGCACCATTAGCAGGGAATGGGTTAAATGATAGAATTTTCGTGTACGAACCAACTTTCCTAAACAGAAACAACTTAGCGAACAACCCAATATTAAGTCCGCCTTCCATCCTATTAAATTAATAAATTAGCAAATTTTTAGACTTTATATCTCGATAACGGGGAGACGAGGGCAAGCGATTTATGCGTCAAAAAACACGTTTCACTATACTCTTTCGATTGCTGCTTACTTAGATTTTTTTCATTATTACACTAAGGGGTGGTTTCCTGGTTAGAAGCAAAAGGGACAAGTGATAATGTTTTCTGCGCAATGATTATACGAAAAGTGTGGGATTAAAGGGATTCTAAAAAGAGTTATAAGTAAAATAGTGTTTTTCTTCGAATCTGTCAATATTAGTGATGGGTATAAGGAATGATTTTGATATTCGAATGAATCATTCAGGCATGCGCAAAAGCTGCCAAGCAATTGGATATTGTGAGTATGAAATGTCATTATCTATACTAATATTATAAAGAAGTAACGATTGTTTTTTTTTTTTTTTTTTTTTTTTTTTTTTTGTTTGTTTGTAGGGGGTAGTCTCTGAAACTACGGAAGGAATTTCAAAAGTGGTGGAGGCAAATTGATGGTGACAATCCCTGCTCTAACATAGGCTATGTTTTATGTCGGTGACACTACCCCCAAGGGGGTGCAGGAGCGAAAAACGTTCTAAAATTTCGATTTTTTTTATACTGCAGGAGTTAGAAATATGAAATTTGGCATAGTAGTTACTTATAAGATGTAAATGCTCTCTAAGAACAAATTCTAAAAAAATTCGAAATTTAAAAGGTTGACATGAGCGAAAATCGTTCTAAAAACATTCTAAATTACTATTTCTATGGAATCGCTGGAACTACAGAACCATTTTCAAAAGTGATGGTGGCAAATTGATGGTAACAGTCCCTGCTGTAACATAGGCTATATTTTATGTCGGGGCCACTACCACAGGGGGGTGCAAGAGCGAAAAACGTTCTAAAATTTCGATTTTTTTTATATTGAAGGAGCTAGAAATTTGAAATTTGGAATGGTAGTTATTTATAAGATGTAAATGCTCTCTAAGAACAAATTCTAAAAAAAATTTGAAATTTAAAAGGTTGAGATGAGCGAAAATCGTTCTAAAAACATTCTAAATTACAATTTCTATGGAATCTCTGGAACTACAGAACCATTTCCAAAAGTGATGGTGGCAAATTGATGGTGACAGTCCTTGCTCCAATATAGGCTGTATTTTATGTCGGTGCCACTACCCTAGGAGGGTGCAGGAGCGAAAAACGTTCTAAAATTTCGATTTTTGTTTTACTGAAGGAGTTAGAAACATGAAATTTGGCATGGTACTTACTTATAAAATGTAAATGCTCTCTAAGAACAAATCCTAAAAAAATCGAAATTTAAAAGGGTGAGATGAGCGAAAAGCGTTCTAAAAACATTCTAAATTACAATTTCTATGGAATCTTTGAAACTACCTCACCGATTTTAAACGTAATGCTCGCAAATTTATAGTGACAGTCTGTGCTCTAACACAGGTTAAATTTTACGTCAGTGCCACTAGCCTCAGGGGGTTACAAGAGCGAAGAACGTTCTAAAATTGCAATTTTTATTATACTGAAGAGATTAGAAATTTGAAATTGGGCAAGATAGTAACTTATAAGATATACATGCTCTCTAAGGACAGTTTTTAAAAAATTCGAAATTTAAAAGAGTGATATGAGGGAAAACTGTTCTAAAAACATTCTAAATTATGATTTCTATGGAATTGTAAAGGACAGAAACTTGAAATTTAACATGGCTGATATGTTTTAAGACACAAGTACACACACAGAACAGTTTTTAAAAATAAATCGAAATTTAAAATGGTGAAATAGGAAAAAAAGTTCTAAATTGCGATTGTTTTTTTACTAACAGGATTAGAAACCTCAAATTTGGCATGGCGGTTACTTTTAAGATATAAATGCTCGCTAACAATGGTTTGTACAGAAATTAAAAATTTCAAAAGGTAAAATGAGCAGAAAGCGTTTAAAGCGTTCTAAATTGCAGTTACTATGGAATCGTTAGGAGTAGAAATATAAAATTTTACATGGCTTCTGATTTGGTCGCACAGAACAATTTGAAAAAATTCGAAATTTAAAAGCACAGGAGCAAGAAAAAACGTACTAAAATTTCAATTTATGTGATACAGCTGGTATAGAAGCTTCGTATTTGGTATAGTGGTTACTTTTAAAATGCAAATGCTTGCTAGACCAGTTTCTAAAAAATCGAAATTTAACAGGCTGAAATGAGCGGAAAACGGTTTAAATACGTTCTACATTATAATTTGATTGGATTTATTCGGGTTAGAAACTGGAAATTTAGTATAGTTGTAACTTTTAAGATGCAGACACTCGGTATAAACAGTCTATTAAAAATTCGAAGTTTAAAGGTGTAAACTTAGCGGAAAACGTTATAAATTATGTTTTTTTTTCTAAATTGTTAGCGATTGAAACTTAGAATTTAACATGCTTTTTTATTTTTTATACGTAAATGCTTCCACAGAACAGTTTTTACAAAATTCGAAATTTAAAAAGTTGCAGAAGCAAAAAACATTCCAAAATTGCGATTTTAGCGATGCTGCTTGTATAGAAAATTTAAATTTGGCATGGTGGCTATTTTTAAGATTTCAGTGCTCGCTGAAAACGGTTTTCATAAAAAAAAAATCGAAATTTAAAAAAGTGAAACAAGCTGAAAAAGTTCTTAAAACCTTCTAAATAATGATTTATCTGAAATTGTTAGTGATAGAAACTTGAAATTTTACATGGCTGTTACGTTAGAGACACAAATGCATCCATAGAACAGTTTTTAAAATTTGTGAAATTTTAATATGAGCTGGAACAGAAAAGTTTTAAAATTGCAATTTCTGTGATATAGTCATTACAGAAATTTGCTTAATTAGTGTGGCTCAATTAGTAATTTTTGGATTATCTGTGGCAGTTTCCTCTAATGAAAATAGGCCAATGAATACCACTTGGCCTTTTTTAAGAATTACGCGAGCAAAGCCGCGGGTTTTGCTAGTAATTAATAATTTATTTTTATACTTTTAACTGAAGTACGTAAAATTATCTTTGCAAGTGTGACACTCAGCTGCTTTTATTGGTTTAATTAAATTTTCATCTAAAGAGCATGAATTGGCTTAGGGCGAGAACTGGGTTATATCGATCAAAGGTTATACAAAGTTCCTTCATTAATAGTTAAAAGTGTTCGACTGTATCGGTTATCAGTATTTTTTATTGTTGTTGTTGTTCTGTCTGTATGTATTTTTTCATAATTATCCTCGGAGTATTGACAAAAGTGATTAAGTAATAAGTATTCTTTCTTGAATGCAAAGCAGTTCATTTAATAAAATTCTTCATTTAGCATTCACATAGCATTTACTTGTAGAGTTCATTCAATTAAACATAAGACGATACCCATAATTTCAACTCGAAGGGTTAAGGAACTTTATCAAAAGAAATCGTAGTTTAAAGATTAAAATAAAACTAAACATTCACGTGTAAAAATATATCTTTAGTCATAAAATTAATCCTTTTTTAATCCACACGACATGCGTAACTATTTCTTTTATATTAATTGGCGCCAATATTTATTTTTAGAGTCGGATCAATTTTCATATCAATCAAGAATGTTTTAAATGCTTAATTCTACCCGACATGAATAAAGTAACAAGTTCACTTAACGAACAAAAAGTTAAGTCGACAACTCAACTTAATAATGTATCAAAAACTTTCACCACAAGATAAAAGATTTCTTCCCCAAGATACAATGGATTTTTTTTTTCCGAACGATTGCGAAGTACATCTGATATCGAGAATAAAAATAACGCTAACGAAGTGTTTTGTGTGAATTCATTCAGCGGAACATCTATTTTCATGGCACCATATCAGCGCTGGTATATTAAAGTCTTCGTTGTGACATACTCTAGGGAAAGAAATTCCCTTTTGTCGATTTTTACACCGAGGCGAGAACCTTCCTGAAGGAACCCAAGCTGCTAAGGTCTACTGCATATCTAATGAAGCCAGGAATTTGTTTCTTTTGTCCTGCAAGAGAATAGATTGAAAACCGAGAATTTAATTCTGTATGTCCCACATTATGAAATAATGAAAAATTCATCTTTAAAAGCCTTTTTCTGATATATTAAAAATATGTTAGAAGATTTGTGTAATCATGAAATAAATTTCCAAAAGATTTCATCTATTAGCCCTTAACTGCTGTGAGAAAAATTGCCGCATACAGTGTTCCACAAAAGTCATGGTACAGAGAGTAGTTCTTGAAAAATTTGCAAATTTCACTATGGTGAACAGAAATAAAATTAATTAACAAACGGAATTAATTAATTAGCATCCTTTTTGTATTATACAATGAAATATTAATAGAAATTTCCTTTGGATATACGGTAAAAATATTAGAAAATTATTATAGTTGAAAAATACTTGCACTAAAGTCATGATGCATTTGTATATATATAAAAAAAAATTTCACTATTTTTCATATGTCACTGAACAAAGTTCTATCCCAGCAGTATCCACATCAAAGCTAAATGTACCTGTTGTTATCTTAGTAGAAAAGAAACAATTTGAATAGAAAAAATGGCGCAAAAAGAACTTACCGTTGAAGAAAGAAAATTAATTGTTAATCTTTATATATATAGGGTAAATGTACCAATAGTCGGCCACTTAACTGTTTTTTTATATATAAATCTTAACGTAGAACTATTAAAAAACGACACAACATTTTTAACAGTGATATATGCTAAAACATACGTTTCTTATTATGTTTCAGCAATTATTTTTAAAAAACACGGTAATAGTTTTTTTTTTAGACAAAGTTAAGTTCAAAAAGGGCAAGTTGTCCAATAGTCGGCCATCTTAAACCTAATGTTCGGCCATTACTGCACCAATTGTCGGCCACTTCAGTATTTTACCTGAAAAACGACTCTAACAAATTTGACTAAATTTTGCATTCTACCATTTTCGGTTATGAGAAGATGATTGAGCTATCTCACATGTTCGAGAAAATTCAATTAGTGGGTCATTTAGGGTCACTGCGGGTAAACCCTATTTTATTTTATCTAATAAATGACTTTAACGATTTTGACTAAGTTTTGTATCCTACAATTTTGGGATACAAGAAGACCATCGGACTGGGTCTCATGTTCGAGAAAATTTCATTAGTGGGTCATTTGGGGGTCACTACGGGTCAAATAAATTTTATCTAAAAGACGGCTAAAACGATTTTGACTAAATTTTGTATCCTACCGATTTGGTGTACGAAAAGACTATTGGGCTGGGTCACATGTTCGAGAAAATTCAATTAGTGGGTTATTTTAGGGTCACTGCGGGTCAAGGTAATTTTATCTTATCTAATAATTGGCTTTAACGATTTTGACTAAGTTTTGTGTCCGCTACCTTTTTGAGATACAAAAAGACCATTTGGCTGGGTCACATGCTCGAAAAAATTCGCTTAGTGGGTCATTTGGGGGTCACTATGGGTCAAGCTAATTTTATCCAAAAAGTGGTTTTAACGATTTTTACTAAATTTTGTATCTCGCTGTTTTTTGGTACAAGAAGACCATTGGGCTGGGTCACGTGTTCGAGAAAATTTGATTAGTGGGTCATTTGAGGGTCACTCTGGGTCAAGCTAATTTTATCTAAAAAATTATTCTAACGATTTTGACTAAATTTTGTATCTCACCGTTTTTTGGTACAAGAAGCAGACCATTTGGCTATGTCACATGTTTGAGAAAATTCGATTAGTGGGTCATTTGGGGGTGTCACTATGGGTCAAGTTAATTTTATCTAAAAAACTGCTGTAACGATTTTGATTAAATTTTGTGTCCTACCATTTTGAGGTACGAAAAGACCACTGGGCTGGGTCACAGGTTTGAAAAAAATCGATTAGTGGGTCATTTTGGGTTCACTACGGGTCAAGATAATTTTATCAAAGAGACGGCTCTAACGATTTTGAACAAATTTTGTATCCTACCGTTTTGAGGTAAGAAAAGACCATTGGGCTGGGTCACAGGGTTGAGAAAATTCGATTAGTGGGTCATTTTGGGGTCACTAAGGGTGAATGCATTTCATTGTGAAAGAAGGTTGAGACAGTTGTTGAACAGTTGACAGTTAACAAAGTTGCAATATTGGCAATATTTCTCCAACTTCGCAAAGTTTGGTGAAAGTTTTGCGACATTGGCGAGATTTAGCAGGAAAATCGACTTTCAGGATTACTAATGCCAAAGCACATGTTTACCGTCAAATGAAAAAATGTGTCAAGTTTCCGAATTTTCGCAAAATTATGGCGACATTTGGCGAACAGATTGGTTTTCAGAATCTAAAGGAATTTTCTAGAAATTCCCACTAACAGCGAGGATAAATGATTCAACCAATCATAGTCCACAGAATGTTCTAAAAAACAGAATTTAACCAATCAGAGTACATAGAACTGATTGTTATATGTTATACAGAGAATTTATTGTTATATCGTGTTGAACACAAAGATAATTTTAACGAGCATAGCTCGGTCTTCCCAGATGGTTGTAAATAACTTAAAGTAGAACTTTTTAAAAACAGCAAAACATTTTTAACAGTGCCATGTATAAATGCATACTTTTGGAAATTCTTCTGGGAATCTCAAGTTATTTCTCATAAGTGTTATTTTTCAAAGTAATGTCAATCAAAATCATCAATCATAAACCTTTATTTTTTTATTTTTTGATATTATCTCATAAATGATTACTTTATGAGTATTACATTACGAGAAATTAATAATACAATACCTCTTTACATTTCAGCCAAATTGATTTTCTGTGTAATGTAAATCTTAATGTGGCAGTTCAATTAAAAGTGACAAATGCAGAAAGTTTCATTATTTTATTTTATTTTGTTATTTAAGTTCAATAGAGGCTGCGAAAATGATTCTAAATCCCAGTAGTTAGCCTCTTATTAATAGAGCGGCTAACTATTCGATAAAACAATCAGGTAACAAGTTTTTCTTTTATCAAAACCAGCGGCTTTGTACGCATGGTTGAACCACTAATGTTGTTGCATGGTGTTACCACGCAAGTGGTATTTGTGTACCAATTAACATCAGAAGAAATTATACTTTTGGAAATAATTTAAATATTACTAAATTAAGTCACAATTTGAATAAACGTCATTTTTGTACCGCATTAGGTGAGTGTGAGACTTAAAATAATGCGAAAATCGTCATTGCAACGCATTTGAATCCACATTCTTGCAAGAAAACAGATACAATCTACAGATACAATGGATACAACAGATACAATGCAGTCTATTCGGAAACTCTGTTTATAAGCTATCATTTAGTGGAAGAATTTTTAAAATCAATTCAGTAATCAGTTTAAATCAGTTCAGAATTTATTTTCTATAAAAATCAAACGTTTCTTTTTACAATATTAATGTACCTTTATGCACCATAAAAATTATAACACCGAGAAATAATAAGAGGGAAAACATTAGTTTACTATATTTAATTGCCATTTGTGTACGGCTAAAGGCTGAATATAAAATACTTCCTTTCCTTATTGGAAATCATGTTTCTTTATTGCTATCATTTGAATTAATTATAATGTTTGCTCGTACCTATGTTTATCCCACTATTCAGGAAAGTTGTTCATAACATGGCATGAAAAACTATTTAATTTCCCTTTTCTTTTAAATTAAAAAAAAATAATAATTAAAAAGACAAATATTGTTCTTGGGCATCTATGTCTTAGTTATTTCTATGCCAAATTTAAAGTTTCTAGACTGACATTTTTTGATAAATCATAGTAAAAATATAACTGTAGAACGCTCTCGTCCCATTCCATTTATTTGAAAATCTTTAGACTAGAGGCATCTTTAGGAGCACCACGTCCCATAGAAACTTGAATGTCGAATTTAAAATTTCTAACCTCGACAGTTTGGGAGTAAAATCATAATAAAATTTCTAACCTCGACAGTTTGGGAGTAAAATCATAATTATAGAACACTTTCAAATAGTTTCTTTCTTTTAAATATCAAATGCTTTAACGAACGTTCTTAATGAGCATTTATGTCTTAAAATCCATCACCATAAGGAATTTCTTGTTCTTAGTCTCAGCAGATTCAAAGTAAACGTGATTTTAGAACATTTTTTATTCTTGCACCCCTATGAGGTCAGTTTGTACAGAGATAAAATATAGCCTATTTTTAAGTAGAGAACGTCATTATTATCCCAAGATAAGATTTGATATTGTTTCAGTAGTACAAAAGTAATCGTGATTTTAAAACCTATTCTATTCATTTCCTGTTTTAAATTTCGAATATGTTAGAATATTATCTGCCGGCGCATTGATATCTTAAAAGTAAAAGCCATGTCAAATTTCATGTAACTAGCAATCACCCTGTCAATTACAAATAAATCATAATCACAAATCATCATGTGTTTTACGTTCCTGAGTGACAGTGTTATCCTAAAAGAAATTTTGGATTCGGTTTAGTGGGTCAAAAATAATTTGGAATTTAGAACTTTTCTATTCATTTCCCCATTTTAAATTTAGATTTTTGTTTAAGAAAAAGCTATTCTGTGCAAGCATTTGCGACTTATAAGTAACCCCGGTGTCGAATATCAAGTTTCTATCCCTAGTAATTCTAAACAAATCATAATTTAGAATCATAAGCAACAATTACTGATAATTTCAATTTTTCTAATTTCGAATTTTATAGAGACCAGTCTTTGCGAGAATTTACATCTTAAAAGAAACCACCATGCAAAATTTGAAGTTTAAAACCCAACAGTATCACAGAAATTGCAATTTTAGAAAATTTTAGTTCCCTTTAAATTTCAAATTTTTTAGAAACTGTTCGAGTACGATCGTAACACTTACATATTAAAAAGGTTGTCCATGTCTAATTTCAAGTTTCTATTCTAAAATTTATAAAAACCCTATAATTCAGAACATTTTCCTCTCATTTCAGCATTGTAAATTTGCAATTTTTTAGAAACCTTTCTTAGCCGGTCATTTATGTCTTAAAATTAACCACCATGCCAAGTTTTAAGTTTCCAGCACCAAAACTGTCACAGATTTTGAAACTTTAGAACGTTTGTTTGGTCCTGTACACTTTGAAATTTCGTTTTTTTAAAGAAACTATTTTGTACCAGCGTTTACATATTAAAAATGACAGAACTGGCAAATTTTAAATTTCTGTCCCTAGTAATTCCGTATAAATCGCATTTAGAATGTTTTTAGAATGTTCACATTTTTTTTTCATTTTCTAAAATTCCCCCTTTTTGTAATTGTCCTGATCCAGAATTTACGTCTTAAAAGTAACAGACATGTTAAATTTCAGGTTTATATTCCTAACAATTCTACACAAATTGTAATTTAGAACTTTTTCCACTCATTTCACACTTTTAAATTTCGATTTTTTTTAGAAAACAACAATCATGCCAAATTTCAAGTTACTAGGTCCTTCAATATCACAAAAAGGGCAAGTTTAGAATGTCTTTTGCTCTTCCATCTACTTGGGAAAAGTGGCTCTGACGTAAGTATAGTCGAAGTCGAAGCAGAGACTGCCACCTTTACTTTAGAAATTCGTTCGGTAGTTCCAGTAGTTTCCCCTACAAACAAACAAACAAGCACGTAAAAAACGTTTCTTTTTTATAATATTAGTATAGATGTAGATATATATATATAAAGTTATATCTACCAAACAATGAAAAATAAACTCAAAAAAGTACAATAAGTTATCTATTTAGTATTAAACTCCTGGTGGCCTACTATTGAACATGTAAGCAAAATGTAATATCCAATGGTCGGCCCCTGGTGGCCGACTATCGTACATGTAAGAAAAATGGTCGGCCACATTAAAATTAATTAAAACCAACAAATTTATTTACTTTTTATACTCAAAAACATTAGTTTATTTACCCTGCTAATATTCGAGTCTTATAATTTTAGAAAAAAAATTAATTAATACTTGCCTTTTAAAGAAATTGCCATCAGTTAATAACAAAAAAAATAGGAAAAATGGCGATTTGACCTCTATTTTGAAATAAATGGCTGATTACTAATTCAATAAAAGTACCCACAATTCTTTGGTGATGGTTTATGACTTATGAAAGATGGCTGCATATAACCAAATTGTAATATTTCATTTAGAACCAAAAAATAAGCTGTTCGTAAAGGCATTTTATTTCAATGTGGCCGACTATTGGTGGGTGGCCGACTACTGGTACATTTACCCTATATATATATATATAAAAAAAAGGATAAATCTTATAGTGAGATTTATTAAATAATGGTTCGAAGCCGTTCCACTATCCAAAAGGTAATTAATCGGTACAGAAAAGGAAAAAGGATTGAAAATAAAACTCGAAACAGCTGCCCTAAAAAAATAACATTGAGAGTTATTAAAATAATAAAACTCTGCATTTCCGAAGAACTCTCAATTAGTGCTAGAAAAATAACAGAAGACTTGCAAAAGTATGGGCAATAAAATAGTACATAAAGAAACTATCAGAAGAACCATTAATGATGGTAGGTTTAGATCAAGAACAGCATGGAGGAAACCATACATTTGTCCGATCAACAGAGAGAAAAGAATAGAGTTTGGCAGAAAATGTTTACACGCATCCCCTGATTTCTGGACACAGGTAATATTTTCAGATTTTCAGCATAAATGGGTAAATTAGAGTTCGGAGGAGAAAGGGTGATGCAAATGCATCCCAAATATACGACAAAAACTTTAAAGCATGGAGGAGGAGGTGTAATGGTTTGGGGCTGTATGTCAGCTTCAGGAGTAGCAATTGTATATTTCATTGAGCCTATCATGGACAGATTTAAATATTTTAAAGTTAAATTTGAAGGACAGTGGATTGAAGTTAGGTTTGCGTGTGATTATTACTTTCAACAGGATAATGATCCCAAGCACACTGCTCACATTGTCCGATTATGGCTACTCTACAATACCCCCTTTTGTACTTGTCACTGCTCCACAGAGTCCGGATTTAACTTCTCATCGAGCATTTATGGAGTATCTTACAGCAAGTTTGAAGAAGCAGTAGTGAAGAGTTTTCATATCAGAAATAAAGCACAGTTGAGAGAGGTTTTACATTTAGAATGGAATAAAATTCGGAAAAATGTTACAGAAAATCTGGTAAAATCAATGTCCGATAGACTTAAATCAGTCCTGAAAATGAAAGGATATGCAACTAAATATTAGAAAACAGTTTTTCTTTAATAATTAAAAAAAAAATTCCACGTGTACCATGACTTTTGTGGATGCATTTTCAAACTTAAATTTTATATATTTTTATTTTGAAAATTTCTAAAGGAAATTATTATTATATTCTCCTTGTATACTATAGCAAAAGCTGTTATTAAATAATTCTTATTTGTTAATTCAATTTTATTAGTACTTATAATTGTTAAATTTGCATGTTTCCCGAAAATTAGTTCCTGTATCATCACTTTTGAGGAATACTGTAGATACTGTGAGCGATCTCTGAGACCGTTTGATCTGAGGATGAATAAAATACTCGACTAACTCATAGGATACTGCTTCTGTACTAAACTTTATGCACAGGACTATAATAAATAAAATCCACCTATTCATAAGTCTCTAGAGATAGTACTAGGGCTCTAAACGAAACAAAATTTTACTGGTATATATTAATTAAACTGAAAATTACAAGTTAACTCTCTTAACACCTGAGGCATAAATTGTTGCATAGCTACTGTGATCGGTCTTGGAAAATGCTTTATCAAAAGATGAATAAAAGACCACATTAACTCATAGGATACTGTTTCTGTACTAAACTTTATAATTAAAATTCACGTATACATATGTTTCTAGAGATAGTACTAGGTTTACTAGTACTAGAGTTTAATCTTCATTAGTCTAATGATAGTCTAGTCTTCACTTTTCTAGTCACTTCACTAGTCATTAGATATAATTGACAAAAAATGCAAATTTTCTCCTGTAATGTCTTACGTGATAAACACCATTCTTCAACAATCACAAATTTTTGGTCTACATTCGCCAGTCACTTCAACATAATCATAACAGAAAAAAAACGATGTCCTACCTTTAATATGCTCCAAAAGAAAATATTTTTCCAATAATCTTACATAATGGTTTTAAAAAATAGTGATAAATATTCTTAGTCCTTTTCAGCAATTAATCGCTCTAAGCGCCTGTTAAACTCATTTTACTGCCTAGAATGTTTCAGCGCAGAGAAACTTGTAAAAAGTAAATTAATTAAATTAAATAAATTATGCCAATTTGAAATGAAAGTAAGACAGAAAACATTACCTTCTGTTACAGTTATTTTATTCCAAGGGCGTAGTCAAGGCAGGGGGTTTAAATGACTGGGGCTCCCACCCCTTCCTCAGAAATCAGTATTTTTTTTTTCTTTTAATCTAATCATGGGCACATTCAGCATATTTCTATAGAAACATGTAAGATCATCCCTGTTAACCCCCGCGCTCCCTGTGAAATATTATCCTGGCTGAGCTACTATTCTGCTCAGTATATTTCACTCCAGAAACCGTTTATAAGAATAAGTTGCTTTTCATCGGAATCTGGCACTTTCAGTTTAATTTCACTGTAGAGATTGTCATGTGAAACGAAAATTCAATGTTAACTATTGTTTATGCACAGTCGGTCAAAAAAAAAAAAAAAAAAGGAGGGGAGAGAAAGGAAACCCCCCGCCTATTTTATCGCCATATAGATGCAGAGAAAAACGAAAATTGCAATTTGATTGCGAATTAAGTCTTCTTTAAATATGTTAAAAAATGAACTTAAGAAGCTATTTTCATATAGAAATTTGATCAAACTTTGAAATTTTCAATACAAACACCCAATTTTAACATATTTGGCTTTTTCCGAATTTTTTACTTCGGAATACTAAACGGGAAGTCATTTGGTCAAGTAGTTTAGGAATTATACAGATTTAAAAGTTTTGACGCCTTAATGTTAAATTTAATTAATTTAGTTGCAAAGCAAGCTGACAATCGGGTAGTTATTTAAACGTAACTCAAAAACTATTTGGTGGAATTAAATAATTTTATTTATTTGTATATTTCAAGCTTCTAGAAATCGATTTCTGTTAATATTTTTATGTTACGATACGTAGTTTTTTCGAACATTAATTTCAAAATATATAAATTACGAACTTAATATTTGAAAAAAATGTGTTCCTATAAAAATTGTAACATAAATCGATTTCTATAACCTTCATATATGCGAATCCAAAATTTAATGTCATTCCGTCAAGTATTTTTTGAGTTACACTTATAGTCCAGACATTAGGGGATAAAAAAGAGCAAATAAAGGAAAGTTTTGAATTTTGGGTCCCTTTATGTTTTTTGGGTCGCTGAACACGAATCCGAGGTTTTCCAACAAAATTTTTTCCGGGAAATACATTTTTTTTTACAAAAAACGTGTAAAAAAACGGACTTTTCTCCGGTTTTTTCAAAATAACTCCAAAACTGTGCATTTTGCGTGAAAGTCCGCAGTATATGAATTAAAGAGAATAAAATTTCCTATATTTTATGTACTGTAAGTTTTTTTCTCTGATCAATGGTTTAGCCGGGAGAATGCCGCAAAAAAGGGTGTTAAAAACAAAAAACTGTAAAAAAAAAACGGGAATTGCAGTAGTGTATGTCGATGTAACATGGAAACTAACCCTTTTATGCAAACGGTAACCATTAATGATACTAAAGATTATATGTTTGACTGTATTTTATGCATTTGAGGTAGAGGAAAAGTGCGGATCCTGCGAGAGGGGAAGGTGGGAGCAGTGGAGCAGTTCCACCTTCTCTCATGAGTCGAGGGTACTCCTCCGCCGGAGTGCTGGTACTCTAAGAGACGGTAAAATTGCGAGTTGTAAAAGACAAAAAACTGTAAAAAACGGGAATTACGACCCTGTACGTCGATGTAACATGAAAATTAACTATTTTAAACAAACGTTGACTATTAATGATACTAAAAACTATGTGATTGACAACATTTTACAATGAAGTTGCCTGATAATAAATACGGCGACACATTATGAATCATTATTTAATTATAAATTATTATAACAATTTAATTATTATAATTATTATTAGTAACAAACATTAGTATATTTACATGAAGTCAAAAAGCAAAATTCTTATTTCCGCAATCTTTTATTTGAACGTCCCTACTGTTCATCGACATCTACAACATAGAAAATAGACATATGGAATTAGTGGATTTTTTATTTACTACCAATATTATAGAATAAATGTTTTCTTAATGGTAAATATTCCATACCTTGTGACATGGCTTGTTCCTCTTCCATTGGGTACACGGATTCAATGGGTGGGCAATCCATCTCCAGCTCGGTTTCAGGGTATAATTCGTCTTCCTCATCTTGATTCACCACTGAGATGTTGTTGCAGTTTCCTTCGCAGTTGAGACACATGTTGGAACAATAAAGACCTGCCTTCTTGCACCCACAATTTTGTTGGCAGTTCTTTTTCACTTACATGATAAAAGTTTCAACAAAGCAGGGGGAACAGGGGGTAGTAAAGTAAATACAGGCTCAATGCCAATATTTGTTTTTTCTCCCTCCCCACTCTTTATCCTTTTTTTCAACTCCCAGCCATTGCTGCACCTGGTGATATACTCTTAAAGAGTGCTGTCGTGCTGCAGCTGCAGAGGGTGGTAAAGCAGCAATATTTGAATTGTATTTAAATGCTGACTTCTTGTACGAAATACACCTTAGGTGGCTCAGTGAAGGCACATTCGTCCCTCTATAGCCGTACAGCGAGACAAGGAAACGTTCCCCAGCAGCTGCAGTCATCTCTTGAGTAGCGTTGGAGTATTTAAATATTTTAACAGCGTCAGCAACATCTGAATTCTTCACAAGAGTTTTGAGGAACTTCATTTTTCCTTGCATAAACGGTGCTGACGTTGTATCACACCCGCTCGTAGCATGTAGGAAGAGGATGTTTTCCGCAACCGTTGAACTCACAACATTAATTGGAGAAAATATCACAGCCCTGCAGAGAGCTATCAAAATGACCAAGAGGTCTACACCCTCCCCAACTATAATCACCGTCTCATTTGATGGAGCCAAGGACAAAGCAGTGTTTATAATCAAGGTGTCTGCGTCTTCTTTTGCTTCTTTGCATGTAATATCTGCTGATGAGAACTTTTCACTCATCATAGATATTAACCGACCCTTGTTTTTTGGGTTAGCAAGAAACTTTTCTTTGCAAATGGTAGGTATCATTGTACCGTCAAACGTCAAACAATATATCCGTTGAAGAATGTTTCCTTGCTCGTCTCATGCGCCCAGCAGTTTTTGTACCCCCTTGTAAGTCATCAGGGTAGCCATCAAAAACAACTACTGCCTGCGGTTGGTATCGTGACTGTACGTACTCAACATATTTATCGCAGATTGTTGAAAAAGGCTGATCTCCTCAGATGCATAAAATATAGTTAATCATATGATCTTTAGTACCATTAATTGTCAACGTTTGCGCAAAATTGTTAGTTTCTATGTTACATCGGCGTTACAGTGCGGAATTCCCACCTTTTGTTTTTAACACCTATTTTAGAGACACTTACTAATATTTGTTGCTAATGTACATAATTATTTATAATTAAATAAAGATTGATAATTTGCCGTCGTATTTATTATCAGGCAAATTCATTGTAAAATTTAGATATACCATAGTTTTTAGTATCATTAATAGTCAACGTTTGCTTAAAATGGTTAATTTTCATACTACATCGATACAGGGCCATAATTCCCGTTTTCTTTTTACAGTTTTTTGTCTTTTATCCACTTCCAATGTTACCGCCTCTTAGAATACGAGCTCTCCGGAGGAGTAGCACCCTCGACTCCATGACAGCAGTTGGATCAGCCCCACTGCTCCCACCTTCCCCTGGTGTCGGATCCGCACTTTTCCTCTACCTCAAATGCATAATATGTAGTCAAACATATAATCTTTAGTATCATTAATAGTTAAGATTTGCGTAAAATGATTAGTTTCCATGTTACATTGACATACAGTACCGTAATTCCCGTTTTTTTTTACAGTTTTTTGTTTTTAACACCCATTTTTGCGGCACTCTCACGGCTAAACTATGGATCAGAGAAAAAAACTTTCATACATAAAATGTAGGAAATTTTATTCTCTTTAATTCATATATTGCCGGCTTTCACGCAAAATGCATAATTTTTTGGAGTTATTTTGAAAAAACGGAGAAAAGTCCGTTTTTTACACATTTTTTGTAAATAAAACGTATTTCCCAGAAAAAATTTTGTTGGAAAACATCGGATTCGTGTTCAACGACCCAAAAAACGTAAAGGGACCCAAAATTCAAAACTACACCAAAGCTTTCCTTTATTTTCTACCAAATGACTGGACTATTAAATAACTACCCGCATTGCAGCGTGCTTTGATACTAAAAAAATATGAATTTAACATCAAGATTTCAAAACTTTTAATCTGCATAATTCCTAAACTATTTTACTGAATAAATCCCGTTTGGTATGCCAAGAAAAAGTTTTTCGCAAATAAAGTATGATGACAAAATTAGGTTTTTATATTGAAAATTGCAGTTTTGTACAATTTCCGCAATTTTTGTACAAGATAGCCGCCTAAGCTCAAAATTAAGACATATTTATTATTTTCAACTAAGCTTGCGCCGAAATAAAATATGCCAAAAAGGCAGTGTTTTATTATTATTAGGGTGCGTTCGTAGTTATATAAATACGTAGCACCTATGGTCATCGCCTGGTCCGTCCGTCTTTCCGCATATAACAGTGTAAAAACTACCCAACCAAATGGTTTGAAATTTAATATATATAATCGTTTCAGAATTTTGTCGAGTCTTTTCAAATTTTATGAAAATCAAAACTTAAAAATATATTAATAAAAGTTTCATTCATTCTATTAAATTCTATCATACGTAATTAATTCAGTGATATCATATTACTTCCGTATTACTGAATTTAAAAACCGAATTCGTATACTAAAATTGTTTAATTATAGCAATTCTATAATCTACCGACAGTTTTTTGGATAGATATTTCCGGATACATAGATATTAAATGGAAAAAGAGTCTAAATATGGATTTTACGATCTGAAAATTACAAAGCTCGGCTTAAGTTTCTCATCTGAATTTTCTGTAAATATCAACAAAAGATAAAGTGTTGCCAACTTAAAATGTACTTATTTTATTATGGAAATTAATCGTATCATAATAACAGACGATATAATTAATTTTTTACAGTGAAATAATAACGATGACTTTTTTATATTATCTTGTATTGGATATTTGCTCATAGTATAATTTTAATGCAATAGAATTTAATTAATTGTTTGTAAAAGTGTATTGAAACTAAATTTCATAAAATAAAATTAATATCTATAATATGAAATCTGCACATACAATAAATTTTGTATGTGCATTTTTGTATTTTATATTCATGAATGTTTGCATAAGTGTGCAACAGCTATTGCACCAAGATCTGAATATTTATGAACTAGTTACAGTACGAACGCACCTCATTTGTCACGTTTGAAGCACAATTTCCAACTTGTTTCTTATTCAGATCATTGTTCCAGTTCAGTAAAATAGAATATTTCGTTCCCGTAAAAATAATGATTTTCGGTCCAGTTCCGGTTTTCGCTCCATTTAAAAATCGCTCCACTATTTTTTCGGTTTTCGGTTCGATTCGGTTACAAGCCTTGATTTCATTTAATTGTCAAATGTCAAATTATCAAATTCTTATTTTTCTTTTCTCCCTATGCTTCCATAAATCTTACAAAATTCCTGTTTTAACAGGTGGTTCTCAAATGACCTGCTCAATAACTCGAAACTTTCTGACACACTTTCTGATTCATTTTTAAACGCAAAGGCATGAAAAAAGGCAGGGCTGACTGCTGAAACGATTTGGAATCGAAATGAGTTTTCCATTTTTTGATAAATAAATTACTTATCGAGTTATATAAGTGTCAAATATATATATATATATATATATATATATATATATATATATATATATATATATATATATATATATATATGTCGTGTTTCCAAGTTCAAATCCGGGAAAAAGGCAGTCGTGCTCGTGATAAATAGGGTTAGCGATGTGATTGGTTTCCCTTTTAGTTCGCATCAGGCGGCCGGGTGGTATCATCAACAACAAGAAATGTCAGTCCATATTTTTGTCGAAGAACCTTTTATTTCCAGTTTAAGACATCTCTTCAGGGAAAATGCTCATTAGCCAACGCTAAACGAAAAAAAATACAACGTTCCATTATTTTCTAGAATCCGTCCCGATTCTTTTAGCAAACACCAGCGTCGAAAAAATCCTCTCCGAATCAGGATGATCGTGTTTTTAAACTAGCTTGCGTAATAATACAGAATACGTCACGTGACCCACTTCTATCGAATCAAAAGGTCTCTTTTGGAACTTTATCAATATTTCCGGTGGATTTATTTTGTTGTAAAATGCAAAAACTTTCTACGCCCTTCCCGAATATTCCATAATCTCGTACCAGATGCCTGTCATATCAACAAATGAGCTTATCTGTTTTGAGGCTGTAGCTAAACTTCGAATTTAATACGTAATAAAAATAATAAGGAGAAAAGAAAATGAATCTTTATAAAAGGGGAAAAAAAAAAAGAAAGAATTAAAGTTTTTCGGAAATATTTTAATAGACATTTGATATTTAATAATAGGATAACTTTATGAAATAAGGTTTTTTGAGCGGAATATTTTAAGAGATACGATATTTTAGCATTTAAATAAAGAAGTTATAGCAATTTGAACCACACGGGAATAATACTAATGAATTTTAATAATGGATTAAAATAAAGATGTTCTATTTAAAGAATAAATTAAAAAAGCTATCGCCATTTTTAGAATAACTACATTCGAATAAATATTATTAAGTGGATTAGGAATAATTGGCTTTACATATGGATAGTAAAAGGCTATTTTAAGAATGAGAATTATTTTAATAAGCTGGGTTATATATTATAGTTATAATTTTGGTTATAATGGTTTGGTTATCTGGGTTATAATTTTATAGAATAATTGCGGAAAAAATTTAAATTTTGTAATATTATCCCCCCTCCCTAAAGATTTTGGATGAAGTTAATAGTTAAGTAACTATAAATTCAGACAATATAAATTTAATACTTTAGAAATTTGAATTTTGACTAGTATAAATTTAGAGACTGCCAGCAAGGAGATGGGGAATTTCTGAAGAACTGGAAGACAAAAACAAAAACAAAAATAAAATAATAGTAATCAATTAAAATTAATAGATAAATAAAAATAAAGCTACGAGCATTTCCCCTGTAAAATAATACAAGAAATGGTTACAATCTCACTTACCATTTGTAAGTGCACAAGAAAAATACAATAACAATAAATAATAAATATTAATAAACAGGAAAAACAGGATAATAATAGTAACAGAATTTTGCTTTTACCAAGTTCACAAGCTTTAGAATAAGTAGTCACTAGCAAATTGTTAAAACAAAGTTTTAAAAAAAAAATTCGACTTAATTCAAATTTGAGTTCATTAGATCCAACTGTTTTATTTCAGTCTCTTTCTTGGATCGTGATAAGTCCTCATTTTGTTTTTTAAAAAAAAATGGTTACTGCAGTCCCTTTCTTAAAAATACAGTTTTTATGTAAAGGCTGAAAATAAAGACATTACTCCATCAAAATTTTAAAACTGTAGTCATTCTTACCAATACTTTATAATGACCTTATAATGCTAGCACTTGTCACAACATCTTCTCTTAAGTATCACATTAATTTTCTCACATAATAAACAAGTCAAATTATCTCTTGGTCGTTTATTGTACTTGGAATATGTTATCTTTGTTATATTCCTGTGGGATTTGTTATATTTCTGTTGGGATCCCACCATCTTTAACTAATATTTGTCAAACATTTTTTCACTAATAAATAATATAACTCTTCAATAATATAAATAAATGCTATAATAAAATTCAATTCATAAACATAACAATAATAACTTTCAATATAACTAATACTTCTCAACATATGTAGTAATTCATAATATAATTCAATAGTAGAAATAATAATATAATAACATCAGTATAATTTAAGAAAATATCACAGTTTGCTTATTTATTGTTAGGGAAAATATTGGTTGAGGATAAAATAATTACATAGCAAATAAATAAATTTCTTATTTTTTTTAATTATATAAGAAAGTATTTTTGCCAGTCGAAAGTATACAAAAAAAAATATATATAATAATTTCAAAATCCAAATAAATTTAAATCTAAATATTTAGAAATTGAACTCTCAACCATTAGTTCCTTACAATAATTTTTTCCTCTGATACCCTTTTACAAAATTATACTGTTAAGTTATAAGTATTCATATCCTAAATGCAGAGAGTTGTATTTTTGGCAAACTTAGAATAAATAAAGACAATAAATAACAAATAAAAGATGTTAATTTTAGCTGAGAAATGGAATACAAAGGCAATTAGTTTAGATACTTAATTTTCTATTGTCACACCAAAACAATCACTGTAAAATCACATCATCACTATCCAATCATTTATATAATTATAGAAATACTTATAAACGGTTACTATTTGATTATCTATTGAAGTAAATAACATAATATTAAATTTTTGAAACAATTGGTTTAAGAAAAAGTAAATAAAGTAAAAATAGTTTATTTTGATATAGAATTAAAACATTTAATTTCATTTTTAAAATCAATTTGACAATTCCTAAAATCAAAATACACATCTTATGCCTGCATAAGGTGTCTACTCAACCTCAAAAACTCTCAAAAACAAGTAATATTCTCGTTGCGCACCAAGAACATACCTGATAATGTTGAAAATTATTGTAATAAGAGATATTTAAATAATTAGAATTTACTCTATTGTTTTTACTTTAGTTTGATTTTGTGATGGTGATGGTGATGTCTGTGTTGGTTTTGATTGTTGTTTGGGTTGCTCATGAAATAGTCTGAAATTATTTGGTGAAAAATATGGTCGTAATTTAGACACATGTACAATAACTGAATTTAATTTAGTCTCATAATTAAATTTGTCTATTTCATAGGTCACATCAGAAAGTTTATTTATTATTTTGTATGGCCCAGAGAAAGTAGGTTCTAATTTTCTAGTGTTAGGATATTTAAATTCTTCACAAATTACATAATCTTGTATTTCTAGTGGAGATTCAACAAATTTTCTATCATAGAGTCTTTTACTTTTAAGGTGGAATTCACAAGTTCGCGCTTTTGCAATTTTGAGTGCTTTATTAACAGGAGGGTAATAATTTTGTTTTAAAGGAGATTCATAAGGTAATTGACCATAAAATAAATAGGCAGGTGGGAATTTGGTTATGGAATGTGGTGTGTTATTGTATTCTTGGATGACTTGGTCTAATAATCTAGTCCAAGGTATTTTAGAAGAAATGGAATTAACTTTACATTTAAGTCTAGTAACTATAGTTTGGTTCACTCGTTCTACCTTCCCATTGGTTTGGGGGTGATGTGATGATGTAAAACGTTGTTGAACATGATATTTTCTGAGGAATTTTTTGAATCTTGGAGACCTAAAAGATTTATGTCTATCACTAAGTATTGTTTTAGGTGCTTGAATATTGAAAATTTGTTTTAAACAGTTAGTATATGTTTCGGTAGTAACACTTTTGGATGGAAAAGCCCAAACAAACCTAGTTGCATGATCTATTATTATGTGTAAGAATTTTTTTGTTGAATTGTAATAATTAAATCCACCCACAGTATCAATAGAAAGACATTCAAAAGGTTGATCTGTGGCTGGCATAGCTTGTAACAAGCCAAATCTTTTTTGTTTTGGTTTTTTATTTCTCTGGCATGTATCACAATGTTTAACAAATTGTGTAATATCTATTGTCATGTTGGGCCAATAATAGTTTGGAGATATTAAGTTAAGCATTTTTTGTATTCCTAAGTGTCCAAAATTATCATGAGCAATATGTAATAATTTTCTCCTGAGTGACATTGGTACTACTATTTTTTTTAATCCTTTTCTCTGAATAATTATAATCCCATTCTCTTTTTTGTATTTTCTGTCACAAACATTATCTTTATCTTGCATCGCTATAATTTCTTTTTTGTCCAATAATAAACTTACATGTTGATTAAGATAAGCAACAGGATTTCGTGACAACATGTCCGCTTCGACATTTGTAGAACCTTTTTGATACTTGATCTCATAATCGAACATGCTAAGTTTTAAAGACCATCGAAAAAGTCTACCTCTTAGATTTTTAACATTCTTTAACCATACCAGAGATGCATGGTCGGTATGGATTGTGAATTTAGTACCATGAAAATAGTGATAAAACTTATCAAGAGTATCTATGATAGCAAGGCATTCCAATTCAGTTATAAAGTAATTTTGTTCATAACTCTTCAAAATTCTAGAATGGTAAGCAATAGGATGCAAAAAATTATCTTTCCCTGGTTGTTTTAGAACTGCACCTACTGCTACCTGAGAGGCATCTACAAACATGTGGAGGGGTAATTTTGGGTCATAAATTTTTAAAATTGGTTTTGCAATTAGAGTATTTTTTAATTTCTCAAAAGAGTTTTGACATTCTGAGTTCCATTCCCATATTGTGTTTTTCCTAAGTAATTTATTGAGGGGGTATCTAATTTCAGCATTTTCATCTATGAATTTGTGATAAACATTAATGGAACCTAAAAATCGTTGTAGTTCTTTAACATTAGAGGGAGGTTTCAATTTTTTAATTGTCTCAATATTGGTATTAGCTGGAGTTAAAGTCCCATTGGTGATCTCATAGCCTAAGAAATTAATTTTATTTTGATTTAGTTTACATTTAGAAAGTTTAAGTTTAAGGTTTTCTAGTTTACAGATTTCAAAGATTTTTGCTAAGTGATTTAAATGTTCTTCTAGAGAGGAGGAGAAAATTATGATATCGTCGAAATAATGGCAAGCAAAATCAATTTTATACTTATTGAGGATTCTTCTAATGGTTCTATTAAATATCGGGGGGCCTGTCTTTATACCAAAGGGGAGCACCATTCGAAGAGGCCAAAATTGGTGGCAAAAGCTAATTTTTCTGTATCGGATGGATGTATTGGTATGTGCCAGTAGCCAGAGGCTAAGTCCAAAGTGGAAAAATACTGGGCACTACTCAATTTATCTAAAATTTCATCGATAAGAGGTAAAGGTTCTGCATCGTTTTTAACTATTGCATTTAATTTCCTATAATCTATACATAGTCGGGTCTTTTTACCTTCCTCTCTTTTCATAGCCAAGGTGACGGGGGCAGAATAAGGACTATTGCTTTCTTTTATGAGACCAGCCGCTAACAAAGATTGAATTTGATTTTTTATTTCTTTTTCCTCTAAGGGGGAAGTTCTGTAGGGCCTCAAAGATATAGGTAGGTCAGATTTTAGTAAAACGCGTTGTGGTTCAATATTTATCTTACCCACATCATATTTATGTTTTGCAAAAATATCCCTATAATTTTGAACTATTTCCCTTAAATCCCCATTTTCAATTAAATTTATTTCCCCAATTAAATCTGAATTATAATCATTAATATCGCGAAAATTTTGAGGAGTCATTGAACTTCTGTAATCAGGCTGCACGTTACAATCATTGTAATTAGCTGCAAAAAAGTCCTGAGTATTCACAAAATTTTCATTAGTATATGGTGATACTTTGTCATCATTATATCCATTTAAACTCTCATTACTATCACCATTTGTTAATAACTCATCTTTACATGAAATAGTATCTTCATTATAAGTTGTTATCAAGTTACCATCATTAAATAAATTCAAATTGTCACAATCAGAAGTTATCAAGTTATCCTTACCTTGTTGTAGTTTTTTTACAGTTACAGTATTAAAATGAAGTGATCTCTCATCATGTATGGATATACTCCTATTTATAATCTTCCTTCCCTGTTTTACTGTACAATTCTTACAATTTATATTTAAATTAAATTTTGAACATTCTTTTAACCCCAAGATGCAGTAATCTAAATCTGTATCACATACTAAAAAGTTAACATATTTTTGGATTTTACCCACGTTAAGAAGAATACTACACTTTTGATTAATTTGTAAAAATCCCTTTGCCTGACCAATAGTAACTGGAGGAACAATTTCAATTTTAGCATTCAATTTTTTAACAAACTTTAATGGTAAAATTGCGATAGTTGAACCGGTATCGACGACACATGGTAAATTATAATTATTCGTATATCCATACACAATTAATTGTCAAATATTAGGAGTACCAATTGGAAGAGTATCAGAGGGTGTTGAGTTGTTATTAAAAATACACTCTTTTTCCCAGTGAAAAGCATTCATTACACCCTTGTTTACACAAATTCTACATGGCCTAGATGGGTACTGGTTCTGAAAATAATTGTTTTGTACTCTGTTTTGAAAATTTCTAGGTCTTTGAAAATTATAGTTTGGTCGAGGAACCCAGTTTCGAGGAGAATTAAATTGATTATTGGGCCGATTTGACTGAATCCAATGCCTAGGAGTATTAATTTGTTGAAAATTTGGTCTATTAGGCTGCACACTATATCGAGGAATGTCAAAATTAGTTGCATTAGGTTTACTTGGTAATGATGGACTTGTAACAGCAGGGGTGGAAACTTCCACAAATTGTTTAACAATTCTATACCATTCTGTTGTACTCTCAGGAGGTTTAACAATTAGATAATTTTGATATTCTGGTTTTAAACCATCGGTTAATCCTTGTAGTAATATAGTTTCACATAAATGCAATTTCCTACCAATTTCAATTTTCTTTCTAAAATAAGTTTCTAAGTTACTTAAACTATCCAATTTCAAAGCAGAAAATTCAGAAAATTTCGGGATATTTACCCTAATAAAATTCTCAGTTAAGATATCAGCTATCTGTTCGTATTTAGTGCAATTAAGGCAATCATTAATGTAAATCTTAAGAGCTTCTCCCTTTAAATTTTGAGAAATATTTTTAAACTTCCAATCATCATCCTTCTTTTCTTTTTCACAAGCATCATCAAAGTATTTTAACCACGCCTGTATCTCAACTCCTAAATCTGGATCAAATGCTATAAATTTTGGTTCTGCCATAATATTTAATCTAACAAAAGAGTTAACTCGATCTTCTTTTAAATATCCGGATCTTAAAAACATTAAATTTTAAACTTATAACACTATATACCATACAAATAACGAAATAGATAAAATAGTAAATAAATATGTAATTTACGATCTCAGTAACATTTTAAAAATAATAGATATTTTTTTTTTTTTAAATATCTGTTCTTAAAACATGAAAATATAAAATTATACCGCTGTCTATAACATTACAATGACGTATTACACGAAATCATCAAATAAATTAATTAACCTTAACAACACTTAAATATTTGCGACAGAAATAAATTTTAAAAACAAAAATTTAATCAGTATAACATAGTATATAAAACCTTTAAATTTCAAAGTAGACTATTAAATAAATAAAACATTTTAAATATAACATAAACTAATAAATATCAACATATAAAGATACCAATAAATAAAAATACCAACTTACAGTTACTCTTGAGCATATTTCACAGGAAAGTTTCACATATCTAAAAATCTTTAATTTTCTTGATAACACAAAAGTTCTGCTTTTTCGCAATCCTTTAAAACCATCACCATGAAGACGCTTATGAAGATGAATAGTATATTCTCTAGCAACAACTTCACTTAGGCCAACTTTTCCTCTTCTTTTCTCTTTTAGGCTTGACCATTTTTAATTTATTATAAAACTACAAAATAACAAAACACCAGACGTAAACGTGCTGTAATGGCGTAGACGTCCTCGTAACATATTCTTCTAATCGGCAAATTTCACGTTTAACTACACAAACTTTCTGTTGATCACAGCATCCTGTTCGACTTATTATATTAATGTCGTGTTTCCAAGTTCAAATCCGGGAAAAAGGCAGTCGTGCTCGTGATAAATAGGGTTAGCGATGTGATTGGTTTCCCTTTTAGTTCGCATCAGGCGGCTGGGTGGTATCATCAACAACAAGAAATGTCAGTCCATATTTTTGTCGAAGAACCTTTTATTTCCAGTTTAAGACATCTCTTCAGGGAAAATGCTCATTAGCCAACGCTAAACGAAAAAAAAATACAACGTTCCATTATTTTCTAGAATCCGACCCGATTCTTTTAGCAAACGCCAGCGTCGAAAAAATCCTCTCCGAATCAGGATGATCGTGTTTTTAAACTAGTTTGCGTAATAATACAGAATACGTCACGTGACCCACTTCTATCGAATCAAAAGGTCTCTTTTGGAACTTTATCAATATTTCCGGTGGATTTATTTTGTTGTAAAATGCAAAAACTTTCTACGCCCTTCCCGAATATTCCATAATCTCGTACCAGATGCCTGTCATATCAACAAATGAGCTTATCTGTTTTGACGCTGTAGCTAAACTTCGAATTTAATACGTAATAAAAATAATAAGAAGAAAAGAAAATGAATCTTTATAAAAGGGGAAAAAAAAAAAGAAAGAATTAAAGTTTTTCGGAAATATTTTAATAGACATTTGATATTTAATAATAGGATAACTTTATGAAATAAGGTTTTTTGAGCGGAATATTTTAAGAGATACGATATTTTAGCATTTAAATAAAGAAGTTATAGCAATTTGAACCACACGGGAATAATACTAATGAATTTTAATAATGGATTAAAATAAAGATGTTCTATTTAAAGAATAAATTAAAAAAGCTATCGCCATTTTTAGAATAACTACATTCGAATAAATATTATTAAGTGGATTAGGAATAATTGGTTTTACATATGGATAGTAAAAGGCTATTTTAAGAATGAGAATTATTTTAATAAGCTGGGTTATATACCGAATATTATTGACTGGACAAATTTTATAGAATAATTGCGGAAAAAATTTAAATTTTGTAATATATATATATATATATATATATATATATATATATTGGTCCTTATCAGTAACTAATTCCTCTAAGCGCCTGTAAAACTCATTCTACTGCCTAGAATGTGTTAGCGCAGAGAAACATGTTAATTAATTAATTAATTAATCCATTAATTAATTAAAAGAATTAAACCAATTTGAACGGAAAGTAGGACAGTAAACATTATACATTCTGTTACAGATATTCTATATTCCAGGGACGTAGTCAAGGGGACAGAAAAAAAATGACTTGTCACAGGACGACCCGTTTTTCCCCTTTTACGCGATGACGCATCGGGAATTCTGTTCAAAACGCCGACGGTATTTTCTGAAAGATCTTCTACCTTTACAAAAAAAAATGGAAAACGTCTTTCGATTACAAATTTTCTGAATAAAAACACCTGCGCGTTTCCGAACAAAAATGAATGAAAAAATATGTCATAATGTAGCCAGTTTGTATAGAACAGCTTTAAAGATCAAACATTCATATTGAATCAATTTCGTTCATAATCTTAAGGATAACCTGCATCGTGTCCTAAAAAAATATCTACTCTAAAAATTAAAGGAAAAATAACTTTGCCAATGCATTAGATAAATTCTTCATGTTGATACTTTGGGTATATGCGTTAAGATGTCACTATTCATTCTTATATCTTAGTTAATAAATATTCTTTTTTTAGTAATTTAAATACAGGGATTTTAAAATCCAATAACATTTGAACAATGTCTGTAAGAACGCTGAAACTAACGTTTAAAATTGCATCAAAGTTCACTCAGTTTTTACTCTTCGTCCTGATTATCTGTTGAAGCACTGAGCAAAACGTCTTGCGTTTTGAAATTGCGAGGAATTTGTGTATTATTACGGTTTTACATAGTGAAGCGCCATCTATAGGCAATATTTGGAACAAAAACAAGGAAGCGTAGTGGAGAAATTTCGGACTTCACATATTAATCTCTTATAAGAATAACTTCAATAGCTACTACTGAATGCTAAAAACCGTTTGTCTATTTCCGGTCACCCTGTAATGTCAGTACACAATATACATCACTTATGAGGGGAGGTAATAATTCACCCACATTCTAAAAAAAGATTAGGAATTGACAAGGGCAGTATGAGTCCAAAAGTTTTACTTTGAAGATATGTAAATATCATTCGTTATTAATGTTTACAAAAAATCTTTGTTGGGAGATAGCTATGTGCTATATTTTAATAAAGGTTACCCTCCTCCATCTTCTTAATGAGTATTAATAATTACCCAAAACAAAAAAAATATCGATTTTTAAGGAAAAAAGATGATTTTTCTAATAAATTGTACACAAGTTTTCGATATGATTGTACGCTAAGACGTATGATTTTATCTCTTAAATGATCTTAATACAGAGAAATAGAGAAAAGTATTTACTTTTATATTACTTTTACGTGTACATTTAATAGCAGTTATATAAACTCCTGTTTACATCACTAATTTACATATAAAAATAAAGATTTCTATGATAAATAAATAATCTTAGCTTATATTTAGTAATTTTTACGCAATTCCAATGATCTTTACCACGTTTTTTCATGAGATTTATATATAATTAACGATTTTATATTAATTAACTTTCAATATTTTCCATGATAAGACTAAATCTTTTCTATCATAGAAATACCACAATCTAAAATTTCATTTAAGCTCATATTCACTTTTAGTTATTCTTTTCTTGAACTTTTATTTGAAATCATGAGAATTTATAGAACAATTACCCTGCTTACACAAATAGAGTTTACTAGACCACATTATTTTCTACATGGAAACGAATACTACATTTTAAATTGTATTTAAACATTTTTTATTTCAAATAGCCTAGTTTATGAAAACGATATAACAGTATTTCATCCATTTCTTTCAGGAATATACATATAAAAATATGGATTTATCGAGTAAATATCCAATTTTAGCTTGCACTTAGTGATTTTTTACACCATTTCAATGATTACAAGCTATTTTTATATCACAGAAACGAAAACTAATTGAATACAGACGCAGGTAAATATTATTTGACTTGTATTTTCCATTCAAAGATTTGAAACTCAAGTTAAAATTTATGTTATAATTGAATATAATTGAATATAATTGAATTAGAATGAGTATTGATATTCACTTTTAGTTATACTTTTCTTGAACTTTTACTTGAAACCATGTGAACTTGTAAAACGATTACCCTGCTTACGCATATCGAGTTTAGTACATCACATTGTTATCTACATGAATACGAATACTACCTTTTTAAAAATTTTCCAGTTTTAACAGAGTATGCACCAAAATAAACTGTAATTTTATCTAAACATTTTTTATTTCAAACAGCCTAGTTTATGACCCATTAGTAACCCATTTCTTTCAGAAATATGCATATAAAAATATGGATTTACCGAGTAAATATCCAATTTTAGCTTGCATTTAGTGATTTTTTACACCATTTCAATGATTACAAAATATTTTCATATCACAGAAACGAAAAATAATTGAGTACATACGCTGGTAAATAATATTTGAATTGTGTTTTCTATTCAAAGATTCAAATCTCAGGTTAAAATTTATGTTCTATCACTTGTCAACTATATATCCCACATAACTTTTACCATACAAACATCATAGAAATTAAATATATGTTAAATGAAAATAATAAATTGTAAGTATCTAAAAATATCAAAATACAAAAAAAAGTTTTCCAAAGTTAAAAAAAAAAGTTTTTACAAAATTAAAAAAAAAAGTTTTTACAAAGTTAAAAAACTTATCAAAAATTGCAAAAAGTTTTACAAAAGTTAAAAAAAAAACTACAAAAAGTATCCTATCTTACAAAAGTTTAAAAAAATTACCAAAAGTTTTTAAAAATTAGAAGTTTAACTGCTACCTTCACCACTATCACTTCTCCAATCTAGACTTTACTATAAGGAAAATTTTAACGCAACTGTACCAACGCGTTTGCATAAAGTTTGCATAAACCAAATTTTATACTGTATTTAGCGAATTTCCAATTAACATCTTCCGTGTAGAGTAATTTTTTCCTCTAGCATTTGAAGTCGTTTATATCTGCTACTTTCATGTATATAATTAATATTTCAGAATTAAGACCATACTAACCATTTTAGTATAAGGCCATATTTGAGCAAAATTTCATGTTAAAGCTTATTATACTGATTATTTTTATCAAGTACGCATGCGCAGTTTTGTCACATTATCACTTTAACTGATGATAATATAAAATTTTGAAAAGTGATGTAGAGTTTCTCATTTCCCAAGTCAAACTCTTGCATGAAGATGCGGTATATGTTGTGACATGTTGAAGATTTTACATGCTCACATACCTGGAAGATAATCCCTTAGATCCCTTAGGAATGAAAGACCTTTTGTGAATTGTCACTACTCAAGTAAGAGTACAAAAGGGTGACAGGTGGACGTGAATCAACTAATCAATTACTTGGAAAAAGGGGATAATCTTCTAAGAATGAAAGATAGAAATATAGATTGGGGGTCTTTCATTGTCACCTGGAGATAAGCGAGATTGCAAGGTAGGTTTTGTATGGAGAGCAATGCTTTCTGCAGAAATTCCCGGGATGAAAAGAAAGCCACTGCAAAGTGCAATTTTCAGTCTGGAAGTAAAGGATTAAAAAGGACGGTCGTCCATCAGAAGGGATTAGAGGGCGTTGCTTTCCCGAGAAGAAGAAAAGACAAGTTCTAGAAGGGTCCCCTTGAGTTTTTTGGAAGGAGGCAACAAGGACATTTTGGAGTGGAATGTTGAAGAGGTGGGTTGTGAAACAAGCTAGAGTGAGGTTGTCTTTGAGCAGACTTCAGAATCTTAGGATTTTCTGAAATTGTAATTTCACAGCATGAATATGAATAATCATATTTTTTCATTTTTACTTTTGTTTTCTTTTTTTAATGTGTTAATTTAAAATAAAGTTTTTTTCGTTTCAAACGATAAATGGAATTTATTAATTATATATACAACGTCTCACGCTACCACAGCAATAGTATATATAATTAATTGGTGGCAGCGGTGGGATATGTAATCTAGAATAAATTAGATTACGGATCTATGTTAACCTGATTAAACAGATGAAGAGCCAGTGAAAACGGATAAGCAGAATTGTGGAGTTTTGAAGTATAATTGGAGTCGTGGTTTTTTCTCGGAGTTCTAGCAAGCAGAGAACTGGTAAAAGAACTTTATCGACAAAAGCTGTGTAGTGTATGAACAGTCAACTATAGATTTGGTGATACGTGTTTGTGCTTCTTAATATATCCAGTGGAATGAAGATATGCGGCGTACCATCTGAGTTGTCTACATATGGATCTAAGCTCAATTTAGTGCCTCATCAGTAAAATTAGTGTCTTCAATTCTTCAAAAATCTGTGGGTGTCATCTTTAAAAGTGCTTGGAAGCCTGGTATCAGTGTGGAGGAAATATCTGCATCTGGAGGTAAGCTCTTTTATGATATCTTCTATAGAGGTCTGTTTTAAATTAAATTTTGTGTATAAATTTTAATTTTGGGGAACAAAACTCTATGAAAATTTTAAGAATTCTAGGGAAGCTATTAATTTGGTACTTAAATTTTTAGTTAGAATTTTTATGTTTGTTGATTTTCTGGTATCTGTTTGGTATAATATTGGGTTAAGAAAATTATATACTTATGTATATGTTAAAATTTACTTGGGGTATAGTAAATTGTTATTGATTAATTGAGATTATTAATCAGGGTATTTTAATCATAATTTTGTGTAAAACTTTTGAAAATAAGAGTTTTGTTTATATACATTTTATTTCTTACAGTAATAAAGTTATAGCTTAATTTTATGGGTATACTGTGGATGATTATGATTAATGTTTCAAAATGATTTGATGTTATACTGTACTGTTGGGTATAAAATTTATTTTGGGGGATATACTCAGTTTGAAAGACGTCACTGTTGCATGAGAATTTGCTATATTGAAATTGTGTCGTTTTTGAATACATTATTATACGTATAGGGAAGAAAATTCAATTTCTGTATTTATTGTATTATTGTAAATTGAATATATCTGATATTTTGAAATTTATTGTATTTTGGGGGAAAATATGGCAAAAACGTCTTGCTATTATTAGCAGAGGAATTTGAGACCAGTGTGTCAAAAACGTGTAAAAATCAAGCTATAATTCAGGCTGTTCGTTAGTGCAGGACTATTCGTTAGTGCTGAGGATTATAAAGAAAGTTACGCAAAACTTCGCTTGCAATATATTCTTGAACAGGAGGCAGGGCGGAAAGAACAGGAAAAACAAATTGAAAAAGATCGTAAAGAACAAGAGAGACAAATTGAAAAAGATCGTAAAGAAAGAGAGAGGCAAATTGAATTAGATAGGATTGCGCAAGAGGAAAAAGATAAACTTAGGAAATTTGAATTAGATAAACTTGAAAAGCAACTTGAGGCAGATAAACTTGAAAAGCAGCAACAACTTGAGGCAGATAAATTTGAAAAGCAACAACAACTTGAATTACAAAAACTTGAGAAACAACAGCAATTCGAATTAGAAAAATTGCGTATTCAAAATTCTGCGGATATTGTTAGTGTTTCATCTAATGAATCAAATGTAGATTTTCATAGAACTCCTAAGGTAAATTTAAAGGATTTAGTTCCGCGCTTTGATTCTAAATTAATTGATATAACTCTTTTCTTTATGATTTTTGAAAGGCAAGCCGAGAAAGCTAAAGTTTCTCAGGAAGATCTGGTCAGTCAATTAATTCCTTTGTTACCTTCTGATATTGCTGAAATTATTGTACAACCAGCAGACAAATGTGATGATTTTCAACATATAAAGAAAGTTTTGTTAGATAGGTTTAGGCTAAGTACAGGCGACTTAAAACAAAAATTTGAAACTCATCAAAGAAAATCTGGTGAATTATGGGTGGATCTGATTTATGAGTTAAGGGGTTATCTTGATAATTGGTTAGAGTCATTAGAAGTGAGGGATTTAAAGAGTCCTTAAAAGAACTAATGCTCACGGAACAATTAAAAAAACGTGTCCCTTTTGAGATAAAAGAAAAATTTATGGATGATTGGGAGGAAATAAAGATTGCTTCTAAACTCGCGGAAAAATCGGATAAATTCGAGAGTATAAGAAGAGAATTTAAGAGGTCGGATAGAAAACCTGGGGAAAATAAATCTTTTCAGGATAAGCAAAAAGATAGCTTTAATTCTAAAAGTAGAAAGGAAATTAAACCAATATCGGATTTTGAGAATACGAAAGAGTGTGGGAAATTTGATCAATTTAAGAAGGACAATGCTTTCGAAAAGCAGAGACAAGTCCAATGTTATAATTGTTCGGAATTTGGTCACATCCGTCCAAATAGTCCTGAATTGTTAAAAAGTAAATCCAATTATGAGGATAAAAGCATAGCTTGAATTATTACTAGTGATGGGAAAGGTATAAATAATAGGGAAGGTGTGGAAACCGAATTACCTATGGTTGATTTATGCGTGAATGGTAAAAAAGTGGAAGCAATTAAGGATACAGGTGCGCAAATTGCGGTTTTTGATGCTAAGGACATTCCGTGGAGTGCTAAGAAAGTGGGAAATGTCTTTCTTATACAGGCCCTCGGAAATAGACAAAAAGCGGATTTGGTGTCAGTGCCGGTTGCTTTGATGGAAGGTGAAAAAGAGTATGTTGAAAAAAATGTGGTGGTTGCAGTTGTGAGAAAACTAAATTCTCCGCCCCTTATAACACCAGCTGTTTATGATTTGTTAAAGTTAGGAAATATCGATAAGCAAAATTCAGTGTGTAAACAGGTGGAAAATCAGAGAGAATTAAATGGGCAGGGAACCTTCAGGTTGTGTAACGATCATGAGCAAAAATTTGTTAGAAAAATAGTTGTAAATGAAATCTGTGAAAGGGATAATAAGTCTGTTAATGAGATAGAGGTAAATTTATAGGAAGACGTGACTGATGGGTATTTGGAAAAAGGGTCTAAATTGATCGATACAAAAGAAGATGCGTCTAAAACGGATGGTGATAAAAGGTCAGGTATAGGTCAATTTCGGGAAAAGAATTCTGAGCATGATGTAAATATACCCAGGTATTTTGTTGGTAGTATGGGAGTTGAGCATGTTAGAGATAGAATTAGGAAGAAATTGAGTTCACCTATGACTAGGGCCAGAAAAAATAACTCTTGGATGAAGGTAAATAAGAGTAAATTGGGGGGCTAAATGCCAAGAAAGTGAATATGGTAATTCAAAGTTAAAAAGAATGGAGCATTCTACTTTTAAAACGGATCATAAAGAACGATTTATTAAAATCAAACAAGATTTTGAAAAGAAAAATTGTGATCATGAAGTTGTGAGTCGAAAATTATTGTCGAAAAGATTTTCTGATAGAAGTAATATAGATATTGGTTTTCGGGAGAATTCTCTAAACTAAGTTTTATTCTAAATTTGGGCGTACTCATTATTGTAATATCTATATTGGGTTTATTTATCATTTAATGCTTAATATTTTTGCAATGGTAAAACTTCATTAATTCAATAATTGCATAATTTAGTATGCGTTCTTTTTGTTTGTAGAAGCGTCTAAATTTAGGCTTTTGAGCAAGTTTTTAAGAGAATTGTTTTAGGCATTGTGTTGTAAATAGATTTATTCTTTTTTTATTATTATTATTTTTTTTTGTTAGAATCATGTAAAGTGTAATCTGTATTTGGTATTATATGTATGTGAAGTATTTCAAAATTGTTTCTTAGGGCATCAATTGTATAAATTATTCCTGGAATTATACTTAGGTATTGTAGGTGAGGGATTATAGTAAATCCTATTGACAGTGTGGTCTATCAAATACTGAGTATGGGAATGTGTTTGTATTCTATAGGGATTTTTCATGTGTTATTCTAAATTCTTTTATACTTTGATGACCTCTTTAGAAGTTGATTGAAGGAGCTTATTGTATTGTTGTATATACCAAATTTCCTGCAGAAATTTTTCCTTAGGGGGGAGGAGTTGTGACATGTTGAAGATTTTACATGCTCACATACCTGGAAGATAATCCCTCAAATCCCTTAGGAATGAAAGACCTTTTGTGAATTGTCACTACTCAAGTAAGAGTACAAAAGGGTGACAGGTGGACGTGAATCAACTAATCAATTACTTGGAAAAAGGGGATAATCTTCTAAGAATGAAAGATAGAAATATAGATTGGGGGTCTTTCATTGTCACCTGGAGATAAGCGAGATTGCAAGGTAGGTTTTGTATGGAGAGCAATGCTTTCTGCAGAAATTCCCGGGATGAAAAGAAAGCCACTGCAAAGTGCAATTTTCAGTCTGGAAGTAAAGGATTAAAAAGGACGGTCGTCCATCAGAAGGGATTAGAGGGCGTTGCTTTCCCGAGAAGAAGAAAAGACAAGTTCTAGAAGGGTCCCCTTGAGTTTTTTGGAAGGAGGCAACAAGGACATTTTGGAGTGGAATGTTGAAGAGGTGGGTTGTGAAACAAGCTAGAGTGAGGTTGTCTTTGAGCAGACTTCAGAATCTTAGGATTTTCTGAAATTGTAATTTCACAGCATGAATATGAATAATCATATTTTTTCATTTTTACTTTTGTTTTCTTTTTTTAATGTGTTAATTTAAAATAAAGTTTTTTCGTTTCAAACGATAAATGGAATTTATTAATTATATATACAACGTCTCACGCTACCACAATGTGTTGCTCCAGTAAATTTCCTGATTTTAACTCAATTGTAGAAACGATTTCTCTGTTAACGAATAAAGTAAGTTGTACTATATCATTGTAAAACATCAATAAATGATAATTTATCTATTAATTCTTTTCTAAGTATATAATTATATTTCTTTTATTGTATAGATGTTACACCAAGATGAATCAAAACAGCAGAAACTCTCTTTTCCAGGAATGGATGCCCCGGATGATTCGCGTTAACACGTATAGAGTTAAAGAATAATATACATGTGAGTACTTATATGTGATATATTAGAATACATATATTAAACATAATTAGAGCAAGGGCGGATCTAGAGAGTCTTCAAGGGGGGGGGGGGGGGGCGATATCAGGAATTTGGAAGTTAATACCCGACCCGCAGTCTTGGTCGGGTCGGGTCTAATTTTTTCAAATTGCGGGTCAGGTTTACTTCTACTTTATTGTTACGGGTCGGGTTTGGTACGGGTTGACTCCTACTTGTTTATTTTGGGTCGGGTTAACTTGTTTTTTGGTACGAGATGGGTTCGGGTTGTGTTGATTTTTGCTTTTTTTTCCTGCGGGTCGGGTTGACTTACACTATCGGGTTGTGTTTTTTCACTCTTGCGTGTCGTGTTCGGATTGACCCGATTTTTAAAAAGAATATCTAAAATATTTTTTCCGATAATGCAGTAAAAATGTCATAACAGAGAGCCCCAAATAGCGGAAAGCTTTATGTAGGGAATACTTTTTAAATATTTTATTTAGTAAAACCTCCGAATTACGGACACCTTGGAGCCGTCGAATTTATCCGCAAATTCAGAAGTAATAGCATGTACTGTAAGACCTCCGTACGGTCCTCCTGAAGAGCAGAGACAGTCCCCAGTACAAATATTTGCATATTTTTGCGCACGCCTATAAGAGTAAGAGATAAATTCGATGGCACCGAAGTGTCCGTTATTTAAATGTTTTACTGTATTTGAATATTAATGAGTATCTCTCTCTCTCTCTCTCTCTCTCTCTCTCTCTCTATATATATATATATATATATATATATATATATATATACTATATTTTTATATTTCTATATAAAAGAAAATTGAAATTAGAGATATAATTACATATTACATTTTATGATTCTATTAAATTATGGATTAATTTTCTTTCATTTCGGTTTCGAGAGGGCGAAGATTTTTTTCGGGGTCCGGTTTTGGTTACAATGTAAGGGTTTGGTTTGGGACAACACGATCCGCGCAGGTCTCTAGGTGGAATTTTAAGTTGTATGTTCAAAAGGTGGAGTTATTTTAAATGAGATTTTTGTAGTATCTTAAAAATTGCCCAGTGCGCTCAATTCTTTAGAAACTTCAAAACCTCGCTGTATTAAAAATTATGGTATAAGAAAACTACAGGAGTTTCTAGGGAGCAAGAGCAAATTTTTGAATTACTCCGGACGTTTAAAACACAGCCCATGCTACTGATCTTGTATTCTTATATGTGTAAGATTAGCAATGATTTTGTAAATGTGTCAGAGAAAAGCGAGTTTGTTTTTGAGAACTAAACTTAAAATCCATTAAGGCTTATCGCCTATAGTACCGATCCCTGTTTTCTTGACTATGTGCCCTGGGGTGCTATACAGTATGTGTCTCCGTCAGGTTGTCAGCCTAACGCGGGACCATCAATGTTTAGTCACCAACTAAGCTTGGTACTAAATTTATAGACCCCAAATGAATAAAGGCCTGAGTTAGCCTTGATCAGTCCACAGTCGAACTGGGGACCTGTAGCGTCGTAGCGAGAAGCGCTGATCATTACACTACTGTGCTTACTGTTGTTGAGAATATTAACACAAACAGTAAACAAATTTTGTAAATGCCCTTACCTTTTTAATATTGATCACTCTTTTTTAAGCGTATTTTTTTATAATGGAAGAAGCCCAATTTACTTCGAAATTTCGTTCCTTGTTCTAGTTCTGTTTTAAATAAAATGTTGTTTTTTTTTTTTCATTTTCCCCCTGAATTACATACGTTGGAACGCCAGTTTTTTCGCTTTTCGCAACAAACACATCAAATTTTGAATGCGAATCTCTGTTATCTATCACTTTGCACATGTAAGCAATTGCTGTATTACTTGATTATTTTTACTCTCACTGCTAGTAAATTACGGGGACTGGATGGAGCAAAGATTATCGTAGGTTATGCTAACTTGAAAGTTGTCGCCAACTAGACAGATGTAGGGATGGGTACAGTGAGACTGGGCGAGCTCTCCTCCCTGTAACATCGCCTATGACGAAATCGACGTACTGGACCTTATAATAAAACGCCCAAAGAAACAACGAACACTTCGAAGATAGAACTACAGGGAAGAAAGATATCACATTACAGTACTAATTAAAAGGTTGTCCAGATTTTTCTTAGAATTATTCAGTGGTAGGACGAAAAATATACAAATCATTCATACAAACTTTTTTAGAGGCTATGTGTATCTCTGGGCACTTGGGGAGATACCTTTCAGAAGTCGCATAAAGGCTTAATTTTTTGAAGGCTCAATATAATAAGAGACAATTTTAAGCTTTGATTCATTGCCACATTTCAGAATTATGTAAAAAATATTAACTGGGTGTAAGACTGCTTGTTTCTTTATATTAAAAAAATCTGTTTTGATTCAATAAAGACTCTTTTGAAACTTATTAACGAAACATATATTCAGTAGCTATGGGACGCTGGCTGAAAGAAGCATTTAGAAAAAACGTTAAAACTAGCTTAGATATCTCGGTTAAAGGCCTAAACTTGCCAAAATTTCCAGTCTCGGGCCAGGCCTGACCCGTACAAAAAATATTGGCCTGGTCCGGTATAAAAGCCTGAGCTCGGCTCGACCCCCTCCAATATAAAAGCTAAAAGTTTGCCCCAAGCCTTGATCTGCCCATACAGAAACTTAATTGGTACTTCACCGCCAGGCTTAATGTCTACAAAACATGCCGATATTTCTGAAGCAATATTATTCTACAATTAAAATTATTCATAAAGCCCATTTACTTATGCTCAGATATTTTTTTCAGATTATGTTCGAAATTTGTGGAATACAGAATGACAGTTAGATAATTGTTTATATAAACACTCATTACACATTTTTAATTGTACAATTACATTCAAATGAATATTCATTAAGAATATAAACGTAGTTTAGAATTAAATAAACAAATAATAAAAGAAATTCATAATTTTAAAGCTCTACAAAGAAAAAAAGTACATTTTTACTTTCTTCTATATATAACTGAAGAAAGTAATGTAATTGAAATTTTTTTCGACTTCGAAGGATTTACACCGAAAGATATCCGAAAAAGATTTTTTTACAATATGTCTGTCTGTCCGTGTGTGTGTCCTCTTTGTATCATCGAAAGTGTATGAAGTTATGCATAAAATTAAACCAAATATCATTTATAGTTTTTTGAATTATGGCTAGTAGGTCGTACTAAAATTTGGAGATATTCCGCCGGAAGGGGGTGCTGTAATAGCGATGTTTGTGCCATATTTCGTAGTTTAACATCGGCTGTTCATGCAGCGAAGGTAACCTGGCACTTCCTAAGCAGTTGACGTAAAACAAAATTCTGTGATAGAGAATTTTGAAGTATTAAGATGTACGAGATAGAAGAAAGTTTTGGGATTGGCACAACCGACTAGTTAAAAATGTATCTCTTTGATTTATTAAACCAAATTAAATTTTAAAAAAATGCACATCACTACTATAATTTTTACGAAAACAAATTAATACTAGTATGTTGTGGACATCACAAAACTTTCTTGTATATAAATAAAATCGTCTGCAATGAAAATTAAATGGCAATCTATTCATTCTTGAGATATAGCTAACGCGGAAATCGTGAAAAACAGATCATAGTGGCGACATCTGTTGAGTGGTATACAGCCAATTCTAATAAAGATCTATTTAGGCCAAGATCAAACATAATCTAAAGTTTATTGAAATTCCGTGCATTAATTCTTGAGGTATAGCTATCGCGGAAATCGCAAAAAAATGCACCATAGCAGCACCATCTGTTGAGTAATTTAAACCAAAACATCAGAAGCACCAATTTATGTCAAGGTCTAACTGAGTACGAATTTTCATTAAATTCCGCGCATTAGTTCTTGAGATAGAGCGCCCACAAAATTTGTATCACATATATATAGACAGACAGACACATAGACATTTTCTAAGAACAGTCAATTCGTGTTTAGGACCTCCTAAAATGTAGAAATACGTCGAAAATTTTTACTAATCCAATACTTTGTTCTTGTAAAGATAGAAGAAAGTAAAATATGCCACCCGAAAAGGCTCGGGGGTAAAAATTTAGAGGTATGCACGAGCCAATAATTGTTTTCATACGGGTTGAGTCAGACACGGGCCGAACTCTTGGCTTCATACCGGGTCGGGCCCGGGTCTGGAAATTTCGGCTCGTGCAGATCTCTAGGAAGAATAATTCCATGCCAAACCCGTCCCGGAAAAAACTCTAGCCCGGCCCGGCTCCAGTCTACATAAAAAAGGAATACTTGGCCAGGAAGAGTGGAGAACAGGCAATGTACGAGTTTCGTGAAGGAAAATTGGCACGAGATTTTTCTTTGGGCCAGACCTTTTCCCGCACATACCTCTGATATCGGTTTACAGACCTTTTATTAGCGAAAGGGAGGGGGGCGGCGGTGATCGATCCGCCACTGGCCGCATCCAGGCCGAATTTTCTGCTTTTATCCTGGGCCCAGGCCCGAAAATTTTGGCCCGCACAGATCTCTAGAAATAATGGAATATAAGCATGGCTAGACCCGAAAATAAAAGAAGTCTGGTCCGGCCCCAGTCTCCAGAAAAAGCGAGGCCCTGTCTAGGCCCTGGTCTCCAGAAAAAAATAAGGCCCGGACCCGGCCCCACCCTTGGATCGGGCCGGGCTTCGCCTGAGGTCTTTTCCAGCGGAGGCCTATAATGTCGGTTTTCCGACTCAATTTTAGCTCAAGGGGGGGGGGGGCGATCGCCCCATCGCCCCTCCCTTAGATCCGCCATTGAATTAGAGTGAATTTACAATAAAATATTGTATCACGTGTTCTATAAAGTGATTTTTTTTTTCGTCTATAGTGCTAGAAGGAATTCTGAATATATGCATTTATTTCTATTACAGAAATGTGTTCCACTTGAAACAAATACTTTTCAAGTAAATGAAATTTAAAAGAACATATACAAATACATACTAGTGGAAAACCATATACTTGTAATCATCGTCAAAAATCGTCTACAAAAAAGCGTGAATTATCTTTTACTAGAAAATGCAGACTGTCAGTTCATATAAAAACACATCATGTTAAAAAATTGTTTCAATGTGAAAAGTGTGAAAAAATATTCGTTATTCGTAATAAACTAAATAGACATTTGACTGGTATGTTAAACTTGTCGAAGACAGTATCCAAAATCATATTGAGGATGGATATTCAAAAATAAACCAGTAGTTTGAGTAGTTTTCAAAAATAAACCAGTAGTTAGTGCGCGGACGCGCACATGTTCCAAAACTGGTCCCAGAATTTCAAAATTATCGATGGCCTTTTATTCTATTCAAAAACTGTAAATTCTCGTGGTGAATTAAGAGTTTATATTCCAGCTTCTCTTCGTAAGGTCATCTTACATGAATTTCACGATAATCCATTAGCAGGTCACCTAGGTGTAAGGAAAACGTATGCTAGATTATGTGATTCCTGCTACTTCCCTAAAATGCGGGAAGCAGTGCGCGCTTACGTCTCCAGCTGCGACACATGCCAAAAATATAATTATAAGAATATAAGACCAGCTGGCAAATTAATTTCAATTAAAAAGTCCTTTCCCCTAGAATGTATCGGAGTTGATTTAATTGGTCCTTGTCTCTTAACTGGCAATAGATTTAGATTTGTACTTGTAATTGTAGATTATTTTAGTAAATGGGTTGAGTTCATCCCCCCCTCAGAAAAGCTTCAGGCAAAATTGTAGCGCATGCTTTATTTAACGGCTTTATTTCGAAATATGGTGCACCATCCTAAGTAATTAGTGATCACGGACCCTGTTTTATATCCGAAATTTTTCAGGAATTGTGCGCACAGCTGGAGATATCTCATTCTTTTACAGTTCCATACCAGCCACAGTCCAATATGGCTGAGAGGGTCAATAGAACTCTCATTCAAATGATTTCTTCTTTCATTGGCACTCATCATTCAAACTGGGATCAGTTCTTGCAGCATTTTGCCTATGCTTTGCGTACGGCAGTACACGAGTCCACTGGGAAAACCCCTGCAGAATTGTTTTTGGGTCTTAAGATTATAACTTTTTTTCAACAGTTAATTAGAATCTCGGGTAATGAAAACGAATATATGATTCAGGATATTGATAAGTTGGTTAAGGAAGCACAAATAAAAATGGGAAACGCTCAGAAAAAACAAGCGTTGTATTATAATATGCGTCGGAGGGAGTTGGAGATTAGAGTTTGTGATTTTGTGTTGTTGGAAAAGCATTGGTTAAGTTCTAGTCGGCCAAAACGAGTTGCTAAGTTTGGACCTAAGTTTGAGGGACCGTATAAAGTGTTGGAAGTAAAAAGGAATAATTTAATTATTGATGTTGATGGTTGTCATTCCACGGTAAACTTGGATCAGGTCAGAATTTATAAGTTTAGGGACACTAACCATAATGGTTCTCAAACGTCGGACGGTGAATCCTCTATGCCTCAGTCAAATACCTCTCATTCATCTCACATCAGTCATTCTTCTAATAATAATAGTAATAACCTACGCACGAATGGGAAGCGTAAATTTCCTCAAGTTAACCGAGACAAGGTTAACCAGCCAGCTGAACAGACATTACCTAAAGTGATTAATAAATACGGCAAAAGACAGCACCCACAGTCGATGTCGACAAATAGCTCTATATCCCCAGACAAGAAGTTTATGCAGACTCCTTCTACGTCACTTCAACCACGACAGAAAAGACTTTTGTCAAACACACCCACAAACATTCTGGCTAAGAGAGGACGGAAAGGCAATCCATCAACAGAACTCCATGAATCTAGTAATAGCCAATCATCTCAGCAGTCAGCACATCGACAGTTCCAAAGTAACGCACAAAAACGTGGCACGGACTATATTCCCCCAACAACTAAACGGCACCGGAGAATCGGCAGAAAGCGGACTTTGCCTTCCACATCACGATCGGGAGCCTCACGGAAGAGAACGCCTTATGATCCTACAGTCTTCGATCCTAGCAATCATCGAGACCCGCCTAGCAATCATCGAGACTCGCCTAGCAATTGTCGAGTCGACACTTCAGAAAGTCTGCCTAGAAGTTGTCGAGTGGAATCTACGAGCAGTCGTCGAGTGGACACTACACGAGCTCCTCCCAAAGGATGTCGCCATGGTTACAACACCCGGCTGCAGGCACGACAAGCGACAGTGGCTTCTCCATACGAATCTAAATCGGAACGGAACTTTGTACAAGGATTTTGGGGACGCCGCCAGAGTTCTTCCATGAGCCTGCAGGCTTCAAGTTCTTCATTATGAAATCAGGTGACGACGTTCCATTTTTTATTCTTATTTAAAGTGCCTATATAAATGTCAACAAGTTCTATGGACTGGACAAAGCAGCTTAACTGTTATAGTTACCTTTCGACCAATGTTTGATTTTGTATCTCGGCTTCACAAGTTGTGCATTTAACTTCGGTTCCAAATTTTTTGCCAAAATTTAAGTTATGATGTCAGAGAACATCTTTTGAGTTTCACTGCTTTCGTGTTCAAGAGATTGTTAAACTATTGTTTGTATAGGTCAACATTGTTGTATAAATGTCCTATGAATATTTTATGTATATATTATGCATATATTATTGTATTGTTCTACATGTTGCATTTGAGTTATGAATTGATAGTTTCTGGGGTTTTTTTACACGCGCCGCGGCTAGGCGTGCACGTGTATGGCGGTGAAGCAGTTGTCCTTGACACGCGTGTTCTATCTTAGACTTTACTAACATTTAATGAATCTAACTTTCTTTTTTCGGTCGTTGTTCGTGTTCGTTTTCGGTTCAGTTTTTGGCGTTGGGTTTTCGTAAGTTGTGAAGTTTTGAAGGTGTTGTTAGTATTTCACAGTTATGATGTAAATTTTATGTACTGTACAAATATATGTAGCTAACAAAGTTTGTTCCAGGAGATAAAAACCATCTTAATACAGATACTCCATTTATATAAGTTTTTTTATTTTAGTTTCCAAGAAGAAGAGTTATGTTATGAAGATTTTGTAATGTATATTTCAAATTTTATATTTTAAGATATTGTTTTACTTTCGCAGCGCTTCATAGCTGTTAGTATGTGCCCCATGTAATCTGAGCGAGAATCTACGCTGAATTTTGGGGGGTGAGTCTTTGGCATAATTGGGAATTGTAAGTTTTAGAAAGGTACTTTATTTGATAGGCAATTTGAATTTGCACTTTTTTCGGCACCTTGTGGAATTTGAGGTAAAACTGCGTACTGATTTTGACAATCTTTGAATTTTTTGAGGAAAATTTTATGAGAATATTTTGGTAGTACTTCATATTTAAAGAATGTTGTGTAGAAAGTTTCTTTATCGATTTGACCAGTTTGTTTCGTGATGGGTTAAAAGTACAAAATTTTACATTTCGACTCTAAATTTAATTTACCCATCACCTGTTGTGTTTTTTTGGCTCGAAATTTTTTTAAAGAAAAAGACGCCGGTCTGCATTTCAACCACCGCTTTTTCTTTCAGAATTTCCGGGGGGGGGGGGGGTGTAAGGGATCGACTACTCTCGTCACGTGAGTAGGCGATGTTTGAATGAGATCGTAATTTTTTGTCCAATAACCGGCCATGTGCGTATAAGTTTTATCAATGCTCTCTTTCTCTAACATTCGACGGATGTCTGAATCTCGGAAATTGTGAGTCGCTGTGTTCTTTCAGTTATGCAAATTTTTGGGAGCTGGTCAATCGATACCGTGGAGTATATAAGCAATAAGCAGTGAATTTTCGTTTCAGAACAGAGCTCAGAGGAGCTGGGGAGAGCAGACTTAGCTTGGGAGACTTAGTATTGAGATTGAGATTTAGATTGAGACTTATTTAGATTTAGTCTCGAGACTTCGCATCGAGTCTTGAGATTGATGATTAGCCTGAGCATTTATAGTTAAGTTTCGTGCTGCTGTTAAGTTGATTTAAGCATGCATCAGTGCTTATTAAGTCTGAAATATAAAATTGTTGCATCGTGAATTTGTACCTGAATAGTTTAATTCTAATTATTATATAGTTTTGATTTTCTTAAGCAGCTACAAGTCGATAGCAAAAGTCTTTCTTTTTTGTTAATTTTGAGGAAAATCAAGTGGAGTTCGCTCAACTTCCCTACCTATTTGGTTTTAATAAACTGGTTTTGGTTTTAAACTAGACTTGTTTTTCGTCTCCTGCTCTACCGCACTACAAACAAAGATGGCCGTCACATAGTGAAAATGATATGTTCTTTAATCACTGAATTAAATTATTCTATTATAAAATTTATGATTTTAGAACATTTACCCAAACTACTAACGCAACATTATAGAGTTGACATATGATATCCAAAAATGAAATTTGTAAAGAAAAATCGAAAGTGCTGTAAAGAATTTTACTGATATAATTGATCAAATGTATTGAAGAGAAACTGATATAAATGTAAACAATATTCACAATGTATTGTTTAACCCTTAGATTCCATGTATTCAATGTATTGTTTAACCCTATGTCCCAGTGCAACTTCAAAAATTACCACTGGACACAGCAGTCCCTGAAACGCTTGAAAAACCATGTCTGCTTGTCCCACTGGTCTCTCACGTTCATTTCGAATCGTAGTTGACCGTTTGCTTGGTAGATTGCAGCCCAAGGCTGGGTTTAGCGTGTTACCGTAGCAAAAAAAAAAAAAAAAAAAAAAAAAAAAAAAAATGGTAGTCTAGGTTTTAAATGCCCATAATAATAACAATAATAATAAATGTATCTATACATGTCTGTGTTTATTTTTATAAAACATATTTCATTGGTAAAACATGTTTATTGTATGATTTTTAACATGAAATTTCTAATTCTACTTTACGTAAGACTTGAGATATATGATAACTTGTTCAACGAAACAACATTTTCTCCAATGAATATTCAATTTAAACATGTACATATGAAAATCAACTTTTGATAATATTACACATCAGATTGATGAAAAAATATACACAAGTTAGTAAAAAAAAAAAAAAAAATGTTTTTACAAATAAAAATTAAAAAGTTTTTAGAAAGTTTAAAAAAAAAAAATTTTACAAATAAAAAAAAGTGTTTAGAAAAAAAAAAAAAAAAGAGTTTTTACAAATTAAAAAAAAGTTTTTGCAAAGTTTTAAAAAAATAATAATTTTTACAAAGTTAAAAAAAATAACAAAAAAAAAATTACAAAAATTTACAAATTAGCAAAAAATTTCAAGGTTTTCTAAAAAAAATTACATAAGAACAAAAATTTACACAAAAGTAAGGACCAGACCTATGTCTAGCATCGCATTTTTTCGACTTAAGTTGTTAAAATCGTAGTGGTAGCACTATGAAAATACAAAATAATACCTTCAAATGATAATCTATGTTTCAAATTGGATCCAATATCTGGTATATTAAGAATCATTTGTGATTTGAACAAATTAAATATGCATGAGAAAATCATTAATGTATCAGCGACTGATGGGATTCATTTTGATGATGTTATATCAATCAATAAATCTGAAAGTTACCAACACTAATAGTAATCAACGACTAACAGATAGAGGTGCTTTAAGGGTTTTGACATTACAGGCAGATACAAGAAACAATTTAAATCTCACTAAATCAAATAAATATGCTTCTGCTAACAGCTACAGATCTACGTTTTTATTTCAATTGTACAGTAAAAAATCCCTGACGGCTCGGCCTACAGGCACAGGTAGATTTCGAAGACGCAGACCGTGGGGCGCCTGTTTGTTGGGATTTGCGGAAGAAATGATCTTTTTGCCATGATGCGGCATTTGGAAACGCAGGGATTTTTTTTTGTTTTTAATTTTTTTTTTTGCTATAAGGGTTGGTCCTATAAAAAACTTGTCAATATAAAAGTTTTAGATAATATTAAGAAGATTTATAATAAATTTAAGCGGATTTGATATCTTGGGAACTGACGAAGTTATGAATTTTTTTCTTCTGAAACCCTTCTTCTGAATCTTGCCCTTGTTTCATGGACAGCTAACCATTTTTGTTTGAACTGGTTTTTAATAACGGAGAGCTTTTGCTTCATTTCAGCTTTCCTTGGATCACCTTCAGAATAATTTCTTAATAATTCTTGCTCCATAACTTGAAGCTGTCCATCAAATGTTGACTCATTTGAGTGTTGCATGATGACATACAACTAATTTCGAGTCATAGACTTCAATGCAGAAGGCCCTGTTAATAAAATAAATAAAACTAAATAGCAGTAATTTATATCAAAAATTGTAGGAACCAGCAAAAAAAATCGTTTAAAATGGGGGGACGGGACGGTTTCGGGCGGCTGATATTTTTATGACTGCCTTGTATACTAAGTCTATATCTTGGCATAAGTATATACTTAATATAATGGCATAAATATATACTTGACTAAGTATAATATATACTTGACTAAGTATTACACAAGAGTTTTCATTGCTTAGATATGTATAGAAATATAACAAAATTCTAAATATTACAAATAATTATTTATACCACTGTTGATCACACTAAAGTTGTCGACCATATAGACAAAAATCAGCTGTGTATTCATTAGGTAACTGTAATGTGTATAAAGTACATACCTGGTTCAGAATAATCCATCACAACAACAACTACTAAATTGTTTAGAAACAAAACCTACATAAGAGATTTTAAAACACTAAAATCTGAGCGCATCGAAAAATCACACGAACGGTAACTTCCGCGTTTCGCCATTGGATGCAGAGTGACTACTTAACTTTTTGAGGAATAATAATACAGGGTAGGCAACCTGTTTTCAAAAGAATAATTTTAGGCCATGTTTTGGGACTAAATACCACTCCGTGCGTCGGGCTCCGTAAAAAAGAGCTCGAACTCATTTCTAATGTACACCGTGGTCAATTAGACTGACCTAATATCAATTACGTAGCAATTTAAAAATTATGGGCGGGGCTGAAGTATTCATTTAAAAAAATTAACAATTAGAATTAACAATAATTTTTAAAAATATTTATAATAATAATTGATCGTTCAAACGAGTTATTAATTTCATTGTCACGAAATCAATCTTCTATGTTACATAAGACGATTTAAGACACTGTATTATTGAGAGTTACGGTTATAAATCAATGAGAAAACGGACAGGGTTGAGGAGTCAAAGCTCTTCTCATATAATAAAATGTTTTCACAGAAAATTGTACATTATTAGAATATCAGTGCATGTGCGTAATCGAATTTCCAGGGATAATTCTTAAGAGTTAAATCCACTGAAGTTTACTCGAAATCTTACTTGCAACAATGCTAATATGAAAGAAATGAAACTGCTGGTTGAAAGCTTCAAAATATTAAATACAGTAAATTGAAAACAAAAATGCGATTTTGCGTTGAGGCCTCTGATCTGAAGTTTTGCTACTTAGAAATATAATCAATATTTAGAGTGCTTCTTTAGATATACAGAGTTGTCTTTTCAGAAATGAATTATCAAACATTGAAGACAAAAAAGGATAGGCATTGAAACAGCTCATATGGTTTTAAAATATGATCTTCAATTGAATCGGGGAGTTTTAACCCCGAGCCCTTCCCTTATCTACGCCCCTGCTTAATATTTGCATAATTTATGCTACAATATTTTCCCACAGATTCACATTCATCAAAAGTTAAAGTATACAAAGAAAAGGCCGATCACTTCCGAATATTACGTCAACAAAAATAGCTTATTCATACTGGATATCACATCCTGAGAGTATTCACCTTTACAAATAAAATGTTAGTTTTTTTTTTCTTTTTTTAATCCAGACAAATAATAAAACACAATTTAATAGCAATAAATAAAATCTCTTGTACAGTACATTCTGCAAAAACAGAATGTATCTATAATGGAACATTGCCTTATTATACCTGATAAGACGAAAGCCTGTCTAAAGCAGAAAACATTTCAAGCCTCTTGTGATTCTACCTTAAGAGATTACATCAGTCATGCGAAAAAAACGCGCAAGCTAATGTTAAGTCTGTGAGAAGGTTCTTGGCAGATTTCTCGCTCGCATTTTAATATTTTTAAATGGTGTTTTTTGCATAGGATAGCTGAGGTCGATCTCTAACGTTGTCAGTTTTTACTTTTTCAATTTCGATTCCAGTTTTTTTTATATAAGGGTACTTTCACTTTCAGAACCGGTTCCAACCGGTTTCAAAATTGAAAATGTCCGCTTATTAAAAAAAACTGTAACCAAAATCAAAAAAAGTAAAAACTAACAACGTTAGAGATCGACTTCAGCTACCCTATGCAAAAAACACCATTTAAAAATATTAAAATACGAGCGAGAAATCTGCCAAGAACCTTCTCATAGACTTAAAAGTAGCTTGTGTGTTTCTTCGCGTGACTAGCGTAGGCTCTTAACAGGTTTTACTGCATAAATACGTCATAATTTTATTACATCTGAAGTACAGTAAAACTAGAGCTCCTATAATACTTATAGGAGCCTTAAGTAAAACATGCTTAGAGGGATCTCAAGGCACCAGAATGAAATTTCGTTATAGATAAGTTTCCAACATTGACTATTATGACTGTTGCAGTCACATGGACTATTATGTGACAACAGCTGACACATTGACTGTTATAAATGCATCATTCTATATATGCTTTTCACCGGGACTATAAAAATTTTCCGCTTAAGACAGTATTCTGTTATAGACAGGTTTAATTTTGAAAAAAATTACTGTATTTTTAAAATTACTGAAATGGAACTTTTAGTTAAAATTTTGGCTTTAAAATGAAGTACACTAAAAATTCAGACATTCAGACATCAAGATAGGCAATTTTCTATCGCTACTATCGATTGTTTAAAGCAGTAAAAACGAAATTTATACTTAATCAGTATGATCGATTTTTAGGTACTATCGACAATTAGATCGCCTTTACTTCCTGATCCGTTAAGAAACTTGGGTGATCTGGATTCGAAATACACGAAAACACCGATGGGTAATCGTGATATGCCTCCTTATGAGAAAAAAATAAAGGATTGCTCTATTCTGATTGATTTTGACAACAGACGTATTATCGATGTAGTTGTTAAACCTAAAACACACGTTCGTCTTCCTATATACGATGCAGCATTCATATTAATTTGTGATATTTTTTTTCACCGTAAAAAACGAAATTATTCATAATCTATTCATAATTCATCCGCCTGACACAATGAATTATAGATAGAAACATTTTTCGTTTCTTCTTCACTTGAAGTGATAGGTTCTATATCGAAGTTCGAGATAGAAGAAAAAAAGTTATACAGTCGTGCAACGAAAATGTCATGAAAGTACTACCATTTTGACATAGATGTGCTGTCATCAATAGTGTCTTAAGAGCCTACGCTAGTCACGCGAAGAAACGCTCAAGCTAATGTTAAGTCTATGGGAAGGTTCTTGCGCGATTTCTCGCGATTTCTTGCGCGATTTAATATTTTAAATGATTTTTTCTGCACAGGATAGCTGACGCCGATCCCTAACGTTATTAGTTTTTAGTTTTTCAATTTTGGTTTCAGTTTTTTTATATAAAGGTACTTTCACTTTCAGAACCGGTTCCAACCGGTTCTGAAATTGAAAATATCCGCTTATAAAAAAACAGTAACTAAAGTCCAAAAAGTAAAAACTAACAACGATAGGGATCGACCTCAGCTGTCCTATGCAAAAAAAAAAAATCATTTAAAATATTAAATCGCGCAAGAACCTTTCCATAGACTTAACATTAGCTTGCGCGTTTTTTCGCGTGACTGATGTAGGCTCTTAACGGATAGGTCAGTGGATCCGATTCAGTCATGAGGCTGGAATTAGCAGACTGCATATATAATGAACTAATTTTGATTCTTTAAACTTAATAATGAAAAATATTTAGCATCCTGGATGATCAAATGAACTGTAATAACGAAATTTATAATAATCTCATTTTTAACACTTTCCAACATAGTTGAAAAGTGTTTATGAATCCGGTTTGTCTGTCTGTCTGACCATGCTCTGACTCGCGTAAATATATTCTGATTGCCATGTAATTTATATATGTTATTGATGTTCACTATATATATTCACTATGGCATGTTCGGTATTGAAAATGAAGCATTATTAGCACATATAGTTTGAAGCGCATATAGTTCGTTTTTAACACATATTCCACATTTAAAATAATTCCGTTACATTATGATTTATGGGAGAAAATCGTTTGCAATGTATTTTAATAATGTTACTGTTTTTAAACATATTGAAGTTGATGTACATCACTGAGGTGTACTGCAAGAAGCTTACTGTAGAATATGGTGTGCATAGCATTCCTATAGCTCATTTACAGGGACACACGAAATATTTCGTTTACAATACTGTCTATGAGCGATAATTCCTGGAAGTGCATTTTCAGTTGTTTTACGCGTTTTTAAATTAAACTAATTTGTTACAAATTACTTAGAGTGCATAAATTCTATTGATCATATACAAGGCTGCACAAAAGAATTCGAGAAAATTTCCGTTTTTTAGCGGAAACTCTTGTAAGGGAATTTTCAACTGTGTTTCATGCGTTTTCAAACTGAACAAAATTTAAGTGTACTGTGCAGTCTGTATACAAATCTATAAGTCATATACACAGCTTCACAAAATAATTTGAATACTTTTCCGACTATGGGAGGCAATTGCTGAAATTAGGTTTTCAAATGTGTTATGCGTTTTCCAAATGTATTCCATTTTTCACTTAAGTAAGCAGGAAAGTTTTGTTACAGTATTTTGAATATGTTGGAAAGTATTTAATAATCTATGCTTGATACATGATTTATCTTTCTTGTTTTTCTTGCATGATGTTATTCCCATAATAGTATCACATTTTTACATGACATTGCAACTAACAGTTATGTATTTAATTTTTAATTTAATTAATACTTTTGCTAATACAAGTCATAATAAATTATCAATTTTATTAACACCGTGCGATATGCCTCCCCAAAGTTGAATATATACATTTAGGAAAATAATTCAGTAGTACGTCAATGTGGAAGGAATTATCAATATGCAATTGGGTCCAGGTACCTCGAATATTTTAAAACGGCCACGGACGTCGATGTTGAGGTAAAAGTAAAATGTGGAAATCAACGGAAATATTACATACGATGAAATATAAAGTTTCATGGTGATGTATTACTTACATACGAAGTGTACATACAGTACTTCAATGTGGAAGGAATTATCAATATGTAATTGGGTCCAGGTACCTCGAATATTTTAAAACGGCCACGGACGTCGATGTTGAGGTAAAAGTAAAATGTGGAAATCAACGGAAATATTACATACGATGAAATATAAAGTTTCATGGTGATGTATTACTTACATACGAAGTGTACATACAGTACGTCAATGTGGAAGGAATTATCAATATGTAATTGGGTCCAGGTACCTCGAATATTTTAAAACGGCCACGGACGTCGATGTTGAGGCAAAAGTAAAATGTGGAAATCAACGGAAATATTACATACGATGAAATATAAAGTTTCATGGTGATGTATTACTTACATACGAAGTGTACATACAGTACGTCAATGTGGAAGGAATTATCAATATGTAATTGGGTCCAGGTACCTCGAATATTTTAAAACGGCCACGGACGTCGATGTTGAGGTAAAAGTAAAATGTGGAAATCAACGGAAATATTACATACGATGAAATATAAAGTTTCATGGTGATGTATTACTTACATACGAAGTGTACATACAGTACGTCAATGTGGAAGGAATTATCAATATGTAATTGGGTCCAGGTACCTCGAATATTTTAAAACGGCCACGGACGTCGATGTTGAGGCAAAAGTAAAATGTGGAAATCAACGGAAATATTACATACGATGAAATATAAAGTTTCATGGTGATGTATTACTTACATACGAAGTGTACATACAGTACGTCAATGTGGAAGGAATTTTCAATATGTAATTGGGTCCAGGTACCTCGAATATTTTAAAACGGCCACGGACGTCGATGTTGAGGCAAAAGTAAAATGTGGAAATCAACGGAAATATTACATACGATGAAATATAAAGTTTCATGGTGATGTATTACTTACATACGAAGTGTACATACAGTACGTCAATGTGGAAGGAATTATCAATATGTAATTGGGTCCAGGTACCTCGAATATTTTAAAACGGCCACGGACGTCGATGTTGAGGTAAAAGTAAAATGTGGAAATCAACGGAAATATTACATACGATGAAATATAAAGTTTCATGGTGATGTATTACTTACATACGAAGTGTACATACAGTACGTCAATGTGGAAGGAATTATCAATATGTAATTGGGTCCAGGTACCTCGAATATTTTAAAACGGCCACGGACGTCGATGTTGAGGTAAAAGTAAAATGTGGAAATCAATGGAAATATTACATACGATGAAATATAAAGTTTCATGGTGATGTATTACTTACATACGAAGTGTACATACAGTACGTCAATGTGGAAGGAATTATCAATATGTAATTGGGTCCAGGTACCTCGAATATTTTAAAACGGCCACGGACGTCGATGTTGAGGCAAATGTAAAATGTGGAAATCAACGGAAATATTACATACGATGAAATATAAAGTTTCATGGTGATGTATTACTTACATACGAAGTGTACATACAGTACGTCAATGTGGAAGGAATTATCAATATGTAATTGGGTCCAGGTACCTCGAATATTTTAAAACGGCCACGGACGTCGATGTTGAGTTAAAAGTAAAATGTGGAAATCAACGGAAATATTACATACGATGAAATATAAAGTTTCATGGTGATGTATTACTTACATACGAAGTGTACATACAGTACGTCAATGTGGAAGGAATTATCAATATGTAATTGGGTCCAGGTACCTCGAATATTTTAAAACGGCCACGGACGTCGATGTTGAGGCAAAAGTAAAATGTGGAAATCAACGGAAATATTACATACGATGAAATATAAAGTTTCATGGTGATGTATTACTTACATACGAAGTGTACATACAGTACGTCAATGTGGAAGGAATTATCAATATGTAATTGGGTCCAGGTACCTCGAATATTTTAAAACGGCCACGGACGTCGATGTTGAGGCAAAAGTAAAATGTGGAAATCAACGGAAATATTACATACGATGAAATATAAAGTTTCATGGTGATGTATTACTTACATACGAAGTGTACATACAGTACGTCAATGTGGAAGGAATTATCAATATGTAATTGGGTCCAGGTACCTCGAATATTTTAAAACGGCCACGGACGTCGATGTTGAGGTAAAAGTAAAATGTGGAAATCAACGGAAATATTACATACGATGAAATATAAAGTTTCATGGTGATGTATTACTTACATACGAAGTGTACATACAGTACGTCAATGTGGAAGGAATTATCAATATGTAATTGGGTCCAGGTACCTCGAATATTTTAAAACGGCCACGGACGTCGATGTTGAGGTAAAAGTAAAATGTGGAAATCAACGGAAATATTACATACGATGAAATATAAAGTTTCATGGTGATGTATTACTTACATACGAAGTGTACATACAGTACGTCAATGTGGAAGGAATTATCAATATGTAATTGGGTCCAGGTACCTCGAATATTTTAAAACGGCCACGGACGTCGATGTTGAGGTAAAAGTAAAATGTGGAAATCAACGGAAATATTACATACGATGAAATATAAAGTTTCATGGTGATGTATTACTTACATACGAAGTGTACATACAGTACGTCAATGTGGAAGGAATTATCAATATGTAATTGGGTCCAGGTACCTCGAATATTTTAAAACGGCCACGGACGTCGATGTTGAGGCAAAAGTAAAATGTGGAAATCAACGGAAATATTACATACGATGAAATATAAAGTTTCATGGTGATGTATTACTTACATACGAAGTGTACATACAGTACGTCAATGTGGAAGGAATTATCAATATGTAATTGGGTCCAGGTACCTCGAATATTTTAAAACGGCCACGGACGTCGATGTTGAGGTAAAAGTAAAATGTGGAAATCAACGGAAATATTACATACGATGAAATATAAAGTTTCATGGTGATGTATTACTTACATACGAAGTGTACATACAGTACGTCAATGTGGAAGGAATTATCAATATGTAATTGGGTCCAGGTACCTCGAATATTTTAAAACGGCCACGGACGTCGATGTTGAGGTAAAAGTAAAATGTGGAAATCAACGGAAATATTACATACGATGAAATATAAAGTTTCATGGTGATGTATTACTTACATACGAAATGTACATACAGTACGTCAATGTGGAAGGAATTATCAATATGTAATTGGGTCCAGGTACCTCGAATATTTTAAAACGGCCACGGACGTCGATGTTGAGGCAAAAGTAAAATGTGGAAATCAATGGAAATATTACATACGATGAAATATAAAGTTTCATGGTGATGTATTACTTACATACGAAGTGTACATACTTACTTATGTGTGGACATATACTACTCGCACATAAACACATATCCACTTATGCACATTATGCACACGCTCACACTTACAGGAATGTCACTTCTACGCACATGTAACGGACACTCACCAATATTTTTAATTTTCGTTTTTTTTTCTTTTAAATTGGAGGATAGCATCTAACAAAAAGCATTATAACAACATTTTAAAACATTTTTTTAACACATAATTCTGAAAAAGGACTTCAAACAGACAACGAAGATAGATAAGGGATATCCCGCGGCTTTTTTATGTTACTAACACTGATCGTGTAAAGGCTTCATAATCAGATAGACAGTTTCTCCTTATATCCCATCAATAACAATTCATTATCCTTTCAAACTGTTTTTTAAAGGATTGTAAAACATTTTAAGAAACTTTTTTTTCAAATAGCAAGTTTTTTCCTTTTTTTACAATTTGTGAATAAATAAAATTTTCACTTTTCACACTTGGAAACTGATATAAAAATTGAGCCCGGGCTTGAGCGTCTCATCTCCATTTCTTATATATATAAAGAACCACGGCCGTATTATGAGATACATCCAAAAGAACAATTCAATTCCCTTTCAAACTGATTTTTAGAGGATTGTAAAACACTTTAAGAAACTTAGATTATATAATTTTTATCAAATAGCAAGTTTTTTCCCCTTTTTCAATTTGTGAATAAATAAGATTTTCACTTTTCATACCTGGAAACTGATATAAAAATTGACCCTGGGCTCGATTCCGGGCTTGGGCGTCTCATCTATATTTCTTACATATATAAAGAAACACAGCCGTATTATGAGATAAATCCTATAACAATTCAATTACCTTTCAAACTGTTTTCTAAAGGATTGTAAAACACTTTAAGAAACTTACATTACATTCTTTTTCTCAAATAGTAAGTTTTCCCTTTTTTTACAATTTGTGAATAAATAAGATTTTCACTTTTCACACCTGGAAACTGATATAAAAATTGACCCTGGCTCGATTCCGGGCTTGGGCGTCTCATCTATATTTCTTACACATATAAAGAACCACAGCCGTATTATGAGATACATCCTATAACAATTCAATTACCTTTCAAACTGTTTTCTAAAGGATTGTAAAACACTTTAAGAAACTTACATTACATTCTTTTTCTCAAATAGCAAGTTTTCCCTTTTTTTACAATTTGTGAATAAATAAGATTTTCACTTTTCACACCTGGAAACTGATATAAAAATTGACTCTGGCTCGATTCCGGGCTTGGGCGTCTCATCTATATTTCTTACATATATAAAGAACCACAGCCGTATTATGAGATACATCCTATAACAATTCAATTACCTTTCAAACTGTTTTCTAAAGGATTGTAAAACACTTTAAGAAACTTACATTACATTCTTTTTCTCAAATAGCAAGTTTTCCCTTTTTTTACAATTTGTGAATAAATAAGATTTTCACTTTTCACACCTGGAAACTGATATAAAAATTGACCCTGGCTCGATTCCGGGCTTGGGCGTCTCATCTATATTTCTTACATATATAAAGAACCACAGCCGTATTATGAGATACATCCTAATAACAATTCAATTACCTTTCAAACTGTTTTCTAAAGGATTGTAAAACACTTTAAGAAACTTACATTCTTTTTCTCAAATAGCAAGTTTTTCCCTTTTTTTACAATTTGTGAATAAATAAAATTTTCACTTTTCACACCGGGAAACTGATATAAAAATTGACCCTGGCTCGATTCCGGGCTTGGGCGTCTCATCTATATTTCTTATATATAAAGAACCACAGCCGTATTATGAGATACATCCTATAACAATTCAATTACCTTTCAAACTGATTTTTAAAGGATTGTAAAACACTTTAAAAACTTAGATTACATTTTTTTCCCCCTTAAATAGCAAGTTTTTTGTCCTGTTTTGTCAATTTGTGAATAAATAAAGTTTGAACTTTTCACTCCTGGATTATATTTTGGTATAATATTTCGGAATTAGTAATTACAAAAATCATCAGTATGTCAAGGGAGATATTTCTGTTGTGAATTGTGAAATACTTTTGATGTAATTGATCGCCAAATAAACAGTATTCTATAAGAGTGAACACATGTTTGAATGAATTTGTTTTCCGAGTTTATAAATAGAGCCTGATAACAAAATGTGTATTATAACAAAAGGTGTGGATGCCTTTTGGGATTCAATTTGTGAATAAATAAAGTTATCACACCCGGATTATATTTTGGTATAATATTTTGGAACTAGTAATTACAAAAATCATCAGTATGTCAAGGGAGATATTTCTGTTGTGAATTGTGATATTTCCGCATAATGCACTTTTGATGTAATTGATCGCCAAATAAACAGTATTCTATAAGAGTGAACACATGTTTGAATGAATTTGTTTTCCGAGTTTGTAAATAGAGCCTGATAACAAAATGTGTATTATAACAAAAGGTGTGGATGCCTTTGGGATTCAATTTGGGAATAAATAAAGTTTTCACACCCGGATTATATTTTGGTTATAATATTTTGGAACTAGTAATTACAAAAATCATCAGTATGTCAAGGGAGATATTTCTGTTGTGAATTGTGATATTTCCGCATAATGCACTTTTGATGTAATTGATCGCCAAATAAACAGTATTCTATAAGAGTGAACACATGTTTGAATGAATTTGTTTTCCGAGTTTGTAAATAGAGCCTGATAACAAAATGTGTATTATAACAAAAGGCGTGGATTCAATTGGGATTCAATTTGTGAATAAATAAAGTTTTCACTTTTCACACCCGGATTATATTTTGTTATAATATTTCGGAACTAGTAATTACAAAAATCATCAGTATGTCAAGGGAGATATTTCTGCAGCGGAACACACCTTTTGTTATAATACACATTTTGTTATCAGGCTCTATTTACAAACTCGGAAAACAAATTCATTCAAACATGTCTTCACTCTTATAGAATACTGTTTATCTGGTGATCAATTACATCAAAAGTGCATTATGCGGAAAGCGGCAAATTACACTAAATCGGTACACATGATCAAATTTAAGTCAACATAAAAGACTGGAAATATACAAAAAAGAAAACAGGGGCTATTAATCGAACAACCACATCACGCCTGACTATTTTTTACTACTTTCTTTGTGACTGTAACTGATCTATTTGTAAGCGAAGTTTCCGCTGGCGGGCGATGAACTTGGAGTTTCACTTTAAGAAAAGAATGTCTACGGGAAGATTGTTCTACTTTCTGAAACTGACGGATTTTGTAAATTATAAGTACATCGTTCGTGTAATAATGGTTTACGTTTACATCATTTCTGGGTTTTATTTCATTTGTTGCTAAAGTAGTTTGCTCTAAAAGAAAAAGTATTTATATCTTGGGTTACAGTTTTTTTTTCTTCTTTCTTTCTGAAATCCAAAGCAGTTCCACTAAAAAACAAAGACAGCAATAAAATAATAATAATCATAATCAAATTATAATAGGCAGGAAGTATGTTTCAAATACTAATTGAAAAAACTGTGTGTGGGGAGGGGAGGGGACTAGAACTGAACCTGAACCAAACAAAAAAAAAAAAATTATGTATAATTATGTGGTTGGAACTGAAACGTGAGAAACTAAAAGACATTTTGTGATTGCAAAGAAAGAGTTGTTTAATTTACAATTTTGCACGAATAATTGCTTCATCGTTCATTTAGTTATTTATTTTACATAATAAGAATTTAAGACTCTAACATAGGTAAGAAATAAAAAGAGGAAGCGAAAATTAACAAAATACGCTTTATATCATAAGAGTTACATAAAATTGTGTATAAAGCTCAGTTACATCACATAAAAATTAACAAATGTCAAAAATCTTATAATCTTAAAAACAAATATAATTATTGTATGTTTAACGCAACATGTTATTTATATTTTTTAAATTAAACGCGAAAATACTGCTCATTAATTAAAATTATAATGGTTACACTTAGATTAAATATTGCATTGCATATAATATTAATAACATAATTATGTTGGTTAAATTAAAATGTTAAATACAGATTATGTTATCAATATATTTTCTTTGGAAACGGAAAAAGAGTACAGAACTCCAGAGTATGTTTCAAATACTAATTGAAAAAACTGTGTGTGGGGAGGGGAGGAGGAGTGCTAGAACTGAACCTGAATCGAACAAACTTTTTTTTTAAATATAATTATGTGGTTGGAACTGAAACGTACGAAGCTAAAAGGCATTTTGTGATTGCAAAGAAAAGTATATATAATGGTATTATTGCCAGCTTGCTGCATTCTCTTAGTCACTAATATCCTTGCTGATTTAAAACCAAACTCATTAAATTTATTCTACATACAAATAGAGGAATTCAGCGTTCATAAATTTTAAAAACGCGTCTTCCTTCTTTTAATGCAGCAAAACGCTGAAAATTCAAAGTATCATAAATGGGTAAGTTTTGATTGTACAAAAATAATTTTTTATTTACTTGTTAGAACGTAAAGAAAGTATTTCTGATTATAACTTATATTATCCAGAGGCCGAATAAAACTTTTAATTTCTCAACTTTTACAAAACTATGTATTATGATGTAAAAAAGCGTTTAATGTGATGAAGAGCAACATTTGAAACATTTTTGCTACTGGGGCTATATCTCTAAAATTAACAGTTTTGGAATTAACTATTGGACAATGATAAGAGAGGACATCTTGTATATAAAAATCACAAAATAGGAGTAAAAATATATTTAATAAATGTGAAACATGAAAAAAGAAATATAATCATAATAAAATGAATAAGTTATTTGGTGAGACATTGATAATAATAATTTTAAAGCTCTTTATTATTTTTATTTTTATTTTTTGGTAGTAAATTGTTTTAAGAGTATCTTTATTTTATTTATTTATTTATTTTTATTTTCACAGCTCAGCAGCGGAAACCTTTTTGAAATTTTTATCCATATTTACCAAAAAATTTCAAGTATTCACATTCAATTGCCTAAGGATCGAACAAAGACGCTTACTTTCCTATAAATTCAATTCATCTTAAATTGTAGCCGATGTCTTCCCGATAACCACATGCCACCATTGTCGTATCCCCAAAAAATTGGTTCGGAACATCAACTTTGACTTCGTTACTTTTACAGAAAACAAAAAAATTCTGTTGGATTTTACGGTATTTAAATAAAAATGTATCCAAGTTTTACGCATTTACATTTGAAAACTACTTCATGAATGTGTCATAAATAAGTGAGTTTGGATTTCAGAGCAGGCTTAAATACTGCAAAATTGTGTCTTTTAAAAAGTTTTCAAACTATTCTTTGGACAAATAAATCTTTAAAATCACAAATCCAATTAAATATACATTAATAAATAAATATAAATATAAATAACGTCATCATCACTGAAATCATCATTAAACAGCTTAATGCCGAAAACATTAAATACAGGGTGAACACATATTAGTCGGGCAATTTTGTAAAATATTAATTGAAGGGTACCATTTCAATGTAGATTACTAAGTATTGTATCATTAGTTTCCAGATACATTTCTTATACCTCTTTGGAAAAGTCACAGTTTCGATTATTCGCGGAGAAATCATGCTATGGCCACCACGACTACCAGTCCTTTCTCCCTTAGATTTTAGTATATGCTGTTATTAAAGATTAGGTTTAAAGATTAGGCCCGCTCCCTTAATACATTTCTGATCCTGCATTAGGATTGCACTTGTTTTGTTTTTATCGATGTGAACATGCTCACAAACAAATATGAGAAGAACTCATTTGCCGATTGGACAATTAGAATAACAATCACGTCAACGCGGATGCTTAAGGAGTACATACACACTGCCAAAAAAAAAAAAAAAAGTTGATTTTACAGTATAATACTGGCACCCCAGCTGCCAGTATTATACCGTAAAATTAACAGTAATAAACAGTAAAATAAGCTATAATACGCTTATTTTACTGTTTATTATAACTGTATAAATTTATTTATACAGAATTCGCAAAAAGAGTAAATTTTGTGTGTTTCTCTATCTTATAATCATGTGTACTCTCCATATTTAGCTGTATAACTCCGCGTAATAAACGATTATTTTTGATCAACTATTTTATGTCCACCCTGGGTATCACACCCAGATAAATATTTAAAGATATTATGAATGAATTTACAATTTTTGTTTATGTTAAAATTGTTGTTTATGTTTTGTTTATGCTCATTTAAAAACACAAACACGAACATCGGAATAGAAGTCCGTCCGTAATTTTTTTTTTTTTTTTTTTTTTTTTTTTGATAGATCTCCACGTCAGCTTAAATTAAGATTTCTATAAATAAATGCAGTACATACCGTTTAACCCTTTAACTGTGTAGCCCGAACTCAGTTCGGGCAAGAAGAGTTTGCTTGTTTTGCTACTAAAAGCTTTTGCACACCAGTAATTTTTAAACGCAACCTTCGCTTTATTAATCGGCAGACCATTTTCGATTACACAAAGCAAATATTTTAGTACGGAAAAAGTGGTGTATTGTGACTATTTTTAGTTTATGGTGTCAAAATACGTTCCCACAGTTAAGGGGTTAAAGTGAAAGTGATCACACTGTAGTCCAACTAATTTATGTCACCGTAGGCACCTAGATAAAAATTTAAAGATATAAATAATATAAATGAATTTACAACTTTTGTTTATGTTAAAATTGTTGTTTATGTTTTGTTTATGCTCATTTAAAAACACAAACACGGACATCGGAATAAAGGTGCATCTGTAATTTTTTTTTTTTTTTTTATAGATCAGCTTAAATTAAGATTTCTATAAATAAATGCAGTACATGCCGTTTAAAGTGAAAGTGATGACACTGTAGTCCAACTAATTTATGTCCACCCTAGGTACTCTTAGAAGTGTAAGTTCGATTGCGCGTTATCTCAAAGAATTGGTTTTTCAGAAAGTAAATACCTACTGAGACTGATCAACAATTGGGAAATGAAAATTGGAATTGTCCTACCTTTTCTTTCGATGATCGCCATAGTAATATCCAAGATAGAATGTAATCCAGGGAAAGTTCACAATGCACGTAATAAATCACTATAGTCGTTTGTGACTATGTTTCTAAAAAAGAAATGACTAAAATAATAAGTCATTTTGTGTATAAGCAAAAAATATATATTACGTAATTTTACAGTTAATTGAATTTAAATTTTAGATTAAATTTAGTAAGTTACAAAAAGATATTCATATTTTAGAAATTACAAGAGCCATTCGCTCCTTTTAAATGTGTTGACCGGTTGAGTTTTGTAGGCAGACTAACTTAAATGTTTTTCAGTCCAAAAGAAAGAGAATGTTCTTGTTTTTAGTCCTTGAACTGTTTTTAGAGTCATGGGATTCTCTTTAATTGGAGTTTTCTGGCATATTTCATAAATAGACGAGCACATCACGAAGCACATATAATACACCACTAATTAGCTGTGATTTCTTACTTGTTTCACCAATTATACAAGTTCTATGTTTTCACTCACTTTGTTCATTATTTGATGATATAAAATAAAACAGTCATTAATTCACTATCACTTTTAAAGATGATAAGTTGGGTACTGCATTTGAAGATAATTGGATGTAATAGTCAACAAGATATTTATGTTCGCAGATCTGTTCATGAGATATTTCACTAAGTGGAGGGAAAACTTCTGCTGCATTTTCTTTTTTGAACATCTGTGTTTTCGAGTGCTTGCAGAGATTCTAATTGAATCCAATATGAGGAATTATTTCTAACAGTTCCCCCCTTAATTTCTTAATTTGGATTCAGCTAAAATTTTCAATGCATTTCTGTGTCTAATGAAGCTAGGTTTGGGAAGAGGTTTGGTAAGTGTGTCTGCTATCATATTTTCAGTAGGAAGATACTTCAATTCAATAATGCCTTCTTCACTATACTGTTTGATTGCATTAAACTTCACGTCAATGTGCTTAGTGCGTTTCGTGAATTTTCCGTTATCTACCATTTTTATTGTACTTTGGTTGTCTTCAAATAGAACAATGGGTTTTTCTTGATGAAGTCCTAAGTCATCTAATAACTTTATCAGCCAAATAATTTCTTGGCTAGCTTGTGCGGCTGAAACATATTCAGCCTCTGCTGAAGATAAGCTGATACAATTTTGTCTTTTTGTTTTCCATTGAATTGGACTGTCACCTAACATGTATAAAATTCCAGATGTCGACCTTCTGGTTTTGGTATCGCCCGCCCAATCGGCGTCAGCGAATACTTTTAATATCGGTTCTTTATTTATATCAATTATTAATTTCCGTTCTTTAGTATGATATAGATATCTTATAATTCTTTTGACTGCTTGCCAGTCCTTCTCGCGAGGATTCTCATTTCGTCTGCTTAATATATTGACAGCGGCCGAAATGTCAGGTCTAGTTATGGTCGCGATATAGAGAAGCGAACCGATTGCCTGGCGATATTTAACATTATTTGGCATCAAATTGTCATCGTCATTTAATTTATTATATCCTGGTTCCATTGGCGTGCCGCACGGTTTGTCGTTGTCGAGATTAAATTTCTTTAAGTTTTCAATTTTAAGTTTTTGGTCAAGAGAATAGCCGTTAGGTAATTTTTGAATTTGAGTACCTAAATAGTTTCTAATTTGGCCTAAATCCTTTAATTGGTATTCTTGTTTTAGAGATTTTACGATTTCTTCTATTGTGTCATCTTTACTCGCAATGAGAATATCATCGACGTAAATTATTATGTATGAAGCATGATCTTTTTCTTTTCTGGTGAAAAGACATGCGTCTGCTGTACTTTGGATAAAGTTTAATTTACCAAGCGTCTCAGCGATTTTTAAGTGCCAAGCTCTGGCGGCCTGCTTAAGGCCATATATTGCCTTTTTGAGCTTGCAAACTTTTTCAGGAAATTGTTCATCGACATATCCCTCAGGTTGATTTATGTATATTTCTTCATTTAAATTACCATGAAGAAACGCAGTATCAATGTCGATATGCCGCACTGTCAAATTTTTATGAGCTGCTGCTAAAAGGAGTGCTTTAATCGTGCTGTTTTGTGCTACCGGGGCAAAGGTCTCTTGATAATCTTCCCCATATTTTTGACTGAAACCTTTGGCAACTAAACGTGCCTTATAGGTTTGCACATTTCCTGAACTATCAGTTTTATGCTTAAAAATCCATCTGCTTCCTATGATTTTCTTATCAAAGGAAGGGTCAACTAGATCCCAAGTTTTATTTTTCATTAAGGATTCTATCTCTTTATCTGTGGCTTTAAGCCAATTTTTCTTTTCTACCGGATTATTTAATTTAATAAGTTGTTTCCAGCTTTCAGGTTCCGTAATTTCACAGTTGTTTACTATTCCTATAAAATTGTCAGAAGTGTATCTATCTGGTGGTACGCCTCTGTTGGATCTTTCGGATCTACGAAGTTGAGGGATTTCTGGTTGTTGGGGCGCGTCAGGTGTACAGGGTGTAACACCTATTTCAGTTTCAATGTATTTTCTAGCTTCGATTAAGTGTTCCTGTTCATTAGTTATTTCGTTTAAAATGTTCACTTTATTTTCCACAAATTTTACTGATCTGGAGATTATGATATCATTATCTTTAGTAAAAATGCGGTATCCCTTTGAATGATTATCATACCCCATGAAAATTCCTTCTTTAGCTGTATCATCTAGTTTTGTTCTGTGTAGCTTGTTTATGTATGTATAAGCTTTACAGCCAAATACTCGAAGGTAATGTAAGTTTGGTTTTCTTTTGAACCAAATTTCGTACGGAGTTTTATTGGTTGCCTTTGTGGGTAGTCTGTTCTGGAGATGTGTTGCGGTATTTATCGCTTCCCCCCAGAATCTGTGGGGTAACCCTGCTTTAGAGAGCATACTTCGGGTCATTTCTATCAAACTTCTATTTTTTCTCTCGGCAATCCCATTCTGACTTGGGGAATATGGAACAGTAAATTGGTGCTTTATTCCTTTTTTTCTTAGAAAATCCTCCGTATTTTTACCTATATATTCTCCCCCGTTATCCGATCTAATAGCTTTTGGATATCTTATGAATTGTGTGTGAACCATTTCTGTATAGTCCTTTATTTTTTCTGATACTTCATCCTTATGCGATAGCAGATAAATTATGGTAAACCTTGAATGGTCATCAATAAAGGTGACAAAATACTTTTTTCCCCCTAAAGAGGTCGTTCTTATCGGTCCACAGAGATCCGTATGTATCAGGTCAAGTACCTGTGTTGTTTTATGCTCGGATGTTTTCGGGTAAGGTGCGTCGCTAGTTTTAGTTTTGATGCATGTTTCGCAGTGAGTTGCATGACTGCATTTGTTTATTTTAATGCCGTTGGCCAATTTGTTTTTCGTCATTTCTTTTATGCTTTCATATTTCCTATGACTTAGGCGTTTGTGCCGAAGTTCTAGGCATTCTTTATTTTTGCAATCGTATGCGATATTCGTTGTGTTTGGGATATATTTTTCTAAGAGTATTACTTCATATAAGTTATTTTTCTTTTTTGCTTCCAGATACGTTTTGCCGTTCAGGATAGCATGCATTTTTCGTCTTCGAAAATTAATTTATAACCATGTTGTGTCGCTTTGCTCACTGAAATTAGATTTGTTTCTAAGTCTGGAACATATAAGACATTTTTTAACTTTATTTGTTAGAGTCACCGTTCGATGTTTTTGTCATTATTATAACTTCACCGGATCCGTAGGAATTGAGTGTGTTTCCGTTCGCGATTATTACGGATGTTTTTTCGGTGTTATTTATTTCAGTGAATATTTCTTTGCTATTCACAATATGGGATGATGCTCCGGAATCAATGATCCAAGTTTGTTTTCCGGGCCTTTCGATTATAAATGCTGCATCTTGATTTTCGTTGTGATTTATTTGTACGTTTTTATTTATTCTTTCTTTCGTTTCGTACTTTTTGTTTTCGCTATCACCGTTTATTTTTTCGAAGCAGAGTGACGATGTAAACTTTTTGGGTTTGTATGTTTGTTTCGGTGTAGCTGTTTGTGTATTTCTGTTTTTTAAGTGCCAGCATTCTTTATAATTGTGATTATTTTGTCGACAGTACGTACAAAATTGATTCTGCCTTTTGTAGTCGTTATTTACGAACTTTTTCTGCGTTTTAAACGCTTTTGCCGAATTGTCGGTTTGTTCCGAGTTTTCTACTCGTTTATTATATTCGTCGACGAGTTTATTCTTTATAAAGTCAGGTGTTAACTCTGTTCCGGTCTATCTTCGAGAGCTGTTATTAAAGTATTATAACTCGCTGGAAGAGAGCACAGTAGTAGTGCTGAAATGTGCGAGTCACTTATATTTTCCCCTATTGCGGAGAGTTTGTCTATTATTTCAAGAATGTGTGTTATATGCTTTTGCATATTTCCGTGTTCTTGTAATTTAGCTCCATATAGTTTTCTAAGTAAATATAATTTACTTGAAAGATTGGCCCTTTCATGGATATTTTTTAATGTATCCCAGGTTTGTTTGGATGTGTTTAAATTTTTTACATGGACGATCTGAGCATCTTCGATGCTTAAATTTATGATCGCGCGTGCCTTTCTATCCTTTTTTTGCCATTCTGTTGTTATGGGGGTTGGCGGTTCATCTATTATTAATTCAGATAAATCTTCTTTAATTAATAACATTTGTACTTTGAATTTCCAAGTTGAATAATTATTTGAATTTAATTTTTCAATTAGTTGGGTCTCTTTAATAGATGCCATTTCTGCGATTAATTTTATTTACAGTTTTGCTTATTAATTTTATAGTTTTTATTTTTTCAGTAAACTATAAAAATCTTGAGATGTATATATATACTTTTCTTTCTTTCTTTTAAATCAATGCTAAGTGATTTTTAAATTTAGTTTTTGAAATCTTTACTCTTTAAAACACAATCTTTAAGACAATTTATCAGTCTCATAATCACTCTTAGAAGTGTAAGTTCGATTGCGCGTTATCTCAAAGAATTGGTTTTTCAGAAAGTAAATACCTACTGAGACTGATCAACAATTGGGAAATGAAAATTGGAATTGTCCTACCTTTTCTTTCGATGATCGCCATAGTAATATCCAAGATAGAATGTAATCCAGAGCAAGTTCACAATGCACGTAATAAATCACTATAGTCGTTTGTGACTATGTTTCTAAAAAAGAACTGACTAAAATAATAAGTCATTTTGTGTATAAGCAAAAAATATATAGTACGTAATTTTACAGTTAATTGAATTTAAATTTTAGATTAAATTTAGTAAGTTACAAAAAGATATTCATATTTTAGAAATTACAAGAACCATTCGCTCCTTTTAAATATGTTGACCGGTTGAGTTTTGTAGGCAGACTAACTTAAATGTTTTTCAGTCCAAAAGAAAGAGAATGATCTAGTTTTTAGTCCTTGAACTGTTTTTAGAGTCATGGGATTCTCTTTTTAATTGGAGTTTTCTGGCATATTTCACAAATAGACGAGCACATCACGAAGCACATATAATACACCACTAATTAGCTGTGATTTCTTACTTGTTTCACCAATTATACAAGTTCTATGTTTTCACTCACTTTGTTCATTATTTGATGATATAAAATAAAACAGGCATTAATTCACTATCACTTTTAAAGATGATAAGTTGGGTACTGCATTTGAAGATAATTGGATGTAATAGTCAACAAGATATTTATGTTCGCGGATCTGTTCATGAGATATTTCACTAAGTGGAGGAAAAACTTCTGCTGCATTTTCTTTTTTGAACATCTGTGTTTTCGAGTGCTTGCAGAGATTCTGATTGAATCCAATATGAGGAATTATTTCTAACAGGTACCCAGATAAAAATTGAAAGATATAAATAATATAAATGAATTTACAACTTTTGTTTATGTTAAAATTGTTGTTTATGTTTTGTTTATGCTCATTTAAAAACACAAAAATGGACATCGGAATAGAGCTCCGTCTGTAATTTTGTGTTGATAGGTGCCCACGTCAGCTTAAATTAAGATTTTCATAAATAAATGTAGTGTTTGTTGTTTAAAGTGAAAGTGATGACTCTGCAGCCCAATTAATTTATGTCCACCCTAGGTATCACGCTCACATAAATATTTAAAGATATAAATAATTTTTTGCAAGTTTGTTTATATTAAAATTGTTGTTTTTGTTATAGTTTGTTTATGTTCATTTAAAAACAAAAAAAAGGGACATCGGAATAGAGCTTTGTCTGCAATTTAGTGTTGATAGATGCCCACGTCACCTTAAATTAAGAAATCCATAAATAAATGCAGTGTTTATTGTTTAAAGTGAAAGTGATGACTTTGCAGCCCAATTAATTTATGTCCATTCTAGGCAGTGGCGTAGCGAAAAGGGGGGAGGGGGCATAATCACTTTACTACCAGAATTTTTATATACTACATTTGGTCTTATTTTAATTCATAACGTTCAAAGATTAAATAAGGCCAAATGTATTATATAATTATACTGGTAGTAAAGTGATAACGCTACGACACTGACCTTAGGTATCACACCCACATAAATATTTAAAGATGTAAATAATTTTTTAAACTTTTGTTTATGTTAAAATTGTTGTTTTTGGTATGTTTTGTTTATGTTCATTTAACAAAAAAAAAAAAAAAAAAAAAAAAGGACATCGGAATAGAGCTCCGTCTGCAATTTAGTTTTGATAGATGCCCACATCACCTTAAATTAAGGTTTCTATAAATAAATGCAGTGAATACCGTTTAACCCCTTGAGGGGCACCGGTATATAATATATACCACTTTCTAATTTATAACTTTGCCACCAGTATTATTAAATAAAAATATTTAGTATTGTTGTTTGCAGATTGAGAAGGTAAAAATTCATTATTAAAATTTACTGGTGTCGAAACATCGCAAAATGTAGCATTTTTAGACCACATGCTTGCCCTCCAAGGGGTTAAAATGAAAGTAATGACCCTGTAGCCCGACTAATTTATGTCCACACTAGGTATCATACCCAGATAAATATTTAAAGATATAAATAATATATATGAATTTGCAACTTTTGTATGTGTTAAAATTGTTGTTTTTGTAGGCTGTTCATTTAAAAACAAAGACATAGACATCAGAATAGAGCTCCGTCTGCAATTTATTGTTGATAGATTCCCATTTCAGCTTAAATTAGGATTTCTATAAATAAATGCAGTGCACGCCGTTTAAAAATGAAAGTGATGACCCTATAGCCAGAGGCACGGGCACGCCAACTATCTTGACCACAAGGAAAACGTCAAAAGAAAGCCCAACAAAAAACATCTTCGTGACAAGATGAAAGAGAATTAGATCAATTCCGGGTTTCAATAGCCATCATCTTCCCTTCGGCTAGACCGATAATTAAGGATCCACCTTTTATGTGTAAAAAAAAGAAAAAAGATGGTATTTTTTAAAGATTTTTCAGACCTTAAAGGAAACACTTGGCTTTCTTTTGACACAGATAGACAGATTAGTAAGAGTAACATGTCTAAGTCGATTAATCTTCACTCTCACTATTGATTCTGACGGATATAGATTAATTATCATAAACATTCGATTTTAATTAATTAGCAATTCATGAATGCGCGTGCAAATCTTTTCAATTCAGTTTATCGAGTTAAAAATCTTCTTCGACGTGTGTTTTGCTTAAATATTACTTTTATTAATTTTAAAGTTATTGCTGTTAATAAGGAAATATCATTTGAAAAGTATGAAATTGTTCAAAATATGCTTATATGCATTAGGAGAAATAGGTCAAAATTTGGTCGATAGTAAGATTTAGTATTTTTCAAAATAAGTAAATAAGTAAATAAGCAAAAAAAAAAAGTAGATAGTGTGTATAGAAAAGTTCCTTTATCCTAAAAATAACTCTTGAACGGATAAAGTCAAAAATTGTGGAACAAGTGTCTATCTATGGTAAAATGACTGTGAACATATGAGAGTAACGGCAGCACACCCAACTGACGAAATTAAGAAGTTATCGATCCTACCTCGAAAACTACCAGAGATAGCGAAAAAGAGTCCATTAGAAAAGTGAGCATCTTTGATTTAGTATAAAATGACGTCTTACATGTAAAAATAACTTTATTAAAACCATCTCCGACTTAAATATGTTACAAATCGCATATTCCGCGATATTTCCACCCCTCTTGATTGCTAAGACTCAACGCACTGCCCCTTGACTCCAGATAGGCTGGTTTTCACCGAACTACCATGTGATCGAGATAGGCTGAAAAGCAGCCGAAATTGTTTGGGTACCGCAGCCTGGCTCTTTTGTTGGGCTGCAGAAACGTAGCATTATAAAGTAGATGCACATTTACTAATAAAAATAACACACGTAAGGTATGGTACAATTTATTTTAATACGAAAGTCAAATTAATTCTGCTCAAGCAATACACGTGCACACGCATGGATACACATACACATTACACTACTGACGATAGTGGACACATTGAACCAGCGGTGCAGTGCTGATGAAAAACAAAATGGGGGTACACTCATAGTCCCGAATATAGAACCTGAATAGTAGAACAATAGAATCCGGAGTAACGCTAATTTATGCAGTGAGATTTTAGTTGGATTTTCTTATTTTTTCAATTTTTCTTTTTGAAATAGTCGTAGAACCACATTGAACCTGGTCGTCCATTAATAACATTGCAAATTACTGCATTTTTACTTTCCGGACATGCGTAGTGTAAAAAAAGTATTGTAATCATAAACTAGTCGTTGGGGGCCACCTTAATACTTACCCATCATGGATATGCATAATATAAAATATGAAAATAAAACATGTGCAAACTATTTATAAAATGCATTGCAATTCGAAGAAAATCGTGGCTTGATGACGTCATAAACTTTAAATGCTCTATTACTGAATTGAGTAAAAGAAACATTCTTATAACTCCAAAATTGATAATCCTATTAACTAACGGTTTACTGCGTCTGATTAAGCGTCTCATTTCCAATTAAAATATACCTTTGAATGAAATACAGGGTCATGAAAAATCAAAGAGTGTGGAAAATAGGATTACAAATATCTCGGCAACTCATTATCCGATCGACTTCAATCTTCATGCAAAATTTATGTTTTTGTATTGTCTTTTATATTCACTCCTTAAAATAAACAATTTCGAAATTTTTTTATATACCTTTTATCAGAACGAATATTTTGAGAGTCCGAAAATAATAGTTCCGGATAATCGAGGTTACTTAAATTCAATAAGCTTCTTTCCATTATTACATACTAAGTACATACCAAATTTCAAGTCTCTATCTCAATTTGTTCGGGAGATAGAGCGTTTACAGACAGACATACAGACAGACAGACGGCATTTTTTTTTTCTAAAAATATGTTTTTCGGAATCTCCAATGTCTGAAACGTGTAAATCCGCCAAATTTTTTTTTCGATTTTCAAAACGATTACAAGACTTACCCTATACTACGTATGATGGGTAAGTTAAAATAAGACTATGAAATTTTGGCATAGCTATATATGTTTTGAGATTCTCTGGATCCGGTTTTGCATCTTTTTTTTACAACGATTCTGTATGCATGTACGTATGTTGATATTTTCTTACTTTTTCAGATTTCTAAAGTCCGTTTTTACGATGAATCTGTATGTGTGTGTAAGTGAGTGAGTACACACGATAGCATTCAAACGATGTTTTCGATTGCATTTCAAATAGTTTCCGCCCATAAACCGTAATAATGAAAAACTATTTTTTGCGTCTGTGCGCTCGAAATCCATGATTGATACTATAAATACTTTTAAAAGCGATAACACTGCAATGAACCTCAAAAATATTCATCAATTTTGTCACATCTCAAGCAAACTTGTGGAAGTTAGAGTGAGAACAGATAAATAGACAGACGATCCGAAATCATAAATACATACTTTTCAACTTTCTTGGAAAGTACAGTTCTTCATTTCTTAAAATTGTTAGTTTAACGTGCATATCCTGTTGAAAATAATAAGTTTGAAAAGTCTGCTGCCTTCGTGTCTCTAGCGTCCCCTTTAAAACAAGTGGGTAAGTGTGATCAAAGATCGCACAAAGGGTTTCGTTTAATATTCCTTTCAAAACACTTTATCCTTCCTTTAATAAATCCAAATAAATTTCATTTTCCAAAAAAAAAAAAAAATGTCATGTTTTTTATAAAGTAATGTTTTTTTTTTTTTATATATATAAAAGTCATGTTTTTTATAAAGTAAAAATTACCGGTCTCTTTTTCTCGTTTTTTCAAATATCTGAACCGGGCGAAGCCCGCTATTATACTCTGCCATAATAATATATGCCATGTCGACTAAATACGATATTTAAAAAAAAAAATCAATTTCAAAATTTAACATGTTGTATAGAGACCTTCAAAATGTTAAAATATGCCAATATTTCCATAATCGGGTTTTTATCATGATTCAATACGTCCCTCAAACTCATATATTTACTATTCTCTATTACTCATATTGATACTCTATTTGTATTATTCTCAAACATTTGAAAAATCCGTTAAACTTCCAATATGACGTCAGATTAATTTTCTTTTTAATTATCTAATGACGTCATATTAAGCTGCTTTCTGTATTTACACATACTCATACTCCTTGTATTATTAAGAAATGTTTGAAAATTTCCGTTTTATTACCAATAGGACGTCGTATTAATCTTTTTTCAATTGGTGAAACTTTTTATTTAATTTTCATTTTTCATGTGGAAATCTTTCAATAGAAAATTAATTATTGTAGAAAGAATTTTATGGTGGATTTTCAATTGTTGGCAACTGCTATAACGAAAAATGTTTAAATGTAATAGGAAAAGGCTGTTAAATTTTTGGTTTTTTATCTCTATATATTAAAAAATACGATTTTTTCAAATGTTATGATTTTGAGCTTCATAATACGTGTTTAGCTATAAGTACACAAAATTTCATGATTGTAAGTTACATAGTTTCTGAGAACCGGCTCTGTGACGGACAGACAACGAAGCGGGAGTAATAGGGTTTCGTGAGACGAATGAAACCCTAAAAAAAATAGGAGGACGTTTGAGATAAAACAAAAAAGTGAGGGGAAATTGAAAAATTAAACGATCACATTATTGTGTAAAGCATTCATTTGATTGTTTTGAAAGTCGCGAGTTACAATTTTGGAGCGTGCGATGGTTTGGGAAGTGTATTGCAGAAGGGTAGTTCAATTTTTGAAGAAGTTTAATCTTAGAGGGCGGGGCTAAATTTTGAAATGACTTAGAGTTGAAATTTAGGTGGGAATCTTTTAAAATGAAATGACAGTTTTTTTGTGTCACCCTCTATCGGAGGGAAGTGGAATTAAGAGATGTTTAAAAGTTTTAACTTGAATTCGAACCCGCAACAAAATTATCTCATGATTTGATAATTTAGGGTAGGTTTAACTGATCAAGCTCTGAAATCATGGTGTTAGAGGAGATTTAAGATACTTGAATGAGGGAATCACGTGATTTTTTCATTTAATCGATTGGTTTACTACTTAAAGTGTTGCAAAATGAATTAATCACAATGCAGAGTTGTTTTTTTTTTAATTAATTGTATTTTTCGAAAGGTTAAATTGACTTAATGATAAACTTAGGATTTGTTTTTAAAGTTAATAAATTGGAAATAAATTGAATAAGCATTGAATTAATATTTTAGTCACATTGAAAAATTAAAGGATCACAATTATTGTCTAAAGCAATCAATTGTTTGTCTTGAAAGACACTTCACAATGTTTAAAAACATTTAACTGATGAAAAAGATATTAATTTTTACTTTGAAAATAAAACATAATTTTTTAATTATAAAAGTGGAAAATCATAATTAGAAATACAACATTAAAATTGAAATTTTTTTAAATAATCATATTAAAATCTCAAACATTTGACAGATTGTTTTTAATCTTTAATTTATTTTGAAATGAAACATCTAACTGAACAAAAAGATACTAATTTGAAAATGAAAGTTATATATTTCCAATACAATTGTCCTTGGTTTATAAGATAATGAATTCACTTCTCAAAGTTTAAAAACATTAATTGAAATTTATCATTTGAGACAGTCTCATTTTTCAATGAATTAAAACATTACTCTTTATAGAATGCATTAAAAACACACATCGAGTTAGAAAATAAGTAATAACATGATTGTTAAACCGTTTACCTTTCACAAAATGTTATCAGTTTAAACTATCGAATAATGTCACAAAACATTTGGTTTAACATTTATGGCTTACGAGGATAAAGGATTGGTTAACGACAGATGAATTCAGTTTCTAAAATTATTAATCACTCGCAGTAATATTAAAAGAAGACTCGGTGATTTCATTAAATGATTTCGTTGGGTTTGAATAACAACAAAGAATTAAAATTCTTAATCTTTTTTTTTTTGTACTATGAAAGTGAGTTCTAAAGGGAAACTTGCTATCTTCATTATTCTATATGATAATGTTAGGTTTGCTTAATGACAGAGAGTTGAATATGTTCCTTCGAAAAAATAAAGTTTTGAAAATTAACAAAAAAATTTAAATTTAATAAAAATAAAGTTAACAAAAAAAAATTAAAGTTAAGAAAAAAGTTTTAAAAATTAAAAGTTAACAAAAATAAAGTTTATAAAAATTAAAAGTTAACAAAAATAAAGTTTATAAAAATTAAAAGCTAACAAAAATAAAGTTTATAAAAATTAAAAGTTAACAAAAAAATTAAAAGTTAATAAAAATAGCGTTTTAAAATAAAAGTTTAAAAAAATAAAAGTTAAATATAAATTTAAAAAATTAAATATAAAAATTTAAAAAAAAATAAAAGTTAAAACTAAGCTGCGCTACCAGGCGCACTGACCGTCGCATACCGACCGTCGCACCCAAGTCCTGAGAGACTTTTATCGCACCAGTAGCTTTGTCTGCTCGCTACGGCGCTGCGACCGGCCTAGGGCCGTCACCTACGGACTCCCAAGCCCTCTACCCGAGTGGGCGACGACATAGGTCGTTGCGATACGCAGAGGATCCCATATCTTAGAGGAGACCTCCACACAGACACTCGATGAACCGCCGATAACACCCAGCGACTTCGTCGCCGAAACCCCAGAAGGAGAGTCGGTCCCTAGGTCGTAGGCTAGGCTTCACGACGGTTCTTGCTTTCCCACGGCGTCCGATCGTTGACATGTATGGAAGGACAAGCAACTAGTTCATCTTCCGTGGGTTGACACTACGTGTGTCATAGGTACCTCTGGCTGACCCAGGACCACGAGGAAACTCGGTCCTTTCTCATAGACGAGACTCGGCTAGGTCGTCCACATTGATCGGCTTTGCATTCGGCAAACCCCCGCAGCGGAATACGGGGAGATCCCCGATCGACTCCGATCTCCGGTTCATCCACATGTAACAACACAAAAACACAAAACACTCACAAAAAACGGAAAAATCAAAGACACCACTATCGGACTCTGGAAATCGTGGAAACTTCCTCCAAACGCGCCAAAGAGACGGCCCCGATCGAGATTAGTTTTGGGTGAAGCTTAGGAGTCATGCCACACATCCGCCCGCCAGACGTGGAAAGTTCTGGCTGCACATAGACGTGCCGGACTGGGTTTCGGCCCGAGGATTTGAGTTTTGGTTTTGATTGATGCCGCGTTAGTCGGCGAGCCACCGGCCCGGTTCCTCGTAGTCACGAGACAGGAGGTGGGTGGACACTCCTCATCAGACGGTCTTTTCCCCAGTAACCTGACGGCTTACCTTTGGACAGTGACCTCCCTTAGATTTGGGCACTTCCAGTGCAACGTGACATTTGAGGTCGCACACAACTCCTCCAGCTGTAGAGGATGACGTGGGGTTGTCGTCCACGTGCTTTGGGTCACCTGACGACGACTATTTCACCTCTGCCGCTGGAACGTCGCAGATGGTTGCTACACGCCGTATCTCCCGACGCCCAACGCACTACAGAGTCACCACGCATCGTGCTCTTCAGAGCTCGACCCTGCCTCCATCAATTCCTCGGACAAATTTTGGAGAGATCCGGCTGGCATTAGCTTAGCCTTTGCCCAAAATCACCAACTGCATTGGGATCGGTCTACGGGACTTCCTTCCACCACCTACGGAGGAGGCTCCGAGCATTGACCGAGTCCTCGCGTCGCAGAGAACCTGCGCTTACGAGGGAGAGACCCACGGCCCACAATCCCCATTGGGTCAAAGACCCATGTGGGATGTCGCGCAGCGTCTCCGGCTTTCGGAAATCTCTTTCCCACTGGCGGACCACGATGAGGTCGCCAGTCCGGTCATCTCCTGTCCCCGTCGTGTCGACGAACAACTCCATGTGTCAGGCGCCCGATCTTCTTCCCTACCTAAACGGCCGATTCGGAGCAAACCCGACGGAGCGTCCACACAATGCTCGGCTTCCGGTCATCTTCTCCACTAAAGGAGCCGAGTCAGAACCACCGAGAGGGACCCACCAGAAATTAAAAGTTAAAAATAAAGTTTATAAAAATATTAAAAGTTTAAAAAATATTAAGTTATGTTTAAATATGTTTTTAAAAATCTTCAAGTTAATAAAAATTGACTTTTCTGTTTTATGAAAATGTAAGTTTGAATGTTTTAACTATCGAGCGACTATGATCTGACTGTTTATCCCTGTGACCATTTGTTTTCTCTATTTTCAACCAACGAACCAACTAGTTGTCTAACCAACCAGTTTTTTATCCTATCAACCATATACTCTCTATTTGCACATGCGCAGAAAAAACACTGACTTATACACTAACTTGATTTCTACTTTAAAACCTTTGCTAACTTTAAGTTTAGTTATATTATACAACTGGATTATCTTCCATCCTTAGAAATTTTATGAATTTTAACTAATCATAACTGTTTTAAAACATTAACAAAGAAATGGTTATTTCTATGTGTATGAATCCTTTGCTAATTTTAAGTTTAGTTATTTTATACAAGTCGATTACCTTTCTCAACTTTTAAATTCTATATAAATTTTTTAACTATACATTAATACATAGTTATCTTAAAACATTAAAAAAAATGTAATTTTATATACTTACAAAAGCAGCGCAATTTAAAATGTATTGTATTGAGCAGATTAGTAATAAAATTCATTTTTCTTTGAAACTTTTTTATATGTTTTTCCTACCTATTGTACACTTATCACAAAACACCCTACATAAACAGAACAGAATTAAACACTTACCGATAAACACGTCCACTCCGGGTTCTTGCTTTCACTCAACTAACCTTTCTACCTTATCTTTGCTAGGGGCGCTGCAATCGCCACCGCAGGCGCTACCAGTCTTCCGGTTTGTGACGTAGTTTCCGGTTTGCGATAAGAACAAGGTTTAAATACAACCTACATGCACTCAGCTGATGTTGTTCACCTCTACCTTGTTATCAGCAGTTCGCCTTCTCTTGGTCACTTATCGCTTGCTTGTCCAGACTTGTTTCTGTGCTGCACGCCTGTTTTGCTGACTCATCTCTTACTCGTCCAGACTCGTCTCTTGCTTTAACTATTTGGACTTGCCTGGTGTCAACAACCTCATGTCTTTTGTCATAGCTTGAATGTACTTTATGCCAATCACTTTAATACAAAAGTCTTGTCACAACTTACTTAAACTTTGATAAAAATATTAATTATTTATAAATTTTATCAAATTCTTATTTTTCTGACACATTTACTAAGTCATTTTCGTTTAAAAATATGGTAAAGCCCGATTTTAAATCGAAGTCTAAGATAAATGAATCATTAAAAAATTCCCCAAAATTGTATCATTTTAACACTAATAATATTGTGTTAATATTGTAAACACCCTGTACATACAAGATTTTTAAAAATAATATTACTTATAGCTAACTCGTTCGGACCCATGATAAAAACCTTCAATATAGCTAAAATCAATGTTAAACGAAAATGCAATCATAGGTTTTACCGTCTAATCACGTGTCTTTACATATTATTTTGAAATGTAAAGTGTGAATACGTTACCTGAAGGTATCCCTCCATCTTTAGTAGTATAGTCAAAATATATTTTACATATAATTATATACTTTCTTCTCTCTCTTTTTTTTTCTTTTTAAACTTTATTTATCATAAACACGACTACCCTTTCGCATTTTTGAAATCAATTATTATAATTTTTTCTTTTTTCAAGGTATGAGCTTCTTTGAATTTGATACCTTAATGACAAAAAATTTATTTAAAAAGTTTAATAAAGGTGCTATTACACGTACTCTCATATCATAGTCAATATCAGATATTTCATCCGAAACTCGTTTTTCAAGAGGAAAAAGCTCGAAATCGCCCCGTTTGATAGATTGCCTCTCGTAATTTTTTTAAGATCTAACTGACAGTAGTTTCTATCCTCTACGATAGCTGTCAGCTCGAAATCCACCAATCAGAGCTCTCTAAAATTTCAAGATGGCTACCGTCAGTAAGTCAACATGTTTGTTCAGCGTGGTCGCAAATATTGAAACCAAAAATACAGAAGAATTAAGGAAAAAGCAATATCTTTAGTAACACAGGGACCAATTATACACGAAAAGAACTTAAAAAATGTGCAGTTATTTTGAAATTAAAGAATTACATATGCGTCGATTGTCTCTTCGGAGTTCGTAATTTACCACTCCCGATAAGAACTTTATTTACTAATTTAAAGTCATTTATTGCGATTATTTTATTTCAATACCTTATATTATTTGCTATATGTTATAATTGTACTGTCGTAGTCACTTATTTACTTCTCAAACTGTACTAGTTTAATTACTTTCTGCAGTGTATTTGGCGTTATTTCGTACTTGTTGCCAAATTATGTCGCCAAAGATAAAAATGCAAGGAAACACGCATCAAGGTATTTTATTGCAAAAGCATGCAGCGTTCAGAATCTAAATTTTGTAGTGGAGGGGGGGGGGGACAGAAAATGTTCTTAAACTTTTAGAAAAATAAAATTTAACAAATGAAAATTTAATCTAGCAGCTATTTATAGTTAATTATATTTTACCTTCTAATAATTTTCTTTTGAAACAATCTTGATAATCTTTTTTTAAAGATATACAATTATTATACAGACATACATATTTATTCGTAAATCGGTGGAATAGTAAAAATATATTCACCGTTATCCATTTATCCAAGGCTGTCTGTTAGATGGTTGGCGACTTTCTCTCTAACACGGTTTATTAATGAGAAATTGCGTTTTAGAATCAGCCGGAGTGGCTGAGTGGTTAGAGCGATATCCCGGAACGCTGTGTACCCAGGTTCGATTCCTGGCTCTGGGTAATTTTTCACTTCATGTTAGGATTATTGTATTTAATGTATGTGGGTGAGAATGTCCTTTGCAGTCTATTTTTCCTTTTTAATTATTAAATTTCAACCACCCCAAAATTTTGTCTACCCCCTCCTAGCGGTGTATAAATTTTAAACCTTTATATGTTTTTCAATTTGTTGAGCAAATTGTGCCCTTTTTTTACTTATTAATAATAAATAACGCATATACCCCCCCCCCCCTCCTCCAGTTAAAATATTTTGTTCCACTTCAAAAAAAAAAAAAAAAAAATATATATATATATATATATATATATATATTTTTTTTTTTTTTTTTTTTTTTTTTTCGAAAACAAAAATCAATTGTAACGTAAAACTTTCCTAACAGAAATAGATTTCTAGAATTTTCAAATATGCGAACTCAAAATTAAAGCTCATTCCGCAAAATAGTTTTTAAGTTATGCTTAAAAAAACACTTGTCTTGTAATCTGTTTTGCGACGATCGAACATTTATTTAACATTAGAAGGTGCAAACATAAAACCTGCGTAATTATTAAATTACTTTAACGAGTGACTTTCAATTTGATACACGAAGGTAAAATTTACCGATAAATATGATGTCGAAATTAGGGTTTAGTACTAAAAGTTTTAGAATATGTTGCAATTGCTATGCGTAACTTCCTCCTTCCCCCCAGCAAAATTTATGTACAGCATTATTATTAGATGTTATTACTAATCTATTGTTACTTGTGACATTTTTATACAGTGATTTGCGGCAGAGTTAGTAGAGGATATAACTCTCCCCCCCCCCCCCCCTTCTAAGACTGTACACAATATGTATAAAAATAAGGATTGTGTTTTTGTGTGAAACGAAAAATATCAAAAACTCATTTAAACTTTCGAAAAATGATTAAAATCATCAAAACCAAGGAAGAAAACACTTCAAAAGATTGGGAACTATATCTAAATTCTATTACGTATTTCAATTGTACATTACATTCAATATGTAACATGAATTACATTTAAAATATGTAAAATATATTAACTAAAATGTCATAATAGTGATTTTGGCAAAATAACTAAAACTTAATTTAAAATCTTTCTTTGCGTTACAGATTTCGGGTTAGCGATAAAGTGCGGTTCCAATACATGTGACAAAAAACTTAGTTTTAATGTTCTATTTTTTTTCTAAATCACTTAATACTAATAGTTGAGAATTCTTAATATTTACAGGTAATGAAAAACGTAAAGTGAAGATATGGACTCTACACTAAGAAAAAAATCTGCCCTTCTCAACTAGAATCTAAATTGTGGCTCTAGAAAAAATAGTTCCCTGTCATCCCTATAAATTCTAGTTCCTTTTACCAGAGAGTTCTAGAGTCTCCTATTAAAATTCAAGAGTGTTTTCCTATATTCTCGTGGTCAGACTTATTTAAAAATGTCTGCAAATAGATGCGAACACAAGACGCTAGTTTTAGTAACTATAATGCTAGTTTATAAATCCAGTCCAGAAATAAAGTGATAATTTCTGGCAGTTTGCACGATTCATTATCGTTTCGTCACCTAGAAAACAAGAGACTAGAAATTCTCGATCATTTCTTCTATTCAGTTTAGTTGCTTACCCTATTCGCATAGCTGGAACTTCTATATTTCTAGTTTAGAGATTTAGAAACAGCCTAACTATTCATTCTAGTTGAAGGAGGTATATATTTTTTCGCAGTGCATAATTTAGAATTTTTATGTTATATCAGCGAGAGTATTGTTTTTATAATCTTGGAATTTGAAGTAAAATGATCACAATAATATATATATAGAACAGACACGAAAAGAAACTGCAATGTATAAAATGTAAGTACGCGATAATGCTTCCGTTTATCAATCGATCTCTACACTAAATATTAAAACACCTGCTGCAATTACTCGCCAAATGTTACGCAATCTCCTTACATTAGCAGATAATAACTTTCAGTAGGGAAAGTAACCCTAGTTGCAGCGTGAAAGTGCAGTTCCAAGAAATCGAGAGGCAATAGCGTATACTTCATATCGTATGGTATTCCGTGTGATAACAGATTAAGCATTTGTACAATTGTGTTAAATTTTTAATTTCGCTATGCCTATGTTAGTTTTCAAGAGACTCTGTACATATTAAAATATATAATTTAATTTTTTTACGTCTCTCAGAACTTAAATTTAGAAAAATGTTAACTTACGTCTAAAAAGGACATTAAAAAAAACTCCATTCTTTTACGGCCAAAACTTACCGATTGTTTTAAATTGTATGAAATTTCATTGTTTTCAGGCACTAAAAACGCGTCCTTCAGTTTTATAAATTCAAATTACAAGCAAAGGATAAGTATTTAGCCAGGCCCGTACAGAGGGGGGTAGAGCCGGTACAAATTACGAGGGCCCGGCTTCGTACTGGTTTTTAAATAAATACCAGAAAAAGCAGACTGGTATTATTACATATAAATTTTAATTAAAATAACTAATAAATAATAAAATTCAAAAGTCAGAAGTTGCTTGAACGTCTTTACGGACTAGCTAGGCGGGGGCGGGGGGTGCTCAGGAAGCATTTTACGTTTGAAACAAAATGCAGCTTTTATTAAAAATCAGCAGAACGCACATAGCAAAGATGCCGGCATTTATTTATTTATGTTTTATAGAACAAATATTTTCTAAATTGTAAAACACAATCACAAAAGTTGCAATAGCGTCAGGCAATCGGCGCCTGAACTGATGAATTGAATTAAAATTTAATTATATTTTCAATATTTTCAATTTCATTTTAAAATCCTTATATCAAAAGGTGTTACCAATGCATCATAAACTGTAATACTACTGTAAAATACTGTAAAAGAAAAATAATAAAATTGTTAAAAAATACTATAGATTTTCTTTTAAAAGTACTATCCAACATATTTATTTTCTAATATACAGTAAAGGTGTTTATAACGGTATTCTGCTGTAAACGGAGAAAAAAATCCATGCATTTATACCTTTTAAGGCGAAAATAACCTATTGAAAACGGAATTCCCTGTACGTTTTCGTCTAAGCAGGTTTTATTTTATCAGGTTTATGGTGGGGAGCCCGCATTGGAACTATTACCAGGGCCCGCGGTCTTTCTGTACGGCCCTGTATTTAGCAGAAACAACCATAGAACGCCCCACAGTTTTGTTTATTGTGATTAGATGACACACATTTCACTTCTTTTTATGAGTTCATTGTAATACAAATACAAAATGTCTGCGTTAATCTTACTGTGCAAGATAAACATGAACTTGATGCGTCTACCAACAAAACCAAAGCGGGCAAATGAAGGTTAATTTTCGGTTTTGAAATTGAATCACGTATCTTTGCAGCCACCGTAAGCGAAAAGTGAACTTTTTGTGATTTTAAAATTTTATAGACCTTGCAAATCTTCATTAACACATTTATTTCATACATATATATCTTAAAGTGCATTATGTAATGCATCTATATAGTTTTATGAAATAACTATCCAAAAATACACAAGAAAATAAACGTTAATCGTTTCTTGAATGCTTGTTTGAGCAAAAATAGAAAGGTAATATCATTGTAACGATTATTGCAGTATAATATGTGGAGTCAGATCATTGTATAAATAAAGCAGGATTTTGTTTTTGCTGGTAATTATTTATTCTAACTGTTCTGCTTATAGATTCTCGCAATTTGTAAGTTTTTTTTCTTTTTTTCATTCGTTACTACTTCTGTAAAAATAAACTGAATGTCAACTAACTATAAAGTATATAAAACAAGATCTTTTTTCCTCCATATAATAAGTAGAGAACACAACTATAGTTGGGTGAGCAATATATTATCCACTCTCTTTGAGTGATTAATAACAGAGAGTAGTTAACCCGAAAAGATAAGGGAAAAACAGATTCTGCAAGGCGATTTTTATTTCTTTGATATAAAAGTGCAAAAGTGGAAGAGAGGGTGAATGAGAAGACAGAGTAGTAAAAATGTCAATAAGATGATTGAAAAAGGGACGCGTGAGGGGGAACCATGGCTACCCACACACATAAGCATTCTACGAAAAAAATAGACAAATGACAAAAAAGTTTCTAAGACATTGACCCAAATTAAAATAATGAAGAATGAGTATATTGCGGGAAAAAATTTAAAAGCATGTTAAACTAATAAGGATCACGATAATAACAATAATCACTGATAGAAGAGAAATATAGCAAAAAGACAAAACTGTTTTGCGTAAATAAAAGGTTCTGAAATGCTATAGATATGATAATTAAACTTAAATAAATGATAAATTGGATGATAATTGAATTGGTAATAAATTGAAATGATAATTAAGCATTTAAAAACAGAACTAACATTTTCATTATTATCCTCATTATTTTAGTATTTTACATTTTTTTTTTCTGGCATTTTAGAAAAGTTTATATATATTCTGATATTACTGTTTACACAAAATACTTTTGTATTTTTGTTATATTCTTCTCCTATCAATAATTACTAATTTTTCCGATCTTTCAGGAATCATTATTATTATCATGATCCAGGGCCGTAGCTAGAGGGGTGCCAGGAGAGCTCAGCCCCCTAAAATTTTTTGAGCCCCCCCTAAAAAAGATTCCAAGATCATCAAATGAAACTCTGTTCCAAAACCGAACTTAGTTTTGGGGCTCTTTTACAGTTTTGCATAAGTACTAAATTGTAATATATGTATAAAAACTGCAAATAAGTGTTTTAAATTAGTTTAAATAAGTGTTTCAAAACCAATAATAATTTTAAAATGCAAAATACATCCTTGATTTTGTTAATGTTTTTTATCATATAAAAATACACCTTTATTTTATTTTTTATTTTTTTTATTTTTCTGTCCTATTTGTTATTCTGTAGGGACAATAAATAAATAACCATTTTAAATAACCATTTAACTCATTAACGCCGGTTGGTAAGAAAACTTGCTACTTAAGCCGTACGAAACATTTAAATTAGGAAACCAGTATTTTATCACGGAATTTTTCCCCTTATCTAATCTGAGAATAAATAAGTCAAAATTGCAGGACGCAAAAACTGGTGTCAAAGTGTCAACTGGTGTTGAAGAATTAAAACAGTGTAAAAGATTCTCGTCGTGAATGGGTTAAAATACCTCCTCACAGAAATAATTCTACTTATTCCCCTTCGTCCATACCAGGTTAACAAGCTTTAAAATCTTTAATACACTTTATTATTGTTTTCAATTTCCTGTTTTTTTTTTTTTTTTTTTTTTTTTTTTTTGTAACAATAAATAAATAATCGTCTATATCCCTTACCACCACCCCACCACCCCTGAAATTTCCGTTTCCCCGATTGTCTCTTCCCCAGGCGAAAAGGTTTAAAATCTTTAAAATTATTTTTTTTATTCTTTATAAATCGATCTATTGCACTTCGTTTATCTATCTATATGTCTATTTATCTATATATATATATAATGCAAAAGTTGTCCTTGGGATAACTTCCGAAATACTGAACCCATTCAAATATAACTGGGATAGTTTATTGATCTGACATTATATTTCATAAATTCGTTAATCAAGTATGTAGCTCTTAAGGCTCGTTTACTGGGACACACAAAAGCAAAAAAAAAACAAACAGTGATGACAAAAGCAAAATTTGTCATCACTGTAACGTGCGAAATACTGAATCTAATTGGGGAAGTGTATTATTGATCTTGCAAGTATCTCGGATGAGTTAGCTAACCAAGCATGTAGTTCTTATAGTTCGTTTATAAGTGACACACACAAGCAAAACATGCAAAAGTTGTAATCACAATAACGTCCAAAATAATGAACCAAATCAATTCTAATTGGGACAATGTATTGATCTTGCAAGTATCTTGGATGAATTCGTTAATTAAATATGCTCTTATATTTTGTTCATCCAAATATTTGGTGGCATTCACTGAATGGTTTGGATTATATTACAGCCTACAAACAATTTTTAAACTATGATTTTTGATATAATTGCCGCATATACATTCAATTACATTTGGTAAGTCTTATTTAAAATTTCTTTTCAACTCATCTTTCTCGACAAAGTAGCGAACTTATAAAGGAGGGAGATAGCCTTGTTTTTAATTTGTATTAAATCTGATAAATCTCTCTGTATCTTTAAAAGAAGACAAGAAAATAATTATCTTCCGATTGAGCCGAAATGATTTCTTTTCACTTTCTGCCACCCCCCTTTTTTTTTTTACTTACTACCAATAACCAATTATCTAAATAGTTTCACCTTCTACTCTTTGTTAACTACTTTTTGCCTTAGTCGGTCTCTCAAAAAAATGATGATGACAGATTTATTATTATTATTATTAAATAAAAATAGACTCGTTTATCTAACTACAGTAATACCTCGGTTTTCGTTGACTTCGGTTTCGGTTTCCGCCGATTTTTTCCGCGAAAAATTTGTTTCGGTTTTCGTCTGTTGTCTCGGATTTCGTTTATTTCCAGTTTTTTTTTTTTTTTTTTTTTTTTTTACTGATAGCGAGTGTTCCATCATGGGATCAATGAAAGTTTCTTGTAAGCAACTTGTTTCATGATAATGTGTTGCCCTATTTTTAGCAAATCTTAGTGAGGCGGCAGAAACAGACCACATTAGACAGCTTTTTTGAGCGACATAGGCAGGGGTGTAAAAACTGGGCGCCAATGGGCTGATTGTCACCCCTAAATTTTATTAGTATTTTTTGCCTACATTTTATTAGTATATAATTCACCTAAATTGTATTGGTATTCTTATTAGGCGAAGAATACTAAATTTTTAATGGTGACAATCGGCACATTGGCGCCCACTTTTTACACCCCTGGACACCTTCCTCTGATTCCTACTGCCAAAAGACCAAAAAGGGAAGTCGCCCCAGATATAGTGCCATGATACCATAGGTCAAGAACATTTCTTATGGTTTTTAGTATTAAACGTTATACTTATTCTCTATAAAATGTGTTTTTGGTACGAATTTTGGAGTGCTTAGAGCGAATTAATTCGATTTACATACATTCATATGGAAATAATTGCCTCGGTTTCGGATTTCGTCGATTGTTTTCGGACGGATTATCGACGAAAACCGAGGTATCACTGTACTTAAACCTTTATCTAAAAGTTCAATATTTTACTGAGATTACTGGGTAAGATTTGAGTACATGTAAGATTTATAGCAAAAAAAAAAAAAAAAAAAAAAAAGAACAGTCATTCACAGCACTCTGGCAAAATATCTTTCACGTGGTTAACAACACATAAAACTAATTTAAAAACGTAAAAAAAGAAAATAAATAAATAAAAAAGAAAACAAAGAAATGTCGCTTTATCATTTACTTCCTCCACTAATTAAGAAGGAAAGTTGCCGTGATATTACCCGAGAAAAAAAACTCTCAGCAGACACGACCCGGAAAGAATGAAACCCAATCTGCTCTGAATCTACAGAGAAAAAATGTAAGGACTAGGCGCGTCCCGAGAAGAATGAAGTTCAGGCCCGTCCCAATTCTTCAGAAAAAATTTAGCCAGGGTCTGCAGATAAAAATTAAGTCCGGCCCGAGTTTAATGAAAAAAAAACTTGCCCTACCCTAGATCGAGCTCGGGTCCGGGACAGGCCGGCGCCCGTGTAGTCCTTTAATATGTATTACCCATTAGGCCCACCCTGTCGGGGAGACCATGTGCTCCCTCCCCCTCCTCCGTTACATTATTTTTATTTTTACATGCAATGTTTTTTTTTGGAGAAGACTATATTATATGAACGATGAATCTTGAAATAAGACTGTTTTAAATCAGAATAAACTTTATAGCTTTGAGCAATGTATATTTTAATTCCTATTACACCAATGATTCTACACAAATATAGGATTTAAACTTTGTAAATTCTGAAAAAATATTCTTCCCATAAAATTATGCCAAATTTATAGTTTCGATTGCGAGGGGACTCTTATTCGTAGGAGATTTGATGACTTTCAACCACCTGTCTCTCTTTTCCGGCTTTTCGGTGCTGCCATCTATTATTATTTGTTAAAAGTAAATTGTCGAATTGCAATATTTATTTTATATACGTATGTGTATAGTTATAAAATGAAAGGGATAATTTTATATATGTATGTGTATTGTTATAAAATGAAGGGGATAAAATCATGAAATTGTATCTTCTTGATACCAGACAACCAGACTTCAACCAGACACAATGAAGACGCTTATACAAGCTCAAAATACCATACAATGCATAGTCCTAACTCAAGCAGTGAAGCGCTACAAGATGCTTTCTGATTGTGGAGATAACCTGTTTACTACACAATTTTTGCTTCCAGTGTACTCCCAACCTCAGCACAAAACATGAAATGCATGTCCACTTTTTCCTGATTATTGAAACCAGACATCCTTTTTGCAATGACGATGTGTGCGAACAATCAGTGCTTTGTGTGTTTTATGACAGCGCCATCTCGTGGTTCGCCGGTTACCATACGCCCGTGCATTGCATGACGAAAATAGCTTGTTTAGACGTGTCCTATCACCCCTTAAATTTTTGCAAATGAGTTGATTCACCCTCCACGTCTCTTAAGGAAATTTGGTCCAATTTAAAATACAGCCCCCCCCCCCCCCCCCTCTCACTCTCTTGAGCTATTTACTTTTTGATTTCTTTATTTCTTCTTCTAATTTTAATACATATTAGCATCCTAGTTAGTAACAACTATTCCGCATAAATAAAATCAGCAATCATTTGTAAGATATTACGTACAAAATACGGTTCTCTCCACAATCAGAAAGCACCCTGTATAGCGCTTCACTGCTTGAGTTACACCACTGCATTGTCTAGTGTTTTGAACTTGTCCAGGCGTGTTCTATCACCCCTGACTTGCAGTTTGTCCCATGAATTCAGGGACACCCTGTATATAATACATTAGGAATAAAAGGCAGGTAAGTAAATTTTTGTTACATACTTGTTATGCCGTATATTTATTGATAAAATTCTTTTATTATCCTTTTGTGAAATGGAAAATTAGATTTGTTTTGTCACAAGTGTGTAATAAAAATTTGCCGCCCTGCCTTTTATTTTTTAATATACATCTTTGAAAAAGTAAAAATATATGGAAGTTATAGATGGTATAGAGGACTTTCCATTTTTTCTCACTAATTGATAAAAAAAATTAATCTCTACTTTTTAGTGCGTTTTAGGCAAGTTATATATATATATATATATATATATATATCAACAATAATACATTAATAATGTGCTATATTTAATCTGTGTGATCAATTGCAGCTATAGCGCTTATCGCATGGATTTTATTTTTATTTTTATTTTAGTTTATTTTTAATCTTTATTGAGCATATATTTGGTATTTCGATCATTAAGCAGCTAAAGCGCTATTTCGAGTTGCATTTGTTATTGTGTTTGGTTTAGAGCCGGTTTTTTCGTATCCATATTTGTTATCTTACCTTATATTTTGCAACGAGTATACTCGCTCGAAAAAATTTATATTAAAAAAATTTTCGTCAATTTGCTATATTTATGGGATTAAAAAAGTGTAACGATAAAAGATGAAAAACTTGCCCGAATGGGGACTTGTCTGAAAACACTTATGCTAAGAGTACATTTAATTTGAATTATAATTTCTGTAAAATTACTCATGTCATATATTTATTAACTTGCTTGGTTTGACATCAGAAATATGTGGGTGAAACTTCTGATGAACTGAATAATCATAGATCACTGTCTGACAGAAATATGGCTGGTTCATCTTTTGAAATAAAGCATTTCCATTTGCATGGGTTTAAAAATGTCAGAATACAAATTTTAGAACAGATTTTTGATCACGCATATCGGTTGCGTAGTGAAAGTTTTTATATTTTGCGCGCAAAATCATTGTACCCACACGGGTTAAACACTAGAACTTGCTATCTTACAGAAGGTTCAATATGTGTTTATAATATCTTTTCATCAGTTTACAAACCTTCATATAAATCCAGCTACAGTACTACATGATTTATGCAAACTTTTTAGTAAAAATTATAATATTAAGGAAATTAAAAGTATTCTATTCAGTTTAAAATTTAAAATTTTACGGAGATTACAGCAGAAGACTAAAGAGTTTGTTTGTGATAACACACAGTTCAAGGACTTATTAACGGATTTTTTATTGTATAAAATAGGTAAATATCAGCAGTGTAAAATGGATAAAATTTATTTCGTTTGCACATTTCAGCAAAAAAGTTTTGATAACTTATATCTAAACAAAATTGTTACCAGACACAATGAAATATTTCCAATTAAAAAGGTGTCTATCATTTCAACTTATAAATATGTAAATACCTTGGGTAATAAATTATTTAACTATCGAGAGGTTGCACAAAATTTAGACTCCTACTTGAATTTGCTTTGAGAGTGCAAGAATTTTCAGCAGTCATCCTTCTACGATAAAAATGCACAACATATAGTTACTGGCGACCTTGATTTCATATCTAACAATGAGTTGAAACAATTGATGAAGTATGGTACTAAATTTAGATTAAACAAGAAGATAAATTTAAAAAAGTCATTCAGCCTATTTAATTCTGAATTGCATATGTTTATACTCAATTTGAGTTACAAATTTAATAAACCTATCCCCCTTTTCAATGATTGGAAATTAAAAATTTTGGGTGATTTTAAATAATTTCAATTAAAATATATGAATGATTCTTCTACTTACACTTATCATAGTATAAATACAGATCTAGAGAGGGAAATCTTGAACTTGAAGGATACCTTTGTTTTTTGTTCAGTCGACAGCATCTAGCAATTTTGCAATTATTTGAAAAAGCTATTATGCTAATATGATATTTGCTTATTATGATATTGTCTTAACAATAATGTTACCTACAGTTTATATAATTCTACTATTCAAATTCTGATTAAGAAACACCTGGCCTTTTCAAAAAAGGTGCATATTCCTTTGCCTAAAGTAAAAAATTTGTCATTACCTTTTCTTTTCGTTACACCGAATTCCAATTAAATACAGATTTATTTGCAGTAATGTAAACAGTATAGGAAATGGATTTAATCGCAAGTTTGAAGAAATGCTGAAAAGGATTTTGAATATCCTAAAATTTAAGTATAAAGATAGTAATATGTATTGGATTATATTGAATAGTTATGAAATCAGAGATAAATTAATTTAAAATGATATACAGAGTATCCAAACATGATTTTGAGAATCTTTTCACAAATATTCCTATTGCAGGGTTAAATGATGTCCTTTTAAAAATTGTTGATTTAATTACTGCTGATATTGATTTAGATTTTAATTTATTTATGTTATTGTGTAAATTTTGCTTATATAACAACTATGTTTATACAGGTTCAAATATTTATTTACAGAAAAATGGGATAGGAATGGGTACATGTTAATACTGCAGCTCTACATACCTCTACTGCAGCTAATATATTTTTATTTTTTTATGAATTTCAATTTTGTACGGTTAATAATGACGTTAATTTTCTGGCTTTCAGATATATTGACGATTTAATAATTTTGAACTGTGATCGCGATTTTTTGGGGATATCATGTGACATTTATCCTAATATCTTAATTTTGAAAAAAACAAAACAAATGAAAACAATAATGAGGCTGATTATCTTGATTTGAAAATACACATTTCTAATGGAATAAACATTGCAATCTACAATAAACGGGATGGCTTCAGTTTTGAAGTTAACCAATTAGTTAACTGGTGTTCGAATGTACATAAACGTATTTACATTAATATTATCATAAGTCAGATTTTTCGTTACTATAAACTCTGTACGAATAAAAATTTATTTCTTAAAGAACTTTTTAATTTAACCAGTATCTTGTATTATAAAAATAACATTCCTTTGAGTTTCATTAATAGATATACTAGTTTTACAGACAGTCTTCATTTTTGAGTAGTTGCTACGTAATTGACAGTTAATAATTTGTATAACTTAAAGCCTTTCGAGGACGGTTTTACAAGGATGTTTGCAGTTTTGTGGCAACAGACATGGAACGTACATGGACAGATTTTGGATCACTGGATTTGGTTATTGTTTATTGTTTTTGTGGCTGTGTGGCTCAGGAGGGGGTAAGATAATTCTATTGTTGGTTCAGTGTATGTTAAGCATACGTTTTGTATTCAGTCGTGCTGTTGTTTGTGGCGTTGGGTCCGGTGGGGGAATGTTCGTGACATGCTTTCATTTGTCTTCATGCATTTGATTTATGCTTCACGACATTCTGGCCGAAACCCACTGCCACTACTGTATAATAGTTTATTGTGCTTGTAATTAGTCGGAAACATCGCTGTGCTTTTTAATATGCCCACTGCTGATGAGGCCACAGCTTTTTGGTTGTTTTTCTTGTTCAGATTATATCTGTTTATTTTTTATGTTTGTTATTTATTCCTACTTTAATTATGGTGCGGAATTCTGGGTCTTTACATTTAATACATAATGTGCTATATTTAATCTGTGTGATCAATTGCAGCTATAGCGCTTATCGCATGGATTTTATTTTTATTTTAGTTTATTTTTAATTTTTATTGAGCATATATATATATATATATATATATACGAGGGTGAATCAATAAGTAATGCCTCCATTGCTCTAAATTTTATTTCTTTCACAGCTACAGGAGTTACTATTTGTTAATCATACTTTACTATCTATGCTTGATATTATAGAGGTCACCTTATTCTACTTATACAGTATTTTCCTTTTCAGATTGGCAGATTAAAACCATGTATCTGAAGCTAAAAGAAAGAGTAGTCATCGAATTTTTGGCAAAAAAAGGTTGTGCACCTAAGGAAATTCATAGATGCTTGAAGAATGTTTATGGAGACGCTGTAATCGACATTAGCAATGTGCGGCGTTGGGTGAAGCAGTTTGGAAACTGAGAAACAAATTACAGATAAAACGAGAAGCGGCCGGTCGACAATATAAGTCACAGATGCAAATCGAGAACGTGCTGATGAACTGATTCGAGGAGACAAACGCGTTACAGTTCAGGATGTTGCTGATGCCTTGAACGTCTCGTATGGGTCGGCCCAAGGAATGATTGCTGACTTAGGATATCACAAAGTTTGTGTTAAGTGGGTTCCCAAGCAATTGACTGTTGATAATCGGAGGAGGAGAGTGGCAGTTTGTCAAGAGCTCCTGGAACATTTGAAACACCCTACAGCCCTGATTTGGCCCCTTCTGACTTTTACCTGTTTGGACCAATGAAAGACAGCCTACGTGGTTTCAGATTCAATGACCTGGATGGCATTAAAACAGCTTTAAAATCATGGGTCAAGAAGCAAAACCCTAAATTTTTCCAAAATGATTTTGATGCCTGTGTTAATCGATGGCGCAAATGTGTGCAAATGCATAGTGACTATGCTGAACAGTAGTTTTGTGTAGAGGACAGTTTAGGCTATGATCTATAATAACTTTTGCTGTTATATGTTCATTAATTAAAGTTTTTAAGACACAGGAGGCATTACTTATTGATCCACCCTCGTATATTTCGTCAGAGATTTAAATCAGACTGGAAATTTTCTAACTGAAATGTTTTATCAATCTTTTGTAAAAGGGAAAATTTTAGATTATTTTTATATGTATGAATCTGATGCATAAAAAAATGTTCTCATTTTTTTTTACGCTCAGGTTTTGATACTTTAAATCATTTAGTTAAATATATGTACCTTTTTTTCATTTTAAAATTTTAACTTAGATGTGGCAGTAATTTAAATCCCTTTTAAACTTTAGTTATACAATTTCACACCAGGGGCGCCACCAGCGTAAAAAAAACTGTCTCGTGGAAATTTGTGTAAAAATATGAATTCGACAAACAGAATATTATTCTGAAAACTTGAGCTAAATTAATTCGTGCGAAAAGTGAGCTTAAATTGCATAGTTGTGCAATTTCGCACTACTAGCATTAAAACACACGCACACACACAAAAAAAAAAAAAAAAAAAAAAACCCTATTCATGTTCATGTGGAAATTTTTATCGAAACATGACTGTGGCGGAGACTTATTCTGAAGATTTGAGTAAATGCGTTCGTAGAAAGTGCGTTAAAATTGCGTAGTTATGCAATTTTCTACAAGGCGTCCCATGGACACTAAAAAACTTATCACGTGAATGTTATTACCAAAGCATAAATTTGACCATAGTGAAAGCTTATTCTAAAGATCAAAGTGAAATTCACTAGTGGGAAATGAGTTTAAATGGCATAGGATGCAATTTCCCACCAGCGGAGCTACTAGCATAAATATATATATATATATATACAGTGGAACTCCAGATATACGTTACCTGAGTTGTACGTTTCCCTCACTTATACGTTTCAACTTAGCGGTCCCGACCATTTGTCATTAAAAATTAGCTGAGTTATACGTTTTGAACTACACATTTCCCTCAGTTATACGTTACGTTTTTGCACCCCTGGACGAATTTATTTTTCATTTATCCATTTTGAAATCGGAAACACTGACGACGCGGTCGAGGAGTCTGATTTGAAAGATCCCACTCAAACTTCAGAGCTGATGTGAAAGCTTTTGACGTAGTAAAGCGGTTCGTCAGTAGTAAAAGCAATAGCCATAAGGCGGCTGCATTATTAACAGAAATGCAAAATTTGCTGTTCAGTGTAGGCTCTGCCGAAAAGAAACAACCGAAGATTAGTGATTATTTCAACAAGATTCAGTAAACTACTGAAATGTATTTTGATAAATGATTTATATGCCAAGGCGATTCCAACGATTTCTTTTAAGTACTATATGTGTATTAAAAATAGTTTTAATAAAGCTTTTATGATAAAATAACTTAATGTGTACTTCTCTTATGTACTTTTTTCTTCTCATTTCCATTTCCAAAAATTTATGTCATGGGTGTAGTACTACTTAAGAAACTTCTGTTTTCAATGTAAAAGGTAGAAAACTCCTCAGCGGATCAAAGTTTTCACGATATATTTTAAAAATTGTTCCGGTAAACCATTAATTGAGTTGTACGTTTTACTAAGTTATACGTTTCGTTTGTCCGGTTCCGGGCGAAACGTATAACTGGAGTTCCACTGTATATATGTGTGTGAAAAATTTTATCAAAACATAAAATTGACCATGGCAGAAGCTTATTCTAAAGATTTGAGCGATATGCGTTCGTGGGGAGTGAGCTTAAATTGCGTTGTTATACAATTTTCCACCAGAGGTACTACTGACACGAAAAAATATCACTTAAATATTTTTATGAAAACATACAACTGACTATGGCGGTAGCTTATTATGAAAATCTGAGAAATTCGTTTGTAGGAAGTGAGTTTAATTTGCGTAGTTATGCGATTTCTTACCAAGGGCGCTACTAGCATCTATCATGAGAATTTTTTATAAATACAAAAATTTGACAATGGCAGAAGGTTATTCTGAAAAATTCAGCGACATTCGTTTTTGACAAGTTTTGAATTTAAATTGCGTATTTATGCAATTTCCCACCTGCGGTGCTACTAAGATAAAAGCACTTTACACGTGAAAACTTATCAAAACATAAATTTGATCATGGCAGATGTTTATTCTGAAGATCGAAGCGAAATATGTTCGTAGGGAGGGAGTTTAATTTCCGTAGTTATGTAATTTTCCACTAGGGGCGCTACTAGCATAAAAAACCCCATCACGCGCAATTATTTATCAAAATGTAAAATTGCCCATGACAAAAGCTTATTCTGAAGATTAGAGCGAATTTCCTTCGTGAGAAGTGAGTTTAAATCGCATAGATATGCAATTTTCTGCATGGGATGCTACTAGCATAAAAGCAACTATGACATGAAAACTTTTATCAAAACATAAATTTGATCATTGCTCATGACAGAAACTTCTTCTGAAACAAGACCCCCTTTTCATAAAAATATGAAGATTGGAGCAAAATTCATTCGTGGGAAGTGAGTTTAAATCGCGCTTGAAAAGTTAGATGAAGATATAATTTATATAGAGAAAGATAGATGAAGCATCAGAAGTTGAATAAAAGTCGGAGAAAAAAGAAAGGCAAAACAAAATCTTGGCTTGAAATCTTCTACCTCACACTAAAACGATTTCACAATTAATTATTAAGCATAAATTGTTGCTTTCAAATTGAAACTGAAAAAAGAGTAACCTTTAACTTTATAAAATTATTTCTGTATTTCATAAAAATTAGATTTCTATTGATATTTTTAAAAAACGGCAAATTGAGTGAAATGAGAAAATTAAGGAACATAAAGTTTATCGTTTATTCTATGTCATTCTACAATATTAATTTAAATAGCGAAATTACACACTAACAATTAGGGATAGAAAATATAGTCTATTTCTTTCAATTTAACATTGACTTACAGTAATCGGTGAATATTTTTTTTTTTTTTAAAGCACTTCAAAACAGTATCTTTTGCTTAAATACAACATTGGAGCAATATATATATATATATCTTAATTAATAATTTCAAACATACAATTTGGCGAATTTCTTTCAACCTTATAGAAAATGAGAAACAGAAAAATGTTTATCGCCAAAAACATACGGCATAATATTCCGTAATCAGGTCCATATCCACAGTCAAGGTTAGCGTCAAAAATGAGCGATTCTGGCAACAATGTGATTGAAAGTCTATGAGAGTTACAACAATTGCACCAATGCAGTTAATTAAACGGCGAACCACGTTCGCTAAAATACATCAGTGGACAAGATTATGAAATTTTTCCTAAACATGGGATAGCGGCGTCCCCTGTTGAGTCATCTAAGTCAAAATAAAATCAGCATAGTTTTTCATAATAAGGGAATCACAAATTGAATTCGAAGCAAATCAGTTTCATAGACATCAAGATATAACAGCTATCACGGAAATCGTGAAAAACAAATGCATAGAAGCGTTACCTATAGAGCAATATATACAATCTAATTAGCACAAATTCATGTCAAGGTCTAACTGAATATGACGATTGATAAGTTCCATCCATTAATTCTTGAGTTAGAGCGGCACAATTTTTTTTTTTAACACACACAGACATTTTCCAAAGATAGTCAAGTCCGATATTCAGGACAGCCCAAAGCGTGTAAAATCGTCAAAAGACGGAAGTCGAAAATTTTCACAAATTCAATATTACCTTATGCATATAAAAGAAAGTAAAACCACTTAAAGCCATTTCTTACATTTTATTAATTTAAGGTGCCACAAAGTAAAAAATCATTTAATTTATCCTCTCCCTCTCAAAAGAAATATTTATTTTCTCTTCTATTTTAGATTTTTTTTTGTTTCGTGCATGGCTTGTTAGCTGCATGCAGCAACCAGCAGTAGTCTTATATTACATTTACTGGTTGAGTCATATAAGGGTTTCATAATAAGGATCTAGATTCATAGACGTCAAGATATAACAGCTATCACGGAAATCGTGAAAATCAAATGCATAGAAGCGATAGACACCAAAATCTAATCAGCACAAATTTATGTCAAGGTCTAACTGAATATGACGATTGATGAAATTTTGTTCATTAATTCTGCAGTTAGAGCGGCAATTTTAATTTTTTTAATAAACACAGATTCCAAAGATAGTCAAGTCACATATTCAGTCTTTAGTTGGTGTCGTTATAACAAAATTTACTTATCAAGCAGGCAAAAATTTTCTACGTGTGATGTGAGAGAATTGTTTAGATATTTTTCCGAAATCAGAATACAAAATACATAAATAACACTCTTTACTTTGAAGAAATTTTTTTTATCACAGATCTGTGTAATCATTCACGGAACAATTTGCTCTGCGAATTCCAAAGACTTTTCTGCAGACTTTTTTACATTTTTCAGAAAAATTATATATCTATATATATATGCAATATATATATATATATATGAATGTAATATACGAATATAATGAATATATATATATATATATATATATATATATATATATATGCAAACTTTATCTTAAAAAGGCTCTAACGATTTTGACGAAATTTCGTATTCTAGCATTTTGGGGCACCAGAAAACCATTGGGCTAGGTCACATGTTCAAGAAAATTCGATTAGTGGGTCATTTTGGGTCACCATGGGTCAGGGTCAAGCTAATTGTATCTAAAAAATGGTTCAAACAATTTTGACTAAATTTCGTATCCTAACATTTCCGGGCACAAGAAGACTATTTGGCTGGGTCACATGTTCAAGAACTTTCAATTAGTGGGTCATTTTTCGGTCAACATGGTTTGGGGAACTAAATTTTGTATCCTACGGTTTTTGGGCACGAGAAGCTAATTATCTAAAAAACGGCTCAGACTATTTTGACTAAATTTGATATCTTACTGGTTTCGGGCACGAGAAGACAATTGGGCTTGGTCACATGTTCGAGAAAATTTTATTAGTGGGTCATTTTGGTCATGGTCATGATATTTTAACTCAAAGCTAATTTTGACGGAGCATTATGAGCGCAGCTTTGCAACACTTTTATTTTTACATATATTGTACATTTTGATGTATTTTATAATATATGTAAAGAAGAAAGTGTCGTACGATTGCGCTCATATAAATAATTGAGGTGAAATTAGGAGCATATTTTTCATCAAAAACTATGAACAATACCAACTTTGAGCTTGTGTAAGTCATATAAATCTGAACAAAATGCAAAAACTACCGTTGAAATCATACAGGATAAACCTTCTAATGTTAAAAAGTGAAATAATTAAGTCAGTATAACAAAATTGAATTGTAATCTTATTTCATGGGCCAAAAACACGGCTTATGAACCCTGATCCTTTCTTTGGGACCCCCCAACATCTGGGAGTCCTAGACATGTGCATACTCCACTTAGGCTATAATTAGGCCCTGTTAAAACTTTATATTTAGCTTTTGACAATATTCAACTCAAATTAAACATACAAAACAGAAAAGAATTTAAGGTTTTTTATTCAAAGTTAAAAAAGTGATATAAAATACAGAAAATTTCACAGCATCTTAATGTTAGGTTATGTTAATGTTATTTATCATGTTAGTCAATGGAGATGGGTTAAGTGCAATAACATTTTTATCATAAAACACAATTTACACAAAACACTAAGTGTAACAATTAGTCAAAAACTGTAAAACCTATTTTGAAGTAGAAAAAGTACAACAAATCAGAATAATTAATGTATGCAAGGAAAAAAAAAACAGAAAAGAAAAAAAAAACCCTATAATATAAAGGGACAAAATGTTTTAAAACAATATCTTTTCAGAAGAGAAATTAAGCAGCACTGATTATACTTGATATGATATAAAAATGTGCCTTATAAATAAACAGTTTGTAAAAAAAAAAAAAAAAAAAAAAAAAAAAAGGGATTTTAAGAATCGAATGAAAAAACACAAAATTATTTTGTAAACTACAGAATGAGTTCAATTACCTCATTTTCCTTTACAATGCTTTACATGGTTAATTGAATTAAGAACTTAAAAATTCTGTTCACTATCCCATTATAGATTGCATAATTTTTCACTATAAAACCATAATGATAATTCTTACTATGTCATTTATAACACAATATTAAAGACAACTAATTATTCAAATTAAAAATGCTATAAATGGTAACATAATTGAAATTGTTTTGTGTTCCTATAAAGAAGCATGCAAAAGAGGATGGCCATCTTAAAAAAAAAAAAAAAAAAAAAAAAAAAAAAACACTTAAAAAATAATATTGCTTAACATAAGCAACTTTTAGACACAATAAATTATCAGGTGGTAGTAAATTAGCTGCAGGATATAGAAACAATACATATACTTATTTAACTGTAAATAACATTATTCATAAATAACAATATTGAATAATAGTCAATTACATTACATATTGGTTATCATACAAATCATCAAAATTAGATAATAAAAATAACTTTGAAAAATATCATAAATAAGACTATGAAATGCCCTAACTGTTCAAATCTATTTCACAAGTCTGTAAAATAATTTTCCATATTGTCACACAGAAGATTCATTAAGGAAGATTTAACTTGTTAGATTAATAATAAGAGTCTACAAATCTAAAATAGCTTCAGTTGTGAACTAGATCTTTCTGGTCAATAATTAGAATCCCTGTGTTCCAAAAAGTATCAAATATGAAAACAATTTAAAATGATAATCATCAAATGGTAAAATAACTTTGCCACTTAAAACAATGAAATAAATCCACATACTAGTGTTTTGGCAGAATATAAAGTATCTTTGAATCATCTACCATGTTTACAACAATTTTACAAACGTTTTAAAATTCAATCTATTAAGTTTAATACCTTGAGAAAATTTTCCACTCTGAATTGAAGTAATTTGTATTTCTTTAGTGTACATATATATATATTTGATAAGTGGAAACAGTTCTCTGTGATAAATCATGAAGAATAAGATGCACAAACACATCTTAAAAATCAGTTATTGTAAAAGGATGCACAAAGAGTTCTTTAAATAATATGAATGAGTAATAACTAAACACACACATAAAATTTTATAAACATAAACTTGTTTACAGAGGGCAAAAACTGTTTTAGTGCATTAGTCTTCTGTTTCGATATTTAAATGTTATCACTATATTGATGTTATATGATATTGTAGGTCTTCAGTTATGTGCATTGCACATTGATTTTTTTTCTCCCTTTGCTAGGTAATAGCATTAATCAAGACTTTAAAAACAAAGATTGTCTCATGACATACACATAAATGTTTTGAGGACAGATGAAAAGCTGTTTGCAGTTGGACTATCATTTAACAAGCAAAATTATAAGAAATCAGCCCCTTTCGAATGGTTTGCACTGCACATCCTACTTTTGTGATGGTTTGAAAAAGGTCATTAGATGCAAAAATTCTACTTGATTTTGCAAAAATTGGTGTTAAAATAAATGAAAAATATTGTGAAAAACATATCTTTGTAAAGCCATAGACCCAAAAAATATTTTAATAAAAATAAAGTAAAATAAAATAAAAAGAATAAATTCAGCAGGAGTGTGCACTAGCCTATCAGACTAAAAGCCAGACGCACCTAAACATTTTATGCACTCTGGTAGAAGGTAAACACAGGCAAAAGAAATAATGTCCATTCAAATGTCTAATCCATTTCACTGAAAATGTTTTTGATTAGGAGTGTCAGCATAGCTAGAAATGTATAATCTCTAGGTCTGTTTTGTTTTCATTATTACATTTATTCTCATAATTCTACTTATTCTTAACCCTTTGTTAGGTTTCTTAAGGCATGGGCATAAATCAGCAGTTTGATTTTTTTCTTCTAGATAACTATCTAGATTGTTACGCATATTAAAACATAATCATAAAAAATGACGAAAAAATGCACACTTTAAGTTGACCTGAATCGTTTCACTTCAGGTTTTCCAGTCATTTTTTAAAAATAAATATAAAGGACTCGGGAGCAAAATATGATAACTGGTGTTTTTTTTTTTTTTTTTTTTTCTGATGTTCATGTAAAATAACTGAATCCTGACATCTTTTTTAAAGTACTAGGCTTATTTATTACTCCATATATGCGCAAATCATGCAAAACCTTTTTGTTATTCAAGTTCAATAAATCCAATAAAAAATAATCTATCAAAGAAAAAATGTTGCTCTTAAGTTAACTGAAAGTTCAATCTAAACAAATCAGCTGTTTTAGAAGAAGCAATCACTGTAGTTACAGTTATAGTTTTCTCTATGAACATCTCAAATCTTGCTCACTTTTCAATATAGTTTATTCTGAATTCGTGCAGCAATTTTTTAATTTTTTGCAATTTTTTTAGTGTGATTTTTAGAGGTTTTTTTTTTTTATTTGGTAATTTTTATTATTATTAGCAAAAGGTATACAGTTTTATTCCCTTATCCCCAACTTTAGGTTTGTTTTATTAGATTTTCATTTAAAAAATAATCATACAAATTTGAGGTTTGTTTCTAAAAACAAAAGTGTGCATAGCACATGCCAAAGGTAGCAGGGGCCCCTAACTCTAGGTTCGTTTGGATAGATTTTCATTTAAAAATATAAAATTATACAAATTTGGGAGTCACGCTGCCAAATGCAGCAGGGTCCCCATCATCATGTTCATTTGGACTTTCTTTTAAAAATATAAAATCAATCAATACTGATTTTAGGTATATTTAAAGTTATCATCATGGGCCCAGGCAAGGCCAGACTGATCATGTAGTATATAAATAAGACTTGTCATTTTATCAGAATTCTACTTTAAATTCTACTCTTATTTTGATTCATAAGTAAGCTAAAGTACTTTTTTGTTAGCTTCTTTCACCATATTTACAAAGTTATCTTAAACAGCAGATTGTTACATTTTTTACCAAGCAATTCTGAAGTTATTCAAGCATTTTCAGTAATCAATGAAAAAATCCCTGCAGGTAAGGAATTTTCAGTAATCAGAAACAAGGGAAGATTAATGCAAGATTTGTCACAACCAATTATATCTTATATGTTTGAACTATAATATCTGCTATTAAGTTTTTATTGTTATCTTTGTTCTAGAGAAAAGAAAAAAAAACTTTCATTGAACTCTAACTTCAGAAATACTTTATTATTACACCTTTAAATAAATTTTAAAAAAAGTGTTGTTGTATTAGAAAAGAACATTTGAATGAATGTTTAACAAACACCAAAATAAATATTTTAAGTGCAAGGCATAAGGCTAATCTACTTTTACTTCCTTAGTTTTGACTATATACCCCAGATTTACTAATTAATGGAAGGGTAAAATAATATTCAGAATCATTTACCAGCAAAGAAAGTTTTTTCTTCATTTTCCGAGACAATGGCAGCTTAATTCTAATTTTTTGATTGAGCATGCACAAGCACAGCTTATTTATAACAATGCTCAAAATTGCTGTGAATGTGCAAAGACATGTTTAACATTTTAAGATAATTCAAAATCAATGTGAAGAGCAGACAATAAATGCTCTAAAGATTTAAAATTTTATAAATTATCTTTTTTGAAGTAAATTATGTTTTTTTTTATTATTATAAATTTTTAAGATGCGGAATTGTAATTGTTTAAGGCATTTTTGGCACTAGGCATCATAAGATGAAACTTTTGCATTTTCTTTTGAAATTTCAATTAAAAAATCCTTGACAGTATTGAATTATATTATTTTCTCATATAGGAAGCAGGGGTGGAACTAGCCCTTGATTTAAACACAGTCTATTTTGGTGGGAAGACAAAAATCTTAGCAAAGCAATTTTATACATATAATATATATTTACATACAAAAAATACATTATTCTATGGGAATTTTCTTTGTCCAGGGGAAAGGTAACTCCTCCTATGATCTCCTTCTTGGTAGAAAGGCCATGTGTTACTTCAAATTTTTTGAACTTGTGCAATATAGATAAGAAACTAGTTCTGCAACTTAACTGCAGAGGAGTACTGTTTACCATTTCTATCTTTTCTCTCTCTCTCTCTCTCTTTTTTTTTTTTTGTGTGTGTGTGTGACAAATTTCACTATTGTGGTGCTTAACTTAGACAAAAATAAATTAAATTAAATAAAGATAGTAAAATAGAATGGCATCATATGGAAAAATAATTATTAGAATAATTTTTGTGAAGGGAGGAATGAAAAAACTACATTCTGGATTTCATTTATTTTGTTATTTAAATTTCATTCAAAAATCATCATAATCATACAGAAAAGAACGTATTCAATAAAATATATTATCAGAATTTTATATTATTCAACTAAATGAAAACCCATGAACTACGATGAAAGAAAATATATTAAAAAAGAAATGAAATAAAATATTTTATTTATATTATATTTATTGGAAAAATACTTTGAAAGTATCATATGCATGTAATAAAGTAAAACCTATGAAAATGGAACCTGTCCATAATGGAATTTGCTCTGAAAAAAAAAAAAAAAAAAATCATGTTCCCTGCAAAAAGAATAATACGAATATGCCTCCTAAGATGGAAACTTGTCTATAACAGAATTTCTTCCAGTCCCTAGTGATTTCATTTTTCATCGATTTTACTGTATTAACAAAAATGTAATCAGAGTTTATTAAGAAGTCATATATTTGTTACACCAAACAAATTTCTTGCATTAAGAACACATTTTTAATATGCTTTTTACCATTCCTATCTGCAGCTATTTCATACTAACCTATAGCCTTGTGCCAATTAATAAAAAATATTTATTCTGATTGTCTAAAATAAAATATGAAAAATTGCTTCTTAGCTAAAAAACTTTAATAATTTCGATTTTTTCTGCTTTATGTCTTAAAAATAATAATAATAATAATAAAAAAATCTTTTCATAAAAATTGAGATACAGATATTTTTTTAATTTAATTAAAAATTTCAAAACAGAAAACTGATAGGAAATCAAACGTCATTTACATTGCTGCCCTCGCCCCTTCATTGTTGCATACGTTGTAAAAAGCGAAGCTAAATGTTTAACAAATATTTAGCATTTTATTGTAACAGAAAATAGATTTGCTCTCTCATTATGCTTTACTCAGCCAAAGTTGGCTTTATTATTATATATTTAGGGACAATTCCATGAAAAATCTATAAACAGTGCTTAACTGTGGCTCAAAACATAATGCAATACATTCTCACAATTTCCACTAAAGCAATCTTTATCACTTTCAAATAGTTTTTATTTATAATATTTCACATTCATACTAGCCAAATTTCGTACAATTTCAAATAAAGCAACCTTCATAATTTTTTATCCTATTTAAAAATGTCTTATAAATATGATAAAAAAGTATATATGTTTAAAACTATGTTTATTTATTAACAGTGTACAACAGAATTTAACTAATGGAAGGTTATATTTTTTCCTCCTCAAGTAACTAAAATAAAGCAGAAATTGGAAAAGAAAAAGAAACATGCCTTGTGAACACACCTATTATAACCAAGATAAAGTAACTTAAAATCACATTTGGAACAAAAATGAAAATATCATATGAATAACAAAGATGAAATGAACAAATGCTTATTACAAATATAATACTTATTAAAAAAAAATGTAACGTGAACTTGAATGTGAAAATATTCTCATTTTCCCTTATGGCTGCAGGATAGGAAAACCATCTTAATGGGAGTCATTCTTTGTAATCAGGCATTTTTTTCAATAAGTTGTCTTTTTCACTCACAGAATATGTCAAGGTCACTTTTTTATAATAATCTGGAATAAGTGTCAAATTAAAAATAACAGACTCTAAATGATGAGCCTTTTCAGTTGGTATAGGATTGTCCTTTTCTACAGTTTCAAAAAGTACATGAAATGGAAAATGCTCTGGAGGATAACGTACAAAACAAACGAACTTTGATTCAGGCATGCTGTACTTAGAAGAAAGTTGTTCCTAATAGAAGAAGAAAAAATATATAATTCATGTTTTCATTAATTATCATGTATTCTGTCATATAACGTGCATTTTTTAAACAAGAAAATTTATCAAAATTTACAGGTGCGCGTCATACATCAGGTATAAAAGAAATGAAAGATTAAACATTTTAAAAATATATACATAATAATTGAGATTTCTATATTAATGAACAAGAAAAGAAGACATGATTAATTGAATAAACTAAAGTATGATTCTCAGTGCTTCCTGAGGATTTGTTTAAACAGATAGTGTCATATGTCCATATATTTGCTTTTTCTTTTTTTTTTTTTAGTTATTATACTTTGTCTAAGTTTCTTATTATATTTTATGAAATGTATCTCAAGAAAATTTCTTTGCCAAGAAGGTGTAGTGCTATTATTGTTATACAGCGAATATATCTAAAAATGGGGGGGGGGGGGAGAGGAGAGTATCAAATTGTAGGTGCATATTATATACTGGAATACACAGTACATTTTATAATATTACAATTATAAAAAAAAAAACATTCAATAATAGTATATCGCTAGAAAGAAAAAATAGTATCACTAGTTAGAAGTATAAATTTGGAATTACTTAGTAAAAAATCATAATTGCATAATCAAACACATTATTTTGCATGTTTATTCATAAAAAGACACAATTAAAAAAATGAAGTTCTTCAGAAAAGGCAAAAACAAACTGTTTTTATTTAAAAAAGATCAGAAAATAATTCAAAATTTTTATGTCTAGAGTCAAAAGTAGCTATGTGCTTCAATATGAGCCATGTTACATCTGATTGTCTGATTATTTCCGGACAATAGGATTGTATAATGTCATAAAAAAAAACTATAAAGCAGCTCTAATTTGATCATTTTTAAAGAAATTTAAACATGCTTTTAATGAGAGATGGAGAAGTGTGGTTGTAATTTGCCCATATTAATGTCTAAAAAATTACATTTCTGAGGGTGCATTAAGCACACTTTTTCTCAAACAGTGAACAAGTCTTTGAGGCAAAACACTCGTTCGGGTAAACTCGAGTTGAGGAGCTGAGTTCAAATGAAAACCAAGCATCATTTTTTCTTTTTTAATAAACAGGGTTCATACAGAGTTGGGAAGAAAAAATCCAAGGAGTACCGAAAAAATCCAAGGAGTCCAAAAAATGTTAAGGATTTGCAATTTTTTTTTTTGTTGTTTTTATGTGCTGCATCGTTATGTGGTATGCACACTCCAATTTTTAATGGCCAATTTGGAGACAAAAACAAATTATACTCTATTAGAATCTAATTGTTAGTGCTGGAATTGCATAGTATTCACAAAATATTGCTTACTGATTTCATAAGTTTAAATACAAAATAGACAATCAACTTTTTTATGCAGCGACCAATGGTCATATAAACAGAGATTAGTCAAACCTCAAACACTTATTATGTATATCACATACAGGATACATCTTTAAAAAAATTTTAAAAGGAAAAAAAAAAAGCTAAACGCAATATACAAGAAAAAATATAACAAGTTTTGAATTTATACTTTTAGAACAGCTGTAATCGATTTCGTTGAAGGTGAAACTTTGACGAAATTCACATGTTTTTTCCAACCTTCTGGGAGAAATTAGTGTTTTTTCGTGATCTTTTAATGGAATTCTCGTTTTATTTCGATCGTTTGACGAAACTGACGTTTTTCTCGCGATCTGTTGACAGAAACTGCATGTTTTTAGCAATCTTTTGACGAAATTTGCATGTTTTCTGAGATCTTTGGAGAAAATTTGCATGTTTTTGTGCGATCTTTTGAAAAAATTCGCATGTTTTTTGCGATTTTTTGAGGAAATTCGTGTCTTTTTTCACGATCTTCTGGAGGAAATTCGCATCTTTTCTCGCGATTCGTGTTTTTTTGCTATCTTTTAATGGAATTCGTGTTTTATTTCGATCGTTTGATGAAACTGACATTTTTTTCCCGATCTTTTGATGGAAACTGCATGTTTTTCGCAATCCTTTGACGAAATTGGCATGTTTTTCGCGATTCGAGGAAATTCGTGTGTTTTTTGTGATCTTTCGAGGAAATTCACATTTTTCGCGATCTTTTGAGGAAATTCGCGTGTTTTTCGTTATATTCTGGGGAAAATTCGCGTTTTTTTTCCATGATCTTCCGGGGGTAAATTCGCGATTTTCTAGGAGACATTCGCATTTTTTGCAATCTTTTAATGGAATTCGCGTTTTATTTCGATCGTTTGACGAAACTGACGTTTTTTTCGCGATCTTTTGAGGAAATTCGCCTTTTTTTATCGATTTTCTGGGGGAAATTGTGTTTTTGCACGATCTTTTGAGGGAATTCGCATTTTATTTCTATCGTTTGATGAAATTGACGTTTTTTCGCGATCTTTTGATGGAAACCGCGTGTTTTTCCTGATCCTTTGACAAAATTCGCGTGTTTTTCGCTACCCTTTAACGAAATTCACGTGTTTTTCGCAATTTTTGAGGAAATTCGCATGTTTTTCGCGATCTTTTGAGGAAATCCACATTTTTCTCAATCTGTTGGAGAAATTAGAGTTTTTTCACAATCCTTTGACAAAATTTACTCATTTTTTCGCGATCGATTGACGAAATTTGACAGTATTTTTTGGGATATATTTGCAAAAAACGTGATTTTTGGCTAAAAGCCAAACATTGATAAAATTTAAAGTAAAGTACAGTGTTGAAGAACGGACTTTACGGACCTAATAATTGAAAAACGGAGCTAGTGGGAGCCCTGCTATAAGATTATCCTAACCAATCAGTGCTGTGCTTCAGATAAATGACGTGTATAAAGGATTTACCGTGCGTTTTACAATCCCGATTTTTTCCCCTCGGCAGCAATATCGCTTGCGTCCGAAGCCGCAATACAATTTAAGGAGTTTCTAAGGAGTGGTTTGCTTATCTAAGTAGTTCTAAGTACTACTTGGGAATGTTTTCATTTCTAAGGAGTTTCCAAGGAGTCTAAGGAGTCTGTGAGAACCCTGAATAAAATGCTTGTGAGTTCTAAAATTCCATTTGGGCTTTTAAGTAATTCTTGAAAAGAAATTTTCGGTACTTTTCGGTTAGCCGGGCGCCAGTGAAATGTATGTATCTATATATACATATATATGTATACATACACACATATATGTATGTGTATATATATGTATATATATATATATACATGCATATATAAATGTGTGTATGTATATATATATATATGTATATATATGTATACATAGATATATAAATTTCACTGGCGCCTGGCTAACCGAAAAGTACCAAATTTTCTTTAACATGTTGACTGCCGCATTATTCAATTTGGCAAGAAAATAATGTAAAAACAAAGTGGCAAAACATGTACTTGCCTGTAGAGGCGCGTTGAAGATAGGTTCTGCAAATGAAATGGAGTTGAAACAAAAGTAAAGAAAAGGAAAAACATGGTTATTCTTACCTTTTTAACAATTTATATATTATCTAATATATTTGTAAAGAAAACTACTCTGAGAATTTAACACTAAAAAACACTCAAGTATTTAAGATTAAATGACTGAAAATAATTATATTAATTATAACATTTCAAATACACTGGAGTTTTTTAAAGCCTTATTTCAATACTTAATACTTAAGTAAGTTCCTAAAATTAGGCAAAATATATTTTTTCTCATTGTTTTCTCTTTTTTATTTATTTCTATTAAAAGAAATCCTTAGTGAGTTTCGCTTTTTTTTTTTAATAGTTTGAAATGAGGAGATTTGTTTTATAAATTTTGAATTTAAGCATGAACTCAACTAATTTTTCTGTATGTAAGTTGGAATTATTTTTTTATTATTTCGGTGGGTGAATTTGCACTGACACCACAAACTTTAAAATGGAAGATTTGACTAAACACTATCATTTAAAGATAGCATCAAACCAGTTTGTTTTTGTGTACGAGTACTAGTGATAAAAGGGGCCTCAAACAAACCACTTCAAAATATGCTTTTTGAAAAGGATGAAAGAGTGATCTTTTTGAGAACAGGATGTCCTTTTTGTTGAAACCCCCCTGGTGACACTTTTGTTCTTCTCTATTAACATTTTTAATAAGCTGTTTTATTCTTCAAGAAAAATTATTATTTGAAAGAGGAATTACAAAAATTGCTTTTTTCTTCTATTATTCTTTACACAAACTCATTTTTACCTTTAAATAAATAAATAAATATATATATATATATATATATATATATATATATATATAGTCTACATTTTTCATATTGCCCCCATTTTGATTATTGCAATAAATAATAATCTGTTTTGTCAACATCTGAAAGTGCCATTTTAATGAAAGAAAATAAGCAGAGGAGGATATCATTTCAGTGAAGCGATGAGAGAACATGGGAATATATCATGAAGGGAAGAGGATTTTGGAATAAAAATTTAACTTCCAAGTTAATTACTTTTAAAAAAGGTGAAAAATAATGCAGAATTTATTTTAATAAAGGATATGCAATGTCCTGTATGAAAATTAAATCCTATGTTTTAATGCATTCTGAATAATAGTATTGTAAATGTATAGAAATATAAGTATTGTATATAAGAAATGTTTTATTATTTCATTTTTGTTTAAAAACACTTAAATTGTTGTAACTCATTTTAATTGTTGTAACTCATTATTGTAACTCAGTTTAGTCAGGAAAATGGATATCTATCCAGGCAGCAAATCTGACAATGCCTTTACATAACTCTGTCTTAAGAAAGTGCAATTTCTTGCCAAATATTATAAATAGCCAAGAAAAAATTTCTAATCTTTACATAGTTTCCGTTTTTTGTCTATGAAATTTGTCTCTTCTAATTGAACAATTTTTTTAATTTTTACACACTTTTTTTACATCAACTGGGTTTTAGTATATAAAGATGAAATTTTGTAATCAATTGTTAACTCACTTCCTGGTATACGAGAACTATAAAAATTGTGTAAATAACTTAATTTTATATGCATTTTTCTGTTAGCCCACAAGTAATATTCAAGTTAGAACAATGCATTAAATTATAAATCAAACCACACTCTCTAAGTCAAGTGGCCAAGTGGTTGTGAAACTGCAACAATGAAATATTTATATTTTAAACACTAAAAAGTAAAAAAATAAAACATAAATAAAAATAAAGCATGTAATAATAATAATAGAAAAAAATCATTTTATTTAATTAATAGTTTCATATTAATTAAATTACCATTATATGCTGAAAAATAAATTTAAAAATCATAAAAAGATAGTTTAAATAGTGTTTTTTTTTTCTTTCTTTCCTGTTGCCATATCTTAAAAAGATTCAGAGCAAAAATTATAATTTTTTTAAAATAAATTCACTGGCTCATGTTTTCTATCAAGCGTTATAAAAAAGCAGTGAATTTTTCATAATCAGGTTCGGTAGCCATGCTAAATTAACATAATGTAACAGAATTATTTTGAAAAAATCTTGAATTGCAGTCATAAAGTTAGGTGTGACTTTCAAGATAAACATTGAATGCTTATAAAAGAGTGTATTTTAAAAAACTTGTTTTTACTTTTATTAAATTTTCCAGTATGTTTACTATTTTTCATTTACCCGTGATGGAAAAAATACCATAATTTTTTCCCAAGAAAGAGGGTGGTATTTTACCCACTGAAACAATTTCTGAAAATGGCCATATATGTCGCTTCCAGTTCAGTTACCTCCCCCTCCCCCCCCCAAATTTAACAAGTTAACATAACCTTTTCCCTTCCTCTTCCAAAATCTAACAAGCTAGTCTCAATTTCATACTTCCCTCCCCCCCCCCCCACCAAAAAAAAAAATATAGATAACAAGTTCGTATTTTTTTTCTTTCATCTTCCCTCCCCCCCCCCCCCCAAAAAAAAAAATATATATATATATATAGATATAAAAATAAATAAATAAACATAGATAATACGCTTTTAAATGTTCTGTCATTCCCCCCCCCCCCCCCTCCCCCTATCAAAATTCAATATGCTAACTAAATCTATTTGTGATTCAACTTATATAATGAATTTGATTTCTTTATTCTAAATTCAAGTCATTATTTCATGCGTCAGAAACTTTCCACGCTATGCTTTTCGGTTATCTTAAAATACGTTACAAGTGATAGCTGTTAAAACTACATCTGCTCTCAAAAAGTGCTAACGTATTCTTTCTTTTTGTTTCATGCCTTTTAACCGAAGTGAGAATCTTTACAACCCGTTACTCTTACGAGAATGTCAGAAACACAGACAGAATCACTGGTTATCGCTTTTTCCCACACGCAACCACCATTGAACGCTAAAATATCTCTTGCCAAGTACTGGCGATTTTCCCTCTTTCATCTCGCCAACATCCATAGAGGTATATTCAAAAAGCATCACTTTGCTTTTTCGCGGGACCAGAAAAGTTGTTCCACCTCTTCACTACTATTTTTCTGAATAGTACCTCTCCTTGCACTCTACTTTCCTTTTAAAGATGTCTCTTTGAATAAATCTATTCATGTGAACTTCATTTTAAAAAGCCTCCCTGGATCTTTTTGTCGTTCCTGTGTCAACCTTCCTTTTTTTAAGGGAGCTATCTATAAAAAAACCATTTACTCAGAATATTCTCGCACTCCAGCAATAAAACTCTACAATGCATGTTGGAGAGAGAGAAGGAAAAAAAAATCTGGAGATGCAATGTAAGCAGTTGCAGACAGAAGAAATCTGTTCGCATAGCAAAATTGTTCAAAGTCACTAAAATATCTTTCCTTTTGGAATTGACGATAGGAAATTTAAGTATGTGTGCACAGTAGACTCAAATCTGCAATCCTAAACTCTGCGCATGCCTAAAATCTGTGTATCGTTGCAGATGTAAACAGTGGAATTTACAGTTAAGTTGAAGGAACAAAATTCAAAATAGCGCAGAAATTAGCGGCGATCAAAATGTTTTTTTTTTTTACTAATTTTTTTAGTTAATAATGTTCTTTTGGCTATTATGGCTGGTTAATTACTAAATAAAATTAATTTACTTCTGATTGTGATGTAAATTAGTGTATCTAAAGCAGAAATTCACCATATTGTATCCTGAACAATATTTGCAAGTGTAAACTAACCAAATTGTTTGTTTATTTTTCTTGCATTCATTTCTCCGTATTTCAATATTTATTTTTAGTTTTTCATTATTATGTATGCATTTTAATGTATAATTATGTTTAATATGGTTGAATTCGAGCTTTCGCAGGAAGAAAATGTGAATTTTCTTCCGAAAAAATTCAAAATTGCACCAACATTAGTGGTGACCGCACTCTTTTTCTCCCAAGACAATTTTTAATCAATCAAGCTTTTTTTGTTTACTAAATCTGCATAAACATGAAATAAAATTTCATTATTTTAAGATTCTGATGCAAATTATTTTTGTATTTAAGGTAAAAAACGGCATAAGACACTTTGCATCGGTATTTAATTTCAGTTTTTGTGATGACAAAAATAATAAATGTAACGACAAAAATGGGTAGCAATGGGGTTGAATAAAAATTACATTAAAATTTAGAGAATTACTTGAAAGTGGGGGAAAGTAAAAGAGAGGGGGGAATGTTTAAAATTTGGAATATCAAAAAGGAGAAGAATTTGAGATTTTTGAAGAAGAGCCAGTGATCTAAATAAATATTATAAGTATAGTGGTAATACATGGAAAATATAGATTAAAAGAAAGTTCATGGCGAAATAACATAAAATATATCTTACCTGATTCAAAATAGTACATACATCAAATGTACGTACCTCCTATGCTGAAATACACACTTAAATTATAACAAAGATGTGCCTGATAATATTTAATATGTATTTTATTTATGTTACTGTAGATAAATCTTAATTAGAGTTGGTATTATAATGTATTCATATTATTTGTTATAAATATCTAACCAACGAGTCCTGAAAAGATCCATTTATTGAATTATCATTTAATTAATTTAATTATCATTTAATCATTGAATTCTTAATCATATCTTTACTTAAAATTTAAGGCACATAAAAATATATCTTGAAATTAGTGTATATAAATCACACAACTAAAATAAATAAAACAAATAAATATTTCAACATAATTATATTTATTGTATGATATTATTAATCATCATAATAAAGAAATCTGCGCAGACCCCTATCAAGAACTTAATTAATACAATATTTAAATAGTATGACAATCATATTTTCTGAAAATACTTTCACAAGTCAGGCTAACATCAAACTAAATCGTTGCATCGCTACAATGAAAAAAGGATTTTCTTCAAACAATATTCTCCAATAATTCAGAATTGTTCAAATGAACGTCTTAAACCATATCCACCAATGAATAGAATTGTTCCAAAATGAACGTCCTACTCAAATCTCAATTGTGCTGAAGGAAGTCCACAGAGTTGCATAAATACATATGCTAATTAATCGCTTATCTCTGGTACATATTTGCACATATCACTCCGTGCTGTGTTCATATTGGAATATAAAATAAAATAGTAACATACCAGAGTACACTCCAATGAGAACCTATTACGCAAACATCGTACTTAGATTAGCAAACCGCACTCATTCACGGGAGCTTAGCGTCATCGTAACATAACGGCACGGCATTCCGCATCTTCACGATCTACGGCACTCTGCATCATCACGAACTGTGGCATCCGGATCACATAGTTGATAAGCAGACTTGTGAAGGCTCAAATAAACCACATATAATACAGAATTCTTTGATTTTTATATTTATATTGTTTTATAATTTTAATTAATAAGTTATTATTTACATGGCTATATCGGACGAGAACCCGTTTAGTCCCCCGTCCGATATGCCTAAAATTTCGTAGACGCGGACAAAACTACGTCCGATCATCTTGAAGATTTTTTAGGAAGAGAGAGAGATAACGCTCAGATCATCCCGAATTCAAAGTATCGGCGGGAAACTCGAGCCGTTAAAGGGTCAGTAAAATATCTCAACCGCTGGAACTGAAGACTTCCACCAATCAAAAAAAAGTATTCGCGATCGGGTTAATCGCAATTAACCGATGCTGTGTTCAAAATCCCCAAACGGGTGGATGTCGCTGAAGCAGTGAACCGTAAGTCAATGACCTCAGCAGCCGCCCAAACATGCTAGGATGAAAGGAATTTTAACTGAGAGGCCAAAAAGGGGGATTCTTCCTTTGTAGACAAAACAGAAACGTTAGATAAGATATTGAAAAAGGAAGATGCAGAAATATTATGAATGTAATAGTATTTTATAAAGGACTATCTTTTAAAGTGAAAATTGAATAATAATATTAGAAATAAATAATTTAAAATGATTAAAATTAGGACTTAATTAAAATATTGAGTTTAAAAGGTTTAAATTGCAAAAGATTTAAATTAAAGATATTTAAGTTTTGAAAATAGAATTATTACACCGCCGTCGCGTAACATTTTCAATCTTTAATGATTTTTATTTTTTCGTGATTACGTACGTAATTTTGACTAATATGGCTGAATGAAAATGGGAAAGGAAAAAAAAAAAAAAAAAAAAAAAGAATTGATATTTTATCATTATTATGCATATTTACATTTAGTACTGCATCATTAATTATTATTTATTTGACCTTTATTTTCAATATTTTTAATTTTCTTAATTTTTATTTTACATGAATATTTTAATAATTTACTTCATTATTTTAATAATATACTTCAATTATTGTAAAATATTACTTATTGTAATGATTCATTATAATTTCCAATGCTTTACTAGAGTCAAATTACTGTTTTAAATATTTAAACGAAACAGTGACCAGAAATCTGCAAAATTCTAAAATCTGCACATCCCCTGGTCCCAAGCTGTGTGGATTTGAGAGAGTCTACTGTACTTCCAAATATACAAGCAGAATTACATCGTTTACTTGTGTTTATATTAAATAAATTGCTTGTGTGTTTGATACTTTGGTAGTTACAGGGTTCATACTCCTTTCCTAGAAAAAAAATTGGGCTCCTTCTCATAAATTTCAGAAATGGAAATTTCAACATTACAAACTATATTGTTGGTATATCATAAGACTTTCAAGTATAAAAAAAACTTGCCATACTAGCAAAATCTTGAAAGTGAAATGTGTAGAATGAGAAAGCTTCAGAAAAATATAGAAAATCATTTTGTATTTTACTTTGAAAGTTGTTTCGGTCTAACACTTGACTTCTGCATTTTTATGATAATATTATACAATACATAATTTTCAGACGACCTGCAGGTACAAGAAATCACCAACATAAGTTCATTTTCTGTTTTGTTTTACTTAATCCGAAAGAGGGGAGGGAGCAAATCAAAGTACAAACACATGCTGTTCTAAGCTCCCAGGATGTTATAAGGCAGAAACAATGTAGCATAAAAACAAATATTTTTGGATTATTTAACATAAGATTTTATTATTCAATTTGTCAGTTTTATTGTGTCGGAGTAAAGAACTATGAAAGAAAAAAAGGCATCTCCACCAAAATGAAGATAAATTCAAGCATTTTAAAAGACTTTTTACCGTCTTAAAAAATCTAGTACTTTTAAACACATTTAAGAATTGAATAAACTTTATAGTTATTTCATAAAGATATAACAATCTAATGAGAATTTAAAATGTTAAAAAAAAAAAAAAAAAAAAAAAGGTTGCCACAAGGTGCTTTTAAAAATTTTGCTTTTCTTGCCATTTCATTCTCACATTTTTTTTCATTTTTTTTTTAAAAAGTGAGAAGCTTTTTTGCTTTGCCCCCTTCCCATATTTAACAATTCCTTCTTTTTTATGGAGAGAGAGAGGGGAATCTAGATGATTGATTATTCATTTCCTATTGTTAAAAACTATCAAATGGGACAAAAAAAATTTAAAAAGAATTTCCAAAATTTAAAAATTTGTGTACTGTGAGGGGAAAGCAAAGTAAAATTAAGAGGGTGTCCTCTTTTTTTTTTTTTTTTTTTTTTTTTTTTTCTTTAAACACTTTTCAACATAGTTGAAAAGTGTTTATGATCTCAGTTTGGCAGTCAGTCTGTATGGCCGTCTGACCATGCTCCGACCAGGGTTGTAAAAAACCAGTTTTTTTTTTTTTTTTTTAAACCCAGCCAGGGCAGGTACCCAGGCAGCTACCCACCACAACCCTGGCTCTGACTCTCATAAATATACTTGGATTTCTATGAAATTTTTATATGTTACTGGGGTTCACCATGATAAGCTCGCTATTGAAAAAGCAGTGAATAGCATTTATAGTTCATTTACAGGGACACACAAAAAAACTCTGGTACATTAATGTCTCTGGGAGGAAATTATTTGCAGTACATTTTAATGATGTTACAATAATTCAAACATAATGACATTAATAGATATGCATCACTGAGATGGACAACAACATGCTTTCTGTGGAGTATAGAATAAATAGCATTTATGGTTTGTTTACAAGCACGCACAAGAAAAGTCTATCACATTATGATCTATGGGGGAAAATGTGTTCCTGATGCATTTTAATGATGTTACAATACTTCAAACATAGTGAAATTGATATAGATCACTGAGGTGTACTACAAAAGTTTTCTATTGATTATTAAATAGCATTTATCATCCATTTAGGGAGACACTCAAAAAATTAAGTTACAGGACGGACTATGATTGATAATTGCTGAAAATGCATTTTTGCTTGTGGTATGTATTTTTAAACTTTACTCATTTTTAGTATATTATGTGGTCTGTAAAAATTCTATAGATCACATACAGGGCTGCATGAAAGAATTTACACACATTACCAGGTATGGGTAGCAAATTGCAGAAAATGAATTTTTACATAGTTATATGTTTAAAAGATTGTTTATTTAGATAATTCCTTTTATTGTATAAAAAATGAAATTTTTTTTATTGAAAACTGTTTTATAATCTATGTTGGATACATGATTTTATTTATTTATTTTTAAGGGGGGGGGGGGGGAGAGAATTTAGATTATTACATATTTATTTATTGTTATTTATTACTCAATAAGACATAAAGTAGATTTTTTTTTACTAAAGAGTTTTAAAGATAGATTTTAAACCTAGGGTGCCGGAGGTGAATAAAGAGCGGAAGCAGAAATTTTCGAAGAATAGTTAATTTAAATAATGACTGATTAGTTATTCATTATTACAGCAAAATAAGAAACAAGATATATATATATATATATATATATATATTAAGAATAGTTTTAAAAATTTTATAACTTCAGGGGGAAAATGCAAAGATAAAACTTCAAGGAAAGTAGGAGGAATTCAAATAATAAAACTTTAAAAAAGCAGGATCCATCAAAACGTGGAAGATTCTCATCTCTGAGATTTGAAAGCAAAGTTTAACTGTCATTATTATTATTAATTAATCAATTTGCCACCACAGTGTGTACATGCATCCGTTTCAGGAATTTATTTTTTACTCAGAAATTCCGAAAGAAGAATTTTTGACTTTATGTAATCATGAAATGTCTGTCATTAAATAAAGTAAAAATTACTATTCAGAATTTCTGAATAAAAAAGGAATTCCTGAAATTCATGTTTTGGATATAAATGGGTTAAACATATTTATTTCAGTTATAAGAAGTTATTTTGATGATCTTTCAAGAAATAAAATAATTCATACCAAGCATTTCTTTTTTATGGTGCTTAGAACTGGAACACTATCATTAGTCAGATCTCTTAAAGAAAGTAATCCGTCTTCTTTAACAATACAAATAGCTTGAACATGTTTTGTAGTGCAAAAACATTTATCAGGTTTCTTCTCAAATAAAATAAAACCGGGCTTAAGATTCTGCTCCTCATAGATAACTGTAGAATTAGATTGATCAACTTGAAAACGCTAGAAATAAATAAAATAAATAAATAACTGCTTTAAAATACAAAATATAGTTCAAGCACCATTTCACATTTTAAAATTCTAAAATGTATGTATATGCTTATATACATGAAGTCTCCACTTATAATTGCTCAATAGCTATTTCTAAACCATTAATTTTAGAGATATACTGCAATTGGCAAAAATGTTTTAAATCATGTTCTTCATCATATTAAAATTTGTATTACAGTTATTTCTGTAAAACTTACTAAATTAAAATTTTTATATGGTCCATGTGTCCTATAAGTTACATTTAAAAAAAAAACATCACCTATGTTAAAAAAAAAAATCAAAAAAAGAAAATGGTAAAAATGAGAAAAAGTTTAGAAAAAAAAACACATGAAAATCCAACATTTGATTTTTTTAGTAAATGAAATTTCAAATAAAAAGTTCTTGGACATATTATTGTGGATAATAAGTTTTACAGCAATCATCTATAACCTCAAGGACGGCTAAAAGAAAAAAGGGGTTTAATACCACAGACACCAAATGCATAGATCTGCGAAAAGATTATAAAAATTCTAACATAGAAGAAAATATAATAGGTAGTATTTCTTACGAAATCTACCTAAAATTGTCTTCCATTATCTTTTAGTCAGCGTGAATAATACTGTTTATCCTCAGTAAAACACAGGGAAATTTTCTTGTATATGCAGGAGTGCAATTTCATCTTGTATAGAAATGCTAACACACACATAAACCAAAGAAATGACGAATTTCGCGGTTTTTTTCTCATAATCGATTGACGATTTTTGCAATATTTTTTAGATTTTTTTCTCGTGTAACTTTCTACCCATGATTGACTAACAAATTGTATGAGCTTTTCCTGCGACCAATTGATGAATTTCCCAATCTTTTTCAATAAACAATTGAAGAAGTTTTTCTAGTGATTGATAGATGAATTTACTGCTTTTTCCAATGAATGAATGAATGAGGAATTTTGTTAAAAATGAGAATTTGAAATGTTCTGCAGAGAAATTCATTGTTCTGTGACGAACGTCACACTTTTAAGCATATTCTGCTTTGGGGGATTGTCTGAATAATAATTTTATGAAAATACTAGTTATCATCCACACAAAGCTATTCCTGTGTTCAGCCCCTTACTTGTTATAGTAGCAATACAAATAAAAAAAATCATCTGTGACAAAACTGAAACAGATAATAACATGTTTGCTGCATGCATACTCCAAGAGCACTAATGTTCATACAAATGAACTAATCAACCTAAAATTTAAAAATGTCAAGATGACATTTTGGCCAAATTGCATAATGGTCGATATTTGAAGTTCTAAGTTCAAATATTAAATAAAAAATTATATATTTTTTTAAGAGGTTGGTTTCATATTTTTAAAATAAGTAGTTTTATAATAACTAGTTCCTTTTTTTTTCCATACACTCTACAATTTATTTGTTAACAAATCATGTAGTGAATACCAATCTATGAATTAAAAAAACAATACCTTGGCAGAAGTTATGGAATTGAAGTAGGGTAAAACTACTGATGTATACATATCAGGAGTCTCATGCACCATCCTTAAAGGTTCATCCACAAATTCCGAAACGTCTTTTTCAGTTGCTGGATAAATCAGTTTAATGTCAAAACCTATTAAAAAATATATATTTATATATATGTATGTAAAAATGAATCAACAGATCCTATATTTTTCTAAGCACTAAATACAAAACAGAACCATTAAAACAGAAAATATTTAAGTGATAGTAAACGTCTTAGTTATGAAATGTAAATGAAACTTACTGAACTTTATTAATGTAATATGTAAATATTTATTTTTCCTGTCTAGTTGTCTATGCAAACCTTTTAAAACGTATCCTGCCTATAATGGAAATCTGCATGAAAGAATAAATCATTTTGTTTTTAGTTTGTAGTGCTCTTGGCTTTTTGATAGTAGAAAAATTGCTATACAGCTGTCGCAGACACACCAAGGTATCTTTTAGGTGCCAAAATGGCAATTTTATGCCTGGACAACCCAGAAATTTTGGAAATCGACACGTGTTTCCGCTACCTGGGCACCGTATAGAAGGTGTGCAGCACACAACGCGACCAGGAGGCGCACTCTGTTCCAAACAAAACTCTGACATCTGTCCTCGCTGCATCTGGCACCGTATAGCAAGCGTGCTACACACAAGCTACAAAACTCTCTAGTTCCACTTTCCACTGCTAGGGGGCACAATTTGGTCTATATGAACATCTGATATTGGTACCCGTTGTATCAAGGGTGTTGAATGAATGAATTCCCGTCGAAATCAGGCCCATAGAACTCAAGAAAATTATGTGTCCCCTGGCAGTGGAAAGTGGTACTAAAATCTGTAACGCGATCGAAAACCAAGTCGAATCATCCAAATCTCATTGTGATTGGCCCATAGATTCCGAGACAGGAATGCAAGCGGTCAACAAATCATTTACTGTGATTGTTGGTATACATCAAGTAAATACGGGTTGTGTATACTTTTATTAGGAACATAAATTTAATTTTAAAAAAAATCGTTATTTGAAATTTCCAGTATTCTCTTATATAACATTTATAAAAAGCTACAGGAAAAGCTAAAAATGTTAAATTTCTTAAATGGAATTTGTTTTGTGTAAATCAGAACAAGGTGTTAACCCCCTGCCTCCAATACCTGCGAATATAACAAATAATTTGTTCAAGAAAGCCACCTTCTCCTACATTAATGTGATCATAAAAATAAAAAATGATATTTTTCTGATAATTAGAAAATAACAAAGATGCTACACTGAAATAGCAATCAGATGGCACCCCTTCCCATCTTCAATTTCAAATTTATATCTTAATTAGTTGAATTCAAACACTTTTCTTCGGGAGGGATTTCTGTGGCTCCGGCGGGGGGGGGACATTGTAGAGTTCCAGGGAAGAAATTGCACTTTTAACCATTAAAAGTATAAAATCTCAAATTTTCCAATCCCCCCCCGGGACACCCCCTAAATTCAACACTGCTTATCTTAATTTTTGTTCATTAGTAAAAATTGGCAGTTATTTCCTTTCATTTTCGCAAACTAAATGGAGGGATTGGCCAGAGAAACAGATCTCTTTGTAGTTCCGTTTCTAATGAAAGCAGATCCCTGTCTGAAACTTTCTTAGATTTTTGCAAAAATTAAGAAAATTTAACGGTTGAATTTTACAAAAATTGCATTGTTGGATGCAGAAAATTGTTCTACATATGCTCAGAAAATTTCAAATCGATATCTTAATTAGTTTTTGTAAAATTCGCTAATTAGTAAATGAATTTTAAATTCAGTCATTTCTCTTAGATAATCAAAAAGAGGTGTTCTTTCCTTTAGCCATTTTAATAAAAAAGATGGCATTTTCGATGCCATCTGACATCTGAAACTGGCCAGATTTTTGCAAAAATTAAGAAAAATTACCAGTCGAATTTTACAAATATTGCATTGTCGGATGCAGAAAATTGTTCTACATATGCTCAGAAAATTTCAAATCGATATCTTAATTAGTTTTCGTAAAATTCACTAATTAGTAAATGAATTACAAATTCAGTCATTTCTGTTAGCAAATCGAAAAGGTGTTCTTTCCTTTAGCCATTTTGATAAAAAAGATAGCATTTTCGATGCGATGTTTAGTGAGATTGTAATTAATATCTTGTTTAATTATCAAAAAATTAAAATTCTGAGTCTTGGGTGCATCAGATCAGGCTCGTTTTGGACTACCTAAATATAAATTTTCAGACTTCTAGATGCGCTAGATTTCGATAGCCATCGCAGAGAGACAGACACATACACACAGAACGGAACTTTCTTTTATTAGTAAATATAGATTAAATATTATATGTTTTATAATAAATTAATCATTGTGTGTGTTTTATAATAAAATAGTTTGTGTGTATTTATAATAAAAATTGAGTGTGTTTTATATAATAAAATAAACTGTTTCATAATAAAATAAAACTAACATGCTATTTTAGCAAGCTAGGCCTAACAGATACCTGAAAACGGGGTTTTCTCGGCAAAATGGCACAAAACAAAAATCACGCCAAGTACATCTGCGATAGCTGTTCTAAAATTTTAAATAGTTGGCTTAAATTGGATTAATTTTAGAATTTTGCATTCTTTGTTTGTTTTCCATTGGATTTTCATTTAAAACTGCAGGACAGACAAACGATTTTTTTAAAGAAATGTAGAACTGGCCTTCACCCATCACTTCAACACTTTGAAGAAGTAAAGTACAGTTGAAGCACTTTTTAACAAAAAGCATGACATAACAAAATCCTCATAACCATTTAGTTGGTCTTTGTGTTAAAGAATGTTGAATTTGAAACGATATTACGAATTTTTTATAACGAAAACAATGCGAGCATGAAAAGTGAAGTAAAAACAATATAGGTAATTTTTTACTTAACGCTGGAAATAGAATTTTATTTCTTACATACCAGCTTTTTTTTTCATGACATAACCTTCAATCTTTTTCTCTATGACCAATCACATATTTTCCGTACTTCTAAGAGAGAGTTAGGGGAGGGGCAGTGTTTTAAGACAGATAGAGGGGTGACAGCTTAGCACAAAGAACTGGATTGTTCTTTTTTATTTGATGCCTGATTTCACTGGCATTTGCTTTTCCTGTAAATTTATCACGTGTTTATTTTAAAAACTCTTTGTATGCTGGCTATGTCTGGCAAAAAAAAAGTTTGAGTTTAGAAGAGAAAGTGGAAATTATAAAATGTGTCAAGAATAACGTTAAAAAAATGATGTAGTGAAAAAGTTTGCAATTCCAAGTAGCACTCTTAGCACAATATCGAAAGATCGAGAAAAAATTCTTAAAATTTTCGAATAGGTTGCAATTTTCTCATCTTTTAAACGTATATGCACAGTGAAATATGCAGATATGGAAGAAGTATTTGCATGGTTTAAAGATGCAAGATCCAGAAACATCCCTATTAGTGGAAGTATTTTGCAAGAAAAAGCATATGCATTTGCCGAAAAACTTGGATATAAAGACTTTCATGTAAGTGATGGTTGGTTGAGTAAATTTAAAACAAGTAATATAAAAATTTTTTTTAAAGTCAATTCCTACTTTTTAATCATAAATATATAAAATAAACCCGTACAGCATTAATGTCCCACGTTATCTTTATTGAACATCATCGTTGCGGTATTTTATTTTTTGTTGGCATCATTAATTTGAGATCAATCTTTTATTTCATTTATGAAAACAATGGGAGAAATTTTTTTCTCCCATATAAAAATTAAAATTTAATTTAATTAATGAATTAATATTTGAAAAAACTGTATTAACAATCAATTGTCATACAGTACAAGTTTTAAAAAATTTATTTGAGCTTGAATGGATGAATAGAAATATTTTATTAACGATTGAAAATTCCAACAAGATATATATATAGAGAGTGTGAACTAATAGTAGGAATTTAAAAATATATGAAATTGTGTGTAAAAAATTATATGGAGAAGCAGTCTCTATTTAAGAAGAAACAGTTGAAGAATGGAAGAACGAAAACTCTAAAATATTTGAGGAGTACAATTGAAAAGATATATTTAACATGGATGAATCTGGATTGTTTTTTCATTTGATGCCCGACAAATCTCTAACTTTAAAAAATTAGACTTGCCAAGTTGGGAAAAGGAGCAAAGATCGACTTTCATTAGCATTTTGCTGCAATGCCGGCGGCTCTGAAAAGCAAAAACCTCTTGTAATTGGTAGGGCTGGATTAATTATCAATAAATCGGTCAAATATTGATATTTTTTAACTATCGTAATAACGATAGCTAAGCTCCGAATCTGATAATATATCCCAATAACGATAGCTAAGTTCTGACTCTACCGATATATGCCAATGACATTTTTTTCCCACAGCGCAACTTCGAAATCCTAGAAAAAGTGCTGAAAATTCCGTACTAATATCTGAATAATCCTTTCTCCCCACGCATTTATTCCCTGTCTGCTTCACTCAAAGCCCGCTATCCCTTCCAACGAACATCTTTTTCATTGTTATCTCAATATATCCCGATACATTCTTTGCTTTCCACTGTCCGTTCCTTACTGAACAATCTGTTATCGTCTGTGTTTCAATGCCGTCGCTGCTATTCCTCTAGACATATTGCAATAGTTCACACATATTGATAAGTCATGACGAATAAATAAGTGCTCAAATATGTAAAAGTTATTGTGTAGTCGATAATATTACTAGAGCTTAGCAGCTGGGAAGCTCGGTTCGCAAGCAACCAATCACAGTGCGGCTAATATTTTGCATTTCGCCATGTTCGTGAAGCGAAGCCTCGCCTCGTCACTTTTTCACTGTGATTGGTTATCTTTGAGCGGAGCTTCTTAGCTATTAATGTCTAGTATTGCGTACGCTGAATATCGGCCAAGAGGCTCAATTAATGTTTTCCTCTGTGTTTTATCAGTAGTGAGAGCATGAATCCCAGTGAATTTAATATATGTTGTCTTGTTATTTCAGCTTAAAATGAACTAAAAAAAATAAGTATTATAAAACTATTTCAAAATGTGATTTGAATATTTATATTTCAAGAAAGATTTCAATTTTGTATTTATGTATAGTAAATAGATAAGAAGGTGAATTTTTACATTTTTTTCTATTAAGAATGCATTGATACCTTAGAGAATGATTGATAAACAACATTTCTGCTGCATCTGTCATCCACTGAAAGCTTGTTATTCAGAAATATATTAGCATTACATATGGTAATAAACAAATTTCAGCTTTTGCTGTTGCTTTTTACTTATTTTAATCATATTAAAATGAGCAAGGTCTAAATTTAAGAACTTTTATTTTAGTTTCTTTTTTATAATATTCTCAGTTATAACGAGGCAATGGTGAAAATAGTGCATAAAATAGGAATAGGAAACATACTATTTTAAAGGAAAACACTATCCAATCAATGGTATAAGCCCAAATAGATATTGAACAACGTGTCTTTTTCCTAAAATATTTCTGTTTTGTACAAATATGAAACTATAATATTTAAAGGATGCTGTGTGAGCAAATAGGTCTAGAGAATTGATTTGCTGCTTTCTACACCTGTTTGTACTTAAATTGCTGCTACCATACCATTTATCTATGGAAATTAACAATTTTTCTATTCCCATACACTTTAAGGTAGTTATCACGATATATCACCAATATCAATTCGTTGATATATTGCGATATTAAATTTCTGATATCGTCCAGCCCTAGTAATTGGAAAAGCAAAGAATCCCAGTGTATCCCAAAAGACATAATGGAAGCTTTACCTGTAATGCACAGGCATAACTACAAAGCTTGGATGACCAAATGTCTTTTTGAAGAATGGATTTTAGATTTTGACAAAAAGATGCAAAAAGCCAAAAGAAAAGTTCTGCTTATTTTAGACAATGTATCCTCGCATGTGAATTCTGTTCTTCTTAAATGTATACAGTTACTTTTTTTGCCATATAAAACTACATCCAAAATACAAACATTAGACTAAGGAATTATTCTTTCATTTAAAACTAAATACCGGAAGTTGCATGTGAAAAAAAAATCATGAATTCAGATGACAAGAAAGAAACAAAAATAGACGTGCTGAAAGCAATTTGTATACAATAAATAATGCTTGGTGCACTGTTTCGGCATAAACTATCGGTAACAGCTTTTTCCGTTTCGGGAATATTCCCATCACCTTCAAATAATAATGAAACCATTTCTTTACCTGAAGTAAAAGATACAGATGAACTGATTTCATCCTTCAACCCAACATCCGACTTTAACTTTGATCAATACATTAATGTTGATGAACACATAATAGCAAATGAAGAGTTCACCTTCAAATAATAATGAAACTGTTTCTTTATCTGAATTAAAAGATACAGATGAACTGATTTCATCTTTCAACCCAATATCCGACTTTAACTTTGATCAATACGTTAATGTTGATGACCACATAGTAGCAATGAACAGAATATTGTCAAAAAAAGTGCAGAAAGTAAGTTGTCCGATAGCAGTGTTAGTGAGGAAGAAGAATTTATAGAAGCTGGCGAGAAACTTTTACCATCTGGTGCACTCGAGTATTTACAGAAAATTGAATGTTACATGCATAATAAAAACTTGTTAACGAATGAAATTAACATGTAATGTTGACAAAATAGAGCATACAATATTAGACAATGCTGTTAAGAAAAGAAAGCAGAGCCTTTTAACTTCATTCTTCAATCCTATAAAGGTATGTAAAACTGCCCTTTAAGAGAATTAAATCAATAATATTTTTTGTTACATTTAAATTTGACCAGTTTTTTCATGAGTAGCATAGATATTGTATGTATATATATATATATATATATATATACCTTTAAAATAATACAACAAAACTTGGTTCTTCTCCATTATCCCGTCGACCAATTTCCATTTTAAAAAAAACTATTGCCAAAGTATAATTTTTAACACCAAAAATGCATGATCGTGACGTCACATTCACTTGATGTCAGATTTGTTACACGTTCTTGATTTTCTATCATTGTCCGTGTGGACCTGAATACGGAAGATTGTAGGGAAGGTATCCTATTCAGAAAAAAATACTAGGTGTGACTTTCTGTCCTAAAAGTTGTGGAATAAAGCTGTTCGCACACCCAAATTCTTGTTTATTGTTTTGTATACTGCTTTTATAATGAAATTTCCTTGGGGGCGTAATAAATACCAATACAGTATAGAACCATTTATCCAGAATGGTCGGGGCCAGATGTATTCTGGATAACTGGTTGGACATTAAAGCAACATCCATTTGATGAGATTTGTAGACTATATGTGGCTGTAACATTGTTACTGATTTCAAATTATTAGATTACTCTGATTAAGGCTCAGATCCTATCAAGACTAATGATTAATCAGAGTTTGAAAAAAGACAATTTCTGGCAATACCTTGAAACAATAATTCTGCATAAAACTCAACATGCTCAATATGTAACTAAATATGCTTTCATTTCAAATCTTAGATATTGCTCAAGTTGTACAATGCATGTGGAAATCTATCAAACAATGCACATGTCAAACTGGCACTGCATGGTACTTTTTTCTGGAAAGATTCTGAAATCAGTCAATTGGAAATATCATTCTGGATAACTGGTTTTCCGGTTAACTGGATTCCGGATAAATGGTTCCATACTGTAATAACGATAAGTGGCATCAATTTCTATAATCTTTTTAGACCTTCATATTGTTCCAAAATGTCTTTCTAGAAAAAAGGAACTTTTCAGGGATAATTATTCCAATCTATCACTGTACTCTGGCTTAAATCCAACTGTTTTTTCACATTTCATTAATGGTAATTCATTTGACCAGCCAAAAATAAACCTTTGTAGTTACAAATGTGATTTTTGAACCATCATACAATGTTCTTTTTCTAATAGATATTCGCTTATTACGGTTTTATATTTCATCGCCATTGTTTATCCATTTGCAGATAGTTTAATATTATGTCCAGAGTTTCCCCCAAAAAGTTTCAGAAGGGTGCTGCACCATGCCTGCCCATTGGTTTACAAAATACCACTCTTCTTGCCAGCCCCCCCCCCCCCAGTAAAATAATTAGCATCCTTCTTGCCCCTCAGTAAAAAAGTGCCCTTTCTCCTTTCTGCATTAAAAAATTTGCTTGCATAGTAAAAACTAGTTGTTGGGGGCCACCGTAATACTTACAAATTATGGATATGCATAATGTAAAATATTAAAGTAAAAAATGTGTAAACTACTTGTAAAAGACATTGCAATTCGAATAAAGCCGTGGCTTGATGACATCATAAACTTTAAAGGCTCGATTACTGAATTGCTTAAAAGAAACATAACTCCAAAAACAATAATCCTATTAACTAGCGGTTTATTGCATCTGATTAAGCATCTTATTTCCAAGGAAAATATATCTTTGAATTGAAATTTGGATGAAATACAGGGTCATGAAAAATCAAAGAGTGTGGAAAATAGGATTACAAATATCTCGGCAACTCATTATCCGATCAATTTCATGCTTTATGCAAAATTTAGGTTTTTTTTATTGTCTTTTATATTTACTCCTTAAAATAAACAATTTCGAAAATTTCTATATACCTTTTATCAGAACGAATATTTTGAGAGTCCGAAAAAAATAGTTCCAGTTAAGCGAGGTTACTGAAATTCAATAAGTTTCTTCCCATTATTACATACTAAGTATATACCAAATTTCAAGTCTCTATCTCAATTTTTTCGGGAGATAGAGCGTTTACAGACACACAGACGGACGGCATATTTTTTTTCTTCAAAAAATATGTTTTTCGGAATCTCCAGTGTCTGAAACGTGTAAATCCATCAAGAAATTTTTTTCGATTTTCAAAACGATTACAAGACTTACCCTATACTACGTATGATGGGTAAGTAATTGACTCAATGTTTTCTTGAAAAGAGTGCCCTGACTTTTAAATATCAAAAATGGCTTTAAAAACCAAAAGAATACCTTTAACAATTAAAAAAAGTGCCCTTAAGAATCTGAAAAATGTCCTCAAGAATCCAAAAAGTGCCCTTTAGAATCTGAAAAGTGCCTTCAAGAATTCAAAAAGTGCCCTTAAGAATTAAAAAAGTGCTCTTTTTTCACCAGCAGCACCCTGCCCTTTTTAAAACCTGGGGGAAACTTTTATGTCCATTAGTGGGTACTTTTTTTATTGCAGAATCCCATAATCTTGAAAATAGCTTATCGCATCAAGTTCTGTAGATGTAAGATCCCAGATCTTTATAATTTTTTTCTTAAAATTCGAATATCCTTCATCAGAAAAACTAAACTAACGTATCCACAAAATAAATAAAAATGGAATACGTACATCAAGTGCTAGCGGTGCATTGAAAATCAAACGTGGCATCACAGGCGATATTTTTTTTTTGGAAAGTGGTAGACAGGATAATGGTACCCAAAAGTCTAATTATCAGAAATCCAGTTATACAGATCTATAATCACAAAATGAAAATTTTATGATATGAATTGTACATATATATTTGTAAAAATGTAATTATCTTGAAATTCCTTTTTAAATCAAGGCTTTTCTTCTTTTCACTTTTTGTAGTAAAAGTGATCCAGGGATCACTCTAGAGAGTTTCAGAGGGGCAGCCTACCCTCATGCCCATTTTATATAAAATCCCACCCTCCTTGCCCTTTTTCCAGATAGAATTCTACCCTCCTTGCCCTTTTTCCAGGTAGATTTCTATCCTTTTATTCCTGGGTAGAATCCTGCCTTGTTTGCACTGTACTTAACAAAATTCTTTACCTATCTTTTATTTTTAGAATGCTAGTATGGTACGTCAGAATGCCCTGGTATGTCTAATCTTTGACTTTGAGTAATTCATTTTTCCATTTATCATTTTTTCCATGGAATAAGACATAAAGGGTAACTAAGGGTCATTAATTAATTTCACCTTCTCTAGTGAAATATAGTATTAGATCAGGCCTTTGACCACATGATAACTTACATAAGTGCTGTAAAAATTTGAGAAGTAGCTTTAGAACTTTTATTTTGTAGCTTTTTCAAAACCAGTTTTGCTAAAACCGGGAAAACAATATCTGGTGAATAAAACTTTTAGAGAGAGATGTTTTGAATATCGCAGGAAAATGGGAAAATGGCCGTGAATATAGTAAACAATTTTACAATAAAAATCGAGAACATAAGTTTCATTTTGCTATTTTTAATACTTTTCAAATGGTGAAATTGTAGAAATTAGAAATGTTATTGGATTTTTTAAATTAAGGAGTAGGGGAGACCGGTACACAGTGGACCACTTTTTCAGTTAAAATTGTTTATCTCTTTAACAGACTGACCGATCTGTATGAAAATATTTTTGAATATTCCTTAAACCTTCTTACATCCATCATAATTTTCTCCCAACATAGTTTTCAATACATTTTTCAAAAAAAAAAAAATATATATATATACACTGGTCCACCCACCGGGGTACAGTGGACCACTATTAGGTATTATCTAAAATACAATATAAATCTATTTTTCATTAATCTAATTCTTTTTTGTTGCCCCTTCACCCGCAAAATAACATAGTAATATAAATTTTGAAACAAAAACAAAAAATTAATTATATTTTGAAAATAACAGATTAATACAGGAACAATTGCAATTTAGTTGAAGTTATTACTTAAGTACAAAAAAATCAGCGCACATTAAAATTTGCAATTGAAATTCCAAAGTACTTATGAGTAAGATTGAGCTGGAATTTTCAAGAAATAATTTTGGGTCTGAGAGCAACATTATGAAATCATTGACATCAACAGCAGATTCATCTACAGTTTCGGGAGAAATAAACTGATTTCCATTCAATTTGCATCTCATGAATCTTACTTGAATAGAATCATCAACAATTAGACTACAGTTATATTTATCAAAGGCAGTAAATACAGAACAAAATATTTCTTACTATGTTAAATAAATTGTTATTTTAATTTGTTTACTTTATTTTACAGTTAAATCTACTTTAAAACAATCTTTCTTTATAGAAAATAAACAATTATTAAATATTTTGAACATTCTGCATTACAGGAGCAGAATGGATTGTGGACCACTGTGCCCCAGGAGTGGGTGGTCCACTGTACCCCATGTTGAAGTTCAATAAATAATCATATTGTTTATAGCTTTCTTTTAAACATATTAACTTTAAAGTAAAATAAAAACAAGTATCTTAGCTTTGCAAAAAAGCTGTTTTATTTTATTTATCTACAACCTTTAATTAAAAAAATAAAAATATGATGGTGAAAAATTTTACTTTTAGAAGCTCAAAACAACCAATCAGGATAAAATAGTTCAATCTGAGCTAAACATATTTTCTGAAGGCTATAAATAATCATTATAGTGCTGTTGTCTATTAGGATAGAAGAGAAGCTTAAAAAAAATTTAAATAAATAAAATATTAGGAGGTGGTCCACTGTGTCCATAGGTCCAGTGTGTACCGGCCTCCCATACTTTAAGCTGTTGCCAGACTTCTCTCCCCACCAGTACATTGGTATATGCACTTATTTCAAAAATGCCCTTTATATGAAATTATATGCCCTTTCCAACAAAATTGCCCTTATTATATAATGTGTGCCCTGCCCTTTTTAACACTTTCCAACCTAGTTGAAAGGTGTTTATGACTTCGGTTTGTCTGCCGTATGGCCGTCTGTCCGTGCTCTAACTCCCGTAAATATGCTCGGATTGCTCTGTAATTTTTATATGTTATTGTCGTTATCTATAGCATGTTCCCTATTTCAACGGAAGTGTGTAGCACTTATAGTTTTTTTACAGGGACACGCAAAAGAATTCCGTTACATTACGTCTATGGAGAAAAATCGTCTGCGGTTTATTTAAATAATGTTTCACTATTTTAAACGCATTGAAATTTATATATATCACTAAGGTGCATTACAAGAGGCTTACTACAGAATATTGTGTGTATAGCAGTCATTGTTCATTTACAGGGACACACAAAAGAATTCTCTACTGTCTGTAAACAATAATACCTGGACGTGCGTTTTAAGTTACTGAACGCGATTTTAAATTTAACGCACTTTTTGTTTATTACGTGGTGTGTATAAATTCTGTAGATCCTATACAGGGAAGCACAAAAGTTTGCGAACACATTTCCGTTTATTGACAGAAACTCCAGAAGGAGAATTTTAAACTGTGCTAAGCGTTTTTCAACTGAACTAAAATTTAGCATCCTATGTAATGTAGTATGTATACAAATCTATAGATCATATACAGGGCTGAATAAAAGTATTCGGATATTTTTCCGAATGTTGTATAGGTTGAAAATTTCTGATTTTTATTTTTTTAAATATGGTATGCATTTTCCAAATTCTTTACTTAGATGTCATCTTTCAGCTTATTAAACGGTATGATTTGTAAAATTATTTTGGAAGCGTTGGAAAGTGTTACATAATCTATGCTTGACGCATGATTTTTCGTTCTTGTTTATGTTCTAGAATTATCCCGGAGTGATCCTTCCTATGAAGGCTTTAATTATGAATAATAATGCCTAGCTTTTTTTTATTAAACAAAAGCAATTTTAAGAGATATTTTTATATAATATATAATAAACCACCCTTTTTATGAATGTCACCATTGGTCAGACTGCTGCATACTCAGATTACGTTCAGACCACATTAGTTCGGATAATTGGAGTTTTTACTGAATAATGAAATAATTCATCATAACGTTTTAACAAAATAATTCGTTATAGCATTTTAACAAAATAATTTGTTATAATGTTTTAACGAAAGCAAGTTATAATGAGCAAATCGTTGGAGCACTTTCGATTTCGTTATAAGATGCTTTGACTGTACTATCTGTTAAGATGGAAAATTTTTAACATAAACACAGGTAAAGTGATTCTTATTTAAATATTTAATACACATTAGAAGGGTGAAGCCCAGATATATGCTACCAAAGGCAGCAGGGGTCCTCGAACTAACTGTCTAATAAAAATCAGAAAAGTGAGTAACACAGGGAGTAACTTTTGGATCAGATGTTGCAGACACACCGGGTATTTTTTTTTTGTGCCAAAATGAAGATTTTAATGCCTGGGCAACCCAGCAAGTTTGCTTCATATGACAACCCGATAGAGCAGATTACATGTGTTTTGTATTACATTAAACATTGTGTGTTTTATAATAAATTAATCATTGAGTGTATTTTATAATAAAATAAAGTGTTTCATAATAAAATAAAACTAACATGCTGTTTTTCCAAGCTAGGCATAACAGGTACACAAAAATGGGATTTTCTCACCAAAATGGTGCAAAACAAAAATCGTGCTTATCCCAGCACGTCTGCGACATCTGTTCCTAATATTTTAATCTCGTTTTGTTTTGCTGGCTGTTATGCAGTGTTCTAAACGTCTAACTCAGCCGTACTCAATCTTTTTTCCCGCGGGTCGCAAACATGTGTTTAGAATGTTCGGCGGGTCGTAACACAATTATATTATAATGTAAAAAAGGGGTAATTTAAATAGTAAGATAAAAAAAAGTAGTATATAACAAACCTATATGATAAAGTTAATATAATCAGTAGGATTGAACGTTCGTCAAAAAAGAAATATTACCAAAACTTTTAACACCGCACTATTTCCAAACAATAAACTTTGTGGTAGATTTCATTGCAAATGATGTACAAATAGTGATGTATAAAACATTTTGCTACCAATTTTTTCCATGGTAAACCCTAATAAACATTATTAGTTAAACGTAATAATATAACAATGTAGCATTTCCAAGTTCTAAAGAAAAAAATAAGGCGATTTGCTTTAATAAATTAATCATTTTCTCAATATATAAACTTTTTTTTTAAGTGTAGAAATGTATAGTACAAATGTAATAAATTTGGAATATTTTGGTTTAGTGTTGAAGATTAAGAAATGTATATACCACTGTAGAACAAACAGAACTACATGTAAAAAGAACTTTTGACTAAGTAAACAGTATTTAAGATAATTTTAAATTACAGGACAGTTTTTATCTTCCCATGAAAATATATAAAAGAACAGTGAAAGTCTTAAAAACTTTTATACACATCCCAATTAATTTAATAAATAGAGGTTATTGATTATGTATCTCGGGCCACACATAAAAGGTCTCCGGGTCACATGCCCGGTTGAGTATGGCTGGTCTAACTTTTCACCCATGTAATTTTCCCCCCAAAGCTTCTTGGCAGTCTGAAAACTGCCAAGCAATAATATGCAACAAAATTTAATATTTGCAAACTTTTCTATCACAGAATAAATTTAAGTATTTGATTGATTTATTTTATGAAGTTTGATTAAACTCCACACATTATAAAAATTTTTAATTGGTAAATTTTCTAATTCAAATATTTAGCCTTAATTTCTCAGTGTGTGTAGTTTTTTTTTATTTTTTCAGGGGAAACTCTCCATCAACATTTGTAAATAGTGATGAACAGAACCGTTTGACAGGGAGAGAAAATTATCTTTAACCCTGGCATTTATTTTAATATGCTATTTGAATTATTAAAGTATCATTGAAAGAATTTATACCAATTTTTTTTTTAAGTTTCTGTTAAATGTTGTGTTTTTCGAGGATGCCACTCAGAAAATAACAAAATAAAGGAAATTACATGCGAAGTAAAATTTACAACATTTTTCCCAACATTGATGCATGAATTTTATAAACTATATTGTTTATTATAATTAATTAAACAAATTATAAACAAAAATTAAACTATTTTTGAACTAGCTTAAAGCATCAAAGAAAACAAAAGCTGTTTTTTTTTTCATTTTTTGGTAAACCTTTAAACAGTTTTCTCCAAACTTGCTATTCTCTGCCTTTTTAATGCTATTAATGCATCATGCATGAAAAGTTATACGATTTAGTGAATAAACATATTTTTTTTTTTTTAGTTTACAGTATTTTATGTCAATTGAGGTAACCAAGCAATAGATTCAATGATCTCAGTGAGGAATTTTACTATTAGCATGGCAAAACCGATGTCTATAAAAATAAAAATATATATATACAAGAAATATGGAGAAGTTTTATTTTCTTTTTGGTTTTAAATTTTAATAAAATAAATTTAACAAATTCTGACATTCATATTGTGGAGGGAGAAAAATAAAATACTATAAGTCTCGTTGCGACTTTTGTTGGTATTAAATCATTAAGGATTTTTTTTTAATCCCTATGGAGAAAATTTTCATGACTGATTGCCGATTTTCATGATTTTTTTTCGTGACTCTTTGACAAAATCCATGTTTTTTTTAAATCGTTTGACAAAATTTGCCGTTTGTTTTTGTGATAATAATTTGACAAGATTTGCAATTTTCAACCATGATTGACTGATGAAATTACATTTATGCATGAAATGCATTTTTCTTCCTTCTTCTGCGATAATTTGATAAAATTTGCATTTTTTTCCTGCGCCCAATTGACGAAATTCTTAACTTTTTTCTGCGACTGATTGATAAAATTTGTGGATTTCTTCTACAACCAACTCACAAAAATCACAATTTATTCTGAGAATGATTAATGAAATTTGCGTCTATATATTTTTCACTGGCTGGTTAATGAGATTCGCAGCTTTATTTCGTATAACGAATGACAAAATTCGCAAACATTTGATGAAATTCGTGGTTTTATTTCGCGAGTGACTGACTAAATTTGCATTTTATTTGTCAAGCGACTATCGAAATTCACGGATTTTTTCGTGACAGTTTTCTGGAAATTTATAACCAAAAGAGTGAAACTCCGATTTCTTTTCGTGTGAGATTGACGAATTGATTTTGCAGAAATTGGCAAATATAAACTAATAAATAAAAGCAGTAAATATCATGGAATTAAGGCAGAAATCGCGAATTTGATTACAAAAAAGAAAAAAACAGAAATCTGCCATTCTGCAGAAAAATGGCATCCCTGTTCTTAGTAATTGGGTTGAATTCAGTCTTTGTGGTCTTCATTTCACAGTGGTTATTGCCAGAGTTGTATAATATAGACGCACACGCATATGCCATGCACGGAAAATTTTCTGCAAAATTCAAAATTTTGCTGAAAGAAAAAAAAACTATTTTTTTTTAATATCAGTGTTCACTCTAGAAAAAAAAAGGGCAGGGTGCTAGTCACAAAAAGGGCACTATTGAAGCATAAAAAGGGCACTAATTTCAGCGAAAAAGGGCATTGTTTCATAAAAAAAGTATACATATTCGGAACCAATATAAGAAACTCATTATTGTTCATCATATACTCATCAATGTTTGTACACACATTTAGTAACATAAATTATAGAAATACATTTTTATTAAATTGATATTTTAAGGTTCTAGTAAGTAATTAGGTTAACATATGTGGATATAAAATTATTAGCCGCCTCTAAACTATGAATTTTAAGGGGGAAGCAGAAATTTTGAACTTAAGATGACTGATTTAGTTACCTTACTAAAGATTTAAAAATAGGACAAAAAAATTGAAATAAAACAGTTTTAACTTTAAATTTCGTGTGCTTGGGAAGGAGGAGTGGGCATCAATTTTGGGTGAGGGTGTGGAAAATTACTTGATCGATTATTTGCTATAATAAAGTGACAGAGCAGAAAAAGTTTAAAAAAAAAGATAAGGCTTTTAAGCTTGGTGAGCTGGGAAAGCAAAAGATGAGTTTCCCCCCCCCCCCTCCAGGATGTTAAGGGGGGGGGGGGGTGGCGTCAATTTGACGAAATTTGCGTTTTATCACGATCTTTTGACGAAATTTGCCGTTTTTCGCAATGTTTTCAACGAAATTAGCCTTTTTTTTTTCCAGATATTTTGACGAAATTTGCTGTTTTCCCGTGATCTTTTGACGAAATTTGTCGTTTTTCGCAATGTTTTTAACGAAATTTGCCGTTTTTTTGCGATCTTTTGACGAAATTTGCCGCTTTTCGCAATGTTTTTGACGAAATTTGCCGTTTTTACGCGATTTTCTGACAAAAGTCACGTTTTTCCCGCGATCTGTTCTCATTTTGCCGATTTCAAAAAGGGCAGGGCGCATTTTGCCGATTTTTAATAGGGCAGGGCGCTGCGCCCTTCAAAAAAACCCTAGCGGGAACACTATTAATATCAAAAAATTAAAAATATTCTCTAATTTTATGTACGATTTATTTACTGTTTGCACATTGAAAATTTAAAGATGCAAAACATTGTTGTGACATTACAAACACTGCGAAGAGGTCAAAATATTAAGGATTGGCTTGTTACTAAATACATTGACAAAATAACTGATAAGAATTCAGCTCTTCCTATCATGGACTTTTGGCTTTATTATTATTTTTAACCAAAATAATTATTCTTTAATTAATATTAATTTTAAATGGTAATTATTTTAAACTACTGTTTTTAATTTATATCATCAAAATAATATAACACGTAATTTTATTAAGCATTAAATTAATTTGCAGAAAGTTTTTGACTCAATATTTATGAGCGCAGAAAGTTTTTGGTTTATACAAGTCTGGTTATTGCATTACTTCACTCTCATTTGATTGTTATACCAAAATGGTAAATTTTTCAAAAATTGGTGAAATTTCTTGAACTCGAATCCCACCATGAATTTCATTTCCAGTTTCATTATCTTGATACATGTCCACAGGACATGTAATGATACATCTAATTTAATGCAGTTTAGAGAAGAAAATATCTTAAGTAAAGAGATTCTTCAACTAACAACTGCACCCAGAAAGTGATAATCATATCTATTAGAATATAAGGTACTTTTATGTTAGCTGGGAGCAAGTGAGAAAGCGCCAATTTGTTCCCATCGACATCATTTTATTGGATTTACTTCATTTAAAATATAAACCTTTCACTCATTTCATTTAAAATACACAATTTTAAGCTGAAATGCATACGTTAAAAGTACATGCATAAGATTAATTTAAAATATATATACATGCCTGTCAATCATTTTATTAAAAAAATTAACAAGAAATAATATCAGAAACATTTTATTTCGACATCAAAGCATTGTTTTACTTTATACACGCGAAAAATAGAAGTTGCTATTGGCGAGAGAAAAATGCAATTGGCGAGAAAAAAATGCAATTGGCGAAATTTGCGCCCGACTAACATAAAAGTACCGAATATAATATGGGATAATTTATATCTATCTACTACTTCCTCTAGACATACATCATAGGTTTTACAAAACTGAAGTAACAAAAATGTTTAATGTGCACTGTAATTTTACCATTAAAACCACTAGGCGGATAAACATGATAGTTCGCATAAATGTTATTTCGAAACTTAAGCTCTAGGCGACAATCAGCACTGAAAATACTACGCAAATCACTAGCCACAAACGGTGATTTTTCGACAACTATTATAGCAGGCTTATCATCTCCTAAGAAATGACCTTCGACAACAAGCATTTTCTCATGGAGACATTCTTTGATAACTCGAGCAGTACGAAAGTTTTTTAATGAACACAATGAATCATGTAGGCTAAACTTTTTTGAAACAGATGTTTCGTTATGTTTGCTAAAAACACCTTCTTCATCATAACTCCCAGTAGTTAAATCTACAGCCATTTCTTTTTTTCTTTTTTTACATTTCACAGAAACAAGTGCCGCTTTAAAATATGTTTACAAGCAACAGTAGACAATGTTGCCAACACAGAACTAAATTTTATATAAAAAGCAGAAAGTGGTTTGCGCAAGGGTTTGCGTGAGAGGGTTTTGTAAAAAAAAAAAAAAAAATCGATTATAAGCTGAAATTTTAGAAAAGTCAGAATTAGAAAATCAAAATTTATATGTTTGCTTATTAATATTTTAAAACCTTTGATATAGTTATTTTATTAAAAAATGTAAAATTTATAAACATCGAACATATTCGAATTTTATGTATCGATTATGTACATAACATTAGTTCTATTTATTATTTGTTTTTTGTTTATATGGTTGTGGCGTTGCGGGAGTGTTTGAAACAATGTAGAATTAATTAACTTCTTTTCATGTCTTAAACTGGTGCTTTAAAATTATTCATGCTTTATTAACTTGAATTTAGAACGAAAAGCTTATGGCTCTTTTAATTTTATTTGTTAATTAGAAAATCACCTGTTAACAAGTTTCTTTTTGTTTTTATATAAGTCGTATTCTCTATTTAAAGTTTAAAATGCTCCCTGATTTACCGTCGAAAATATTTATTTTGGATAATGGTGGCTACTGTGCTAAAGCTGGATTTGCAACAGATGCTGCTCCTAAGTATTTAATCATTGTCTTATTTCGAAGTTTTATAGTGATTTTTTTGTTCATTTAAACTGCATTTTCTCTTTTTTCTGATTTGTTTTAAAATTAATAATTGCTAGAAATTCTTAAATTATTTTCTTTTGATTTTATATAATTTCAGTTTCTTTTTATTTCATGTTGTATTTTTATATAGCTGAATAGTATTTATAAATATCAAACGTTAGAAAACTCTCCAATGTATAATTTTGGTACTTCTCTATTATCCCGTCGACCACTTTTCATAACAAAAAACTGTCACCAAATTGTAACGCCAAATAAACGGGAGAACGTTGCCATTGAAATATCAAAATAATCAAATAAATAAAATATAAGAATTTAAGGACACAATTATTATTTTACTTAGTGAAATAACTAATAAATCAGTAAAACGTAATGAAAAATACACGCAAATGTCGAACTAAAAACCACTTGATGACATAACAAACACGTATTCTGCATTTTTGGCGTTTAATCTTACAGTTTGGAGATAGTTTTTTGTTATGAAAATTGGTTGATGGGATAATAGAGATGTACCATAATTTTTTGTAGGGATAGGGTGGCTTCCCTCTCCTTGTATAAAAACTTAAATGGATTAGGTCCTGTCTTTTTAATAATCAGTGGATTCAAGTATTTGCAACGATATCTAATTCTAGATGACTGAAGTTATTTTACTTAAAATGTAAAATTCTTTCAGAATTCATCGTTAATATTTAAAAAATGTATAAAGGGGTAAATTACACTTGTTGTATTTTGTTGAAAAATAAAAGAAATAAATGCATTTTGATAACCTTGCTTTACTAGAATCTCTGGTATACCTACAAATGTCACAGACAAACTGTGGTTTCTTTTTGGCACCAAAAGGACGATTTTTTTGCCTGCCATTGTAATTCTGCAATTTTTGCTTCATGTGACAACCTGGGGTTGTATAATAAATTATGTGTGTTTTATAAAATTAAATGTGTATGTAAATAAATAAAATTAAAATAATTAATAAATAAAATTAAATGTGTGTGTCAAATAAAAATAATGTGTGAAAATAAAAATGTATAACGCAAAAAAAAAGTGACAACCCCAGCTATCTGCGACATCTGTTCTGAATCTCTTAATATATAGAATTTTAATGTATATCTAAATCACTAATGGGACAGAGTTTGTCTGAGACAGTTTAAATGCACCCTGCCTGCCTCTAGATTAAAAAAAATAGTACCTTTCTTTTTTGAAATAGTAATAGTCGCTCTATTAAATTTGTCATTAAATAAAGGAAAAAATACAGTCGAGCACTCATTTAATGAGATTCCGAATTTAACGAGGAAAATGGAGACTTTTGTTTGGTATAATGTTTATAAATGTATTGAAGTATACTCTTTTAGCGAGCAAATTTTTGTAATTTCCTTGGATTTAACGAGGAAAATAATTGTTAAAGTGAGAAATAATTACAAAAATAATGATTTGAAAAAAAAAAGAAAAACAAACAGCTTTCCTAGCATTCTCCCATTCCTCTTGTAAAGAAAAAATAACCGTTTTTTAAAGTTATCCAACAACAGCTGAAACCATCAGAGACAGGTATCGATTCTTGGAAGGGAGGTGGTGAGATCTGGACACCTGTCCTATTGTCCCTTTTACAGGAAGGGTAAAAGGGAGAATGAAACAGTCCCAACTGATAAGGATCGGAATTTGGACAATGGAGATTTGGCGTCAAGTGACATCATTTATGACAACTCCTCCCTTCAATGGCTTGATTCAATCCAAATCATGTCTAATTACCTTTTTCAGAACTACGTGTACGAAAAACTTATTTTCGGCTTGTGCCTTTTCTTGGGAGCGTGTTTTTTAGTTTGCTGTTTAAAATGTCAAAAAGTAAAGTTTTATTTGTAAGAGAAAAAGGGAAAATTATAAAATTCTTAGATAGAGGTGAAAAAAAGATGTTGAAATATGTAAGCAGTTCAACTGTGTCAACTCTCTTAAAAAACAAGGAGTCCTCAATGGAAGCTTATGAAGCGAATGTGACGGATCGCCAAAGGTTGAAGATGTGTGAAAAAGAGGACTTGGATGAAGCTCTGTTAAAATGTTTTGTTCAGCAATGGAATTCTTGTTTGCCGATAACTGGGCTCATCATTAAATTCCAAGCTGAAAAATTTGCAGCTCAGCTAGGTTACACAGAGTTTTCATGCTCTAATGGATGGCTACATCGTTTCAAGCTTCGTCACAACATCTGTGCAGGAAAAAATAATCGGCGAGGCTCCAGTGTGAACAACAAGTATGTGAAAGACTGTTTGAATTGCACATGGAAAGATTTACATGAAAATTATGTTGAAGATAACATCTACAATGCCAATAAGGCCGGCATTTTTTACAATTTAATCCTTTATCAAACGATGGAGTTTAAAGGTGAAAAATAGGTGGGTGATAAGTTGCTGAAAAATTGCTTAACTGTGTTAATGTGTTGCAACATGTAAGGCAAAGACAATAAAAACTTTTTATAGTCGGTAAATTTGCAAATCTAAGATGCTTTAAAAGGGTAAAAAGCCTATCAGTGACTTACAAATCGAACAAAAAAGCATGGATGACTTCAGAATTATTTTTATCCTATTTTAACATATATATCCCAGGGCTTGCGTTTTTTCTGCTACTGATCGATGAACTTTGCGTTTTTTTCTGCGACTGATCGACGAACTTTGCATTTTTTTGGCGACAGATCGACGAACTTTGCGTTTTTTTGGCGACAGATCGACGAACTTTGCATTTTTTTTGGCGACAGATCGACGAACTTTGCATTTTTTTTCGCGATAGATCGACGAATTTTGCTTTTTTCCGCGACTGATCGACGAACTTTGCGTTTGCGTTTTTTCTGCGACTGATCGACAAACTTTGCATTTTTTCCGCGACTGATCGACGAACTTTGTGGTTTCTTTTCGACAGATCGGTGAAATTTGATTTTTTTTGCGATCGATCGACAAAATTTGCATATTTTTTGCGATCGATCGACGAAATTCACGTAATTTCTCCTTTTTTTCTTTCGACAGATTGACAAAATTAGTCATTTTTTTTTACCTGTGTCAGACTGACAAATTTAGATTTTCTTCTCTGCGTTCGACTGATGAATTTCACGATTTTTCCCCACGACCGACTGATGAATTTCCCAATATTTTCCCGCGACTGATTGACGAATTTCGCAATATTTTCTGATGAGCAATCAACGAACTTCACGTTTTTTTTCCTTGTCTGACTACCGATTTTGCAAATTTTTCCGTAACCAATTGGTGAATTATTTGGTTTCTTCTGGTGACAGATTGATGAAATTCACTTTTTTTCTCGCGCCTCACTGAAAAATTTCAAGAATTTTTTCCGCAACTGACTGACGAATTTCGTGTTATTTTCTTGCGACCGATTAGCAAACTTCGCCATTTTTTCCCTCGACTGATCGACGAATTTAGCGATTTTTTTCTATGAACATAGACTTAGATAAGGACTTCTAATAAAAGAGCCTTACAAAGAAGAAAATCATTTCTCGAAAAATGTTTCAAATACAATGTCTGTGTAGAACAGTTGTATTAGTTCATCTACCTCTTCAAATCGTCTGCTTGACAGCCATCGTCTGGTAGGTATAATAGATTTATTCTATGGTATTTATCCGTATTGTTGTTTGTAGGTGGTGTTATCTTAGCACAGTTGTACACTGGCTGCCATGAAGTCCCAAAGTTGCAAATAGATATTAACACTATTTCGTTAGAAATCCTTCTCTATTTCTGTTCATGCGTGAGACGAATTTCATATTCCCTCAAACAATTGACTAAATTCACAATTTTTTCCAACGGCAAGTAGGCGTATTTAAAGATTTTTTTTCCTGCGACCGAAAAGAGGAAAAAGAACAAAAAAGGGCAGTAAGAGCCACCAGTCACTGCACCCTGTCAAACTGGCCTACAGTCAGCACTAAACAAAAATGAGATTAGAAGAGCTGCAAAGATCTTATTACTATTACTCCTTGAGGTAAAGGAGTAAACCTTTTTAACCCTTGTGAAAGAGTAAAAGTGTACCTTGTGAAAGAGGCTTCAGCACTCTAAATCAAATAAAATCTAAATTCAGAAATTTATTTAACAACCTAATTATTAAGGGTCCCTAACACATTTAATGGAACTTGAAAAATACACTGCATATATAAAATTTAACTTTCTTCCCTTTTTTATTATAAAAATAAACATTTTACATTATCATTCTCAGTTGACATAATTTTTTCAATGGTATTTTGTCATGGGTGCATTAATGTAATTCTTTAAATAGTATGTAAAATAATAGTGGGGTTTAAAGATTTTTCTTCTCCCTCCCAAACATTACAACTCCCCTCCATTTAAAAATGTTGGTAGGGAGACTCCTCTCCTTGGAAAAATTGAATTTCAAGCTCTGTATCCTATACAAGGAGTGGGATAAAGTGGTCCAAAAACAGAAAATAAAGATCGCACTCTTCGTTGATAATTGATCTGCTCACCCGCTGGTCAGCAATTTAAAAAAACATAAAACTTGTTTTTTTACTGTCTAACTCAACATCGGAGTTACAGCCTCTCGAATTAGTTCTTATTCAAAGTTTCAAAGAAAGCAATTGATTCTGATGGTGTTAGATGGAAATGAAAAAGATCAGGATCTTAAAATTTCTGTTCTTGATACTATACACCTGATGACAGATGCTTGGGGAAGTGTGACTCAATCCTGTGTCCAAAAATATTACAGGAAAGCCGGATGGGTTGACAGAAGTGATGGTGACTTCGAAGATGAAGATGACTTGTGACTCTCAGTCTGTTTGCAACAAAATAACATTGAGCAGTTTAACTTTGTTTTAAACATCAATGTGTACAATAACATTGAAGATGATGTCTTAAACTCGAGCATACTCTCCACTGAGGATATTGTTGTGGAAGTGGTAAAAGCGCAGGAACAGGAAAATGTAAGTGATAGTGACTCGGAAGAAGAAACAGTAATTAAAACACCGTCACGTGATTGTGCTGCCACTGCAAATTCTTGAACAGTTTTTTGAAGCAATGAAAAATACTGATGATGCAACATTTAATGCAGTAAGTGTTTTACACAAAAATTAAATGAAACGAAATTTTGTTTAGTCAAACAATCAACTTTGGATGAATATTTTTCCACTTCTCATTAAATATTATCAAGCAACAATACACGTAAGTTGTTATTTTATGTGCATAATAGTTATTAACTTGAATTCGGATTTAGCGAGCGACCGGATTTAACGAGCATTTTTCTGTGTCCCGAGCTCCTCGTTAAATACGGGTCCTACTGTATTACTATTTTTAAAAAATGGAAGCAATCAAGCAACAGGTATTTTTATAAAAAAAACAACTCTCAACACTGCAACCAACTGGCACATTCCTGTTTGACCTTTAAGCATGTGATGTGCATATCGACCAATAATGTTTTTCGTTTCATTTCTTTGGATGAATCATGGGTATCTGTGATAGGTAGTCAAGACCAGCACCCAGTTACTGCAGTGGCAAACTTCCAAAAGTATTTTAGTATAAAAAGTTTCACCTTTTTTAAATGCAGATATATAATTTTTTTTTTTTTAAATAAGGCAAAATACTCTTATAAAATGCCTATGAAACGTTGCCCCTGCATTAATTGGCTCTGGTCAAGACTGCAAATATTTTGAACATCCCACATCCTCCTCCGAGATACTCTATACACACTCACACAAAAACACAATGTTCATTAAATTTTATATGTGGTGAAATTTAATTATGTCAAAACTGTGCAAAAATTGTATGTGAAATATTCATATGCGTGTAAATTGCAATCGAAAAGTTAAATTTGGAGCTATTTTATAAAAAAAAACAGTTGAAATCTAATATATCTCCAAAATTTACTTTCAACAACACACACAAAGATCTATCAGTTGAATCCAAACAACATAATATGTTGGTATTGGTATGTCATTTTTAAACAATAACCAAAATATTTTATGCCAAATATGGGGGGCAATATCAATTATGTATTATACCAAAATATAGGCGAAACAATGTTTAATTTTGGTTTGGGCAATATCAATTATGTATTATACCAAAATATAGGCGAAAGGATGTTTAATTTTGGTTTTATATCCATTCTCGCTGACCCAGAAAATAGAAGGTGAAAATTTTACAATTTAAGCATCTTTTGGGGTTTCCAGAACTCGAAAAATTATGAGGGAACGCAAAAATAATAAAATTAATGCAAAATTAGTAAAAATTAGTAAAAAATTTGCTATTTCGAAAATAATTCAAAATTTGCAGATTCGAAAAAAAAGGTGAAAATTTTATGTTTCCGGCATTAATTTTATAATTTCGGCTTTATTTTGGGTCTGCAAGATCCGAAAATGAAAGGAGAATACCGCAGACTCTGGAAAAAAAATTATTTCCCCCCTTTTTTGTGGGGGTGGGGGTGGGGGGGTGGTCCTGTGCACACGATAAAAAGGAGAAGAAAATTTACAATTTCAGCATTACTGCTGGTCTTACAGATCTGAGGAAAAATAAGAAAAAAAAAGGAAAAAGGTTTGTATTTGAGTGATATTTCGGAATCTGTAAACTCCTAAAATAGCAGAAATTTTCAATTTTTGCATTTCCTCATGTTCTGCAACCTCCTTAAAAAATTAGAGAAAGGACTATATACTAAATATAAAATGTCAACTAGAATTTTCAATTAAAAACAGTTTTCGTATATGCTGTGCATGTAGTACACTGGACAATATATTTTGGGCCTGTTTAACCTCAGTTGCCTGGTATATATAGTCCAAAAATAATAATTCAGTTTAGAAATTTAAAATTACATAGAATTGGTTTAATTTCACTTCAAACTGTCTAAAAAAGAAGCTGGAGTCGGCTTGTTTTTTAGTGACTCCGACTCTTTTGCTCAAAAATGAGCCTGACTCCAACTCCACAGCCCTGCTTAAAATGAACCTGTGGTGCATTAATGAAGCTATGTGGCATTTAAAATGAAAATCTGATAAATAAGAATAATAAAAGTGTATATGTTTATTTTTTTTAAATTCTTTTAGTATTTTAATGCATTATTCCATTTTAAATCCTCACAGGTTAATTAATAGGCATTTTGTTCATACCTTGTATTATAATTAACAAACTATTTATCTATGTATTAATTATGTATGTAATCGGTAATTTCTAAGAGCATGCACCTACTAAGCAGATTGCTTAAAAAACTGGGGGATAAAGAAAAAAGACCTGTATTTTTAGGTTAGCTAGGTACAAGTCTCACTAATAGCAGCTTTATTTTTCACATGTGTAAATTAGAAACAGGAACAATGCTTTGATGTTGAAATAAAATGTTTTTTGGTATACTTTACCATTATCCCGTCGACCACTTTCTATAAACAAAACTATCGCCAAACTGTAACTTTCAATAAACCAATGGAAAAATATTGTTAGTGGAATCTCCAAAAAATTCAGAAAAACTCCACTCACTAAAGTGTCAACTATCAGTAACTTTAAACAATAAAATTTACAATATATTAATGAAAATAATCTTGGATATTTATTTATTTTCACTATTTTTCTTAATTATCAGCTGATGAATGCTTGTGATACTAGGTGAAATTGATCTATTGTATGTAACTATGCATTGCAACATTTTTAAAATGCTTTTTCTCTTGTAATATCATGGTATCGCTATTTAATGACATAATTGTTATTTTAATTAATAAAATAACAAACAAATCAGTAAAACATCATTAAAAATACAGATAGGGGAGACTGGGGCTCAGAGAACCACTTTTGCAGTTTAAATTTTTAGGGTTTCGTTCATCTCACGAAACCCTGTTTGTCTCGCTTCTCTGTCTATGTGTCACAGAGTCGGCTCTCAGAAACTGTAGAAGTTAGAGACTCGAAATTTTGTGTACTTACAGCTGAATACCTACTGTCAATACTGAAAATCATAAAATTTTGAAAATGTCTTCATTAATGCAAGATATTATTTGAAAACTTAAAAATCCACTCATTAATGGATAAAAATGTTCAACTAAAGCGTAGAATTTAATCAACCGCAAAGGAAGCTCATTCTGTAACTTGAAAAGAGGGGGAAGGGTTACCATAATCAGAGCATTGCAATGGCAATAACAGATTGGATGTTTTCAAAGAAACCCCTATCTCATAAACTATTCCATTTAGGAACATGAAATTTCAGACACGCGCAAAAAAAAATTAGCTTTCACAATTTCTAAAAAAAAGTTTTATTACTACCACTAGAAGTGTAAATATCAATTAAAAATCGATTTGAATAAACTCTTTTAATTTCCTTTCATTAGAAAACCACAGAGGAGCAATCTGACACCTGTTCACATAGATCACAGATAGCGGACTAGGCATTTTTCAGGCTCTATAGAATTTTTTTTAGTATTGAATTTATCAATTTGAAATTATCACATCTATGAGTATTTTTTTACGCCGAACACAGAAATCTAATTTTTATAAAGATGATGTAATTAGAACTGAAATTATGAATCAATTTTGCGTTAATGAAAATAATTTTTATCCAAATCAAAGGAACATTTGCAGCTGCTTGTGAAATCGGAGACTTATGCCATTTATCAGCAAGATTATTTTCGCTTTTTGTCTCAACTGTTGAAGGGAGGAAAATGAAAAAAACAGCAGATTTTGAGGGTAGTAAGCAGGGTTGGCAAGTTTCTTCCAAGGTGGAAAAAACCGGCCGGAAGAAATAGGTTTCTTCCAAGTGGAAGAAATGGAAGAAACTGTTTTTCTTTTGGAATTTATCATATAAGTTGCAACTTTGTAACATACAATAAAAATAAATGCATTTTTCTAATAGATAACCTTAAGTAAATTTAATGAGACCTTTAAAAATTTAACTATACATGATAAATTGATAATTACACCAGTTTTTTAGCCAAGATCACACACCTGTCTAAAGCTTTCCAATCATTGCGTACCTGAATAAAATAAATGGTACTTTTCCGTTATACTAACACCATGCCAAAATGTATGCTAATGTGCCATTTATTTCAACCCTGAACGTGCAATGGATTTTTATTGCAAACCGTGCCAAACATTGTGATTTGCTGTTAATTGAACATGAATCTTTTAAATTATCATTACTTAATCGTAACCTCACAAAACATCTTAATTTGCTATTTTTCAAATAGAAAATATTTAATATTAAGTTGTAACTTACATTTATTGTTGAAACGGATATGGATTTTATCATTTGGCAGTTATCAGGTGATGAGGAAGCTGCAATAAAACTGTTTCAGGACTTTGGATACATAAATAAAGGCTTTTATTTAAAAAAAAAAAAAAGTATTTATTCAAAAAGTGAAATGATTACTGCAATGCTAAGAGACATTTACAATTTCATGCCTGTAGTTAATGCCATTAGCCATAAATTGAGTTTTATTTTATTATTTTAAGTCAATATTTGTATTGATTTAATAAAATAGTTCATGAAAGTCTGTAATTTTCAAATGTTATATTTATAATTGCTCAATTTTGTGCCAACAACGGTTTTTTCAAACTAATCATTTCACATGAATTCCATTTTGTGCTTTTTTTTTATGCTTGTAACGATTTACGCTTGGAGACGACAATGGTGTTGGTATAACTAACGGAAATGTACCAAATACATTTAAACAAAATATACAAAATCAATTACAAATTGTTTTTAAAATATTGCATTTTTATTATAGGTGCAGATTCTCAAAATTTGTAAGGAGCCAGTGGCTCCTAAACCCAAAAAATCCAGTGGCCACAATTGTAAAACAAACGCATAAAAACAATAGTGTTTATACGGGGCAAAAAAAAGCAAATTTTCACAGAATGGTTTGAAATCCATTTTAAAAAAGAAGGCTATATGCATTGTAGTACAAAAGTCAGTTTACCTATAAATTGTAAAATATTATTGCTCTTAGACAGTGCACATCCAAAATTATGACAAAAAGACAATGTTTCTACATTAGTTTTACCTGCAAATACAAATTCTCTTATTCAGCCAATGGATCAGGGAATTATCCGTAGCATGAAATGCCAATACAAAATGAAATTTATGTGCAGAATTATAACCTCTGATTTAGTGGCTAATATGGAGGGGTATAGAAGGCAATTTACAATTAAGGGCTGTATTTTTCTCTTGGGTGATGCATGGAACTCTATAAGCAAAGATACTTACTTTAGTAGGTGCAAAGCGTAATTTGTGACCAGCATCTTTATTTATAGACAGTAATGGTGAAGATGTTGACTTTGGTGGCTTCAGTTTGGATAGTGTTAAACAGAAATATGCAGAAAAATTCACTAACATAAAACTAAAGCAAAAGATTTCACTGTGTCTGATTTCTTGAATGGATATCCTCCCAAGATAAAGCTCCAATTACAGAGAGTTTCAGAAATGATGACATTATAAGTACTACTCTGTTAAACTCTACTGAAAACAGGATAATTCTGACAAAGAGTATGATGACGATGATGGTGAAAAAGTAACTCTTGAGCAGATCTTGGATATGGGTTATAAATATTTGAATTTTCTTCAGAAACAGAGTTTTGTCTCAGAACAAGAAATAAAGACTATACACATAGACTCCAAGAAAAAAATGCTAGACCAAAAGTCAAAAGTTCTCAAACAAATGACAATTCATACTATGTTTGAAAGTTGTAAAAACAAACAAAACAAATTATAAAATTAAATTAAATAATTTTTTCCTTAAATATAATGTGATTTTTAATCAAATAACCCAATGTTTTACAATATCTTTCTTTTTTATCAATTAATTTATTCATTAATAATTAATTTACTGTAAAATTAAGAAGAAAAAAATGTAAACAAAGTAATGATCTATAATCCGCAAAATTCTATAATATGCACAACCTTTGGTCCCAAGCTGTGCGGATTAGAGGGAGTTGACTGTAGTTATACTTTTCAAAGATAAATACAAAACAAAATATTTCTTACTATGTCAAATAAATTTTTATTATGTTCTTCTTTTTTTAACTTTATTTTACAGTTAAATAACTACTTTAAAACAATATTTCTTTATAGAAAATATGCATTTATTAAATATTTTAAATATTCTGCATTACTGAAGAAGAGTGGATTTATGGTCCATTATACCCTGGGTGGTGCACTGTGCCCCATATTGAAGTTCAATAAATAATCATATTAATATTGTTTATAGCTTTCTTTTAAACATATTAACTTTAAAATTAAATAAAAACAAGTATTTTACCTTTACAAAAAAGCTGTTTTATCTTATTTATCTATAACCTTTAATTACTAAAAAAGAAAATATGATGATGAAAAATTTTACTTTTAGAAGCTCAAAACAACCAGTCAGGATAAAATGGTTCATTCTGAGCTAAACATGTGTTCTGGAGACTATAATAACCAATCCAGTTCTGTTGTCTATTAGGATAGAAGAGAAGTTTAATTTTTTTTTTTTTAAATAAATGAAATATTAGGAGGTGGTCCATTGTATCCCGGTCTCCCCTAAACGTCAAATTAAAAATCAATTGATGGCATAACAAACATATATAATGCATCTGATGTTAAGTGAATGTGATGCCACGATCATGTATTAGTGACGTTATCCTATAGTTTGGCGATAGTTGTTTTTTAGGGAAATTGGTCAACGGGATTTATGGAAATGTACTGTTTATTGGTTTTTTTTAATGGTATTATTTCTTCTTATTATAATTTATTTTATATTTTAAATGAAATGAGCAAAAACTTTTAATCACTTTCTTTTATTGTAAAAGATCAATTTTTAACTATAGTATCATGCAAGAAAAATGAAATCTTCTAGTTCATCTTCTTCAGTTTTACCTAATGCTCAGAAACGTTTTCAGTCTTGACTTGAATGGACCCATGAATGAAATTATTGCAATACAAATTATGGTAATGAAAAAAAATACTTGTCACTTTATCACCTGTGCCTGATTAACATGAAAGTACCAAAAAAAAATATAAGTAATTGTACACAGCCACTGACATTCATAACTAATGAACTGTGGCAGGTTAAAACTGGAAAATATTTATTGGTTACATAATAAAAACAATCTCGTTGACTTATGTCTTAAAGCAAATAAATATTTAAAGTGACTTAAAAAAAATTATAATAATAACCTTAAGAATTTTAAAAGTGTCCTTTACCCCAGTGCTGTAGTTGGGTGGGAACGCGTTGGAATGCCGTTCCCAGAAATATTTGGTTTGTAACTGTAAAAATAAATAACCCGTACAAGCACAAGCCTTTTTTTTTCTCCAGACTGTGAAAACTATACCCATTTCCATATCTGAATGCGAAAGAGCATTCATCTGCATGAATAACATCATGACCGATGCGAAAAATTCACTTCTTATCTACTCTATGAAAAGGTGAGTTAACACAAATATTTTTTTCCAACTACAGCACTGCTTTATCCACCAGAAACAGTGTGCCCTTTTTTAAACTGAGGAGAAACTCTGAATGTTGTGATGCAGGGTAAGAAACTGAGAACTCTAAGTAAGGTGTCAAATGATACCTACATTTTTTTTTTTCTAGCTGCCAAATTACATTTCATGGTTGCAATTTTATGTTACATCATATTTTCTCATTTATTTTCGCAACCATGTTAGCAATAACATTGTTTCTATTTTTATGTGTTAAGAGCCTACACTAGTCACAGGAAGAAACGCTCAAGCTAATGTTAAGTCTATGGGAAGGTTCTAACGCGATTTCTCGCTCGCATTTTAATATTTTTAAATGCTTTTTTTGCATAGGGTAGCTGAGGTCAATCTCCAACATTGCTAGTTTTTACTTTTTCGATTTTTATTGCAGTTTTTTTATAAGCAGGAATTTTCAATTTTGGAACCGGTTCTGAAAGTGAAAGTACCCTTATATGAAATAACTGGAACCAAAATCGAAAAATTAAAAACTAACAATGTTGGAGATTGATCTCAGCTATCCTATGCAAAAAGGAGAATTTAAAAATATTAAAATGCAAGCGAGAAATCGCGCTAGAACCTTCCCATAAACATTAGCTTGAGCGTTTTTTTGCGTGACTGATGTAGGCTCTTAAGGGCAGGTGTGGGGGTGTACATATTAAAAACTTTACATTAGAGAAACATTTCCAATATTGTTGACCATAATAATGCAATGACTTGTTTTGCAGCACAAGGTTGCATGCCACAGAGCAGTAACGGACCATATTTTTGTGATGTTGAGTCATATGCTTTGGGGAAACATTTCTGAAATCGTATCTTCGAACCCAAACAGAGAACAGTCCATTACCATTATTTCGAACAAAGTGTGCAAGAATTTTAGGGGCGTAATCTCTAAGGTTACTTTTATCAGTCATTTGTTAAAGTGAAGTTAAATTTAGAGGTAATTGACAGGTGCAAGGAAGTCTAAGACACATTCTGCATTCGATCTTCTATTGAAAAGAGCTGCTCTTGAAATGCATGTGGCGGGGGGGAGGTGGGGGGACAGGCTAAAGTATGAATCAGGGTGTTTGTTAAACAATAATTAAAGTGAAAGAAAGCTAGACATCAAATTTGACGACTAAGGCATAATTTTATGTTGCGAAATACAATAATTTAGTTGCATTTGACGACTTATGACTGCTAATTTCTAACCCTGCTCTAATGTGTTAAGTAAGATCCTTCCAGAATGTTAAATTATCATGATATAATCAAATAATTGTTCTTTTTTTAGGATTATTCCAAATTATATTACTAAAGTCAAGAATGAGAGAAGACGTGTTTTTGTTGGTAGTCAGCTTGATGAAATTAAAGATTATTCAGGATTGTTTTATCTATATGCCTTTGAAAGAGTAAGTTCTTTAATATTCTTTTTATTGGAAATGAATATACAAAAAAGAATCATGAATGCTGAAAAATGTACATATTTTCTTAATCTGACAAAATTTAAAACCACATAACTTATTTATTAAAGATAATACAGATGCAGTTTTAGATATTGTATTGATACTATTCATAAGTCCCTGATATAGTAGCTTCTCATTATATTGCTCAGGTCAGGAAACTATTAAAGAGTTTGGGTGGTTAATCCACCTGGCTCAAATGGTAAAGAGAAATTAAATGACTCTTAATAAGAGGATGGCTTAGGTGAAAACAAGAACGAAAAATCATACATCAAGCATAGATTATCAAACATTTTTCAACATAGCCAGAAAACTATAACGAAACTTTACCATTAAATAAGGTGAAAGAAGATATGTAAGTAAACAGTTTAAAAAACATATAACATATTGAAAAATACAGATTTCGAAATTACCTTCCAGTGCCAAAAATGTAGTTGAATTATTTTGTGCAGCCCTGTATGTTATCAATAGATGTAGATATATAAAATGATAAAATTTAGTTCAGATAGAATATTCACATTTAAAAATTTTTGCCAATCGATCGAAATGCACTCAAAATCTTTTGTACAGCCCTGTATATTGTCTGAAGACTTTTGTACACACCAGATATTAAGCTAAAAGGTAACTTAAAACTCACTCGCAGCAATTAACAACCGTAAATGACAATGTATCTTTTTCTTTGTGTAGCCATGTATATGAATTTATTTATATTCCACAAACTTCTATTAGTCTACTAAATATAGTTAAGCAGGAAAATGCATAAACGCAATTAAAAACTACCCTTAAGCAATTCCCTTCCATAGTCTGTAATACTTACGAATTCCTTTGTGTAGCCCTGTATATTATCAACCGAGTTTATAAACACACACATACTATGAAAAAAAATTAGTTAAACTTAAAAACGCAAACCAAAGTTAAAAATGCACTTATCACACATAGACTGTAAATATTGCACATGTACTGTAACACTGCTCATGTCTTTTGTGTGTCCCTGTAAATAAATGCAATGCACACAAGAGAGCAATTTATAGTACACTCAGTAATGCATATAACTTTCATTATGTTTGGAATAGTGAAATATCACTAAATTACACTGCAAACAATTTTTCCCCATAGAACGATGTGTAATAGAATTCCTTTGTTTGACCCTGTAAATGAATAATAAATGCTTTGTACCCCATATTCTGCAAAAAGCATGTTTTAATGCACTTCATAATTATGTATCAATTTCATTATGTTTTAAATGATGTAGCGTCATCAAAATGCACTTGAAAGGATTATTTTCCATTGACTCTAATGTAACGTAATACTTTTGACTGTCTCTGTAAAAAAACTATATATAAGTGCTACACACTTCAGTTGAAATAGGGAACATGCTACAATAAATGACAATAACATACAAAAATTTCAGGACAATCAAAGCATATTTACGGGAGTTAAAGCACGGCCAGACGGCAGACAAACCGAAGTCATAAACACTTTTCAACTAGGTTAGAAAGTGTTAAAAAATATTTATTTAACATGCTTCAAACTTTATAAACATATCTACAAACTGTCATGCTACCAGCAAAGGCATAAAAATTAATAAACTAAACCATCATACAACACACAAGTCACATTAAACAGAAAAGAGAGCAGATAAGCTTTGCAGTAGTATTTAAGCTACTTCAAAACATGTGCAGTCCCAGCATCTAATCAGGGAATGGCACGTTTCAGTGATGCAATACGATGGTTTCTTTGCAGGTGGATCATAATATTTTGTTCCATTGTAGTTGTGTTTCAATTGTAGAAGCTTGATCTTCGACACTTTCTTCGTACTCACTTAAGATTTTTTTATTGGCAACAGGAGCTCTAAAAAGAGCTTCACCCATGCGGATGCATTGATTATGTTTTTCCCTCTACTGACTTCTGAAGAACATGGTATTTCAATATATTCATATTTCCGTTTTGACCAGTGTTTAATTTTTTCCTAATGATTCAGCACTGCAACAATTAGGTGCTATAATAACTTTGTTACTATTCTTCCACAATACAATCATTAATTTTTTATCTGATGTCACATGTACCATGATCCATTTTATCTGCACTAACTAGTTTTACCGCTAAAGCGAATAGCCATATAGTGCCTATGAAATATTATGTCCTGTGAACAAAAAAATTAACTCTTAATTTGCATTTTTTTTTCTATTTTCCACTTATTTCAACATAGAATTATAAATTTGTATCTAAGCAATTAAAAATATACTGATAATTACCTAATTGCAATAGATAAATATTAAATAATACAGCTGTTTATTGCAAAGCCTCATTTGTATTTAGTATATAATTTTGATATTTTTTAAAGTAAATATACAGTAAAACCTCCATTAACGGTCACCTCTGAAGAGCAGTGCATTCATCTATTGTATACTTCTTTTTGACACCTGTTTTGTTTATGTAGGGCAGGGTTCGCACAGACTCCTTAGACTCCTTGGAAACTCCTTAGAAATGAAAACATTCCCAAGTAGTACTTAGAACTACTTAGATAAGCAAACCACTCCTTAGATACTCCTTAAATTGTATTGCGGCTTCGGACACAAGCGATATTGCTGCCGAGGGAAAAATAATAGTGATTGTAAAACGCACGGTAAATCCTTTATGCACGTCATTTATTTGAAGCACAGCATTGTTTGGTTAGGATAATCTTATAGCAGGGCTCCCAATAGGTCCGTTTTTCAGTTATTAGGTCCGTAAAGTCCTTTTTTCAACACTGTACTTTACTTTAAATTTTATCGATGTTTGGCATTTAGCCAAGAATCTCGGAAAAATCACATTTTTCACAAATATATCCCAAAAAATACAGTCAAATTTCGTCAATTGATCGCGGAAAAAAATTAGTAAATTTTGTCAAAGGATCGTGAAAAAACTCTAATTTCTCCAAAAGATCACGGAAAAATTCGAATTTCTTCAAAAGATCACGAATTTCTTAAAAGACAGCTAAAAAACGCGAATTTTCTTAAAGGATCACGAAAAAATGCGGATTTCCTTAAAAGATCGCAGAAAATGCAAATTTCCTAGAAAGATAGCGAAAAACACGTAAATTTCGTCAAAGGATCGTGAAAAACACGTGAATTTCGTCCTAGGATCAGGAAAAACACGCAGTTTCCATCAAAATATCGTGAAAAAAAACTTCAATTTCGTCAAACGGTAGAAATAAAACGTGAATTTCCTCAAAAGATCGCGAAACACATGCGAATTTCCTGAAAAAAAAATCGTGAAAAACACGCTAATTTTATCGAAAGATTGCTAAAAATATGCGAATTTCCTCAAAGGATCGTGAAAAACACGCAGTTTCTATCAAAAGATCGCAAAAAAAAGTCAGTTTCGTCAACGATGAAATAAAACGCGAATTCCATTAAAAGATCGCAAAAAAAACGCGAATGTATCCCAGAAGATCGCAAAAAAACGTGAATTTACCCCCAGAAGATCGTGAAAAAAAAATGCGAATTTTCCCCCAGAATATAGCGAAAAACACGCGAATTTCCTCAAAAAATCGCAAAAATGCGAATTTCGTCAAAAGATCGCGAAACACACGCGAATTTCCTCAAAAGATCGCAAAAAAAACGCGAATTTCCTCAAATGATCGCGAAAAACACACAAATTTCATCAAAGGATCGCAACAAAAATGCACAGTTTCCACCAAAAGATCAAGAAAAAAACGTCAGTTTCGTCAAACAATCGAAATAAAATGCGAATTCCATTAAAAGATCGCGAAAAAACGTGAATTTCCCCCCAGAAGATCGCAAAAAAAAATGCGAATTTCCCCCAGAACGTGAAAAAAGACACGAATTTCCGCAGAAGATCGCGAAAAAAGATGCGAAATTCCCCCAGAAGATCGCAAAAAAAGACACTAATTTTCTCAAAAGGTCACGAAAAACATGCGAATTTTCTCAAAAGATGGCGAAAAACACACGAATTTCATCAAAAGATCGCTAAAAACACGCAGTTTCTATCAAAAGATCGCGAGAAAAACGTCAGTTTCGTCAAACAATCGAAATAAACACGAATGCCATTAAAAGATCGCGAAAAAACTTGAATTTCCCCCAGAAGATCGCGAAAAACACGTGAATTTCGTCAAAGTTTCACCTTCAAAGAAATCGATTATAGATCTTCTAAAAGTATAAATTCAAAACTTGTTATATTTTTTCTTGTATGTTGCTTTTAGCATTTTTTTTTTTTTACCTTTTTAAAAAAATTTTTAAGATGTATCATGTATGTTATATACATAATAAGTGTTTGGGGTTTGACTAATCTCTGTTTATATGACCATTGGTCGCTGCATAAAAAAGTTGATTGTCTATTTTGTATTTAAACTTACGAAATCAGTAAGCAATATTTTGTGAATACTGTGCAATTCCAGCACTAACAATTAGATTCTAATAGAGTAAAATTTGTTTTTGTCTCCAAATTGGGCATTAAAAATTGGAGTGTGCATACCACACATAACGATGCAGCACATAAAAGCAACAACAACAACAAAAAATGGCAAATCCTTAACATTTTTTGGACTCCTTGGATTTTTTCGGTACTCCTTGGATTTTTTCTTCCCAACTCTGTATGAACCCTGGTAGGGTGACCTTCTATTAATACAAAGATTGTATTCACAGAGGTAGAAAAGTGCATAATCATCTAAAGTCGTTCCTCCCTCAGAGGAAATGGTTCCCTCCTGCTCACGCAGAGAGAAAATCGGTATTAGTTTCTTCCTCATGCAATCATTCATCTCCTGGGCTTACATTGTTACATAAAAGCGTGCAATGCATGGCAGAACACACTAGAAAAGATTTCGTAAAGTAGAATTCTGAGAATCGGTTGCTTCGGACTATGTTTTTCTATCTGCAACATTATACTTTCAGGTTAGATACTCAAGTACAATAATGTTTTAGTAGTTTTCAAAATTGAAAATGAGTAAAACTTATAAAAAGAAATTTTTATCACTCAGTGAAAAATTGAAAGTTATTGATTATAGTAAGAAGGGCATTTGTGCACAGAAATTAGCAGAAAAATATGGATGCGGAAGGATTCAAATAAATGAAATTTTAAAGAATTAAGAAATGCATCTTGAAAAACATCTTAGAGGCAAAAACCGTGCTTGCAAATGTCCGAGACATTCAATTTTTTGTACTAAGTAAAAACGACGAAGATTTGTTTAAAAAAAAACCATAGATAGTATCATATCGATAGAAAAAAATTTAAGCTCGAAATGTACAAAACAAATGAAAGTAACAGATTTCTTTAATATGGCAAATAATTTTTAAAAACTTATACATTTTGAAGTATTTTATTGTGTTAAATAAATTTGTTCAATTTTACTTTACCCATCATACGTAGTATAGGGTAAGTCTTGTAATCATTTAGAAAATCGAAAAAATATTTTTGACAGATTTACACGTTTCAGACACTGGAGATTCCGAAAAACATATTTTTAGAAAAAAAAAATTTGACGTCCGTCTGTGTGTCTGTAAATGCTCTATCTCCCGAACAAATTGAGATAGAGACTTGAAATTTGGTATGTACTTAGTATGTAATAATGGGAAGAAGCCTATTGAATTTCAGTAACCTCGATTATCCGGAACTATTTTTTTCGGACTCTCGAAATATTCGTTCTGATAAAAGGTATATAAAAATTTTCGAAATTGCTTATTTTAAGGAGTGAATATAAAAGACAATAAAAAAGCATAAATTTTACATAAAGCATGAAGTCGATCGGATAATTAGTTACCGAGATATTTGTAATCCTATTTCCACACTCTTCGATTTTTCATGACCCTGTATTTCATCCAAATTTCAATTCAAAGATATATTTTAATTGGAAATGAGACACTTAATCAGATGCAATAAACCGCTAGTTAATAGGATTATTGTTTTTTGGGTTTTATAAGGATGTTTTTTTTAAGCAATTCAGGAATCGAGCCTTCAAAGTTTATTATGTCATCAAGCCACGATTTTATTCGAATTGCAATGCATTTTATAAGTAGTTTACACATTTTTTATTTTAATATTTTACATTATGCATATCCCTGATGGGTAAGTATTACGGTGGCCCCCAACGACTAGTTTCTAATGAGTTGAACCAAAACCTCCATACACCAGTCACCTCTAAGAAGTGACCATTTTTTCTCAGTCCCAATGTTGGCTGCTCTTTCGGAGGTTTTACTGTGGACTTTTTGTAGAAAAAGGAAAATTTGAAGTGGAAGAAAGTATTTTGTTGTCACATTATTCACTACAAATAAAAGTATGGAACATTATATAAGTGGCAAAAACAAGAACATTCTAATAAATCTATAAGTATCATAAACACATATAGCTTCAGGAGTTAAAATAAGTAATGTAAAAACATTCCTGGCCTTTATGTCATTATGACCTGATATACCAAGTACAATATAAAATTTATTTCATAATAAAGTATTAATTTTTAATTCATTTGATATTTTCATTATTTCTAATCATTTAGCCCATATTTTTTATAGGGCTATCTTTTGAATTGGGATGTACAAAAGCAAGTGTGGGACTTCATTTTTCGTGATACGTTTAATGTAAGTATAAATGATTCTTTTAGTTATAATTTTAATTGATATCTCATCTAATCATTCCACTACCTTAACTTGCAAATGGTATTCAGTCTTTTTAATATTAACATATTTATTTATTTTGTTGTTGTTGTTATAGGTTGATTTTAAAGATACTTGCTTAATAATAACAGAGCCTTATTTCAATTTTGTCTCCATGCAAGAATCAATTACAGAGATTTTGTTTGAAGATTATAAATTCCATTCCATTCTCAGAATTAACCGTAAGAATTTCTTCTTGTTTCATAAACTATTTTTTTATCATTGTTTTATTTATTATATGCTGCCATTTACCTTTCTACTTAAATAACTTTCTTGCTTTGACTGTGATTTTTTTTTTTTTTACTCCATACATTTGACAGTTGTATTAAATGTAAAATCTGCCACTAATTATGAATTAAGCTTCCTATGATTATTTATTACATTGCATATTAAGTTTATTATTTATCTATGTAATGAAAATACAACTTCATCATTAATTCAGTATTTAAAACTTGCATAAAAATTTATTTAAGCAAAGATTTTTTATTTTTTTATCTATTTCTATATTAGTAATGTAGAGGTGGCATAGAATTAAGATTTCACAAACTGGCATTTTCTTTTCCCTTAATTTGATCCATATTATTATCTAGTTCCTCTATTGCTGGAAAGTTCTGTGTAATTTTCTTCAGAGGCAAAGTACATGGGCATATGCAAAGAAGGCCCATGTCCCTCAAAAATAAGTAAATAAATATAAATCTTTGAAAAAATTAAGAATTTAAGAAAATTACTGAGTAAATGTAATATAAAAGTTTTTTATTGTGATTGAATTGACTTTTGCCTTCTCACCATTTCATTGTTTCATAGTTTTGTTTTAAAAAATTTTATTTCATTAAAACTATAATCCCCCCCCCTCTCCGTTTTTATTAGATACTAATTAGAATTTTGGTAATGATAATAAAAATAATTTTATTATCGCAAATAATTAAAAATATTAAAATGCTTTTTCATGGATAGGACAATTGTTGAACTACTGAAAAAAACTCTTGAAAACCAGGAGGATAGGTGCAAAAATAAGACTTTGACATTGCACAGAATAAAACATAATGAAATCTTATAGCGTTCAATACCCATTACCATCAGAGTTAGCAAAAACCCAGGTTTTATGTTGTTGTTATTGTTTAAATTGACTTTTATGCTTTTTATTTTGTCATTTTCCATTACTTGTACATGCATATTTGTTGATAAAAACAAACATTGTTGGCTATTTATTAAGTAATAACACTTTGTCTGAAAATAATTTAAATTATTACGTTCAGTTATGTGCAGGGGTGGGGAATTTTCAGAAAATCTTACCAGCCAAAGATTTATTTTACCAGCCTGCAAGATGTAACATACAATTCAAAATTTCTATGTTAAAATTTACGCAACAGCAAAAATAATTCAATACTAGGATGCATTTTCGTACTAACATTTTTCATAATTATTTTTAACTATAAAATTAAGAAATATATACAACAGAGGAATATTTAGTATGAAATAGAATTTAGTGCCGTGTTTGCATTGTGGCAATTGGGAGATTTGCAAAATATGGCTAACAAACAAAAAGTATGTTTTGGGTATATTTCTGAAGCCTGTATTTTTTAAAACTGCCTAAAAATCCACTCAGTAATGGGGAGTAGAATGATATAATTCCCCACCCCTAGTTATGTGGAAAACTCAAATCATTTACAATTTAAACATTATTTAGTAATAGCTGTGTCTTATGTTCAAAGAATAAACTGCTATACACAGTTAAACTTTGATATCATGAATAGCTTTATCAAGAATATTTTCATAACTAAAATAAATAAATAATTTAATGTATTTTAATGAATAAAATTTATTTTCTTACACTTATTCAAAGCATTTTCTTGGAATCCTTGCTATCTGAGATGTCTTTTTTTTTTCTGTCAGAACACTAAATGAACAATTATAATCTTTAAATTCAAATATTTAAAAAAAAAATGCCTTTCATAAGGAATTCTTGAAATGATTTGACATTTAGCAGTTTAGTTTTTACACCTTCTTTTAAGAAGTACTATGTATTATCACTTGACACTTCTCCCCTGAAACTGCCAAATTTTTAAGAAAATAGTGACAGTAAATGAAGAAGGAAAAACATATCTACCAGCTTTTTGACTCTACTGAAAATATTGATCTTGAAACATACAAACATACTTGAAATCGGGTTGCAACAACTATCTTGGTAGATTACTCCTTGAGGGTTGGTTCACTCAGTTGCGATCACAGGCTTTGAATAAAGCTCGTTCTGTCCCTAGTGAATATTGTCTGTTTTTAAACTAACTAACTTTAACTGTTCTTGATTTGTTCAGTCGTTTGCTATGCAATGGTTTTTTGTACTGATGATGCCTCACGTGTCGCTTGGCAAAACGTTTACAAATTGTATTTTTAATTGTTTTCAGGTATATTTTTTATAAATTTTATTTTTTAACTGTGCTCAAGTCTGTCTTAATTTATTTTGTTTGGTGTTTTAATGGTTTTTAAATTCAGACGTTAAATGTATATATACTGCAAACATACAATAGTTTTACAAAAAATTTCCATGCACTTTTTAAACAGCCTTCAAACTTAATTAAGATGCATTTTTTCTAAGCTTTGTGCTTACAATACACATTTCTTTTACATGGCTAAATTAAGCATTGCTAAAATTATATATTTTTAGACATTATTTTTTGTGAAACCTTGATGTCTCAAGAAAACCATATCTCGATTTTTTTCCCCCTATTTTCTCATACGATTCAAGATATTAGAATATCTAATCTCTTATGCGATTTTGATTATAGAAGTCCCCTCCAATAAAAGATTTTCTCTACCTTGGCTGTAGTAACTTTTTGCAGTGAAAATGAGTTCATTGAACATCTTAATATTTTCTTCTTGACCCAACCATTCTTCACAGTTATAAATAAATTCATTTTCAAGATAGTATGTCCAGAATTGGTAACTTTTTTATATAAATTTCAGTATCTGAGGTTGTTAAAGTATTTTTTTTATATTCAAGTACTCTTTATGATTTTTTTTTTCTAGTAAAAACTCCAAGTCAACATTTTTGGCCCTTAGATTAAGCAAATAAGAGAAAAAGTAGACTGGTATTATTGAAATGTTATAACTGGCATCAAATTTGTTGACCATGGTTTAAGATAACTCTTTAGGGCTTCAGTTATTTTCATCATCATATGCAAATTTCCATCCTACATGCATACAAACATGACCTACACCTGGGGCGGCAGCATGCAGCATAATATTTCAAGCTTGAAAGTCTTCATCTTTTCCATTGAAATCAGTTTTTTTTTTTTTTTTTTTTTTTTTTTTTTTAAATATCATTTTGGCTGTTTCTGAGATTGATGCAAAAACACAGTTTTTATTATTTCTCCAATTACTAATTATAATTTTATTAATTAAAACATAAAAATATAGATTATGCTCGTTAATGGCATCTAATTACAGATCTTATTGTTTTAGAAACCTACAATTATTGGTAGCAAATGTAGCATTGCCTTAACACAGGAAAAAATCAGATTTAAATTTTAAAAATCTGATTTTTTTATAATAAAAAAAATAAACAAGTGTTATTTATTTCTTCAACACTCATTATTATGATAAAATTTGTTCTATAATTGTTTAATCAAAATAATGAACCTACAAGCAAAAAAAGGTTTAAATAGGTATGAAAAAGTTATGTTGTGTAAAATATATAATCATGTTTTAAATTTGTTCTGTCATTTAATTGATAGCTGGAGCACTTTCTGCATATCATTATCTCAAAGATAAACCTTCTGAAATGTGCTGCATGGTTGTAGATTCGGGATTTTCATTTACTCACCTTATTCCTCATATTAAAGGGAAGAAACTGAGAAATGCAACTTGCAGGTATTTGGAAAAAAAAAAAGATTATTTCTTGATTTAATATCTTAAATACTTTTTATTAATAGTGTTGATGAATTTTGATTCCATTTTAGTGTTTTTCTGCAGAATATTTTTAATTATTTTTCTTATCTAGTACTTTCTTAATGCACAAACTTTTTGCTGGGGCCACGCTTGTCATTCGATTATGTGCCAAATACGAATACATCATGAAATTGGCGAACAAAATATTATTATGGCAAAAAGACTGCTATTATTTATTGGGAGCTTTTCGTCGTTGTAATCATGTTTTGAAATGCACATGAATTTTTTTTTTTTTTTTTTTAAAGTTTGTAGTGAAAAATATGTATTCTATGATCACGTAAGTAACAATAATAAAGCGGTACTGAGTTCAAAGTTAATCAGCAGTTTTTTGCTTGTTTTTTTTAGTTGGTGACGGTTTAAGTTTAATCTTTACTTTAAGACACAACTACCAACTCTTTCGATTTTTGGATACCACTAAAATTTAATAGAAATTTTTGCCTTATTTAACCACAGCATTTCTACGATTAAATAAAGCAAAAATTTCTATTAAATTTTAGTGGTATGCAAAAATTGGAACAGTTGGCAGCCATGCTTTAAGGTAACACTTTTATTTTTGGATAGCGTATAACTAAAAAAACTCTTATACAGTGGTAACCATAAAGAATATTTGGTGATTTATTACCTGCACCTGGCTAACAGAAAAATGCCTTGAAATAGTTATTAATTTATAATTAAGTTCTAAAACTATTAAAATGCTGCATTGTCATCGAAAACACACCTGTGTACATAATTTTTATGATTCTAGCATATCAGGAAGTGAGTGAAAAATCAATTACAAAATTTCCAATTACGTGAACCAAGTTAAATTAAATAAAAAAGTGTAAAAATATGCAGATTTTTATTAATCATTTGATATTAAGGGGTATTTTAAAGCTCTGTCTCAAGAATATTCTTGTGTATTGATTTTAAATTAATTGTATTAATCTGTTTTTTAACCAGTAAATAGTTAATATGTTCATCATTTAGTATTCAAACTATAAAAATATTTTTAACTGAAAGAAAGAGTGTATATTTAAATGTTACTCAAATGATAAGTCCGTAAATATAAATCTAGTTTGGTGGGAGAGAGAGAGAGGAGAGAGAAAGAAATGCAAAGTATTTATTTCATTGTTCATTTTCAAAAATAATGTATAATCATCAGAAAGAAATAGATATTGTTCAAAAATTGTTAATGTTAGAATTTGCTGATAAGTATCAAAATCCCAGAAACAAATATACTTTAAATCATTATGATTTTTCTGCTTACAAGAATCATTTTACCAGCTATAAGAATCAAAATGCGCCCTAAAAATAAATTAAAACAAGGGGAAAAAGAATGCAATTAGTGCAGTACATATGATATTAAGTCCATGGACTTGAGTCTCTGATGGGTGGATTTTCAATTGCTTCAAAAAAGCTTATATTCATAAACAAGGCATTGATGATGCAATCAGCCAGTTAGCCAAGGATCTAACTTCAGATGACAAAGAACTAAATGAATGCATCGCAATTCTTGCAGATTTACAGAGTACGGAAGAGATGAGAATGAAATTCTGAATAGTACAGGGTTATTCTAAATGATGGACCCATTTTCAAAAAATTGTATTTATTAAAGTACAAATCCAAAATGAACAATCTTTATACCAATGAAAAGAAGAAGTTTCAAAGACATTGTAAATGTTCAATGTGTCCACCGTTTGCTGCACTGCAAACATCTATGCGATAGCCAAACTCAAACTCGTCTCATACACGAGAAAGTGTATCTGCTGTTACTGAATGCACGGCTTTCAAAGCGGTGATGGTTCCAGAGATAGCCGATAGAGGTCGCGCGGCAATAGGCCGCGATTTCGTTTCACTGTCAGTTGTGAGTGAGATGGCTACTGTTGAGCACAAGGTTTTCTGCGTTCTTGAGTTGGCAAGAAATGAGCAAACGGTGGTCACATTGAACATTTATAATGTTTTTAAAGAAAACTTTGAAACTTCCTCTTTTCATTGGTATAAAGATTGTTCATTTTGGATTTTTACTTTAATAAATACAATTTTTTGAAAATGGGTCCATCATTTAGAATAACACTGTATAAAGGATATTTCCAGAGAAAATGAAGATGATATCGATGATGTAATACCTGAATTATTACTGTCAACCAAAGAAGCTCTCATAATTACAAGGCAAACGCTAAAATTTAGAAGTGCACTCGAGATACTTTATAGTATGCTTTAAGATTTAGAAAAGGTGTAAATAACCTAGTAAAATCTTCACAGCATAAGACAAATTTTGAAAACCTTTTTCCCTACTACATCACCTACTCAATATGTAAAATAAATAAAAACGTATGTAATTATTTTATTGCTTCTAATTATTCTCTATAAAAACCTCATTATAAAATTATGCTTAAATTAAAATAATTTATAAAATTTTATTCAGATATTTGAAATTTATTTAAAATTTCCGATCTGTATTATAAACACAATTATTTGCATAAAAATTATTATAAATTTTGGTTATAAGAATCAACTGTTTATAAGAATCAAAAATTTAATAACAAATGTGATTCTTATAAGCAGAATTTACTGTATATAAACTGTGGACTCTTGTTAAGCGGCTACTTCACTCATGTGAAAACACCTGCTCGCTAATGTTTATCCTGTGAGACAGTTATTTAAAAATATCTCATTTGCATTTTAACGTTTTTAATTTTTTTTTTTTTTTTTTTTTTTTTTTTTTTGCAGTGGATAGCTGAGGTTGATTGCTATGCAGGCCCTTTTTTACTTTTTCGATTTTGTTTGCAGATTTTTTTTAATGACGACTCTTTCACTTTCGAAGCCTTTTCCAAAAGTGAAAGTAGGCTTATAAAAAATACCTGCAAACAAAATTTAAAGTAAAAAAGGGTCTGCAAGATCGATCTCAGCTATCCAATGCAAAAAAATTCATTTAAAAATATTGAAATGCAAACAAGATATTACAAACAAAATAACTGTCCCATAGGATTAACATTAGCAAGCAGGTGTTTTCGTATGAGTGAAGTAGCATCTTAATGTGTCTTTGCTTAGGACATATTTTCATTTAATGAGGGCAGTTTCATTTTCCCATTCATTTTCTATTTGCAATTAATGTTAAAGACATTGCTTAAAGCATACTACCCATTGAATATTACAGACAATATTTTCAAAAACTCACCAAGAAGAATTGAAACTGCTTTTGTACATTTTTTTTTCACCCAAAAGCAACTTTGATGTAACTTTAGTTATTTTAAGCTCAAAAAATTATCAGTGACTCAAGGAACGCAAAGAAAAATAAAAGAGTACTTTAATTAAAGTTAATTAATGTAAATGCACCAATTTCTTTGCATATTTTGTTTGTCCTTGGTAATTTATTCTTTTGTATTATCAAATTGTCACTAACTTGCTTTTTAATTAAAATTATTAAATTGAAGAAAAAACTCTTTATTTTAGCATTCAGTTGGTAACCTACTTAATTTCTATGAAAATACTGAATTCAATTTATTTAATGGAAGGGATTATTTTATACCATTCAAATGTTTACATCACTTAATGCAGACTTAGTGGTTAATGCAGACTTAGTGGTAATGTAGACTTAGAGGTTAGTGTAGAAAAAAATTGGTCTCCCTTGGGAGTTCACTGTATATATAAAATTTTTGATTAATCAAGTATGGTTCTTATTAACATAATGGAGAAAATGTAATATAGTTTCACGTTCACATATTATTAAATATTACATTTGTTTTTCCAGAAAATTAGTTAATGTTCTTTTATGATCTTTGTTATATTCTAAATCAGTGGTTCCCGACTGTTACGCGACTCATCTTTAAATTTGAAAGTTTTTCATGACTTATGTTATATGTAGGTATATACAGACTTTTGAATAATTTATCCTAGGGGAAAAGGCAAACTTTTGTACAGAGCATATATATGAAAATAGTGATGGGTATTTCTTATGTAAAAAATCCAGTAATAATAATGCAGTATAATAATAAAATGTAGCCATCTTATACAAAGCATGAAAAAATACATCTAGTAAGAATTATGTGATAAAAAAAAAATAAAAAATCAGTGTAGTTTAAAACATTGTTTTAGACCAATGAGATTGTCTATATTAGGATTGAAACTTGTTAATTTTAGCCTTAAGTCATTCTCAACACAAAGCTTAATAAAACTGTCATTTTAAGAAGTTTCTAACCTATATTTATTTATCTTTTAAAGATGTAACATACTGTATTTGTTACAGTAAATAAAATTAATATACACTTTTCAGGAACTCATCAATCATTATGTGGCCCCTAAAAGATTATTTACGACCCATGTTTAGGAACCACTGTTCTAAATCAATTTTTCCCCCTTGAAATAATTATTTTACTGAATTTTTTTTTTTTTTTGTTTCTTTTCCTTTTTAGAATTGATGTTGGTGGTAAACTTCTAACTAACCATTTAAAAGAAATTACTTCTTACCGCCAGTTGAATGTCATGGATGAAACTTACGTTATGAATCAAGTAAAAGAGGATGTTTGTTTCGTTTCCAATGATTATTTTAATGACCTCAAGATTTGTCAGTAAGATTCAAATGTTTAAAATATTATAAAGAACTCATTATTTCTTAGTATTAATTTATGATTTTCTTTAATTACCTCTGTCTGATTAAATTGAAAATATTTTTTGATGATTTTCAAAACAAGGATAAGATTTTTACTGGTTTTGAGAATAAATATTTACCTTCCTTCTTCAGCAGAATAAACTGTACAGTCTGTTTAGTTCACTCACAGTGACGTAGCAATTCAAAAATTATGGGAAGGGAAGGGCTCAAGTAGTCATTTTCATATATATTAAGTAATTAGAATTATTAATCATTAGTAAAATATTTATGACAATAATGAATCATTCAAACTAATTATTAACAGCATTATTACAAAATCAGCATTTTAATTATTTTAGGCATAATATTTAATATACTGAAAACTGTAGAAAATTATGATTATCAATTTATGAGACAACATGAGATTTAGAGGATTACCTCCTTTATATAATAAAATGTTTTAATGGAAAATAAAGTTTTGGAGTATCAGTGCATGCCATTGCATTTTGTGTAACAAATTGATAGAGTTAAATTTTCTGAAACTACTTAACTTGAATGAAATCAAATGGCAGGTTCAGAGTTTCAAGTATTAAATAAAATGAGTTTAAACTAAAAATGTGACTTGCAGAGCTGATATTGAGATCTCTGATCTGCATATTTATGCATTACAAACACAATCAATATTTATGGCACTTGTTTATGTTCAGAGTTGTTTTCTCAGAGATAAATTATCAAGCATTGAAGACAGAAAATAATAATCTTTGGGACAGTTCAACGTGATTTTAAAATAATGTTTTTTCTTCATTTGAATGGGGAGGGCTTGAGTCCTATAAACCTCTGATCATCAAATTAAGCTTTACACAAAGATATGAAATCACTCATACTATTTTCCTGAGACAGCTTGTGGCCTTCCCAAATCTCACAAATAATACAGGGTTAACATTTGTTGGACATAGCTGAACTGTAGCGCTAATTTCATTCATCTGAGCTATAACTAGCCTTGTCCAACAAATAAGAGTAAATTATGCCAGCCAGGATATCGTTGGGGTAGCTCAGCAGGAAAACCATTGGCACGGCAAGCCAAAGTACCCTGGTTCAAGTCTTGTCCTTGGCATTTTTCACTCTGTTGGAGTAAATCTCAACTATGATACTCCAACCATTGAATAATCTCTTTTTAAGTTTCTGAAATGGAAAAAAAAAAAAAAAAAGAAAAAGAAAGTAACCATGAAAAGCTTTGGGGGGAAAAAAAGAAAACAGCTTATCATTTATGTTTAGGTATATATATTTTTAGAATAAGATTAAGATTATAGAAGAATTCTAGCTGATATTTTTTATGATAATCTGTTATCTGTGAGAGTCAATATTAACCCGCGAGAACTCGCTGTCACACCAGAACTTAATACTTTATTCACAAAAAAATGTAAAATGATAAAAAAAAAGTTTCTAAAATTTAATTTAAAATGAAAAAAAGGGTTTAAATAAGAGTCTTATTGCAATAGCTGGGACAAAAAAAGTATGATGGTGAGAGAAAAATCTCACGCGCGAGTTCTCCCGGGTTAATTGTTTACACACAAGTACTTTTTCTTCAAAGGATTGAATGTGATTTCATGTAAAATTGAATGATTAAAATCCATTTCCTAGTTATAAACACAATAACAAATTACCAATAAAGTATCTTCATTGAATATTGATTGAATGTTTTTTATGTATGTCAGTCATGTTATCACCTCTTACATTTTTTTTTTTCTGTTAAATATTAAATTTGTTGTTTTGAAAATAGAATTACCTATTTTCTTAAAAATACTTCACTCTATTATTTTTAGATTGCGAGGCAAAGACAATACTATAGTTTGTGACTATGTGCTACCAGATTACACAGTAATTAAGAGAGGTTATGTAAGAACAATTGAAGAAACTTCAAAACAACCAAAAGATGCAGTGGAACAAGTAAGTATTTGACTAAATAATTTTTGTTTAACCCTCTTGCTCACAGTTTGTGTTTCATGAATCATTCTTTGAATTGGTATAATTAGAATAGTGCTGGTTAATATGATTGAACTCACGCTTTCTCATGAAGGAAGTATAAATTTATTTCCAAAAAAATTTAAGATAGTGCTGATATTGGTGGTGATTGCGATCTTTTTATTAAATGCATTTATTTATTAATCAAGCTTTTTTGGTTTTAAGTCTGGCTAAACATGAAATAAAAGTTCATTATTTTATGATTTTTATCCAAATTATTAATGTACTTTTATGAGGCGAGTTTCACTGAATAATTCAGGAAAAAATTATCTCATTATTATTATGTATTATTAATTATTTCTTGACCTTTACTTATAATAGTTTAATCATTATTAATAAAGGTCCATTTTTAATGTTTTTAATTTTTATTATTTTACTTATTTTAATATTTCACTTTATTGTAAGCATTCATCATAATTCAGAGTTCATTATTACATTCAAATTACTGTTTGAAAAATTTGAACAAAACAGTGACCAGAAATTTGCAAAAATTCTAAAATCTGCACAACCTCTGGTCCCAAGCTATGCGGATTTGAGGGATTCTACTATATTCCTGGGATCTGACTTTAGGGCCTTGAGCCTAGCCAGTTGATGTAGGTATTTTCAGGACGAGCCAAGCGGGTGACATGGGCAAGTGATTTTCAAAAAAAAGTCTCTCGAAACAACCGTGCTCCCTGTTTTTGTTTGGAATTTCTGATATTCTCCAGCAGAGGGCGAACTAATCAAATATAGGCGTGAACTTATTTTTAATTGGATAGAAGGCTTGAATGTGGTCTTATGATGCAATAGGTTTTGCCAATTGCATCAACAACAGCAATTTCTAAATTTAATGTTAATGGTTATTTATGAACCAATCATATTAATAACTGTCAAACAGACAAAAGTTAATTAGGATTTACAACCTAAAATATAAACATTAATTTCTTATTTTAACAATAATTTTGAATTTATATCTTAAACGTAATTACTTTGATTTCTTGATCTAAATGCAATAACTGTCATTTTGGGAAAAATGATTAAACTTTATGATTTAAATGTAATTTTGGACTGCAATAATAATATATTGTTTATAATTTGTTTCCTAAATAATCATGCATCACAAGAACAACTCAGTTTGTTTATGCTACGAAATATGATGCAATTCCCATAGGAAATATCTACTTTGATTACATTCTTGGTTCATAATAACTGTCAGGTTGATGAAAGCTGATTAAAATTTATGGCTAAAGATCTTTATGACTGGTAAATTAGTTTTAAGTATTGATTTTTATGCATTAGAGCAAATGTTTTGGGGATTTTAACTTTTAAACTTTAACTTTTATTTTTGAATATTACAAAGATTTACTTTTTGTTAAATAGCCACCTGTGGGGTGATTTACACCAAAATCTAATCAGCACCAACTTATGTCAAGGTCTAACTGAATCTGAAGTTTGATTAAATTCTGTGCATTAGTTCTTGAGATAGAGTGCCCACAAAATTTGTGTAGATATTTTCTAAAAACAGTCAAATTGTGTTCAGGACCTTCTAAAACATATAAATCTGTTGAAAATCATAAGTCGAAATTTTTTCCGAATCCATTACTTTCTTCTTGTAAAGATAGAAGAAAGTAAAAATATGTAATTAAAATTTTGTCCTATATCACACTCTTAATAAAAGTTCTAATTTAAATATAAATTATTTTTAGTATATTCGCATGAATAATGAAAGGATTCAAGTTCCTGAAATTTTGTTTCATCCACCTGATGTTTCACTGCCTGAAATGGGAATCTGTGAAGGCATACACCACTGTACAAAGCTATGTCCTGAAGAAGTTCAGCCTCATGTGATTAAAAATATTCTGTTAACTGGTGGTAACACCTTGTTTCCTGGTTTCAGAGAGAGAGTGTAAGATTACCTTTTCTTTTAAGTTTTTATTATGCTATACATGAATTTGGTTTCCAATAGTTTTCTTTTTTCCTTTGTCATTTTGTATGCTGTGACATTTTCCTCATTTTAAGGGATTTACTACTCTTTAAGTTACTTTGGTCGCAAATCTAGAAAACCTGGAAAATATAAAAATGTCAAGGAATTTCGTCAATCTGAAAATAACAGGAAAAGTCAAGAAAAAATTTGATTTCGATTATTTACTAATTACAGTAATCTAGAAAAATAAATTGAAAAATCATACAAAAATATGACCGATCCAGAAATGTTTAGATCTTTTTCAGTGACTTATTGAATTCTCAGTACCTTTTAACAGTTGGAAGGTTGCCAATCAATGTTAAATGACTTTCCATCTTGAATATATAGCCTCTTGTTAAGTGCGTTCATAATTATATAAATACGTAGCACCTATAGTTGTCGTCTGGGCCATTCGTTCACATATAACAGCGCAAAAACTACCCAACCAAATGGCTTGAAATTTAATGTATATAATTGTTGCAGAAATTTGTAGATTTATTTCAAATTTTATGAAAATCGAATCAAAACTTAAAAAGATATTAATAAAAGTTTTCTTCATTCTATTAAATCTCATCATACATAATCTATATAATAAAAACACAAGTCATGTGACTGAGGAAAACAAATACGGGCTGACCACTTCTTTTTTCATATGCCAAGCTGCCATTTTTATTCAAAATTATTTATTTGAATAAAATTGCATAAAAGTTGCATTTTTAGAAAGATCGTTCAAAAAAATTGTTTGTTTGAGAGACGAGTGACATTCAAATATGTATAGATTCTGAGATAACTTCATTTGAAACTAGGTTGACAGCCCAATATCTCAATCCATTAAAGTAAATAAACACAAGAGATTCGTTTATCATGAGTCATGAAAATATTAAGCCATGGAGGTAATCATTCGCAAAGCAAGATCCACATGGTGAATTTTTCAGCATTGTCTGGTGTCAAAAAAAAAATTCCCTTCTGTAAACATGGCATACGTAATAAGAAAAAAGGGATGCTCATTTCACTCATAACAGACAACATAATTCATTTCACTGAAATAATAACAATGATTTTTCCAACTTGTCGTTTTTAGTGTTGAATTTGCAAGGTGGTCTGGTGAACTAAAATGCCCCACCCACCATGTAATGTATTACTAATAATACTATATATTCACTATATTAAAATTTAATCTGAATGTCTACCAATGTGTACAGCTTGAATTTGTCAATAAAGTATAAATTTATCTTCTTGTAACCTCTTCAAAACTGAAATAAAAGTTTATGTACCTTTATTCTTTAGATTACCAACTTTCTATCAGACATCTAGCAAGTCAGTCTTTTAAAATATGGTAAAAAGTTCTATAAAACAGTCTACCATCTCAAATATATTAAAAAGTTTTATAGAAACCCTCCACTACCCCAAGAACATTTTTGCTTTAATTAGACCATCTTCAGTTGTCACTACTCGAGTATTCCTTTACTTATTTATATGACTCGGGATTGATAGATTCCCTATAGTTCTTATGCTCTTCTCTCTCTTTTTCCCCATCTTTTCCATTTTTTTTTCCATTGAGAGTCAATTATCGCATGTGTCATTTCGTTACAGACTTCTACTTTAGATGTACTGATTTCGATAGTTTCCCATATCAGACTGTTTTACATATTGTCATAGTTTGTTATTTTTTCGATTTTCAAAGTTTCAAGTTTTATGGAGGTTATTATATTTTTCCTTGCAAGGGCTGTAGTATGTTTATTCCATTTAAGATCTCTAATATGTTTCTTCATTCTTTCCTCTATCTTCCTTTTTCTCATGCCAATGTAGTTTATTTTTTCATTCTTATTATTTAGGCAATTGATCTTATATATACTGGCTGTCTGTGTTTTTCCACATTTTTCAGTTTCATTTCTTATAGATTTAAAGAGGAGTGGATTGGGGTTATTGGGACATGTTAAAAAGATAACTAGAAAAATTGGGAAAACATGTCCTAATAACCTCCAATCCATCCCTGTTTAAATCTATAAGAAATGAAATTTAAAAATATGAAAGAACACTGATATCGACAGGCATACTCCCTAGCAGTTCGTAAGGCATTTCCATTACATTGGCCGCGCATGCATGACGCGATATGCACAGCAAACGTTTTGAACGTTATCATCTGTAAAGATATGCAAATACTGCTGTTGTGTCCAATACAGTGTTTTTTCCTTGTACCGGCTGTGACGTCATACTTTGTTTTTTGTATTTTTATCGTAAACTATGGATCATACAGGTACAGTTCTTTGGGCATTTTTTATGTACTCCCAACGAGGAATCTGGCTGTGCAGAGTTTGGACGTTATTCATGAGACACCCTGTATATTCAGCGTGTCCCTAAAACATTGACCTCGACTTTTATTCCTTAAATATTGATCATAGACATATATTATAAATTACAAAATTATGTAAAAAAGGTACAGAATTTTATGAAATCGATTAAAATTTTCAGGGGATTAAATTTGAAGAAATACAAAATTTTAATTTTCATACCACTCCCGTACAAAAAAATTCCGAATGAGTAAAGTGTGTCCCATACTCTAATAAGATCATGTACAAAATTTCAGAATTTATTATTAATAAGTTGTAGAGATATGTTTAAACAAAGTTGGTGAAGGGTTGATCATAAATTAAAATGTAAATGTTTACAGCTAGAGTGCAGATGACATGATGCAGAAATGCATCATAAGCAAATAAAATGTGGATCTTATCTTTAGTTTTATTTACAAAACTATGTTTCTTGAAAAATACCTTAAAATTGTACATGGTGAATTACAGGATAAAACTTGGAAATGACACAGTCAATAAACATTAAAACAGCTTAAAAATGTTTGCATATGCCAAACATTTTGAACAAGCTTTGTAATCTTTGTGTAAAGTTATTATTTTTACACAGTTTAGATACTTTTGTACCAATAAATAGCACAATTATTATTTATTTATGCAATGATTGTTTTCTTTGATAATTTGTGTACGACCCCTGAAATGTGATCATCTGACATGATTTTTCAATTCATGAGCTCATATCCAGGCATCGAAAAGTGGTTTAAGTCAGCATATATGTATTTTCATATCTCTGTGACTTTTAATGATAAAATGCTGAAATTTTGAACATGACCTCATTAGTATATGGGGCACATTTTACTCATTGGAAACTTTTTTGTATGGGGACAATATAAAAATTTAAATTTTGTATTTCTTCAAATTTAATCCCCTGAAAATTTTAATCGATTTCATATAATTCTGTACTTTTTTTTACAAAACTTTTTAATTTATAATATATATCTATGACCAATATTATTAGTATTTTGCACAGCTACAAAACTTCTATAACAGTAAACTATCAACAACAAAATGTTATAGTAAATATATTTACAAAAAATGGAAGTTTCAAAAAGATATGTCTGCCGAATGAAATATTGCAAAAAAATTAGTGTTAATAGGAAATTATTGCTCCTTTATTCAGGTTCACTGTATAAATTCAATTTTGACATTCAATTGATGAGTTTCTGCAAAAGATGCAAGCCGATAGCTTGCCACTCTGACAATTTTTTTTTGTTTTAGTGCACTTGTGAAATTGTATTGTTTTCCACAATTATATATAGCTTTTTTATGTAGTTTTAAATCAGGATTTAAAGCAGTTCGGTCAACAGTATGCACACCATTAGATAGAAATGACTTCATGATAGAAATGACATATGAGTGAAAACTTTAATCTCTTTTCTTAGGATTTTTTTAGTTATTTTTAAAACTTTCTTTCTGTACTTTAAAATATTGAATTTCTTCAAGTTTCTAGACACTTAGAGAATGGAATGTCTTTTTTCTTTGCTACGATTCCAAAGTAATTGAACCAAAATTAATCTGCTTATTAATCATCTCATTTGACGAACAGATAAATTTTAGGCCTTCTAAGTAATTTTCTAGTACCATACTATAATTTTAATTGCAAATGATTGTTTACAACCTTATCTGCTCATTTTAAAACTTATGCTATTTCTCTGTTAGATTTCCGACATTTATTAAAAACTATAATTTCACTTTTCTCCTTTTCCATAAATTGATTGTTGTGACCTATTACATAAATAGTTTTAAATTTGCTACTGAGTAATAAAAGCTATACATAGAATTGTGCTTAAGGTCAAGGTCATTAAACCTCCACGAAGAACCTTGATTTTAACCAAAATTTGCATAAATGAAGAATAATTGTCCTTAAATTAAAAAAAAAACAGAAGTAGACCTATGTTTATGCAACATTTAAAAAGTAAAAAGAAAAAAAGCCTATTTTTTGTTTTTTAAATGATTTGTAAAAATATTTTTCTTTCTTACTGTCACAAATTAAGATAACAAAACATAAATTTTGTTTGCAAGAAAATTTACATTGCTTTTTAGAAATTAAATAGATTTTTAAGAATGGACCTGTCATTATTCAATGCACTGTATATATAATATTAAATATATGTATATATATCTTAATTATAAGTTTATGTATATCTAAAAGGATTGTCCAGAATAACAGAAACGCCTGGAAACAAGTGTTCGTTAATTGTAACCTTGCCTTGAATATTTTGCTTATATAAATAAATCTCTTTCATGTCATGGCTTGATGTCATGTTATTTTGCTTATATGAATAAATCTCTTTGAATGTTATGGGTTGATGTCAGGTTTTGGAGTTGTGAAATAAGCTCAGCAGATACTTGTTCAGAGAGGTCTTTTACTTTGTAGCCCTCATTTTTTCAACATCCTATATCTCTTAGTGGATTAGGAGCTGTTTCGTCCTGAAAATTATATGTTGTCATGATCTTTTAACATGCTACCTGCCAAAACACACCCAGTACCTGTGCTGGTGTTATTACCAGTACAGCAAACAGACAGGCTTTCTACAATTTAACCTCTTTGAAATTTTAATATGTTACTCATTGTTTCTTCATTCAAAATAGCAAAATAATATAAACAGCAATTTACAGTATGATCATACAGACCTGCATTGGTATGAACAACACTTTTGTATAGCACATATGAAAATCATTATTTTGAGCAGCATTTTTCCATTATTTTGGTCAACCCCTGTTATCTTTATCTATCTATATGTGTATTAGGTTCACATTTTTAACATGTATATTATTTATCATCATACATTATTGCATATTAGATTAGGATTTAATTAAAAAAAAAAATTATATTTTAAGAAATTATAAGTGGATGATGTTTAAATTATTAGCTGGAATTTAAAACCATCTCAGTTTTCTGTTTTGAATTTTACACATTTGATAAAAGGAATTTAAGATTTCTGAATTTAATTTAATCATTGTTTTTATTTGCTTGTATACTAATTATTGTTATTCTCTAACATTAGGGTGTTTTATCATTTTTTTTTTTTTTACCCTTGTCTTAAAACAGTGATTTTATTATTATTATTATTCTCCTCCATTCTTTAATAAAAGTGAAAATAATAAATCTATTCCCTAGGTTGAAAGATGTCCGTTCATACACTGATGACTTATATGATATTAATGTAACTTTGCCTGAAGAGTAAGTTTCTACTTTGATTTTTAAATAAGAATTTATGCTAATAATACTTTAAAATAAATGTACTATGGTGCATTTATATTATGACTGCTTAACTAATGATCAATTTCAGAAGCATTATGTTGATTTATTCATTAAGTTTATTTTTCTTTTCTTTTAGGGGATGGGGGTCTGTTTTTTCTTCCTTTAATGTGCATTATTTCATTACCTTTTTAACTATTTATAATTACTGATTCTGACAAACATTAGTATATGAAATAATAAATTAAACAAATGCTTCAACTTTCAATGGATTGATTATTGCTATTTTAATTAGCATGTCCTCATTATTATTATTATTATTAAAAAATTTATCAGTTAGAAGAGTCAGTTATTAACAGCTGTCTTTTAATGGATATCTCTCTGTATTCTTCACATTTCCTTAATTACACTGTTCAAAAGATTTCTCATGTTGTAAGTGGTAATTTTTATATATTAGGGGATGCTGAAAAAAGAATACAACATTGAAAAGTTTCCATCACCCACAGAATTTGAAAAAAAAAAAAAAAAAAATAGTAATAATAGAAAACAATGCCAATTTTAATACTATTTTTGCATTGGACAATATTACATACGAATTTTGTCATTTGAATTTAGCAATAAAATAGACAATTTAATGAACATGTACATAACTGAAAAATAGGATTAGTATATTGAAAAGTTAGTGTTTTTTGTTGTTTGTTGTTTTTCCCTTTAGAAAAGCTAGACATTTTAATAAACATAAATGAAATTTAGTATGAAAATTCATGAAGTCTTATAAATAAAATTACCAAAGTAAAATTTGTTTCTACTCTCTTGTTACATATTTAGTTGAGGCAACAAGTCAAAATATGTGTTTGTAAATTAAACACAATTAAAATGATAATGTAATTGTATCATAATTTTTATATAGAGAAATTTCCAAGAATATAGTCCTGGAAATTAGAGTAATAGTTTTTAACATTGCAGGATGATAGAAAATGTTTAACATTTTCTTTTTTAGTGTCCTAAAATTTATAGGAAACATGTAATATATGAACAAACAGAAAGTTGGTTAAAATTTTTTGAGTAGTGTTATTAATTTTGTGAATATTGTTAATAAACATAATCAGTTACATCATTAATTTCCTGTTTTGGGGCTAATTTTTATTCTTACATACAAAAAATTTTCTGAAGTTCTCATTGAGAAACAAAAATTATTGATTATTAACTTCTTTTAAATGTGATGCATCTTTAATTATAGTTGATTACTTCTTAATAGCCATCTTTACATGTTTTCCAATATTTTCTTAGAGATGCTTGATTCTTAAACAATTTAAAAATTGCTCGATTCTTGGGAACCTCAATAAGAATATCAGAAATTTTTATATACAGTGAAACCTGTCTATAACGATACTATAGGGACCCAGAAAATATATTGTTATAGACAGGATATCGTTATAGACAGATTGAATATATAAAATTATATTTTTTAACTTAAATAAGTAATAAGTAAACATAATAAGTAAAAAAATTAAAAAGATACGTAAACGATACAAGCATAAGTTTATTTTGTAAGAAAATTGCAGAAACAAAAATTATTTAGAAAAGAAATCTGTTAATTTTGTTTGCTTACTTTTTGATGCAAATGACATCTGCATGCACATATGTTTCAACCCGTCTAACGAGTTCAGATGCACATACGAAACATTTGGTACTGTTGCAACAAAATCCTGAAGAGTGCTAATTAAGGAAATTTGAGTTTTGTTTTGTGAACAGTCAACTGCTTCTTCTTCATCACTCTGATCACCTGGAATTAATTCTGCTAAATTATCTTCATCGCTTGCACTGCTGAACACGTGCACATCATTGTTAAGTTTAAACATTCTTCAGCATTTAATGTAAAAGATAGGTTTGATGAGCTTTGGAAAGCTCTAACAGCTGTGGATAAACTCTCCACACATTCTTCTTCTTCCTTAACGATTTCAGTAAAGTGAATATTGGCCTTTTCTTCAAAGAATGAAACACTTTCTTCGAACAATTTTGGATTGTAGATGCTGTTATCGAATTCCAACTTCCAGAGACCCAATCACATGCATTTTTTACATCAACTGCATATGGGTTTGGGAGATTGTTATCCAGATTATAAACAATGTTCTGAACTAAACTTTTTTGATAACCCCTTGAAACACTTGATAATGCCTAAATCTAAAGGCTGCAGGATCAACGTGCAATTTGATGGAAAGTAAAACACTTTTATATTTTTCAAACGTAGGAGAATGTTGTGAGGTGTACAGTTATCAACTATGAGAGCAACATTCTTCTTTTTATTTTACATTTCTTTATCAACATCAAGCAGCCAGTTGTTGAAGATTTCCTCCGTCATCCAGGCCCTCTTATTTGCCTTGTAGTGAACTGGTAAACTCTTTACATTTTTAAAGCACCTTGGCTTCGCGTACTTTCCAATCACTAAAGGCTTCAATTTGTCGGTTCCATTACTGTTTGAACACAGCAGGATTGACAGCCTTTGCTTTGATTTCTTCCCGCCTTTACAGCTGTCTCCTTTACAGGACATTGTTTTATCGAGCATTAGCTGATAGAACAAACCAGTTTCATCAGCATTGTACACATCATCGGGAGAAATTTTTTCAATTTTCTCTTTTTCTCGATGTTTCCAGGATAATGCAGCCTCAACTGGAGCTGACTTTTCTTCTCCCGCAATAATTTTAAAAACAATTCCGTGATGCTCACGAAAGGAAGTAAGCCATCCATTGCTGGCTTTGAAATCATTGTTGCCTAGCAAAGAGGCGAATTTTCTTGCATTTTCAGAAATCATAGGTCCACAAATGGGCACGTTTTGGTTTTTCATCTCGTGGAACCATCTTAGGAGAGCTTTGTCAACATCATCATTTACGGCACCTTTAAATCTTTTTCGTTTGCTATCCACTTTACTTTTTCCACAGCATCTTCAATATCTTTTCGGTTTTTTTTTTTTAAAGTAGCTATCGTTGACTGTGAAATCCCATACTTTTTAGCAGCATCAACTTGTTTCATTCCTTGATCAATATCCAAAATGATTTTTAACTTTTCTTCAAATGACAATGCTTTATGCTGAGCCATCACTTAAAACGAATAATGAAAAATACGAACTTACAATGAAAAATACGAGCACATAAAAATGAATTGCAACGAAAAAGTGGTCAATCCGAAGTGAGGAGTGTCTAACCTAGGAATGAAGAGATTCGACAGTGACTAGTCGAATTCGGAAAAAGAGGTAACATCCCTCCCAATTCCTTATCTAGTAAAACAAGTTTGACAATGATCAGCTGTAAAGACTTAAGCTCCATACATGCAGCAAAGTGACACCCCCTCCCCAAAATCCCCTAATCACTTCTACAAAGAGGTCAAAAGGGGGAGAGAGTCAACACTTGGACACGGAGATAAGCACAGACTTTTGTTATTTTACATTCCGGATGATGGAGTGTTGTTTTCCAAGAAAAAATCTGGTTATATCGGGAACTTTCAGCTTTCGAAAGAGAAAAAAATATCGTTGTAGACAGGTGCAGCTAAAAATTTATTATCGCTGTACAAAGGTTCAAAATACATTGAATAAATAGGAATTTCGCTGGGACCAAAGGAAAATATCGTTATAGACAGGTTTATCGTTATAGACAGTATCGTTATACACAGGTTTCACTGTATGTAGAAATGAATTTTTCATAACTGTCTTTAGAAGGTAGGCTCATTTTTTGTTCAGTGACATCGTCAAATCTTTTCTTCTTTTTTCGAAAATGTTTTGATTGTTTTAATGTAATTTAAGATCTATATTTACTGCCTTTTTAATTAATGTTTGTTTGAAGATTATTTAAATGTGTTATATAATATCAAAAAAACATGATTATTTTAGCAAATTTTAATATACTTAGACTTTTTTTTATATCAATTTGATTTTTTATAAAAAGTGTTCATAACATCAACCTATTTTTTGTATATTTTTATTATTATTATTCAAATATTAACATATATGAAAACTATTATGCTGTTCTGAGTATTTACAATAGAAAAACATCAAACTGATGTATGAAAATTGATAAAATTACACTAAGATCTATTAGGCAGGCTGCACAACTAAGTGACACAAGCAACAAGACACACAGCATGTTGCTTGTATGGCCTCAGTATTTGGCCTGACTTAAACAACCTGTGTTTCAGATCCTGTGTAATATATTTTTAAATTTTTCAGACAAAAATCAGTGATAGAATCAGTAAATATAGATCCTAAATTTTAATCAAAACAATCAAAATATTTTAAGAAAATTTTTTTTGATGATGCCTGAAGTCAAAAATCAATACTTATCTATCTACTTCCTTTGAATATCAAAGAATGTAAGATAACAGTTAAAGTGCAAAAAAAGTTGCTAGTATTTAATTGATGAAAAATTATTTTTTTGTATATTAAATAATTCATATTTTTGGGTGTTTTACAGCATATAAATGTGTTGTACTTATTAAGTTTTCATTCTAATTTATTTCAGTCCAATAGCATATGCTTGGGAAGGAGGCGCTCTTCTTTCACAAGATCCTGAGTTTCCCAAGATGATTGTAACCAGGAAGCAATTTGAAGAACATCGTCTTTCTTTCTGTTTAGATAAATTTGATGTGTAAATTTTTGGTTTCATTAAATCCTTTTTAAAATCATCCTACTTAGCATAGGAATTGAAAGCGAATCTTATTGAAAATGAATTAAATATTACCTACAAAATTAATACTGTTAAATATTTAATCCTTTTTAAAATCATCCTACTTAGCATATGAATTGAAAGCGAATCTTATTGAAAATGAATTAAATATTACCTACAAAATTAAAATTGTTAAATATTACCTACCTGCATTAAATCCTTTTTTAAATCATCCTACTTAGCATATGAATTGAAAGCGAATCTTTTTGAAAATGAATCTTTGGGAAAGAATAATTATTTAATATTTTTCTTATTTTATTTATTCCATTAATAACTTTTTTTTTTTTTTAAATACTTAAAAATATTTTTTGAGAAGTGTTTGGTACAGTCATGCAATAATTTTCATTCCTTCTTATGTATAAAATTTGTAGGTAATATAATATTGACTAAAAATCTATACTAATAAAAAAAGAGAGATTGCCTGTGTGCGTATAGTAGCTAGGAAAATTTATTACATGTAGAGGTCTCAAAATTTGGATGAGGATAGTCGAAGGCAGGTCCTAATGCACTGTAGGCTCATATTTTTTATTATTAGTCGAGATATTAATTAAACCCTGCAGCTAAAAAGGTCCACCGATAAAAACTTTATTTCAGTACGTGCGAGGACACTGTTACGAAGCATGGAAGATCCAAAAGTGCAACCCTTCCCCCCCCCCCCTTTTAAGCTAGGGTGCACTCACTGTAAGAGTAATAATAATACACACACATCTCACAGTGGTAGCCATAAGTCCCCTACAATTCAGGATGTCCAAGTAAAAATAATTTACAGAAAAAACATAAATCATGGTAAAGGAAGCATTACATTTTTCTGAGAGGTGGGCTATCTCAAAAGGTGGTGTAGAAGAAGGGGTCAGAAAACTTAATCGTGTCAATAATGAAAAAAAAAAAAAGACAAGGATATGATTAATTTTACAGAAAGCGTTCTTTGAGAGATGGATTTTTAAATTTTTGAAAGGTAGTAAAAAGAAAACTGCTAAAGGGTGCCAAGAAAACTCCAAAGGAAGCCATTGTGCTTTCCAAGTTGGACAGCCCTGTATTATACCATAAAAATAGAAGCTTATAATTTGCGATGTTGTATATTTCCTTAATGAAACAATACTCTGCTATATTTAATTTAATAAATTAAAGGGACATTTTTTTCATGTACTTTATCATTGTAGAGTTTTAAAATTATATTTTGTAACTCTTTAACTACGATATATACCAGCAGGGGATGGGTGAGGTGGCAGGATAAGGCCATTGTCCCTACTTGGATTTTGAAATTTAATTAACTAAATTCCCTTTACTTCTGATGATTTTGAAGGGGAAAAAAAGAGTAAAATTTATTCTTTGTAAGTGACATTCTTAGTTCTTCTTTCTCTTAGAATTTAATAAAATAATTAAACCCTAAGAGAAAAACAAACTAAGAATAAGAGTTTAAAATTAACATTAAGAGTTAAAAATTTTAAATGTACATTATTCCTAAAGTTCTTCACCAAAGAATCCAAACATGACGTCAAAATTAGCTGTTTCTATTTAAAATTTCAGAGTGTTACAATTTTAGTATAGAGACAATCCCTTAAGCTCTTTTTAATAAATTGAAAAACGTCATAATTTCCAGTCGAATGGCTACTTCTGGAACAATTTGGTGATTAAAATGCATGGGGTGTTCTCTTTTTGGCTGACTGTACATAAATAATCAGGTAGCAAGCTTTGGAGAAGTGAAAATATTCTATCAGCCAAGGTGGCTGGTAAGTCTTATTTTCTTTCAGCCAGTTGCAACAGCGGCCACAAAATGTTTATAAAAAAGTTTTCATCATTTACAGTGTTCTTAAAAGAAAACTATATCAAAACAGTATAAATAAAAATTTAATTTACAGTTATTTACCAAAGAAGTCATCTTATTGAGTGCCTAATTTTAACATCACAACCCCCCCCCTTCTCCCCTGCATTATCTCGTTGCATTTCTGATCCAAACTTGTGAATAGATCATGCATTGCATTTAATCATCTAATACATCTTAGAGCTGAGTGTGAAATGTTTTTATGTGATTCATAGTTGAAACTCCATATCAACCCCATTAGTTTAATAATGTAAATTTATCAACCACTCACTCTTATGTTCTCAAAGTTTTGGTACTTGAATGGAATGGAAAAGCCAGCTAGACTTTTATTGGTAGATAAATTCAAAATGTGAGGAGCAGTTTCGGTTTTGTGATTACCAGATATTTTTAAACAGTTCATCAACAAGTCACTCACCATAAGTGGTTAGTATAGGTAAAATTTTACCAAACTTACTAAGAATTTTACTATCCATTTGGAAAGTGTCATCATTTGCTAAGCCTGATCTATAGTATTAGAATGTTCTGAATTATGAATGTGGAAGTAAGGTATTGTATTTTCCGTGTATAAGTCAACTTTTTAAAACCTCAAAATAAAAAGTCAGGGATCAACTAGCACACTAGATATAAAATCAGACATTCGACGATTGCAGTTTGTGGCTGTATCAATAGTATAGATGTTTCCTTACTATTATCAACCAAAAAAAAAAAAATCATTTCTGAAATATTTTGTACAGTAATTATAAGTTATTGTTATTTTTTAGAATTATTGTTATAAAAACAATTTATTTTTAGAAAAATTATTGCAGTATTTGCTTTTCTTGTTACAAATTTTTGACACTTGACTTGTCACTCAACACTTTTATTTTCTAAAAAAAAAAAAAAATAGTTTCTTTTGTAAGTCAATTGAGGAGTTTGCTTATACATTGAATAAATCCAAAATAAGCCATTTCTAGGTTAATAATTATAAACTTTTTAACAAAAAAAAAAAAAAAAAAGACTTTAAAAACTTCTACAAAGTAAAATTACTACAGAGTACTACAAATTGACTCTGCTGGCAAGCAGCGATACACTGCTATAGCAACAGTTGCGTGTGTGCTTTTTCCAAATCTGATCCAATTACATGAACAGTTAGAAATTATTTATTAAATATGCAGTTTTGTCAACCATACTAATTGTATGCTAATTACATGATTTTATATTAAATTAAAAAATTTGCCAGGGACTTTTGGCCCATCTGTATTAGCATACAAATTGTTCCACCATGAAAATATAGTTCTTCAAATGAAGCGAGTGTACTGCAAAAATCTTGGATGAATTTAAATGCTTTACAATTTTTATTTATTTTATCTTTATTGATTGTTTAGGTCGTAAAAGTTCTTAACGATTAAAGCATTGGTTTTTGGCTTTCCTTACAATAATCCTAGAAACAAAACCGTATAAAGAAGAAGGAAGATAACCAGTTAGCAACTTTCTCATCAAACAGATAGTGCTATGTCCTTTTTTGAAAATCGTTAAAAATTAAATATTTAATTTTTTTTTTGGTGGGGTGTTGAATTTCTAAAAAAGTACTGAACCAATTTTGATAAATTTAAATGGGACCAATTTTAGAGTTCCTTCTTTCAATTAAAAAAAATCACACGAATCAGTCGCATAGTTTCGGAGTAATTGGTGAACATACATTTAAAAAAATACTTACTTGTCAAATTGAGAACCCCCTGCTTTTTTTTTTAAAGTCAGTTTAAAATATAGGGTCGACTGATATATCCGAAAATATGATAAGATTTTATGTATATTACTTTTAAATGCTAAAGGTGTAAAATTAACAACTATAATATAAATTAACTTTTATTAGTTTTTACATGTTTCGACTCTTTCTGAGTCATTTTCAAAAACAAAATGAGAATATTCTAAAGCTGCACGGGCTTTGAAGTTATTATTTTCATGTACTTTTTTTAAAATTACGCACGTTATCTATTATTTTTTACTTGATTGTTTATTTTCATATCTTTGACCATGGAGTAATTCTAGCCACAGTTTCGGTAAATTAAAAGATACTGCATCGTTACATATTGTATTTTTGCGCGTGAGTATCTCTATGGTTTCTCTTATTATGGATGGATAGTATACACTGGAGGGAAATATTATTTTACTTTCATTGAAATTTATTTGGATTATTTTATGTCAAATTTTAAGTCAGTTAATAGCATTTAATTCTTTCATTTGTACTGATGAGCTAACTGTATTTGTGTATTTTTTCTTTTCAATTTTTCCATTGTTTTTGTTTTTGAAAATGACTCAGAAAGAGTCAAAACATGTAAAACAACTAATAAAAGTTATTTTAATTTATATTATAGTTGTTAATTTTACACCTTTAGCATTTAAAAGTAATATACTATTACAAGGTGTTATAATTTATTATATTGTTATATAAGATTTTATGTTTGAGCTAAAAATAAGAAGGAACCCAAATGGCTTCTGTATGTGTGTTCCAGCATCTAAACACACAATCACAGTTCCTCTTTAAAATATATTAGATTCTTTGATGAAAATATCAAATTTCATATTTTGAAGATAAATATCACTGAATCTTGATTTCCAGTGTGAATTATTTTGCACGGGATGTTACTAGTTTTACATATTGTTGCTATATTTAATGAAAATGGCTTGTATAAATAACTAAACGTTACCAGTGAAATACAAATAACTATATTTAATTTTTTTAAAGATATTGCTTTTAAAGAAATGCTACGAAAATCTGTCTAAAACTACGATTTTCTGCAAAAAAAAACCGCGAATTTCGTCACAGGATCACTCGAAAAAAAACGCGAAATTTGTCGCAGGATCGCGCGAAAAAGGGCTAATTTCGTCACAGGATCGCGCGAAGAAACGCGAATTTCGTCAAAAAATTGGCGGGAAAAAGCAAATTTCGCCAAAGGATTGCCAAAAACCTCGAATTTCGTCAAAAGATCGCCAAAAAAGTGAATTTCGTCGAAGGATCGTCGAAAAAAAGCGAATTTTGTCAAGGAATCACTGTAAAAACACGAATTTCTTCAGAGAATCATGTGAAAAACGTAAATTTCGTCAAAGGATCGTTGAAAAAAATGCAAATTTCGTCAAAGGATCGTTGAAAAAAATGCAAATTTCGTCAAAGGATCGTTGAAAAAAATGCAAATTTCGTCAAAGGATTGCTGAAAAAACGCGAATTTCGCCAAAAAATCGCTGAAGAAACGCGATTTTCGTCAAAGAATTGCCCGGGGGGGGAAGTAAATTTCAGCAAAGGATCGCCGAAAAAAACGTTCATTTCGTCAAAGGATCGTTGAAAAAACTCATATTTCGTCAAAGATCGTTGAAAAACGCAAATTTAGCCGAAAGATCGTCGTAAAAACGCGATTTTAGTCGAAAGATCGCCGTAAAAACGCGCATTTCGTCAAAAGATCGCTGAAAATAAACGAATTTCGTCGAAGGATTGCTGAAAAAACACGAATTTCGTCAGAATTTACTGCATTGGGTTAAAAGATTGAAACCAAATTTCTTTTCGTAATGTAGAAATTTTGCTATGAAATGCGAAAACAAATTAAAATTTAAAAAATCTATTCAAATAATCCAAAAACTAGCTTCAAGCTGACTGGTAAAAATGACCTGGAATCTGGAATAACCACAGCACTGACTAGTTGGTGCCACTGATAATGTCCTTAAACAATCTCTTTAATTCCTTACAAACTTTATTTTTTATTTTAAAAAAGGGTGGGAACTCTGTTCTATCATTTATTTAAGGTGGTTGCAATTATTAGCACATACTTGATTTGCTCTTTCAAGAAAAGTATCTTACTATTTTTCAAAATTTCAATTAAAAAAAAATGTTCATTCCATTGAAGGATTTTATTCATGTGCTGTTATCTGGGTAAAATAGACTTTTAATTAGAGTAAGTAAATAATTTCTACCTAATTCTTGTTGATAATTTATTTTTAATGTACTCACAGCTAATTTGATGTAAAACGCACATTTCGTCGAAAGATCGCCGTAAAAACGCGAATTTAGCCGAAAGATCGCTGAAAAAACACGAATTTAGCCGAAAGATTGCCGTAAAAACGCGAATTTAGCCGATAGATCGCCGTAAAAAGCGATTTTAGCCGACAGATCGCCGTAAAAACGCGATTTATTTTAGTTAAAAAAATATTTTTTTTAATAGCAATTATAATATTTGTTGCGCTTGAAATTCATAACTTATTGCTCAAATGTCGTTCGTGCAGTTTTCAGCTTTTTTTTGTCAATCTCATCCCTGCTTTCGTCAGAAAATCATTACAAAACGGCAAATTTCGTCAAAAACATTGCGAAAAATGGCAAATTTCGTCAAAAGATCGCGAATAAACAGTAAATTTCGTCATAAGCATTGCGAAAAACGGCAAATTTCGTCAAAAGATCGCGAAAAAACAACAAATTTTGTCAACAGATCGTGAGAAAAACGTGACTTTCTTCAGAAAATCGCGAAAAAACAGCAAATTTCGTCAAAAACATTGTGAAAAACGGCAAATTTCGTCAAAAGATCGTGAAAAAACGACATTTTTCTTCAAAAACATTGCAAAAATGGCGAATTTCGTCAAAGGATCGCGAAAAAACGATAAATTTTGTCAACAGATCGCTTGAAAAACGTGACTTTTGTCAGAGAATCGCGTAAAAATGGCAAATTTCGTCAAAAACATTGCGAAAAACGTCAAATTTCGTCAAAAGATAGCGAAAAAACGGCAAATTTTGTCAACAAATCGCCTAAAATGGCAAGTTTCGTCAAAAAAATTGCGAAAAAAAATGCAAATTTTATAAACAGATCTCGAAAAAACTGCAAATTTCGCCAAAAGATCTTGAAAAAATGCAAATTTCGTCAAAGGGACGCAAAAAAATGTGGCGGGAGTGGACACCCCACCCCCTCTGTTGTAACTTTTCAGAATATTTGCTGTGAATTTCAGATTTTTTTTTTTTTTTCTCAGAATCACCCCTGATTTGCTCGCTTAAAATTTGCAGCGTAAAAAACAGCCACCAACCAACCAACCTTCAGATAAATTTGAATTTGGTGTGCTACTATTTCTCATTTTCAAAGGTTGGCAGGTCTGGATATAACATGTGTGATTCAGACATTTTTATTGGCTAAATACTGTTAGATATTTAGCAAATAAATTCAAGATGTAAAAAAACATTTGCAAATACTTTTCTCAAAATTTAAGTTCCAGTTTCTGACACATTCATGCAGTCATTTTAAATGCACAAAATTTAGATATTTTTATTCAGATACTGAGAAATCCAATAGCATTTCTTTATTTCCTTTCAAACCTAATAATCTTTTAGAAAATGACGTCAATATTGGAGATTTAAATTAATTTTAGAGACAATTACTGGAGAACAATCAGTTATAGCTGTAATACATTTATAGAAAGATTAAAAATTAAAATGTATTCTAATGCACTTTAATATTAATATCTGCAAATTTCATGCTTATATAAAAACAGCCTTATGAATATGCCAAAAATATTTATACTGCTCAGCAGTATTACTATTTTTTTAAGAACAGCATTAAATATATACTTAGTATAAAAAATAAATAAATAAGTTGCAGAATTATATTTCAGTACATTAAAAATCTAACACCAACTCAATTTTAACTTGTATTGTTAGGTTGTTTAAACTTTACATAAGTGCATATACATAAAATTATTCTTCTTGCTACATGTGCATATATAAACAAGCATTGCAGCTTTAATAAAATGCAAAAAATATACCACATTTCAGGATTTTAATGATGAGTGAATTTAACACACAACTCCTCACAATAAAATTTATTTGATCAAGGGCTATTTCACGAGGTATCTCATCAGAGGAAAGTAAGCATTATGAGGGCCCATTAAACTTTTAATGTAAGAAAGGATAAAAGTTTTACTGGATAGTAGAAGTGAATATTCTTTAATGGAAATAACTCACCCTCCTGACTTACAAAAAATCAATTTAATATCATATACATTAACAAGCAAGCAATTTTGGGTGTCCAGACAATATCGAAAATGGCTTTAACGGTTTTCACAAAACTGGCGTGCTTTACTAAATTGAGCACAAGAAAACTATCTAGGTCCTGATTTTGAGAAACTTTGTTTTCACAAAGTTAAATAAACTCAACACTGCAAATGTTGCTTGCTATAAATGAAAAAATGCTCAAATGATTTTCACAACACATGTCCTTCTATACTAATTCGAGTATCAGAAAACAATCTAGCTAGGTTCTGATTCAGGAAAGTTCGTTTTGACAACTTAAAACAAATGCAGCACTGAAAATGCTGCTATATATCAAAAACAGCTCGAACGATTTTCACAAAACTTGACTCTTATACTAATTTCCAGCACATGAAAATGATCTAGCTAAGTCACTAATTCACGAAAAATCTTTTTAAACAAACTCAGAATTGAAAATGTTGCTATAAATTGAAAATGGTTCGGATGATTTTCAGGAAAAAAATCTTATTTGAATGCAAGAAACCTATCCAACTAAGTCAACTTAGGAAATATTCAATTTGATAGGATAAAGCAATTTTCTATAATTAATCTTCTGTAATCAGAATTCTATTGGTCATTGATCACCAACATGACTACGGACGATATTGAAGAAAATCTTAAAAATTTTCAGGAAATTTAACTTCTATATTAAATTGAGCAAGATAAACTCGTCTAGCTAGGTTCCAGATTCTGGAAAATTCTTTTGACAGGTTAAAACAAACCCATCATTAAAAATGCTGATGAAAAATTTTTTAAAGGATGATTTTCATAATATCAGGCTTTTATACTAATTCAAGCATGGGAAAACCATTTAACTAGGATTCAACTTTGAAATCATGTGCTTTGATAGTTTAAAAAAATGTTCTGTAGTTAATCTTCCATAATCTAAATTCTCACCAATCCAATTTGTCATTGATCAACACCACAACTTACGAAAGAATTCTACTCTATAGGAGAGGTAAGTTAAACCTCGGATTAGTATGTCAAAGTCTTAGGACAGAATGTGCTCAGGCAGACCATCTGTTTAGATTTTTCAATAGACAGTATTGTTTTTCGCATGATGTTTGAAGACTTTAAATTTTTCTGTGGTCACCTTCCAGTTGAATACAAATTACATAAAACAAGATTTATGTACTGCTTTGAACATGAGAAAATAATTAGATAAGGATTGACTTCAGTAAAGTTCATTTTGCAAGCTTAAAACAAATTTAACGCTTATATGTTGCTGATGGACATTCAGAATAGAGTTAAAAACAATTGATTATAATTTTGCAGATAAAGTGTTTGTAGAGGACAAAGAAATATGATGGAATAATATTTTGTTCAACGGAAAAAACTTATATGATTCTGAGAACCCCCTTTCACGATACCAATAATAAATTGGCCGTTAAAAGTTTGCTAAATGAAACAACCCTGTTTTTTATGAATTTAAAAAAAAAAAAAATTGATTGCTATGTTTCTGTACTCTGGGTTCTCGACTACTGACATACTACTGCTGACTTACTTCTGACAATGCTGGATGAGACTTTGATATAAATATATTCTTCATAACTTATTGATTGTCTGAAGATATTAACTTTCATTTTTGTATGTGTATTGGGAAAAAACAAACATTTCAAATACTTTGCAGACGACATATGAATGTTAAAGTATATCCAACAGAAATTAGCACTCTTAACCCTTTCCGGCACAGTGGTCCCATTCCGGGCACACCGAATTTTAATTCCAAACTTGCATTCGACACCAAGAATATTTTAATAAAATTTTGTTTCTAAAATGAAAGCTTAAACTAAGGAGTTGTTATTTTCTAAAAAAGTCGTTGGTAAATTCTGGTGTCAGTCAGTAATTTCTCATTTTACGAACAGAATTTGTCTGTGCCGGAAAGGGTTAATAGCTGCTTCTGGCAGAAGGTAGTTAGCAAGTTCAATTCAAAAAGCAATTTGATATTGTATTAATTAAAGTTGGATAAGATGCTGATGACTGATATAAGATACTCGTAATTGTAGATCCACAGAATAGCCAAATGATCTTTAGGGGTAAAACAGTGGATACATGAAAGGTTCTACATTTTTATCCATAATTATGCAAATTGACAATTTTTTTGCCATGTTGATGCAGCACCATTCGTTATCTAGGAAGCTTTGATTAGCATTCAATGCAGGAATAATAGAGCACACTTTGTTGGTCATGGAAACAATGAGTTTCCTGTAATCAGCACTTTTGACAAGGGTTTTATTCCTTTGGCATTTGCACGCAGTTTCACATCTTTAATTTCTCGCATCATCATTAACCCCTTGGGGACGAGTGACACGTATACGTGACGCATAAGATGCTCAGAATCCTCGATTATTCCCATCAGTTATTTTTTAGTGTAAGCTTTGCCTTATTTAATGGTAGCATTTCTGTGATTCAATTAGGCGAAAATTTCTGTTTAAAAAAAAAAATGGTGGTAAAAGATTAAAAATTCCGTAAAGGATGCTCGTCGTGAAGGGGTTAAGTGATTATGAGAAATCCTTTTGTGACTGTATTATAATATGCCCCAGCAATTCTATTAAAATCTGGCTAATCCCATGGTTGAAAGGATGTTAGTCTTTTGTTTATAGCATCTTCAAAATTTAAAAAAATACATTTGACTATAGTACATCTGTTCAAATTAATCTTTGTTGTTTTGCGTAAACTGCCATATATATTTTTTTGTATGAGGAATGTTCATGTTCTACATTGCTTTCTCAAGGGTTAAGATGGGAAACAATCAGTACTTCTACCTACCTCTTCATCATACCCATAATGTTGTATGGAATGGAGATATTTTGCGACTGTGGAAATATATATAACACAAAATCATAACTGTTATCTCGATAATATGGAAAAATTGGATAGAATATGAAAAAACTTGAAAAATGAATTTTGAGCATTTGTTATTATAACTTTTAAAAACTAGAAATATTTTTAAGTAGAAATAAATAATAAAATTTAAACTTTACTCAAATGCAGTATGAATGTTGAAAAACTACCAAGCAAGTTTGGTCACCCAGGAACTGTTTAATTATAATTTTTTTTTTCTTTTAGTACTGAAATAAGTGTTTTTAAATACTAAATTAAAAAGTACATTTAATAGTAAGTAATAATCAGTTCCTATTTCAGCTAAAATGTATATTAATTACAAGTATCTACAGATAAAAATAGGCTATATTAGTAATTTAGATTTAGTAAAAGTCCTATTTTATTAGCATCAAGGTGTTTTATATATTACAAAAAATACATCAAGCTGTTAAAATTTTTAAACATATAGTTTTTCTTTTTTGTGTGTGTGTGTGCTTCTTTGTATGCGTAAATCTAAAAATTCGCTTGTGCCTGGCCCTTACATACTAGTGTGCCTAGACTGCTAATGCTGACCCAGTCAATATCATACACTCTGACGCAAAAGTTTAGACAATGACGTCATTCAGCTTTAAAATGTAGAATTATGACGTCAGAATTACAAAAACCTGTAAATATATTCAAAAACTGATTTAAAATGCTATGTACAAAAGACAGTCGTTTTATTTGCTATAATACTAATTTTTTTCATAAAAATTCAAATGTGCTTGTCGCAAAAGTTTAGACACTATTCTAAATTTCTTTGAATATTCGCTGGCATATGCAAATTTAGAGTTCTGCAAACGATTGCGCTTCATAGTCGACATGCCGAGAGCTAAAGAAATTCAAGTGAATGAGGTTTCAAGGATTTGGCAGTTGAAAGGTGAAGGGAAGAGCGTTTCTGAAATTTCTGCTATTATTAATAGGTCAAAAAAATCTATTTATCGAGTGGTTCCGAATATAAAGCAAAATGTCGGTCTGGGAGGCCACGTGTGACAAATGTACGAGAGGATCGCCTGATACAAAGACTAGCGAGTACTCAACAAATGAGCGTACGTGGAGTTCAGAGCTCATTGGGACTCTCTGTATCAAAGGATACGATTCGTAGACGAATTTTGGAAAAAGGAACAATCGTTTATAGCAAAATGCAGAAGAAACCAGCTCTGAAGCCACATCATAAGTTACAAAGAATTATGTGGGCTCGAAAGCATATGTCATATGGAGAGAAATGGCAGTCAGTCATATTTAGCGATGAAAAAAAGTGGAATCTGGATGGTCCAGATGGTTGTTTATCGTATTGGCATGACTTGCGGAAGGAACCTCGACGTTTTTTTAGTCGCAGACAAGGAGGGGGCTTGGTGATGGTTTGGGCAGCCTTTTGCTATAATGGACAAGTATCTCTGACCTTCACCAGTGGTCGTCAAACTTCACAGCATTATACACAGACATTAGAAGAAAACCTACTGCGATTTGCTGAGCTTCTAGGGGGTCCTCAGTGGGAATTTCAGCAAGACAATGCTTCAATTCACACTGCAAAACATTCAAAATCTTGGTTTAATTCCCATAATATAAGAGTTCTCGACTGGCCAGCATGTAGCCCAGATCTTAACCCTATAGAAAACCTTTGGAGCATCATGTGTCGCAAAGTTTATAGCAACGCTAGACAATACTCTTCTGTACAGGAACTTAAGACATCTATTGAGGATGCATGGTACGATATCGATCCACAAACTATGCAAGATTTAGTTTCTTCCATGCAATCTCGTGTATATGACGTAATATATAAGCATGGATGCGCAACCAGGTTTTAAAAATTGTTTATTTCGATTTTATTTAATTTGTGTCTAAACTTTTGAGACAGCAGTTTATTTTTGTTACCATTTAATTTATTGCAATATGCACAATTCCACTTTTCTTTGTTATAAATATTGTTTATATGTACAGCACATTAATTTCAAGCAGTGATTTGAAAATTGAATAAATATTTTTCAAAGTATGTAAGAATTTCTTCATTGTCTAAACTTTTGCGTCATAGTGTAAATCACAAAATGTAAAGTAGACATCCCCAAGTCAATCTAAAGTGATACCATATCACTAAATATAGTTTAGATAGTATGAAGTTCTCAAAAATATGCCCCCCCCCCCCCCCCCCAACAATGCAAAACTTTGACACATTTTCTGCCTCATTTTTAACACGTTCCAACAGTTGAAAAGTGTTCATGAATTGTTTGTCTGTCTGTCCATGCTCTTAACTCACATAAATATACTTAGATTGCCATGCAATTAAGGTTTACTATGGCATGTTCGGTAGTGAAAATGAAGTGTATAGTTCTTATAGTTCCTTTACAGGGACACTCAAAAGAATTCAGATACATTACAGTCTATGGAGATATCGTTTGCAATGTATTTTAATGATATTGCATTATATCAAAGATATTGATATATATCACTGATGTGCATAAAAGAGGCTTATAGAATATGGTGTGCGTAGCATTCATTGTTGATTTGCAGGGACACAAAAAATAATTCTGCTACAGTGCTGTCTATTCACGATTGTTGGAAGTGCGTTTTCAGTTGTGGTATGCATTTTTTTAATTTAATTAATTTCTTGCCTATTAGTTGGTGTGTATAAATTCTATGAATCATATTCAGAGCAGCACAAAAGGTCTTGAATATATTTCCGTTTATTGACAGAAATTTTCATCTGTGCTATGGGTTACCTAACTGAATTACATTTTAACTTACTATGTGGGTATATATAAAAATCTACAGATCAATATACAGGATTGCACAGGCGTCGGAAAAACTATTTTTGAAAAGTAACGACTACAAACTACTTTTCAAAAGTAGTCACTACTTTGCTACTTTTAGATTTTGTCTAAAGGTTCAATTACACTAGAAATTGAAAACACAGATTAAATAATAAAGCGACCCCTCGTTATATTGCATCTGTTGGGATGTAATTAAATAAATGCAACATAACCGAGGGCATTAAAAAAGGTAACATACAAGAAAATGTTTTGTTTTTCTCTCCAAAATGTTAGCTTATACACATATTACAAATTTCGTAGCAAAATTAAAAGAGATATTTTAATCTAGAAAATTATAGTAAAACAACTCTAAATGGAAAAAATAAATCTGTAAATAAAGCAATTCCAAATAAGAAACCCAGCGTTAAAACATGAAGACTTAATAATGAGTAAATAGACAAGTGTTGCCAGCAAGAAAATTAATTCCTTTAGTAGGTTAGAACTTGATTTTAACAGCAAGTGTCAATGGAAAAAATCTGTGACTTCATGTGAAACATTACTGTATATTGCAGATGAGATTTGTAAATTGTTGGGAAAAAAACATTTTGCATAAAAGTAGCAAGTTTCGGCCATGTGATTTGCAGAATGGTAATTTTTTTCTTCTGAAGTAGCGATAAAAGTAGTATTGGTTATCGCTTCAAAATATTGATTTTTTGTATTGTGCTACTCGCTACACTACATAAAAAAAAATCCCTAACGGCTGGGCCTACAGGCACAGGTAGATTTCGAAGACACAGACCGTGGGGAGCCTGTTTGTTGGGAATTACGGAAGAAATGACCTTTTTGCCATGATGCGGCATTTGGAAACGCCCACTTCGAAACCTAACTTGTTTGCAGGCAGAGCCGGCAGGAATTTTTTTGGTTTTTAATTTTTTTTTTTTTTTTGCTATAAGGGTTGGTTCTATAAAAAAACTTGTCAGTATAAAAGTTTTAGATAATATTAAGAGGATTTATAATAAATTTAAGCAGATTTGATATCTTCTGAATTGACGAAGTTATGAATTTTTTTCTTCTATAAATCAGTGTTGATTGTTACGATGGGGGAATGAGAGAAGCCTCATTTATATGTATTTTGTCTTACGCCGTTAATAGCAATAAACTAAAGCCATTATTTTCAAAAAGAAAAACTATCTCAAAAGGGAATTTTCCTAAGGATGTTGTCATCCGAGCAAATCCAAAAGGATGGATGTGTGAGGATGTAATGTTGGAGTGACTGGAAGAAGTGTGCCGTAAACATAAAGGTGCATTTTTTGAACCATGAGGACTTTTAATTCTTGATTCCATGTGAGCACATTTCTTGGATTCAGTAAAAGCATGATGCAAAAAGTTGTTAACAACCCTCGCACAGTAATACCCGGCGGATTAGCGAAAATTCTCCAGCCATTAGAACTTCACAATAAGAGTTTTTAAACATGAAGTGTGAAAGCTCTGGGAAGATTGGATGCAGAGAGTAAAAGCTTTTGTAAAAGCGTACATGCTTTTACAAAGTCCGGTAAAATGGAGAGAGCGAGTTGTGAAGAGGTCACCACCTGGGTTTCGAAAGCATGGAATTCTGTGAATGTGAAAACAAAAATATCAGATTTTTCAGAAATATGAATAATTGAAGAAAGAGATGAAATGTCAAGCGAAAGTGACTTTAGAGATTGCAAAAATTACAATGATGAAATCAGAAATGATTCTCTGATTTGGAAAGTGACGATTCCAATTTTGATGGCTTTGAATAAGTTATTTTGATAATTTTGAATAAATAATTCTTGTGTAATAAAACGTATTATTTTATAATTTTGTGAAAGAAGTCACTGATGTTCGCAATTGCTGATTTAAAGTAAGATTTTTTTTTAAATTTATTTATTTAATAACTTGAACATTTCTTTATTAAATAATTGTTTTAATTATTTAATAATTTTTATTATTTTAAAATTATTTATTTATAATTATTACAATTAAAAATTAAGATAAATGTGTTATGTAGTAGAATATTCATCAAGGTAAAATTTTGTGCTGTGGCATATCTGATAATGCAGCATATACATTTTTTTTTTTTTTAAACCAAATTTTGCAAATGCAGTGCATACAGCAGAGCAGCTTATCGTAACTCAAACATTATTCAATATTATACAATCTCTTAATAACAATGTACTTGCAACACTAATGCTTCTAATTTATAATTGGCTTTTACTTAAAAGTTAATTTGTATATTTTCAAACTAAAAAAGGGTGTATAAAAATATTGACTTTGTAATCATATTAATGTTAAAAGTGATTTTCTGAAGATTTGCTATCTTACTCAAATCTCATTTTAAAATAGTCTTTCTGATACCTTGCATACTAGGAGTATTAAGAGGCTACTTCACTCATACGAAAACACCCACTCACTAATGTTAATCCTATGGGAGAAATTTTTTAATATATCTCGTTTGCACTTCAGTACTTTAATTTTTTTTCCCCCCCCAATTGGATAGTTGGGATTGATCTCTAAGCAGGCTGTTTTTTACTTTTTAGATTTTGTTAGCAAGTTTTTTTTTTTTTTTTTTTTAGGAAATTGGTTTAAAAAAAATAAACTTTTACACTGAAATTATCAGACAATTTATAAGTTGAAACAAGACAGTTTTTAGCAAATTTATTGTAAAAAATATATACAATCATTTATTTGGATAACTTATTCACATCAATTTTAGCAACCTCGCGTATGCCATTTTTATCCACAATTTTCACAAGAAAAGAAGGTATGTTCACAAGAAAACGGTTGTTTACTTCTTTAAGGCATTTCTTCATAAGTTCAACAGCTTCCTCTTCAGTCATCTCTAAAAAGGAAAATAATATTGTTAAATTTTTTTAACATGAAGATCTTAATCTTCATTACTTCAAAAATTTTAATACAGTATTTTTTTAACATTCTTATACATGCATAGTTCTAACTGTAAATATTTCAGAATTTTTATAGTATTATTTTAATAAATTTACACTATTTCTGAGACAAATCAAACATTAACCCATTTCCTGCTGATGGTACAAAAACGCACCATTGTCTTAAGTATTTTTTTCTCTTATGAAAATAAATGTTTGGATCAACAATATTTTTCTTGGGTGATTATCTTAACAAAGTAATTATTTTTTTTTGGTTGACAGTCTTTATTTTTTTGCTGCAGACTATGGAAAATATATCAAATACTTTATTCATTTTCAATAATTTGCATTTCTCCTAATTGCCTCTACATAAAGAAAAAAAATTAAGAGAAAAAGTATAAATAGGCTCCTTTCTTTCAACCTTGCCATTGGTGCAAGAAGTCCATCCAAGTCGAGACTGAAAACTTTCCTGAGCATTACGAATAATCGAATGGTAATGGACTAGAAGATTTCTATGTTTTGTATTATGGCTTTAAATGGATCTCTTACAATAAAAGAAAGGTATAAAAATTCTTAATGGTAAATTTGCTATTATCTAAGTATATAAAGTAGAATTTACTTTCAGTCAAAGATCTCTTTAAGACTGAAATCAGTCCTGAGACTGAAGGTCTTGCACCCACGAGTCTTGCTCAGAAGTCTCCACTGATTGAGCTCCAAGTCTTATTTAATCTCAGAAATTTTATTTTAAAAAAAAAAAAAGGCCAATTTCTAAAATTTAATAACTTCCAGAAAATAAGATATATGAATGTTCAAAACCAGTATGCAGACAGAAAAATATGTTTATAGCGATTTCATTTCTTGAATATTGGAAGTCATTAAACAAACAATCACTACTAAAGGAAATAAAGTCTCAGTTTATCAGTCTTCTTTCTGCTGCATCCATGGATAAAAATACAACAGAGGATTTAGCTACTTATGCAAAATATCTCAAAAGTCGTAAAACTAGAAAAGGCTTTTTTAGGATTTGTGGAGTTAGAAAATGGTACATTAGAATCTTATTTTTATTTATTTTTTCTTGGCTATTCAGAAATGCTTTGTTAGTTAAGTAAATATTGTTATAACAATTTCCGAATGTATGATGCATCTTGCTGGCTGGTGAAAAAAATTCTTGGCTGATAAAGTTTTTTGAAAATTCGACACCCCTGAGCATAATTAACTATGTTAGATAATACTGCAAACTTCAATCAAAATACGAAAATAAAAGCTTAGTCATAAAAGTGGTCAAATATTTCTTTCTCTCTTTGAGCATTCTGTTTTTCTATATTTTAGGAAAATACCTATCATTAAAATTAGAAAAGTTGGCGATGAAAGTCTTCAAGAAAATCACATACGATATTTAATTTATATTTTTCAAAATTAGTTTCTTTCGAAATGCAAAAATTTACCAATTGTTTTCTCTAAATCAATGCATGGTTTACTTTATTCAAAGGTTTTTAGTTGAATTATAGTTACATAGCCTGCATTCTTTGAAGAATTCAATCTATTTTAATCTGACTTCTATAAATGCGAGATCACCTCACAATGTCACAATTACTTTGTTTTTTACAGGTTTAATAAAATATATTCATATTACAATAAAAATAGTAACAACAATAATAAAAGGTCAATGAAATTTAGAAGGAAAGTCAAATTTGTGTTTCTGAATGCATTTAAATTAATGTCCATATTTTATGATGAAATTTACTTTTAATTAGTAAAACTCAAACTGAAATTCATGATAATAAAATAAAAATCAAATGACTTGAATTACAATTCAAAAAACACAGCAGCTACATCTTAAAGAAAACTGCCACTAATATTTCTTGTCTTCAGTCCTTTAAGCTGTTTTCAGTTCTTTATGCTATATAACATAAAATATTAGAAATTTTGAAGAACATTTAAGTATTAGTAATAAATCAGAATTTTTTACACCGGTTAAAAACTAAAAACTATTCAAAATTTAGGAGATTTTATGATTATTAGACATTTGTTTAACAGCAGAATGGTTAAGGAAATTGTAATCCATGCACACTTAGATATGCTTGAAAAAAAATTAAAAAGATAACTGAAAAATTCAATTACATTGACATTTTCATAAGTTCTTTTATTAATTACTCAATTTAAATGAAATTTTTACTTACTCTATCAATAAAATCTCATGATCTAATAAAAACAAGGGGAGGTTCTGAGGTTGGAAACAACCAGTAGATAAACATATGAAAGCTATGAAGTGCAATAGCCCGGCAGTCTTGAGAAAACAAGTCTCAAAGTTTACATTACAGTTTATAATATAATAAATTACTTTGTTTGGCAAGCAACTCAGCAGCATGGTTGGTACTGTGCCAACTTCATGAATTTTTTGTCCAAAAGTTTGAATCCAAAATCCTATTTTTCTTAGCAGAAACATTCATCAATTATTTCCGAAACACAATTGAAAAAAGGCGTAATTATTGAAATTTACGAAAAATATATATAAAATAAATGTTTTTGCATAACTATACCCAGCTTCAGTTATGAAATTTTGCATGTTTATAGCTTTAATGAAGAGTAAAAAAAAATAATAATAAAAATGCAATTTGTATTTTTAGAGGCCATTTTGCTCTTTTTTAAATTTATTTACATGAATAAACTACTATTTTTCAAAGTCACATAAATTAAAATATGTTATGTTATATACAATTAAATTAAAACAGTTTTTTGCCGTCAATGTAATTTTCCTATTATCCTAATAAGTTAGAAAATATGATTTTTCAACAGCTACTTTTTAAACTTTGAATTTTGTTTAATCTCTGATTCTTGTGTTTGCAATTAGAATAAATGTCTACATATTTGAAAAAAAGTTCTTGGAATATTTTGAATTGCTAAAAATAGTTATTATGTAGACATTTATTCTAACTACAAAATCAAGAATATCACATTTAAAAAAAATCATATGTGAGGTTTCTCACATTGTTTTGTGTTTTACAATCGGCATTTTAGTTCACCGTCTGAGTGTTCCACTATTTCATCTCTGGCACCTGATTCATCATTGCTCCTGTACACTCTTTTCAAGCGAGGGGCATGGCCAATTGTGTCATAGATAACATGTGCTGTGTAAGGCATGGCCAGCTATGTCACAGATGACCTTGCACTATTGGGATATTTTATTTGCTTGCTTTGAAATCAGCAGTTTGTTTTTCGACATATTGTTTTAAAGTTTGCCTAATTTTATTTTTGAAACACAGCCCATAAAATTTAATTTCTGATTTTACTAGTCAGATGAGTAAGTTTGTACATTTGTTCGTTGAAGTGACGCTGATGTTTTGCTGAAGAAAATTGCAGTATTAAAAATTTTTAATGAAGATATTTGCTAAAGATTCCTTTACTAATAATCTTCCAGGATTGATTAAATTAATTTTACATTTTTTTTAGGGCCAAAGATGAATAATAGGAAACATCCTATTATTCATCTAATCAAACATTTTTTTTTCTTTAAGAAGTGATCATTAATTTGTTTATACTTTACTAATTTCATTCCAAGACTGGTAAGAAATTAAATTTTATATGGTCTAACCTTGATTTAAGGATTGCAAAGATTTCCTTGAAAATCATCATTAAATCGAAGTTATTGCTAAATCGAGGAGCACATTAGATAAATTAAAACTGCATAAAAATTCATTATTAAAGTTTCATAAAATTACCAAACGGTAGTATTTATTTATATTTTCCTTTTGGGTCATGAAATATTCACTTCCAATAATCAAAAACCATTGATAAATGCAATGTTTGTTCTTAAATATAGCCAGTGACATTGATTTTTCAGTTGTTCCAAAAGCATTGTAGTATAAATATCCATCACGATTATTATTTTTCACTGAACCTAATCCAGTGTTTGCTTCAATTGAAGCAATTTTCGCATTTTTATTACGATACTGGGTGAGAATCAGACAGATTTGGTTTGTTTTTGTTACAGAATTCTTGAATATTCAGTAGGTCACAAATATGAACGTGATATTTGTAGTTCGCAAAATATTTATATGAAAAATTCTGACTAGAAATGTCATACCAATCTAATGTTTAAATTCCTCTAATTCAAACTCTTCATCATCACCGCACATTGGTCAATAAACAAGAGAGAGAAAAAGTTGACAATTCTTGCTAATAAAAAGGCATTTAAAGTACTTGAAATTCATCAATATTACCGTTAAATTGCTGAAAACTACCATTAAAACAAAGATCATTTAACATAGAAATACAGACACTGTGCTAACCATTGGCCACCTCGCCAAATGCAAATAAATCGGAAAAATGGCAATAGAAATTTAATTTTTGTGAAATATGTGGGGAACGATTATTTTAAAGCTGGTTGTTTTTAAAATAGATACAAATGCCACCAAATTTTTTTCAATGTTTCAAATAAGACAAAGGAAAGTAAATTGCTATGATATGATGCCCTTTACAAATTACAAATTTTCATACTCATTATTGTAAAATTTAAGTTTTATATACAGACATGTGATTGCTAAAATTTGAAATTAGCTGAAATTTTTTTTCCCTTTTATAGTTGGTTGGTTGGTTGAACATTAATAATCTCACTTTTAATTTGAAACCTAAACAGTTATATATATCCATACATACATACTTGGTCATATTTACAAGATAAATTTTAAGGATAGGCGAAATTATTTATATAATGCAAAATTCTATATAACACACAACTCCTTGCTTTTAGGTTTGCATTATAATGATTTTCTACTGAAAATATATATATATATATATATATATATATATATATATATTTATTTATTAATTATTCTTAAATTAATATAATACCATCCATAACCAAAAATCAGGATTCTTTCTCAATACATTAGTTTAAAAAAATATATTTATTACAGTTGGTAAGCATCAACTAATGGATTTCTGAGTGCAAAATCTATGTATGCTCTCGCTCGCAATCGCAAATACTGAAACTAGCGAATGACAAAACGTGTCGCCTTTGCCTTCGTTTCTTATCCTGTGGCGTGGAAGGAGGCGTTAAGCATATTCCCGAAATTGAAAGATGTGGTGGCTTGTGATTGACTGGCTCAAAATACTGGCTACAGATTGACGATTATTTATGATTGTTTGGATCAAAATTGATGGGCAAAGATGCCTGCCCATCACGTCTGGTGATCGCGTGTTTGTAACTGATTTTATACATTTTCGCGGACTTCAGATATAATGTAAATACCAGATTAATAGAATTACTAGGACTTCCCTCAAAGGGATTAGTCTGAGTGATATTGCTGAGAACATAAAGTTAACAATTACGATATAAAGAAGATATCAACAAGAATCTAAGTGAATATACAGCATATGATAGACAAGAGATAGATAAAGATACAACATATGAAAAATAGCAAATTAAATGATATAATTACAAAATATCATATATAAATTCATATACTGTTATGTTTTCATATGCATTTTTTTATAACATTTGGCAAATCATCTCATTTTCTTAAGCGGGAATTGCCCAAAACTTTTTTTAAAAAACCGCCGGATCTTTTAAAACGATATTTTTAAAGTCACATAATCTGATTTGCAGCCAATAGCGTATTTTAGCAAGCGTAGTTTAACGCAAATTTAATTTAATTTTTGCAACATTTTCTTTGTGACAAATATCTAAATAAAATATTAAAAAATAAAATATTAAATATTGAAATATTAAATCAAATATTTAATATTTGAATTAAAAAAATTTCCTTTGTTTATTTGTATAACTATTTATAGAAACTCGTATACTTCAAACCACATTGATAACATGCTTTGCTACAAACGTGTCTACCAGTCTAACTACTCGTATGTCTTAGCTGTGTCTCTCTCCAAACTCATCTGTCTACTGTCTCTCTACTCTTCTGTATACCCGTTCTCAGTATCCATCTGTCTTTCTATCCGACTTTTTAATCGTGTCTCTACCTGTCTCGCTTCCCGTTACACTACCCGTCTATCAACACGTCTGTCTGTCTATATACCCCTCTCTCTATCCATCTGTCAAGTCGTCTCTGTACTCGTCTCTCTATCCACCACGCTACCCGTCTCCCTACCCATCTCACTACCCCTCTGTCAACCCTTTTTTTCACCTGCCTCGCTACCCGTCTGTCTATTCGTTTCGCTACCCGTTAGCTTATCTCTGTCGCTATTCGTCTCTCTACCCGTCTGTCTACCCGTTTGTTTACACGTCTATCTATCTCTCGCCAACTCTTCCCAATATTTAAACAATTTAGTAAACGGAAGCCGTTTATCTGTTATTAAATGCAAACAGGAGTAATTTATCTAAAAAGTGTAATCAGATGCAATTTTTTTAAATACATACATAAACCAGCATAATAATTCACCAGTTTTATTTTCATAGTAGTTTATGTCATTTGACAGTAAATCTCAACTTCTTCAACCCGAACTGTGTCAAGCTTTTTAAAAAAGCCCCAAGATCTGTATAACTGGGAAGGGGAATTGTCCTCAGGGCTATTAGATACATGTTATTAAGTTAAGTGAAAGTTTCGTAATCGGGTTCGCAGCCAATTTCTTATGTCAGAAAGCGTGGCTTCACGCCATTTTAAATTCATTTCTGTAACTTTCTTTTTCTTTTTTTAGTGGGTGGTTGGGGGGGGAGGGGGGTTCCAAATATATACACTTAAATTCAAACTTTTGCCCCCATGTTAATATTAGTGTTGTTTGTATTATCAATTAATACTTTGTTGATCGAGCTTCATTCGAAACAAATGTAAAAGACATCTACAGTTTTTTTTTTCTAGGAGAAAGTTCCGTAATCGGGCCTTAAGCTAATCGGGGAATTTAATATCATTATTGTTTCTAACTCTTATAGAGTTAAAACAATATTGCAGCTAGCATTCTTACTCTTGTTTGTGACCAACCTCTTCTGTGTATCGGAATGGGGAAAAGTTCCGTATCATGTACTGGTTGGTGCCAAAGGCAGTTTTAGAATCTTACCAAATTTTTCTAGAGAGCAGAAAAACATGTTTTTTAAAATATTTACAAATATACGTTTATTAAACCATGTTTTTGAGCCATTTTAAAAAATTAAGTACGGTGCTAAAATAAAATTTTATTGCCATTTTCGATATTTTAATAAGAAATGAAAATACATAACAAACAAATTTAACAAAACTAAGCCATTTTTGGGTACTTCTCTATTATCCAGTCGACCACTTTTCATAACAAAAAACTATCGCCAAACTGTAAGATTAAACGCCAAAAATACAGTCCCATTCACTTGATGCCAGAAGCATTATACGTATTTGTTATGCCATCAAGTGGTTTTTAATTCGACATTTGCGTGTATTTTTCATTATGTTTTACTGATTTATTAGTTATTTCATTCATTAAAATAACGATTGTGTCCTTAAATTCTTATATTTTATTTATTTTGATATTTCAATGGCAACGTTCTCCCGTTTATTTAGCGTTACAGTTTGGCGATAGTTTTTTGTTATGAAAAGTGGTCGACGGGATAATAGAGAAGTACCCATTTTTGTGATAAATAATTGTTATTGCCAGGGGGGCAAATTGTAAACAATTAATAAGCGAACTAAAAAAATTACCGGAAATAATTTGTGGGAATCTCAGGAAAGAAATATCTGATATAAATAGCATTTAAAATCTTAAAATGGAGAAGTGGTCCGTATAAAAATGCAAAACATTATACACCTGATATAAGAATTTTTTAATTTTTTTATATTTCCGAAAGCACAGATAAAAGGGTAAAAATCCCGGCACAGATGCCATATACTCACCACGTTGGCGCGATTTTTCCCCCGCCCCTTTGGCAAAAACTGTTTGTTGTGTTTGTTTACTTTTATTTTTTATTTTAATTCTATAGATTATTTTTATATGTATACAGGGGTGGAAAATCGAAAATCCATTTTTGTAGCAGGTTTGGAGCAGGTCAAATTGCAATTTTGGAGCAGTAAATGCCAGTTTTTGAGCAGTAAATGCCACTTTTGGAGCATGTCAATTACAATTTTGGAGTGGGTTAATTACATTTTGTAGCAGCTCCAAATTAAAAGCAAATATGCTTTGTTAATGAACTTTTCTTTAACATAGTGCATATATACAATTTCAACAGTATAAAATGTAATAAATGTTAAAACAAGAAAAAAAATTATATACTTAAGAGAGTTTCAAAATTTGTAGTAATATGACTATAACAGATGAATTAACTTTCCACATTCCAATAATACATAATAAATATATTCTGACAAATATTTTACACCCTTTTAGAAATAAAAAAATAATTCGACTTATCTAACACTTTAGGAAAAGATTAAAAAAAAACTTTTAAGAAAGCATTTAAATTAAAAACAGAATGTAACAAGTTAAATATGTTTACTTACAATAGTTATTGCATATTTTTGGCAAATGACAAACATTTGATAGTAAATTTAAATAACTCAAGTGATACCTGTAACTGTGAGTAATCACTAGACTGCACAGTGGTTTTCTTTTAAAAAAGTAGTACATGTCAATAAGACACATTTTAAAATCGTGGCCAAATGCATTGTGGACTTTGTGAAGAGTGCATGCTTCTATATCAACAGTATTATTGTTGATTCCATGCAATTTGTTTTTTACAATCTTCGTGACATTCAGTCCACTGCTAAAGAACGACAGCAACCAATCTTTTGGCTAATTGGCTAAAGCACACTTTATAATAATAACAAATCTTCTGATTTGGAGTCTCATAATACAGGAGTAGAAAATAAAAAAATTGTTTTGTATCAGAATAAATTGCAGTTCTGTATCAGAATTTAATGGTTTTGTAGTAGAATAAACTTATGTTTTAGCATTGAAATCAAATAGCATTTTCTATTTTTCAATAAAAACAATTATTTTTTATAATGTTATGAAAGTGGGCATTTTTAACTCAATTTTAGGACGCTACAGTTCTGTAAAGGTCTTTATGCCTCAAAAATCACTTATAGCATAAGATGTGACATTTAACAAAAACTGCTATTCAATTTCAAATTACTTCAGCAGTCATGCCTTACCAATTTCATGCTTTTACATCTAAAAATAGTTTGTAGATTTGTCAGAAATTTCTGCATTGTTGAGGGGGTAAAAATATTTTGTTTGAGAGCAGTCTTAATGCTGCATATCTTTTCAATAATGCTTACTTTTGATAGCTGGTACATCAGCTGTGTTTTGGAGTAATCATCCTATTTGGATTAAGATATGTTATATTATAAAAACTGAAATGTAAGACAATGATTATGTAGTATAATCCATTATTCAGTTAGAGATAATTTTAAAACTTAAATGATGCTGTATATCTTAGCTACATGCATCATAGCAGTGTGTTGCCAAACCTATACAAAGTTAATGAAGTTTTTTTTTTATTATTCTAATTTTTTAGATTAAGAAATTTCCATTTTTGGAGCAGATTGGAGCAGAATTTTAAAAAATTGCTATTTTTGGAGCAGAATGTAGCAGGAAATCAAAATTGGAGCAGTTCGGAGCAATTGGAGCAGATTTTCCACCCCTGATGTATATCAATATTAATTTAGGCACAGATGTCATATACGCACCAGATTGGCGCGATTTTTTCCCCCGCCAATTTGGCGAAAACTTTGTTTTTGAATATTAGTTACAAATACCATACAATAATAGCACGTAATTTTTTATTTCAATATAAAAATAAAATAACGTAATAAATGAAATAGCTCCTATTATTCAAAAATGGGAAATAAAAATAAATAAATGATAGTTTGATATAAATAAATATTGATATATATAATAAAAACAATTTATAGAATTAAAATAAAAAATAAAAGTTAATAAACAATTGAAACAAAATAACCGGGTTACCATGTGAGGCATAAAATTGCCATTTTGTTGCAATCGCGCCAATGTGGTGCGTATATGACATACGCGCCTTTATTTATATCAAACTATTATTTATTTATTTTTATTTCCTTTTTTAAAATAATAGAAGCTGTTTCATTTATTACGTTATTTTATATTTATATTGAAATAAAAAATCACGTGTACTATTTGTCACACTATTTGTAACTAATATTCAAAAACAAAGTTTTCCCCAAGCTGGTGGAGAGAAAAATCGCGCCAAAGTGGTGCGTATATGACATCTGTGCCTTGTTTCATTTCACATAGAGGTACTGCTCTATTATCCCGTCAACCACTTTTCATAACAAAAAACTATCGCCAAACTGTTAGATTAAACGCCAAAAATGCAATCCCATTTACTTGATATCAGAAGCATTATACGTGTTTGTTACGTCATCAAGTGGTTTTTAACGCGACATTTGCGTGTATTTTTCATTATGTTTTACTGATTTATTAGTTATTTCATTCATTAAAATAACAATTGTGTCCTTAAATTCTTATATTTTATTTATTTTGATATTTCAATGACAACGTTCTCCCGTTTATTTGGCGATAGTTTTTTGTTATGAAAAGTGGTCGACGGGATAATAGAGAAGTACCCACATATGTATTGGTACTTTTATGTTAACTTGGCGCAGTTGATAAATCGCCAAATATTTTTCTCATAACATCTTCATATTGCATTCATTTCATTTAAATATAAATCTTTCACTGATTTCATTTGAAATACATACATTAAAAATACACGTCTTTCACTCATTTAATTTAAAATACACGCCTTTCACTAATTCCATTTAAAATACTAAAAAGGAAAAGAAAATATGAAATAATGCCACAAATCGAAACTTTTTATTTAAACATCAAAGAATTGTTCCTAACATACACACGCGAAATAAAAAAGCTGCTAATGGTGTGATTTACGCCAAATCTCTAATACTAATACTACTCTTACTAATCTCTAATACTTTTCAAACAGAAAAAATTCCAGATTAACTTTCCATTTTTATTAAATTGAAATATATTTCATTGCGCTGAATATTAGTGCTTGCATATTTTTTTGCTCCATGTACTCCATGAACTTTTCAATTCCGATTGTCTACGAAAATTTCCCACCGGTGAAAATGACGTACGCACAAAATTTAGTGACGTATGTACTTTAATTGTGCTTTTTTATCTATTTTTTTAATATAACTTCCAAACGGTTTGACACTTATTCTTGGTAATAAATAGACGTCGTTGTCACCTTTATATGTACCTGCTGTAAAAATTTGAACGAAATCCGTTAAATATTTTTTGAGTTATGCTTGACGAAAGGTTTTAATATCCATCGTAGCTATATATGGGGCAAAGTAATACTGCGCTGTGTATGAGTCTTCGTTGCACTCAGACAACAATTCGCGGAATTCCGCGAATTAGGAAAAAAGAAAATTCGCTGAATTCCGCAAATTAGGAAACAAAAATTAGCTGAATTCAGCTAATTAGGAAAAAAAAAAAAATTAGCTGAATTCAGCTAATTCGCTGAAAAATCACATGCCTGTATATATAAAAGAAATTAATATCATTTTTAAAAAATTCAATGCAGTTTTTGGCTAACACTTGAAAATTGGCTAAAGATTTTCAAATATGGCTAATGTCTTAATTTCTTAGCGTGGTTCCTGAAATAAATATAAGACGAATCTAGAACATTCAAATTTAGCTTTAATTTTGAGAAATCGTTATATTGAGTATCATTAAATAAACTTGAAAGTCATGCATTGGAAGAAATATAAGTATTAAAAACAATTATAAATTTTTTAATTAAAAAAAAAAAACTTTCAAAAACTACTACAAAGTAAAATTACTTTATTGGCTCTGTTGGCAAGCAATGCAAGCAATAACAGCAGTTGTATAGCAACAATTTTTCCGAATCTGATCCAATTACATGGACAGTTAGAAATTATTTATTAAATTGGCAGTTTTGTCAACCACACTCATTGTCATAAAAGTTTTTAATGATTCAAACATTGCTTTGTGGTTTTACCTACAACATTGCTAGAAACAAAACCGTATAAACAGGGAGGGAAAAAGCCGGGTAGCGATTTTCTCATCAAACAGATAGTGCTATGTCATTTGATGAAAATCGCTGAAAAAGAAATATTTTAAAGATGTTTATTCATTTATTTATTTGATTTTTGTTAAATTTCTTAAATAGTACTGAACAATTTTGATAAAATTTAAATGAGATCAATTTGAGAATATCCTCTTTCAATTAAAAAAAATTAAAAAATCGCATGAATCGGTCACGTAGTTTCAGAGTAATCAGTGAACATACATAAAAAAAAAATACACACATGTCAAATTGAGAACCTCTTCCTTTTTTTGAAGTCTATTAATAATGGTTGTACTGTATATATTTTCTCTACTTGACCCTTAAAGAACAGATTCAAGTTGTTGCTATTCTTCCAATATTTCACAACTATCAAAAATTCTGTACAATCTAAAAGAATGCTATTTTTAACATCACATATCCAAAATTAAAAAGCAAATTCTTAAAAATAATTACATTTTCGAAATATTTGGATGATGATTAAATCTGTACACTGTAGTTTGTATAGTGTATTTTAATTTATTTCACTTTAAAAAATAAGGAGTTCATTCATCATGTAAATAATGGTAAATAATTTTTTAAAACAGCCAAATTTTGTTGTCAATAGAAATAAATTGCCCATTTTTTTCTCACTTTTCATTAAATCTATAAACATATAAAACTTCACAGTTAAAACTGAATGTGTATATATATATACAGTGGAACCCCGATTTTACGTTTTTCACGGGGCCAGCAGAAAAAAACGTACGAAACGGGAAAACGTAAAATCGGGGTCAAATAGAGAAAAACACTTCAAGAAAACAAATTATACAAAAATAAACTTACCAATACCATATTAGTATTTAAAAAAGGTCTGTTATTTATTGCGTTTTCTTTTTAAGTGTAATTTCACATATACTCTATTTGCAATACATGCAAGTTTTTTGCTATTTTTTTTTCTTAATTTTCATGTCCAGTTAAAATTTCTTTAAAATTTTTAAACTCGCAACGGCTTCTGCCGATGAGGGCACGATGTCTTCTGGATCTTTAACAATATCATCCTCACTTCAATATTGCGAAATCAAATCGGAAATAGTCTGAATGTCTGTGGTAGCGATAACATCCTTATCGCAATCAATGTACTCATCAACATTGATAGCTACAAGTATAAATTCATACTCTTTTGTCTTCCATAAAGAGCTCTCCCGGTGGCGCTTCACTGTTAATTTCGGATTTTGAAAATTCTCCCTTCAGAAAAGCATTTGACATGCATTTTTCATCTACACCATTCCACGCCGATGAAATGAAATGAAATGCATCCAGCACATTTAGCTTTGTTTTCTAAGCATCTTGAAGCTCAACTGAATCAAGTAAAAAAAAGACCTTTTCTTACCAGTTGCTTTCTATAATGCATTTTGGAGGATCTGTTTATTCCCAAGTCACGTGGCTGAAGTGAACTGGCACAGTTGGGTGAGGAAAATTCTATACGCATATTCTTCAAATTCAGATTAACATGAGTGCACTCGGTCTACGAATAAAATTATTTTTCGCTTTTGTAAGCTCATTTTTATATTCAATTTTCTTACAAAATCTTCAAAAAGATTTTGGGTCAATCAAGCATTGTGGTTGTTAATGTTTTTGAATTAACCAATCACAAAGGGTGTTAGATTCTCAGTTCAGTAATAACAAAACTGTTAATCTCACTTTTGATAGCTTCCGACTGTGCCACGTTTCTCCTTTCACAGTGTATGTTCTATCAGGGAAGAGATTAAAAAAAAAAAAAAAAATCCGATCTCATCTGCGTTAAAGATGGCTGTTTTGAGTAATTACACACAAGAGAAGGCAAAGTTTTGTCCATCCATTCCTCAGCGACCGCAGTATTTACTCCATCTGCCTCACGACAAATAAACTTGTAAGACAAATTATACCTCTTCTTGAATCTGTCGATCCAACCGTTGGATGCCATGAAATTCTGCATTTCAAGTCGAGAAGAAATTTCAAGAGCCTTTTCTTACAAAAATGAGCCATTGATTGGAATCTTGGCAGCACGGGCTTGTTTAAACCACTCGCATAAAATCTTTTCCAGTTCCTTCAAAGGAGAGGTTTTCAATGTTTTTCTTTTCTTTGACAAATATCCCAGTTTTTCAGATTTTAATTTCACAGATACCTCTTGTTTTAGGATAGTTTATAAAGTGGAATAAGCGATACCGAACGATTTTACGCGATCCACTTTAATTCCTTTGGAAAAATTGGATTTTTCAATAATTTCTGCCTTTTCGGCTACAGAGAAACATTTTCTTTTAGACATCCTACTTTTCACTGGCAATCACTAAGAGATAGCAAAAGAAAGCCCTCCTTTCCCCCCCCCCCTTCCGATATCACATGACGCAGGTTCGGTCAAGTGCTGATAGACGAATAATACTTCGTTACTTTGAACTGTTTTTGGTAACAAACAACCAGTTGACCAAGTGTAAAGAATTTTTGTTCTTTTGAAAATTTTTCCATGCGTGAAAAAAGGTAAAATTTCCTGAGGTACCCCGCCTAAAATGACGTACCAAGCGGGAAACGCTAGGAGTAAACGTAGAATCGAGGTACTTTTAACATTATCGGAATAGGAATTTTCTGGAACCGACGAAAAATAACGTAGGAAGCGGGATAATGTACGAAACGGGTTACGTAAAATCGGGGTTCCACTGTATATATATATATATATATATATATATATCATCATCATCATCATCAACCGTTTTCAATCCACTGCTGGATGTAGGTCTCCCCCAGATTTTTCCATTGTTGCCTGTCTAGTGCTTTAGTCATCCAATTAACACCGGCCACTTTTCTGATTTCGTCACTCCATCTTACTTGAGGTCGTCTTCTTGGTCGTTTTACATCTCTGGGATACCACTGTAGGGTGTTTGTGCTCCATCTATTGTCTTGTCTTCTTGCAATGTGCCCAGCCCATTTCCATTTTAGCCATTTAATTCTCTCGATAATGTCAAAAACTTTCGTCTGACTTCTTATCCACGTTATTCTCTTTCGGTCTCTTCTGGTTATGCCTAGCATACATCTTTCCATACTTCGCTGTGTTGTTTGTAATCTTTGTACCATCCGTTTTGTTAGTGTCCAAGTTTCTGCTCCATAAGTTAGTGCAGGCAAAACACATTGGTTAAACACCTTTCTTTTCAAACAAAGAGGCATGTTACTTTTCAGAATAATATTGTTCTTCCCAAAAGCACTCCATCCATTTCTTATTCTTCTATTGATTTCATTCATGATACTGTTGTCTGAAGATATTTCTTGTCCAAGGTACACATAACTTTCAACATCTTTAATCTCAGTGTTGTTGTAGACGATTTTCTTTTTTGATGCAAATGAATTGAACATCACCTTAGTCTTTTCCAAATTTATTTTTAATCCCACATTAATGCTAGCTTCTGCCAAATCTTTTAGCATATTTTGCAATTCTTCAGGGCTATTACTGAAAATTAAAATGTCATCAGCAAACCGGAGATGGCTTAAATATTCCCCATTTATTCTAATCCCTTTGTTTTCCCAATCCAGCTTCTTGAAAATACTCTCTAAGACAGCAGTAAAAAGCTTAGGCGAAATGGTGTCTCCTTGTCTTACTCCTCTTTCAAGCTTGATCTTCGCTTTTCCTTTGTCCAAACGGATGGTGGCTGTTGCTTTCTTGTAGATCTTCTTTATGATATTGATATAAGGTTTGTCTATACCAATGTTCTCCAGAGAAGTAATTACTGCAGATGTGTAGACCGAATCAAATGCTTTTTCATAATCAATAAAGGCAAGACAGAGAGGTAAATTATATTCTTTATGTTTTCCTATAACTTCCCTTACTGTTTGAATATGATCCATTGTGCTAAATCCACTTCGAAATCCTGCTTGTTCTCTAGGTTGAGCTGAGTCCAGAGCTGATTCAAGTCTTGTCGTTAAAACTTTGGTGAAAATTTTATAAATCACTGACAGTAAACTGATTGGACGGTAGTTTTTAATGTTTTCCTTTTCTCCTTTCTTATAAAGTAACACCATCACAGCATTATTCCAATCTTCTGGTACATCTGATTTCTCGAGACATTTGGAAAACAGTAAGGCTAGCATTTTTGCAAATTCTTCTCCTGCTTCTTTGATAAGATCAATTGTAATTCCATCTTCGCCAGGGCATTTACCTTTTTTCATGCCTCTAATGGCTTGTACAACTTCATCTGTCATCACTGGGATTATCTCTTCAGTTTCTGTTATGTTTACTAGTGGATCACGTAGGTTGATTTCCCTTTGATCTTCACATTTATATAGATCGTTATAGAATTTTTCGACAATGTGATTTTCATTATTGATTTTGGTGATTGTTCCATCTGCTGTCTTCAGTGCAAAAATACCTTTTCTTCCAACACACAGTTTGCGCTTAGCTGATTTTAAACTTTTGTTATCTTCTAGAACTTTTTTGACAAGATCACAGTTAAATTTTCTGATATCTTCTGTAACACATTTTCTTACCGTTTTACATAATTCTGCATATTCAACTCTTGATTTAGGATAGTTTTTCTTCATTTTAAATTCTCTGCGTTTCTTCATCAGTCTTCTTGTTTCTTCTGTTATTTTCTTTGTTTGCTTTACTTGTGCTTCACCAGCTATCGTCCTTGCAATTTCTTGTAGAGTATTTGTTATTTTCTTGTTCACTACTGTAACATCTTGTTCTTCTTCTAAGATTGATTGAAGTACTTGAAAACGATTTTTAAGTTCTAAATTAAATTCTTCTTTATGTTTCTGGAGATTTATAATATCGACTGATTTCTTTGAGCATTGCAAAAGCTTCATTCTTTCCACTTTAGTATTTAAAAGCAGTTTGCATCTAACTAACCTGTGATCGCTTCCTGTATTGAAGTTATTGAGAACGCTGCAATCCTGAATAAGATGCTTTTTGTTTGTCAAGATGTAGTCGATTTCACTTGTTGAGCCATTTGCACTACGCCATGTCCATTTTCTTTGTGGCTTTTTCTTGAAAAATGAATTCATGATATACATCTGTTCACATTCTGCAAATTCAATCAATCTGTTTCCTCTTTCATTACGCACCCCATATCCATGAATTCCTACTGAGAACTCACCTTTCTTTTTTTCCCCAATTCTAGCATTCCAGTCTCCCATTATTAATTTTATGTAGCATTTTCCTTTTTGATGCATTGAAGCTACTTCTTCATAGAAATCCTCAATTTCTTCATCAGTATAGCTAATTGTTGGTGCATAAACTTGGGTAATTTGCAGTTTGTATCTTTTTGACACTTGTATAACTAACCTTGCAACTCTATCTGATGCACTATCATATTCTACGATGTGATTCTTCCACCTTTTATGAATCAGAAATCCTACACCACTTGTTTTTCCATCTTCTGTTCCTCTGTAGTACAATACATGTCCACTGGCAAGATCAATCTTCTCTTCACCTTTTCTTCTTATTTCGCATAATCCTAGGATGTCCCAGTTGATTCTTTCTAATTCTTCTTCAAGTTCCTGTAAACGACTTTCAGAAGATAAGGATCGTCCATTATACGTAGCCAAGGTCATCAACTTATGGCAGCCAAACCGAGCCCGGTGATTCTTAGCACCCTCTGTCTTCATGTCTTTCTGATCGCTGCCGTAATCAGGAACATGCAGACTGCCGGGAATTGAGGGCCGTGATTTGTTTTGTGAATTCATGGTAAAATAAGGGGGGAGGTGGCCAAATTCCTCCACGCTGGCCAAGCGGGTTGGAGGAAGCCCATCCGCGTTCGTTCCCCATGCACTAGGCAAGGGTACTAACAGGCTGCACCGATGGAAGGTGCGGATTGGACATCAAGTCCCTGCTCCCAGTCGATTCCTTTAAGTCCTCCTCTGAGGCATTTAAAGGGTCTTCTCCTAGTTAACAAGCAGAGGCTATTAAACAGCCCATATATATATATATATATATATATAGACCAACATATGATCCTAAAGACAGGGGTCTGTCCAGACTTTTTTCCCAGGGTCCAATTTTTGTGAATTTGTGAAAAATCTAGTCGTAATTTTGTGAATTTGAAATGATCGTTATATTCAGGTTCTTGTTTATACATTTTTAAGAAGATATATGGATGTAAAATACATATATTTTCTTTATATGTGTAAAAGTGACAGGTCAGATTTCACTTTTAAATAATTAATTTGTGAAATGTTCAGTTTAAAGATGAAGAAATTTTGTGAAATACCTATTTTTAAGATATAGAATTTTGTGAAGGGTCCTGTTTTAGGAAAAATAGTTTAGTGAAGGGTCCTGTTTTGAAATTTAAAAAATTGTGGAGGGTCCTTTAAAGGACCCAATTTTTTCCTAAACAGATCCCTGAAAGACCCGACCATTCGCCGATTTTCTGCGTGCTGATTTTGTTAGCGGGCATTTGGCGTCTCGTGGTCAACACTAGAACAACCAACTGCAGTTTATAGAACACGTGAATGATAGAGCGATATGATTTTTAAAATTCTGATTGTATATCTTTACAAATATGAGGTGTTGCATGCCTTTCTGCAATATTGACAGTCGAGCAGACTATATAGACCCAGAGGATAATAAAATATCCATGCATTAATTTCCGAAAGATGAAAAAATTAAGGAAGCATGGATTCAAGCAATCGGCAGGCAAGTTATGTTTATTTCCCTTTTACTATTTTATTTAAGTTTATTAAATGTTAATTATGCATTTAATCTAATAAGATGGCTCATAATTTTACTATAAAAAGAACAGAAACTTATAGAATAAAATATCTGTTCTAAACATTATGGCTATTAAATAAAACTGCTTTTTGTTAATCACAAGCACGCCATACCTAGACCCACATGTGCGCCGAGCGCTATACATTTGTAAAATCATAAATCCAGGGGTCACATTCACTCAGGAAGAATTGGAGCAGGTTTTGGAGCAGTTAAAAATGGCTTTTGGAGCAGGAAAGTGAGTTTTTGGAGCAACAAAAAACGACTTGTGGAGCAGGAAATAGAGTTTTTCGAGCAGCAAAAACTTTGAAAACTTTTGAAAATAAATTCAGTATCACCATTGTACTCAACACATATGTTGAAATCTCATACAGTACAAAATCTATACTCTGGACCTCAGCGATTCCAAATTTCGGATCATTTACAGTTTCAATTTGCGATCGTTTGATAAAATCGCAATATTATTTCTGGGTCACTTGCCAAAAATCATGATTTTACTTCAAGTTCGCTTGCCGAAAATGGAGGTTTTATTTTGTGAGAGTCCGATGAAAATCGCCGTTTTTTTCTGTGATCACTTGACGAAAATCTCGATTTCAGATCGTGGATTTGATTTTTAAAAATTAAAAAAGGGGAAATCTGCCGTTCGACGGAAAAATGGCATTCCTGGGAAGAAAATGACGCAAAGAAATCAGATTTCACCGTAGGAAAGAAAAAACAAAATGCTCGTTTTGGAGCAAAAATAGTAAAAAAAATGCATTTGTAGCAGATTGTAGCAGATATTTTCATTTGGAGCAGTTTGGTGCAATTGGAGCAGGTCTGTGACCCCTGTAAATCTTTAAGACCTTCTAATTAAGAATTTATACAATCAAACTTTTCTTTTATCTATCACTGTAGCCAAGGGATTGTGCATAGGAAATTATCCTGATTTCTGTATTTTTTGGCTTTTGTATTTCAGGAATTTTTTTTATTAATTTTCAGTGATGTTTATAATAATTCACCCATGTGTAGCATAATCTTTTGAATTAAAAACTTTTATTGTGATGACGTTTTAAATTAATCTTTTTGCAACTTGAATCATTCAAAGATAATCAATATTTTATATTTTAATGAGTAAATTTTGAATTTTCCCCGCATTTTAAATTTATATTGTACAATTGAAACTTTTGAAAACCAGATAGAAAACAAAAAAAAAATTAGAATAGCTTTAATATAACAATATTACTTGCATAATACTGTGTTAATTTCCTTTTATATATCTATTAATAATGCAAGCATATATTCAGTATTTAGGATGTCAAAATCTGACACGTATTCCCAAAGAAGCATTATTTGCCCGATTCCTATCACTTTATTTCTTTAAGGAAATCTCCATTTTTTTTCTTAATTTATTTATTTTTGTGTGTGTGTAAATTGTAATGATGTTAGTCGATTTTTTAGTGAAAGATTTTTTTCTTGTTGCACTGTTTTGTTTTAATGAAGTTATTTTCATATGCACTAAAAAATAATAAACATGTTTATTAAAATAGCACATCTGCAAAGAATTCTAATAATTGTCTCATATCCAGTGCCATTAGTTTTTGGATAGAATATGCAATTGCATATCATTTAAAAAAGCAGACTTAAATAAGGTGAATATATTGAAACATCTTAATAGAGGGGGGTGGTAAAAATGATATAATCGATCTTTAAATAAGGGAAATTTTTGATAAAATAACATATCAATGTTAATTATGTTAAAAAGGAATTTTAGAAATCGCAACTGGGCCATAGGCACACCAGTTAAAAAATTTTGCCCCTCCCTAGATTTTATTTTGCCGGTGCTCATATTTTTTAGTATTTGTCTCCAACAAAATTAACTCTCAATTCATTGTGTATTATATATATTATATAAGCAATAATTTAAATATGTAAAATCGAAGCAATAATAGAATAGTCTTGAAATTATTTTTATCCTAAAATAAAGGGGGAAATTATAAAAGGATATATAATAGAACCATGCCAAAACGCAATTTCTGAGATGGATCTTTAAATTATTGGTATATTGTATTTGTCTCAAAAATGAAAATCCTAGATATTGTTGAAATATTTAAAAACTTATCTTAATAGAGCTCTTACATCATATCTAGTAGTTTACTAATCAGATATTCTTTTTACACAATATGAAAATTTTATTAATAACTAAACACTTTTTTTTGCGATGAGACTTTAATTCTCGACTTTAAATATGTTCCTTTTACCAATTTCATCCACCCTGAATAGAAATATATGCTAAAAATATTAATAAACAGAAAATATTAACGTATTTAAAGGGAAAACCCCGGAATGTTGTTCTATTATTCTACGCTATCTGCTAGCAGACGACAGAGAAACGGGCACGTTTTTATGAATGGAAAGTCGGCGAATGGTCAGGTCTTTAGGATCAGATGTTGGTCTAGATATATTATGCAAAAAACATTTTATTTATATTTTTCGTAAATTTCAACAATTATAGTACTTTTTTTTTTAATTACGGTTCGAAAATAATTGAAAGATATTTTTAGTGTGAAAAACAAGAGTTTGACTGGAATTTGAACTCAAGACAAAAAATTCAGAAAGCCACCATGCTGGCAAGCTGCTTGTAAAACAAAGTAATTTATTAAATTATAAACTGTAAACTTTGAGGCTTGTTTCTTCAAGATTTCCTGACTATTGAACTTTTATAGCTTTTATATGTTTACCCACTGACTATGTTGATACACAAACATTCAAAATATTCTCTGTATCATTACGATCATCTGCATTCACTATATTCTCTCTATTTCCGACCTTGGAACTTCCTGTTACAAGACTAAAATCCTCAGGTTTTTTTTTTATTATTACTACTAACAAGTTAATAGATTAAATTAATGTATTTCTTGGACTAAGTTTTTCAAAATTCGAATACCTATAAAGAATGAAAACCTTGTACAAGTGATACAGAATATTCAAGATGAATGAGATATAAATTACTAAACAGAAAAATTTTAAATTAGAAATGAAATCTATTTATCTACTGGAAACTGTCTGCTAATAAGCATGACAAAGAGAAAATCCCCTTTCTTACACCTTGTAAAAATCAATTCTTTCAGATAGGCAGCAAATGGCACTGATTTTTAAAAAGGACCTATATATATATAGTGTTAATCATGAAAAGGTTAAAAGAAAATTTAATGTAGTACATAAAAAAAAAATTGCAGACATAGAACATATTATAGTTTATTACAATTACATCAGACCAAGTGCCATAATTTGCAATTTTTTTTTAAATTTAAAATTATTAAAACTATACAACAAAAAGTTAAAATTTCAGTGCAAATTCACCTTGTTTAATAATTAAAATTCATAAACATACAACTAAATGTAAACATATTGCTTGAAGGTGCGTAAAAACATACATAAAACATTTAAAAGCACACTAAAGTCCTTTTAAAAATTCAAAACATTTCAACCGAACTACTCAGTCATTATCAGTGAAAAACTAATAGTTGAGTTGAGTTGTCTCTCCGTGTTTTCTGGCTTGCCCGGAAGAGAGTATCTGGAAATAATATCTAATAAAGAAATAGTCTGTAACGATGTATTATCATATGATATCCATGCAGTCTGGAATGAATTAATTCATGATTGATTAACCTGTACTTATTTTTGAAATGTTGAATGACCTTTCCCATCCCACCTTATATTCCAAACCCTTGAAGTAAAATGGTTTATTCCGGGCACACTAGAAAACGCGACGAGACAACAACTCAACTCTATTAGTTTTTCACTGATGATGACCGAGTAGTTCGGTTGAAAACGTTTTGAATTTTTAAAAGGACTTTAATGTGCTTTTAAATGTTTCATGTATGTTTTTACGCACCTTCAAGCAATATATTTACATTTAGTTGTATCTTTATGAATTTTAATCACAACTATATATTAGAATAACTATACTTATAAAACTGTTTATCTTATCAGCAAAAAAATATCTATATACTTTAATAATTAGAATGAAGATTTTAAAAAAATCAATCACATACACATACAAAAAAAAAAAAAAAAAAAGTGAGAGAAATTATAATCAATGGTGATCTTTAGTTTTAACAATGAGCTCATGTGAGACCACTGTCTCTAATTTGTGAGACCTTAAATTTTTTGGTTTGCTTGTTTATTTATTCCAAGAAGAAACAAGTCTTCGATTTTAAAATTAAATCAAATGTGAAACCATTAGTGAAAAGAAAGCTAGTTATTATGGATATTATCACTATTAGTAGTGTAGAAGCAGTTCAATGAACAATATTTTATAAGAAAATAACTTTTGACTACGATTTCAGATTTAATGACAATCTTCTTAAATGGGAAATGTTTAAGAGAATTTTACCCTAACCCTTATGTATTTTTTTTTTTAAGAAATCACCATTTGGTATCAGAACCACCTAAAAGATCAACTGACATGAAAGAATAAAAAATAATGTATAACATAATATAATCTTCAATCAATATAAATTGTGTCTAGTAAATTTATTTATTATTTTATGTTTTTTCTGTGGTAATTTGTGATTTATTACTTTTTTGTTAAAAAAAAAAAAAAAAATGTTTAAAATGTCTTAACCATACACAATGATTTGTATTTTCTCTTTTTGTACCGTTCAATTAGAATTTGATATTTTGTGTTTATATGATAAAATGACAGTCCTTTGTTAAAAGTTTCATAGCTTATCACTAATTATAACATAATAATATGTAACAGAGAGGGGGAAGAAGGCCTCACCTGGTTTGTAGTAACGGTCTAGAATACTCCAAATAAAATAAGAACCATAACCATGAGCAGCAAATGGTAGTTTGGCCATTGTAGCTAAATAATCAATAAAATGAAGCTCACAGCCATCATCTTTATCAAAACCAGCCAATAGAATATTCACATGATACGGAGTCTAAAATAAAAATAATAACAATATTCTATAGAAACATATATCAAAATAACAGTAATAATCATGATTTAAATCAGTCATTGACACCCTAATATAGATGCAAAACATTTTCAATATAATGATAAAATAATGTTACTTTTTACTGATGAAAGCGCCATTTTAAAATTAGGGTCCCAAATTTTCAAATGACACGATTGTGTAAAATAATGTGGCAATATTTTTTATTTTACTGGTACTGAAATTGAGGTCCTAATATTAACAAAAAGGAAATGCTGCCACCTGAAAAAATCATGTCATGTTTAAAGAAAACATTCATTCATAAAACTGAAACAAAGAAGAGGAGAAGGGATATTTCACGTTTTGTTCATGACTGTTTTCAAATCCAACTTCGTTGCTTTCTGAAATGTTCATGAGGTGATTTTCATTTATAAATGAAGGAAGAAAAAAAGATTTTAAAATTATAAATTTCAACTAAATACCAATTATTTTAAATTCTGGGAAGAGTTCCATATTCTGTGTCGATTGGCGAAAAAATCCAAAATGATGCCAGCAGGCAGTTTTATCATCTTACAAAATTTTCCAAGATGACAGAAAAACATGTTTTTGAAATATTTATAAACATGCATTTATTAAACCATGTTTTTGCGCCATCTTAAAAAAATACGTACTATGCTAAAACAAAATTTTATAGCCATTTTCGACAACATTAGTCAAGCCAGAATATCATCTCATTTATTCCATCAAAGTTAAAGTAAAAACTGATCAAAGATAGCAAGAGGCATGCCCAAGAAAAAAATAAAACAAAAATATGGTATAGCAAAATAATTAATTTTTATCTCAATATTATTTCACTTTTAATCTTACATTAGGTAAAATTATTCCAGAAATTTAAAATTGTTTTTCTTTCAACTGCTTTGAAATATTCTAGAAAAAAGATAATTTTCAGTAATTCATTCCATAATTAACACCTTTAAGAGGCTACTTCACTCACGTGAAAACACCCACTCGTTAATGTTAATCCTATGGAGGAAATATTTTAAGATATCTCGTTAGCATTTCAATATTTTTAAAATGATTTTTTTTTTTTTGCATTGGACAGCTGAGGTCAATCTTTATGCACGCTCCTTTGTACTTTTTCAATTTTGGTTGCAGTTCGATCGAGTTTGGCATTACAGACTTATTTATAAGTTAATTCTGCCTCAACTTATCCTTATTTTCTGGAAGCACCTTAACGGTAGGACCTTCTCTATTAAAGTTAATAACTATTTGCTCTTCTCGCATTATCGAGGCAGGCGTCCCTCAGGGTAGTCTGTTAAGTACCTGGCTGTTCAACCTCTACATTAATGATATTCCTCACATTATTCCCGATGTCCTCTTAGCATTAAATGTGGATGACATGGTAATCATGACCAGCAATATTTCATTAGACATTGTGATGACAAAAGTCTAAGCCTAGCTCTTGGCCCTTCAGATCTGACTTAAAAATTGACGTATTAATATTAACGCAGCAAAAAGATCAACCATGACCTATGGGTGAGTTATCTGGGATTCGGTCTATGAAACTTGATGCAGAAAATTAAAAAATTTCAAAACTCTTTATTACATAAGATTTGCAACGTTTGTCCGGAATGATGCCATCCATGCTGATCTCAATATTAGGCTTAACTCGCAAGTTATTAAAAAACTTTCATAAAATTTCCAAAGAGATGGACTTTTAATACCCAACGAAGCGTTGTGGTCCATTTAACATTACAGTGTACATAGCAGTAGAGGGAAGAAGAGGCTGCTTGCCATCTTGAGTAGAGATGACGGCTTTGTTCCGCCTTCCAAAAAAATCCCTGACGGCTCGGCCTACAGGCACAGGTAGATTTCGAAGACGCAGACCGTGGGGCGCCTGTTTGTCGGGAATTGCAGAAGAAATGACCTTTTTGCGATGATGCTGCAGTTGGAACTGCCTACTTCGAAACCAAACTTGTTTGCAGGCGGAGCCAGCAAAGATTTTTTTTTTTTTTTTTTTCTATAAGAGTTGGTCCTATAAAAAACATGTCAATATAAAAGTTTTAGATAATATTAAGAGGATTTATAATAAATTTAAGCGAATTTGAAATCTGGGGAATTGACGAAGTTATGAATTTTTTTCTTCTAAACCCCCCCCCCCCCCCTTAAGGCAATTTTTAATTATATCAAAAATCTGTCATACATAAGTTTTTGGCCCTGTTCCTAGAAGTAATAATAACTTTAAACGGATTCGATACGTATCATAATTAAGAAATTATGGGGTTTTTTTCTGTTTTCACAAAAAGCCCCCCCCCCCCCCCTCCTTGGTTCGATTTTGCCCATTAACGAACTTGACCGAGATTTTATGCCCCTTGATTTTATGTATCAGTTTCGAAAAGATGCGGGAGTTGGAACCGCCTACTTCGAAAAATAACTCGTTTGCAGGCGGAGCCGGCAGGGATTTTTTTTGTTTTTAATTTTTTTTTTTTTTTGCTATAACGGTTGGTCTTATAAAAAACTTGTCAATATAAAAGTTTTAGATAATACTAAGAGGATTAATAATAAATTTACGCGGATTTGATATCTTGTGAATTGACGAAGCTATGATTTTTTTCTTCTAAAACCCCCCCTTTCCCCCCCCCCCCTTGGGGCCATTTTTAATTATATCAAAAATCTGTCATACATAAATTTTCGGCCCTTTTCCTAGAAGTAATAATAACTTTAAACGGATTCGATACGTATAATAATAAAGAAATTATGAGGGTTTTTCTGTTTTCACAAAAAGCCCCCCCCCCTGGTTCGATTTTGCCCATTAACGAACTTGACCGAGATTTTATGACCCTTGATTTTATGTATCAGTTTGGAAGAGATTTATGCAGAATTTTTCCAGTTATCGTGGTCAGAAAAAAGTGACATAGATAGATAGATAGATAGATAGATAAACTTTTGAACTGGGGGTGGTTTTGGGTTCTGGGAGTCATGATCGGCGTAGATCTGCAAAAATTTTTCAAAATTTCCAACTTAGGTGAGAATGTAATAGGTAGTATTTCTTACGAAATCTACCTAAAAAGGAAAAGGGAGCCACCCTAAACGCTTCGTTGTGCTATTCAAAATTCAAAATTTTATGGTACCTGCATTGTTATTCTCGTTTGGCATTCTTACACTAAAAATTTCCTTCTGTCTCCTGCCTTGCTTTTGGCATTGGGTTCTGTTAACTTTCCTACTTAGCCCTCTTGCTATTGTTAGGAAAAAAATATATATATATTTATATTATTTTTTGCATCTTAATTGTAACTATACTTAATTTTCTTTGCATCTTATATAATTTAATTATATGCATCTTATATAAACTAATTGTTTGCATCTTATTTAAAATAAATTGCTTGCATAATGTATTAGATTAAAAAAAATAATAAAAATATAAAATGTATGGCTCTGATAGAGCCTTTCTCCCCCCTCCAACCCCCCTTTGCTCACCATTCGGACACCAATTAAAACATCAAAGCACACATTCAGATTGCTCCTACACCAGCATCGCTCGACCGCAGCCTGCTGCGAGAGAACTTTTATATTTCTGAATCTTCTGATGCCATATCCATAGACTGTTCTCATCTACATGTGAAGTAAACGTGTGCATTACGTCCCCACGTAGGCATTCTCCAGTAATCCTCTTTGATCTTTAATCAATATTTTTAAATGATTTTTTTTTTTTTTTTGCATTGGATAGCTGAGGTTAATCTCTATTTGTACTCCCTTTTATACTTTTTCAATTTTGATTACAAGTTTATATATATATATATATATATATATATATATATATATATATATATATATATATATATATATATAAATTGGATATTCTATTTATTATTTATTAATTAATTTCATTTATTTATTATTTAACTAACTGCTATCATCTTTACATAGTATATGGTTTAATTTTTAAATATTAATTTTCATCCAATGCTATTTTTATTCAACGTATATTCACTTCTTACTCTAATAGATGGCAGCACCATGGTTTCTGTTGCTTTACAATAATATTCATATTATTCTAACATCTATTCTGGCAACATGGTAAATCATTTTCTAAAACTAAATTTGGCAACATGTAAGGATTTTTTGCAATTCATTCCCTCTGTTTGGTTGTGTTCATGTGTGGTTCATGTGGTGCACAGGTATCTTTTTTAACACAAATGGATTATGTGCTTTATGACTCTATTTCAAGTTTTATCTGTATATTATAGGTATGGTTTCATTCCTTTTTAATATTGTATTTATTTTTTATTTTTTCACAGGTTTGATTCATTGCTTATGAGTGGTAGTCCCAAAATCATATTTATTGCAATGTTATGGCTAATATGATGATGAAACCACTCATTTTATTTGTGGTATTTAGGCATTTGGGACTTGATAATTCTGTCTAAATTTCACGAATTTCATTTCATTCATTCAATTTCATTTATTCAATTTTTAATTTAATTTCTTCTTCTTTTAAATAAGTTTTAGGTATCTATATTCAGTGTATTGGGGAATATTTTCATTGTCAACTAATTATTACATACTTAATCATTATTTCATAGTTATATATAACTATGAATATATAACTATGAATATATAACTATACATAGTTATATTATTCATAGTTTTATTATATATATATATATATATATATATATATATATATATATATATATTATAATATCTTTGAATTTCAAAAAACATATCAAGTTCTTGTAACATATCTCTATAATAAAACCGTAAGTCATGTGACTGGCATCAACAGTTCCAGGATGCCCGCATTGCTTTTTCATATGCCAGGCAGCCATTTTTATTCAAAACTATTTTTCGAATAAAACTACATAAAAGTTACATTTTTAGAAAGATCGTTCAAAATAAATTAATATTTGAGACATGACTTACGTTCAATTATGTATATATTCTGCAATAACTTCAGTTCAAATTAGCTTCACAGTTCAAATTCTCTATCCCATGAAAGTAAACAAAAAAAAAAAAAAGATTCATTCGTCGTGAAAGTTTAAAATATTAAACCATTAAATCATGGAGATAATCGTTCGTAAAGTAAGTTTTCCGTGAATGATTTTTTGGAGCGCTGCCTGGTGTCAAAAAAATAATTCGCACCAGGACCTGTGAGACAATTAAAGTTTACCATAATCAGTTTGATGAAGTGCTTATACAACGCAACTTCCTTCCGAATCTTTTCTTGACGTAAGTTGAATGTAAACAAATACAATTCATGTAATAATATTTAATGAATAAAATTTTGAAATGATCAGTTAATTTGGTATTTATGTATTATACGTGGCAGGAAGAGATATCACCGAAAATGATTGTTAATCGCCAATCATATTTACCATTGTTAATGACTAATCGCATGCAAGACAGTAATTTAATATACATTTATGAAATACATAATATTATTAAGTACTTTTATGTTATTTGGGCGCAAATCTCTCCAATAGCATTTTTAAAATTGCCAATACCAGCTTTTATTTTTCGCATGACCAAATTAGAAACGCTACTTTGATTTTGAAATCAAATGTTTTGATTTATGATATTATTTCTTATTTTTCTATTTTCCATTTTAAACTAAAAGTGTGAACGGCATGTATTTTAAATTCTAACAGCTGTCGCAGACGCTTTGGGCTTGGCACGATTTTTGTTTTGCGCCATTTTGGCGAGAAAACCTCATTTTCAGGTACCTGTTAGAGATTGCTATTTTATAATAATAAAAACCCAATTACGAAAAATTACTTAATATGTTTAAGAATCTCTGCATTAGCGAACATATTGCAACTGATAAGCAAACGGGCATGAAGCATAAATGCTTAAATGGGATAAACAGCTTTTGTCAAGAAAAATGAAATACATAACAACAAACAAACAAACAAAAAAAAATGCGAAATGCTACCATGATTGCAAAAGTTCTTGACTTGTCTGTTAGAATCTTCCGATTTGGAGAAGGATTAAGGAAAAAAATTAAATTAGGAATGAAAGCAACGTGTTACAATGCTTAACATACATTTTAGGGAGACCAAATTGGTCGCCAGTGGCGGCTAGTATATATATATATATATATATATATATATATAAAGATACTTTCATTTTTTGAACCGGTTTCGAAAGTGAAAGTATCCTCAATTAAAAAAAAAACTGCAACCAAAATTGGAAAAGTAAAAAAGGACCTTCATAGACCCTTAGCTATCCAATGCAAAAAAAAAAAAAAAAAATCAATTAAAAATATTGAAATGCAAATGAGATATCTTAAAATATTTCCTTCATAGAATTAACATTAGCGAGTGGATGTTTTCGCGTGAGTGAAGTAGCCTCTTAAGTTAGAGTCTGTTTCCTATCCAGTCTATAATAAAAATACTTATGATATTAAGTAATAAAATACAATGAATAATTACCCTGCTTCTCAAGAAATCAGCCAGATTTTTTCGAGTATAATTTGCAGCAGCAGTTGGTGAGAGTTCATATCCTAGTATAAAAAAAAATTAATTATTTTTTTTTTTCACAAATCACAGCAAAAACAAAAGAGATCAATGGAGAACAATCATTAAGAATTTTAGCATATGTACTTTATAGATATTTGCTAAAAAAATAAAAAAACAGGAGAATTAGCAGCAGTAACAGGAGAATTTTATAATATTTTCCTCATAAAGACAATAAAAATTTTAATTAAAAAAAATACTCTTTTATAAACATTCAATGTTTATCTTAAAAATCAAGCCCAATTTCATAATTGCAATTCGTGTAGTTCCAAAACTGCTATGTTACAGTACGTTAATTTGGCGTGGGCCCAAATTATTGAAAGTTCATTGCTTTGATTTACACTTAGTAGAAAGTGAATTTATTACAAAAATATTAATTTTGGCTCTATTTCTTTTAAGATATAGTAAAACGCCACCAGGTGCCTGTCAGGCACATCAACCGTGCTACCCAAGTTCTGGTGAACTTTTAACGAGTATGACCAGGAGTTCCTGTATGCTCTACTTTCAGTGGGGGCGCCACAACCTGCTGACCACAACAGGAAAGAAAAAAAAGCATTATTTAAACTATCTATACAGGATTTCTAAATTGTTTTCTTAATGTATAATCATCATTATCATCCTTAGGAATTTCTAATAAACAGTGGGTTTCTCAACTCATAAAAATATTTTTGAGAGTTCTTTTCCATTACTCTCTGTCTAAGGCAATAACATCATTTAACTTATAAGCCTTCAATGACTCATGAAAAGAAAATGTAGTCATTCTTCACCTGCCCCTCCTTCGTCTCCCTTTCAGGCTCCATTCTAAAAGGACTTTTCTTTCATTCTGTGAACATGTCCATACCATCTAAGCTTATTATGTTCGACTGTATGTAGAACATTGTGTCAAAATGTCAATGTATAATCATAATTTAATTAATATTAAACTATTAAATGATAAAATAATATTAAAAAAATATTACACTCTTTATTTTTTTAGTTATATTATCTACTTTGTGTTTAAAATATTTTATTGTTGCAGTTTCATAGCCAGTTGGCATATTCCAGAGAGCGATTTGGCACATAATTAACTCTATGATTAATCATAAAGATTATTTTCTGATTTATCACCTGTGACCGGCTAATGGGAAAATGCATTAAAATTAATATATAATTAAGTTTTTAAAATATTAAAATGTGGTATTGTTATCGGAAACACAGATGAAAAACGAAAATTTAGCCAGTCGAGCGTGTTAAAATCGCAAATTTCACCGAGCGGGTGCATAAAAATCACGAATTTCGTCGATCGGACAAGTAAAATTCACGAATTTCGCCAATTGGAAGCGTAAAAAGTGCGAAAATTCATTGATCAGGAACGTAAAAATCATGAATCGGGTGTGTAAAAATCATTAGCTGATTGGCCATGCTGATTGGCAATTGCAAATTTTGCCGACCGAGCACGTAAAAATTGCAAATTTCGCTAATATATGGACGTATAAAAATAGCGAATTTAGCCGATCGGACATGTAAAAATCCTGAATTTGGCCGATCGGCCATGTAAAAATCACGAATTTCACTGGTCGGGTGCATAAAAATCACAAATTTCGTCAAACGGGTGCGGAAAAAATCATAATGTTCATCATTTTGTCAAAAGAAAAAAAAAAAAAAAAACATGAATTTCATTCATTTGCTAATAGAGACCATAGCGGCCAAAATTGGAAATTCCAGAGTTGCAAATTTCATCATATGAAAAAAATCAAATTTTGTCAATCACTTAAAGAAAAAAAAAAAAATTAAAAAAAAATCGAGATTTTGTCAATTACTGGAGAAAAACTGCGAATACCGTCAATCACGCATGGAAAAAAAAATTGTAAATTTTTTCCATCCTTGCCAACTGAATTGGGTTATGCTGACTAGGGAGGTGGTTGAGTATAGGGGTTCAAAATTAGCATTTTTATGAACATAAAGGCCGCTGGTCTTCCCTCTTCTTCCCCCCAACAAAGTTTTGTCCATGCTACGGATGTTGTCTCTTGACAATACAGTCATTTTTATGACTGGCCCTCCTCTTATAAAGGTTGTACACCCCTACTTGATATCCACATTTTATGACTGAATATGTAAAGTACAATTTAGAATATGTTTCTCCTCCTCCCTACCTTCATTCATGAAGGTACAATTTTTTTTCGGCACTGGTAACCTTCATGCCTATTTTTGTTTATTAGTACTTTTAATAAAGCTATATTTACTCTTCCAAATAAAGGTCAAGGAATATTTTCACTCCTTAAAAATAATCCTAGCTCTATCTCTTTTATAAATACAAACGTAAACTGTTGATATATCCTTGCTAATAGAATTGGATACATTGACTTGGAAGGAGAGAACCTAGGGGGCAAAAACTACTCTTCTGAAATGAATGTTTTTTAATCAGATTATAGGCTTAGATTCTCCCCCCCCCCACACACACACACACACCTCCTTGAAACAAAATTCTCTCTGTGCTACACACACACCGCCTTGAAACAAAATTCTCTCTGTGCTACACACACACACCTCCTTGAAACAAAATTCTCTCTGTGCCACACACACACACCTCCTTGAAACAAAATTCTCTCTGTGCTACACACACACACCTCCTTGAAACAAAATTCTCTCTGTGCTACACACACACCTCCTTGAAACAAAATTCTCTCTGTGCTACTGATGGTGGCCCAAGACAACTCCATCGTTTTTGCAAGTGGCCCTTTGTTTAAAAAGGTTGTGCACTCCTACTTTAAACGCCTGCTTAATTGTAATACAACTACAGTAAAATACGTGAAAATGAAAATTGTCTATAATGGAATGCTGTCTTAACTCTTAAATGAAAAAATTACATGGTCCCAACAGAAAGAATATCAATAATTATACATACTAAGACAGAAATCTGTATAAAGTAGATTTTTTTCCGGTTCCTTTGGATTCTGGTTTTACAAGTTTTATTGAATAAAAATGTGACAAAGCTTACATAGTTCAATATTATGTATTTTATGATTATGACAGGAATGAGATTCACAAAAAAGCAAAAAAGCTGAAAACTGCGCGAACGACGCTTGAGCAACAAGTTATGAATTTCAAACGCAACAAATATAATTGCTATAAAAAAAATATATTTTTAAAATAAAATATATAACATCAATTTAGCTTTGAGTACATTAAAAAGAAATGTACATTTATTAACAAAAATTAGGTAAAAATTATTTACTTTAATAAAAAGTCTATTTTACCAAGATACAGTACATTAATAAAACTTTTCAATGGCATGAACATTTTTTTAATTCAAATTTTGAAAAATTGTAAGACACTTTTCTTGAAAGAGCAAAGCAAGTATATGCTAATAATTGCAACCACCTTAAATAAATGATAGAACAGAGTTCCCACTTTTTCTTAAAATAAAAAATAAGTTTCTAAGGAATTACAGATTTTTTAAGTGAAATTATCAGTGAAACCAACTAGTCAGTGTCGGGGTTATTCCAGATTCCACAGGTCATTTTTACCAGTCAGCTTGAAGCTAGTTTTTGGATTTTTTTTAATAGATTTTTTTTAATTTAATGTTTTTGTATCATAGCAAATTTTCTACATTACTAAAAGAAATTTGGTTTAAATCTTTTAACCCAATGCAGTAAATTCTGACGATCCTTTCACTAAATTCTTTTATTTTAGGCGATTTTTTTGATGAAATTCGCTTATTTTCGGCGATTTTTTTGACGAAATACGATTATTTTCGGCGATTTTTTGGTTAAATTCGCGTTTTTACGGCGATTTTTCGGCCAAATTCACGTTTTTACGGCGATCTTTCCGCCAAATTCGCGTTTTTACGGCGATCTTTTGGCTAAATTCGGGTTTTTACCGCGATCTTGTGGCTAAATTCCCGTTTTTCTGCAATCCTTTGATTAAAATCGCGTTTTTTTCAGCGATCGTTTGGCTAAATTCGCGTTTCATGGCGATTTTTTGGCCAAATTCGCGTTTTAACGGCGATCTTTTGGCCAAATTCGCGTTTTTACGGCGATCTTTCGGCCAAATTCACGTTTTTACGGCGATCTTTCCGCCAAATTCGCGTTTTTACGGCGATCTTTTGGCTAAATTCGGGTTTTTACCGCGATCTTGTGGCTAAATTCCCGTTTTTCTGCAATCCTTTGATTAAAATCGCGTTTTTTTCAGCGATCGTTTGGCTAAATTCGCGTTTTATGGCGATTTTTTGGCCAAATTCGCGTTTTAACGGCGATCTTTTGGCCAAATTCGCGTTTTTACGGCGATCTTTCGGCCAAATTCGCGGTTTTACGGCGATCTTTCGGCCAAATTCGCGGTTTTATGCGATCTTTCGGACAAATTCGCGTTTTTACGGCGATCTTTCGGCCAAATTCGCGTTTTTACGGCATCTTTCCGGCCAAATTCGCGTTTTTACGGCATCTTTCGGCCAAATTCGCGTTTTTACGGCGATCTTTCGGCTAAATTCGCGTTTTTACGGCGATCTTTCCGCTAAATTCGCGTTTTTTCAACGATTCTTTGGCTAAATTCACGTTTTTTTAGCGATCCTTTGACGAGATTTGAGTTTCTTCAGCGATCTTTTGGCGATTTTCACATGATCATTTGAAGAAATTCGCGTTTTTCAGCGATGCTTTGAAGAAATTCGTGGGGTTTTTTTCGCCATCTTTAGGCAAATTTCGCGTTTTTTTTGGAAAATCCGAAAATGGTGAAAAAGCGGAAATAGGAAAATGACAATAAAGCGGAAAACCGCGGATCCGCGGAAGAATCTCATGCCTGTTATGAACTTTTAATTTTAAAATAAGTCGGCTATTAGAAATTTAGTAAAGTTCTCTCTGTAAATTTACTTTGCAGAGGAAGGAGGATGCCAAAATCCATGTTTGCCCCCGTGAAAAAAAAAGGCTAGTTTCGGCCCTGGTTTGCAGAACTCGGGGCAATGCGGGACCAGGAATTGGAAATTTCTGTTATTTTTTGAGTCCACAGAACCCAAAATTTCATTGTAACAGAAACCTTTCCCCCTTTTCTGTCTTGTTTCCCTCAAATTCTTCGGGTCTGAACCAGGAGTAACGCCAAAATTGTAAATTTTCCCCCTTTTTTTTCGTGTGCACAAAACCCTCCCCTCCTCCCCCACCCCCTCAAAAAAAAGTGAAATTGTACTTTTTTTCCTGAATCTGTGCACTGTTAAAAATTTGCAGCAAACTGTCCAATCAGTTGACCGTTGACCATAAAATGAGCAATAATATGGTTAGAATATAGTTAAATTACGGTTATGTAACCATTTTCTACAAAAACGGTCAAATGACTGGACAGTTTGCTGCAAATTTTTAACAGTGTGGTACCCGAAATAATGATGAAATAGTAAAATTCCGTTATGTTTCTCTTTCTAATTTTTCGCCTACAAAACCAGAAATTGTAAAATTAATGCTGAAAATATAAAATCTTCACCTTTTATTTTGAATTAGCAGAGACAGAATTATTTACGAAATAGTAAAATTTTCATGTTTGTTTTTCTTCCCTTAAATCGGTATTTTTCACGTCTGGAGGACATGAAATAACTCTAAAATTGCAACTTTTTGTATTTTCTTTTCCAAGTCAGCAGGATCCAAAATAGTAAAATTTCATTTTTACAAATAACAATTTATGTACGTTAATACAAGAAAATATTTTGTTATGTTTACTGCCTTTGAAAAATATAAATGTAGCCTAATTGGTGATGATTCTATTCAAGTAAGATTCATGAGACGCAAATTGAATGGAATTCAATTTATTGTTCCAGAAACTGTAGGTGAATCTGTTGTTGATGGCAATGATTTTGTAAAGTTACTACGAGACCCAAAAGTATTTCAAAAAAAATTCCAGGCTCAATCTTACTCCTAAGTATTTTGGAATTTCCTTTGTAAATTTTCATGTGTGCTGACTTTTTTTTTTTTTTTTTTTTACTTAAGTAATAATTTTATCTAAATTGCAATTGTTCCTGTTTTAATCTGTTACTAGATGGAACCCGTCAAAACGTGACGAAAAAAAATACTATAACAATATCAGTAAAATAAGCTTCTTTATTATTTAAGTAGGGCTTCGTATGAAATAGTCTTTCAAATATTTTATTTTAAAAAATCCCCCCCCAGTAAAATGCTATTTCCGATGCAAACTCCAAATGAACACTCCGTAAACAAATGTGTAATGCAAATCAGTTTGACATTACCACCATATTCCCCACGACAAAAAAAAAAAAAAAAAAAAAAAAGGTCATGGACCTATAAAGTATCATACAAATAGTCCTATCATAAAGTATCATACAAATTTCCTACTTTCATCTCATATTCAGTAAATAAAAGAACATAGTATAAGCATATTCTGATTCAACATATACATCAACGAATTGAACATATCAATTTTATGTTAATCATAAATTAAAAATAGTTTTTTTTTTCCTTTTGACAGATTTTATATTAGTGCCAAAATACTCTATCTTATGGATAATCTGATCTTATGATTTATCAGGTTTTTATTATAATATTTTTTTTTTCACTTTTCATGAAGGTTAGGGATACCTATTTTCAATTGTTGCAACTTTCCAAGGGGCTATTTTACATTATTAAAACAAACGGATGGTCATTGTTGAGATAGAATTGAAAAATACTTCATGCTTGAAAATTATTTAAAAAGTCGTTAAATTAAGCGGCAGATTTCAAATAAATTTCAATCGAAAGCTAATTTTTTTTTTTTCTAATTGAGGATGTAAGAATTGAAATTGTAAAATGTAGTAAAAAAATTAAATTTTTAGTATTTAGAAGTGATGTAAGCGCGATGAGAGCTAAAGCGATAGTGCCGTTTGCTGTCACAACCGTTATACATTTCTAAATATTGCCACTGTGTTTTGGTTGGCGTCCAAAAGTAGACTACCATTTTTTGACATTGAAAGAAAAATTCACAGTGAAAGAAATAAGACTTTGCCTCTAATAAGGAACTGTTAAATGAACTTATAACAAACCTACCAAAATAATTCCTATAAAATATTAGCCTTACATTGTTTATTCTAGCTAAAAATACAATCATTATTTCAAGTTTTTTTTCCTGAAATTCTTTACTTTTGTGAATTTTTTTTTTTATTAAAAAAGGAAATCTTAATAATTTAAATCCTATAATTCCTATAACTTAATCCTATAATTTAAAAAAAGTAATTGGTAACATGTAATCAAGGTATGCAATCAAGATGAAGCAACCAATAAAGGCTCCAGTTCTAATCTTTAAAATTAAAAATTGAAATATCAGTTAATATTACGCCATGTTGACACAATCATATAAATTTTTCTTTTTAGTTTTATCAATGTTAAAATGCATTTCAAGCTAAGCATAACGTCATTTTCACCGGTACAAACTTTTCACACGTACATTTATGCTTAAGCACCATGCACACAAATAAAAATATATTTTGCATTTAATTGTAATGAAAAAAATGACATCAACAAAACTATAATGCTTAATGATAAAATGAACCCAATGCACAATATTTCCGTGATGTCACAGTAAATATGAATTTTTATTTGCTTATAAAACACACGGATAAATATTTTTACCGAAATACTTAAACATTTAAACTATATTTTAACTTACAAATTAAAAAATTCGGCCTAAAAGTCACGTGCTTTTAATATTTAATATTTATTTTTTATGCTCGCAATCATTGAGTTCAGAAAATAAACTCTGTACGTCGCAACAGTGGGCGTTAATCCGATTGCCGACTTTATGACGTCATAAGCAGAAGTAAAATTTTAATTTAAGATTACGCTAATTAATTAAATTTTCGAACAAACGAATGTACGATAACAAATCTGTGACCAAATATCTTTCATTTAAAAAAAGAATGGTGTAATTTGATGTAGTAGTTTGTTCTTACGGATTGTCGAAACAAAACGCTTAGCGTTTTAAATATATAGATTTTCAAAATATATTTTTTTTTTGTTGTTGTTTCAAAATGTTACTTGCAAATTTATATTACTACAGTAAAAGCTTGATTATCCGGCATTCAACAAACCAGAAAAATTCAGAGAGCTCCTTTATTTTTCTCTTCCCATAAACAGCTGAAAAATTTTTACTACTATTTTAGGAACTTTACTGTTAGCATTCTCAAATTATCACAGCAACTGAATCGGCATAAAACAAATCTATGTAAGTTCATAACAGTGAATGTTATAAAATAAAAATATAGCATAAATAAAAAAAATAGCTCGATGGCACAGAATAGCTTCATGTTGCGTCATAGTCAGCAATCGCCTGCTAGCTGTTTTTCCCGGCGATAGAGAGGAGGAAGGTAAGAGAAAGGATGATAACATAAGAGAAGAGAAGAAAGACTAATTAATCCTTCTGCTCTTGGGAAAACTGGACTGGGGAGAAAGAGCAATTAAACGGTAGAAAAAGTACCTTTTTTACATCTTTTTCGAAAACTGAACACCCAAGAAGTGAGGAAGCAGGAGGAGGGAGGAAAATTACGTTGCGTTTTCTAAGAATTGGGATGGGTATATATGGCCATTCCTGTCATTTCAGTTATCGAATTTTTTTTATCTTCAAATGCACAGTACTGTTTATAATTGAAAGTATTTGGATTATATACCAGTGAGTTAGTTTCTTTTGTTTTTGTTTTATTCTTGTATGTTTATCAGTTCAAATTTTTTTTTTTCCCCCAGCCGTCTGCCGAGGAAAAATATTTTTTCAACAAAATAAATGGCAAACAGAAATAATAATTAAAAAAAGAATGAAACGATACCCTTTTATTTTCCCTACTTTTTATTTAAAAAAAATATGTATATCTCTGCTTTAAACTGTCCGATCGTGTTCAAATTTTCAGCAAATTCAAATAATAAATTAGGCCTCTTACTAAATTTCTAGTTAAATACAATAAGTTTTCAGAAAATAATAGCCTCCCCCAAAAAGACCACTATTTGAGTCACTCCAAATATAAAATGCTGACAACTGTAGTTTGTTTTTATGGAGATCGGAGAGGCGAAATCAGACGTTATCAGCTTGCATCTGAATTTGATAATGTTCTTAGCTATGCAGAAAGGATTCATTATTACGGTGGGTTGCTGCACTTTTTATTAAGGGAACACAAATGAAGAATCATACAGAACTTAATTTTCCAAGCATCCACATACTTTCTCCAGAAAGAAAAAAAAGGGGCACCATTTTTTTAAAAATTTACAGGGTGCAAAGTTGATGGTTTAGGAAGAAAAGGGCAGAGCGCAGTGCCTTTTGAAAAATATCTAGTTGATTAGTTGACTTCATTAATTTTGCTATTTCCCATGTTGATGTTTACTTAAAGTAAGAGAAGCATCTGTTAATTATCTTAGTCCTAAATTAAAATCTTTATGAAATGTCTAATTATAAATAATGTAACGTTATAAAAGATTAATAAGTAAATTTAGAAATGACATCCTAACACAAAATATTGTTTACTTTTACTTTGTTAAAATTAACTTTATCAAATGCAAATTTAATAATAATAAAAGAATTATTTGATTGACTTCCTGATGACAGGAAAATAAGCCAAAAACAATTTTCCTTTTTCACTGTTACATTGATGCACCCCCTCTCCCCTTCTTTCATGACAGATTTTATAGCGCTCAACTATATAGACTTTTCAAGTATCTGGCAATCAGCACTTCCCGAGCGTGCCGGTTAGTTGAGCTTAGATTAATGAGAAATAGATTTATTTATACAGTAAAACCTCCATAATGGACACTCACAAATAGCAGACACCTCTATTTAACGAACACTTTTGCAATCCCCACTCCCAAAATCTAAATTTTTCTATGTTTAACATCTAAATAGCAAACAGAAGTTTTGGCGATAAAAGATGAAAAATGATTTTTTAACGTGAAAGAAAATGGAGAAAAAAGTAAATAGCCTCTAACTTTATCAGGGCAATGTGTGACAAATGTTGTGACCACAGATAAATGTAGGGAGGGGGGGGGGGAATCTCCCAATTTTGCAATGTATTTTGTATCGATTACTGTTTGATTCTTGAGACTTAATTGACATACATTATTCAAAGTTTCAAAATATGTTAACACCATTTTTATCGTTTTAAAAATATATTGAGTTCTAAGTACTCTGATTAAAATGAGTTCTAAGTACTCTGTCTTGTTTGGGATTGTTTCGAAAATGACCTCAAAACGAAAGCGATTAACTTTAAAAGAAAAATTTGAAATTGTAAGTGTAAGTGAATGTGAAAAACAGAAATTGAGTTTACGGATACTTGCGAAATTTAAAAAATAAGTGAAACACAAGTGCGAGAGATGTGCAAAGATGGTGTTCAAAGTCAAAGTTCTGCAGAAAATTTCGTTAAGTAGAAAACTTCGTTAAAGGGAAGTTCTACTGTATATATTTTTAGTTAAATCAATCATATGGATTTTAATTTAAGAAAACGATTATAATGAATAACATTCTGTGAATTTGTATTTAAGGAACGTAAATTTTTTAATTCATTTTTTAAAAAATTTCGATTAAAATAATTACTTATAGTGGAAAATAAAATTGCACGTTCGTAAAAAAGAAAAAAAAAATTCTTGATTTCGCTAATTAAAGACAAATTGCTTAATTTTACGGGCGTATGCAGGGGAGGGCCGGTTCTTCGCCTTCTAAATCTTAGAAAATAATTAGATATAACTTACAATACTGAGAGACATGGACGTCGGCAGAATTATATTTTGGGACGGGCAAGATTTTGGAACACGTGGGGCAATGGCCCACAGTCTAGTCTGCTTTTAAAATTGCAGAATATAAACAGGAAATAATCTAAACTAAGATTTTTTTCAGAGTTATCATGCAAAACAATTTTTAAACATATCAACATATAAAGCAATACAAGAATTTATCAATTAAGAAATACTAAATATAAATAAGTTTTTTTACCAACATGTTTTTAAAAAAGAAATTGAAGCAGTTTTTTTTTTTCCGTCAAATGGCTTTGCCACCCTCAATCTTTTTTTTAAGATAAGCTTGAAACACATGAACATTAACATGAAAACAAACTTAAAAAATCCCTGACGGCTCGGCCTACAGGCACAGGTAGATTTCGAAGACGCAGACCGTTGGGCGCCTGTTTGTCGGAAATTGCGGAAGAAATTATCTTTTTGCTATGATGTGGCATTTGGAAACACCCACTTCGAAACCTAACTTGTTTGCAGGCGGAGCCGGCAGGGATTGTTTTTGTTTTAATTTTTTTTTTTTTGCTATAAGGGTTAGTCCTATAAAAAACTTGTCAATATAAAAGTTTTATATAATATTAAGACGTTTTATAGTAAATTGAAGCGGATTTGATATCTTTATAATTGACGAAGTTATGAATTTTTTTTTTCTAAAACCCCCTCTTCCCCCCCCCCCTTGGGGCCATTTTTAATTATATCAAAATCTGTCATACATAAATTTTCGGCCCTTTTCCTAGAAGTAATAATAACTTTAAACGGATTCGATATGTATCATAATTAAGAAATTATGAGGGTTTTTCTGTTTTCACAAAAAGCCCCCTCACCCCCTTCCTTGGTTCGATTTTGCCCATTAACGAACTTGACCGAGATTTTATGCCCTTGATTTTATGTATTAGTTTGGAAGAGATTTGTGCAGAATTATGGGAGTTATCGTGTTCATAAAAAAGTGACATAAATAGTTAGATAGATACATAAAGTTTTGAACTGGGGGTGATTTTGGGTTCTGGGAGTCATGATCGGCGTAGATCTGCAAAAAATTTTCAAAAACTCCAACTTAGGGGAGAATGTAATAGGTAGTATTTCTTACGAAATCTACCTAAAATTATCTTACCCTGGGAAGGGGTGGTGTAGGGTTCAATGGGATAGAGTCATCCAGACAAAAAATTCTTGTTTTTTTTTCCTCTAATAACAATCGTATTATTTATATCAAAACTCAAAAACATTAAAAAGAAAAGAAATTGTTCTGTAGCTGTAAATTATAAAACGTTACCATAAACAAAAGAGTTGCGTTTGTACGAAAATTAAACATTTCATTTGCTGAAAGAGGCACTACTCATACTTTTCTAATAGACTGATGTAAATCTGACATGTGATCATAAAAAAAAGGCAAACGATTTTACATAGAATAAACATTCGAAGAGTGAAACAGGCGAAATGTCGTCCCTCATTTATTAGTTTGAAGGAAGTCTGGAGTAGTGTTTAGTGCTACTACATTTGAATACAAAGAATTGATTCTGATTTCGATTCTGAAAAGTTTTCGAAAACTAAGGTATCGATTCTTAAAAGATCTCGAATCCGCCCATCACTAGTTCCAATATTTCAGAAAAACAGGCTTTATATTAAAAGAAAATGAAACACTTATTTCCGATAGAAATGAAGAATTAAGCGCAATAAGTGAATTAATGAAATGTATCAGGAGTGAAAAAACTGCCAAAATGTTCATCAACATTGATGATGACCTACAGGAGATGGGAATCCACTCTTGGCACTATGTGCTTTTTTTTCCCCACACCCCTTTGACGAAATTTGCGTTTTTTCTGCAATCTTTTGACGAAATTTGCCGTTTTTCCGCGATATTTTGACAAAATTGCTGTTTTTCCGCACCCTTTTGACGACATTTGTATTTTTTTCACGATCTTTTGACAAAATTTGCCGTTTCCAGTGATTTTTTTATGAAATTTGCCATTTTCTGCGATTTTTTGACGATATCTGCCGTTTTCCTGCAATCTTTTGATATCTGCTGTTTCTCCGCGATCTTTTGACGAAATTCGTCGTTTTTCGCAATTTTTTTTATGAAATTTACATTTTTCGCCGATTTTTTGACGAAATTCACCATTTTGTGCGATTATTTGATGAAATTTACGTTTTTTCGGCGATTTTTTGATGAAATTCACTGTTTTTTTCGATTTTTGATGAAATTTACATTTTTTCGGCGATTTTTTATCGAAATTCACCGTTTTTTGTGATTTTTGATGAAATTTACGTTTTTTTCAGCGATTTTTTGATGAAATTCACGTTTTTTCAGCGATTTTTTGATGAAATTCACGTTTTTTCAGCGATTTTTTGATGAAATTCACGTTTTTTCAGCGATTTTTTGATGAAATTCACGTTTTTTCAGCGATTTTTTGATGAAATTCACGTTTTTTCAGCAATTTTTTGATGAAATTCACGTTTTTTCAGCGATTTTTTGATGAAATTCCCATTTTTTTTTCATAATTCCTGGACAAAATTCGTATTTTTTACGAAATTGGCAGTTCCTCTTCCAACGATTGACGAAATTGATTTTTTTCGGCGACCATTTGTCGAAAAACGTGATATATTTTATGTCTAAATTTTCGGATTTATGACAGATTCTTTATTTTTTTAATTTTCGGAAATGACTGCCTTAATTTTTTGGAACAGAATCACCCCTGGTTTCAAGAACTTTTTTTTCAAAATGTGATTTCTCTTTCCATCCATTGATCATTGCATTCCCTTTTATACTACACTAAAACAATCCATCATGCAGGCTTTCTTTTGATATATATTTACATTACAGAGATGATATCAGTTTTTATTATAGACATTTCTATTTATTTTTCTTTCTGTTCGTAGTATATTTTAGACATCATTAAAGGATAAACATGAATGGCATACAATATTTTCTATTTTACTTAACTTTCTGAGAAAAGAATGGTTATCAATCTGTATGTGTTTATCTAAAACGTAACATTACTTACCCACTTTGTCATTAAAAAGAAGATTTAAATAATGTGAAAAACAATTACAAAATGTGATAAAACACTTAAGTATTACATGTCAAACAAGCTCAGTTTAAAAAAATAATTTTCTAATTATATTAACCCTTTGTTGCATACTGTCCACAACAGTGGACATTAATGCTGTTTTTTCCTTGCCAACATATTTCATTTACACTACCTATTCAATGCTTATGTTACTCTGTAACATCTATGCTTTCAGAAGAAAAATCAACATAGCACCACAAGAATGGATAGCTTACTTTATTTGTTTTGTTTTGGACTATAGTGGACGGCTGCAATTTTAAAATTAAAATACATAAAATAAATTTTGGCTATGATGTCTTACACTCACACAGTTTTTGTGTTTTTTTTTTTAAATCGGTTATAAAATGGAAAAAAGTTGCCAAATTTGGGGGATTTTTTTTCTTTTATTGTAACCTGGCCATTATTTTAAGTTATTGGTTTGGTGTGAAATAGGAAATAAGTGCCAATCATCGGTGTGTGAGTGTAACACATCTGTTCCTAAATTTTTCTCATTCTGAGTGATCCTTTTATTTAGAAAATAGCAAAGTTGATGTTGGGGGTGTGCAAGTTTTAACATATGCAACAAAGGGTTAAATTAAAATACTTTAAAAGGGCCCTTATATAATATACTAAACATAAGTTTATTGCTAACACTATATCCTAAGAGTTTTATAGGCATATACATACCATTCCGCATCTTATACAGCTGAATGTTCTTCGCAATAAATTCAGCAAACTGTATTGTATCCCCAGGTTCACCTGACACCAGCATCAGTAAATGGTCACTCAACTGATAAAACTTATCATCATCTGAAATCCAAAATTCCGAGATTAAAGAATTGCAAATATTTTAAATTACTGATGAGATATGACTATAATGTTAGTACTAGAGGTATTAATAAGAAAAAAAATTAAACAAAGTTGTTTTTGTCAAAGGTTAGTATTTATTGAAAAATGATTTTCAAAGTAGTTCTTTTGTTAATAAGTGTCTAAACATTAAATTTACAACTGAAAAGGTACAGAATATATTTAACAGTAAATTATCAAAAAGATACACTGGATGCATAATATTTATTTAAGCATATACCTTTCTTTATCACGACAATGTTTTGTACAATATTTGTATCAGCGGCAACCAACACAAAATCTCTGAAAGCAATTCCTACAAGGCATTCCATCTTTAACTAATATAGGATTAAGGATCTTTTACGAACAATCTATCTAAACCGTAAAAGATGCAAACATTTATTATAAGAAAAGAACTCAATCGAATATTTATGCTATAATACCGCTGGTGATGGTAGTTGACAAATGAATCGGCAAATTTCCAAAACAGAAGGAAAAAATCACTGTGATTTTAATATTGTGATTTTCCTACATAATATTGTTTTATATGATAATTTAAAAAAAATAAGGATTCAGAAACTTTTTATTTATTATTTTTAATATTAAAACTATCGAAAACATAGGTACTTGAATCATTCAGATAAAAGTAACAGTTTGCGGATATATGTAGTAACTGTGATCGCGTAACGACAAACTTTTTTTCTCGGGTAAACTCAAAAAAAATAATAAATTTTTAGTAGATCTGTTGGGTCAACACATGCATTCATCGATTCATCTCGAAGAAAACATGCTTGCTTTGGACGTCATCGCCGAATGAAGTTTGACCGTTTTTCGTAACTCAGCTATTTTACCTCTTTTTCACATTATTATCATTAATTGGGAAATGTTAATAATATATTTTTATAATGGATATCGGTTCTCAGTTTGACGACGACTTCTTCGAAAAGCCAAAAGAAAAGCAGGAAAGCGAGATTCCTAATTATGAGGCTAAAGTTTGTGTTCCTCTTGTAAGTATTTTCATTTAATATAATCGGAAAAATGAGGGTTTTTTTTCAAACTGAGCTTGTTTGTAAAGTATTATTTATGTGTTTTCTCGCATTTTGTAATCGTTTTTTAGGTTACTTAATAATTTCTTTTTAAATGACAAAGTGGGTAAATAATGCTACGTTTTATATAAACATTTACAGATTAATAACCATTTTTTTCTCAGAAAGTTAATTAAAATAGAAAATATTGTATGGCATTCAGGTTTATCCTTTAAGGGTGGGATAAATTATACTTCAAGCTGAAACTGATATTTGTGATCTCTATAATGTCAATTTATATCAAAGAAAGCTTACACGACGGATCGTTTTAGTGTCTAAAGGGAAATACAATGATCAATGGATAGAAACAGCGATCACATTTTGAAAAAAAAAAAAAATCTTGAAACCTAAAAAATGCATTCTGTTTAAAGTTGATCTCTAAACAAATTTTCTAACATCTTTAGTATGCAATGGGTTGTATTGACCTGGCTTTGCAGTGCTCATACACATCTGGAAATGTCACAGAAGAAAATAACTACTAAAAGTAATCAGACTGACTAAAATTCTATAATTGGGTTTGCAACCAAGATTGGTGTCAAAACACAAGTGATGTTGGCAACAATGTGGTTTCAAGTGTATGAGAGCAGTTATATAAACATGGAGACCGATGTATATGCGAGTTATATTGTTAAGTTATGATATATTATTTATATATGCATGTGTAAATTACATGAACATGGAGGCAAATGTGTAAATGTTTGCCATAGACACACTACACACAAACAACAAAGAAAAATGAAGGGAAGGGTTACGACAATAAAATTAAATTGGCACCACAGTGGCAGAACTATCTTCATGTGTCTGCAACGCTAATAATGTTTTCAAAAATAGTCTTCAATACGCAATATATCATATAAACCTATTCTTGTTGCTGTTGTAGTTGTAGTGCTAATTAATTAAGGCATCAGCAAATCAGCATTTATCAGCCTTTCTGAGTAAAAAACAAATTCTGAAATTCACAGAAAATATTCTAATAGGTTACAGCAGAGGGGGGAGGGGAGAAAATCTCCTCTCGGCAATAATTCTTGTTGCAGGTCGGATTAACTCTGCTTTTGATTCGAGTTGATTTCAGGCTGAATGTAGATTCTTGCAAATTGGGTTCTGGTTAACCCGAAGTATATTGTTTCAGATTAAAAACTATGCCTATATTAATAAGCATAGAACTTTGTGTGTCTGCTGTTTTCTAAAAGAATGCTGCATCTTTTCCGGGACTATATCACAAAATTCACGTTTTTTTTCGTAAACCTTTGACGAAATTAGTTTTTTTTTTACTTCTGCAATCCTTTGGCGAAATTCACTTTTTTTTCAGTGGCCTGTCGACGAAATTCGCAATTTTTCTGTGATCCTTCGATGAAATTCACACTTTATCTGTGATCCTTCGGCAAAATTAGCATTTTTTTCCATGATTCTTTGACGAAATTAGCATTTTTTTTTTGCGGCCATTTGACGAAATTTGCGTTTTCTCTGTGGCCCTTTGACGAAATTAGCATTTTTTTTTTGCGGCCATTTGACGAAATTTGCGTTTTCTCTGTGGCCCTTTGATGAAATTCGCATTTTTTCCACGATCCTTCAACGAAACTCATGTTTTTTTAGTCTTTTGACGAAAATCAAGTTTTTCCGAGGCCCTTTGACGAAATTTGCATTTTTATCACAATCTGTCAACAAAATTAGTCATTTTCCCAGATCCTTTGGTGAATTTTGTGGTTTTTCTTTGGTCTTTGGACAAAATTCATGTTTTTTTCCGCAATCCTCCGGTGAAATTTGCTGTTTTTTCGAGATCCTTCGACGAAATTTTCCGGGTTTTTTTTAGCGATCCTTCGACAAAATATGCCCTTTTTCGCAATCTGTCGGCAGAATTCTGTTTTTTTTATATCCGACGACGAAATTGACCATTTTTTCGTGATCCTTCAGCGAAATTAAGTTTTTTCCACGATCCTTTGATGAAGTTGGTGTTTTTTCTGTAGCCCTTCAGCAAAATTCGCATTTTTCTGCAATCCTTCAATGAAACTCAGTTTTTTGACAGCCTTTTGACGAAATTCACGTTTTTTCACGACCTTTTGACTAAATTTACATTTTTGTTTTGTTTTTTCGATCTGTCCACAAAATTAGCCATTTTTCGCTATCTTTAAATTAATTTCATGTTTTTTTCACAATTCTTCGACGAAATTCGCATTTTTTTTTTTTTTTTTTTTTTTTTTTTTTCCACGATCCTTCGACAAAGTTTGCTGTATTTTCGCGTAATTTACACGCTATATGCGTCTGCAGCATCGCTGTATGTTTTTAGTCTGCAGGTGCCCTAAAAAGTCTGCAACGTCCGTCGCAGCGTCGCGTACATTCTGCCACGGGGATTGGCACCATGCTTGCTAAAATATACCGATTAGCAGAACTTTCCCAAGGAAAACTATATTTTTTATCTAAATCGTGGAAAAGTCTGGAAATATTTTAATTCTTATATATGCTTTTGAGTTATGGGTGCAAGACCTTCAGTCTTGGAGAGATTTTTGACCAATAGTAAATTCTACTTTATGTAGTTAAATAATAGCAATTTTACTATCAAGAACTTTTAATTACTTTCATTTGTTAAATATCAATTTTTAGCCTTAATGCAAGACATAAAAATCTTCTAGCTGATTTTATTTTGGTTATTCCCAGGGCTTTACAAATTTTTAAAAATCTAGTAGCCAGGTATAAATTCTAGTTGCCAGTAACAAATTTTAACTCCCCCCCCCCCCCCCCCCCTCCCCGTTATTGATTTTCAAAAAGCACAAAAGAAAATTAAAAAAGATAATAAAACTAAGTTTTCTAAGGGAACTTATCAAAATTACATATCTCTTGGGGACAAAAAGGGGGGAATTATTGTAAATTCTGAATTAACTAGCATGTTCGGGAAATGCCGATTGCTGAATGCTTCAAATGTCAGAATACTTGAGTGCTACAAAATCTATATCTGATGTGAGGGCATCGATAAAATAGTGAAGCCGGAAAACTATTTTTTGCCTATTTAGCCCATCGAATTCAGTCAAATAATTATAATTTTATTTTAAAACTGGCATTTGATGAACTCTCTTAGTTTTGCCAAATTAGAAATTTGGACACTTTTTTTTTTTTCTCTTTTAAGTTTGAATATAATTTCAGGTTTATTTCTTAATATTTTGTAACTTTGTAGCATCTATGAGACATCTTACAAGAAATTTAATTAAACATTGTGACGATTGCAAACTCGAGAGCTATTAACACGTAGTATGTCTATGTAATGCTAAAAAAAAAAAAAAAAAAAAAAAAAAAAATTCCCACACTGGGATTACATAATCCGGTCAGCAGCCGTCTGAGGTTTATTTTGATCCAATGATTTATGATAAGAATTTAAGAATAAATAGATAAAAAAAATATTTTACCCTTCTGAATTGCAATCAATGATTTTTTTATTTGCATTTACTGCAGATAATAGTCCAAAGAATGCAATTATAAAATATTCTTGAGTAACAACCTAGTACCAGACACTTTGTCTCCAAGAGAGAATGACGTCGTGGTGCACACATGAGCTAGGCGCCAAGCATTTGAAGCGGGGAAGAATTATTTAAATAATACATAGTATTTTTATTAAAATGAATTAGTCTTGAAATTTCAATTAAGTTTTATAGATTTACTTCACATGAATTATTTATAATCACTTATATATTATTATTCTTTAAAATGAATGTGATAGATTAACCAGTTTTAATTCTGAGCACAAAAATCTGATTTGAAACTTACAAAAATGAAAAAGCCTTTTTTATCATTGCATCCAATTTTAGATACCACATAGGTATGATTGACAATATTTCTTATTGAACCCTCCCCCTCTCTGCACATTCTAATCACGTGACATGCTAGCCGATTAGTGTGGAACAGAATGGTGTTTTATGTGCATGAAATGGAAGAGAAAAGAGAGATCACTGCTTTCTGCCCATACGAGTAGGGATGTTGGAGAGACAATTGTACTCATTTCTTAGTTCAATTTTTAAAGAAAAAAAAGAGCGAGATTAAATAACTTAGTCGTCAGATAAAAAAAAGTTGGTCGCCAGTGGCGACCTGGCGACTGCATTTGTCAAGCCCTGGTTATTCCTAATGTTCAGAAAAGTTTTCAGTCTTGGCTTAGACTTCTTGCACCCATGCTTTGAGTCTTAAGTTTGTCTGAAGATGCCCTTTAGAATAATACTGACAATTCTCTTGCAAGCGCATAAATTTCACTAAAACTGTTACATTTTCACCTTGCCAACATCACTAATTCATAGCTGCTAGCTTGTATGTTTCGGACTGGATGTCCAATGTGACATGTGTACAGTAGATTGCACAGTTTTATGCAAAAATTACTAATGAATCAAAATATTATTTTATCCAAGGTGTAAAAAATAAAACTTCAAATCTGATGCATGCATTGTTGTTGTTGTTTTTCTGTTATAGAAAGGAGCGCAAATTAAAAATATACAATGGCAGAAAAGCTTAATTTAATGCAAGTTGAGAAATACAGATGCAGACCCAAGTGTTAAAGTTATGTAAGTCTAAAATTTTCGTGAGTTTGACAAGAGAAGAAAAATTTGTTCCTTTCATCTGATCTCAACAATGCTTATTGTTTATTTTTATTGCAATTTTCGAAAAAACTAATTTATTTCTGCAGGTTGAAGTGCCAAAAATTCATATTTTAAATGTTTTGAAAAATTATCCTTTATTTGATGTAAAATACGCTGATATTATGCAACTAGAAAAGTGATGCTGATTTATTAATTGGTAGTATACTACCTTAAAAGCAACTACTTTTATGGTAGCACTATTAACTGCTTAATGCTTTAGAAAATCAATGAAAAGCCACTTAATGATAGCGGTTGAACTATGATTTAGACAAAATTGGAAAACAGTAAATCTAATTATTAAGGTTAGTTTAAGTTCAGTCTTTTTTTTTATTTTGGTAAAAGAAAGTTTTTAAGGTTGAAAATAGTGTAAACAATGTTACAGGTCATTTTTAGTTTAATTTATAAGAAATAGTGAATGTTCACAAGTTTCTCCCTTACCTCTGTCTGGATCTGGCCTTTATAAATTGAATTTATTGCAATACATAACTTATTCAATTAAATGGTGTATTTTAAATTTTGGAAGGTCAATTAATTCTGATGAAAATTTTTTGTATTTATATATAAATATATATAACTTGTGCATAAGAAACCATATTACATTTTCCATTGCATATATATTTAATGTTACGTGACATGTTGGCACGCATGAATTCTATCTTCAAACAGGTAATATCTTGGTTAATAATCAGATTAACGTTTTTTTTTTTTTTTACTGTCATGTTTAATTACTGCTTCCCATAGAAACTTAGCAGCTCAAGCTCCATAAATGGATATGTCTCACAAAGTTTGACATCAAACAATAGTAATGTTAACATTATGATGGTAGTTTCAAATATAGCAAAAGTATGAGAGCAGTTATAAAAAAATGTTTGCATATTTACAGACTACAAAATATATACCAAATGTTTGGGAAAATATTTAAATTCATTAAATCTATTTTATCCAAAAAAATTATTTAAAAAAACTGACAAAAACTTTCTTTTAGCCATCTTTCAAAAATAATTAAGAAAAAGTATATGATTTTTTTTTTTAAATTTAATTCTTAGAATAGAAGGCAATAATTTTCTGTCTAAATGCGATGAGCTAATCTTCATCCTCTGTCAGGGATGTAGTGGAAGATATACACCAGAGTTGATTATGGAGGACTATAATCGATTACTTTCAGTTTCTAACATCATATTACAATTATGTCTTTATTTATGGGGTTGGTTTATGATTACATTTTTGATTATATATTCCTTTAATTCTAGATTATGATTAATATTTTTTTGTTATTAGATATGATTACCGAACGAGTCTTAAGATTACAATTTGATTAGTGATTTCATAATCTGCATGTTACAAACTAGATTCCTGCATTGTGTCGAATAACCTGATTTTACCTGACACACTATACAAGTCGGGTTGGAGCTAATTTTCTTTGCTGCGGTTTGGGTTGGATTGGCTTTTTTACTGCGGGTCAGGTTGACTTTAAACGTTTCAGATTCGTGCAGGTTTCGGTTTGTGTAATGTTATGGCATTTGCGAGTCTGGTTCGGATTTACCCAATTTTTCAAAAAAAAAAAAAAAGTCCAACATATTTTGTCTGGCAAAAAAAATTGCATACTTGAATATTAATGAGTAGGATACATACACACACACACGTATATATATATATATATATATATATATATACTAATAAAAGAAAGTTTTGCTCTGTGTGTGTCTGTTGGCGATGGCTAGGAAAATCTAGCCCACCTAGAAGGCTGGAAATTTAGGTGTGGATAGTCCAAGGTCTGGCCATGTGCACCTGAGCCTCAGAATTTTAATATTTTGATAATTAGCCTAGATATTAATTAGATTCTCATTAACCATCGCTTCTAAAATATCATCTTTTAAATCAAAATGGCGAAAGAAACGGACAGGCGCACTGAATTTGCAACCGGAAATGAACAAATTCGAAATTATTTAACTAATTAGCGGATTTTAAGAAAACTAATTGAGATATCAAATTTAAAATATTTGAGCATATGTAAAAAAATATTCTGTATCTGACTATGTGATTTTTAAAAAATTCGGTTGGCAATTTTTTTTAATTTACGCAAAAATCTGCCGGCGCCAGTGAAAACAATCCGAGAAATTTTCAGACAGGGATCGGCTTTCATTAAAAACTGAACTACAAAGAGATCTGTTTCTCTGGCCGATCCCTCTCATTTAGTTTGCGAAAATGAAAGGAAATAATTGCCAAATTTTACTAATGAACAAATATTTAGGTAACTAATTAAGATATAGATTTGAAATTGAGGTCGGGAACGGTTGTCATCTGCCGGCTATTTTAGCGTAGCGTCTTCGTTATGTTCTAATTATCAGAAAAATGTAATTCTTTTTTTAATGATCGCGTTAATGTACGTGACGGTGGTTCTCTTGAACAAATTATTCATTATATTTGCGGGTATGGGGGGGGGGAGGGGGTTAACGTCTTTCTCTGAGATTGTAATTATCTCGGGCCCGGGCAATGCCGGGCGGGTTAGCTAGTATATATATATGTGTGTGTGCTCTTTTTTTTTTTTTCCATAAGAGATAAAATTGATATAAGAGATATAATTATAGAGTGATATTCTATAATTCCATTAAAATATGGATTAATTTTCATATATTTCAGTTTGGGTTGAAGTATGTTAGGTTCGGGTTGACTTAAAATAAAATTTTTGAGTTCAGATTTGGTTGCAGGGTTCTATTACGAACCCCTCTTACTTTGAATTCATTGTTTAACTATTTTTATATAAATTATGTAATATCTTTATGTAACTATGTAAATTTAAAAATGAAGAAATATTAAATATTCAAAAATAGGCTTCAACCAAAATTTTACGAATGGAAGAAATGAAACTGTTCATTTCTTTTGTCTGTGCGACTCTGTCCAACACATGAACGTTGAAAAGAAAAAAGTATAAAAAAACTGCCTTCCAGTAGGAAGTAATTTAGCAGGGGCAGAGCTAACCCCTCCCTCTACATAAAAAAATCCTAGTTCCACTTTTCTTTTAATATTTAATTATTCTAAATGACTTGGAAAGAATAAATTTTCTGGGTTTTTTTTTTTTTAAATATACTAGCTAACCCGCCCGGCGTTGCTCGGGCCTGAGATAATTACAATCTCGGAGAAAGGCGTTAACCCCTCCCTTCCCATACCCGCAAATATAAGGAATAATTTGTTCAAGAGAACCACCGTCACGTACATTAACGCGATCATTAAAAAAAGAATTACATTTTTCTGATAATTAGAACATAACGAAGACGCTACGCTAAAATAGCCGGCAGATGACATCCCTTCCCGACCTCAATTTCAAATCTATATCTTAATTAGTTACCTAAATATTTGTTCATTAGTAAAATTTGGCAATTATTTCCTTTCATTTTCGCAAACTAAATGAGAGGGATCGGTCAGAGAAACAGATCTCTTTGTAATTCAGTTTTTAATGAAAGCCGATCCCTGTCTGAAAATTTCTCGGATTGTTTTCACTGGCGCCGAAAGATTTTTGGCAGTTTTTTGCGTAAATTTAAAAAAATTACCAACCGAATTTTTCAAAAATCACATAGTCAGATGCAGAATATTTTTTTACATATGCTCAGAAATTTGCAATTTGATATCTCAATTAGTTTTCTTAAAATTCGCTAATTAGTTAAATAATTTTGAATTCGTTCATTTCCGGTCTCAAATCCAATGCACCTGTCCGTTTCTTTCGCCATTTTGATTTAAAAGATGATATTTTAGAAGCGATGGTTAATGAGAATCTAATTAATATCTATGCTAATTATCAAAATATTAAAATTCTGAGGCTCAGTTGTACATGGTCAGACCTTGGACTATCCACACCTAAATTTCCAGCCTTCTAGGTGGGCTAGATTTTCCTAGCCATCGCCAACAGACACGCACACACACACACACAGAGCGAAACTTTCTTTTATTAGTATAGATATAATCAGAGATAAAGAAAATTTAGCTCATTAAATTTCAAAATTCAAGGAGTTGTAATTAAACTATGTTGCTTCCCTCGCCTGCACTTATATTAAGAGAATCAACTAGGTACCACACACACACACACTATGTTAACAAAAATCCTGTGTATGCCCGTATATTTATCGACAATCCAATCTTACTTTGTTTTTTCTTTCAATTCTATTAAAATTTAAATTATATAAAGAAACTACCTTTTATTGCTAGCAGCATACTATGAAAATTGATCTATATGTGTGTCTGATCTGCAAATTTTGAATAGACGGTTAATTTAATAATTATGATTAAAAAAACAATATACTTAAATAAAATTTTAAAAGAAAAGACAGGTTATAAATATGAAATATTTGTGAAATAGATTGATAATTCACACAATTAAAAAAAAAAAAAACACTTATCTGCATGGGTGTTCAAATTGGATTTCGTTTTCATGGAGACATTGACATCTGATGAGTACTTTTTTCACAGATTTTACACCTTTGTCATTTAAATCTGAGTGAAATCTTTTTATTATGATTATTTTGAAACCAAAAGTTAGGATTAAGATTATATTATGGTGCAATTATGCAGTTTTTATAATCGATTAGGATTACTCTGTATACACCATAGACTCTATAACTGTAACGTATTATTCTCTGTCTCTGATGTTTTTATGACTACACCACTTGGAGATCCTGAAAAAATCAGGGAATTTCAATATTTTAATTTTACCCAAAGTCAGGGAATTTAATAAAATTTCGTGAAAGTTACCAAATAAGTACGAGCTTTGTGCCATGATTTAGAAATTTTATCTAAATCACTGTGCTCATCAAAATTTCCATTTCCAACTCTTATCATCCCCAGAATTTTATTATCCTATATGAGTAGCAATCCTGCACAACTGTATTTGGTTGAATTTGAATGTAAAGCAGACAATGTAATGATTTTGATTTCTAAATATCAATATGTTGACAGATGATTTTTGGTTCTGTAGAAGAATTTCATTCGTGAAGCTTGAATATGAGAAAAAATATTTTTTTTATTTTCTTTGAATTTTTTAGAAAAATATAATTTAATCAAGATTTTTTTTTTCACCGATTATATTCAAATTGAAAATAATTTATCTTTTTAATTTTAATAAGATGATGTCGATAAAATATTCATTTCCTCTTTTCCTTCTTTTATCCACAAAAATGGAGCAATTGTCATCTTTAAAAAAACTTACAGAAAAAAAAAAATTATATCTGAAACTAATTCAAATTTAGCTAGTCAGATATGCCAATCCTAAAACTTTCTTCTATTTCATACATGTTAATGCTTCAAAATTCGCTATCACACTGGGGGGGAAAAAAAAAAAAAAAAAAAAAAAATCCGTCATTCTGTTGTACGTCAGTTGCTTGCAAATCATCGGGTTAGCTGGATGCGAGCAGCCGATGTATTATACTAAACTACGAAAAGTCCTTCTGGCCTGTACCGACAGGAAAAGATAGCCTTCCTGGTTTTAAGATTTTAGTTAATTTTTCTAAAAACACGGAGATAAAATGCCTGGAAACTGATTAAAGAAGAGTCATTCCCAGTTCTCGTCAATATTGAATTTGAATGAGAATATCACCAAATTAGACAGACATGGCCAAGTTGACTTCATATATGGCTGGCAATGTATTTTTGTCGCCAGATTTGGCGATATCTCTCACCAATTGTCTCCAAGCTTGGCAAGAATTTGACGTTGACAAATATAAATATATAGTGTTAAGCATGTATGAGTTGAAATGATGTGATGGTTACAGAAAGAAAATTTGCCGAAACCATGTTCACTAAAATTCACAAATTAAACCTGTTTATGGAGGAATCGTGGTGTATTGTTTCAAAATGTTAGCCACCCTAAAGTTTCAAACTGCTATATCTTAGCCAATTTTTAAGATAGAGGCAAAACGGAAACAAATGGAAACAAAACTAAGTCCTCCACATAGCCGTCCTGTCAGCAACGGCCAGCCGCTACGCGGCATCTCTTCAGTGGCGCTACGCGCCCCGGTACCAGGCACTAAACCCGTTTAAGCTAGGGAAACCTGGCAGGTAGGGGCCTGGTCGCCGGTCTCAAAAAAAAAAAGATAGAGGCAAAACAAAAAATGCTTTGGAATCCTTGGATCAAGGTCGAATATTTAACGCAAAAAATTTTTAGGATTTCTAATTTTTTTGTACATTTTTTTTTCTTTGAAATCTTTAAATAGCTATCACAGCACCCCCTCCAGGCACAATATCCCCAAATTCAACTGGGATCTGCAGGCCATAGTCAAAAACATATACAAAAAATTTGGTTCAATTATCAGCATAACTTCATACATTTCTTAGTGATATAATAGTGAAAATGGAACAAGAATCGCTATCACAGTGCACACACCATTCATCGAAATATCCCAAATTCAAGTGGGACCTGTTGGCCATAGCCAAAAACCTATAAATGAAATTTAGTTCAATTTCATGCATAACTACATATACTTTTTGATGATACAATGAGGACAGGCGGACAGACAAGCTTTCGGCTAATGTTTAGCCGAAAGCACTAAGAAATTTTGACAGCTGTTTTTACCGTCGTAAATTGTTTTAATGTTTTAAAACTGTGTTTTTTGTATTTGTTTGTTAATTGTAATTGTTTTGATCTAAAATAAATCTGATAATATTTCCCCCTATTGTTATATTTGAAATATTTTTATAATGTTTAATGGACGGACTATTAAACAATGTAATGACATAGAAAAACACGGAAAAGAGCAAATGTTATTGTACACAAGCATATGCATTATCCCTATTTTTTTTTTTTAATTTCATTCTGGTGAGTTAAAACAAAATGGTATGCATCTTAAATCATTTTTCTTCACAATAGAAATAGTTACATGAAATACTGGAGTTCATGTTTTCTACATCCGAAGGCCCCTCTGAAATCTATTTGATTCGAAATTCCATCGCAAAATTAATAATATTAACGACTGATTTCTGCTAACAAATGTATCTACAAAATCTACAGCAGCATCATTATTAATATATTTAAAAAAGAGCTTCAATCCTGTTAGTTTTAAGGATAGTATTAGTAGTTAGTTTTAAAGATATTAGGAGGTTTTGTAATATTGTCTCATTTACAAATGCAGAAAATAAAATCCCATCAAAAACATCACATGTAAAAAAATTCAGCCGTCTCGTGACCCTTTTACCGTAAAAAGTTCTGAGATCGTATAAAGCCAAGTTTATCTCTCTTATTAGGTGCGTTCGTAATTATATAAATACGTAGCACCTATTGTCATCGCTTGGTCCGTCCGTCCGCATATAACAACGCAAAAACTACCCAACCGAATGGTTTGGAATTTAAGATATATTATCTTTGCAGAATTTTGTCAAGACATTTCAATTTTTTTAAAAATCGAATCAAAACTTTAGGGGATATTAATAAAAATATTTATTAAGAAATTTGAATTAAAAGAAAAAAAATCGGTGCTTTCTTGTTAGAGAAGCTTCCGAGGTTTAATCGTCAAGCAACCGAGATACTTATTTTATGACAGAAATTAATCTGCAGACGATAGAATTCATTTCACAGAATTAAAAATCATCAAGATCTGAATATTTATATAACTAGCTATAGTACGAACGCACCTCATTTGTCACGTTTGACGTACAATTTCCAACTTGTTAACTCTGAAATTTTCATTCACAAATTCCTCCTAGTCTCTAGATCTTTAGTCAAAGATTATTTTTTGACATGTCACATTCTTTTGCTGCATAATTGCTGACTGTTGCTTACATTTTAATAATCGAGTTTATTAATAAAATGTTGTATAAAATAGTAATTATGAGCATTGAATGTATATGTATTTGTAGCATGGACTTAAATTTATATAATATTGTAAGCCTGTGTGCAAAACCTCTTCTACGGTTGATCTGGATGTCTGGAGTTTTGGGTGGTTTTCTTCCGATGTAACGTGAATATGTGCCAAACAGCCCCTCCTTTATGCTTTTATTCCTAATAGGTATAGGTTTAATAATATAATCCCATCCCATAACACCCATAGTAAAGTGTAATAACTTCCTTGTGCTGCATAATTGCCAAGACACAAAATAATCTTTAATTAAAGATCTAGAGACTAGGAGGGATTTGTGAATGAAAATTTCAGAGTTAATAAGAGAGATAAACTTGGCTTTACACAATCTCAGATCTTTTCACAGTAAAAGGGTCACGAGACTTGGCTGCATTTTTTACATGTGATGTTTTTGATGGGATTTCACTTCTTTTAGTAAGCAATCCTCCTTTTCTTGACTTTGGGCTCCTTTTGGACATCATCCACTGATTTTCTCCAAGCCCTGTCCTTATTATTTGGAGGTACCAAAAATGTGGAGCTTTAGTTCCATTTGCAAAGTCCTCTAGATAAAAAGAAGTTTTAAGTTCCTAAGCAATCACTAAGTTATGGGTATTACTCACAGCCCTAGATATTTGATATTTGGCATAAAAAGTACTGTTAAAATGATAAAAAGAAGTGCAAAATTAAAAATTCTGGAAAATTCCAACAAATCAAACTTTTTTCTAATTTTTTGATGTTTTGATTCTTTTCGAATTTTCCGTATTTTTAAATTTTTCCTTATTTTGTATCCTAACTTTTATTTCAAGTTTCTGGAGCTACGAAATTGAATTATTTTCAAAGTTTTGATTTTTTTAATTTTATTTTAGATTTTTATTGTGTTTTTATTTTTTTCTTATTCTGAATCCTAAATAAACACTACCTTTACGCTGAATTTTGAGATAAAATTATTTTAATTTTTTCAGTTTTCTGTATTTTTAATTTTTTTTTAGTTTTTTTTTTTTATATCCTTAATACTACTTTTATTTCAAATTTCTAGCGCTACAAAATCGATTTATTTTCGATTTTTTGATTTTGTCTGCTTAATTATTTCTTTTTCTGAATCCTAAACTGTACCTTTACACCAAATTATAAGTTTCTAAGCCTATGAGATCGAATTTCAATTTTGTTAGAATTTTAATTTTTTTTTTTTAATTATTTGGATTTTTTTTTTTTTTTTTTTTTTTTTTTTTTTTTTTTCCTTTCTTTGTATCTTAAACACTACCTTTACTTCAAATTTCTAGCGCTACACAATCAAATTATTTTCAGATTTTCGTTTTTTTTTTTTTTTTTTTTCGAATTGTATTGTCTGCTTAATTATTTCATTTTCTGAATCCTAAACACTACTTTTACACCAAATTTTAAATTTCTAAGATCGAATTATTTTATTTTTTCGAATTTTCCCGATTTTTTATTTGTATCTTAAACACTACCTTTCTTTCAAGTTTCTAGGGCTACGGGATATACTTTGATGACGAGTGAGTGACCAAAAAATCGAAACAGTTCATATATCGTCTCTGAACTAGAAAAGACAGAAACTTGAATATGGGGGGGGGGGGTCAAATGTGCCCTGAGTTGCTTCCAGAAAAGGATGCTTACTGCTTTGTTTTCTCGACTTGGCGGCAGATTAAAATGATACTAACAATTTAGGAGTTTCAGAAATTATTTCATCCTCAAGAGAAACAAGATTCAGTAAATCAGTCTGGAATGATTTATTTCATTTTATTTATTTTTCGGGGGGTTTTAATCAATTTAATGACATAGATTATGTTGATTACGTTCTAGATTAAAAATTCTTTTGTAACACCAATACCTATCAAAGCTCGGATTTATTTTATTATTATTATTTTATAGAACAGAACAGGTTTATTTAAAATATTAAAGTCCTCAAACGAAATTCACAAAAAATCTTAGGAATTCTTCCGGAGCTATAAAAGTTTGTAAAATCTGATGCAGTGTAAATAGTGGTTTATTAATTATGATCCTAGATATTTGAAGAAAAGTTTTTTAAACCTTAGATAAATTATTAATTGTATCTTTAGAACCCAAAGATATTTAGATTTGCTTAAGGCTGTTCTCAAATCCAAACTATATATTTATGACATATTTTAATTTTTGTTCGGAAACTCATGAAATTGGTCAGTGCTCTTATTAAGAAACTTTATAATCGAAAGACGTTTACCATTTTTTTTTTTTTTTTTTAATTTTTTTTGTGAAAGCAGATCTTTTAGAAAATACTGTCAAAGTCGGCATTTTGAACCGAATTCCCGATGCGGCAGCAAAAGAAAGGAGAAAAACCAGTCGTCACGTGACAAAAGTTGCTTATAACTCGATGGGTAATTTATTTATCAAAAAATAAACTCATTTCGATTCCAAATCGCTTCAATAGTCAGGCCTGCCCATAGAAAAAAGAATAACTATATATATTCCTATATAGTTCCTAACTATATATATTCCTTCTTCTATGGGCCTGTCATATTTATGCCTTTGCGTTTAAAAATGAGTCAGAAAGTTTCGCGATTTTTAGATTAAAATTACAAGAAAATAAATAGAATTTCGATAAATCTTCAAAACATGTACCAGGGGTCGATCCAGGAAAAATTTATAGGGCCCCTTCATAAAATTCCTTTTGATAAAAAAAAAAGGATCCCTTCACAAAATTCCATTCCATAAAAATATACTCTCCATTGATTATTTTTATTTTGTTGGGTTTTAAAATGTGTAATTTGATGGAAAACAATTTCACCAGAAAGGAAACCTTTAGCCGAAGGATTTAAAGAAGTTATTAAATGCTTGATTTGAATTTGAGTAGCTGGATTTCATCTTTCATAACAAAATGTTATTTTTCACTAAAATATACTAAATTTCACAAAAATATGATAAATCTCTCAAAAATAACTTTTACTTTTCACAAAATGGGTCTCAAGGAAAAAAAACCCTGCATCGACACCCCTGTACACATTTAATCTAACACAAAATAGCATCATCCTACATTATCGACTCCTCCTTTTCACTCTGATCTTTCCACACGCACGCACAAAATATTAATAACCTTGCTTTATTGTGGAAGGTTAAATATTCGTAATTAACTTCCTTCTTTATCGTAAGGACAATACTCCACCTTAACGTCTGGTCTTGAAATTAGAGGGACAACCAATTTTGTTTCTATTGAATCTATTCTACGTCTTGGCACTTTGGACAGATTAGCTGAACTAAATTCAGTATACGTTAGATCTTATTTTTTACTTTTGACATGTTTTATTTAAAAAAAAATAATAATAATGATCAGAAGTAAATGATGTGAATAGTTGTAATTTAACTTATCTTTTAAGTAACTGAAATTTATTAATTTAACATTTATAAATAAAAATCTTTTTAAATAGATCAACAAAATTCGAAACTAGATAAGAATTTCGGTTCAGTTCCCAAACCGAAAAACAGCTTTGGGTTCACTTCCGGTTTTCGTTCTTTCAGAAATAAGGTTTTCCGTTCTGTTCCGGTTCGAAATTTTTTCGTATGTATAGATCAGTAATTTAATTTGTTTATTATACTTCAATGCAAACAACAATACACTGATTCAAAACACAAAATTTATCAATGAGTCATCGTAGCCTATACTTTGATTCAGCGTACTCTCTTTTGGGAATAACTGCTAATCCCAATTGCTCGTTCCTTCATTTTATAAATATTATGGTTATTTTGATTGTGGGGGCGCCCAAAACCTTAGTTACGCTCACTGTTTTTTTTTTTTTTTTTTTTTTTTTTTTTTACACATGCGCGCACTAAAAAGCATTTGTCTGAAAATAATAGCAATATGAATTTTCCTCTGCCATATTTCCAAGGATGAGCAGTAGACAGTTGAAATTCAATTTTACTTGTTTTTTCTTAGCTTCCCTCCTGTTTCAGTTCTCAGGTTGTCTTTAAATTCAATTATCCACTGTCGTTTTGTATTTTAAAAATATAAGGTACAAAACTATCTAAACATTGATTTTTACAATTCCTAAAGCAAAAGTATTAAATAATTTCCAAAATGATGTGTAGTGTCCAAGTCTCTCAGATACCAACGGTAGTTCTCGAGAGATTGTTCCGATTTTGGTATAGGAGACACTCGATTTTCGGTCTGACTCCCCTGATTTTTCATTATTAAACCTGTTCTCAAATCCAGATTGGCTACTTTAAGATGGTTCTCAACAACGCGAAACTTTCTGAGACATTTCCTGACTTATTTTTAAACGCAAATGCATAAAATTGGCAAATCTGACTATTGAAGCTATTTGTAATCGAAATGAGTTTTCCATTTTTTGATAAATGAATTACTCATCGAGTTATAAGGTATTCGTATCACGTGACGACACGATTTTCCCTTTCTCGTGCTACTGCTCCGGAAATTAGATTCAAAACACTGACTTTGACAGTTTTTTCTGAAAGATCTTCTCTTCTGCCTTTACTAAAAAACGGAAAACATCTTTCTATTACAAAGTTTCTGAATAAGAACACCTGCCGATTTCATTAGTTTCCGAACAAAAATGAATTTAAAAATATGTCATAAAGTAGCCAATTTGGATTTGAGAAACCTTAACACATTTCTAATTTTATTTGTAAACGCATGCAATCGACAAAAATGGATCGTGTTTTTATTCAGAAGTTATGCAATCTAATAGCATTTTCTATTTTTCGATAACCTTTTTTTTTTTTCACAAATTTTACCACAGTGAGCTTTTTGAACTTTTCGGACACTACAGCCGAAAAGGTCGCCATGAAACAACAATAGCTGATTGCTTAAGAATTTATGAAAAAAAAAACCCTTTGATTCCAAATTACTTCAATAGTCATGCCTGTTATATAGAGAGAAAGAGAGAGTGCCATGCTTTTGCGTTTAAAAATAAGTCCGTGAATATGTCAAAGTTTTGGTGTTTTTTGTTTATACCCTTAAAAACACTGTAGATTTAGAAACAATTTGCCATCGAATGCCGTGTGGTGCTATTGTCTTTCTTCATCTGCAACATGAATATAATCATTTATGTTGTATTTATTTCATAAGACCAAAAATAAATGAAACTACATAATATTATATCATTTATTCACTTTCACAGTGTAAAACTATCCGGCTATTTTTAATTTCAAAGAGTATCCAGTAAATATTGTGTGCATGCATAAGTTTTTATATGCATGATTCTGGAAAAATACCTCTGTTTTCGTATTTCTAAATAGTGTCCATATCTTATGATGCGTATACATATTTTATTTCAAAGTAAGTCCTAAGTGGAAAATTTTTTATGCATAGTATTTATACATATAATGCTGGAATTCGTGTATTCGAATATGCATATACAGAGATTCCCCCCCCCCCCCAGACAGTTTCAGAAGGGTGCTGCACCCTGCCTGCCCTTTAGTTCACAAAATTGCATCCTTTTTGCCCCTCATAAAAAGAAGTAGCACCCTTCTTGCCCCTCGGTAATAAAAGTGCCCTTTCTCTTTTTTGCATTACAAAATTTGCTTTCATAGTAAAAATTGACTCGATATTGCCCTGAAAAGTGTGCCCTGACTTTCAAATATCAAAAGTGGCTTTAAAAACCAAAAGAATACCTTTAACAATTAAAAAAAGTGACCTTAAAAATCTGAAAAGTGCCCTCAAGAATCCAAAAGTGCCCTTAAGAATAAAATAGTGCCCTTTTCTCAGCAGCAGCACCCTGCCCTTTTTTAAACCTGGGGGGGGGGGGGGACTGACTCTGCATATATTTAAAAGAGTAGACATTACGTATGATCGGCTAGTGTAATTTATTCACTTTCACTGAATAAAACATTGTTAATTTTTTTTTTTTTTTTTTTTTTTTTTTTTTTTTGTCGATTTTATTAATTATTATCTGCTTTATTGGACACTTAATGTACCATACGGCACTTTTTAAATTAAAAGTTCTATTTTCAATGTGATTTCAAACTTGCTTTAAATACAGCCAAATGTTAGCTCATTGATGATTTCGTATATCTAATTTACAATTGAAAATAGCTCGGATGAACTCGCACGGAAATCCGACCTAATTATTACTTGACCACGTGGAACTCGAGCTAGAAGAATATATTTTGGAATGGTGCACTACCAAACCAACATATGATTAGGATAAGCGAAATAAAAGATATAATATAATGGAGGGACGATGCATAAAAATTTCTCAAAATATATATTTCTTGAAAGAATTTATTGGCTTTAATTTTATATAAAATGACCCATTATCAGTATTTTATGGCCATCAATTTTACATGTTTTAATTTTTTCTTTTAATTCCAACCACTTAGCTTTATTTGTGTATCTGCACGTGCCGAAATTTCTAGACCCGGTATAAAAAATAAGTTGGAGGGTTTTTCGGTTCTTGGGGCCGAATGAATCAACTGTTGTCGTAACAGCTAACAGCTGTTTTCGTGATTTATTAAATAAAATCAATTAAACATTTGAGAATCAGCTTGTATAAAATGGCTAAGTAAACAGTGTCGCTGCCCTCCCGGAATCTTGTAACGACGCTATCAGAAAATTGTTTTAAATATGGCTCAATTTTCACCAAAGTTTTCTTTCTGATTTTAATAATCACGTGTAAATACATTTTTTAATTGAAAGTGATATTTGCGCTACTTTAAAATTTGGCAACAATATAAAAGATATTTTAGAAACTCTTGAAATAATGAATTTTCGAATAAAAAACATCAAAAAATTAATCAAATTTGAAAAATGATTGCACATTGCACACTGGTCAAATATGTGCCAGCGAAAGATGGTTAAATTCCTATGCATAGTTTTAGTTCCTATAAAACGTTTTAAAAGAACTATTTTGACCGATTTTAATATTAAATATCTCGTAAAATAAATCTTAGATTTAAAAACTCTGTTTTAGCGTGTTTATCGGATATTTCTCTATAAAACCAATTTTCATATTACTTACCCATCATACGCAGTATAGGGTAAGTCTTGTAATTGTTTTAAAAATCGGGGGGGGGGGGGGGGAAATCGACGAATTTACACGTTTCAGACACTAGAGATTCCGTAAAACATATTTTTAGGGGGAGGGAGGGGAATTGCCGTCCGTCTGTCTGTGTGTGTGTCTGTGTCTGTAATCGCTCTATCTCCCGAACAAATTGAGATAGATACTTGAAATTTGGTATGTACTTAGTATGTAATAATGAGAAGAAGCTTATTGAATTTCAGTAACCTCGATTATCCGGAACTAGTTTTTTCGGACTCTCGAAATATTCGTTGGGATGAAAGATATATAAAAAATTCCGAAGTTGTTTATTTTAAGAAGTGAATATAAAAGAATAAAAAAACATAAATTTTGCATAAATAATGAAGTCGATCGGAATTTCCGAGAATGCCGAGGTATTTGTAATCCTATTTACCACACTCTTCGATTTTTCATGACACTGTATTTCATTCAAATTTCAATTCAAATATATATTTTAATTAGAAATGAGATGCTTAATCCGACGCAGTAAACTGTTATTTACTATGATTATCATTTTTGGAAGTTATAAGGATGTTTCTTTTACGTAATTCTGTAATAGAGCGTTTAAAGTTTGACGTCATCAAGCCACGATTTTATTCGAATTGCAATGCATTTTATAAATAGCTTGCATATGTTTTATTTTCATATTTTATATTAGGCATATCCATGATGGGTAAGTATTACGGTGCCCCCCCCCCCCCCCCCCAACGACTAGTTCTTATCTGCAATAGTTTTCTTAATATTAGACATGAAAGGCTTCCAGTCAAAAAATTAATTTATGGCGACCGACAGCGGCATTAGTTACTTCCCCCCCCCCCCCCCCCTTAGAATAGAGAGAAACAAATATTATTTCATATCTATCAAATATAAATATGTAAATGTAAAGAGAGTAATAGCATACTTCTTTTAATTGCTAAAAGGCGTATTTTAATAGACTGTTTACATGTTTCGGCTCCATCAAAGCCATTATCAAAACAAATAAAAATATTCTATATCTGAGATGCCATCATTCAATTTTTCACGTATGCTCTTTCAGACTACGCACATTATTATTTATTTTTATTTGGATGTTTATTTCCAAATTCGTTCGTAACCATGGAGCAAATCGAGCTATAATTTTGGTAAGTTAAATTATGCTGCATCGTTAGATAGTGAATTTTTACGTGTTAAAATCTCTATGGTTCCACTTATAATGGATGGATAGTATAGATTGGCAGGGGAAATTGCAACCCCCCCCCCCCCCTAAAGGTGAAAATAAGCATTCGCCAGTCGCCACTCATCGATTAAACTTGAAAAACTGGCGATTAAAAATATGGAAAGAACCGGCCAAATGCAGGATTTCCCGGTTACCTTTTTTTTTTTTTTTTTTTACAGTTGGCGATTTTTCTGCGACCGTTCGACGATATTCATGATTTTTACGCTCCTGATCGACGGACGATATTCGTGATTTTTACGCTCCTGATCGACGATATTTGTGATTTTTTACGCTCCTGATCGACGATATTCGTGATTTTTTACGCTCCTGATCGACGATATTCGTGATTTTTTACGTTCCTGATCGACGATATTCGTGATTTTTTACGCTCTCGATCGACGAAATTCGTGATTTTCCCGCGCTCGTTCGAAGAAATTCAGGATTTTCCCGCGCATAAGCGACGAAATTCATGATTTTTACGCGCCCAAACAATTAAAATTCATGATTTTTACGCTCCCAATCGACGAAATTCGTGATTTTTACGCACCCAATCGACAAAATACATGATTTTTACGCGCCCGTTCGAAGAAATTCATATTTTTTACACACCCGTTCGAAGAAATTCATGATTTTTACGCGCCCTATCGATAAAACTGATGATTTTACGCGCCCAATCGACGAAATTCATGATTTTCACGCTCCTGAATGATGAAATTCGTGATTTTTACGTACCCAATCGACGAAATTCGTGATTTTTCCGCACCCGATCGACGAAATTAGTGATTTTTCCGTTCCCGATCGACGATAGTCATGATTTTTCCTCGCGTGATCGACGATAGTCATTATTTTTCCTCGCGCGATCGACGAAATTCATTATTTTTCCTCGCGCGATCGACGAAATTCATTATTTTTACGCGCACGATCCACGAAATTCATGATTTTTACCCGCACGATCGACGAAATTCATGATTTTTACGCACGCGATCGACGAAATTCGCGATTTTTACACTCCCGAATGACGAAATTTGCAATTTTCCCCGAAACTAATTGCCGAAATACACAAATTCCCGAATTTCTGGAGATTTTGGCCTGCTGGCCACAGGTTGTGCATGTGTAGTGTAATGCATATCATGTTGTGGATTATTATTTAGTGCATAAATATACCTATTTTATTATTGTCAGACCTTAATTCTAGACAAATATTTTTTTTTTTTAAAAAGGTACTTATGTAGTTTGCTACACAAGTAGCCTAAGCTTAGTGTGACTTATGTAGTTAGCTATATAAGCATGTTGTGTATAACTTTGCTGTTAAGTTATTTTAAAATTTAAAATAGATTGGAAATTAATGGCTCAAGTTTATTCAAAACAATATAAATTAAAATATTCTTATTTAGTACATAAATTACTTTTTTACTGTAAAGTCATTATATTTAAAAAAAATTAAATATTCAGTGACATAAATGTACTTACTGGCTACTAAAGAAATTATTCTCACTAGCCAGTGGCTATTAAGCGAAATTCCTTATTTTCACCTTTACCCCCCCCCCCTTCTATTTTATTTTTAACACTTTACAATATAGTTAAGAAGTGTTTAGGAATTCGGTTTGTCTATCGTTCCGTGTTGTAATTCTCATAAATATACTCGAATGTTATTGTGGTTTACTACAGAATGTTCGGTGTTGAAAATTAAGTGTGTAGCATTTATAGTTCGTTTACAGGGACACACAAAAGAATTTCGTTACGTTATGTTCTGTGGAGAAAAATCGTTTGCTGTGAATTTTACTGATGTTACGATATTTTAAACATAATGAGATTGATATTGGATGGACTACAGCATGCTTTGTCAGGAGTATAGAATATGTAGCACTTATAGTTCGTTTACAGGGACACACAAAAAATTCAATTACATTATGGTGTATGGGGGAAAAATCGTTTGCGGTGCATTTTAATGATAGATACATCAAACATAATGAAATCACTGAAGTACACTATAACATGTTTTCTGACGATTATGGAGTGCAAAGCATTTATCTTCCATTTACAGAGACACACAAAAGAATTCAGTTACAGGACTAACTAAGATCGATAATTGCTTGAAGTACGTTTTCTTCTGTGGTATGCATTCTTTAACTTAGCTAATTTTGAGTGTATTAGGCGGAGTGTATAAATTCTATAGATCGCATACCATGGCTACACGCCCTCATTACCGATATGAACCGCACTTGCTGAAAATGGATTTTTACTGAATTGTGTTTCCTATTTAGATATCTCATTTCATTGTATAAAAAAAAATGAAATTTAAGAAAAATGACTCATTTTCGCATTTGTACTGTTCTTGCTACTACACAAATTCAGTAAGCTAGGATTCACTATAGTAAAATTATCAGTCTCAAAACGTGAAACATCTCAACAGGGTGGTTACAGATTCTGAAAATCCGAGAGATTTATCAATCTGGAAAAGTCAGGGAGTTTAGTAAAAGTACTTGAAAATCAGGGAAATTTGTCTATATGCAAAAATATTTGTGTTTTGGCAAGAGACTGATTCGTCGACAAACAGGTGATATTTAAGCCAATAATAGTACGCGATAAAGAAAAGTAAAATTTATATTTTTTAAAAGATGCACATGATGAGTTTTTGGTATTTAACACAAATTAAAGTGATCCAGATGTCCTCTTTTTCTGTGGATAGCGCCTATATTGAAGGCAATTTACCCATTTTTTAAAACTTTATGATACATTAGCATAAGCTGACCAGGTGGTCAACTGAATCCAATTAGCTATCCAGTCAGATATAGATATGTCTTAGAATTGAACATTCTTCAGAAAATAGGAAATTCTCTGGTCGCCATATATTCATTGGCCGTATGAGGTTGTTGGACTGAATTTTAAGTTCGGATTTATGAAACTGTGAGCGAGTACTTCATCAATATTGTGCAATTTTTGTTTTTTCTCCCAATTGAGGTATTAGCATGCTGGATAAGTGTTTTGTACGAGGAAGCACCATACATTAAAAAATAATGTATGTGTATCGTTAATAATGGAAATCAAAGAAATCTGATAAAGGGAAATCAGGGAACTTTTTTTTCGCAATTTCTGTAGAGCCATCCTGTTTTAAATTCTGCTTTCTTGAAATTATTTTTTTTTTCTTGTGATCCGAGGTTGTATTATACAAGTTGGTATCGACTTAGTCAACATGTATGATGCATTGCCATGTGGATGTGAATATTATGCAGAAGTTGTGACATTTTAAGGATTCTGTATAATTATTGTGAGTAAAATATTTTATATACACTTTACGCGTTCATATTTCCAATTTTATTATTTCAAAACTGTTATCTCGTAGTAATTTAGTGAGGTGTTAAATACAGTTTTTGGGATAATCGATGTGAGTGAAATATATTGTATATTCTTAATGGTTTTTTATTTCCTATTTAAATATTTCCAAATTTTAATATTTCCAATTGTTGTCTGGTAATAATTCAGTGTACCTGGATGATTCTACTGATCTTAGCATTATGCCAGTAGAATTATGAAACACTGAATTATTATTTAAAACACATGTGGGTGCATCCAGGCTGATGAGTACATGTGCATGTGTTTTTTCATATCCAATTAATATTTAATTCTCATGTGGTCCAATTTTCCATTGTATATGGTTCATATTTAATTTATTAATCCATTTGTATTTACTTAATTGCAACTCCAATTTATAATTTTTTTTTCCCCTTTCTCTCTATTTCTTTTTTCAATATTCTTTAGGTATGAGTAAAATTTGGCCAATTACCATTGAAGCACAAGCTATAGTAATATTATGTTTGCACATGTTAATTATTAGCTATGTGGTATTCTGTATACACAATATCATTAATTATCTCTTTGGAGATTTAAGTAGAATGATAATAGAACTTGATATGTTTTTTGAAATTCATAGATATTATATATATATATATATATATATATATATATATATATATATATATATATATATATATATATATATATATATATATATATATATATAATATATTATGTCAATCAATGCGAAGTTATTTATTTTTCTTATGCAATCGGCTTCTATTGTGTGTCTTTCTGGAGCTCAATCTTGGGGATGCCAAGATTCGGGTCATGAAAATATCAGTAGCTGATTTTCAGATTAATAGGGACTCTCTTGTGAAAAACCCAATTTCCTAGTTTGTGCCTCTTCTGAAGATAGGAAAATGTTTACCGCCCAGATGTGAGTTCAGTGTTTTGAGTGTGAGTCTAACACTTTTCTGATATTTTGGATTTCAAAGCGATACCGCGTGGCGATAGCGTTTTGGTACGAGATTCCAATATCTAATGGTACTATAACTACTGGGTATCGCAATACAAATATCTATTCCGGAGCACAAACCGTTACGCATTTAGGTAATACTAATTTTTAATAGCCATTATACTTAATCATTTTTCCTGTTAAATTTGTCAAGAATGCCAGTATTATATGTAAACAAGAACGAAAAATCATGCGCCAAGCATAGATTATGTAGCACTTTCCAACGCTTCCAAAATAATTTTACAAAACATACCGTTTAATAAGCTAAAAGATAACATCTAAGTAAACAATTTGGAAAACGCATAACATATTTAAAAACATAATTTCAGGAATTTCGAACAGATACAATATTCGAAAAAGTATCCGAGTACTTTTATTCAACCCTGTATATGATCTATAGATTTGTATATATACTATATAGGATGATAAATTTTAGTTTAGTTAGGAAACGCGAGCACAGTTTAAAATTCTCCTTCTGGAGTTTCTGTCAATAAACGGAAATGTGTTCTCGAACTTTTGTGCTGCCCTGCATATGAAATACAGAATTTATACACACCCAGTAATAGACAAAAAGTGAGTTCAATTTAAAATCGCATTTAGCAACTTAAAACGCACTTCCAGGAATTATTGTTATAACAGACAGTAGAGAATTCTTTTGTGTGTCCCTGTAAATGAACGATGACTGCTGTACCCACACTATTCTGTAGTAAGCCTCTTGTAATGCACCTTAGTGATATACATAAATTTCAATGCGTTTAAAATAGTGAAACATTATTTAAATAAACCGCAGACGATTTTTCTCCATAGACGTAATGTAACGGAATTCTTTTGACTGTCCCTGTATAGTAACTATAAGTGGTATGCACACCCTATTCCATATTAAGCTTCTTCTAATGCACCTTAGTGATATATATAAATTTCAATGCGTTTAAAATAGTGAAACATTATTTAAATAAACCGCAAATAATTTTTCCCCATAGACCGCAATGTAACGGAATTCTTTTGAGTGTCCCTGTAAAAAAACTACAAGTGCTACACACTTCCGTTGAAATAGGGCACATGGTATAGATAACGACAATAACATATAAAAATTGCAGAGCAATCCGAGCATATTTACGGGAGTTAGAGCACGGACAGACGGCCATACGGCCAGACAAACCGAAGTCATAAGCACTTTTCAACTAGGTTGGAAAGTGCTAAAAAGGAGGGAGGCGGAGGGAATATCTATTCGATAAACAACAAGAACGAAAAATCATGCGTCAAGCATAGATTATATAGCACTTTCCAACGCTTCCAAAATAATTTTACAAATCATACCGTTTAATAAGCTAACATCTAAGTAAACAATTTAGAAAACGCATAACATATTTAAAAACATAATTTTAGGAATTTCCAACATATACAATATTCGGAAAAATATCCGAATACTTTTATTCAGCCCTGTATAGGATCTATAGATTTGTATATATACTACATAGGATGATAATTTTAGTTCAGTTAGGAAACGCGTAGCACAGTTTAAAATTCTCCGTCTGGAGTTTGTCAATAAACAGAAATGTGTTCGCGAACTTTTGTGCTGCCCTGTATAGGATCTACAGAATGTATACACACCACGTAATAGACAAAAAGCGAGTTAAAATTAAAATCGCGTTCAATAACTTAAAACGCACTTCCAGGAATTATTGTTAACAGACAGTAGAGAATTCTTTTGCGTGTCCCTGTAAATGAACGATGACTGCTATACACACAATATTCCGTAGTAAGTCTCTTGTAATGCACCTTAGTGATCTATATAAATTTCAATGCGTTTAAAATAGTGAAACATTATATAAACCGCAGACGATTTTTCTCCATAGACGTAATGTAACGGAATTATTTTTACTGTCCCTGTAAATTAACTATAAGTGCTATGCACACCCTGTTCCATATTAAGCTTCTTCTAATGCACCTTAGTAATATATATAAATTACAATGCGTTTAAAATAGTGAAACATTATTTAAATAAACCGCAAATGATTTTTCCCCATAGACCGCAATGTAACGGAATTCTTTTGAGTCTCCCTGTAAAAAAACTATAAGTGCTACACACTTCCGTTGAAATAGGGAACATGCTATAGATAACGACCATAACATATAAAAATTGCAGAGCAATCCGAGCCTATTTACGGGAGTTAGAGCACGGGCAGACGGCCAGACAAACCGAAGTCATAAGCACTTTTCAACTAGGTTGGAAAGTGCTAAAAAATAATTCGATAAATATTTACAATACTTGAGGGGCTCTCTGCAACAACAAGGCAAGTGAAGTTACCTTGATTCCTGAAAAATCATGTAAAAAGTGTTGTTGGCCTACCTATTCCTTAGACTCTATTTCGTATTCGAACCGTCCGTCATGGCTTCTAAAAACTTTTTCACTCTCGCGTGTCTGTTTCAAAATTCTGATAAACAAGGCTGAGGGCAGTATTGGGACTTTTATAAACAAAAAACGCCAAGATGGTGTCATATTTTGTAAACTCTTGTGTTCACTATATGAAAGTTGTAAAAAAAAAAGTCGTGTTTCAAATGTACTTTGTCTTTCACCCATTTTTACTTGAACCCTTCTCCAAAAAAAAGTTTAATCAAACGTTACGGGTTTCACTTTGGATTTAGAACATGATTTAAGTCTTAAGATGTCTTAAGTTAAGTCTTAAGTCTTTAAGTCTTAAGTTGTTATAAATCTTTTTAATAAAAAACAAAATCTGATTTTTTTTAAATTTAAATGTGATTTTTTTTTTTTTTTTTTTTTTTGGGGGGGGGGGGGGGGTAAATAATTGTGTAATGTACATGTATTTTTTTTTCTTTTCTGTATAGATTTACACATTTCTGTAATTTCATTACGATTCCTAGATAAGAAATTAATAATATAAATAAAAATTTAAAATTATTGCAAACAAATTCAGGTGATTCGTTTAAAATTTAAAATCTTATTGTTCTACTATTAAATTTAAATTATACATACTATGTGTGTTGTCGCATAAAATTCTAGTCATTCCTTATCATGTAGGTTTCTTTGTTTTGTTTTTTAAGTGTGTCACAATGCCGTCATTTCTACACTACATGATCTATATTATTTAAAACGAAAGACTTATTCTGTTAAATTTTCACACGAATATCGTCTCTTTACGCATGCGTCAACGTTTTTTTTTTTGAAGGATTCTCCCCTCGAAACGGGAAACTTGATTGATTAGCCTGTTTAGCCTAGGGCGGTTGAAAAGGGTTGATTTAAAGACCTTCAAATATATTTTTGCTCTAAAGTTGAAAGCTAAAGATTTTTTTTTTTTTTTTTTTTTTTTTTTTTTTTCTTCTAAAGAACTTATGTTTTCACTACTAAATATGCATCTTTTTTTTGCAAAATTTTAAAGAGAGCTTGGTATCATGGTTTATCTCGGTTTTAGAATCAGGCTGATAAAAGTAAAATTAATGAAAAATTTTAAAGGCCGCGTAATTTAAAAAAAAAAATAGAAAATACTAAATATTGATATATATATATATATTTGAGACTGTAGTAAGTAGTTAAATTCTTGCTAAAATAATTCAAGTATAATAGGATGTAAATTAGAAGCTTAAAATTATTTCACTTCATTAGTTGAGTAGGCTGGAGTGACAACACAATCTATTGTTTTACATCTATAGAAATCGCTTACACAATATAACAGTTCATAAAATTTTCAATATTTAATTAATTTAAAAGCAGCTGATTAAAAATAAAAGTATATTTCTAAAGGAACTTTCAAGTTATTTACCGTCAAATTTTGACGGGTACCATCTAGTTTTCATTTATTTCTTTTACTGTTTCCAGAAGTAGTATTTTCTGCAAATTAAAGCCATAATGGATCTTTTTGCCAGCCATTTTTCTTACATATCAATGTATATCCAAAAGCTCTCTGTATTGTACCTAGTATAACACTAAGTACAATACAGAGAGCTTTTGGATCACTCTAGAGCAGCCATACTCAACCTGCGGGCCGCATGTGGCCCAGTGACATTTTATGTGCGGCCCAAGATACATAATTATTATTCCAAATTAATTGAGATATGTACAAAATGTATTTAAAACATTCACTGTTGTTTTATATATTTCCATGGGAAGACAAAATCTGTCCTGTTATTTATAAATAATTTAAAATTATGTAAAAATAGCTTAAATTCCATTTTCTTAAGTTCTTTTTATATGTAGTCATGTTTCTTCTACATTGTTGTTTACATTTCTTAATATTCAACACCAATAATACATTATTCTAAATTACTTAAATTTTCACTACATGTTTCTACAGTTAAAAAAAATAAAACGTTTCTGCAGTGAGCAAAAGACTGATAAGTAAGAGAAAATCATCTTATTTTTAGAACTAGGAAATTCTGCATTGTTATATTATGTTTTATATTTATTACATAGAAAATACTGCTTTTTTGAGTTAAAAGTTTATCGCGGACAAAATCGGACCAACAAAATTTTACACCACGATTTTCAAACTATAAACCTTCGATGCATATTTCTAGAACATTTGCAATGGCTTCTACGAAGATTATTGTTTGGAAATAGGGGTGGTCGAACTTTTTTGTAATATTTCTATCGCAACAAGCGTTCAACCTCAACCTCTACTGATAATTTTAACTTTGTTATACTGCTTTGTTATACTACTTATGTTATCTTACTATTTTATTTGCTCTTTTTTTTTTTACCCTTTTACAAGGGTGTTGCGGCCCGACTAACGTCGCAAACACATATTTGCGGCCCGCGAGAAAAAAAGGTTGAGTATGGCTGCTCTAGAGAGTTTCAGAGAGGCGGCCTGCCCTCATGCCCTTTTTAGATAAAATCCCACCCTCCTTGCCCTTTTTCCAGGTAGAATTCAACCCTCCTTTTATTCCTGGGTAGAATCCTGGCTTGTTTGCATTGTACTTTCAAAAATTCTTTACCTGTCTTTTATTTTTAGAATGCTAGTATGGTGCATCAGGAGTACTCCTCTTTCCCTCTTTATTTCTCTGTGAAAATGCCCTGGTATGTCTAACAGGGTTCCCAGCGACCTGGAAAGTCATGGAAAATCTGGAAAGTCAGGGAATTTCAAAGTAGTCAGGAAAAGTCATGGAAATTTTTAAATATGTAGGTAAAGTCAGGGAATTTACAAATATTTGCTGAAAAGTCATGGAAAGGTATGGGGGGAAAAATTATTTGAAATAATTTCTTTTTCAGAAAAGTGTAACTATCTCTCGTTACATGGTGCCTCTGAAAAATCTCTAGACTCTTGTCGGTTTTAATATCGAGAAATTCCTTCTAATGCAATGCAGAAAAACCATAATATGGACAAAAGTTTTCTACATTTTTGAGACATTTCACATTCTGGACTTTGTTGTATGGCATTCCTTTGAAAAGATGGAAATTTTTTTTTGCATTATAGTATAGGGTGTCCCAAAAGTCTCCGTACAACTTAAAAAAATTATTACAAAAAAAATAATAGGCCTACAGCAAAAATAATTACAACAGAGTAACTTAAAAAGTTTTTTTCTAGTACCTTAGTATACTTGTACATGAGATCCTCTCGTTGCACGAAGAATATCAAGTCGATATTCCAATTCCATCCACGTGCGTTTCAGCATGGTAACATCAACAGTAGTTACAACTGTTTGATGAAATCCGAACAAAAGTGAATAGTCTCATGGAATTTAAACAAGAGATCCAAACAGCAGTAGCTACTGTTGATGTTAGCAGGAAAAACGTTCGTGGATTGAATTACTGCTGTTTGGATCTCTTGTTTCAATTCCATGAGACTATTCACTTTTGTTCGGATTTCATCAAACAGTTGTAACTACTGTTGATGTTAGCATGCTGAAACACACGTGGATGGAATTGGAATATCGTTTTGATATTCTTCGTGCTACGAAAGGATCTCATTTTGAAGTTTACTAAGGTAGTAGAAAAAAACTTTTTAAGTTACTCTATGCACTGTTGTAATTATTTTTGCTGTAGGCCTTTTTTTTTTTTTTTTTTTTTTTTTTGTAATAAATTTTTGAAGTTGTACAGAGACTTTTGGGACACCCTGTATTTTATAGAATTTCATTTTGCACTTTTCTTGAAAAGTGCTTGAATTTTCTCCTGGGAAAAGAGTAACCCTGTTATTACGATAAAAAATTTTGATTTTTCGTTTTATGCTGCTTGTTATTTTGTGTTATTTAACCCTCTGAGCATTTTGAAAAAGGGTAAAATTGTAATGTTTTCTCTGCATTTTGTTTTAAATACTAAAAAAATGATTCTTTCAGCATTATAAATAAAACTTAATTACAAATATGAATGTAACCCTTGAGGGTATTAATCATTCTTCAATGTTTTGAAAATTCATTAAATCTATAGAATTATATTATCTTAAGCATTGCATATATTGCAGTGAAACCTGGAGCTTAGTGAATGGAATATTACGTTCCACACGCTTAGAGGGTTAAAGCAGATTTTGTGTATCCTCGTTTGGTCATGGAATTTTTTTGTATTTGGTCAGGGAAAATCATGGAAAGTCAGGGAAATTGCAAGACATGTTTTGCTGGGAACCCTGTCTAATCTTTGACTTTGAGTGATGTATCTTTCATTTATCATTTTTAGCACTTTCCAACCTAGTTGAAAAGTGCTTATGACTTCGGTTTGTCTGGCCGTATGGCCGTCTGTCCGTGCTCTAACTCCCGTAAATATGCTCGGATTGCTCTGCAATTTTTATATGTTATTGTCGTTATCTATGGCACGTTCCCTATTTCAACTGAAGTGTGTAGCACTTATAGTTTTCTTACAGGGACACTCAAAAGAATTCCGTTACATTGCGGTCTATGGGGAAAAATCATTTGCGGTTTATTTTAAAAATGTTTCACTATTGTAAACGCATTGAAATTTATATAGATCACTAAGATGCATTAGAAGAAGCTTAATATGGAATAGTAGGTGTATAGCACTTAGAGTTACTTTACAGGGACAGTCAAAATAATTCCGTTACATTACGTCTATGGAGAAAAATCGTCTGCGGCTTATTTAAATAATGTTCCACTATTTTAAACGCATTGAAGTTTATATATATTACTAAGGTGCATTACAAGAGGCTTACTACAGAATAGTGTGTGTATAGCAGTCATCGTTCATTTACAGGGACACACAAAAGAATTCTCTACCGTCTGTTAACAATAATTCCTGGAAGTGCGTTTTAAGTTACTAAACGCGATTTTAATCTTAACTAGCTTTTTGTCTATTACGTGGTGTGTATAAATTCTGTAGATCCTATACAGGGCAGCACAAAAGTTCGCGAACACATTTCCGTTTATTGACAGAAACTCCAGAAGGAGAATTTAAACGGTGCTACGCGTTTCCTAACTAAACTAAAATTTAGCATCCTATGTATATATACAAATCTATAGATCATATACAGGGTTGAATAAAAGTACTCTGATACTTTTTCGAATATTGTATCTGTTCGAAATTCCTGAAATTACGTTTTTAAATATGTTATGCGTTTTCCAAATTGTTTACTTAGATGTTATCTTTTAGCTTATTAAACGGTATGTTTTGTAAAATTATTTTGGAAGCGTTGGAAAGTGCTACATAATCTATGCTTGGCGCATGATTTTTCGTTCTTGTTTACATATAATACTGGCATTCTTGACAAATTTAACAGCCTGTAATTTTTTAGCCTGTAAATATCGATGTTAAAAAAATTAATCTAAAGATTTTTTTTTAAATCAAACAACCCTGCTTAAGATATAAGATTTAAAGAAATTTATAAAATACCATTTTACTCAACCCCCTGACTGCGTCTCCCGCAATTTCTGCGGGTAACACGTGTACCAAAATTTGCCATCGCCATCGCCGCGATTTCTAAGTTTTTATTATTATTATTATTATTATTATTTTCCTTTTCTTTTTGCGTTTACATGAGAATTTAGTTTTTAAGTCAGCGGTAAAAGTGCTTCAGGATATTTTGTCTTCGATTCACGTTTTGACCAACGAGTAGCACACTGATATTTCTTTTTGTGTGTCTGTGAATAAGCTGTTTTGCGTACTCTTTCTTTTGTTTATTTCCGTGATTTTTCGTATTTGAAAATGCTTCGCAGAAAACATTCAGTTAAATGATAAGACATACTTTCTTGATGATTCGCTTGATTTAGAGGATATTAGATGGTGATAAAATTTATCCTAGTAAGCTCAATTTCTAGCATATCTTCTCAGGAAAATACATTTTCTTTGTCTACATATTTATTTTAGTATTAATAAATATTATTAATTATTATTACTCTGATTAATTAAGAATTGCTATAAAAAACTTTTTGTGCAATAATTTATGAAATTGAGTTTCAAGATTTTTTTTTTCTTCGCGTCTCTAAACTAAAGTAGCCATTTTTTTTAAACATCAGTGCATAACACCATTGATGTCTGAACTAAATGGGATATAAAAACCTGGATATGTCATCTCCCTGATTCGTCGTCAAATTGTCTTGCTATCGTCTATTTCTCATATATTAAGTTTAAATCCTTTACTATAGGTCGCCATTTCTGCAGCAAATATTAGTTTTTTACGCTATTTATGTTTTTTCACTGTGAAGTTAATTTTACGATGACAAAAAATTGGGAGTGGCTATTTGAAATTTTCAAAATGTTGTCACTGTAATCATAACTGTAAGAACTGTATTGTTGTTCTTTACTTCATTCTCGAGACGGTGTGGTGTGGACTCATATATCGCAAAGTTTTGTTATGACTACCATGTATATAAGATGTACGTAGAATGTGTAAACATATAAGTAAGAAAAATATATATGGAGTAAAAAACCCACAGAAAGATGAGTTTTCTTTTTCTTCGGTGAAGTGCTTATAACTTCTTATTTAGACACTATCTAACCCAGCCATACTCAACCTTTTTTTCTCGCGGGCCGCAAACATATGTTTGGAACGGTCGGCGGGCCGCAATACAATTATATTATAATGTAAAAAAGGGGTAATTTAAATAGTAAAATTAAAAAAAAGTAATATATAACAAACCTATATAATAAAGTTAATATAATCAGTAGGATTGAATGTTTTCCGAAAAAGAAATGTTACCAAAACTTTTAACACCACTATTTCCAAACAATAAACTTTGTGGTAGATTTCAATTGCAAATGATGTACAAATAATGGTATAAAACATTTTGCTGCCAATTTTTTCCACTGTAAACGTTCAACCCTAATAAGTATGATTAGTTAAACGTAATAATATAACAATGTAGCATTTCCAAGTTCTCAAGAAAAAAAAATAAGGTGATTTGCTTTAATAAATTAATCGTTTTCTCAATAAATAAACTTTTTTAAAGTGTAGAAATGTATAGTGCAAATGTAATAAATTTGGAATAATATTGATTTAGTGTTTGAGATTAAGAAATGTATATACCACTATAGCACAAATAGAACTACATGTAAAAAGAACTTTTGACTAAGCAAACGGTATTGAAGATCATTTTAAATTAGTAATCTATATAATAAAACCGTATGTCATGTGACTGTCCTCAACAGTTCCGGGATGCCGCTTCACTTTTTCATATGCCAGGCAGCCATTTTTATTCAAAATTATTTTTTCTAATAAAACTGCATAAAAGTTACATTTTTAGAAAGATCGTTCAAAATAAATTAATATTTGAGAGATGACTTACGTTCAATTATGTATACATTCTGCAATAACTTCAGTTTCAATTAGGTTCGCTGTTCAAATTCTCTATCCATGAAAGTAAACAACAACAACAAAAAAAAAAAGATTCATTCGTTGTGAACGTTTAAAATATTAAACCATGAATTTTTGGACCGCTGCCTGGTGTAAAAAAAAATAATCAGCACCAGTGAGACAGTCAAAGTTTACCATAATTCTGTTCCATACAACTCAACTTCCTTCGGATCTTTTCTTGATGTAAGTTGAACTCCGTGGTTGAACTCATGTAATAATATTTAATGGATCAAATTTTGAAACAAATTGTCAGGTTTTATTTTTCGTGTGTATTAATTAGAAACGATATTTTAATTTTGAAATCAAATGTTTTGATTTATGATAATATTTCTTATTTATCTATTTTCTATTTTAAAGAAAAATGTGAACGTCATGTATTTTAAATTGGAACAGCTGTCACGGACGCACCAGGGTTGGCGGAATTTTTGTTTTGCGCCATTTTGGCGAGAAAATCCCATTTTCAGGTACCTATTAGAGATTACTAAAACAGCATATACTTTTATTTTATTATGAAATAGTTTATTTTATATTAAAAACACACACACAATGATTAATTTATTATAAAGTGGGTTAAGCGGTTTTTGTCAAGAAAGATGAAATACATAACAACAAAAAATATGCGAAATGCTACCACGATCGCAAAAGTTCTTGATTTGTCTGTTAGATTTTTCCGGTTTGGCGAAGGATTAAGGAAAAAAAATAAATTATGAATAAAAATAATTTGTTACAATGCTTAACATACATTTAAGGGCGACCAAACTGGTCGCCAGTGGCGGCTAGTTTTAAATAACAGGACAGTTTTTGTCTTCCCATGAAAATATATAAAAGAACAGTGAAGGTCTTAAAACATTTTATACACATCTCAATTAATGTAATAAATAGAACTTATTGATTATGTATCTCGGGCCGCACATAAAAGGTCTCCGGGCCACATGCGGCCCGCTGGCCGCAGGTTGAGTATGGCTGATCTAACCCGTCTGGCGTTGCCTAAGATAAGGGTATAGTATAGGAGCTCTAGCGTTGCCGGCCCATGATCATAACCTTACATATACCTAAAATTATGTTGAAAAATTTTATATTGTAGACGAAAATATTTCCAAACGAACCCAATCGTGGCATACGATCGTATGCCACGATTGGGACCCAGTGCCTTTTTTCCCCTTTGTTTTTTGTTTGCCCTAACCCAGAAATCGCGATTTCAAAATGCAGAAAAAACTGAACGCTTCGCTTTCGTCTACGTCAAGAACCGCGGGACGTCCGGAGATGCACGAGCACAATAATCGGTAGAGCGAAGGAAGCTCGCCTCGCCATTTAGCGATGTTCATTATGTTTTTTAATTAATATCTCGACTAATTATCAAAGGTAAAAAATCTGAGCCTCGGGTGCATTCGGACCTGTCTTCATCTATCCTCATCCAAATTTTCAGACCTCTGTGTGCGGTAGATTTCCTTAGCCATCGCCAACAGGCACACAGACCAACATATTTCTTTTATTAATATAGACAATCTGATAAACGAAATTATCCACCTTTTTAAAAATAATATAGGACATTGTGCCCTTTCCCTTTCTTTCTTTCTCTTCCTTTGAACCTTTCCGACCGACGAAAACTGAAATGGGCACCTTTCTCTAAAATACAGTTTTAAGATACTTTTTTTAATATTTTTTTTTACTCTTACATTTATTGGAAGAAAAAAAAAATCCTGAAGTTGAGGAAAGGGGGGGGGGGGAAGAGAGAAGAAAAAGCAGCACTTGACTTGTATCGCAAAATGATGCGTGCACGGGGAGGAAAAGAAAAAAACTGCTGACTACCACTGAATTCTTCTCATAGTAAGAACAAAAAACAATTCTTTAAATATGTTCTCCACTTTGGAGAAGTGAAGGCAAATTGCCTGTTTTGATATCAACCGGAATAAAATAATTAAAAAAAAAAACCCTGAATTTTTAACAAATTATATTTTTACAAAATAAGGTCGAAGAAAAGCATGTGCCCCTGAAAATTAAAAAAAAAAATTAATAATTAAAATTATAGTTTGAAAAAGAACAGTTAATTCAACTTACACAAGAAACATGCTTTTGAGTAAACTTAACCCTTAACTGCCGTTAGCGGTCTCACGGATTTTCGATTTTCACCGTTTAACTTCTAATTTTCAGTTTAATTATAGATACTAGTGAAATTTTGTTTCGTTTGGAGCCCTAGTGCTATAGCTAGATACTTCTGAATAGGTGAATTTTAATTATAATAGTCCTGTAAATGAAGTTTGGCACAAAAACAGCATCCTATGAGTTACTCGAGCTTTTTATTCATTCTTTGATCAAGCGGTCTCATCAGAGACCGTTCACAGTATCTGTAGGAAAATTTTTGTCATGACAGTTAAGGGTTAAACTTCAACAATCTTTTATTTTGTGAAACGTTCCTTGAATAAGCATCTAATTTCTCACATTTTTCTTTCTTTTTTTTTTATTATTTTTCCCCCATTTCTTTTAAAAGACATTCAAATAGTGGCTAGCGTGGCGAAATTAATTTTTTCTGCTGCAAAATGACAGCTCTAAATTGCGGCCCGGAAGCAACAAAATTTAATGTTTGTCTTTGTGAAAAGACGGGTGCAACAGTTAAGATTAATATTACAACTACGAAATAGTTTTACCCATAGTACGTTCGTTAAAAAGATTATCTTCTCGTGTTTTTTGTGCGCCATAAAATTATTTATTAAAGGAATTTTTACCAAGATATATCAATTTTGCAATTTAAAAAAACTTGTATAAAACTGAAAAAAAAAAAAAAAAAAAAAAAAAAAAAAAGTTGAGTAAACGCTAATCTGAAGGATATCTGAAACCTTACCATATGTAGGGATGAACCTTGTTTTGTGGATGTGACTGGAAATAATATTTTAGTTTAAAAACAGCATCAAGCCAATAAACCATTCCGTAATTTTGCCCACCTACTTGTCTGGTAGTTAGGGCGTTGGCTGCTGGATTAAGAGGAGCCAGGTCCGAAATACCCGATCCAAACCCGAAAATTACATTTGAAGTCAACCCGCCCGCAACAGCACCCTATAACACGACAAAAGAAAAATAAATAAAGAAAGAAACCCGCAACACGACTCGAACCCGACAAAATAATTTTCATCGATTCCGGACCCGCTATCCGACACTAACCCGATATGAAATTAAATTTGTTTTAATACAATTGTGAAAAACAATCTATAGTTATATCTCTAATGCTAACTTTATCTTTTATATAGAAAACATAGAGGAACATATATACTATATTCAAATATAATAAAACCTCTGAATAGCGGACACCTCAGGATCGTTGAATAGAATTCTGCATCAGGTCGAGTTGTTCCTAATTTTTTTTCTGCGGGTCGGGTTCACTCTAGAATGTTTCTTGCTGGTTAGATTTGGCTTTTCGCAAGTCGAGTTTTTGGGATTTTCACAAAGTTTGACCAGAACTATGTTGCAGATTATTGATTAAAAATAAATACATATTTGAATTTTGAATATGAATGAGTATCTATTTACTGCATGAGAAATAAAATGTATATAAGAAATGTGTTGATAGATTATTTTTTCTTCATGGTACAGTTAAGAATACTTTTTTCTTCTCTCGGAATACGAAAAATATTACCAGCATTTCGTTTTTGATACGCACAAAAACACATGTACCGTATTTGTGATAGTTTATGTACCCACACACGTTTCTTGTGTAGATTCGGAGGTGTCTATTAAAAAAGGTTCGCTCAATAGAGGTGTCCACTGTTCGGTAGTGTCCATTATGAGGATTTTGGCGTATATAGATTTTTTTTTTCCTCTGAAAAAAATATTTTGGACATTCTTTTGAAAAATCGAATCAACCCGAACCCGACCCGCAAGATTCAAAACCCGACCGAACCTGATCCGCGAACGAAAAAATATAGCGTCCCGATCAGAGTCGGGTCGGGTTAAAGCGGGTTGCCCAAACCGATCCAGGACTAATTCAAATCCCATTTCAGGCATGGGTGTTTGTAGTGGGTTGAATTCCTTTGAATGGAGGTCCCTGTCTGTTTAGTCAACGTGTGCAAAAGTAGCACCCGTAATCAACTAATCTTGTGTAATTTAGTTATACAGAAAGTATTGAAAATCGAAAATAGATATTCATAAACCACTTTTGGCCAATCCTTTACAGACCGAAATAAAAGTATATTGTAACTTACTCTTTTGAATATTTCGCCTTTTAATGTTTTAGTTTAGAGAAATCGGTCATTAAAATGGGAAGAAAAAAAATTTACGTAATATTTTTATTGTATATTTTTCCAATCGGGAATATTCGTCTCTTGTCACTTCTAAATATTCTCCGTACGTTGGTTTCAGAAATGGAATATAATGATGACTACTTAAATAATAAGTAAAGTAAGATATTTTCAAAGATTTATAAAATCAAAGCACATATGTGACTTAAATTAAATCAGGGGGGTGGGGATTATGTTTATACCTGTATTCAATGGTACGGAAATAAACTTAAATGTAATCTTTTATTCCCCTTTTTTTTAAACTCATTGTAAGCTGATTTTTTAAGGAGAGGCGGGGAGTGCACAAAATTCCCTATTGGGGACACGAAAGTTTAACGAATTACAGCAAATCCATTTTTTAGATGCGTTCGTAATTATATAAATACGTAACATCTATAATCGTCGTCTGGTCCGTCCGCATATAACAGCCCAAAAACTACCCAACCGAATGGTTTGAAATGTAATATATATTATCGTTGCAGAATTTTGTAGAGTAATTTCAAATTTTATGAAAATCAAATCAAAACATAAAAAGATATTTATAAAAATTTTCTTTATTCTATTCAATTCGATCGAGCGTGTAATCTATATAATAAAAGCGCAAGTTATGTGACTGAGGAAAACAAATACGGGCAAACCACTTCTTTTTTCATATGCCAGGTGCCAGGCGGTCATTTTTATTCAAAATTATTTTTCTCGAATAAAAATGCATAAAAGTTACATTTTTAGAAAGATCGTTCAAAAAAAAAAAATGTTTGCTTGAGAGATGAGTTATTTTAAAAAAATCCCTGACGGCTCGGCCTACAGGCACAGGTAGATTTCAAAGACGCAGACCGTGGGGCGCCTGTTTGTCGGGAATTGCGGAAGAAATGACCTTTTTACGATGATGCGGCAGTTGGAACCGCCTACTTCGAAACCTAACTTGTTTGCAGGCGGAATCGGCAGGGATTTTTTTGTTTTTAATTTTTTTTTTTTTTTTTTGCTATAACGGTTGGTGCTATAAAAAACTTGTAAATATAAAAGTTTTAAATAATATTAAGAGGATTAATAATAAATTTAAGCGGATTTGAAATCTTGAGAATTGGCGAAGTTATGAATTTTTTTCTTCTAAACCCCCCTCCCCCCCCCCTTAAGGCAATTTTTAATTATATCAAAAATCTGTCAAACATAAATTTTCGGTCCTTCTCCTAGAAGTAATAATAACTTCAAACGGATTCGATACGTATCATAAGTAAGAAATTATGGGTTTTTTTCTGTTTTCACAAAAAGCCTCCCCATCCCCCCCCCCCCCCCCCTGGTTCGATTTTGTCCATTAACGAACTTGACCGAGATTTTATGCCCCTTGATTTTATGTATCAGTTTCGAAAAGATGCGGGAGTTGGAACCGCCTACTTCGAAAAATAACTTGTTTGCAGGCGGAGCCGGCAGGGATTTTTTTTGTTTTTAATTTTTTTTTGCTATAACGGTTGGTCCTATAAAAAACTTGTCAATATAAAAGTTTTAGATAATATTAAGAGGATTAATAATAAATTTACACGAATTTGATATCTTGGGAATTGACGAAGCTATGATTTTTTTTCTCTTAAAACCCCCCTTTCCCCCCCCCCCCCCCTTGGGGCCATTTTTAATTATATCAAAAATCTGTCATACATACATTTTCTACCCTTCTCCTAGAAGTAATAATAACTTTAAACGGATTCGATACGTATCATAATTAAGAAATTATGGGGTTTTTTCTGTTTTCACAAAAAGCCCCCCCCCCCACCCTCCCCCCCTTGGTTCGATTTTGCCCATTAACGAACTTGACCGAGATTTTATGCCCCTTGATTTTATGTATCAGTTTGTAAAAGATTAATGCAGAATTTTTCCAGTTATCGTGGTCAGAAAAAAGTGACATAGATAGATAGATAGATAGATAGATAGATATATAAAGTTTTGAACTGGGGCTGGTTTTGGGTTCTGGGAGTCATGATCGGCGTAGATCTGCAAAATTTTTTCAAAATTTCCAACTTAGGTGAGAATGTAATAGGTAGTATTTCTTACGAAATCTACCTAAAATGTATAGATTCTGAGATAACTTAAGTAGATATTAGGTTAACAGCCGAATATCTCAATCCATTAGAGTAAATAAACACAGGAGATTCGTTCATTATGAGTCATAAAAATATTAAACGATGGAGGTAATCATTCGCAAAGCAAGGTCTCCAGGGTGAATTTTACAGAGGTGTCTGGTGTAGAAAAAAAAATCGCATTTGTAAACGTGGCATACGTAATAAGAAAAAAAAAAAAAAAAGCCATGCTCTTTTCGCTCATAGCAGACGATATAATTCATTTCACTGAAATAAAGGATGATTTTTTTTTTTACATTGTGAAACTAGTTATAAAACGAACGCGCCTCATATGTCACGTTTAACGTACAATTTCCAACTTGTTATTTCGTGTAGTCTTTTAAATAAGTGAGTCATTTGAAATTTGTCTACGAAATTCTAAAAGTTTGGATTATTTTTAAATATTATTTTACTTGTTGGCTCTGTCCCGCGCTAAGCCTCGTCCAGCTCTCGCAGGTTCTAAACACACGTTATTTTACACTGTTTTAAAAAGATTACCTGATTGCGGAAGATTGCAACTTGTCGTGATAATATTATTTAATAAAAGAGAAAAATTGCTTTTTTTTAGAGCCTGTGAGGTATGGACGGGCGATTGGCGAGCGTAGCTCGTAGGGAAGTTATATTAATTTTTAGCTCACAGGCTATCAAAGCCGGTTCTGTATGTACGTATGTATGTATGTATGTATGTACGTAACGCGATAACTCTTGATAGAACTAACCGTTTTACTTTAAATTTTGTTTATAGGTTCCTTGTAATAAGGCGCTTCCCTGATTAGTTTTGGAGGTTCATTGGTTAAGCATAAAGAGGGGAAATGGGGGGCTAACCCCCCATAATTTAGATAAATAGGTTTTTCATGCAGAATTATCCCATTTTCTTCAAATTTTGTATATAGGTTCATTTTGATAATGCGCTTCTGTCAATAGTTTTGGGGGTTCATTGGTTAAGTATAAAGGGGGAAAGGGGGATAACCCCCCCCCCCCTAATTTAGATAAATGAGTTTTTATGCAGAATTATTCGATTTTCTTCAAATTTTGTATATAGGTTCATTGTGATAATGCGCTTCTCTGAAGAGTTTTGGGGGTTCATTGGTTAAGTATAAAGGGGGAAGGGGGGGGCTAATCCCCCCTTAATTTAGATAAATGGATTTTTCATGCAGAATTATCAGATTTTCTTCAAATTTTGTATACAGGTTAATGGTGATAAAGCGTTTTCCTGATTGGTTTTGGGGATTCATTGTTTAAGTATAAAGGGGGTAACGGAGGGCTGCCCCCCCCCCCTTAATTTAGATAACTGCGATTTTCATGCAGAATTATGCGATTTTCTTAATTTTGTATATAGGTTCATTGTGATAAGGCGCTTTCCTGATTAGTTTAGGGGGTTCGTTGGTTAAATATAAAGAGGGTAAAGGGGGGGGGGGGGGTTATCATCCCCCCTTAATTTAGATGAATGTGTTTTTCATGGAGAATTATCCGATTTTCTTCAAATTTTGTATATAGGCTCATTGTGGTAAGGATCTTCCCTGGTTAGTCTTGGGGTTCATTGGTTAAGTATAAAGGGGGATACGGGGGGTGTAATCCCCCTTAATTTAGATAAATGGGTTTTTCATGCAGAATTATCCGATTTGCTTCGAATTTAGTATATATGTTCATTGTAATAAAAGGCTTCCCTGATTAGGTTTGGGGGTTCAATTGTTAACTATAAGGGGGTGGGGGAACGGGGGGGATGATGCCCCCTTAATATATTGTCGATTTCTTTATTTTTCGAGGGGCTTATTTCAAATTCTTTGAAATAATTTCATAATATACAATTAGTGTGAATAGCCTGTGAGCTCAATGCCCTCAGTTTAACTGGGCAGTTTTCTTTTTTATTATATTTTTTCTAGTTTTTATTGTTTAAAATATTGGAATGTGCATAATTAACTCCTATTGATGTAACTCGTATAAAATTGTAACCATAAAAAATATTTGGTGATTTATCACCTTCGCCCGGCTAACGAAAAAATTTCGTAAAAAGAATTTCTTATTTTGTAATTAGTCCTAAAACATTAATGTTGTATAGTCATCGGAAAAACACACCTGTATACTTAATTTTTATAATTCTAGTCTATCAGGAACTGGATGAAAATTCGATTACATAATTCCATCTTTATATACATGGACAAAGTTTATTTAAATGAAAGAGTGTAAAAGGAAAAGAAAGCACTCTGGTTTTTTTTTATATTGGAGCAGTTAGTCATTGTATGTTAGACATATTCTCAAAATCCTTTTTTTTTAATCAGTTTCATATTTTGTGTGTTAATGTTTCATTTACTTATTTTTCGATCATTGTTGAAAAGCTTTCGCGCAAACATACTCTGTTGTACATACTAATATTTCTTACTTCAGATTGATGATAATATTGCTTCATTTTTAAATATCGGGATAAAATTCTGTTTATGTCAATGCTCCATTGCAAGGCTTCTTTCCGGCGCCCAATTCATTGATCCCGCTCTTTGGTGGTGACTCATTGCTACCAGACTTGAAGCCGCTTACAGAAATTTGTTAACGATTTTTTTCCCCTTTAAATCAGATAATGATTGCAAATCTGATTATGCATATTTCTAAAAAACTAAGGGACTGATTTTGGATATGATTTGAGACTTGTCTGTGTTGTTAAGAGCCTACATTCACCAACATACAGCATTCATTAGCTAATGTTAAACCAATGGTGGCGTTCAATACAAATTTCTTGTTTGCAATTATTCTTTTTGCATAGAATATCTGAGAGCTTTTTTTTTTTCCCTTGACTGTGCACAGTACACCGTACACCCAGGGGCGCTTAACAGTGACCCAAATAAAGTGGATCAAATTTCATAAGTTAAATTTTTTTGCTTGTTTTTCTTGAATTTTTTTTTCTTTTTACAGTTTCAGGATTTCTGTCAAGAGAGGGGGGGGGGGGGGGGGGTCAGTTGTATCGGGCCCTAAGCTGAATAGTCGACTTCGTATTACGAGTATGGATATACAGAGCCTGTAAATATAATCTGTGCTGCCCCTCACAATTTCTGTGAACGGCCTTTCCTCATTTTAGTGCTCGGAAAATATACGTTTAGAAGTTCAAGGTGGTTGGTGGTTTTTTGAATGATTCATCCTGTAAATGAGATAAACTAAAAGTAAATAAATATTGGGAATATGCATTAGATTGTCGGAAAATAGCACGTATTGATCAAAAGTATAAATAAATAAACAAACAATTCACGAAGAAAGAAAAAAATAAATTTGTAAGTGCTAATCAGCAGCACATAAGTACTCTGTTATGATCTTATAATACTCTCTTGGTATCTATGAACTGTCTCGGACTTTAAAATTTAAAAAGAGAAAGCAATCAACGAGCCTTTAGAATGAATTGTGAATAAGCTGGACTTTATCATAGAAAATTTTCTAAATTTCAATTCGAAGAGAACCTGAATTTTCTATATTAACAGGATCTTTTTATCATCGATAAGGGATTGCAGTCCCACAGCCAATGTTTTTTTTTTTTTAATTACCATAATTTCCGAATAGTTTTTTAATTAATGACAGGCTTTCAGTAATTAAATGAAATAAATATTAATATTCAGAAATTTTGAATTTTAAAAACTCATTAAATTGGCAACACTACTAACAACTAGTTTTGACGCAAGAAATTCAAAATATCTATCAGACTTTCCATATAGTAATCTTTGCTTTATTTAATCACGGAAAATCTGGCATTAAATAAAGCAAAGATTTTTTTTTTTTTTTCGGAAGTTATAGTAGTTTTTTTTTTAATAAAAAAAATCTGGCCGTGGGATCTCGCAGCTTGTAAGATAGCAATCCCTAATCAGTGATAAATTCAAGAAATGGCCCGAGGGGAACATTCCCGTGTAGAATAGCGTTTTCCATTTTTTTTAAATAAATAGCTTACTTATCTAGTTATAAGCTGTTCTTGTCACGTGACGACACGTTTTTCCCCTTTCTCACGTTGCCGCGTCGGGAATTCGGTTCAAATCGCCGACTTTGACGGTATTTTCTTAAAGATCTATCTTTACCAAAAAATAGAAAACGTTTTTCGATTATAGTTTCTGAATAAGAACACCTGCCAGTTTCCTGCGTTTTCAAATATAGGATTTAGCACTCGCCAATCGGCGAGTAATACTGAAAATTTGGCGGTTGACTTTATTTCCACCACTGGCCAAACTCAATAGTCACACTTGTCAATCGCGATGATTGAATGGAAAAATCATTTGACGAATTTCTCTAAATTTTGCGCGATAGTTTGACGAAATTTTTTATTTATTTCCGCGATTCCTTGGCAAAATTATCACTTTTTTTTTTTTTTTTTTCGCGGTTGTTTGACGAATTTCACGATTTTTCCCGCAATTGACTGACGAATTTCGCGATATCTTTCCCGAGACCATTTGACAAATGTCGCGATTTCTTTCAAATATTTGTAAATTTTGGCCAGTGAGTAAAAAGTTAATTTTGACCTATATTTTCACACAAAAATTAATTCAGAAATGTGTCTCAGAAAGTAGCTCTCATGGATTTGAGAACGGCCTTAAAAAGTCTATGCTGCTGTATTAAGATAGATAAATGTTTGTTAAATATAAAAATATTTAAGTTTGAGCTTTAAATCCTTTTAGTACAATGTTAGTTTAGGTAAAAAGTTTGAGAAACACTCCCATGGATTCAGCGATTAATGACCACTTAGACAATTACATTCAAATGAAAATTCTGTTAGAAAAATGAAGTAGTTTAGAATGAAAGAAAAATATGGTTAAAGAAAATAATTTTAAAACTCTTCAAAGAAAAGAAAAAAAGTGGGAGAAGTAGTCCAGGCTCAGCTTGGCTCATCCCGCCTGCAGCAGTGGTGTAGTCCTGGGGGAAAAGGTGTGTGTGGGGGGGGGGGGGGGGCGCTCATAGTTCCGAACATAAGGTCTGTCACTGATAGAAACTTGATACTGAATCTTTCCTTTCATTTTGAACTGCTGAGAAAAGTAATTGAAAAATTAAACAGTTTAATTTATTTTAAGTTTTTTTTTTACTTGTAATGTTTTAAATAGCTTGCCCCTTATTGAAAAATCGACAACTTAATTTCAAGTCTGAAAATGTTGGTCCGTGTAGATCTCTAGATTGAAGCTATATACAATTACGTTATATTTTCAATAGTGGTGATAATGCAAAAAAATTCAAAAACATACATAAATTTTGTCAGAATTCAAACAAAGTTGCAGAAGTTAGAGAGGGAACAGATAGTCATGGCAAACGATCCGAAGTTGTAAACACATTTCAACTTTGTAGGAAAGTATTAAAAATCAGTGCTTTATTTCTAAAATTGTTAATTTATTAGCATGCTTATCCCTTTCAAAAATTAATAAGTTTCGAAAGTCTGCATTCGCTTGTGTCACTACCGTCCCCTTGAAAATAAAAAGTGAAAGGAAACTTGAGATAAAATAAAGTGAGGGGACATCGTCCACCCGCGTCCCCTCGACTACACCACTGGTCTGTGGGGGGTAGTAGGGCCCTGGAGAAAATGAAGACCAGGCCCGGATCTATTGAAAGAAAATTGGTCTGAGCCTGGCCTGCAGTACAGACCATTAGCTTGAAACATATGTGATTGTTCAGCATTAACCTTTTGCTTATGGGCTAGGACTGGTGACTATTTTTTTATTAACTCGTACCACAATTTACAAAAAAAAAAATTCTTTGTGGTAGATTTCTCTTTGAAAGTATCCTAGTATAAACGTATGGCAGAGATCATTTTTCAAAAAATGGTGAGAGTAGAATAAAGAAATAGTCACTGGGACAACATATGTCCCAACCCCGTAATCAAAGGATTAGGTGAAATTGGTTAAAAGAATTTTTAATTTTATATATTTTTAAAATGCTCCCTGTCTCATCTACGTATTCCTTGTTGTTGCAGATTATTTTTAAGTACTGAAAAAACTTTTGCAGACCGTCAAAAAACGTTTGGTTCTAGTGTCGTCACTTTAGTACAAAAAACATTAAATATTTTACAGATACTAGGGTGTAAAAAAAAATTTTTTTTAATCTGATTTTTATGATTTTTTTCCCTGCGTTAAAATACAGAATAGCTACCAAGAATTTCAGCTTTCCAAAACAATTAATCATCTTATTAGTAACTTTATCTATGTTTTTATTCTTTAATTAAAAAATTGTAATTATTAGTTAGTAATTACAGAAATTATAAAAACTACAAATTAGTAATTTCATTAATTTGTCACATACAATGTAGTACATCAGTACTTTGCTATAATTATGTAAAACTATATTAAATACTATTGATTTTTATATTTATTAAAATTATTAACTGCTTCAATATTAAATTGTTAGCGCTGCTTAACCTTAATAATTAACTCTCTTATTAAGAAAATTAAATACATAAGAAATCTATGGGTTGGTGGGTACAGGTACAACTGCAGATGAATTTCACTATTTTTTTATTATTATTTTTTTTTTAATAAGAAAAAATGCATTTTGCCAATTTAATAAAAGTTAGGGTGCTGCATCCTTTAAAAAAATGCCTTGGAGGGAACAGTAAGCAATTACAAAATTAATAAAACTGAAAATAAGTAAAGTGTAATTACTGCTTAGTGATAAAAATATAACACAAAAGGCTTAAAAATACCTTTTAATATATAGATGGCATATGTTTTGTGCACTCTAACGGCGACTTCTTCAAGATGAAAATGATAAACACAAATCACGAGATCACATGTCTAATGTAAGTTATATCTTGTGATTTGTGTTTATCATTTTTAAAAACTGCGAAAATATTTTATTCGTCATTTTGATCTTGAAGAAGTCACTGTAAGAGTGCATGAAACGTATGTCATCTATATATTAAAAGGATTGTTAAACCTTTTGTGTTCTGTTTTTATCACTTTAAGCAGTAATTACACTTTAATTTAAAGTTAACAAGTGATTTTATTATATTATTTGCAACTTGTTTTGCATTTGTACTGTTAATCGCCTAAATCTAAACTCACACACAGAAAAAATTATCAAAATGAGTTACTCATTCATGCACACATACAGATACAGAGTAAATATAAGAATAGCCACTTATATCTGAAATTCTCAAAATATTAAATGGCAGCATTGTTACTACTCAGTAGGGATTATTAGCATTCAACGTTTCAAATTAAAACAACAACAAAAAAGTCCTTCTGGCCTGTACCGGGAGGAAAAGGTAGCTTTCCTATATCTTCGTTTTAAAATTTTAGCTAATGTTACACGAAAACAGCAAGTTAAAATGCAAAGAAACATTTACAAAAGATTCGTTAATACTGAATTTGAATAAGAAATTTGCCAAATTATTGAGCAATAGCCAAATTGGCTTCATTTATGAAGACTTATTTTGGTCGCCAAGTTTGGCGATATTTTGCCAAATGTCACCAATTTTGTCGCTAACGGATATGAATATATAGTTTTATGCGTATGATTGGGAAAATTATTACAACAATGAAAGAAAATAATTTGCGAGTAATCGCGTTAATGTGCTGTTTTGTTTCAAAATGTCAGCCACCCTAGAATTTCAAACTGCTCTATCTCAGCCATTTTTTAAGATAGAGGTGAACCAAAAAATGCTCTGGAATCCTTGTATCAAGGCCTAAAACGTAATTAAAAAATAAATTTGAATTTTTAATTTTTTTGTATATTTATTTTAGTTTTAAATTTTTAAATGCCCGCCATCTTGAAACAAAATGGCAGACCAAGCTGGCCAACAAACTCGGTCGAGACATTGGTTAGCTTAATACACACAATTAGTTTCATCAAAATTGATTTATAAATACGAGCGTTATCGTATGACATAGGTCAGATATATATATATATAAATCAACATTTGAACGGAGGGTGGTTTTGGGGTCTGGGGATCATGATCGGTGAAAATATATCGAAATTTTCCGGAACTGCTTTCCTCCGAACGGCTGCAATAGGTAGCTTTATACTTTTTTGTATTGAAAGCTACCTAAAAAAGGATTGCATCCTTTTAAATCCTTAACGAATTTCTTTATTTAGTGTATATATGAGTTTAAAAGTTAAAAATAAGTATATTAGTCAAGCTTTACTGAAGAAACTGTTGATACCTATTAGATCCTTTTCTCTTATTATATATTGTTTTACAATGGCTGTTGAGCAGATGTCATTATTTCATTCTTCTTTAGTTCTAATTTGCTGTAAATTTATTATTGCAAAAATAAGGTACTGGCTATTTTTTTACTAATAGAAATGTATTATAACTTGATATTCTTATTATCTAAAAGAAAGAATAATTTGGTTATTTAAAAGAAATTATGACATTGGAAATTATATTAGATTTAAATATTTTTAAATAAAATGCTTTTAATGCCAAATAAAAACTTGCTTTTACAAACTTACTACATTTAGTAAATTTATGATAAAAAAAAAATCAGTTAATTTAAATCATGATTTAATCAGATTTAAATCATCTGATTAAAATCGTTGACACCCTAACAGATACTCTAACTTTTGTAAGCTGTATGTAACTATTTTTTCTGTTAGTTTCTCTCTCTCTTTTTGAAAATTTATTTTTGTGCTCTTTTGTTCTTACAGTGGTATATGGAAAGTAAATCTGAGGGTAAAGATGCTGCTGAAGTACTTGCTGCTTTAAAGCATAAAGCTGATTTCTATTATTACTCCAAAAATTATTCTAAAGCAGTGGAGACTTATGAACACTGTCTACGACTGCTACCTCAAAGTAATGGCACTTGGAAACGAGAGTTTATGGAGAATCTGTCACGTTCTTACTTGCATCTAAGTAATACAGATAAAGCACTTGAATGGAGTCTGAAACTGGTAATAATTCATTCATTTGTTGTTTATAGCACTGTGTTATTTTTACGATACTTTTTAAGTAAAGGTGGATTTTTACTGTCCAATCAAGATAAGGAATATTTTTACTTATAAAATTAAATTTTTTTTTAATGTAGATGACTTTTGAAACATATAAAATGGACAAAAATTTCATTATTTGTACAATATATTTCATTGTGTTTTAAGAATTAAAATAGAGTAACATTGATTTGCATAAATACTAATATGCCTCAACATTTATTGCATTAGTTGAAAGTTCATTTTAAACACATCTCATATAAACTTTCCCATTCCTAGTTTAAGATTCACTATTATATGACCAAAAGTCACTAGACACTTTCAGTTTTAGACATTTTGTCAAATATCTAAATCTAAAATACTTAACAAATTCTTCTGAAACTTCGGGAATATAAAGAACATGTTTGACCTTATATTTTTCAGTGACAATTTGGTCTTGAAAACAAACAAGGAGACCAATAACAAATTTAATATATATATATATATATATATATATATATATAATATTTTACCCCAATTGTCATTTGTTATTGATGTTTTAATTCTCTTTATGTACCGATTTGTTGGAATCGGAGAAAGAGCAAATAAAAATAAATAAATCAAACTAAAAATTGATGCAGCAGACAAATATGGGTTGATGGGTTTTTCAACAAAGTCAATAAAAGTAGCAGCATGCATGTCATTTTCAAACTTGACCAGTGATCACACTGAAACTCAAAAAGGTGTACTGTGTACTTCTATATTTTCGGCATGTAATAACCGTAAAAATAGCAACCCATGTGTGTTATTGTTTCAGTACCAAAACTACTAAAAGAGAAAGAAACAGACTAAAAATTTATTTCGGAGAAATATCATTGATGTCTTTCGACAATAAAGTGTATGACTGATTTTTGAACAAAAGTTTGTTTAATTTATAGTGCAGTTAATGAAATATTAACAATTATTTAATTTATATGTGTACAATATACATTTATTTTCATTTTAGCATGATTCTTCATTCAGTCCTGATCAGAAAATTATATCCATGAATTTGCTAGCTACTGTATGTCATAAGCTTGGAAAGTACAAAGGTAGATGTGCTGTGTATTTAGTTCTGTTAAATTAGTAAATTAAAAAATATCTTTTTAAATATAGATTTTTTTTTAAACTTCATATGTTACTTATGTGCATGATTAGATGAAGATGAAGTAATTATAAATAGTTTTATAATAGTTTTATTCAGATTCTAAAGAAATAGTTGTTTTATTATCTTCTTATAATTGTGGTAAATTTTAATTAAAATGATGTGAAGTGAGAATCTCTTTTAGATCTATAATAAAATGCAAGATGTCAACTAATGTTTTATTGCATGTTAAAAAAGATTTTCATTGTATGCCATTTTTATCCTCAAGTGTCACTACATTATCTTTAATCAATTCCTATATTTTCTTAATTGGTAGCTGATTATTTCATTTTTTAAATTTTAGCAACCCGAAATTAAATTGAAAATTTTTGCTTTAGACTAGTGTTTTGGGATATACGTTATTATTAGATTTAAAAGGGAAGAAAAGAATCGTGATTTAAAACTATGGGTTTCAATATTTGAAATTTTTATGCATATGTTAATGAACGTTATTGTGGATGAAATTAATGGATTTTCATCTAAAAGCAACCTTAATGGGAAAACAATATACATTAAAACCTGAATATCAGTCACCACTGGAACCATGAAAAATGTCCATGCTTGTGAGGTGGCTGTTATTCAGAGGTTCACTATTTTAAAACTTAAAATTATATCACATAAAAATCTGAATATCATTTTTAAATTTTTTAATTAAAAAATATATCTGATTTTACTTTACTCTGAAAAAAATCGCTTATTAATTTTTAGCATATTTCTTTCTCTAAAGAAATAATCACTTCAATAATTTTTTTATACAGTTCCTTGTCATTTTGGTTAAATGCAAAATTTTGAGTTTCTCTGAAGCTAGATGATCAGAATTTAATGATCACTGCCATAGATCTTTCTTTCTTTTAATTCTATTATGTCATAGGTAGAAAAAAAAACTTCCAAATCGCTGTCTACATTGATGTTTATATTCATTCCAGTTCTGTTTAGAATGTTGTTTAATTCAATACCATTGATTATTTCTACATTACCAACATGCAGACATCTGCAATTAAATTTTGATTTTAATTACAGAATTTCAGTCACAATTAACAAATCTCTCCTTTGAATTCTTTGCAAATTCCATTTATAGTTGAAATATAAAGTTGAGATTTCTTTTATATTTTTGTGTAAGTCTATGTATCTATATTCATATTATAAAGAAGTAATGTTTGTTTGTGGGGGAAGGGGTGGGGGGTAAATCTCTGAAACTACTGATTTTAAAAAATAATTTTTGGTGACCATCTCTGCATCAACATAGGCTATATTTTATATTGGTACAATAACCCCAACAGGCTGCTGGAGCAAAAAACTTTCTAAAATTGCAATTTCTGTGATATTGTTAAAGCTAAAAGCTTAAAATTTGGTGTGGAGGTTACTTTTAAGATGTAAATACTCGCTGTAAACGGTTTCTAAGAAATTCAAAATTTTAAAAAGATAAAATGAGCAGAAAATGTGCCAATTTTTTTTTTTTTTTTTTTATTATTATTTTTTTTTATCTAAGGCTAGAAACTTGAAATGTATAATAATAAAACTAATTCCTCCCCCCCCCCCCCCCCCCCCCACGCAATTGATAACCTCACGCAATTTAAAAGCAATAGGTTGTGTCTTCGGTTTCATTATAAGCTGTTTCCATTGTGTGTATATATATATATCTATATATATATTTTAATCCTGGATTGGTGAGAAAAAAAGATTGTTAGGATTCAGATCATAAAATTTGAATTTTGCTTTTTCAAATTAAAATTATTTTTATTTTTTTAGAAAAATCTTTTAGTTTTAAATCACAATATTGTTTTAAATAAAAAGTGCTGTTTTATTTTCTGATTAGCTACTTTTTATATCTTTTTGTTTAGTTTTCTGATAACACACGTCTCATTTCCATATGGCAGTTTTTTAGCTACTAGCATCCATCAGGCCGAAATGTCGAAGCATTGAGTGACATAAAATATGAAATAATATTTTTAAATAAATAAAAAATATTCTATTTTTGTATCTACTGTTTAACTAGTATATAAAACAAAATTTACAATTACAGCTGTTGAATCTTCATTCTCAAGTGTTTATTCAGTTGTCAGTTGTCTCATGTAATGCTCAAATGCTTATCTATCAGCAAGTGTGTTTATTCTTAATTTGGTCAAGCCTATCCTTTGTGAAGGGCTCTTCAATGAGAATACCCTCTAAACGACGAACTCTACTAAAAGCAACATAAGTTATTTCTAAGTGACAACTCCTTTGGACCAATGTCTACAGCAATTTTTGATAAAGTTGTGGGATTTGTGTATGATGGCAGCATATGATATGCAATTGTTAAAAACAACTGATTCGTGAATATGAGACTTTCTTTCCCAGATTTACAAATAGGAGTAACAAAGAAAAGTCTTTCAGTTAGAAATGGCCCATGGTAATCATGAAATTCAACCATTACAGCCTGTGGTAAGCCTGGAAGCCGGAGCCCTTTATTGTAGACAATATCTTTTACTGTACCAATATTATCTCTCTATTCTAAAAAAAAAAACGTGACTAATGCTGCTAATGTCACTGCCTTAATTGAATTTGTGACCTTTTGACTTTCTCGGCTCATAATAAAAAAAAAAAAAAAAAAACTATTGCATATAAAAACATGAAAAACTGGTAGTTTTATAAGGAAATATATAAAAAAAAAAATATGCTTAAAGCAGACAGTTTTTAAATTGAAGAATTATTTACTGTTAAAATCAGTCAAAGTTTTATTGGATCAAAAACTATGTGTAGTAGTTTAACCATCTTTTTCAGACCTATATTTGACAAGTGCGGTGTGCAAAAATTTTTTATTAAAAATTTCATTATCTGAATAGAGATTTAATTCATAGTTTGAGATGGCCACTTTTTACCTACTGTTCCAAATTTCAAAAAGGCCAAATAATAATATTTACAAACACTTTTCAATTAAAAAATACGTTTACAAGCGAATTTTAAAAAAGAAAGAAAACTTTGAAAGAATTAAGCTATTACATGCAAAAAGCATTTAATGGTGAAATTTACTTCATATTTATGATACATTTAAATTGTCATACTTGAAAATATTTTCTTACAGCATCTTAAAAACAAAACCTTTCTTCTAAATGTTATGACAGTCTGGAAGGCAATGCCTTTTTTTACTCAACCATTTTATGCAAGCTGATTTTCAAATGTTTAATTGATCTTTCTTAATCACGTAAACAGCTGTCAGCTGTTGTGACAATGGTGGATGCATGCTTGGGTACCAAAAAATCCTTCAGTCAAAGGGAATGAATGGCAACCTGATTACAAAAGATTGTCACTGGTTGTGATAATATCATTTAATCTTCTGTAATTGGGTGATCTTTTCAAACATGACAAATTTACATGTTTTTTAAAGCCTGTGAGTTCTGGGCGGTGGCTGGCAAGTGTAGCTCATAGGGAGCAAGAGCCCCTTAGTGCATAACAAAAAAATATGTCAATTAAATATAAATAAACAGATTCGGTCTGCTTTTACAATAATAAACTTCAAAAGAATGATTGAAAACAAAGTGTTAAATTATACAATTATCTGGATTTGATTTTTTGAAATAAAGAAATTTTTATTTTAAAATTCAATGATTATTTGATAAACAATTTTAACTTCATTCCACATAGTTTAAAATTAAAAGTTATGGAACCCTAATTTCAGAAAAGTAAATTAAGCTGGAGAATATGACATCATTAACTTTCAGTTTTATTCATAAATTTGAACCATTTTAAAATGATCATAATTTTTTATTTTTATGCCTTTTCTTTTTGTCCAGGCTGACACCAAATTAAGACATTTTATTGAAAGTTTTCTTATTTCTTTTTTCAAATAAGTTTTTTTTATTATGTAAAAATGGCAACTATGCGCTATCGTGTTGACAAAAGTGTGATTTTTGATATGAAGTCAAAGCTATCCTCCGACAAAAGTAACCTTGTGTATATTTTTTATGTACTCACTGTTTTTATTAGTGCTTTTCAAGGAAAAGGCATCTTGTAACAACAAATTTCATTAAATGTTGAGAATTTTTTCAGAGTTTAATTTTGAAGTTTTTTTTTTATTATTATTATTTTTTTTATTTATTTATTTTTTTTTTTTTTTTTTTTTACTTAACTGCTCTCTGAAAAGGAGTGTAATGTTTTAAAACATGGACAATGTAAGATTCTTTATTTCCTGATAAAGTAAGAACAGGTGGGTGGATTTTAATAAATGTAGTACCAAAATATTTATCTTTGCTCCCTGAATGTCATATGTTTAAAAAATGTTGTTACATACTAACACCTAAAAGTAACAAATTTAAACTATCAAAGTCTACCCGACTCTGACGTTTCAGATATCATAAATAAATTCCCCTCATTTTTCCATCCAGAGATAAGTGAGATGCTATCCAGCCACATTTAAATATATTTTTGAAGAATTAAACTTCTTACCTGGGTAGTTCACTTTCCGTGTCCACTAAATTAATTCTTGTCATCTTCATAATCCAGTGAAATTCATTTTTTGGGGAAAAGAACTTCATATTTATTATTCAAAGGCACAAGAGAACATACTTCTTACAAATCCAGAATGGTACTGAATCTTTTCATAAAGATCCACAGTTAACAAAAATTACATCATCAACCATAATTACCACATCCTGTGAATATAATACTTATAATTTCCCAATTATAACACATTAAATCACCAAAAATCGTTATAAAAGTAATAAATCTCCATTATGAGGAATATAATCAATTATATGTTTTATAAAGTAAACAAATTGGGGTTTTTTCATGCTTGATTATTTAGAAATTGAAAAGTATAAACAATTAATGATTATCATTTAGAGAAAGTTGGCAATACCCCAAAATATCATGAATGAAAATTATATTTTACTGAAAAAAGAGGAAAGAATGATGCATTAGCACAAAAATTATAAAAATAAAATAAAAGATGATTGCACTTCACAGATGTAAAGATGCCTTGATATAATAAATAGTTTCTTGATTAGATTAATGTTCTAACATCCTCCCACCTTTTGATTTAGTGGGAGGTAAATCAAAATCTGGTTAAACATCTGGGATAGAGTCCTTAGCACAAGAAGAAAGTTCCAGAGGATAAAGTTTTCTGACTGGTCGAATTGCATAACCATTGGCAGTTTTCAATTTAACTGCGCTCTTACTCGGCCATCTCTACTGGGGCAGAGTTCTTCAACTTTAGCAATTGGCCAGTTCTGTCTCTTTATGTTTTCAGAACCCATCATCACGACGTCGCCGATCTTTATAGTGCAGTCGTCAGTTGTAGCGTTTTGAACTAACTGTCCGAGATACTCCTTGCGGAATCTATTTCTTAACTGATCTCGAAGTTCTTTGCAGTATCGTTGTCGTTTCAGAAGTTTATCTCGATGTAGAGCATCTAAATCGGGTGTCCCAAACTCCTTACTGTCATGGAGGAACATCGAGGGTGTCAGCGGTGAAAGTTCCTCGGAATCGTTGGAGATATAAGTAAGGGGACGGTTATTGATAACCGCTTCAATATCGCATATGATCATGAGCAGCTCTTCATATGTCACAGCTGCACGTCCTAGAACCCTGACCAATAGCTCCTTAGTGGTTCGAATTAGTCTCTCCCACCATCCACCCCACCATGCTGCAGTGGGAGGTATGAATTTCCATTTGATCGGGGTTAGCATATGGTGAGTGACGATTCTTTCCCAATTCACCTTTTTTAATGCTGCTGATGTACCGACGAAATTTGTCCCATTATCAGTGTAGACCACGGAAGGACGGCCTCTCCTTGCTATAAATCGTCTCAAAGCTAACAGAAAATTCTCTGTACTAATAGCTGTGACTAGTTCGAGATGTACTGCACGGTACACTCCACATGTAAATAACACTACCCAGGTTTTGGTCTTGTTTCTGAGAATCAGAGGGCCACACAAATCAATCCCCGTAATTTCAAATATGCCTGCATCTCTAACTCTGTCTAGAGGCAACTGAATTGGAGCAGTAGATGGGGCCTTTGCTTTGAATCGGTTGCAACGTATACATTTGTTAAGAATTGTACGTATAGTACGCCTGCTAGAGATTATCCAATATTGCTCTCGTACTATTGTCATCAATGTTTGAATGCCCGCATGGGAGTTGTTTAAGTGATATTCCAAGATAAGGAGGTTTACAAGATAATGTTTTGAAGGCAGAAGAATGGGATATTTAAATGAATAATTATCTTCTCTTTCAATTATACTAGTTTTTACTCGAATCAGGCCACTCTGATCTCTGATCACTCTTAAGCCAGCTACAGAATCTGTGGTGTTTGGTAAGCTCTCTCTCTCTGGATAAGAAAACAAAGGGTATGAACAGACTCCTGTACTTCCGAAGCGGAGAGTAATTTATCTTTATTTACTTCCCTCTTTCGGGAATTTTTAATAAACCTATAAATCCAGGCTAAAATTCTGACTACTCTAGAAAATTTCGAAAATTCCTATACCATTTAGTCTCGTTAACATTTACACTGGTAATAACTAAATTGGCACTTTTCTTACATTCCGAATTAACTAGGTTTTCATCTGGATTGATCTCAAGAATTGGCCAGCTATCCCTTGGACCTTTTAACCAATGGGGTCCCTCCCACCAAGATGAATTTATAATTTGCCGTGGAGTGCATCCCCGGGAGGGTAAATCTGCGGGATTTAATTGGCCCGACACATGAAACCATTGACCTGAAACTGTGAGAGAGCAAATTTCTTTCACCCTATTACCTACAAACGTCCCCCACTGCTCATTTTTCTTTATCCACGATAAAGCAGTAGTAGAATCTGACCAATAATAAGTCTTAATTTCTCCGAGAGACATTGCCTCTACAACATATTTAGAAAGGCGAGAACCTAAAACGCATGCCATTAGTTCTAACCTAGGAATTGTCATTCTTTTTAGAGGTGCAACACGAGTTTTTGCCATGACAAACCGCACATAAATTTTATTCTCTTCTTCACATCTCAAGAAAATTACGCTAGCATACGCCTGTTGACTCGCATCGCAAAAGACATGCAAAGACCATGAATTTTGGTCGCCAAAAACTATTCGTCGAGGTAATTTAAATTCAGACATGACTTGTAACTCATTGTACCATTTTTTGAACTTTAACTGAATTTTCTCTGCCAAAGGGCTATCCCAGTCCGATTTTGTCACCCACATTTCCTGAATCAGTAATTTAGCTGGGAGCAAAACAGGCGCGAAAAATCCTAACGGATCAAAAATCCCCTGTGTCAAGGAAAAAATTTCTCTTTTTGATAAATTTTCTGAAATTGGTGTTAGTTTCACGTGAATCGCTAAGCAATCGCTTTGTCTATTCCATAAAATGCCTAAAACGGTAATCGGTTCTTTGGATGTAGAATCGCTGTTTGAATCATTTATTACTATGTTTGCACAACTTTCCAGTGGGCCAAATTTCCACATACGCAAGTCCATTTTTGCTTGCGCTAATATTTTCACTGAACTATTAATAAAATTCTTTAATTCTACTTCGCTATCTACAGACGTCACACAATTGTCGATGTAGAATGATTTGTTAAGCTTTTGCGCAACAGAGTTTTGTTCTAACGGCACATTGGATAAATGAAACGAAATAACAGCTCCGAGGAGCCAAGGACTTGATGTAATTCCAAAGACGACTCTAGCATGGCGGTATATTTTAATAACATTATTTTTCTCCCACCATAGAAACCTAAGATAATTTCGATCTTCCTTTATTTCTATCTGCAAAAATGCTCGCCTGATATCGGATGTGACTCCAATACTTTTTTTACGAAATCTCAATAATATGGAAGGTATTTCCTCTATTAAATTTGGACTCCTTATTAAGCAATCATTTAAAGATAGGGATTTATTGACCTTACATGACGCATCAAAAACTGGCCTAATTTTTGTCGTTTCGCTATCCGGTTTAAATACTGGATGATGCGGAAGATAGTGCCCTTGAATTTCTAACTCTTCATTCGGCACTGCCTCAATAACCCCCTCCTGAAGCCACTCTTTAAAAATTGTATCATATTCTTCAAATTTGTTCAAAAATTTAAGCCGCTTTGTTACATTAAAGAGCCTTTTTTCGGCAGCGTAACGATTGGACGGTAACTCGAAATTATTTTCCATCCAAGGTAAGCCTACACATTGTCGCTTTTTCTAAGAGAACTCAAAAAATGTTCTCTGGCGAGGTCTTCCTCAGCAGCCTTCGTGAAACTGCTACATGGATCTACTATCCCAATCGTTTCTAAACGCCAAAGATCGGAAATATTAAAGTCCTTAATAGCCAAACTACACAAAACCGAGGTATTTTCATTTTTCTCTCGGAAATCCTCAAATTTTCCGCAAACAGTCCATCCCAATTTTGTATCAATTGCTGTCAGACCTCCTCGAAGTTGCCTTACCTGCCCAGTAAATATCTTCCCATATACATCGCTACCAATTAACATCTCAATTTTTGGACATTCTGATCCCAAATCCGATAACCAAATTTTGTGACGGCTTAACTCTTGTAGGCTTAAAGTTATATTTTTGTGTTTTCCCAGCTCCTCATTTTATTTAATAACCACCACCACCACTATATAAAAGCTTGCTTCTATGTTTAGTTTAATTTATTTTCTAAATATCTTATTTAGTTAATCATTTATAATGTTTAAATTCAATAGTCTGGTACTTACAGCAAGTGTGCATGCTTGTTTACCTTTTTCAGCATATGGTTGGGTGGTTGGTAGTGAAGTTAACTTTCTGTTACTTTTTAGTTAACCTTTTTCTGATTTGTTGTTTCTTCTGATGTCATTCTGACACAGTGATGTCATTTTGTTCTAGTGGGTGTGTCTATCACTTATTGAAAGTTATATTTACTAATTTGGCAACATTAAAATGCAGATTTTGTATTGTGTTTGAAGTATATATTTGGGAAGTTTGTAGTTTTGACAAGTCAGTTCAACATGTGAGTAGCTTTTGCAAATAGGCCTTATTTCTGGTGGTGTTTCATTTAGTAGCAGGTGACTACTTGTTTTTTTAGTGTATAAAATATTCAGTTAATATATGCAGTATAAATGAACTATGTTTGGACTTCAGAAATTATTGAGAGTTTGACTTATTATGTGCCTGTGATGATGTATCTTCTAAAAGATGTGTTTGCTACCTATAACCTACAGTTTTAATAAACCCTTTTTGTTTCCTTCAGAAAATGTTGCAATTATTTTAGCCTCCATCATGCACATAGTTATTTTACTTAAATGGTAAGCAGTGTGGCTCAAGATATTGTGGGGGAGGTGTTATCTAACCCTACAATGTGGTAGCAGAGCGTGGTTGGGCGCTCTGCTTACCTTTACTGCTTTACCTTTTATTTTGTGATAAAATGAGTAAGATAACTGAGCAGACTCTCTCTTTCCCTAAATTGGGTAATGATAATTGGAAGGCAAGGAGGTTCAGCATGGATATGATGCTAATTAGCCAAGGCTTAGAAATTTATACTTCTGATAAAGAAAAAGGTAAAGCAAAAGCCGATGGAGGAAATATTGAAAATTTTGAGGAGTATATGAAGAAAAGTAAGAAGGCATTGGCATACATATGTTTAAGCTTGACTGAAGAGATCAAAAGTGTAGTTTTTAGTGCTGAATCATCTTTTGAGGCGTGGCAGTTATTAAAAAGTGCTTATGAACCTACGTCACGTGCAAGAGTTGCTCACCTTCGGAGAAAGTTCATAAATACAAAGTTTGAGGCCAGTGATACTATGAGTCAGTATATTGGAAAAGTTTTGGAAATAGTTAGAGATTTAGAGCAAACAGGAAAGAGTGTGCCTAAAGATGAAATTGCTTTTCAAATCTTAGAAAGTTTACCGCCATCTTATGAAACCCTTATATCTCGTCTTTATCAATTGGCTGATGATGAATTCACTGTGGAAGGTCTTCGACCATTTTTGCTTGCTGAATATGACCGTTTGCAAAATAAACAGATCGATGGCCAAGATATATTCAAAAATCAAAATACAGCTCTAATGTCTTCTAGAAATTTTTCGACTGATACTATACCAAAGGTCCATCCTCCTAGTGCTGTGAATTCAACTGTGCAACAAGAAACCCGAAAGTGCTACCGGTGTGGTCGAGTTGGCCACTTAATCAAGAATTGTAGACATAGATCCCAAACCAGGAGATTAAATCAGTATAGACCAAGATTCAGATCAAGTTCAAGGAAATCCCAACTGCCTAATCAAGCTTTCTTCGCATCCGCCCTATTATCTGATGGACCTGAACTTGAATTTATTTTGGATTCTGCAGCAACAGATCACTTCAGTTATGATCGATCTCTCTTCTACAATTTCAGAGAATTAGAAAGTCAAGCTGTTATAGCAAAAGGAATTGCTGACATTTGTGGTATAGGGGACATTGACTTACGAGTGAACTGTGGTACTGTAGTAAGAACTTTTACTTTAAAAAATGTATATTATGTTCCTGATATGGTGAGAAATCTTCTGTCTGTTAGAAAATTAACTGATAAAAATTTTAAAGTAAAATTTGACAAATGTAAGGCTATAATTTTTAATCCTGATAATTCTGAATTTTTAACAGTGCCTTTAGTAACTAAATTTTATTGTATTACTGCTAAATGTGTGTCTAATGAATCGTGTGCTTATGTTGTTAGAAATAGTAAGTTAAATAATTGTTCTAATGATTTAGTGCTATGGCATAGGCGTTTCAGTCATTTAAATGCTAAAAACTTGATAAAATTTTCAAAAACAAATTATGTAACTGGACTTAAAAATTTATCCGGTGAAATGAGGTCATGTGAAGTTTGTAATTTAGCAAAAAGTACTAGAGAATCTCATCATGTTATAGATGATATTAAGACAGGTGGCATTTTAGAGTTAGTGCACCTCGACATTTGGGGACCAGCTCCTGAACCTTCTTTAGGTGGGGCTAGGTTTTTCTTGAGTTTAGTTGATGATTTCTCTAGGTATGCACATGTATACATTCTTAAATATAAAAGTCAGGCATTTGATTATTTCAAGCATTATAAAGCTTTAGTTGAGAAGCAGACAGGTCATGTAATTAAAAGACTTCGTTCTGATTGGGGTAAAGAATTTGATTCTAATCAATTTGGGAAATTCTTAAAAGATGAGGGGATTAAACATGAGCACTCGAATACGTATTCGCCACAGATGAATGGCATCGCGGAAAGATACAACCGTACTTTAATGGAGGGAGTTAGAGCTATGTTAATTCAGGCAAATTTACCTAAAGAATTATGGGCTGAAATGGTTTGTACTGTAAATTACTTAAAAAATAGATACCCTCACACTAAATTGCATGGAAAAGCCCCTCTGAATGTTTGGAAAGGTGGAAATTTTTCGGTTAAGTACTTAAGAGTTATAGGAAGTACTGTTTTTGTTCATATTCCAAAAAGGTATCGTAATAAATTAGAGGCAAGATCTAAAAAGGGAATTTTAATTGGCTACGCCAGGAGCACGAGAGGTTATAGAGTATGGTTTCAAGGGACTAAAGAAGTGCAGGAAACTAAACATTTGAAAATCATTGAAAATGATTTTATTTCAGAACCAGTTAAAGACTCTAGCAATAGAATGGTTAAATTTAAAGTGCAAGATGACCCAGTTGAAAATACTTCTTTTTCAGATTGGAAGAGAATTGAAAAGGTTAGAGAGTCAGGTAGTTCTGCAGGTTGTGTAGATGTTTACTACTATCCAGAACCTGGTATTAGGTTAAGAAGTAAAAATGATGTGAAGGATTATTGTAAGAAAAAGGGTCTAGTTTTTAAATCTGAGGAATTTGATTTTAAACCACTTAAAACTAATTCAGATCCCTCCCAGCCTGAAGTTAAACTGAAAAGTGACTCTAATTCTAAACCTGTAATAGAAACTGATGAAGAGGACTTAGAATCTAACCCAGAAGCACATTGTGCTGAAATAAAAATTCCAATTAGTTTTAGTGAGTCCCAAAATCTTCCTGAGAAACAAGAGTGGGTTAAAGCTATGAGTACTGAACTTAAAATATTAAAAGATAGGGAAGTGTATGACCTTGTAACCCGTCCTGAAAAGAGTAAAGTTCTTGGTACAAAATGGGTATATACACTGAAAAAGGATGTGTCAGGTAAAATTAAAAGTTTTAAAGCTAGGTTAGTAGCGAAGGGATTCCGACAAGTTGAGGGAATCTATTATTTTGACACATTTTCACCTGTCATAGCTTTTCCACTTGTTAGATTTTTCTTTATTGTACTTGTGGTTCTAAAGGGATGGTTTAGCCAGCATATTGACGTGAAAGGTGCATACTTATATGCAAAATTAAATGAACAGATTTATGTTGAGCAGCCAGATGGTTTCCAGGAAGTTGATGAAAAGTATGTATGGAAACTTAACAAGGCATTATATGGACTCCACCAGGCTGGCCGCGAATGGTTTAATGAATTAGACAAAACTTTTAAGGATTTAGGTTTTGATAAAGCATTGAATTGCAACTGCATATATGTTTATAAATTAAAAGTAGTAATTCTAGTTTATGTTGATGACTTAGCAATTTTTGCAGAGAATAAGGAAATATTAAACCAAGTAATTGAATTAATAAAGTCTAAATTTGAAATAAAAACTTTAGGTGAAATTAGAAATTTTCTAGGAGTTGAATTCGAGCAACGTGAGGGGTCTTATGTACTGCATCAAACTAAATATATTGAAAGAATTGCAGAAATTTTTAATGTTCCTAGAATAAAATGCAAATTGCCATTAACACCAGGAACAGTGTTAAACTTAGCAAATGAGGAGGAACAAATAGATGTCCCTTACAGACAGTTAATAGGTTGCTTGTTGTTCTTAACTTCTAGAAGTAGACCTGATATTCAATTTTCGGTTATTGCTTTATCTCAGTTTTCTAATAAACCATCATGGGATCACTGGAGAAATTTGTGTCAGGTTTTGCAATATGTTATTGATACAAAAGAATTAAGTTTAAATCTATCTAGAATTTCAAATTGTAATATTAATGTCTATACTGATGCTACATGGGCTTCAGATTTAGTTGATCGTAAATCAGTTAGTGGTTTGGTAATTTTTGTAGACCAAGTACCTATTATATGGAACTCTTCTAAACAAAAATGTGTTGCCTTATCAAGTATGGAATCTGAATATGTTGCTTTATCAGACTCAGTCAAGGAACTGTGTTGGTTAACAAGAATAATTGATGACTTTTCCTTTTTGAACTTAAACTTAACTAAACCAACAGTTCATTGTGACAATCAAAGTACTATAAGTTTTTCTAAAAACAATATAGAAAATACAGAACCAAATATATTGATACACGTAGTTATTTTGTAAAGGAAAATATTGGAAATTTTGAACTTAAGTATGTATCTAGTAAGTGTAATGTTGCTGATGTAATGACAAAAGCATTGTCAAGTGAGAAATTTTTCTATTTTAGAAAATGGTTGTTTGGCTAGGCAGAGGACCTGGAAAAAAGGGGGCATTTGTAGGCTTAAAGTTATATTTTTGTGTTTTCCCAGCTCCTCATTTTATTTAATAACCACCACCACTATATAAAAGCTTGCTTCTATGTTTAGTTTAATTTATTTTCTAAATATCTTATTTAGTTAATCATTTATAATGTTTAAATTCAATAGTCTGGTACTTACAGCAAGTGTGCATGCTTGTTTACCTTTTTCAGCATATTGTTGGGTGGTTGGTAGTGAAGTTAACTTTCTGTTACTTTTTAGTTAACCTTTTTCTGATTTGTTGTTTCTTCTGATGTCATTCTGACACAGTGATGTCATTTTGTTCTAGTGGGTGTGTCTATCACTTATTGAAAGTTATATTTACTAATTTGGTAACATTAAAATGCAGATTTTGTATTGTGTTTGAAGTATATATTTGGGAAGTTTGTAGTTTTGACAAGTCAGTTCAACATGTGAGTAGCTTTTGCAAATAGGCCTTATTTCTGGTGGTGTTTCATTTAGTAGCAGGTGACTACTTGTTTTTTTTAGTGTATAAAATATTCAGTTAATATATGCAGTATAAATGAACTATGTTTGGACTTCAGAAATTATTGAGAGTTTGACTTATTATGTGCCTGTGATGATGTATCTTCTAAAAGATGTGTTTGCTACCTATAACCTACAGTTTTAATAAACCCTTTTTGTTTCCTTCAGAAAATGTTGCAATTATTTTAGCCTCCATCATGCACATAGTTATTTTACTTAAATGGTAAGCAGTGTGGCTCAAGATATTGTGGGGGAGGTGTTATCTAACCCTACAACTCTCTCATTAAATGTCCTTTAGTCACACGAGGTATGTTTCCGCAAATTGTCTCCTGATCTAAAAATTCAAATTCAAGTTCTGATGCTTTAAGTCGATCCAAGGAATACAATTTTATGCGGTACTTATTATGCAGTTTAGGATCAGTCCTAGTTCCGCCAAACAATGTATGAGTAATATTTTCTCTTGAAACCACTGGAAATCCCAATTCTTGAGCTGTTGATTTTAAGACATACGATTTTTGCGACCCACAGTCTAACAACGTCCTTATACTTCTCCCTCCGCCAACTCTCACCTGTAGGGTCATCAGAGCTACCTCTGCAGTGCACACCTGTCCCGCAGTGGTAGCCTGTAAATTTTCGGTAGTGGTCTTTACCCTTTCCTTTTGACTTATTAACTCGGGGCAAAGAAGCTCAAAGTGGGCTTTGGAACACACCAGACACTTAACAAAATTCTTACAGACATTCTGCCTGTGCCCGACGCGTAAACATTTCAGACAGCAATTTTTTTCTTTTATTTTTCCAACTCTCTCTTTCAGAGATAGTGCTCTCGCAGCAAAACAGTCTTTACTCTCATGGGATTTATTACAAAATAGACAGCTAACTTCTTTTCCTGCAAATAAACTAGCCGCCGTGGGAACCCGGGTATCCTTTTTCCTCCACTTTTCCTTGTGATTATCTCTTATAGGGGTAGCCTCAAAACCCGACCTAGCTAATTGTAGGCGTTCCTCACCTTCAACTTCCTTTTTTAGGAATTTCATAAGTAACTTTAAATTGGATTGGGTTGTCACATCCTTTTCATCCCCACCTAAAACTAAGTACCTCTGCCATGCCTTCAAGACATCTTCTGGAAGACTTGACTCTACCATGGGATATAACCATGCTGAATTATTCTCCATATTCAAACCCATGGACTCCAATGACCTTAAATACGCCTCCACTTTCATAAATAAATCAGGAAGCGGTAACCTGTCTTTACTAGAGCTACGGACATTGGCGATTATTAATTTCAAAAATTCCCTCACGTAAACTTCCGTCAAAACATCCTCTCTCCCAAACCTTTCTTGAAATGCATTAACGGCCTTTGAATAATTTTCTGAAGTCAAGGGATAGCTTACCAAAAGTTCCCTGGCCCTAGTACCGTACTGTACAGATTGTATTAAATATTGAAACTTATCACAATCATCTAACTCACTATCTTCATGGATCTTTTTAAATTGCGACCAGAAAGACAAATAATTAATTAAAGAACCGTCGTAAGGTTTTATACTTAATTTAGGCAATTTGTAATGTTTAGTTTCGGTAACTGTACTGACAGGCTCGAATTGATGAGAAATATTCTGCACTGACGAATTCAGACATTCATAAACATTTCGTTTAACAGATATATATTCGTCCGAATATTTCTCATTATCCTCTATCAAGGCATATATTGTATGTTCAGTACTTTCTCCAACTTCTGACGTTAAATCTACAATAGTGTCATCATATACCTTTAATTTATTCATTAATTCATCTAACTTCGTTGTTGTATCGAGAACAACGCCTTTATTAATTTCAGTCTTTTCTAGTTCCGATTTTAAACTATTCAAAGTCTTTGTGAAAGACGTTCTCAGCGCCGCACGCTCCTTTTTCTGTTTTTCAATCTTACTCATATTTATCTAATCGAAACTAGAAAATATAATGAGTCGAAAAAAATTGATTGATCCTATCAGCGGACACCACTTTTGTTACATACTAACACCTAAAAGTAACAAATTTAAACTATCAAAGTCTACCCGACTCTGACGTTTCAGATATCATAAATAAATTCCCCTCATTTTTCCATCCAGAGATAAGTGAGATGCTATCCAGCCACATTTAAATATATTTTTGAAGAATTAAACTTCTTACCTGGGTAGTTCACTTTCCGTGTCCACTAAATTAATTCTTGTCATCTTCATAATCCAGTGAAATTCATTTTTTGGGGAAAAGAACTTCATATTTATTATTCAAAGGCACAAGAGAACATACTTCTTACAAATCCAGAATGGTACTGAATCTTTTCATAAAGATCCACAGTTAACAAAAATTACATCATCAACCATAATTACCACATCCTGTGAATATAATACTTATAATTTCCCAATTATAACACATTAAATCACCAAACATCGTTATAAAAGTAATAAATCTTCATTATGAGGAATATAATCAATTATATGTTTTATAAAGTAAACAAATTGGGGTTTTTTCATGCTTGATTATTTAGAAATTGAAAAGTATAAACAATTAATGATTATCATTTAGAGAAAGTTGGCAATACCCCAAAATATCATGAATGAAAATTATATTTTACTGAAAAAAAGAGGAAAGAATGATGCATTAGCACAAAAATTATAAAAATAAAATAAAAGATGATTGCACTTCACAGATGTAAAAATGCCTTGATATAATAAATAGTTTCTTGATTAGATTAATGTTCTAACAAATGTTGAGGTTCATTCTACATGAAATCGTATGGCTCTATCAGTGTTTCTCAACCTTTTTTAGTTAACGGCACACTAAAAATATCTGAAATTATTTGCGGCACACCTGCATATAAAAAATGGGTACTTTTCGGTTAGCCGGGCGCCAGTGTTATACACAGTCAAACCTCGTTAACACGAACACTCTTAACGCGAATTACTTTTAGCACGAACTGTTTCCGATTGCCCCGTCCAGTTGTATGCAATGTATTTAAGTTCGGATAACACGAACAAAAAAAGTTTCCCCTTGAGTGTTTGCGTTAACGAGGTTCGACTGTATATAGATAGATATTTATGTACTATATATAACACCGGCAAGCTTGTAGCTGGCAATCAATCCCTTTTCTGGCATCTTTACATTGCTGCCAACTTTTATGCTTTCTTGTTACCACTAAAAATTAATAGAAAATTTTGCCTTATTGAATCAGTGATTTCGAAGATTTAATAAGCTAAAATTTACTATAAAATTTTAGTGGTAGTAAAAAAGCGTAAAAGTTGGCAGCTATGTCTTTATATAGTTATGACATTTTTTTATGTTTTATTTTCCCGTGCTGCCAGATTTTCAAAATATGCTCTTGGTTTGTTTTTTATCTGTAGATGTGGAGTATCCAAATGCCTTTTCAGTTTACTAAGAACGAGAGCTTCATTCACAAGTTTCTTTTTCAGATTACACAGAATGGCATTTGAGAGCCTGCAGTTTCAATTGCACTGAATCCGATTTCGATGTACTCATCTTTATACTTCCGTTTTTTTTCTTTCTTTATCTTCCGTTTGTGAAGCACCAGATTTTATTTCAATATATTAGTCCATGATGCTTTCCTATGCTTCTATTTTTTGCATTTTAATCAATTCACAGATGTGAAAATAAAGTGTTTTATTTTAACTTTTTTTAACAATACGCACTCTTTTCTCGAACGAAAACAAGAGTAGAATAAACTGCACGGCGTCCAGCAACAAAGTCCAAAACCGATTCCAATCGAGAGTTGAGAAGGCAAATGCCTGCTTCCCCAATTTAAAAAAAAAAAAAAAAAATCTGAATCGAATGGGCGGGGACAAGGGAGGAGAGGCATGCTGGAAACACTAATACAGGGAAAGGAGTGAAGAGGGAAGGTAGCACGTTATAAATAGAAAATCCATTGTTGATCCGACATCATGCAATTTTAATTATTTGTCAAAAACCCTCTTGGCGCACATTTGACAATGTGCCGCGGCACACAGGTTGAGAAACACTGTTCTAAATATTGAAATAATTTTATTATATTTATTCTTCTTCATATTTGATTATATCTTCTTCATTTGATTATATCATAAAAGTGGGTATTTTTGTTTTGTTTTCATTCAATTCATGTAATTGTAACAATCATGTGTCAGTTTTTGGAGTCATTTATTTTATTATTATTATTACTACTGATAAATTGTTACTTGTTTTCATTGCAGAAGAACTTGAGGCTTTGCATTGTTGTATTCAATCGCATAAGTCATGTCCAGAATTTTGGTTACGTCTTGGTTTATGTTATGCTGGTTTGTTCAAAATAGACTTACCTGGATGTTCTGTTTTGAGGTCAAATCTAGAAGACCAAGAACCTTGTTGTGCCTTTAATACGAAGTCATCTCATGAGAGCTCTGGAGAACAGAATGTTCCAAGTTTACCTGCCTCTTCAGAATGTGCCATGCCTTCTAGTAGTAGTCTAACTGCTAGTTCCTCTTCTCATTGTTCTAATACCAGCTCAGATAAAGAAAATGAAAATACCTTCAAATGTGAACTGTGTACCTTAGGTGTTCAAATTGTGTCATCTTGTCTTATACATACCAAGTATGTGGTTTTTATGTCAGTCTAATATTGTTCAAAGGAGATGGGTCGATAAGCATTGATTTTTGCTCCGTTTCCCTGATAGGGTCAACATTTCTTTTTTCTAAGATAGTTTGAATTAATGAAATTTAGGGTCTGTATTAAACTGCCTCTCTGATTTTTGTTTGAAGATTGTTTATCCTGTAATCCCCATTGTTGGGTCTCAGACTTCTAGGCATGTATTTCGCAATGCACAAAAAATTATGATGCAACTTTTGGTTTAAATGGGTAATACAAGTTCAGAAACAAGGCTTATTTAGCAAATTTTAATGTATTTTAATTTTATCAATTTGTTTATTTTTTTATGTGAAGAAGGGTTTAACTTAGCTGTGATCAGCTGTTGTTGGAATGCTTTGTTCATTAAGCTCATAATGCTCCAAACACTCATAGTTTTTATTTTTAATTTTATTATACACATATTAACATATTAAAATAAACTACAATGATGTTATGAGTGTTTCATATCGAAAACAATCAAATTGATATCATTGAAAATGTACTAAATAAAACTATGGCTCTCATCTTGTATAACACATTTAAACAATCTTCATATAAAAATTAGAGAGACACTAAATATAAATCCTAAATATTAAATGAAAAGCATCTTCCAAAAAAAGGTGGGGGGAGAATTAACTGTATTGGGTAACCAAAAATCAATGCCTAATCCATCCGCCTCTTTTTTTTCTGAGCTCATCCGTTCTTGTAATGTTGACTTCATTTGCATGTTATGTGTGTTGAAAGTTTTTGTTCTATTAACTTTTTTTTCCATTTCATACCAAAAAAAGATGAATTATACTTTTATTATTTAATTTAATTATTTGTATGCATTTTATTGCTCAGAAATGAAAAATTTTAGTTTATTTTATCTTTATCTTTATTGTATGTTACTACTGATAAATTTAACAGTTCATTTTCTCAATAGCTTTACTTGAACTTCCATATGCTGAATATCATTTTGTAATTTTTGATTTTAACTGCCAGTAATTTTTATTACTAAGCCACTTACTGAGCTTATTATATATTTAATTTAGCTTAATTTCAATGATTATTACTAATTGTTTTTAATCCTTTAATATAAATAATACATTACAGATCATGAGTCAAGCATAATTATATCAAAATAGGCTCACTCATTGGAATTTTGCTATTAAACATTTAACTATACATTGAGAAAAGAAGAGAAGTTGTGGTACATATAATATATACCAACAAAGGTTTGAGAGTAGTATCCTGATTTACTGCCAGATACTAAATAACAGACATGAATTGTAATCTAATTACACAAAGTTCCTATGCATCAGTGAAAGGCCAGAAAATTCAAGAAAACTTAAAACTGCTCCAAAATTGGGGAATTTCCTCAGTAAGTCACGAAAATTTATTCTGAGTATAAATTTCGCTGTTATAACTTTCGACTATTTCCATATTTAACAACTTTTAAAATAGTTCCTATATTTTCCTTTTGCTATTGTTATGATAAACAAATTGGTTAGAATAGTCTGTATGAAAATGAGTAGAATGGAGAAGGGTTAATCTGTGATCAGTTGGAGTTGAAATGCTTTGTTCATTAAGAAAGCATACATTTTTAAGACAGGGTTATCCATCTTGCAAATCTCTCTTGAAATATTGCAATTTGTGTATGCAAAGATTGAAATGTTCATGTAGTCGAGTACATTCTCATTTTAAATATATATATTTAAGGTTTACCTTTTTGTCAATTTTTTTTATTTTAAAAAATATGGTTCAAATGGTGAACTCGCTGCATTTCAATGTTCAACTAAAAGTACATTTTGAGGGGGAAAAAATTTAACTGCATATTTAATTAAAAGTTTAAAAAATTTTCAATTTTTTAAAAACTCTACTATTTTTTAAAATAATTTTTGCCCAATTTTAAAATATGTATTACACAATACTGCACATGGATTTTTAGATTCATATAATATCACATTTAATATATTTTTTTCTACTGATATACATAGTGTAAAATGATGAAATCTAACACATATTCATATACTTTTATTTAAAAAATAAATAAATAAAATAAAAAATCTGAAGGCTAATTCCATGCATAGATTTGTCACATATATAATAAAGAGCATGTACTAAAAAGTTTAAATCTCTATCTTAAATACAAAAAAAAGGCCTTAGCATTTTTTAAACATGAAAGCAAAGAAAATATGAACATGGAGAAAAAGCCATTTAAAGTTTTTATTTGTGAAAAAGTACCCCTTAAACATCAATCCTGTACACATTACACTTACAGTATTGTAAACTGTATAAATGTAAGTATATATAAAACGTTTCATGAACATATCATTCATAAAAAAAATTCATGATGGTAAAAAACAAATATCTGTAAATGAAAGTGATTGAGAAAGGCATATTTTAGTTTAAATGTAATTTTGAAAGCAAATTTAAATAAATTAAATGTGAAACACTATCTGTCACATCAATCAAATCATAAAATGTTTCATAAATATTATATATATTTAAATTTAAAAAAATGGTACTTTTCATGTCTTCAAAACAATTTTTAAATATGATAAACAGAAATAATCATTGTTGTTGTAAACAAACTGATTAGTTGTATCTTTCCTCTTTCAAAAGACGTAAAAATGAAAAACAATGAGGGAAAATCCAGCTAGTCTGACAGTAGTCTCCAGCTAGTCTGGAGTTTTAACAGATAGCATACAAATAAAAAACACAGTGAATGACAAACAGATGGAGCAGGAGTCAGCTGGGAATGTAAACAAGGGATTTAATGGGCTGGGTGTATTAACAAAATTTACACTATCTCGTAAGCTATGTGCCAAGTTCTAAATGTTTGAATTTTCTTTATTTTTATTTTGTCAGATTAAATGGCTAAGAAATCTATAACATGCTACTATTTTCATATTTGGAAATATATGAATAAAAGTTCAGGATTATCCATAGAAATATCTGTAAAAATTATTTAAAGATTTTATGAAAAATCGGCTAATATTATATTAGCCCAGTTAACTTCCCATAAATTGATTGCTGAAATGTTCCAATTTCTTTTAATAAATAAGGTTTCAACCTCTTGGCTTTATACCAGCCATACTCAACCTTTTTATCTCGCGGGCCGCAAACATGTGTTTCCGACGTTAGGTGGGCCGCAACACACTTTGTAAAAAAGATTAGTAAAAAAAGGGATAGTTAAAATAATAAGATAACAAAAGCAATATAACAAAGCAAAATAAATGTTAATATAATTAGTAGTATTGAATGTTTGTCGTGGAAGAGGAATGTTACCAGAAAATTTTAACACCTCTATTTCCAAAAAAATTACTATATTAGTAGATTAATTAGTAGATTTCTATTGAAATGATGTAGAAGTAAGCCGGGAAGATTGTTGCTGTAGAACTTTTTTCTGCCATTTTTTTCCACGGTAACCCGAATAAGCATTATTAGCGATATGATAAGTATAAAACATAATATAACAATGCAGCATCACTAAATTCTAGGGAAAAAAAGATATTTTCTTTAATAAATCATTCATTTTTCAGTGCAAATTTATTTATTTATTTTGTAATGTAGAAATACAGGGTGTCCCAGGATTATTGGGACAAACTTTAAGGGGAGGTAGGGGACATCATAAGGATTCAGATTTGCATAGCAACCCATGGTCGGAAACGGCTTCGTTCGCCGTTAGGTGGTGTTGTTCACAATAGCATTGGAGCACCTCTAACATCTACATATTATCGCATCTTTTTGGAAGAGGTGGTACCAAGCTTACTTGACACTATGCCACAACATGTCAGAAGCCATATGTGGTTTCAACATCATGGGGCACCACCCCATTATGGCAGATAGATGTGTTCGTGAACATATGAATCAGGTGTTTGGTCACCGATGGATTGGCCGTGATGGACCGGTTCCCTGGCCACCATGCTATCCTGATTTACGCAGCATAGATTTTTTTCTTTTGTGGTGTACTGAAAAGTGCTGTGTACACACCGCCTGTGGTTTCCGATATGGATTTTGTTGCAAGACTCGTTTGTGCTGCTGCGGATATCCAACAAAATCCAGGTGTATTTGAGCGAGTCTGCCAATCCATGGTCCGACGGTGTAATGTATGCATGACTAGCAATGGTGAAAACTTGGAACATGTTTTGTGACGTTTTCACATATCATATACCACAGTACATGTAATATCTTTGACCAATAAATTGTTTCAGATGATCTCAGTCTTGTGCGTTTCTTATCCCTGACAGACTACTTTCCCATGACGTTTCGGATCATGTTGAAACCACATATGGCGTCTGTCATGTTGTGGCATAGTGTCAAGTAAGCTTGGTAGCACCTCTTACAAATAGATGCAATAATATGCAGATGTTAGAGGTGCTCCAATGCTCTTCTGAACAACAACACCTAACGGCGAACGAAGCCGTTTCCGACCCTGGGTTGCTATGCAAGTCTGAATCCTTGTGATGTCACCTACCTCCCCTTAAAGTTTGTCCCAATAATCCTGGGACACCCTGTATATAGTGCAAATTTAATTAATTTGGAATAATGTTTAATTTGTGTACAACACTATAGCACAAATAGAACTACATAAAAAAATAATTTTTAACTAAGGAAATGGCATTTAAGATGTTTTAATATTATTTTAAATTAGTAATTACAAATAATTGGCGGATTTTGTCTTCCCATGAAAAAATAAAAAGGAACCGCGAAGGTGTTAAAAAACTTTTAAAGAGCATCTTAATTAATTTTATAATCAGGGACAAATGATTGTGTGTATCGGGCCGCACATAAAAGGTCGCCGGGCCGCAGGTTGAGTATGGCTGCTTTATACGATATAATTTGAACTAATTTTTTTTTCCTGTGTAGCAGTATGTTAAAGGTTTTTTGAGAAGCACCAACTAAAAATTGGTAGCAATCGATCTTGAAAATGAAAAAAATTGCATAAAAATGACATCGTAGTTTTGACACTACAAAGTTTCTTAACAAGTCAAAAGTTAGTGAAAATCAAAAGAATTATTGCAAAATTCTTGTGCAAAAACATCACGCTATTACTATATGGTGTATAAACATTTATGTATACTAAAACTTATACAAACATTAAAATCTCAAAATCAACATTTCGGTCAGCATCTACGACCAACATCTGGATTACCATGTTACATTACATTAAAGTCTGAAAGAATGGAGTCCACTATTTTGAATTGAATTGTTTGTAAGGCCTGCCAACAAACAGCCTTGGCTTCAACCAATCAAAGGTCAGACACTGCAGTGGTTGCATCAACCAGATGAAAACAGAGTACACAATTTAATCAAAATAAATAATCCAAGAAAGTAAAAACAACTGGAGTCTGAAACATAATTGAACTTTGTCTGAACCTTAAAAGCATAAAATGAGCAAAAATTCAGCAATGAGCATTCTAAAATGCTCATCCAAAGTCTTGGGAATTTGCACATGAAATAATATCATTACAAACTTCATTTCCTCTTATCATAATTTCAATAGATTTTTTTTTTTAGAGACCTTCAGTGATACTATTACAGGGGATTATTATTCTGGCATTTTCAAAGTCACTACAGCTGTTAGGATTATGATAGGTTGATGCTCTTTTAAGCACTCTACAAACTTTCTTTTCGTAACACCAATGTAAAACTTTCTGGCATTATTTTTCATATTAATAGGTATCTAATGAACATTGGCTCGCTGGCCCCAGGTGATTCTTAATTTTTCCAAAATAACAGGAATATAACAGAATTTGATAGGTTGGATACTGCTGGTTATTAGGCAGGCTGTAAGTGAGTGTGTGTGTGTGGGGGGGGGGGGGGGTATTAGCATGCTTATGGATGATCTTATAAATGTAGTTAATAGAAAATCATGGTTTATGGTTTTCATATCAAAATCCATCCACAGTTCAGCAAAGAATAAATTTCTGCTTCAAAAATTTTCATGATAGTAACTGGATAAGTGAATTTGTTGTAAAAAAGAAAAAGTTATTTTGCAAATAAAAAAAGAGATTATCAGATCTTTTCTTATGATTATAGTATTTTTTGTCTATATAAATAAATATATATTAGATTGGTATTTTGCCTTAAAAATGTAATGAAAATAGATCAATTAAGTAATGAATATTTAAACATGAGGTCAGGAAAAATTAGTGAAAAGTGCAAAAATATTTTTAAAATTAATGTAAGGAGACCATGTTATAAAATTTTGTATGGTACAATATAAAGTAGTTTTGTATAACGGCATGTTGCATTCTTGCCAAATTATTTTTGTCCGTTTTTGGTGTTTCTGTTTGGCATACTGTGCAGCTTTGCTCGTCCTTCCACGGAAAATTTTTATTATAAACATAGATCTTGTGTCATATTTGCAAAATAAGTGTTTCAGATTTTTGCCAAATAAAATAGTGATTGTATATATGGCATTGCAGATATTAATGGTGAACTTTTAAAACACAAATTCCAAGAATCAGCAGTTTAAATATACACATCTAACATTATTGTCAGTCTATCAATTTGTTTTTATAAAGCAAATTTTTGAGTATTAGAGAGGCGAACTGGATGTTATAAGAAATAATTAATTAGCACCAGTTACTATAAGTCTTCCATGTTATGTTTAAAAATAAATAAATAAAAGACCTTTCTCAAGTTTGCTTTTTATATCTGATCTGCAGTGCCACATACGTCCCATTAAGAAAACATAAATTAGATGTTTTACTACATTTATAAATTTATTAATACAATAGCACAAAATGATATATATGTTTAGGTGTATTCTTGCACAAAAACTGCTTTGGCATAAGAATATACATGTTTACTGGCTTACAAAATGAAACTAACTTTAAATTGGTCATATCAATATAGTATTGTGTATGTGTAACATGGTGCATTTCTGAAACTCCTTGACCAGAACAGATTTAGTTTATGGCTTTTAGTTTTACTTTTGAATGTAAGTTGTGCATTTATGTATTATTATGGACAAATGGTTGATTTTGTTAGAAAAAACACAGATAATAAATTTTAAAAAAAGTGACATTAAGCTTTCTTAAGGCTCATTATTAATCATACTGCAAATTCCCCTCTCCATTCATAATCCTATGCGCTTGGAATGCATTTGTATTTTATCACGTTTCTCATCAGAAAAGTAAAATTTATAAATTCTCTGTGTGCTCTTTTTAAAGGACATTTCTTTCTTTTAAGCAGTAGTGGCTTTTAATGTCTATGGCACTCCGAGTGAGATTTCTTTTGCTGCTCGTACAAATGATAGCGTATTTTTTAAAAAATCATTAGTTATTAAACACTTATTTTGCTTATTTTCCACCCTTTAGTTCTCAGTGGCCTGGGGCAATCGTCATTCTTCTACGGTTGGTAAAGTATTTCTAAAATATATACTTTTATATTTGAAGTATTACAATCTTAGTAAAACTGTTGAGCTGTGAATAAGATTTTAAAGCTTTAAATATAATTTAAAGTATATATTTTAGAACTATTTTTCCAAGTGGAAAGCAAAGAAACATCCTTTAAGAAAATTATACAAAAAAAAAAAATACTTCTTTTAAATGAAAATATTGAAAAATATTACAAGCCCTTATGTTTAACATGAGAGGAATCACTGATTGATGAAGAAGTCTCTTCATCAGTACACTTCACACAGGCGCTTTATACAGGGTTCAACAAATCCCTTGACCTATGCAACCGTGGTACCTAAAAAAAAAAAATAATAATACTGATTGCAATTAGAAATTTTAGTGATATGATGCTGATTTATGGAATAAATGCTGCAGTCATAATAGTAAGCTGAATAAATAGAAAAAACATAATGTTCTAATTAAATTAAAAATTAAATTTATTTATATGAGAGTTAACGTTTATGGTTTTTTACCATTGTAATACTATTTATTACTTTATGATATGTATATATATAAAGTTAAAAAAGAAATAACTTGGCTGATACAAAATGGATAGTTTTCTCTACCAAAGCTGTTAATAACATAGTATTGCTGTGACTGTTACAGAAATGTGAAATAACTGAAATTTAAAACTGTCTTTTAAATTTAGAAGTTTGTCAAGTCTTGACTTTAGATATTCTTGCAAAGATCCATGTGGAGATGAAAAAATCTCATGGGGATCTTTTCCTGTTGGGAAAATTTCATATATAAATGAGGAATACATATACTTAATACATATTTTTAAAACTTCAAAAAGATGACACCTTATAGCTTATACCAACAAAGAAAATTCTAAACTGCTTTTTGACAAGTATCTAAAGGTAAATTGTACTTTTGTAACAGTTTCAGAACTTATTGCCTTTTTAAAAAATACTTTTAATTTAAGGAAACAGCATTTGCAAAACTATAATTGCCAATGTCAGAGGTAAAATTTCTTTTGTTGGACTGATTTTTAAAATATTTTTATACATTAAAAAGTTTTGTTCTTAAAATATTTCTCTTGCTTTTTGTGCTTTATTATATTAACTTTACTTTGAATCATATGTTAAAATAATCATGTTTTTAATATTTTATTATAAATTACTTTCATAAATATTTATTGGAAAAAATGTATTTTTATAATATTTTATTTAGGGCCTTGTTAGATTCTGGTGGACCAAACCCATTAGGATTGGAGCGAGATGAAAAGATTAAAGAAAAGGTATTATTACTGATTAATTTTAAAATATTGATAAGAATTACTTTAAATGCATTGTGATACTTGAATGTATTTGATCTCTTACAGATAGCTTCCAGTTTAAAGCATATGGAAGTAGATCAGTTTTTTATTGATGCTGCTGCTTCAGTGAGTATTATATTTTAAGATTTTTTTTAATTATTATTATTGCTTTAGTTTTTTTGTTGTTGTTTATTTCTTGTTTAAAGTAATGTTTGCATGTTCTTATATTTTGTTTAACTAAATATTAGTACAATATAAATTTCTTAATAATAAAAAAATTATGAAAAATTGAATTTACACAAGTTTTGTTTGTAAATGAGTAACTGTTTTCGTGTTTATAGAATGTAAATTTTCTAATTATATCATTTAGCTTTTACAGTTTTAATTTCTAAAGGCAAAAACATAGTATCTATTTTTTAAGGAGGCGGAGAGGCGAGGGCTCAAGTGCATTAAGTTCCATTAAGGCTGGTCTTAAATGAAAATACTTTAGTTTGTACACTTATAAAGTAGTTTTCATTTATACTTAAAAATTTCATATTCAAAATAACTGAACTTTTTTATTAGCTAGCACTAGTACCTGACATTGCCTGAATAAAAGTAGGAGAGGCTCTGGAAATGCAAAAGAATTGAAAAAAAAATAATAATATAATAAGTATAATGTCCTCACAATTTTCATGTAACCTCATTTCCCTTTGTTTAATTATTACTTGCTGTGTAAAATAGTTTGGCAAATCAGTATTTCTTTCAGCATTTGTCTAAAAGCATTCTGCTGAACTCTTCGTTGAAAATTTTACATTATGACAGTTTTAACTTTCCAAAAATTATAGCCAAAAAAAAAAAAATAGAATTTTAAAATACAAACTGTTTTGCCACTTTCATTGACCTTATTTAAATATTTATTTAAAGCAAAAAGCACATTCTGTAAAATTCACATTCTCTGTTCCACACAAAAATAGTCTCATTGCGCATGCTTCAAAGTTTTTTTTTTTAAGGCTTTTCCCCTCAGAAACCGGAAACTTGTTTAGCCTAGGGGTATTAAAAAGGGTTGATTGATAAGATTGTATAATATGGCCATTGCATTGAAAGCTTTTTTTTTTTTTAAAGAACTCATGTTTTCAGTACTAAATATGTATTTTTTTTTGCAAAATTTTAAAGAGAGCTTGGATACAATAAATGTACAATACTGTGTTCACCCGCCACTGAAGTAACAATATTTTAGTGATTAAACATTGAAATACAATGGACTGAAAAAAAAATTAGGAATCGGTAAAATTTTCGAAAAATTTCAGAAAATATAAAAAATTTACAAATTTAGAAAATTTTCGAATTTTTCTTTCCGGATAATGGGTCATATACTGTAAAATGATTCTTTCTTATCAAACGTAATTAAAATATAAGAAATGCATAGTACAGTGTAATTTCCATTTAATTTTTCTTATGTAATCAAACAATGAGTTATATGGTGAGTCAAGCTGTTTAAAAACTCATTGATAACACTTTTTTACAAAAACTTTCGCACATAGAATATTTGTTAAAATTTAATTTGAATGTTTTGTCCAATCGTTGAACTATTTCAGAAATTTAATACTGAGTAAAAATATATATATATATATATATATCCTCATTATTTTTATTTGTAGAAATAATTTGACTTTTTTAAAATGTATTTTTCTACAATACAAACCTTTCAATAATAAATCTTCATGCTGTTTGTTTGTATGAAGTCTTATGAAAATGAAATGCAGATCAACAATCCGTCATTTTTGACAAGGTTATATACTAGTATAATAATAATAAACATAAGTATTATGTTGGATGTCTACACAAATTTAAATATATTTCTGGTTTTAAAAAATGATATTTTACATTTTTCATGCCTTTAAAAATTTCAATCCATTATTAAAATGCAATAGTAGTTCTATAAAGCTGTAATTCAAATATAAGTTATTTCTGTGGTGTATCGTAAAAACTTTTTTTTTTTTAACTTTTTTTTCTTTCCTTTTTTTAAGCAGTGCTTAGATAGAGATGTAAAACTTCTTGACATTCTAAAGTGGTAGACACCTGCCCCAGAATTTTTTCTTAAAAAAAAAAAAAAAAAAAAAAAAAAAAAAAAAAAAATTTCTTAGAAAGTATAAAAAAATGAATATATTTAAATTTTCTAAACATTAGATTTTTTTTTTTTTTTTTATTGTAGATATAAAAAATATATATATACATAATTTAATTTTTAGTAAAAACATAACTTAATTTTGGTTTAAGCATTTTTAGTTTTCCCAAATTTCAGAAAACGGAAACTAAAGTACCGGCAAAGGTAACTTGGCAGTGGAGATTATACTACAGAAAAGTGTACATGCGCGAGAAGAAATAGTTCTTTACTGAATTTGAAAGAAAAGCACTTTAAATATGTTTTTTTTTTAGATTTTTCCATTGAAAAATGATTTACTGATTAAACAAAATTGATTCAGCTTAATATATAATCATTTTTATGATAAATACCTGTAATATTAACTGAACTTGTATTGTTTCGCGAAATGATTTTCTGGCGAAATTTTGGCGATTGGAATAAATCAGTGGGCAACCCTCGGACACCCCGCAGCGTTAAGTGCTTGACCTGCGCCAGATAATTCTCCTGCGATTGCGGGAGATTTAAGATTTTTGATGTCCAATCAAATGTTTCATTTTTTAAAATATTAAAGATAGAGTAATAATTTCGATGGATTTGAATTTTTCGGAAAATTTTAACTCAAGTACATACCAAACATATCGATAAAATATATAATATAAGAAGAATTTTCTTTTCTTTAAAATAAAACTTGTCATGAAAAAGTTCTTTATTCACATTCAACGATATCGATATTTCTGTGTTTCCTAAGTTAAAAGTATTCTTATTTTATTTGCACAGAACTAATCAGCAGTTTATTTAATTTGTTTTTTGAGGTATGGTAAATATTCAATATATCAACAGTATTTTAGACTCAGAAACTCCACACTGTAAAAATGTACTCATTTCGAAATGAGTATTTTTGGATCAAAAATGAACATGTGCATTCTCAAAAATGAGTAAGTTCATGTACTCATATCGAAATGAGTATTTTTGGATAAAAAATGAACATATGATCAAACCCAACATACTTGTATATTTCAGAATGTGTAATGACGAAATTTCGGAGCGTATAAAGCTATTATTTGAAGGAGAAACGAAGAATAAGAGAAATGAAAAGTGGATCTGGTTGTTCGGGATTTTCATCAAAGTGGATCCACTACAACACATTTACTATTTTTTTTTCCTCACATTTTACACATCTACTTTTTTTTTCCCCTTGATAGTACTTCAAAATTATGATTTTTTTCCCCACTAATTTTTTTAAAATTTATTTTAACTTTTTTAACGTGAGGCAATATTGTGTTATTTAAAAGTTTCATAACATAATATCTTTGCAAATTATAGCTATGCAAATTGGTATTAAACTAAGCTGATTTGGCTTACAAATTTATGAATTACGCTAAAATTTATTATTTTATAAATTATAATTTTACAAGTTTATAATTTTTTCCTTGAATTTATAAAATTAGTTAATATTTTTTCTTTACTTTTATAAAAATAAAGTTTTTAACTTTATAACGTTTTTAATTTATTTCTTTAGCTTATATTTTTATAAATTAAACTAATTTAATTTAAATAAAATCAATCCGAGCATATTTACGGGAGTTAGAGCACGGACAGACGGCCATACAGCAGACAAACCGAAGTAAAATTAGTTAATATTTTTTCTTTACTTTTATAAAGATAAAGTTTTTAACTTTATAACGTTTTTAATTTATTTCTTTAGCTTATATTTTTATAAATTAAACTAATTTAATTTAAATAAAATCAATACGAGAATATTTACGGGAGTTAGAGCACGGACAGACGGCCATATGGCAGACAAACCGAAGTCATAAACACTATTAATAAAAATTGAAGAATGCTAAATAAGTAATAAAAATCTTATATTTATTTAAAATGTTATTTTTTTGTAAATAAACTTCTTATGCGGTTTCATAAACACTGTAAATCTTTTGAATTTTAGTATTCATTAATATGAGTTTGTTGCGGTTAGAATTTTTTTATTATTGTTGTAATACAAGCTTTCAAATCTGTGACTAAATAACAACTGACTTATGTAAACTTGAAAAGATAAAAATATTTCTTCCTATTTTCTTTTATGATTTTCCTAAAAAGAGTTCTGTTACATAACAAACACCAAACACGATTTATTTTTATTAGACAAATAAGGAGTAAAAAGATTTTTATTCATGTTCTATGTGATTTACAATGATTTAGAATAAATTCGATGTATTTATTAATGTACTCCAAAATAGAATCTCAAATAAATAAATAAACGTTCAATTTAGAAAAAACGATATATCAGATTTTTTGTCTGTACCTTTTTGATTATTTTGATTATTTATTTATTTTCATTTAATATTTTCTAATTGACATAAAGCATGTATTATATATATTTTTTAAACTTTCTTATCCATTTTTTTTTCTTAAAAAAAATAAAACACTTTTTCTTTTAAATTAGTTCTTTCTGAATAATCTTGTACATTAAATCATCAATAAGTTTAAAAGTTAGAGTCGCATCTGTTTGCGGCTCACAAACTCCTTTCATTTGGCGATTTATTTCGTGGTTTAAATTTTCGGCAACCCTCCAGGCTCCTAATTTTGTCTGTTTTCTTTGTCATTGGTCATTCATTTTCTGGACTTCGGACTTGACACTTGCTTTCTCTCACTCTCCGGTAATTTATCTTTTCATCTGCATAATGGCTTCGTTTACAAACCAATTTCCTCTTTCTTTCCAACATTATGAGAAGGGGAAGCCTTTGAGAAGTTCTGCTAAGGTTATCATCTTAAATGTTTACATAAAGCTCAGAGAACAAAATCCCATGAAATCCCATGTACATATATAACGTTATCAACATTTTGTTAATTTCGGACCCCCCCCCCCCCTTAATGATATCGTTAAAATATATTTTAAAATGATAACGATATCCAGTGTTGAATTCAGGAGGGGGACATCCCTCACCGGAGCTTTGAAATGTCCCCACTGGAAGATTTGAGATTTTATACTTTCAATGGTCAAAAACTGGAACTCTCTCTCCCGGAACTTTATAATTGCACCACCCCCGGAGGAACAGAAATCCCTCCCGGAGAAAAGTGTCTAAATTCGACACTGACGATAGACGAATCGCTTATAACTCTATGTAATTTTTATTTATTAAAAAATGAAAAACTCATTTAAATACTTCCACCTTTAGATACTTCCAGTCTTTAGTTAAAAAAATGTAGTTTTCTTTACGGCTGTTTGTCAATTTAAGTTAATTAATTTCTAACATTTTCAGGAAGTCATTTTCATTCGTAAATACATACAAATTACAGAAATTCTCATTCAGATATCAAGAAATCGAATAGTGTTTCGCGTCTTCATAAAAAGGCAAATAATATTTCAGAAAATTGTTAAAAATTAGCATTTTAACCTGATGAATGCCGAATAACCTTCATTGAAAACAGAACAAAATTTACTATATGCGTCTACAGATATAAACAGGATTCTTTTTGCTCATGTGGAAAAATCCCGCAAAAACGCTAAAAATAGCATTAAAAATCGCTAAGATTTCAAAAATTGCAGAGGAAAAAATTATCCGTTTTTGGACTAAAAGACAAATAGGATTTCTTTTACGAATGTGGAAAAATCGCCTCGTAAACCCCAAAATTCTATAAATTCAAATAAAAATATACGCATAAATTTCAAAAATGTACGTACGAATTCCGAATAAACTTTATTGAAAAGAGGATAAAATTTACGAAATTGTACTAAAAGTTTAAAACAGGATTTATATTTAATAATGTGGAAAAATCACCGCTAAACGCAAAACATCCCGTTAAATCGCATAAAAATCGCTAAAATTCCAAAATCGCAGATGACAAAATTTATCAGATGACAATGAGTTAAAACATTGTAAAAGGAATTCTTTAACGAATATCAAAAGATCGGCGTGAAACATAATAGTAACTCGTGCAAAATTTATTCCTACAAACAACGATAAACAGCCAAATCTGGCGATTCAAGGATTTACATGAAAAGTAAACAAATGTTATAAGTTAAATCCAAAAAGGATTTTTCTACACGCCAAATCATCGCTTTTCTCCCAATATGGGAATCTTCGAGCGCCAAAGTGAGTGAGCAGGCCGTCGTAGCTTTGTCTCCACTGCCAAGATAAGTGTGCCGCTACTGTAGTTTTAATGTGAATGAATTTTTAATATAAAGTAATTAAATTTTTACTCACTAATTAGATATTTCCTGTTCTTATAGATCACTTACTTTCAATGTTTTTAACAAATTAATCTCATTAATATCCTAATTTAGTCTTCTCTAATTAAGAGAAGAATAAATTAGGAAAAAAAAAAGGTTAAAGGATCGCAAAAAAAACCTGCGAATTTCGTCAAATAATCGCGGAAAAACATGAATTTCTTCAAAGTCTAGGGGAAAAAAACACATTTCTTCAAAGCACTGTGAAAAAATTTCTAATTTCATTAAGGGATCGTGAAAAAAGTGAAATTTCGTCAAAGGATCGGGAAAAAAAAAAAACCGCTAATTTCGTCAATCTCAGAAAAAACTCTAATTTTGTCAAAGGATCGTGAATAAAAGGCAAATTTCGTCAAAGAATAGCAAAAAACACAAATTTCCTCAAAAGATCGCAAAAAGAAAACGCAAATTTCTTCAAAGGACTACGAAAAAATGAAATTTCGTCAAAGGATGTAGAAGAAAAACACAAATTTTGTCAAAGAACAGCAGAAAAAAATGCAAATTTTGTCAAAGAATCCCGAAAAAAAGCATGAATTTTGTCAAAGAATCGTGAACTTCGGGAGGACCCGAAATCCAGAAAATTCCAAAACTCGGAAAGCCGGTCCCGAGGATTCCGGATAATGAGTCTGTATTCACGATGGAAGCCAATTTCAACATCTACCAGTAGATAGCGCCACTATACTGAATCAACCTCAAATCTCCCCCTACGAAATAAATCACCGCTGCTTCTGGAAAAAAAAAAAAATGCTTACAGAAAAAAATGTTTACAGAAATGTTAATATACATTTTTTTTATGAAATAGTTTTTTAAGGTTTTAAACAAAATTAAAAGCTTTAATATGCTTTTACAAATATTTAAACAGCAGAATCGGATGTAGCATAATTTTTTCATTAAGCCTAACACGGCGTTTAACCATGGTCGATTCGCAAACCAGAGTGGTCGTGCCCGGGAGAGTTACAGACAGTTTCTTGCTTTCGGATTTTATTATAAGTAAGATATGCATTAATATCAACGTATTTCTCAATAAGTATTTCATCAATTCTTGTACTAAACACGCGGAGAAAATGGTACATGAAAATATTAAAAATCAATACGAAAAAAATTATAATTCACAGCAATATTACACATTTATAGCTTTTTAAATGTGTATAGAGAACAAAATACATTTTATATGCGAAATTGTATATTTTTCTCATTATTCCAATGATTTTTAGAACCATAAGAAGAACAACTACCCACCATTTATAATTTCATAAATTTAAAAGGAATTTGAAAATTACTCAACGACAAGTATATAATGCAATATAATATACAGCATTTTCTGCCATAAATATGAACTAAAACTGTCGTCACTGTATCCTTCCTTCCACTCTGACTGCTGGGAATCATGTTGTAGAATAGGCAGTCAGATCTCCTATTATATGTGGAGCTCAGTGGTTTTTACATGTAAAAATTACTCTGTGAATGTGTCAGAAAGCAAATCAGCTTATTTGATATCAAAAGAGTTACTTGTATGCATAATAATCTCCTTAGACTATATATGTATAGTTAAAATCATGAATTTTCTATAAGTGATTAAATAAAAGTAATTTTTAAAATAGATGCTTGGTAAAGATTTCTTAAGTGGACTTACTGGACAAGATTACGATGATGATTCAGTGTTAGAGACGCATGAATGCACGTTTAGAAACTTACAAGTGAGTGGCATTTGTCATGATTTTTATTATTATTATTATATTAACTCCTTTTTTACATTTACTTGGTTTTTTTTTTTTGTTTGTTTGTTTGTTTTTTAAGAATATTAATTGATATATTTTTTCTGAAATAAAAACGTAGATTAATATTTTTTTGTTTAGATGAATTGAATGTTTTTATGGACAAAAGGTTAATTTAGCATCTTGAGCATTTTAAAATGAATACGCTGTTGTTGCCATTTTTTAACATACATTTAAATTAAGGCATAAGATTCATCCACGTGATTCTCTGCTTTTTGAATATTTTTATTAGTCACAAAAATCTTTTGTCATTTTGTCAGTCAATCACAGAAAGGAAAGATTTTAGATTTTTGTCAAATTTGGCAACTATGTCAAATACTGCATCAAGGCTTACACTATTTAGTCCTTCTCCATCCACAGTATAAATATCAGCATTTATGTTAAATGTACTTTACTAAATCTGAAACCTATACAAAAAGAAAAATGTACCATATTTCTTGTCTGTCTGTTTTATTTTTATGCACATTTATTATTGTGGGAAAGGGATGATTAAATTCATCACTGATCTAATGGAAATCTGCTACTATTATCTCAATAAATTAAAAATATTCCCATTAAAGAAAAAATGTTTTACTAAAAAGCATACATTTTCTTTCATGATGCATAGCAGTATTAAAAGTATAGAGAAAAACAATTCTGAGATTTTAAGATAGAATTTTTCGCATTTTAAGCTTTTTTTAAAAGTGATTTGTAATTTGCCTAGCTTTATCTCAGTTCTTCAGCTTTATTTAAAAGATCATGATGAATTTTTAAACTCTGTGAGGTAGATTTCTCTTAAACCGTAAATAATATATTAAAAATTATGTATTTTTTTAATCATACTAAAAAATTTATTGCATTTTCCTGGGAATACTGTTTGGAATACTGAATTTTGTTTTCACTAATCTAATTCTGACTTTCATTCTCAACTAATACCTAATTCATTAAATGGCTTTATTTAGTCTTTTATTGTAGTTTATCTATTAGCTTAATAATGAAATTATATGTTTGCAAAACAATTTTAAATAGTATGTGATTTAATAATACATAGTTGGCTGCTACATATTGTATTAGCAAATTTTCTCTATAATTATAAAATAATAATAATTAAAAATTAGTATTGATTAGTATGATGGTATTAATACTAGCTGGCTTCGCTCGCTAGCGTGCCCCTGATTTACATCAGAGCCTCTAATAGGTATGAAACTCAAATTATATAAAACCACGAATCGATCGAACCTCCGGCTCGGATCCCTGCTGCCTATGGCACAGTGTCCCAAAGCATGCTGCACATGCTTCGGGGAAAACCCTTAATTTTCACCTCTAACCAAACGAACCTCTTGCTCGGGTCCCCGCTGCCTACAGCACCATATAGCAGGCATTGCAAAATCTGCTAGTTCCACCTTCCACCGCCAGAGAGAGCAATCTGTTCTATACGAAACTTAGGCATGTGTCCCTGCTGCCTATTGGAATATTTGGGTCTTTATACTGTATATTACAAGGAATTAGTTTTTTTTTTAATTATATTTCAAGCTTTTAACTTCAGACTTAATGTCATTAAATTTTTCTTGTATCATTGATTGTAATTTGTTCCATCTTCTTGATGCGTCTTGGAGTTCATCTATGGCTTGATTTTTTTTTTTTCTTCTGGTAGAATCTTTCTTTTTTTTAAATTCCAGTATTTCTTCTCTTAAGATAATTATATTGCCGTTTAGATTTTTATTATTTATTATCCTTTAATTCTGTTTCTATTTCTTCTTTTTCTATTATTACTTGCTTAACCCTTTTAGTGTCATACATATTTTACCAATATATGCTAAAAATGCCAGTAAAAAAGTGCATTTTTATAGATAATTTATATGAACAAGAGAAATAATCACCATTTCCGTTACAATACACCAATATTCATAATTTTTTCAACATTCTCTTCAGAAGATTTTATACTATGATAATAAAAACAACTAGCAAGAGCAGCGCGACGGCACTCTTTGGCACTAAAAGGGTTAAGTGCACATATTTGATTTTCTATTTCAGTTTTGGTATTTGTTTGTCATAAAGAGGGTGTATTCACTACTTGTACTATTTCTTGTATTTTTAAGGTCACTATGCTCGTGTTGTAATTTCAGGTTTTCTATTTTAAGGTATTCCATTTCTAATTGAAGATCTGATATTTCATTTTCATTTACATATTTTTTAAGTTTTTGTTGTAGCATTGAATTTTCTCTATTCAATGATTGAATTTCTTCTTGTTATTTTTCTATAAGAGATTGAAATTGAGATGTCTTTTTTTCATAAGGTTTCTCAATTCTTCCTCCATATTTGTTATATTCTTTTCTTTCAATTTTAACCCATTTTCTTAATTCGTGGATTGTTTTCTCATTTTTTTTCACATAGTTCCTTATAATATTCATATTTTTCTTCCTTAAGCTCTGGTAATTCACGAGTTTTTGTATTTGAGGTATCATTATTTTCAATTTTTAATGATGTATTTAGGGTGTTAATCCTTTCTAAGCGAATTACTGCTTTTTTAACACTTTCCAACCTAGTTGAAAAGTGTTTGACTTCGGTTTGTCTGCCGTCTGGCCGGATGGCCGCCTGTCCATGCTCTAACTCCCGTAAATATGCTCGGATTGCTCTGCAATTTTGATATGTTATTGTCATTATCTATAGCATGTTCCCTATTTCAACGGAATAGTTTTTTTACAGGGACACTCAAAAGAATTCAGTTACATTACATCTATTGGAGAAAAATCATCTGCGGTTTATTTAAATAATGTTTCACTATTTTAAACGCATTGAAATTTATATATATCACTAAGGTGCATTACAAGAGGCTTACTACAGAATATTGTGTGTATAGCAGTCATCGTTCATTTACAGGGACACACAAAAGAATTCTCTACTGTCTATTAACAATAATTCCTGGACGTGCATTTTAAGTTACTGAACGAGATTTTAAATTTAACGCACTTTTTGTCTATTACGTGGTGTGTATAAATTCTGTAGATCATATACAGGGAAGCACAAAAGTTCTCGAACACATTTCCGTTTATTGACAGAAACTCCAGAAGGAGAATTTTAAACTGTGCTAAGCGTTTTCTAACTGAACTAAAATTTAGCATCCTATGTAGTATGTATACAAATCTATAGATCATATACAGGGCTGAATAAAAGTATTCGGATATTTTTCCGAATATTGTATATGTTGAAAATTTCTGATTTTTTTTTTTTTTTTAAATATGGTATGCGTTTTCCAAATTCTTTATTTAGATGTTATCTTTCAGCTGTATGATTTGGAAGCATTGGAAACTGTTACATAATCTATGCTTGACGCATGATTTTTCGTTCTTGTTTTAGCTTGGAATCAACTTCTGAATCAAAATTCAGAGTTTTATTTTCTTGTATGTTATTATTGTTTAATAAATGTGAAGATTTATCTACTGATGTGTTTTCTAATCTTGCTGAATTTTCGTTTTCTATTTGTGTAGAACCCTTGGAAAGACAATAATTGAACTCTGGTAGGTAGAACATTCCAAGTATAAGTAAGTGAATCGCCTTGGTCCTTTCATATTCATAACTTCAATCCAAGACTTTTATGGACTTTTAGTTTGTGTTGTAATTTTCGTTTTGAATAATTAAAATACTGTTGTGCTTGAGCATTACCGCCCCTAGCATGGGATTTTATGTGTCTTGTTATGCTGCACACACACTTCAAAATTCATTAGTTCCCCCGCTACGTGGCGCAGTCTGTTCAAAACTAACGAACTGAAATCTGTAATGCTATCGAAATCTAGTCGAATGAGCAAAAACCCATTGTAATCAGGGTCCATAGAACTTGAGATATAAAAGCGCCCCTGGTAGTGAAACGGAACTAAAATCTGTAAGTGCTATCGATATTGAGTCGAATGAGCCAAACCACATTGTGATGGGACCCATAGAACCCAAGATAATAGCAAAATCCTTAGCGTTTCATTTCTTTTTCTATATAAGTATCGAATTTTGTTAAAATAAAAAAAAATCTTAAGATGGTCAGGGAATTTCAACATTTTATCCAAAATAAGGAAAAGTCAAGGAATTTAATAAAAATTCATGGTGATCACCAAATAAGTATGAGCTTTGTCCCATGATGGGAGAGAAAAATCTTCCATATTTTCACATATTCCAGTTTTTATTTTCTTTAGAAATTTTATTTAAGGTGGTTCTCAAATGACCTGCTCAATAAAGCAAAAATTCTGACTCATTTTTAATGCAAAGGCATAAAAGTGGCAAGCCTGACTAATGAAGCGATTAGGAATCAAAATGAGTTTTCTATTTTTCTTATAAAGAAATTACTTATCAAATAATAAGTGATTTGTGTCATATGATAAGTTTTTCTCCCTTCTTGCACTTTTACTTCTAAACACCCACTTTGACAGTATTTTCTGAAAGATCTTTATTAAAAAATAGCAAATGCATTTCGATTACATAGTTTCTGAATAAGAACACCTGCCATTTTCATGCATTTTTGAACAAAAATGAATTCAGAAATGTGTCAGAAAGTAGCTCTTTTAGATTTGAGGAGTCTTAAGTATTTGAATGATGTGCTTTTCCAAAATTAAAAAAAAGAAATCCTAAATCACTCTCCTGTTGAAATCTTCACTTTTTACTTTTGCCACCCACATCCTCACACACAGTTTAAAAACTTTAAAACTCAATATACTTTTTGGAATTTTTTTTTTCCAATATTTTTTATTTTGAAGTGACAATTAATATAACTAATAAATCATTTCAAATATCCTTAACAACCACCCTGAATGTGCTTACCCTTCCCCTTTGCTTAAAGTTGGACTTAAGTGAGTTTCTGATAATTGCTGAAATGAACTACGGTTCAATACAAAAATATTGTATTGCTCTTTTTTTTTTTCCCCCTTACAGTTTGGAGAACACTTTTATTTAAAAGTTTGTAACTATCATAAATTATTAAAGAAAGCAATTCCCATTATAGTCCTAAGATTTTTTTTTTTTTTTTTTTTTTTTTGGGGGGGGGGGGGGTGTATAAGTGATAATTTCAATCAATATTATTTGTTGTTTGAAAATTTTAGTATTTTTGATTCATACAATATTTATTTTACCCTCAGAATGTCCAGTGCACACTACGCCACAAGACTGAAATTTTCTTAAAGCTATTCTGAAATCCAAGCTTGCGACTTTCTGACACATTTTAATTCATTTTAGTTCACAAACATATCAAAATGATAGGTACTCTTATTAAGAAACTATGTAATTGAACTGTTTTTCAATAAAGATAGAAGATTTTTCAGAAAATGCTGTCAGAGTTGGCATTTTGAACCGAAATTCCAGACACGACAGCACAAGGAAGGAAAAAAACTTTTGTTCTGAGACAACAATTGCTTATAACTCAAAATCTATTTTATTTACCAAAAAATGAAAAAAAAAATTGTTAGATTTCCATTCACTTCAGTGATCATGCCTCCAAGTATAATGCTTTTATGTTCAAAAATGAGTCAAAAAATTTTGTGTTGTTCAGTTTTTTAAGAACTGGCTAAAAATACGCCAGTAAAAGTCAGGTAATTTCATTCTCCTGTATGAGCAACACTGTTATTTTGCTTGCAAACTACACATTTATAACCTAACAAAATAAAATTAATGAAGAGTATGCTTTTATGGAATGGAATTTTGTGAAGGGGTCTGTTTTATTAAGAGAAATTTTGTGAAAATTAAATGTTTTATTAAATGGATTTTTGTGAAGTTGCCACAAATAGACCTTAATTTTTGTCTGGCTTGACCTCTGCATTGACATAATTTATGCTAATGCATTGATAGAAAAAGTAAATGAAGTTTTTAAAATTAGGTACTAAATAAAATTGCTGTTGCACTACTTAGTTAATTATATTTCAGGGTTCAATTTTCATTGGATCTTCCATATGTCAAGTAAAAAAAAAAAAAAAAAAAAAAAAAAAAAAAAAGTTAATGTGAAAGATAGACATTAAATTGACACTATTTTCAATATAACTCTCTCGCCCTATTTATTGTAATGTGTTTTTGCAAATGAATAGCTTAAACACAAACCTATATGGTTATTCTCCCAAAACAGAAATTATTTTGACCACAGTGTCTTGATAAAGATCAAAGAAGGATTTGTGATTGTTTGTAAAAATCAATAATCATTCATTTAAAAAAAAAAGGTCAATTTGACAACAGTTGCTATTCTATATCTTTATCATATGTTAAAAAAATAACAATATACATGAGGTGCCAGCGGTAAAGTTTAATTAATTCTACTATAATTTACACATGGGTGCAAAACCTTCAGTCTCAGGACTGATTTCAGTCCTGGAGAGATTTTTGACTGTTAATAAATTCTACTTTATATACTTAAATAATAGCAATTTTAATGTCAAGAACTTTTAATCACTTTCTTTTATTGTCAGATATCAATTTTTAACCATAATGGAAGACACAAATCTTCTATCCCATTTCCATTTGGTTATTCCTAATACTCAGAAAAGTTTTCAACCTTGAATTAGATGGACATGTTGCACCCATGATTTACATGAATATCATAACTCCCCTTTGAGTTATCAAATCATTTACTCTATTATTCAAAATAAACATATTAATTTTTTAGATAAAAGTCATTAGGGATTTTCTTATTTTCTTATTCTGTGTTTGCAAATGTAACAGCAAACTTGAATTAAAGAAAAATGGAAGTGATAACACCTTCCCAATAGCTATTGTAGAAGAATAAATAAAAGAAGAAACTAACTGGTTATTATCAAAATATTAAGCAAAGCAAAAATTTCATTAGCAGAGTTGAGAGAAAATTAATTTTCTACATTTGTCGTACATACCAAATTAAAATCAATTGGAAATTGAAAAGTCATGAAAACTTTACTTTCTTAAGTTCCAAACACTCAATATCTTTTGTATAATGCTGGTATTGCAGATATACCTGTCATTCTTATTTGCACTGTCTCTTTTTAGATCAAGTATGATTGAATTATGCACAACCTTTATCATGATATCATCCTAATCTTTTGTAGAGATAAATGCAAATTTAATAAATGCTGCACAGCCAAATACTATTTTTTTTTTTTTTTTTTTTTTTTTGTCTTTTATTCCTTTCCTAATTATTCACATTGTTCAAGTTCCTCATTTGCTTTATTCTTGTCCCGGCGCTGAAGTATACATGAGGTGTTCAGAAGTCAATCCGACTAACTTAATTTTTTTAGAAGTTCGGGTAATAACATGATTGGGTTGAAATATTTCTATATATTTATACAGTGCTGAAAATTTACCCTTAATTTAAAAAAAAAAATAAGGAACATATATATACTGAACCAAAATATACTGAAAAAATAAGTTTTTTTATATATATATACAGAACTTTAACTTCTTATACTGAGCATTTTTATTTGATGGAGTTAGTCAGGTTGGCTTCTGGCCACCTCACATATGCTTATTTTTTTTTTTCTTTACTATTTAAAGGATGTAACTATAGTTTATTGAAAATAGAGACTGAAAAAAAATAAATGCATGTGTGAATTGATAGCTGTTTGTATGTCATGCCCAATATAATATTGGTTGTAATATAATATACTAATTATTATTTTTATTTTATTTTAATCTAGGTTGATAAGAATAATGCTTGAACCAATTACTGTTAGTCCAGGTTAAATTATTTTGAATGTTCCTAATTTCATTTTGAGCAAGACATATCGTGGACCACTCTGATCTCAAGCTCATATGTTTCTTGTACATAAAATCAGTTTTTTATAACCTAAATGCATTTATATGCACTACTTTTCAGTAAATCATCTTTGTACCATTAATAATAGAAATCATAATTCATCTCATAAGTACTATTTATTTTAATAAAATGAATTCTTCTTACTATTTTGTTGTTTTATCTTAACACATTTGGCATTTAGATTATTGAATTTTGTTAAAAATAACTTACTTTTATTCTTCTAATTCTAAAAATTTATAATATACTTATATCAGTAGGACTTGAAAAATACCATGCACCAACCAGGTAACAACCATGTTGACTGAAAATACAATCGGGTGCTTTTTTACTGTATTTGGTATTTTCAATTTTTATCTGCCAGTAGTCTGTGGAAAGAAAGTTCTTCCTGAGCCCTGTGTGCTGCAACAAAAGTTTATCTCTACGGGCCTGGCAGATTTTCCAAGTTAAGCCTAGCACGTTTAAAGAATTAATAATTCTTTGTATTTCATTTATAAGAAAACACAATGATTGAATATTACTTCACACAGAGTTTCCCCCAGGTTTAAAAAAGGGCAGGGTGCTGCTGATGAGGAAAGGGCACTTTTTTAATTTTTAAAGGCACCTTTAATATTTAAAGGACGACACTCTTTCAACTATAGAAGTACATTTAAAATATATATATATTTGTCTAGAATTAAGGTCTTACAATAATAAAATGGGTATGTTTATGCACTAAATAACTCACAATATGATATGAATTACACATGCACAACCTGTGGCCAGTGGGTCATTTGCCGTTTTTCACAATGTTTTTGACCAAATTTGCCTTTTCTTCGCGATCATTTGACGAAATTTGCCGTTTTTCGCAATGTTTTTGATGTAATTTGCCCTTTTTTTCCCATTGTTTTTGACGAAATATGCCGTTTTTTCGCGATTATTTGACGAAATTTACCGTTTTTTCGCGATCTTTTGACGAAATTTGCCGCTTTTCGCAATGTTTTTGACGAAGTTTGCCGTTTTATCGCGATTCTCTGACAAAAGTCACGTTTTTCCCGCGATTTATTGACAAAATTTGCCGTTTTTTCGCGATCATTTGACGAAATTTGTCATTTTTCGCAATGTTTTTGACGAAATTTGCCTTTTCTTCATGATCATTTGACAAAATTTGCCGTTTTTCGCAATGCTTTTGACGAAATTTGCCGTCTTTTCGCGATATTTCAACGAAATTTGCCGTTTATCACAATGTTTTTGACCAAATTTATCTTTTCTTCACGATCATTTGCCGTTTTTCGCAATACTTTTGACCAAATTTGCCATTTTTTTCGCGATATTTCAACGAAATTTGCCGTTTTTCACAATGTTTTTGACGAAATTTGCCGTTTTTCACAATGTTTTTGACCAAATTTGCCTTTTCTTCGCGATCATTTGACGAAATTTGCCGTTTTTCGCAATGCTTTTGACCAAATTTGCCGTTTTTTCGCGATATTTCAACAAAATTTGCCGTTATTCACAATGTTTTTGACGAAATTTGCCTTTTTTTTGCGATCATTTGACGAAATTTGCCGTTTTCCGCAATGTTTTTGACAAAATTTGCCGTTTTTTTTTTCGAGATTTTTTAACGAAATTTGTTGTTTTTCACAATGTTTGACGAAATTTGCCGGTTTTTCGCGATTTTCTGATGAAAGGCACGTTTTTCCCGCGATCTGTTGACAAAATTTGCTGTTTTTTGCGATTCTATAACGAAAGTCACGTTTCCCCCCGCGATCCTTTGACAAAATTGGCGACTTTTCTTCGAACGAAAGACGAGATTGATTTTTTTCGGCGATCATTTGCCGAAATACCGATACATTTTATGTCCGAATTTTCAGATTTATGACCGATATTTTTTCTAATTTTCGGAAATCATTGCTTTAATTTTTCGGAAAATTCGGACCAGAATCACCCCTGCGTCAGGGAATTTCTAAATCTACCGCGATCGCAGCCTTTGAACAGACGGGAGACGAACGTGCGATCCTATGTGTGTAAATGAGAAAACAACTTCCAGGCGCACGTTCAGGGCGGGCACAACAAAATGCAGTACGGGCGTCATTTTTTAAAACGGGCAGAAGGGCGCTATTTTTTGGATGAGGGGCAAGAAGGGCGCTATTTGTTTAATCAAAGGGCAGGCAGGGCGCAGCGCCCTCCTGAAACTAACTGGGGGAAACTCTGCTTCACATATTGTATTCTAATGCTAGTAAAATTGACAAAGTTTTAGAGATTTTGTATATTTATAAACATTTTAGAGATGTCCTGAATATGTATCATTCTAAACATACCTATATATAAGAAAACTTATTACAAGTTATATAAAAATGATGTATTAAAATTAGATATATATATATATATATATATATATATATATTATATATATATAATAACATGGTTTCATTAAATTTTAAAGAAAAAAATTATAAAATGAAAAAGAACTGTTAGTTAATGTCTATTTCTACATAATATACTTCTATCAATTCTAAATTTGAAAAGTATAAACTATTTATACATTTATCCAAAGCTGTATCCTTATTGTATTGAGTTCATTCATTTTTTTTTCCCCGGTTTCAATAAGATATCTGTAAGATATCTGGCACTTTTCACCATATGCTTTTAATAAAAATTCTACATGTTAAAAACAGCGATGCCACTTTTCCGCCTAAAGGCAAAATTCTGCTTTTTTATTAAAACAATTAACTGTAACAGCTTTTTGAATCATATGTATGGGCAACATGCGAATGATGAATAATGATTTCTGACTGTACAAATGCAAAGGGCGCTGATGCAGAAAATGCACTAAAATAGTCAGAACTCTATGTAGTAAAACATTCTTTAAATTCTTTGATATTGAGAGATCCCACAGGTGTTTCACACTGGCAAGCTACAAGTGTTTGGGTTGAATTGAAACTTGTGTTAGGGCTGCACTAGCCTGTTATCCTTGGCTTTGCATATAATTTTTGCAAAAGCCACACGTTTCATCTCAATTAATCTATTTACTCTGAGATCAGTTGTTTTTCATAGGATTTTGCAAGTATTGTTGCCCTCTTACGGTCAAAACATGTAGGATTATGAATAAATTATACTTGTATTATTATAACATCTGTTTTTCAGAACTGGCGATTAGTTCAGAAAAAAATTTCAAGTCCTGCATAACAATAATTGTTATTAATTGTATATATTCTAAAATCAGAATAAGAATCTCACCACATTAACCATTTTTTTCAGCCAGCAAGCTATATGAGCCGATTTTCAGGAAAAATGTATCAGAAATATAAGTATTTTAATCAGAAATATAAGTATCCTACAAGAAATAGCTTTTTCTACATGGCTGCAAATTTTTTTCCCTATGACTAATTTCCATAGGTTCTTCCAGTCTCTTATTCAGCTGGTGTGACAACTGAGAAGAAAAATGAAGCATCATGCCATTTTAAAGTAGATGATTTGTTAAAAGCAGCTTTGAAAAATCACGCATGAAATAGAAGAAAAAAAAGTGAAATTTTTTTTCTATCTATACAATGACGACAAATTCTTGCAATTTAGACACATTTTAACAGATATTTATATAATAGACAGTTCAGAAACAAACTAGAAGAGTTGGAGTAAATGAAATGTCTGAGGATTAAATTTCTCAGCCCCACCCCCTTTATATGCTTATGATGGTTTTATTGCATAATTCAGAGAACGCCCAAATATATTTCAAAAAGGTGAAATTCCACCTTGTGGAGAAACTCTTTCATGCCTCAAATATAAAATTTTAAGGTTAATTATAAAGGTGTTAATACAATTTCACAGACAACTAAAAATATAATTTAGGAAAGGGCAATGAATATGAGACTACTGGTAGATTTTCACACAACTCTTTATTCATCAAATGTAATCCTTGCACTGATTTTCTCTTATATAGAATGCACTTAAAATTGGCTCAAAAAATTGCTCCCACTTAAGTATCTGCAAATGGAAGATATTATGCTCATTTTATTAAATCATAGGATCATTTCAAGCTATATGATTTTCCTTGTACAGTTATGAAAAGTTTAAAAAAAAAAAAAAGAATGAAATATCCATAAAGGGAAACGTGCCTGTGATAAAATTTAGCATTTTTCTTTTAAAATTGAGTGACCATTGTTGCCAATTTAGCTGATTTTTTATTCGAATTTTACCACTCTTTGTGAATAGTAGTATTCATCTTATTTAATGTCTTTAAATAAGGTGAATGTTACTATTTGAAAATAGTGATCAATTTTTAAATTAAAAAGAAAACCTGCTATATTGGCAACACTGTGACTGACCCCTCATAAAAACAATCGCTGCTGAAAAAAATAAGCTAAAGAACAGTATCTACATTAGATTTATACTATGGAATAAACCCATATTTTCTTTGCAAAAAGAAAGTATTGTATTCATGAAAAATTTTGACTTCCAGTTTTTGACAGATTTATACGTTTTAGTTGGTCCTGAATACGATTTGACTTTTTAGAAAATGTCTGTCTGCTGTATATGATATAAATTTTGTGGCCATTCTATATCAAGCAAATAATTTAATCAAACTTCATATTCTGTTAGACCTTGGCGGTGCTGCTATGCTGCCTTTTTCACTATTTCCATGATAGCATACTTGCCAACTTTTACACTTTAGATGTAAAATTTACACTTTTGGAGCATTTTTTACACTTTTACACTTAGGGCACATATTTTTACACTTTTTTGCAAAGTTTCTTCCAAGTTTGATTTTTCATCCCTTAATTTATGAATTACTTTCTAGTTGCTTATAGTAACGGTAAATGATGAATGTGAGGGGAATATTTAGTATTGTCAAAGAATGAGTTCAGGTTTCATTGTCAAAAATCATCTGGAAGAATTTTAAAATTTATTACAATTAAGAAGTGTCGTGTTTTAAATAAGTTTGCTCAGACGTAAAGCAAAAATTAGATAAGAAAAGCTGTGTATGCCTTTAAAATCAGTTTCTTAATAAGTGATGTAATGTTTCTCATATTTTTCTCATCAAACTATCTTTATAATGGTCACCAATGTATTATTTAATACTATTCATCTATTATGTACTTAAAATTTTTTGAAAAAGACCGTGTATGTGTTAATTAAAAATGGGTTTTATGTTAAAAAAAAATGGCGTGAAATTCTTCACGCGTCATTTTACACTTTGCCATTTTCAAAAGTTGGCAGGTATGTGATAGCTATATCTCAAGAACTAATGCGTGGAATTTCATCAATCTGTTAGATGTTATAATGCATCATTCTGTTAGACCTTGACATAAATTGATGCTGCTTAGGTTTTGGTGTAAATCACCCAACAGGTGGTGCTGCTATGCTGCATTTTTGACAATTTCTGCAATATCTATATCAAGAACAAATAGATTGTCATTTAATTATGGTTGTAGATGATTTGATTTATACAGAAGAAAGTTCTATGATGGCCACAGCATACTAGTTTTATACTAAAGAAGTATTGCAAATTTACAAAATTAAAGTTAAAAAAAATATTTAAACAAAAGCCGCCAACAATAAGTGAGCTAATTTTATTTCTATTGCTTTGTTAGCATTTTTTGAAATACTTGGCATTATAATTAAGTTTTCAGTTTTCTTTTAGAAAGTTTTATATTCTGTATGTTTATTAAGAGAATGTATTCAATATATTATAAAAAAAAAAGGGGGGGGAATATTTTTACTCGAATTATTTTTAATAATAAGATATCAAAGATAAGTCAACATAATGATATTATGCATGAACCTAATAAATGCCAAATTACTCTTTTAAAAAATACAAATGGTTAACATATCCAAGACTAAGCCACCATAAAAAAAAAAATTCTTTTGTTTTCAGTCGTTCACTTGGGTGCTTTAAATTTAATTTTCTTTGTTCAACAATGTGAAAATTTCAAAACTGCATTGCTAAAAGAATCAAATAGCATTTTATATTTTCTCTTACATAGGCATAGGATACATCTTGAATTACTGCCTGTTTTTATGCTGTGTGGTTCTTTCCCCTCAAAATGTAATTTTAAAAATTGAGGTGCACAGGATATACATGAATATTTAGGATTTGACTGGCTTCTGTATATGTGAACATTTGGTCACTGCAAAAAATTGTTTAGCAACAACTTTGTATTTAAATTTACAAAACTATATAGCAATACATTGTGAATACTGTGCAATTTTTACATTACTGTTAGATTTTAATAGAAGAAAATCTGTTTGAAATATTAGTCTTCTATTTTTTGTTTTTTTTTTTGTTTGTTTGTTTGTTTTTTGAAATGAGATTTAAAAAAAATTAATAATAAGGGTATGTGAATTACATGAAGACCCGGCATACACAAAAAATAACTTCTTAATGACAACATTTTCTGAAAGGTCCTTTGCCTTTATAGGGAAATACTGATCAATTTCTTGTTGTTTGAATTAGAACTATTGCAAATTTTATACATTTACAATTTGAAAACAAACCTAAGGCTGTTCTGAAAATCTTTTTTTCCTGTTTAACAATGTAGTTTTTAATAGTCTTGGTGTAATTATTTATACTGAAGTTTTCAAATAATTGAACTTCCTTCGTGGGTGCAAGATGTCCATCAAAGCCAAGACTGAAAACTTTTCTGAGTATTAGAAATTGCCAAATGGAAATGGACTAGAAGATTTCTATGTCTTGCATTATGGCTAAAAATTGATATCTTACCGTAAAAGATAGTCATTTAAAGTTCTTGATAGTAAAATTGTTACTATTTAAGTATATAAAGTAAAATTTATTACACTAGTGTACAAAACTTAAGCAACAAACACAAAATGCTAATTTCTGAACACGTGAGTACTCAAAAGGAAATCCTATAAACAGCAAGTGTAAAAAAGAGGTACTACCCTAACAGCACAGACAGTCGATGTGAAGTCTTCTTGGCATCACAATTGTCACAGTCACTACAATATATCTTTCATTCATCTCATTTTTACTCTCATTTGGTCCCTCTACTGAACAGTCATCATGATTGCTGCTTTTTTACGAGTCACCAGGTGACTTTACAATGAAGTCATCATGTGACTGTCATTTTGACACTCCATTATAAAGTCATCATGATAGCTGTTCTGTGACAAGTTCCCAAGTGACAGAAAATTAAATCATCTGGTGACTTTTCACAAAGGAGTGTTGATCACCAGAAAGTCACCATGCGACTCATCACAATACAATGCTCACCATGACTTCAAAGTTCAGTCTTCAACTGACAGTGACTTCATTGTAATGTCACTTGGTGACCCATTACAAAGTGACTTTTCAGTGTTAACAATCATTTGAATAATAATGAGACAGTGAAATATCCCATATTTTGATTCACCGTAGCGATTGTGACACTTCTAACCATTTGTGACGTCAAGGGGACTTCACATCGACTGGCCAGTGCTGTTAGGGGGGTAGTACCTCTTTTCTACACTTGCTCGTTATAGAATTTCCTTTTGAGTACTCACGTGTTCAGAAATTAGCATTTTGTGTTTGTTGCTTAAGTTTTGCACACCAGTGTATTAATCAAAAATCTCTCCAAGACTGAAATCAGTCCTGAGACTGAAGTCTTGCACCTATGACTTTCTTCCCCAGATAATCAACTACCTACTTTGTGACAGTTTTAAAGGGAAACAGTAGAAATGATACATTTATTTTAAGAATATTGACTTGGAGATCTCCTAACCTAAAAACAGCACTGAGGTAAAATAAAGAAGATAAATGCAATAATTTGTATTTCTGATTACATACTTCTGTAACACAACTTAAAAGTAGACTAATCAGATGTTAAAGCTTACATCAATTTAATTTTTGCTTAATTTCCTATTAAGTAGCAAAATATTATTTACTAAAAGAGTGCAAAAGATATATTCATTTTTATATTGCACAACAGAGCAATGGGTGAAGAAAACAGTCTGAATCAGGTGAATAAGCTAAAGAAAATATTTAATAATTAAAATTATTATATGTATATTAGCATTTTAGTTTTTACAAAAATAATGAATGAAACACACCACACTTGCTTTTCTGTAAAAATTACATTTTATTTTTTAATAACTTTCTACAGCTTCTAGTTCATAACCTTTTCTCTTATGAAGTAAATAATTGTATTCCATAAGTCCTTTGTGTTTTGCACATTGTGCACTATATACATCACATATATCTCTGTATTCTTCTATCTCTAGTTCAAATGACCTTTTTTCTGGATTTATTTTAGTTAGATTTTTCAGTTCTTCATATAAATCTGTACGAGCAAGGGGGTATAATAATCTAAAAGAGAAAAGGGATTTTTTTTAGTATTTATCAAATAACTCAAAGAGAATTGTACACATTTTGTTCTATCTAAAATAATCATTAAAAATAAAAGACTAAAATCAAATAAAAGAATGAGAATTAATATGTTAGTAAAATCATTTCGCACATTATAAGACTGTGGTCTTGGTAAATTTTGATCTAAAATGTTACATATAAAACAAATAGTATTAAAATCATAAAATATAAAGTGTTTATCATTCACTATCAAATTATGGGGAGGTGGGACTTCTGTTTGTAAATGTCATGGTTAGATTTTGCATATGAGGCCTAAATTAGACCATAACTTACAGCTTAAAGTAATTCTGGTTCATTATGAACATCTAAGTTACAACTTTCCCCAATTTCTAAATTTCATTGGTGCCATTTCTAAAAGCTATATTAGAGTGCATAACGTCTGTAAATAAGATTTTTTGTTACAAATTCTTAAGGAAAACAAATCATCCCAAAACATTATGCTTCTATTCTGCAATTTTGATTTTTTTTTTCCCCAAGTCCCAAGATGTATGATTACAATGACTAAATAGATAAAATACTGCTACCTACCTTAACAATACATTTAAAATTCATGGCAAATAATTTATATGGTAATTAGAATATAATAAGGTAGACAAATACCCAGACATGACATTTTTGCCTTCTCATAAAATTTACATGGGACTGAAAGGAAAAATAAACTCAAAGTAAAAATGAAATAAAAATTCATGGTTCCAGTCAAATATTTTTGTAATTTTGGCTACATATACAATGCATGCATACATCCACACACATAAATCAATAAATTGAAGAAAAAAAAAATTTTTTTTAGAGGCAGAGAGAGTTAAGAGATAAATGAAGTAAATGTGAGAATTTCTTATTAATCAACAATCAAAACTTCTAAGTCATAAGGCCTTAATCAATGTATTTTAAAACTTAAGGCAATTCTGAAAAAAATATTTTTCAAAGCAAAAATTTCTAACACATTCACAGATTTATATGACAGCAACAGGCATGCAAAATACTTTTAAAAAAAGTGACAGAAAAAAATTACTAGAACACAAAAAGTGACAAATAATACACACTTTTTTTAATCAAAATAATTAAGAATGCAGGCTCACTGTCAGCAATAGTAATTTTTATGATTATCAATAACTGCTTTTCAGCATAGAAAATAAATTCATATTAGTGCATACTAGAGATGAGTGCGACAATTTGAAATCTGAGCTCAAAAAGTTTTGTGTCATCAGAGCTCGATCCCAAAAGTACGTGCTCATTTTCTACTGTGAAAGTACACAGTAGAAAATTGTTAGTAGTGTTTTAAAATTGTTTTAAGATTAATGTTCACATTTAAATATCTCTTCTTACATAGAAATAAGTATTAATCCAAAATACTCTCTTATGACAATGTTTTGTGATTTTCATGACCCTGAAAATCTGTTTAAAATAGCAATTTTGTTATTTATAACCAACCACTGGCAGAAATCCCCAAAAATCACAACTCTTATTGTTTTAAAATATTGTACAAATATGTTAGAAAGACGAGTTTTGTTTTCCATTAATTCTAGAAAAGGACTTCAAACAGAAAGCGGGGATAGACAAGAGATATTTCGCAGCTTCTTTATGTTACTAACACTGACTGAAAACACTTCGTGATCAGACAGAATATTTCTCCTTATGTCCCATCAATAACAATTCAATTCCATTTGAAACTGGTTGTTAAAAACTTGTAAAACACTTTTTAAAAAAAACTTAGAATACATTCTTGTTTCTCTCAAATAGTAAGATTTTTTCTTTTTTTAGATTTGCGAATAAAATTTTCACTTTGAGCCCGAAGGCTGGTATAAAAATCAAGTTTTGGTCCGGCTTGTCCCTTCTGAAAATTTTTTTAAAGTAGCAAAATTTTCATTTATACCCAGCAGAGGCAGAAATCTGCAAAAGTCACATTCTTATTCTTTTAAAATATTGTAAAAATAGGACAAAACGACATGAGTTCTGTTTTCTAGTAATTCTGGAAAAGATTTGAAACAGAAAGTGAGGATAGACAAAAGATATTCCACAGCTTCTTTATTTTACTAACACTAATTGTAAAAAGGCCTCAGAATCAAAATATTTCTCTTTAAGGTGTTTCTCAAATGACATGCTCAACAACTCGAAACTTTGACTCATTTTTAATCGCAAAGGCATAAAATTGACAGGCCTGATTATTAAAGCGATTTGGAATCAAAATGAAATTTCCATTTTTTGATAAATAAATTACTTATCGAGTTATAAGTGATTCATGTCATGTGACAACACATTTTCAGCTTTCTCATGCCGTGTTGTCACAAATTGGTTCAAAACGCAGAGTTTGGACAGTTTTTCTGAAAAATCTTCTGCCTTTACAATTCCCTTTCAAACAGATTTTTCAAGGCTTGTAAAACATTTAAGAAACTTAGACAACATTCTTGTTTCTCAAATAGCAATGTTTTTCAAATTTGTGACTAAATAAAATTTTCACTTTGACCCTGAGCCCAAAGACTGGTATAAAAATCGAGCCCAAGCCAGTTTTAGGACTGGTCTGGGGCTGAGCATCTCTCATCTCTATTTCATACCAGTTGCGATATAGTCCAGTAAATTTAGACCAAAAAAAGCTTCTGCCTGGAAAGTTTTGGAGAAGTTTTTTTTCTTTCTTCCTTTATGTTTTTGTGGGTGCTGAACACGAATTTCAACTTTGCCACCTCGTATCTGGTCTGCTAAAAAAATTATAAGCGAAAAACCATGAAAAAATTGGAATTTTTTCGGTTTTTCCCTTGTATTCCCGAAAGGGTTAAATTTTTTTGAAAAACTTATTTCACCAAATTAAACTAGAGAACATTTCCTACATTATTCATATACAATGTTTGTTTCTAAGATGAATAGTTTTGGCATACGAGTAAAAGGAATTTTTGCGATATAATTGAAATTCCATCATCGGAGGGCGAGAACGCGATCCAGTCACTATCTGTTTAGTTATTTCTGGTTACATTTCGAATATGTTTATATTTTCTTACCAAGCTTTATACCTTTTATAGCACTAAGAAAATAAATTGAAATCAGATGATTAGGAAAGATATAAAAACACAATCACTCTGCATAGATGAGAGAACCAATTTTTATTTTTCTAGTAATCTGATTTAAGTACAATTATAAGTATTGTAAGTTTAATATAATAATAACATATGTGGAAGATTATAAACAGGAAAAAAGTGGAATGTAGTGTTGTAGGCGAAAACGCTGAATGTAATGGTTTTGTGAATACAAAACGGGTGGGAGGGTGTTTTTGAAACCCCAGAAAACATTACTGAAATGAGCACTAAATTTGTTGGGCATGATAGACGATCTCGCAAAACGGTATCTAATGAGGTTGTTTTTAATGAGACTATCGTACCAACGGTTTCTCAAGGAAAATTTCTCGCAAACGACAAGAAAAAAACTGTTTAATAGCCCTGCTGATGTGTAGATTTGGCTCTGAAAATATGGCTTGTAAGCAGACAAAAGAAGATGCCGACACACTCATTATCGGTTCTGCGTCAATTTGTCGCGCACAATTCATCGCAGAACAATTTATCGCGGCAACAACTCATCGCAGCGTCAATTCGTCGTGGTGTCAGTTCGTCGCAACGTCAATTCGACGCAGCGAAAATATATTTGAAGGCCATGATGATAAAAGTAAAACTAATTTAGTAAAATTATTTAATGATGTAAATTGTTAGTTATAATTTTCTATATATAAAAAACAAATTATCATTAAATAATTTTACTGCATTATCTTTAATTTTATCATCATAGCCTTCAAAAACATTTTCGTTGTGACGAATTGACGCTACGATGAGTTGTCGCCACGATGAATTGTGCGCGACGAATTGACGCGACACCCTCATTATCAACACTGCTCTCAAGTTGGCACGTAATCATGAGAATGTGGTAGTCATTGGTGAAGATGTAGACCTTCTGGTAATCTTAATTAGACTTTGCAATTTTCCCAATGTTTAATTCTTGAAACCAGGAAAAGTCCCCAGAAGACCTATTCACCTTTTTGTGCAGTAGACAAATTAATTGCCAAACACATCCTATTTCTACATGCCATGAGTGGATGCGATACCACTTCTGCATTGTACAGTCAAGGAAAAACAAAATACCTTCAAATTTTGAAGAAATTTTCCGACCTGCAACATGGGGTAGATATATTTAAAAACCCTAGTGCTGTAGCCAATGATGTTGTTAAAGCTGGGCTGTTGTTTCTGGTACACCTGTACGGATTCAGAGGGAAAGCAACACCTTCCCTAAACAGCCTGAGGTACATTTGCTACATAGAATTTGCTTTAAAATATACAAATATAGCATCGCTCCCTGCAACAGAAGATGCAGCTCGATATCACTGTCTGCGACTTTACCACCAAGTACAGTTATGGCTAGGTAACTGTAAAAATGCTGAGGAATGGGGCTGGAATAAAAACCAAGAGAGGCGTCATACCCATAAAAACTGTCAAATCTCCCGCATCAGAAACTGTTCTGGGAAAAATATCCTGTAAATGCAAAACAAACTGTAATGGAATGTGTGGCTGTAAGAAAGCAGGTTTGTTTTGTTCACTACTCTGCCTGAACTGCGATGGCCATTGTGACAATGTCAGCTCCTTCATCGCCGAAAATGACTTGGCCAAAACGACATTAATTGGAAAACAACACTACATTCCTCTTTTTTCCTGTTTATAATCTTCCACATATGTTATTATTATATTAAACTTACAATACTTATAATTGCACTTAAATCAGATTTCTAGAAAAATAAAAATTGGTTCTCTCATCTATGCAGTGATTGTGTTTTTATATCTTTCCTAATCATCTGATTTCAATTAATTTTCTTAGTGCTATAAAAGGGTTAAAGCTTGGTAAGAAAATGTAAACATATTCGAAATGCAACCAGAAATAACTAAACAGCTTCAAATTGGTGATTAAAATGGATGCATAGTGACTGGATCGCGTTTTCGCCCTCCGATGATGGAATTTCAATTATATCGCTAAAATTTCTTTTACTCGTATGCCAAAACTATTCATCTTAGAAACAAACATTGTATATGAAAAATGTAGGAAACGTTCTCTAGTTTAATTTGATGCAATAAGCTTTTCAAAAAAATTTAACCCTTTCCGGAATACAAGGGAAAAACCAAAAAAACTCCGTTTTTTTCATGGTTTTTCGCTTATAATTTTTTAAGCAGACCAGATACGAGTTGGCAAAGTTGAAATTCGTGTTCAGCACCCCCAAAAACATAAAAGAAGAAAGAAAAAAAAACTTCTCCAAAACTTTCCAGGCAGAAGTCTAGATTGACTGGACTAATAGCGTACTTAGAATGATGAACAAAAGAACTGATTTTCAGGCTATCTTGATCATTTGACAGCCAAAAGGACATAGGTTTCATGGTTTGTCTCTTTTGTTGGCTGTGATAATTAGGTACTGACAGTACAAATGGTGATAGAGCTCAAGATTACTTTGTATAAATGTAGAAGCAACTTTTATGGTGAGAATATCCACAAATCTGAAACAAATATTTAGATACTGACATTAAAAGATACATTAGTGCATTTAAACATTTATTTATATTTCAATTGGTTGCGTTGGAGTAAATAAATATATCAAGTTTGAGCTCTTTGGTCTCGTGTTTAAGCCAACCCCTTCCTCCTCTGTCCCACTTTGTTTTTCTTGTCCTAAATTTCTTGATTTATACATAAATATATATATACAGTACATAGAAAATAGCAGTACAATAAAACCTGCTAAGACAGAATTGCAAAAAACTGGAAAAACTCCATTTTTAGACACATTTCCAGTTTAGAAAGCATACCAACTGTTATAAATGAATTATACTTTCAGAATTGAACTGGATTATTTTTTTTTTTTTTTTTTTGCCAGGACCATAAAATTTTCTGTTTAAAACAAGATTTGCTATAGTAGATTAACAAGATGTTTTGTTATAGTAGTCAAAAGAATAAGTTTTGACTTTTGTTTTTTGACAGTTTTAAGCATTAATGGTAGTAATTCCAAGTAAAAATTATAACAAAGAATGCAAAAATATACATTATCTAATCTAAAAACAGCATTCTTAATACAGAATAAATAAACAAACAAAGCTTGCACAAATAGAAAAATAAAATCATTAAAATAAATTTGCTAAAATTGATTCTATATTTTTGAAATTTCAACACTACTTTGCAAAAACAACAGATAAAAGAGAAAGAAATAAACTTTACTTGAATCCATAGTCACAATATTTCTGCCGATGGTGAAAAATAGTAGAGCATACTTTTTCAACTAGCTTGAAAGGTTGTGTTATTAAAGGCTTTATTCTCGGTATGAATTTAACAACACACACATCAACTTCTGGTTTGGGAAAAAAAGCTCTACCTAAATATAAAACAAATTTAGGAAATTTATATATAATATAAAAGAAAAATAACAATGGAAAAGTAACTGTAAAATATTGCCTTTTCATAATTAAGGCTGTTTTTAAACTTTTGATTTGTTTTACTTAAGGATATTCTCGAATCAAAATTGCTATTTTCTGACACATTCACAAAATCATTTTCATTCATAAATATGTGAAAATTGCATGCATTCCTATACAAGATACCACAAAATCACACAGAACTTTTTTTTTTAATGAAAAGTAATGAATCTTTCAGAAAGTGCTGATGAAAGTGAAAATTTAAAATGCTATTAAATTCTTAAGAGGCTACTTCACTCACGTGAAAACATCCGCTCACTAATGTTAATCCTATAGGGGAAATATTTTAAGATATCGCGTTCGCAGTTTAATATTTTTAAATGTTTTTTTTTTTATTGGATAGCTGAGGTTGATGTCTATGCAGCCTATCCTTTTGTGCTTTTACGATTTTGATTACAAGTTTTTTCGGCACTGGTTTCGAAAGTGAAAGTATCTTCAATAAAATAAACTGCAACCAAAATCGAAAAAGTAAAAAAAAGCCTGCATAGAAATCAACCTCAGCTATCCAATGGAAAAAAAAAAATCAATCTTTGAGGTTTCTTCACAAAATTTTATTTAATAAAAAAAGCTCCTTCACACAATCTTACTTATAATAAAATCCGAAAGCAAGAAAGTGTCTGTAACCATTCCAGGCTTCACCACTCTGTTCTGCGAACTGACCGTAGTTAAATGCCATGTTAGGCTTAATGAAAAATTTATTCTAACATATAACAACTAAACGATAATTTCTCCTACTTGAAATCATGTCTTTCAAAATAAATTAATGTTTGTGAGAAGACTTACATTAAATTATGTTTATAATCTGAGATTAATTCGGTAATGAAATTAGGTTTATTGCTCCATGAAAGTAAACAAACAAATGATTCATTCGTTGTGAATGTTTAAAATATTAAACCATGCAGCTAACCATTCGGAAAGCGATCGCAAACGGAAGGAGTTACCATCCTCGGTGATTGATGCAAAGACCTTTTAATCGCTAGAGTTCTTTGATTGATGATCGCTAAAATACTTTGTTCATTCGTTGTGAGCCTTTATCGCCATTTATCGGAGATTAATATAAACAAAATTTCTTCTGAAATTGTAGTTTTAATTCTCAATGAATACCTCTCTCTTATACGCGATACACTGTAATTATTTTTCTGCACCAGTTCCTTTTCAAAGTAATTTTCTCCTTATTTAATCGCAGAATTTATAAATGGAATTTTACTGTTTTAAAATAGAGGTAAAAAAAGTAATTACTGAACATCGCGTATGAGGTCACTGTATTTCTTATAAAATGTAATTAGAATATAAGGAACATGTAATTGTAATGCTGTATACTACATATATTAATTATATCAATGCAAGTAAAATTTTGAATTTTGCATAGTAGAAACTTTGTAGTGAAAATAAATTTGTAATTTAATAAGAGAATTAAAAAAAAATACTTGATCAAAATTTATCCACAGGTTTTTTAGGCATGTTTATAAAAAATCAGAATTTAATTTGAGATAAACTTTTTAAAATTTAAGTTATTTAATTATTATTTTGGTTGAAATTGCACTTTGTTCTGTATTATATCAATTTTGCTTGCATTGTAAATAAAATGAATATTTTATATCAAATATAATTAAAATATAAGGAATATAATGTAATACTGTGGTACAAGTATTAGTTATATCAATGCAGATAAAATTTTGAATTTTAACATAGAAACTTTGTAGTGAAAAAAAATGATCAGTCATATTAATACAATTAATAGATGTGATTTAATTAAGAAATAAAATAAAATACATTATTTTAATGATCGAAATTTATTACAGTTGTATACATTTGTGAAATCGGAATTTGAATAATGAAATGTTTACTCTGATATAGCAGGGCAGTTTAAAAGATCAAAATGACGCAGATTGCCCAAATTCCTCGAACTTTTTAATGTCGCTTAAAAATATGCCGTGCAGCGCTGCCTGGTGAAGTATTAGAATAGTTTTTTTACGAGGTTTGTATGCAAGGCCCCGCCCCGATGTAATTAGGGGTCCTCTAGCAGGCCCGGAGATATGTTAACCCAGCAATGGATTTTTAAACAACTTTGTTAATCTAAACAATGTTTTGAAGATTTCATCGTTCTTAATCTTTACAGAATATTTTTATAGTGAAATCTTTAAACTATTGAAGTTCAATCAAAACAGTTAATTTCCTTCGGGAATGTCATTGTTTATATATCAAAGGATTGAATATTATTTCATAACATCTTAACGCTGTTTATTTGTATCAAGTATTATGAAAATGAAACGTAACATTCCGTCATTTTTGACGGGGGTTATATACTAGTTCTTAATAAAAGACTACATAAAATTTTATCAGAAAACTGCTCAACCACTCCAACTTTTTTGATGACAGAGTCATTTTAAGTAAAAGGATTAATATTTGTATAAACATTAACTAAAGTGATTTGGAATGCAATAGCCCTTTTCATTTTCCCATATATATATTACATCTTCACTCATAATCAATAACTCCCTGGTGATGACCTTTTCTTGGCTGTTATGTCTTTAAAATCATCAACTCTGACATCATTTTCTGAAAGGTCTTTTGCTTTTTTTAGAAAAAAAAAAGAAATGCTATTAATTTTTTAGCATCTGTATAAGAATACTTGGAATTTTTTTTGCATGTAAGCATTTTGTGAAAGTGTCAGAAAGTTAAGAATTCCAATTTAGGAACAGTCTTAAATCACTGAAATGTCAGATTAACCACGGCCTAACTCGATTGTTCTCCTTCCTCTTATACGGCCGTAACAAAAAGTCATTTTCCCTTTGTTCAAGAGGAATCACATTTTCTCCCCGGAGAAAGTAGGGGGCGCTATTACTTACCATGGCTAATTGAGAATTTCCTTATTCTCGCCTTTCACTCTTGTATTTTCTTAGATATAACGTAAATGAAATTGCGTGTTCTTATATTTCTTTTGTTGAAAATGGTTCATTGCTGTGTTCCATATTGTGCTTCAAATTCAGAGAAAAAAATACCTGGAATTTCTTTTCATGAAAAGGCGCTTCTTTTGTGAATATTTTATTACCGATACACCAGCAATCAATAGAAGTACAGAGCAAAATTTTCGAAATATGTGCCTTATAAAATTGCTGCGGCTCTCAATTTATTTGTAGATTTAAACTGAATTTTAATGATCGAAATTATAAACCACTTAATTAATTTATTTTTAATTGCTAGCACCACCAAGAGTTAATCTGAAGTTTGCAAGTATTGCCATTGTTAGCGGATAAGTAATCTTGTAAGAGTAATTCAAGAAAATTTTGAATGAGAATCCTGCTTATCAAACATAGAAACAGATCAATGTGATGCAACCATACTTCAGTTAATTGCCAATCAGGATAGAGGGGGATTGTCTTATCCTAAACTACAATTCATCAGTCTAATTTCCACAATTTTAGACTTAATTTTACTAGAATTTTAGGATTGTACCAATCCTAAATTCAAACGGAATCGTCGAAACTATTTATGAATTGATATATCCGAGACTAATAAAAAACACTATATGGGAATGTGACTTAAACGAGCATAAAATAAATATATGCTCATTAATATGTGCAAAATTTTTGCCCATCATTTAAAAAAAATATGGCAAGGAATTTTACAAATGAAGCCAGTTCATCTGCATATACGATCTCTTTATCAAGAAAAATTTTAACGTTTACTTACTTTTAATTATATAATATTTACTGTATATTTCGCTGTAAAAATTATCAATGTTTAAAGTCTAATCAAGAAATGGAATCTGCATATACCTATAGATACATTTAAAGCATGGTGAACAGATTTATGCATTAATATTTTAAAATTCTGAAAAAATTTTCTGTAATTTCTGTTGCCAATATTCTAAAATTTCCATGAAAACTATTCTCTCATAAATGGAGTACATGATGTTACAGCAAAAAAACTTGTTCATTGTCTAAAATAACGAAACCTCTAAAAATTATTATTATTTTGTTTTCCTCTATTTTATGATCATCACCTTCAGTATTTAAATTTACTGAAAATGTCCGCAATGTACACACACACACACACATATATATATTCTAAATAATTAACAATCATTTTAAAATAATCCATGTTTTGAGAGAAAAAAATCGATATGAGTTGATTGCCGGATATTGGCGAAATAGGTTTTCTTATTCTGTTGATATTATAAAACATGTAAATATCTTTTTATTTTTATCATATACATACTTTTATACCATGAGTTTCCAGAATTGGAATATAATATTTAATTTTATATGTAATTCTATTATATTTCTATACGCTTATATATTTCAGATCAGCACCTATAATGGTTAAATTTATTGAAAATTGTTTTGAATGTACATATATATACATATTTTAAATAATTAAGAATCGTGTAAAAATAATCCATGTTTTGAGAAAAAAAAATCGATATGAGTAGATTGCCGGATATTGGCGAACTTGCTTAATTTTCTTACTACTATTATGAAACTAGTAAATATTTTAAAATTTTTTACTGTGTATTTTACGCTCAGAATTATCAATGTTTCAAGTAATCAAGAATTTAAACGTGTATAAATATAGAAATTTACTTATAAAGTTTGTTTTGTATTTATAGTAGCGTGTTATTTAAACTATTTTTAATTACTTAAAGCATTGTATTTATTTATTTTATCTCTAAATCTTATTTTTTCTTGTTTGTAGTAAAGATAAAGCTGAGGCTAAAGTTACATATGATATATATATACCTTTTATAATGAATACATTGCAAAGATTTTTGTATTTTTATGTATAGAAGTAACCTTTACTAAGCAATATTTATGGTAAGTATACCGCGCCATCTACCGGCGAAAGTAGCCCTTTAACGATTCCGAAACTAAGGAGGATTGTGAAGGCCGTATGAAGAGAAAGATCGAGTTTGGCCGTGGATTAACAAAAGACAAAAATAATTAAAAATCAATGCACTGAGTTTACCAAAACATACAACAGTAAAAAAAAATCAAATCATCTGCATCTGAAGTAATTTTACCACATAATCGTTAAAAAAAAAAGGGCTATCTAAGAAGCACAAACATATATCATATGCCAGTATTGGAAACATCGCAACAATGCTGGCAAGAAATGTGCTTACAACTGTATGAAAGCTACCACATTGGAGTTAATTATGTGCTAAATGACGCTTGCTAAAATATACCAACTGGCCATGAACCCGATTATGGAATTTTCTCCATATCTGCATGTAGACATATACTTACACACAGACATTTATGCCAAAAAAGAAGATTAACTATTTGTTAATCGACAAATTTGTTGAAATTCTAATATTAATATAATTAAAGTAAATTTTGAACAATTTATCCTCAAGCTTGATGACAGCAACCTCTTCTGGTTTATATACATTAGGGATGCACCGAATAATCAATATTTATTCGGTATTCGGCAGTACTATCGAAGATTTGATTAGCCTGAATATCAAAATATTCTACCTGCCAAATATTCGGTTTGACCGAATTTGGTATCAAAATGTTTGGTCTGCCAAACATCAGAATATTCAGCCAAATTGAATACTTAAAAAAACTTATTTTTATTTTTTTTACTTTACACAAATTCTACATTTAACTGTCAATTAATAAAGATATTCAGAATAATTAAGAGGCTACTTCACTCAGGTGAAAACACCCACTGGCTAATGTTAATCCTGTGGGAGAAATATTTTACGATATCTCATTTGCATTTTAATATTTTTAAATGATTTTTTTTACATTGGATAACTGAGGTCGATCTCTATGCAGGCTTTTTTTTACTTTTTTGATTTTTGTTGCAGTTTTTTTTTATTGAGGATATTTTCACTTTCGAAACCTGTTCTGAAAGTGAAAGTATCTTAATAAAAAAAACTTGTAATCAAAATAAAAAAAGTACAAAGGAGCGTGCATAGAGATTGACCTCAGCTATACAATGCACAAAAAAATCATTCAAAAATATTGAAATGTGAATGAAATATTGTAAATTATTTCTTCCATAGGATTAACATTAGCGTGCAGGTATTTTCGCCTGAGTGAAGTAGCCTCTTAAGAAATAGAATCATATTTAAATGAAAGATGATAATTTTAAATTATTTATTTGTTGTTCCAAAAGTAACACTTAAAAAAATTAATCATTAATGATGACCTTCATAGGAATTAATGATGTACAAAAGCAAGTTCCTGAAAATTGCCTGTTAAACAATCTGTTCCTTGCTTTTTTTCATAAACAGGATGCTTCTAAACATAATGGAACAAACATTCAGGGGTGATAATAGACATCAAAACAGACAAGGAATCAGGATCGCAATCCATAATACAGTGTATCTCACTCCAAGTCAAACTTGGATTTTCGTTTGTTTTTTTAACAATAATAAAGATATTGTAATGATATTTTCAACACTTACTTTAATTTATGTGAAATATGATGGCATAGGGAAGAAAAAAAATGACTTTTGCACTCATTCTTTAGGTCAATTTTAGCTATAGCATCTCAAAAATCTAAATTTGACAACATTTGTTTTTATCAAATATAGAAATCCTGTTTGATTTCTTAGTTTTATGAATAATAACACCTGCAAATTCCATGCATTTTAGAATAAAAAGGACTATGTGAATGAGTCAGTAAGTAGCTAGATTAGATTTAAGAATAGCCTTAAAGAAAACATACTTAGGTCAATAGCAATTCTATAGAAACTAGTTTATTCAAATAAGATATACATACCTGGTATAGTAAACAAGATATCCACATGGCACAAGTACTGACACATAATTGATAATCGACATCTGTTAGAAGCATTAACTCGAGCAATCATTCTTTCAGCAACTTCTTTTTGAAATGTCAGAGTAAGCTGAGTTCGTCCATGAATAAATGGGCCAGTATGCTCAGAGCAGTGTTTTAACCACTTGATTATTAAAGGTGTTGATATATTGAAAGGTAAGTTACCAATTATATATAAGGGTGGAGGCTCAACTGTCCACTCGTGAACAAGTTGCCTACAAATAAGTATATGAATATTTATAAGTATCTAAAACTTATATACAAACATAATTTTATTTTGAATCAGTTTAGATTTGATTGTTCTACAGTATTCTAAAATCACAATTCTTACACCTTATATACACAACATTGCATAGCAAAATAAAAAAATAAAGTTTTTATTTGTTTTACACTACTAAATTGTTTTCAAAAATATTGATTCTATGGGCTTGGAATGCATTCATATTTTTCAAATTTCTTATCAGCAAATTAAAATTTGTAAACTTTTTTTGTATACTCTTCATAAAGGATGTTTCTTTATTTTTTGCTTGGCAAAATATTTCTAAAATATATACTTAATTTTACATTTCAAGTGTTAAAATCTTAGTGAAGCTGTTGCGTTTGAATAAGATTTTTTATGCATATAATAAAATTAAATATGTAGTTTAGAAATATTTTGCAAAGTAAAAAGCAAAGAAATATTTTTTTTAACAAAATTGTACAGAAAAAGGTGGTTAAAAAAATTAATTTTCTGAAGAAAAGTATGAGTGCATTCCAAACCTTTAGGATTAGCATGAGAGAGAAAAATTTGCAGTCTGACGATGATCCTTAATGTCACTGTCTTTATCTGTCAATTGTGGTGGAAAATAGAGAAAATAGAAAGTAATTTTCCTTTCTATCTACATAGCAAAATTCTTATTTGGCTTGTAAATTTTAAAAACAAAAATCAACAGGCCATGGATGAATTATGAAATCCCACTGAGTAATTCTAATTATCTATTATTATTCATATAAAAGTTATACAAAAAAATCAAAAGTATGTATGTAAAGTGTGTAAAAAAAAAAAAAAAAAAAAAAAAGATGAAAAATATACAAATTAATTATGGTGTTTAAAACCTTTTAGATAATCAATGCTTTATTGTACACTGTATACATGTCTGTGGTTATTATTAGCTGCTGATTTGGGACTTTTAATGCAGTGCCTTAAAAGCAAATTTAAGACTTCCATTTTGGTAATATTTTATAAAAGACACATTATTTTTATAGTTACACCAGTACACAAGCAGCAAATAAGACACAGGAGCAATTAAAAAAGTCATTTAAAATCTGAAAAATATGTGGTATTTGGATGAAAAACATTTCATGACTGTAACAGAAAATAATGTTTTATTTTATAAAAATTATTTAATTTCTGACAACTTATTCATTTATCTAATTATTTCTGCAAGTCATAACAGAAAGCCATATTAGATAATTATGAGAAATTTTACAGATTTTTTCTTCTGGAAGAAATAAATGTGCATCTGTTTTGTTTGTCACAACTATCAAATGTTAATACAATCTGTGACAATGGAATTATTTGGGATTAGGGAAAAATTTCATTTGGGAGAGGTATAATTACTAGCACTTTGCAGGTATAATTTTATGGTATTTCTTCTCCCAGCTCCACTATGGCACTGTCAGCTATGGGCAAGGTTTGGCAAATGCCCACTATTAAAATTAAAAATCCCAAACTAAAAGGATAAAAACGGACATGAAATCCTATATTTTACTTTTTTTTTTTATCCTTTATCAAAATCAAAACATTTAAAGTAACACATGATTAAAATACATAAAATGATAATTCTCTTCAAGAATCTTCTCCCACTGTATTCTTGTAATGTAACTTGTTAATATAAAAATTGTAGTCAATTTGATAAAAAGAAAAATTCCAATCTAAAATTTATCTCTAATAAATTATAATAAAATGCTAATAAAAAATATTGCTCGGGAACTAAATCCATATGTCACTCAATCTGATCCAGTACATTCATGTTTTTAGCTTTTTTATTAAAATACTTGAACTTTAAATGCATAAACCAAACATTATGTGTATGTTCTATTTATGGGCACAAATACAATATAATAGTTGGATACTGAATAGCCAAGTTATGCATATTGATTTAATCATCTGCCTCGAAGATCTTCACCATCATTCTTCAAATCGCCATTCTTTACAGATATACTGTGAAAAAAACAAACATAATAACTTAAATAAATTTAAAAACAAAAAATGTTTTCAGACTTCAAAAGTGTGCCCACCCTTGTAAAAACTCCTTCCAGCACCAAAGCAGAACAATGAACGTTTTCCATTTCTGACAGCATTCCACTATAGACAAATTCCATTTTAATAGGTTTTACTGTAGTACTTTATTAAAATATTTGGCATTTTTTTTAAACACAGCGACAAATTCTCAAGTACATAAATGCAATTAAGAATGCAATTTTCAAAGCAATTTTGACTAAAAAATTAACAGACAAGAGTATAAGGGATATTATCAAAGCATACTACTTCCAATCGAAATCATGACATAATTTTATCTATATAAAAATTCACATGTTTTAAAGTTTTAAATAAAAAACTTAACTTTTCTTTCTTTTTTCTTTTTATAAGACAAAATGTATTTGTAAACAATTTTACTAAAATTGAAGTTTTAAGCAAATTTGGGTATTTCTCTATTATCCCGTTGACCACTTTTCATAACAAAAAACTATCGCCAAACTGTAAGATTAAACACCAAAAATGCAGTCCCATTTACTTGATGTCAAAAATATTATACTAGTTTGTTATGTCATCAAGTGGTTTTTAATTAGACATTTGCATGTATTTTTCATTATGTTTTAGTTATTTATTAGTTATTTCATTCATTAAAATAACAATTGTGTCCTTAAACTCTTATATTTTATTTATTTATTTATTTTGATATTCCAATGACAACGTTCTCCCATTTATTTGGCGATAGTTTTTTTGTTATGAAAAGTGGTCGACGGAATAATAGAAATGTACCCAAATTTGTATACAACTTAATGCCTAAAGCAGGGGTGGGGGATTTTCAGAAAATCTTACCAGCCAGTAAGTAAGACATGAAAATTGTTGAGGCAAAATGTATGTGACTGCATAAATAATTCATTACTACAATGCATTTTCATATTTATTTTTCTATAAAATTAAGAAATATATACAACAGAGGGAAGTTTAGTGTAGGATAGAACTTAGTACCATATTTACATTGTGGTAATTTGGAGAGTTGCAGAATATACCTAACTATTAAAAAATTGAAGTTTTTGGCAAATGCTCTATAACCTGCAGTTTTTCAAAGACTGCCTTAAAATTCACTCGACCTGTCAGAAAACTAACTCACCAGTGGCGAGTAAAATGATGTATTTCCCTCATCATTGTCCTAAAGTAATAATCAGCAAATTAAAAATATTTAAAGATATACAGTTATTATATTCAATTACAAGAAAATTATAAAAACTATTCATTTCTTGAAATATGAACTAGAATGTACAGCAAGTTTATGCATATAGAAATAAAAATAATTATGCAGCTGCTGCATAAAATTTATTATAAACTATGTGTTAAACAAAAGATTTTAAAATAGCTGATCAAACAATAATATTAGCCCTTAGGAATATTATTCAAAAGAAGCTATCAGATACCTAAAATTAATACATTAAAATGCCCATAACAGACACTCTGATTAGCGGGCATATCTATTTAGTGAGGACATCAATTCTTAACACCTACATTGAATTGTATGATTTTACCTCTGAATAACAGACATCTTTGGATAGCACACAAATTCTGTGGTCCCAAATTAATCACTATTTAGAGGGTTTTTTTTACTGCATTAAAAATTTAAGAAATGTACTGATTAAATTAAACAAAAAAATGTCAATTAGATTTTTTTTAAATGCTATGAAATACATGAGTATAATTTTATGTAAAGAAGAAAAAGTAAAACAAGTATCTTTACCTAGGAAATATATTTTCAAGATGTAAATCCATTATGTCACCCAGGATTATTTTCATTCTACCGCCAGATGCATCAGCAAGCATCTATAAAAATAATAACAATGAGCAATTTTTTCACATAAAAACAAACTAAAAGGCATATAGGTATTTCCACTCTACTTATAAAATATATGCTGATTAAATAAAAAAAAAATATATATATATATACCGTATATACTCGTGTATAGGTGACTCATGTATAAGTCGACTCCCCCAATTCTTACGCAAAATTTTGGAAAAAATTGAATTTTCGTGTATAAGTCTAACCACATTTCCGGTAGTATGTTGAAAAATGATTTGTAATCGAGGATAAAAAAAAATAATAAATTTTCATTAAATTAGTAAACCTTTTTTTGTTTTTCGTTTCTAATCAGATTTTTTATATTTTTTTATTCAACATTTTAAAATTGTATAATTATGTAAAACTGAAGAAGCTTAAACTATTTTGAAAGCTATTCACATCAATTTAATGATTACTTACTTTTTTTTTAAATTCAATTCAAGCCTTATATTTACAAGGGTAAACAACTTCTTAAACTGCTAAAATATAGAATTTCTTTGTATTGTATAGGACTTTTAGGAGAGAAATCTAGAAGCATTCTCAAGTTGAACTTTATTTAGAATTGGGATTAAAATGTTGAAAGGAATGTTCCTGTATTGAAGGGAATTCTATCCCAAGAAAAAATGAGTGAAGAACAATTACAGAGACATTATTGTTGAGCCATTTTTTTATTAATCACCACTGTCTGCTTTTATCTGTCTCTCCAACAGACCCATATGTGATTAATTAAAAGAATTGCACATTCACCAATTATCTGCGAAAACAATATGACTCCGGTATTTCACCTCGCTTTTTTTTTTTGTTTACTTACTCGTGTATAAGTCGACCCCCCCATTTTGTCTAAAATTCTTCGACTTATACACGAGTATATACGGTATATATATATATATATATATATATATATATATATATTTTTTTTTTTTTTTTTTTAAATTCAATGTTTTAAAACAACTGTATAATTATGTAAAACTGAAGAAGCTTAAACTATTTTAGAACCTATTCACATCAATTTAATGATACTTAAAAAGAAAAAATTCTTTGAAAAATCTATTCAAGCGATGTAACTTATGGCTAGATTTACATTAATCTCGATAAATAAAAAATGGGATTCTTAATTTAAAAAGTGTTTTTTGATTAATACGAGGTTTTTTTATTTATTTATTTTATTACACAAATTTCATTTTAATTTGTAATTAGAATTAGTGAATTAGATCAATCTTGTGAAGAAATATATATATATATATTTTTTTTATAAAAGAGTTTGTTTATTTATTTTTAATTCTATTACACGAATTACATTCTAATTTGTAATTAGGTTAATCTCATGAATATTGGCTTAGAAATACATTATTTAATTTAAAAATTGCTTAAAAAAATAGTTATTATTATTATTATTCAATTACACAAATTTTATTCTAATTTGTAATTAGATTTACATCAATCTTATTAAATACTGGTTTGACAAATGAAATAGTTAAAAAGAAAAGTAGTTTTTTTTTCGTAATACGACTTTTTATTTTTTAAATTTAACTGTGCAAATTATATTCTAATTAGTAGTTATATTTATATTAATCTTATTGGATATTGGCTAGGCAAATAGGTTATTAATTAAAAAAGGGCTTTTTAATTAATTTGAGAGTTGTTTTATTTTTTAATTTCAATTGCACATATTACATTTTAATTTGTAATGATATTTATATTATAATCTCATTCAATACTGGTTTGGTAAATAGATTGTTGGTTAAAAAGTATTTTTTTAAATTAATACGAATCTTTTCATATAATTATACTAATTGCATTCTAATTTGTAATTAGATTTATTTGTAAAAATATTTATATCTCATTTAAAATTGGTTAAACTTTTTTAGACAAATATGATTACTTTTATTATTATTTTTTTTTTAATTTAAATGAGTTTTTTTATTCTAATAAATTAATTCTAATTTGTAGCCATTAATCTCATTAATATATTTTATAAGAGCTTTTTTTTTTTTTTTTTTGTGATGTACGATTTTAAGTTTACAATTTTATTACATAATAATTTACATGTGAATTATGTCAGTTTCATTGAATGTTGGATTAGAAAGTGTAATTATTCAATTCAAAATACTTTTTTATGTATGAAGTTTTAATTTTCCTTTTAGTTTAAAATTTCTTCTTTTTTTAATGTACAGTTGGTGTGAAAAAAAACAATACACCCCATACATTTTAATCATCAAATTATCACAGAGAAAAATATAAATAGCCATTCGATTGGCAATTATATCTTCTTGCAAATTATGTTAAAAAAAAAAATAATAAATAAACGTAGGGGCCGTCCGGGGCCTCCGAGATGTCGCTGTGTGTCCTTCACCGGGCCTGCTACAAGTATTAGTGACGTCACAGTAGTGATCCACTTTGGTCAATGTATTGCAGCAGAAAGATGTAATAAAAAGAGCATTTCCGCTCTTATAATTTGTGATTACATAAATAATATTAAATTTCATAATCGTGAAATAAAAGGGAATCAATACACTTGTATTATTAAAGGAAATTAAAAGTTTTAAATTAAAAAAAATGCTAAGATTAATAAATCAGATTGAACCCATTGACTTATCTTTTCCTAAACACATTATTTTACAATAAATATACGTATCAAAAATATAATAAATCTACCAAAAACTTTACAAAATCAATCCCATTCCTCCCTTTTACAACTACATACCATAATTTAACCACCAAAACACAATAAATATCAATTTAAATAGAGAAATCGACATTTTTTAACTATAGAGACCTTGGCACTTTTTTTTAACGCTTTGGCGTAATCCGGGCTTCAGAAAGTTAGATATTTTTTTTAATTATATACACAATTATGAAAACAAACCTAATGAACTTTTATGTTTATTTATATATATAAAATTATTTATATATACAATTCTGTTCTACCTGCATATAAAAAGAGATATATGGCTTCTTTATATTAAATAAATTATATAAATATTGAAAAAAAATATTTATATGAAACTACGAATAGGTTGCCAGAAAATATGTTGCCAACTTTCCTTCTCTCGCCATAAGCCTTTTTCGGTACTTTTCGGTTAGCCGGGCGCCAGTGATACATGTACATATATAAATATATATATATTAATTCATACATATATGTGTGTGTAGATATGTGTATATATATGTGTGTGTGTGTGTGTATATATATCACTGGCACCCGGCTAACCGAAAAGTACCCAATTTTCTATCTTAACTTTGTAACTGACTTGTAATATTTTAATAATTGTCTATTTATTGTACTTGTCTAGGACCTAATAACCACTCAAATTAACTTATCAAAAGTTTTATTTTCATAATATATTTGTACACTTAAGTTAGCTAAAAGGTTAAATGGAACTACGTAGAACTATTAAGTTGTGTAAATCAGTTACTTTTAATTTTATAAACAAAGCACACTCACTTCTAACTACATGTATCCAGATTTCATTCAATTTATTACAGTATTTCTTTCAAAATCATTTTTTAAACTGTTTATCGTCTGTTTCTTTTATTTATTTATTTTTTTCTAAAGATCATTTGACTCTTTTTGATTTGGAAGTACAAATTCATTCTTTGAAATTTTCAAATGAACACACATTTTTGATAACATACTTAGATTCTTTGGAATATTTTACTTTCAGTTAAGGTGGTTCTAAAATGATCTGCTCAACAACATGAAAATTTCTGACACATTTTTAAACGCAAAGGCATAAAATTGACAGGCCTGACTATTGAAACGATTTGAAATCGAAATGAATTTTCTTCTTTTTTTTTTAATAAATAAATTACTTATTGAGTTATAAGCGACTTGTGTCACGACTTTTCCCCTTTTTCACGCTGAAGAATCGAGAATTCGGTTCAAAACGCCGACAATGTTTTCTGAAAGGTCTTCTGCCTTTACTGAAAAATGGAAAACGTATTTCAATTACATAGTTTCTGGATAAGAACACCTGCCAATTTAATGCCTTTCCGAACAAAAATGAATTTAAAAATGTGTCTGAAAGTCGCCCTTTTGGGATTTGAGAACAACCTGAAGGCTGTTCTCAATAGAGCGATTTCTGTTTAAAATGTTATAGGTTACAATGCATATCATTTTCGAATACTAATTTCATAATTTATTTTAACAAATTAATATTCAAAAAAAAATATATGTATTGTAAATACTTTTAAAATATTTAGCTTACAATAGATAACTATATGTAACTAAAATAATAATTTAATTACTTATAACTTGTATAATAACCATATATAACTTTTATTGATATAATAACTGTATATAACTTTTATTGATATAATAACTATATATAAGTTATATTGATCTATAACTAGATCATAAAGTGTTTGAGCCAAAGTCGTTAGTGTACCATTAAAAAGTACCCATATGGTGCTAATCATATTTTCATATTCTGATTCGGCAAAACAGCTCACAAAGTCGGCCAAAACTCAGCCACCTGCAACTATTCCCCTTTCCCAAATTACCCATAAAAGAATCCCCTGAAGACAAGAGAAAAGCAAAAGCTAAACTCTTCTTACCTTCTGAACCTCAAACACCATCCAACACAGGTGGTGATGATTTATCTCTCACAACATCTTATTGGTTATATTTTACACTGTCAAAAGTAAAAGACTTTTCTTCACAGCAGGAAAATGAAAATTGCACTGTTAAATTAAAAAATCATGAACTCTATAGAAATCCGCCAGATTTCATAGGAAAAAGGCTAAATTACCTGCCATCTGCCAGACGCGGCAGAAATCTCCCAAATCAGCAACACTGTCAATCATTCTTCTTAGCTGCCGGTTGCGCATGTTTACAGTGCAATACACTTTTCACGGCAGTAGCGTGAACCATGCCAGTTACAGTTAACACTGCTCCGTGACAAAATAATTCAATTTTCTGCGAGTTTTGTCCAAAATCAATATTCTCAAAATTACAGAGAGTAAAAAAATAATTAAAATATTGTAGTTTTAATATTTTCCAGGAATTTTTATTTTTTATTTCCACGAGTCACAAGTAAATCCCAGGAGTTTTAAGGGCCCTTGAGAAAAAAATTTGAATTCCAGGCGTTCTCAAGGAATTCCAGGAGTCGTACGAACCCTATTTAATATATTTCATCCTAATTTAATTCAACAAGAATTAGATTGCAAAAGAGTGGCTACCAAGCTGAAAGGGTCTACCGGCCACTGGCTACTAAGTAAAATTTTCAATTCTATTCCTTACTTTTACAAGAAAATGAAAACCACTATTTCATTTCATGGTATCTGAATAATAATATATGCAAATTATAATAATTTACAAATGAAAAGGCATGCACAAATTCAAAATTTACACTTTTACATAATGAAAGAAATATTAACTAGAGTTGTTTTTAACTTGTTTTAAATTATTACAGTCTACAATTAAACATCAATGATTCATTAACTTTTACTACACAGGAAAATATAAATAAAATAGATAAAAAGAAATATATACCTCCAGAGAAGGCAAAAATCTCCTATCTTTCTCTACAACAATAACATTCTTAGCACCATTTAAAATAATAGCACGAGTGATATTTCCAGGGCCTGGTCCAACCTCACACACATAACAATTTCTTATGTTACCAGTCTTTGTGACTATTTTATTGTTAATTCTTGAATCTAGAAGAAAGTTCTGAGACAGATTTCTTTGGGCATGAATCTTATATAACTTTAATAATTCTCTGGGAGAAGGCAAAGGTGGAAGCTTGAGCAGAGTTGGATCCAAAGAAGCAGCTGCTTCTTTGATTACTGTTTCAGCCAACCGCAAGCAAGATCTGTATACCATGATCTGTAAGATACGTAAATGTTTTAGAAAATAACTAAAATATATGAAGATGATTATAAAGTAAATGTAAAATATCACGAGGAAAAAAAAAATCATAAGTTCAAAAAGCAGGGATCGATGCAAGGAGTAAGGAGGTTATTGGATCCCAATTTTGTAAAAAAGAAATTATTTTTGTGAAATTCATTATATTTTGGTGAAATTAAAATTTTGTAATGAAAGACCAAGTTATTCACATTAGGGTTGGCACATTTTTACCAGAGGTGGAAAAAAACCATCCTGACAAAAATAGGTTTTTGCCACTTTTTGCCAAAGTGGCAAAAATAGGTATATGTTGCATTTACGGGAATGTAATTAAGTTTTTAAAATTTTTACTAATTTAAACTTTAACAATATGTAACTTTGAACTTTTTAACATAGAACATTCAATTCATCAAAAATTATATAAATTTAAATTACATAAATTACTAAATATTTTACTAAAAATACATTGTTTTTAGTAAAATACTTTTTTAGTTTATGCTATAGATGGAAAGAATGGGGAAAGAAGAGAGAAAATAACAGGGGTACAGAAAATGTTTTTACTCCCAACATTTCCCCAAAATCCATTAATCCATATGAAAATTTCCCCAAAATGTTACGATATGTTATAGGCTTACATAGGCTTCTGTATTACCGTAGGTATAGTAAATTTTGCAACATACAAGTTGCATCTTTAAAAACCTATAGACTGAACTTGTAACATGCCTAGTTATTGGAAAGGTAAATTAAGTTAATGCAATGTAAGTTTTAATCAAATTCTTATGCCTAATATTTATTAATAAATACACAGTTTTAACCAACAAATACAATGTTTTTGATAACCTTTTCTGATAAATTGTCAATTATTGAGAAACTGCAATCTTCCACTCTCTTTGTGGATGTTGTCAATCATTTTTGATGTTTTGTAGATTTTGAGTCTGTTTCTTGAAGAAAATATAGTAAAATGATAATTTCCACCATGAAAATGTCTGTTTAAGGATGTTTTTAATAGTTCCGTAGCTTTATGCACTGGTGGTCATTCCATGATATAAACACTTCATGAAAGAGATTATCAGATTTTAGGATTCTGTTATAAATGTGTTTTCCAATAATAGAGCCAACAGATCCACAAACACAATCACTGTAAATTTTCAAGCAGTTTTCAAGGAGCTAAAGTATTTCTGGTACCGCTGTCTTGATCTAGAAGTGATGGTTTCTTTTCAGAATTTACGATTATTTTATTAAATTCAGTTTTCAGAATAATTTTCTTCCAAGTTGTCCATAGATTAAAAATATTTTTCTCATTATTAAATTTAAATTATTTTCTATTTTTTGTCACCCATTCAGTGAGAGCTTGTAGTGAGTTCTCCACCAGTGACGGGTGTGTGATCTTCTTGATTTGATTCTCTTTCTAAAGTTTTCTCTTTCCTGATTTTTTTTTTGTCAGAAAATTATTATCTTTTAAAATTTTTTTCTAAGGTAATTCATTCGATTATTGCAATTGCATAATTACTCCGGAACATCAGCATTTTTCTACTCCAAAAATAAATTTCGACTTTTTTGTCCCATGTATAAAGTTGACCTCCCTCCCCTACTTTGAAGCAGATTATTTTTCTAAAATTTCTCGACTTATATGTGAGTATATAAGGTACATATTATTCTCAGATCGATTTTGTGAAAGTCGCCATACGGATCTTTTTATTTGAAGGGAAACATTTTTCTATCTCGGCGAATTATGTAATTCATTGTTAAAATTGAAATCAATTGTATATTTTTCTGAAAAACTTCCCCAGATGACTAAAATTTCACCCAATGCTAGATCGCCGGATCGGACATATTCTTCACCCCTGTAAAATAATTCCCATGTTTTGGTTAAAACAACCAACAATTATTGAACAACTAATTTTTATGCTTCAGTCAACTTTAAAACAGTCTAAATAATATTATCTACTTTGCTGTGCTACCAGAACAATAGTAATTTGAAGATACAAAGAATATAATCCCTCCCCTCTCTCATGCATGTTAATGAGTTTTATCTGGTCCATATAAACAGATATAATAATTATATATATATATAATAACAGATTGTATATAAACAGAATATTTTTTGTAGGAATTTTAAAGGATTATCTCCATAAATTTTAATTGTTAAAGTTTCAGAGAAAGAGAAAATGAAGATTTGATTTAGTTGTTGCAAAGTTGTTATAAATATCAGGGACGTAACCAGACAAGGGCATGGTGGGCTGAGCCCCTTCCTTACCAACCTAACAACTTTTCAAGCCAACTTTAGACTTCATAACCTTTCAATATTAATATCATCTATATTACATTTAAACTTTTTAAAACTTTGTAATCAAAAGTTTTATGACACAGGAAACTAGCCCTCTACTTCTGTCTATATTTATATGTCATTAAAGTGGGAGGGAAACTGATTTTGATACACAGCTGTGAATTAGCCTTGCCAAAAACTTTAAAACCCCTTTTGAATATACCAACAAGTTACTACCCCAATATGTATATGTTACAAGGCAACTTTTAATGTAGCAATTTTGTCTTTAATAGTTATATAAATATATAAATTGTGCACTGAAAATTTCTTAATATATATATATATATATATATATATATATATATATATATATATAACTATTATTATTAAAGAGAGCATTACTATATTAAAAGTGAGGAATGAAAACATAATTTTTATATCAATTTAAGTTATAAATTTATTTAAGAGGTAGATTTTTTTTGTTTGTACTTCAAACGTTATCATCAATTAAACTATTTTAAATTGTTTCAATTAATCAAATTATTATCAATGAAATACCAAATTAATATTCAGATTCAAGTCTCAGTTATATTATATGTAAAATATTATATTGATTGCTGTATATTTTTTTAAACCAGCCATTTTTTTCTAGTTTTTGCCGGGTTTTTTTTTTTTCAGTTTTTGCCACTGTGCTGGCAAAAATACTATTTCATCTGCAAAATTGATTTATATGTGGCAAACATCTGTCTGTTGAGACCTTATTTTTTCAAGAATGGCTGAAGATATCAAATTGAAATTAATATATGAAATATATTGAAATTAATATAATTAATCATAAGGTCTACAGACCCATTGTTTTGCTAAGTTCTGCTAAGTAGTTTTTGAGTTATGATTAAAAAACTACCCCCATTATAATCTGTTTTGCAACGATTAAAAAGAAATTTAACATTAGGAGTTCAAAATTTTTAATCTGCATAGTTCCTAAACCACTTAACCGAATGACTTCCTGTTTGGTATCTTATGGTAAAACTGAAATGGATATATAAATATGGTAAAACTATGAAAAGGAAAATATGTCAAAATTAGATGTTCATATTGAAAACTGCAGAGTGTGGTACAATTTCACTATGGACATGGAGATGAGTCTTAATTTACATATATATATAATAAACTGAAAGAAAAATTAATTTCCAGTCGAATGGCCATTTCTATTTTTTTCTATGAGAATTTGGAGCTTAAAATGCATGGGGTCTTTTTTTTCTGGCTGACTGTACATCTTGCTATATAACTAATCAATCTGCAAATAAATTCAAAGTTGTCCAATTTTGTTGTGAGTCATTCTGCTGTAAAGTACAAGTGCATTTTTTTCTAACCGAGCAACTTCTTTCAGGGTAAATGTCTGTCAGTCTGATGTTTAAGCACTGATTGCTGTACAACAGTTAAATTTGTAAGAAACTGCCATTACATCAATTTCAAAAGCATCCATTTTAATTTCATCAGCACAGAAAGTTTTTTGTTCATATTTTTCATTATTTTCATGGGTGCAAGAAGTCCATTCAAGTCAAGACTGAAAACATTTCTGAGTATTAGAAATAACCAAATAAAAATGGGCTAGAAGAATTCTATGTCTTGCATTATGGCTAAAAATTTATCTCTTACATTAAAAGAAGGTGATTCAAAGTTCTGGATAGTAAAATTGCTATCATTTAAGCATATAAAGTAGAATTTACTATTAATCAAAAATCCTTCCAAGACTGAAATCAGTCCTTAGACTGAGGTCTTGCACCCATGATTATTTTCCTTGTAATTTTCTTATCACATTCATTACTTGAACCCATTGATTTAACAGAATTTGAACTGTTTCCATTTTTATTTTATTGCCTTGCAGAGAATTATAAGTGTTTCTTCTTTATGAAATCACTCTGCCACTTGCTTTTTATGATTTTATTCATGCTGCAATTCACAAAATTTCAATTTTTTATCCATATTGTTTAACATAAAATAAATTTTATAAAACGAAATCATTTTTTAAAATATTTTAGTTTAAAATCATGACATCAACTTTCAAAAAATCATCCAGCATCAATGTAATTTATTTGTACTAGTCCCATAGTTTAAGTTGCAGGAGAAAGATTGATTGTGTGATATATTAATGAAATTGTGAAAAAAAGGATGAGAGGTATACTCATGTTCTCTGCAGACCCAAACAAGAATATTTTCACACAATCATGCAATTCTACTCACTCCTATTACACCTTTTGCTTAATCCCTGGAAGTATGCAGAGTAAAAAATTGCATGGAACACAGTATATACGCCTAATAAAGCTGACTAATTCACATTCAAATCATGATATCTTTTCAAGGTTTTTCTTAAATGACCTGCTCAACAATGCAAAAGTTTCTGACTCATTTTTAAACACAAAGGCATAAAATTGGCAGGCCAGGCTATTGGAGTGATTTGGAATTGAAATGAGTTTTTCATTTTTTTGATAAATAAATTATTTATCAAGTTATAAGCAATTCGTGTCACATAATGACACATTTTTTCCTTTTCTCGAGATGCTGCATCAGGAATTTGGTTCAACACGCCGACTTTGGCAGTATTTTCTAAAAGATCTTTGGTCTTTACCAAGAAATAGAAAAGATATTTCAATTACATAATTTCTGAATAAGAACACCTGTCAATTTCATGCATTTACGAGCAAAAATTAATTCCGAAATGTGTCAGAAAGTAGCTCTTTTGGATTTGAGAACAAGCTTAAGCTTTTTTTTTTGCATTGCTATGCGCAGGGATGAGTGCTGTTAAAGAAAAAAGTAGATGATGTTTGTGTGATGAAATTTACTGTTTTACAAACAAATATGGTAATTGTTTCCTACATTGAATTTAATAAAACACAGACCTGTCAACCTTTGAAAATGAGAAATAGTAGCACACGAAATTCAAATTTATCTGAAGGTTGGTTGGTAGCTGTTTTTTACGCTGTAAATGTTAAGCGAGCAAATACTAATCAATTAAACGCATGTGTATATCCATAAGCACAAAAAGATGCTATATGCATAAAAGAGTCTCCTAAAATAGGAGACTCTTTTGTTTTTGCTAATTTTTTTGTTGCGGGTGGGATTGATTAAACATAATTATTCCTATTCAATTAATGCTCTGTCCACTCCTAAGCCAAATTTCTGAACTTCACAGTGAATTTTCTGAAAGATTCCAAAGCGGTTGGGGGGAGGCGGTGATGGAACTATGGGTATATCTTCCAGAGAAAAATGTCTGAGTCCTTCATCAGGTCGAGTAAGCTGATACAACCGGGAGTGGGGGTGTCTACTCCCGCCACATTTTTTTGCGTCCCTTTGACGAAATTTGCGTTTTTTCGCGATCTTTTGATGAAATTTGAAGTTTTTTTCGCGATTTTTTGACGAAATTTGAAGTTTTTTTCGAGATCTGTTGATAAAATTTGCGGTTTTTTTTGTTATTTTTTGACGAAATTTACCGTTTTTCGCAATGTTTTTGACGTTTTTACGCGATTCTCTGACGAAAGTCACATTTTTCCCGCGATCTGTTGACAAAAATTTGTCGTTTTTTCGCGATCTTTTGACGAAATTTGCCGTTTTTCGCAATGTTTATGACGAAATTTGCCGTTTTCACGATCTTTTGACGAAATTTGTCGTTTTTCGCAATGTTTTTGACGAAATTTGCCATTTTTCGCAATGTTTTTGACGATATTTGCCATTTTTTCGTGATTTTCTGACGAAAGTCACGTTTTTCCCGCGATCCTTTGACAAAATTGGCAACTTTTCTTCGAACGAAAGACGAGATTGATTTTTTTCAGCGATCATTTGCCGAAATACCGATACATTTAATGTCCGAATTTTCGGATTTATGACAGATATTTTTTTTTTTTCGTAAATCATTGCTTTAATTTTTCGGAAAATTCGGACCAGAATCACCCCTGAACGATCTTTTGACGAAATTCGCATTTTTTCAGCAATCAGGTGAATGAAATTCATGTTTTTTCGGCGATACTTTGGCGAAATTTGCTTTTTCCCGCCAATTTTTTGACGAAATTCGCATTTTTTCAGCGATCCTGTGACGAAATTCGCATTTCTTAGCTCGATCCTGTGACGAAATTTGTGATTTTTCGCGCGATCCTGTGACAAAATTAGTGATTTTTCAAGTGATCCTGTGACAAAATTTGTGTTTTTTTTCCCTTAGAAAATCGTAGTTTTAGACAGATTTTCGTAGCATCGTAGTTTGTGGCTCAAAATCGTAGAAACTACGATTTGTTCGTAGCAGTTGGCAGCTCTGAAAACAGTACATATATTAAAGCTTATAATTATTTTATTTTTTTAAATTTATCTCTTAATTTTTATCTAAATATATACTTATCTTATAAAAATATTTCATGACACCTATTGGTCTAAGGCACTGGTGTGCATTGCATATCCTTATGCACAGGGCTGCAGAGTCGGAGTCGTGGAGTCGGAGTTGGGCCTATTCTGGGGCAAAAGAGTCGGAGTCACTAAAAAACAGGCCGACTCTGACTCCAGCTTGTTTTTCAGACAGTTTGAAGTGAAATTAAACCAATTCTATGTAATTTTAAATTTATAAACTGAATTATTATTTTATATTTGGACTATATATACAAGGAAACTCAGGTTAAACAGACCTAATATACTGTCCAGTGTACAGCATATTTGAAAACTGTTTTGAATTAAAACTCTAGTTTATATTTAGTATATAGTCCTTTCTCTAGGTTTTTTTGGAGTTTGCAAAACCCGAGGTAATGCGAAAATTGGAAATTTTTCCCTTTTTTTTCTTGTTTTCCTCAGATTTTTTTCAGGTCTGTGGGACCAGGAGTTATGCTGAAATTGTAAATTTTCTCCATTTTTTTCGTGTGCATAGGACCCCCCCCCCCCCCCCCCCCCCCCAAGAAAAAAAAAAGTGAAATTGTAATTTTTTTTTTTTTACATTAGTCTGAAGTACTCAAAATAACGATGAAATAGTGAAATTTCTGTTATCTTTCTCCTTTTGATATTCAGGTCTTGCAGACCCGAAATAAAGCCAAAATTATAAAATTAATGCAGGAAATATAAAATATTAATCTTTATTTTTCTTGCATTCTCTCAGAATTTTTTGGGTTCTGGAGACTCCAAATGATGCTTAAATTGTAAAATATTTGTCTCCTATTTTTTAGATCTGCAGGAATAGATATAAAACCAAAATTAAACATCCCTTCACCCATATTTTGGTATAATATATGTTTGATTTGGCATAAAATATTTTGGTTATCGTCTTAAAATGATATACCAACATATTATATGTTGTTTGGATTCATCTGATAGATCTTTGTGTGTGTTGTTCAAAGTAAATGTTGGAGATTTATTAGATTTCAACTGTTCTTTCTATCTAATAGCTTCAAGTTTAACTTTCGATTGCAATTTACATGCATATAAATATTTTACATGCAGTTTTTGCAGAGTTTTGACATAATTATATTTTACCACATATACAATTTAATGCATATTGTGTTTTTGTGTGAGTGCATGTGCATAGAGTATCTGGGAGGAGGAGGGGGGGGGGGGGGTGTTCAAAATATTTTCAGTCCTGACCAGAGCCAATTAATGTAGGGCAAAGTTCCACAGGCATTTTATAAGAATACTTTTGCCTTATTTTTTTTTAAAAATTCTGCATTTAAAAAAAGGTGAAAATTTTTGTACTAAAATACTGTCGGAAGTTTGTCGCTGCAGTAAATTAGTCCTAGTCTTGACTACCTATCACAGCTTACACCCATAATTCATCCAAAATAATGAAACGTGAAAAAAAAAATTATCGGTTGATATGTACATTATATGCTTCAAGGTCAAACAGGAATGTCAAACAGGTTGCAGTTTTGCCAGTTGAGGGTTTTTTTTAATTCAGATTGCTTGATTGCTGCCACTTTTTTAAAATAGTAATATTTCCTTTATTTAATGACATTTAATAAAGCTACTATTACTGTTTCAAAACAAATGACAGCAATGAAGCAATCTGAATAATAGGAATCAACAGGCAAAACTAGTACTTTAGCCATCCCGGAGTCGGAGTCGGAGCCTTTAAAATTTCAGGAGTCAGAGTCGGTCATTTTTCCCACCGACTCCGCAGTCCTGCTTATTCACCGGCTGTGATTGTGACTATTATATTGTGAATGCAGAAAACACTGAAACTAATTTGATTTCAATGTTAAATCAAAGTTTATTTGCAAAAGAACATCAAGTACAGTCGAACCTCGTTAACGTGAACACTCAAAGGGAAAATTTTTTTGTTCGTGTTAAAAGTAGTTCGTGTTATCCAAATTTAAATACATTACATACAACTGGACGGGACAATCGGAAACAGTTCGTGTTAAAAGTAGTTCGCGTTAAGCGTGTTCGTGTTAACGAGGTTTGACTGTAATTTAAATCATGATTTTAATCAAGGTAACTTTAATAAAGCATTTATTATTTCTTGGATAAATTAACAAATTTTGAAGGTACTTTTCGGTTAGCCGGGCGCCAGTGATATATGTACATAGATGAATATATATGTATATACATATATATATATATTCATACATATATGTGTGAATATATATGTATATACATATATATATATATTCATACATATATGTGTGTATATATATGTATGTAAATACAGTCAAACCTCGTTAACTTGAACACGCTTAACGTGAATTACTTTTAGCACGAACTGTTTCCGATTGCCCCGTCCAGTTGTATTTAATGTATTTAAGTTCGGATAACATGAACTACTTTTAACATGAACAAAAAAATTTTCCCCTTGAGTGTTCGCATTAACGAGGTTCGACTGTATATGTGTAGATATACGTGTATATATATATATATATATATATATATACTTGTATATGTATAGGATCGCTGGCGCCCGGCTAGCCGAAAAGTACCATTTTGAAATTATTCTTTATAATTCAAAACAACCAATGATCATTTCTTTCAATGTTTTATTATTTTTTTTTTATCTAGTCTGGATAACAAATTATTTGGCTGAATCCTAGAATAAGCGAGATACTTGACGATGTTGAATTTGGCGAGGCGATAAATCACTTCTCTAGCAAAACCACTTTGTTCCTAACAGTGTGGCTATGTCTACTGCTGTATGATCAAGGAATTTGATTGTTTTTTTTCAGATTCTTGTGTTTCTCGTCTTTCGTATTGTTTTGTTTCTTGAAATTGATTTGTAGAAAGAATGTTGAGTTGAGTTTTTTTTTATTTTGCTGTTTATAAAAGTAAATTTCATTTGTTCGTCATTTGATGTGGCAGACAAAATAAAAAATAAAAATTTTAAATAAAAATTAAACATATGACTTTATTTTCTAGATAAAATAGAAAGAGTACATGTCAAACGCTATTAAATGCCAAAATCAATAACTTCAGAAGAATTAACTGCAAAAATTTTCTTTAGTACTCTGTTCCAGTGTTGAATTCTCAGGGTGGCCAGCACCCCCCCCCCCCTAATGGATGATTTGGAATTTTAAGCTTAGTAATGGTCTATAAGTGCCCCCCCACACACACACACACACACAAATGTCTAAATGCAACACTGTTTTGTTTTCACAACAATGTATACTACATTACCATTTCAGAATAATTAGATTAAAATTATTAAAGCATGTGCTTGTGAAAATTAAATAAAACAGTTTGCACAAACTAGGTAGTAAAAAAAAAACTTCCATCTATAAAACAACAAAATTTTAAAGAGGCAGAAAATGAAATAATGCATAATCTATATTTCACAAAATTTTACGATTTAAAATCTACAGTAGAGACAACGTATAAAGATACCAGTAATATTGTTTCCGACTGTCTCCTGCTTCAGATAAAACGGACTGAATTTGTATTTAGTAAAAGTTTTGGCTGGGGAAGATTATTTTAAACACAAAACGCATTTTTGAGTATGCAACATGCTACAAACAAAATAACGTAATAACACAAACAGATAAATCATTAATTTTGCAATCCACTCCCAAGAAATATGCGCATGCGCACTGCTGTCACCGGGATGAGGGTTGTTGTAAAAATAATAAATTAATTAAATGTAAATAAATAAAAATCTGATTTGATGAAATCATCGAACAAATCGATAGATCGATGAAATCATGGAGTTATTTTTCCCTAATCTTTTTTATATTTTTATTTATTTTTCAGGTTCGTCACAATTGGTCGTTTATTTTTCACGATTTGTCTAAAAAGAATGTCGGAAAACATTGGAATGACATTAAAATTATTATTTACTGGCGGATCCTCGCTGGTCGGTTTTCCAAACGAACCTTGAAATGAGCAGCGCTCCTGCTGGGGAGGGGGTTCCACTGTTTTTGGCAGCGTTTATGCAGGCTACGCCCGCTACGGTCTCAAATCAAGCGAACCTTTGAATTATTGTGTTTTTATATTTCGACACAGATTAAATTTAAAATTTTCAGCAGCGTCGTTAAGGTTGAGCCGATTTAGTATTATTCGAACTTGAGTTTATATTCATGGCAGTAACAAAATTTACCGGAGAGTTCATCCGGAGAATTATTTGTTATATTTCGCATTCGATTCCAATATATCGCTCTTTTAAAAGTGTTCCCCAAGTAAATTGCTCTTTAAAAACCACAAATTACATCGATTTGGAAGTTACAAAGAATGAAAGGCCTGAATTGGGTATATATCAGTTCGTTAAGAAAAAAAAAAAAAAAAGAAAAAAAAATTGAAATAAGACTACTAAAAGTCCATCACAAAACATAAATGGCTTAGATGCTTTACACTCACGCTAAAAAAAAAAAAAAATTAATCGGTTAAAAAAAAGAAAAAAGTCGCCAAATTTAGGGGATTTTTTCTTTTAATGGCAACCTAGCCATTGTATTAAGTTATTCGTTTGGCGCAGTCTTGGAAATCGCGCCAACCAAACAGTTGCCAATCTTTTGTTTACATTTTAGCGTGAGTGTAACACATCTGTTCCACATAAATGTGTGCGCCAGTAACGTTGACGTCATAACGATGTGGGCGAGGCTAACGAAAAAGAAAGGCTACCGCGGTGCTTTACGCGTATCTTTTTTTACAGACCGTGGGAGTCACGTGATGCTCGAATCCACCAATGCAGGTGTACAAAAAGAGCAACACGTCACTCTAGCGGTCTGCGAGGCTAACGAAAAAGATAGGCTACCGCTGTGCATTCCAATTATCTTTTTTTACAGACCGCTATAGTGACGTGATGCTCTTTTCGTACACCTGCATTGGTGCATTCGAGCATCACGTGACTCCGGCGGTCTGTAAAAAAAGATACGCGTAAAGCACCGCGGTAGCCTTTCTTTTTCGTTAGCCTCGAGCGGTCTGTAAAAAAAGATAGGTGGAATGCACCGAGGTAGCCTGTCTTTTTCGTTAGCCTCGGATGTGGGTGAGGGCGAGACTAACGAAAAAGACAGGCTGCCGCAGTGCACACATGTCTCTTTTTTCCGACCGCTTGAGTCAAGCAGCGCCCTCGAGATAGAGAAACAAAGTAAAATCGTGACTCTAATTAAGGTGACATCACGATTCCTGTACTCTGGTTTGTATAATCTAGGGGCGCTTAGTCAAGGTGCCATGAACAAGCGATTATTTCTCTAACCGGCTGGAAAACGTGATTGTCTGATTTTTCTCCCACTCTCTTGCACTTGAACCAGCGCCCCTAGATTATAATCTAGGGGAGCTGGTAAAAGCATCAAAGTTTTTGTGCTTTGAACAGATTTTCGGACGCAGTTGTGCGGAAAGAGAAAAAAAAGACTATCATAATCAATCGCTTTTTTTAAATATATAAATCAAGATGTAGTCCATTTATCGAAAAATGAAAAAGAAAAAACTTTTTGATTACAAATCACTTTAATAATCATGCTCGCAAGAGCTATGCTTTTATGTTTAAAAATGAGCATGTAAATGTGTCAGAAAGCTCCGCGTTGGTGAGAGAAGAAAAATATTTTATGAGTGTGCTTAGAGTGTCTGTCATAAACGGAGAATTTTACTAGGTGGTTCTCAAATGACCTGCTCAACAACGCGAAACTTCCTGACACATTTTCTGACTCGTGTTTAAACGCAAAGCCATAAAATTGGCAGACCTGCCACTTGAAGCAATTTGAAATTAAAAAGTGTTTTCCCATTTTTTTTTATAAATAAATTACTCATAGCGAGTTATAAGCGATTCGTGTCACGTGACGACACGTTTTTCGCCTTTCTTGTGCTGCGGCGTTGGAAACTCGGTTCGAAACGCAGACTTTGACATTACTTTCTGGAAGATTTTTAGCCTTTACCAAAAAATGGAAAACATCTTTCGATTACAAAGTTTCTGAATAAGAACACCTGCCAATTTCATGCGTTTCCGAACAGAAATGAATTAAAAAATATGTCATAAAGTAGCCATGGATTTGAGAAAAGTCTTAGGTTGTTCTGAACGTCGGCGTTTTGAACTGAATTCCCGACGCGGCAGCCGAAAATCTTGTCATCACGTGACAAGGACAAGAACCGCTTATAATTCGATAAGTAATATATTTATCAAGAAATGGAAAACTCATTTCGATTCCAAATCGCTTTAATAGTCAGGCATGCCAATTTTATGCCTTTGCGTACGCAAATGTGTTAGAAAGTTTCACGTTGTTGAATAGGTCATTTGAGAGCCACCTTAATAAAATCAGACACAACTTAATTTGTACCAAGAAAAAAAAAAAAAAAGACTTCTTAATTAACATCATCTTCTTACAATTAAAATGATTTTAAACGAGTACATAATTATGAAAATAATAATAATAATAATAAAGTACAACAGTTTTCAGACTATGTTTTTGCGAGGTATGGAACAATTACATTTAAATAAAGGCTTAGTAAAACATTTATTTTAGTTTAGGAAAAAAAAAAATCATAATTTTGAAGCTATATATAAAAATAATAATAATAAAGTTGATTTTTAAAAATATTTTTCTTAAATTTATAAAAACAAAATAAATCTTTAAATTCAGCTAACAAATATCCAAAACCACTTTCTTTTTTTTTTTAACAAAAATAAATAAATAATAAATGTTAGCCCTACATGATCCAGAAAGAATAAGTCCGGGCCCAGGCGCCCCACCAGTGGCTGAGAGGTTCTGCTCTCGAAGCTGGTAGACGGAAGGTGCTGGGTTCAAACGTCTGTCGCGCTCGTCGACCTAACCGTTCGGAGTTTTCCGTGGTTTTCTTCGAACCTTGCCGTGAATATGGATTAGGATCCCTTAGAAAGACTCCCGCAGAGGGCACTGCCCTAGGGCCTATATCCCTCGTGTAGATAATCGGCCGTCATAAAATCAACCAACCAACCAACTGGGAGAAGACTTTAGTCTACTGAAGAAGAAAAAAAATTTCCGAACCCAGGCCGCGTGCCAGACCGGAGATCGGGTTTCGGGGTCAGGCACAGAACGCTAGAATAATAATAGAGATACTCCATATCTTCCTAAAATATACCAGAAAATAACTAGATTTAAAAAATAAAAATCGTAATATTGGAAAATGTTTTTCGTCTTTTTATTTATTTATTTTCTCATAGTGATGATTTTGTTTCTTGTTATTCGAATAAAGGAAAGGAAATCTTTTCCTTCACTAGTAAAGTGTAAAATAAAATCATCTTTAGTTTAATTAATAAGTAAAGAGACGGACGACTCTAAACGAAACTGTAATTTCTTTCTGGATGAAATTTGAATTCAAACTTTTCATAAAAGCTATAAAAAACAGGCAATTTTTATATGTATCAAGGCAAGTTATTCTAATTTACGAGAGAAAATTTAACACATATATGATGCGGTTGCATCACAATATAGTTCTTGTAGAGCCCGATTAAGGTTGCCTGGGGCCCAAGAGCTTTTCATGACCATGGCTCCCCCTCAAACCAACATTATAGCTAGAAATTTTTTTCGGGGAGTATTAAAAAAAAAAAAAAAAAAAAAAAAAAAAAAAAAAAAAATGCTCATGAAACTCTGGTTAGCTTATTTTTTTTGTCCGCTGTTTGATATACTATATATATACTATAATAATTTAAATCTCTCGTCATCAACGTCATCTGATATATTTCTTAAACGATAATTCTAATAAAATATTTTGCCTACAGCATACTTAATTTAATCTGTTTTCAGATAGCAGAAAATTACAGGCAAAGTACTTATAGAGGTATCTGTTAATTATTTAGATATCGGAGCTGGAAACTAAATTTTTTCTATGAGATTTAAGAACTTTTTCTAAATCATTTTACTCATTTTGGGGCCCCCATCTGCAGTGGGCCCAAGGCCGTGGCTAGTCGGCCTATGCGATAATCAAGCCCTATTTCCTTGCCAATATTTAAAAAAGAATTATTGATTTTCACGTACATTTGCTTCGCTAGTGTTACAATAAATAGCTTCTGTGTCACTAGATGTCGCCACTATAATAGAAACGTCAAATATTATTAGAAGTATGTAACTTCACAGAATACTATCGATCGGATATCCGAATAACTGATTTTTTTTTTATTGTGGGACGGCAAAGTCCATTAAGGTTGGCTCAGTTTTTAATTTTTTTTTTGTGGGTCAGGTCGGGTAGGGCACAGCCAGGTAAGTAGTATAGTAGTGTTTGTAACTGCTCGCGGAACAGTGCCGAATGAAGGGGAAGGGGAGTATTGCCATGCCCTTCATGGAGGCCTTTCTGGGAGAGCCTGACCTTATCTAAGCAGAGTTTACGCAGGGTTAAAGATAATTTCGAACAGGTAGGCCGACGAGCCCGACATGGGTTCGAACCTATCACCTCCCATCTATCAGCTTTGCGTGAAGAACCTCTCAGCCGCTGGTGGCTGGTGGGGCGAAAAAGCCAGGGGTGTAGGAAAGGTCGAGGCTCTCAAGCCCTTCACATAAAAATGAAGATATACATTATATATTCAGTAGATACTGTCTGATCGGAACCTAGAAAATTTTTCCGTCGTAGACAGTATTACAAAGTTTACGATATTGAAAAATCGTTTGGCAAGATATTAAAATATTTCTACGGGCGGGCGCTAGACAAACTTACGTCTTCGTCTTCACAAAGTCCGTCTTTGACAGAGTTTAATGAATTATTAAAATCACTTGAACTGTCCCAAAATCTAGTATTTTCTATCTTTAATATTTGGTAATTCATCTCTGAAAAACAACCATGCACATAAAGAAACATTCTAATTAATTATTAATTTACTTCTAACGAGTAAATCTACTGATTAGAGAGCCTCAAAGTCATTTTATGCAGGTCGAATTTGTATTTTGAATTTATTTTATCAATTTCATTTCTTTCATATTAGCATTACTTTTTGCGAATTGCAATGTGAAATACGATATTAGATGCACTCACATTTTCATGACTATTTATTTCTTTGAGAAAAGTTTCTATTATATTAGCAGGATGGGGGGGTTGACTCTGCTCCCCTGAGCCACCTGTTGTTTTATTAATTTTATAATCATAACTTAATCATTTTAGATAGGATTTATGATATTGAATTCTAGATATCTCTAGAATTCAGTATTATAAATCCTATCTAAAATGTTGATTATTTGATTATGGCTTTAACAATGCGTTTGAATGATTATTTATTCTCATAAACATTTTATTAATTGTAAGGTAATCCTAATGGTTCGATTTGTTTGAAAATAACTATTACATATCCTCGTATATTTCGAAAATTGCTATGGTACTGGGTATGTATACCTGATTTTCTATAACAAAGTATAGAATTTTGTTTGAGAAAGCGGTAAAACCATGAGAAAATTGGAATAATCGATTACACACTTTAAGTATAATAGATTGAATTGATCTTGAAAGGAACTGTGCATACCGTCTCTTCAAAATAATTTCAGTTTATTTATTTTTTTCTTCTTTCCTTTTCTAGTTCAAAGAATGAAATGAAACTGATAAAGAAGAAACAATTATCTGTTCGGAAAAAAAAAGATTCTGAAAATTTCAATAAATTAGTAACCTTTCAAAACTTGGAGAACTTTTTTATTTTATATTAATATCACCAAAAGAAAAAAAAAATGTCTTAAAAAATATTGGAGGGACTAAATATATCCAATTTACTTCATAATAAATAAAATTTGTATTACAAGTATAATTTTAGACTGTTCTTCGCTAATTGCATTTTCTTTCGAAACAGATTCAATTTTAAACTTAGGGTTGGGGTTGGGGGGACGGATTAACTTCGCGTTCGAATAGGATTTGAGAGCAGGCAAACATCGTCAGCGGGCTTACGTCGTATTGCAAGTCGACAAAAGATGTCGCCACTATAATACAAACGTCAATAATAAGAAGAAGTCGGTAATTTCTCGTGAGAGTTCGAATTGACTAAAATTAAATTGCTACATGTCAGGTTAATTTTTGTACATAAAAGGATAAAATTGGCTTATTATTTAAGGTGCTTGTCAAAAACATATTTTTCCCCATTCAATAACGCGAAACTATCCTGACATATTTACGGATTCATTTTTAACAGTAATCAGTAAACACTAGTAAGCATGATTATTGAAGTGATTTGGAATCGAACGAGTTTTTTTCCCTCCATTTTTCGATAACTGAATTACATCTTAAGTTAGAAGCAATTGTTGTCTCTTGATGGCAGCTTTTATCCTTTCTATCGCGTACAGAAATTCAGTTCAAAACGACAACTTTGACTTTTGACAACATTTCTGCCTTTACCGGAAAATGGAAAAAAAAAACTGTTCGATTTGGTATTTTCTGAATATTTGATATTTCTTCACATCTAATTTTGGTATTATATTTGGCTTTTTCGTTTTTTTTATTATTTTATTATTATTATTATTATTATTTTTTAAATACCAAATGGGAAATCAGTCTATCAAGTAGTTTAGGAATAGGAATTATGTAAGTTTAAAGAATTTGGAACTCGTTGCAAAACAGATTGTAATGTTGATAGTTTTTAAAGCATAATTAAAAAACTACTAGACGGAATGAGGTGTAATTTTTTATTCGCATATTTGAAGCTTCTAGAAATCGATTTCTGTTTAACAAAAATTTATATTTTTCTCGAAAATTAATTTTGATATACATATATATATATAATCTAATATATAATAAGTAGACGTTATTACTATTCGATTGGTACCAGTCACATTTTTATACGACGATTTGCGGCAGAGGTATGGGGTTATGGGTATATTTTTTTACCCCATGACTATACTAAAAAAATAAATTGTCTGTCCAACGCAGCCGGCCCGAGTATCATGAAATTATATTAGCCTGAACCGGCACCGCGGACTCTTTCGGTCGATATCCGATCCGGATTCGACTCTATGAGACATCTACTGGGGGATTTAAAAATAGATAGGAGATTGGATAAATTTTAAGAAATGTATTACAACAAACAATTTTTGTATGGGAAACCAGAGCCACAATCCATTTATTCTGTCAGGGTGTCCCAACTCAGATTTTTGCTCATAACTCCGTATGAATTTTCAGTGTGTTAAAGACATTTTTACCAGACTTGGCTTACTTTGTGTGAAACGCAATGATGTAACAAGAAGTGCATCGCATCATATTAGTGCTAAACTAAACGCTCCATACCTCGAATCGAAATGTAATTCACATTACATACAGTGCCACTGACCGAATTACAGTGCACTTCCAAGACTTTTGGCGATGCGTCGTATTTCATTCAAAGTGAGGTAAATCTACGGGGAAGGGGGGGGGGGAGAAAAAACTTCATAATATCGTCATTATTTTTAAAGTTACGTCTAAAATCTGGATTTGGACTAGAGTGCGACACCTTATGTTTTTTGATTGAATAAATGAATTACGACCCTGGCTTTTTATACAAAAATTATTTGTTCTTGTATGTCCTATACCATTTCTAAAAGCTTACCCAACCTTTTTTAATCTCATTGTGTAAAGTGTAATTATAAAATATTCATAGTATACTAACGTATACTAACATTCCAAACAAGAATAGCAGAAATGTGGTAGACTTACAATAATACACTGCAAATCTTTATACGCTTTTCAGAACACTTTTTAGAACACTTATTTTGTCACCTTTTTTTAGAACACTTCGAAGCGTACTTTTTGGAACAATTTTTACAATACTTCTGAGAACACTTCTTTTGTTCAGAACACTTCCTAGCGCACTTTTTGAAAGCGATGATTTTACAAGTGTTCCCAAATGTGCTCCCAATCCGTTCTCAAATGTGTTCCCAAGTGTAGATTTAACAGATATCCTGAGCAGAACACTTTCGGTACACTTTCAGAACACTTTCTTTATATCTGCGGAGCATATTCGGAACACATTAAGGAAACACATTCTGTACACATTAAGGTAACTAGAACACTTTTTTTTAATCAAAATGTTCCAAATGTGTTCCCAAAATATGTGCTGGGAATTTGCAGTGTATATTTCTCATTACATAACAGTCAGTCAGTCTTTCGAAAACTGCACGAGGAGAAATTCGTATAGACAATATTATTTCTTAATTCAAGGTTAAAAATTGATAAAAAGGTGATCTTTTTCACATAGCTGTTCACTTTACTCCTTGTAAAACCTTGGCTATCTGCAGAATGGGCATATGTCAGTATATCGGGTATCGACACCATTTATCAAATAATCAAGGATTTTGTAATGTCGCTCTTTTTTCAAGAGTATCATTTTTCGTTTGTTTTATTTTATTTATGCTTTATTTTCTATTTTCCACAAGTTATTCAGTTAGTCAGAAGTTGCTGGAAAGTGTTGACCTGTTCAGTGGCACTCGCTACACGGTCCGCAGGGCGCATGCGATCCCGCAATTTGGGCATATTATTAAAAAATTATATAAATATGTACAGATATATATATATTGTAAAATATATTTTTTAAGGATCTCGAGATTGTTTTAGCAATCTGATACAATAAAAATAAACACAAGGCTTCTATTCCCGCCCCCCCTCCCCTAATTAGTAATATACCCATACTAGAATAGAATATTTCAAGTCTGGTTTGTAGCGTTTCACATCGCCTTCAAGAACTCGATAAACTAATGGACTTATAAACTAATGGTGCAGTTAAAACTCCTGTTCACTCCATGCGAAAACACCTACCTGCTCGCTAATGTTAATCCTATGGGACAGTTATTTTATAATATCTTATTTGCACCAATATTTTTAAAATGTTATTATTATTATTATTTTGCATTGGATAGCTAATGATTAATCTCTACAAGCGCCGTTTTTCACTTTTTCGATTTTGTTTGCAGGGTTTTTTCTTTTATGAAGATACTTTCACTATCGAAATCAGTTCCGAAGGTGAAAGAATACTTAAAAAAAAAAAAAACTTTCAAACGAAATCGAGAAAGTATGTCTTTATCTGAATGTAATAGTCAAAGAGTCTAACTGATAATTAATGTTGCTGTTGTGTATCCTATGGCTTCTGAAGGTATAGTAATCTAAAATATACTGTAAAAATTTCTCATTAGTAATTAATCTAAAACATATTGTATAAATTTCCCATAAACATATATGCAGTATTCATTAAAATAATCTTAATTGTATGTTAAGAAAAATCGGATTTTTTTGTAGAAATTAAGTCGGGTCGGGCCTGTTTCCACTGACTTTTGCACGGGCGGGTTGCATGTTGCAAAAATGATGTATTTCAACGATATAAGCTGTACAAAGTTTAATGCAATTAATATTTGACCATGAGAGAATCATTTTATAATTTTGTTTTCTTTTTAAGATTACAACTGCCGAGAGAATAAAAATACGTTAGAAAGAAGTTCATAAAACAGATAGATGTAATTTTGAATACATATTTTCATTGCTAGGAACAGAAGGCCGCGCCTTTAAATAACAGGGAATATATATTAAACGCGTTAATGAAAAAAAATGGAAACTGTGTTTAATAAAATAATTTCTATATAGATTTACTTTAAATTGTAAAAGTTTATATGTGGTTTCTTTACTAGGCAAGTTTTCACTGATTTTTGAACGGGCAAGCCATAAACTGCAAAATCATAAACGGGCTGGGAAATTCTGGCCCGTGCAGACCTCTATTGTAAATGTGTCAAACTGTTTCGCGTTATTGTTATGGGGTAAAAAAAACTTTTTTGAAAACCGCTTTCAGAAGGTGAGTCATGTTTGTTGTTTGTACCAAATGCAAAGAATTTAATGAGCATTTAATCCCGAGATCTTACCACGTCAAAATGTAAAAAATCATAGTGACCTGTATTCATTAGGCAGAAAATATGTTCTACTTTCGATTATTGTTTGAGACATAGTATTACAAACGCGGTATCACATCTGGAGTGAAAATGAATAGATCTTATTCGCGCTACAAAAGAAAAAATCAGGTTAAAACGTTTTGCAAGATTATGATAGCGACGTGAGAAAATGATAACTACGGCATCATTTGTAATTTTTATTTCATTCTTTGCTAAATTGGATGATTTCCTTTTTTTTTTGTGTGTGGTTATAAGATCTTATTTTCGCTGAGGGGATGGGAAATTCGTCAAATACTTATCATAGGATTGTTTTGACTCTAACAATTTCAAAATTGTTATTCTAGGGTAGTGCAGGGACTGCGAACTTTTTCACACCCGCGTATGCCAAATGTCCCCCAAAAACGATTTCACTTGTTCATGATATGCCAAAAAAAATTTAGCCGATCAAATAATAAGGAATCAAAATTACTTACAATTTTGTTTTTAGGAATAAAAAAAAAATATGGGTAATATTTAATGTTATACTTTTGAAAGTATTTTTTTTTTCTAAATGTTATTTCTGTGGTTGTATCTTTGATGCCAAATAATTTATATTACCTTCGTATACTTGTAAGAATGCAAGCTGAATTTCGGAGTCATCCGACGAGTGGTTTCTACTTAAGTTTGTCATATAATTCATTTTCGAAAATTTTGACTCACAGAAAAAAAAAATGCCAAACATCTGCGTTTGAAATCCAAGTTGTCATAATTTTAACATTGGCATATTTGCTTTCAATTGGCTTATAACATTTTCTTTCCGATACTCTCCTAAATCCTCTAGCCTGCAAAATTTTTGAGAAAATATTTAGCTATAGATTGTAATTTATTAAGTTGCATTTCAGTCTGTTTCTTTAATATGTATGACAACGGCAACCAATCGAATTCAGTCAAACTCAGCTAGTCTAAATTCGTGCATTTTGTGCAATTTCACTATATTTTGATTTAGAACTTGAATCTACACTGCAAAAAAAAATATGGATTTTACGGTATAATACTAGCACCCCAGCTACTAGTATTATGCCGTAAAATTAACAGTAATAAACAGTAAAATAAGCAGTAATACGCTACCGCGCATGCGTGGCAGTGTATTACTGCTTATTTTACTGTTTATTACTGTTAATTTTACGGTATAATACTAGTATCTGGGGTGTCATTATTATACCGTAAAATCAACTTTTTTTTTCAGTGTATGACGTGCAGAAAATAATCTGCCGCGTGCCACCTATGGCACGCTCGCCGTCTTTGTTCTAGAGCAGGCCTGTCCAACCTTTCAGTAGGCAGGGGCGCACCTCAGCTGGTGGAAAGCAAAGAAGGGCGCCATTATTCGAAACATGCAACAATATTATCTCACTGTAAGTAAGTGGTAATTATACATACACTTCTTATTTGTGTTAGAAATTTTTAGCGTTTTTTAATCAAAATATCTAACACTATTTTCGAATAGTGGTTAATAATCTTCGTAATCTTCGCTTTATGTAATCACGGAATTTCCCATATTATATTTATCTAAGAATACAGAATATCAATACAGAAATAGTGGTAAATATTATGAATAAAAAGCGCACTAAATTGGCAACACTGCGTCTTATACGATGCATACATCTCACAGTGGTAAGGGATAACGATTCCACGACTCAAGAAATCCATGTAATAATAACAATAATAACAATAAAACATAAATCCTAGTAAATTAAGAAGTACATTTTTCTGAGAGGGAACCTATCTCAAAAATTTTTGTAGGGGGAAGAAGACTTAAACGCGCACTAATGTACGATAATAATATTAAAATAATGCATGCAAATATTATAACTTTTAAAGAAAGCAATCTTTAAAAATAATTTTTATTTTTAAGAAAAGCTAGTAACAGGAAGTATTAGAAAGGCACCCAGAAAGCCTCAAAAGGGCGCAGCTTTGGACAGACCTGTTATAGGACATATGTCACACTGTAGTATGCTGTGCTGGTATTTATGAAAACAAATCAGGATGAAGAGATTTCAGTTAGTATCCTTTAGGCAAATTTTTAGCTAATAAATCCGTTTATTCCTAACGCCTTCATAATTTTTATTTTATTTTATTTTATTTATTTATTTATTTATTTAATTTTATTTATTTATTTATTTATTTAATTTTATTTATTTATTTATTTGAAGTTCTGAAACTGCCATTTCACGCGCAACCCTTTTTTTTTTTTTTTTTTTTTTTTTTTAATTCATTTGATTTGCCCATAAAAATTACATTTTTCGCCTTATTTAAAATTAACATATAAATTAATGAATTCGACACTTGTAGTAATTTTGAATGCTGTTTTGAATTTGTAGAATCGACTTGAATATAAAATTGTTTATTTAAAAACTTTATACAATATGACAAAAAAAATAAACTATTAAGTGGTTAAGGCAGGATTCCGTCACAACCGGATTCCGTTTTCACAGGATTTATTGTACGTAAAAAGGGGGGGGGGGGCGTTTTGACTCTAAAGTTATTCTTGGGCATATGTCACGCTGTTGGATGCTTTTTGGTATTCGGATTAAGACAATTCAGGACGAAGGCATTTTAATTAGTATCCTTTGGGCAAATCTTTAGCTAATGAATCTGTTCATCCTTGCCCCCTTCATCAATGTTTTTTTTTTATGATTATTGCGATCGCAGAGCAGCCTTGCGAAGGCCGTTCCCTTTGGGGCTCTGAAAAGTGTCACGTGCTCCGAATGCCCAAAGAGAGGTCGGCCTTTGCCTTGAGGTCGCCCAGCTGGAAAGCAGACTTCCTGGCGCCGTCGCAGCTGAGTCAGGAAGGTAAGCTGGCTGGCGATTCTCTTCACCGGATTCCGGATCCTGGGAGAAACGGCTCCTTCATCTTGTTTACACTTCGTAGGGGTCCCGTCAGCGATTCATTCATGAGACGGAAACACCCTCTCCAAAACATACTATGATCCGTAAAAGTGAGTAGGTACAATCAGAGGGGGCGGGTAGGTGATGGAACTTATTACTGTGCCGTAACCAGCGCGTGACAGAAGATGTTTTCTCCAGGTGCAGGTGTCAATATAGGATCGTTGATCGGTAAAGAATCTTTTTCGGATCGAGAATAGAGCAGGTATAAAGGTATTTAGCTATGCAAAAAAATAATGCCCGTTTCGCTTATTTAACTTTTCAACCAATTTCTTTCACCAAGTTCAGCAGCAAGCTCTCGGACTGTAGTACGCGAATTAACGAGTTGAAATTTTTTCAACTGAATGAAAATATATTGTAATTTTGTCAAAGAAATGTTCTAGTTTTTCGGTATAGTAATACATATACATATCGTTATACATAAGTGTGCGGATGTGGATATCTTTTCTTACTTCAATTGTGTGTGGACCTTTTTAGATGCGTTCGTAATTATATAAATACGTAACACCTATAGTCGTCGTCCGTCTGTCCGCATATAACAGCGCAAAAACTACCCAACCGAATGGTTTAAAATTTAATATATATAATAGATGCAGAATTTTGTCGGATCATTTCAAATTTTATGAAAATTGAATCAAAACTTTAAAAGATATTAAAAGATAAAAGTTTTCTTCATTCTATTAAATCCTATAATACGTAATGAATTAAGTGAAATCACATGATAGGTAATGATTCTAGGTTGCCATGGTGATTATGTCATATTTAAGATGGAGTCCTATTATTTCCGTATTACTGAATTTAAAAACCGAATCTGTATACTAAAATTGTTTAATTATAGCAATCATATAATCTACCGACAGTTTTTTGAGTAGCTGTTTCCGGAGAAATAGACATTAAATAGTAAAAGAGTCTAAATATGGATTTCAAGTACTGAAATTTTCAAAGCTAGGCTTAAATTTCCCATTGGAACTTTCAGTAAATGTCAACAAAAGATAAAATGTTGCCAACTTAAAATGTACTTATTTTATTACGGAAATTAATCAGATCATAATAACAGACGATATAATTCATTTCACTGAAATAATAAAGATGATTTTTTTTTTACATTGTCTTGTATTGGATATTTGTGCAAAGTATAATTTTAATGTAACAGTACTGTAATTAATTGTTTGTAAAAGTGTATTGAAACTTAATTTTATAAAATAAAATGAACATCTATAATATGAAAATCTGCACATAAAATAAATTTTGTATTCATGCATTTTTGCATAAGAGTGCAACAATTATTGCACCAAGATCTGAATATTTATAAAACTAGTTATAGTACGAACGCACCCTATTTGTCACGTTTGAAGTACAATTTCTAACTTGTTTAATAGGCACTCTTTCGTGCCACCTATTTTTTAATGAGCTAAGTCGATTCAGGTGTCTTCGGAATTTCGAATCTATAGGCCTTGCGAGCCTATGCCTATACTAAAATCAGACAATGGTCACAATCACAAGCAGATAACTGTAGAGTTTTGGGTAGTTTTCCTTAGAAGTAACTAGAATACACAGAATTGGTTGGTTACAGAATCGGGGGGATAAAAAAATAAATCATTTTCTTGGTTTTCTGTTATGCCTTGCCCAAAAATAAATTACAATATCGTACTCAAGGCAGAGCCGTAGCTAGAGGGGTGCCAGGGGGGGGGGGGGCGGCTGAAAAATTTTGAGCAACCCCTGGGAAAGATTCCAAGATCACCAAATGAAACTCTGTTCAAAAATCGAACTTAGATTTGGGGCCCTTTTACAGTTTTACACATATACTAAATTGTAGTATTTGTATAAAAACTTGCAAATAAGTGTTTTAAATTAGTTTTAATAAGTGTTTTAAAAACAATAATAATTTTAAGATGCAAAATACATCTTTGATTTTGTTAAAAAAAATTAAAGGTTGGAACTTTTTATGAAACAGGTGAACTTATATAAACATTTTATTTACTTGTCTACATCATCACTTATTATTTCACCAGTATAACTATACACTAGCTATACACTGGAAATTTTTATTCTGCAGCCTTTTCTTTCCTTAGTATAAAATGAAGTTATTATAAACAGTTTAATAAGAAACATAGTCCCAAAAATATGAATATGTACTAATTTATCTGTATAATACTTTGATCATTTGTATCTCTGTGTGTGTTTGTTTGTGCGTGCGTGTGTCGGAAATAGAGAAAAAGTATGAGCCTCCCCTACTTTTACTTGACACCCCCCACCCCACCCTAATATTCTCTTCTAGCTACAGCCCGGACTCAAGGACTGTACTGTACTGTACTTGTATGAAAACACAGTGGTTTATTTTGTAAAAGATTGAATTGAATGTATATATCAAATCAACATCATTTAATTCCTTACATTAAAAAAAAATGCCACTAGAACAGTCTGAGACATTTTGAGTCTTGCTTTGCTATTGTTATTGTTTACCAACAATTAACTTGATACTATAGTTGTAGCATGGTTTGTTACCGATTGACAACTAAAGCAGTGGGGGCTGTGAGAAATCCACTATCTTCGAGTCAGAGTCAGATTTCTCAGCTGTGTTCTCAAACAGCTGTTTTGATTAACACGTGTTTAGTCGCATTGTCACAAGCGCTTGAACAAAACAGTATATTGTTAGAATAGTTTGTTTTTGTTTAGGCATTCTATTAGACACTGAATAGACACTTTATGGACAGTGGACAGTCAGTGGTAAAATACATACACTAAATAAAAATTTGAAATATAATTCCGTTTACAAAATGACGGAAATGTCTTTTTTGTTAAAACATGATCATAATAGTACTTATTCGACCGCCCTCTAAAATGGATTAAAATTACACAGGAGTCCGGTATTTCGAAGTTTTACTGTAAAGCATATAGAATATAGATGATCTGGGTTGAAACAGTCTTCGATAAATAGAGGTGTCCGCTGTTCGGGTGTGTTTTCGTTATGGAGGTTTTACTGTATGATGATGTGCGTATGATGCTTTCAATATCAGGATAGAGCCACACGTGGTTAGAATGTGCTTTACTTGAAATGTAGATTTTTTTTTTCAAGATATACATCTCTGTACGTGTGTGAAAATACAATAGTTTATTTGAAGATTGAATTAAATATCAATGTCATTAATCCATTAGATTTTTTTAATAAAGAACACCATTAGAACACATTGTATATTATACATATTATACATAAATACGTGGGCCCTTTCTATTTCCATTATGTGATGTGGGTTCGTTTTTTCTAGGAGCTTTTTTCCAGGATTCATGACTACGGTCATTTCTTGCCCATGAGAGAGCGAAACAGATCGGTTATAAATGAATTTCAAAACAACATGAACATTTAAGCTCGAAGCAGAATTCAAACCTTGGATTTTGTAGAATGCCTAAACCAGTAGACAAGATCAGAGCCCGATTAAGGTTGTTTTGGACCCAAGGACAATCACATTTTCGGGTCTCCCTCAAATCAAAATAGTAGCTAAAACATTTTTATTTTTTTCAGCGGTATTCGGTGGTATTCCTGCTTTTTATAAAAATTCTCATAAAACTCGGGTTATATTACCTATGATTTTTACCATTAGATATTATGATATACGGTTGCCAGTTAAACAAAATCATTTTTAATTTTTGATAAAATTATTGCAGAAAACTTTTTTTAAGATTTTTCTTTCCGAAATCATTTTACTTATTTTGAGGGCCCCGTCTGTATTTGTCCAAGGCCGTGGCCTAGCCTGTGTAGTAATCAGGCCCTGGGCAAGATGTAATCTTTCTGCATGATAAAAATTATTTTGTGATTATGGAAATCCAAACTCGTTGCTTTGTGACACATTCGGGAAGTCATTTTTATTCATAAAGATGAAAAAAAAATAGCGAGTATTCTAATAGAAATATCAAGAAATTAAACAGCGTTCTTCATTTTCCTATAAGAGTAACAATTCTGAAGGTGGTTCTCAAATGACCTAACCTGCTCAACAACGCTAAATTTTCTGACTCATTTTTTTAACGCAAAGGCATAAAATTGCCAGGACTGACTATTGAAGCGATTTGGAATCGAAATGAGTTTTCCATTTTTTAATAAATAAATTAATTAACGAGTTATAAGCGATTCGTGTCGAATCTAGGAAAAAAAAAATTACAGAAAAAACAAGAGCGGAAAAAAAGTGGCAAGGAATTGATAAATATTGAACTTATTGATTTACTGATTCTTATTGATGACTTTATCGTTCGCAAATGTTAAAAAAATCAAGTAGTAATTAAAACGAGTATTCTCGCAAGCGAATATTCACACCACTGTTCTATATTCGCATTCGTAGACATCGACGAAAAGTATTCGCATTCGCGTTCGCGAATGTCAAAAATCAAGTAGTGATGGATACGAGCATTCTCGTGCGCGAATATTCTCACTTTTTACACTATTGCAAATAGCATTCACAAATATTTACAGCAAATATTCACCTACGGGAACAGACCCGATTAACCTCTGAATCTAGAGGAAGCATGGTATTATTTTGGGGCCCCCTTTTCATTTGGAAAAAGTTTTCGCAATTCTTCATTCATGAAAACTCACCAATCATCACACTAATATAATTCCCGGGAGTAGGCCACATATATTTCATTAAACAGCTTTTTTATGTTCTCTGTATATAGTACTTCAGATATATTCAGTACATACAACTGTATGCTCAAATTCCCAGGTGGTTTCTAACAGGCACATCCAGATGATAAGATTAATTAATATCCTATTGATGACATTTATATTTCCCAGTTAAAAAAGATCGTGAAGTAGTGCGTGGATTTCCTCTTGTATTAAGCACTTTCTTTTCCAAAAAAAAAAAAAAAAATGCAATGTTAAAAACATGAAAATAAGAATTAGAGTGCCGTCTTCACAGTCATTTTGGGGCCCACTTTTAAATTTTAGAGGGGAAGCATGTGCTTTACGTGCCTTTTGGATAACCAGGCCCTGTACGGGAATGATATATATCAGACATTTGTTACCTCGTTAGTTTTTAAGTTCAACAATAAGTTCAATATTTATCAATTCCTTGTCACTTTTTTTCCGATCCCTTTTTTTTCTTTTATTTTTTCCGGATACCAATTGCTTCAACTTGGGATACCAAATTTTAATTAAGGTACATTTAATAGTATAGAAAAGTGCTTCGCGAACTCGTTGAAAAATGATCCAATTCAAACTCAAACTCATTCCCTAAAAATTGAGTTAATTCACGCTCAAATTCTTATTTTATTTATTATTAAGATTTATAATAAATAACATAATTTTAATTTAGATATAATAATCTGTTTATGATAAAGTTAAGGTTATGATAAATAAAATAAATTTCACAATCAAAGTAAAAGACATCCAATAAAGAATTCTTAACTATCCCGAAAGCGCGATCCTGCCGCTGATCTCGTTATCTTACGCGCTCCAGATTTTTTTTATATTTTTCTTTCATCTTTTGATTTTACAAGTTCGCACCCAGTATCTGGTCTCACAATTAATGGCGAATGATAAACCACCGGATCTATTTGCTTGGGCTTTTTTCTCGCAGCGGGTGGCAACGGTGCGGGCGCCAGGCTGTCGTCTGCAGCACATTCCTGTGCACAATGCTAAAGACTCCGCGGAATACAGAGAGCCGATGCTTCCAACACGTGTCAGAGGTCAAAAGATCGTCAATTATCAACAGTTAGCTCCACTTGTATGTCGGGGGTTTGTCCGGGCAGGGTAGGCGTTCTTGTTTTCATCGTTTGGTTGGCACAGTTCGCGCTGCAGGTGCGTATCAGACTAGCCGGCACCTCATCGGCGCGCCTCGCCAACTAGAAGTGGTTTCGGATTTTCGGTTCTCACGGACTCTTGGCGACCAAGCTGTTATCTTTTTTGCTGTTTTTATTAGCCGCTTTACGCATTTGTTTGATCGCGCAAGAAGAAAAAAAAACGCGCGCTTTTTGGTTGATTTCGCAGGTAAGGAAGGAGACGGCCGCGACTTTTTCTTCTTTTTCTTTGACGGTGAGATTAGCTCGTTTACGCCTTGTGAGCTGGAACGTAAATAAATAAAAATCGTAAACGGATACTCTTAGGCTTTGTCGTATCTTATTAACTGATTTTAAAAAAAGAAAGGCAATTCTCCAATCGATTTATTTGTGCATAACAAGCATGCATTGCTTCAGCTCGGCACAGCAGATTTTAATTAACATGTAATTTCTGCGCAAACTTGTCAAAAAAGGAGCCATTTCAAACCTAATCTCTAAAAATTGAGTTAATACACGCTCAAATTCATAATTTATTGAACGTATCCTTTGAATTTACTCTCATTTATAAAAAAAAAAGTGCATAGGTCATTAAAAAATTCAAATTTTCCCACCTAAGCTTGAAAGTATACTTATATTACTGTTAAAATATTTTTTAACAAATGATAAATTAAAAAATATATATAATAACATTAAAAAAAATCTTAAAACTTGAAAATTCTAAAATGAAACAATTTGAAAGAAACACACACATTGCTTGCACATTTTGAAAGAAACAAGTTCATTAAAAATAGTAAAACTTGGCTTATTGGTTATATTCTTCATTTATATGAATTAGCGCAACTTAAATTTCAGTTACTCATCTTAGTTTCATCGACGACACAGTGCTCGTAGAAATTTCAACTTTAAAGTTGTCATTTACATAACATTTAAAAATATTAAATAATAATAATGATAAATCGAACGATAATGTACCAATAGCCTTTAAGTACGCTGTTCAAAGAATGTGTAGCACCCCCCCCCCCCCCACACACACACACACACCCTTACGCACCTTGTAAACAGATGTTGAGCTTATTAACCTTTGTTTATATATATATATAAAACTTAAAAAAATAAATATAATTATAAAATATTTTGCGATAAAATAATCGTAAAATCGTAATCTATTTTCTATTTTACAAAGAGATAAATAGTCTAGATTTAAATAAGTCATTTATTATTTCATATCCAGTATTTTACGAACTCAGAAATCTTCTAATTAAAAAATAACATTTAATAATTCAAATTCGAAAAAATATATTCACTAACACGTGTAAAATATTTGTTTATGTAAATGATTATTTTTACTCACACATGAATAGTTTTTAAATATTACTTGTTTGTAATTTATTTCCAGAATTTTTAAAACAAAAACATTTAAATATGACACAATCGCACTTCAAAAATAATTCAAAGAGACAAAATAGTTTTGAGAAATAGTTATTGTAAATATAATTTTTTAATTATTTTTTTTTTCCGAAGTAGGCACAGTTAGATATTTTTAACTAATGCTTATTTTCTATTATATTTGAGACCTTTTAAAATACAAAACATTTAAATATAACATATTCAGTTAAAATAATTCCAAGAGACCAAAACCTTTTTTCGTGAGAAATATTTATTATGAATATAATTTAATTAATTTATTATTATTATTATTATTTACGAAGTTGGCATTGCTAGATTTTTTTTAAATATTGCTTGTTCCATTCAATTTTGATAGCTTTTAAAATATACAAACATTTAAATACTAGACAATGGTTTTGCTAAAATAATTCTAGGCGACAAAGTACTTTTTTCGTGAGAAATACTTATTATGAATATAATTTTTTTAATTAAAATGGTTTTTCCCGAAGTAGGCACTGTTAGACGTTTTTGAATATTATTGTTTCTTTTAATTTTGATAATTTTAAAATACAAACATTTAAATAATACACAATAGCCCTGCTAAAATAATTCGAAGAGACAAAATGCTTTTTTCGTGAAAAGTATTTATTATTAATATAATTTTTTTTTTTACTTATTATTATTATTATTATTTTCCGAAACAGATCATTTCAATTTCGATAACTTTAAAATGCAATTATTTAAATATGGTTCTGTTACAATAATTACAAGAGACAAAGTACCTTTTACGTGAGAAGTACTTATAAGGAATATAATATTTTTAATTAAAATGTTTTTCAGAAGTAGACATTGCTAGATATTTTTAAAAATTACTTGTTTCTTTCAATTTTGATAACTTTAAAAAATACAAATATTTAAATAGTACACAATGACCCTGCTAAAATAATTCCAAGAGACAAAATACTTTTTCCGGGAGAAGTATTTATTATTAATATAATTTTTTTTTGAAATCCCTCCCCCTTCCCCCTCCCCCCCCCCCCCCCCCCAAAAAAAAAAAAAAAAAAAAAAAAAAAAAAAAAAAAAAAAAAAAAAAACATGCACTGTTGGCTGTTGGATGTTTTTTAATATTGCTTGTTTCATACTGCTTGTTTAATATTGCTACTGCTTTACTGCTTGTTTAATATTGCTTGTTTTAATATTGTTCTTTCAATTTCGATAACTTTAAAATGCAATTATTTAAATATGGTTCTGAGTAAAAAAAAATCCAAGAGGCAAAATACTTTTTTCATGAGAAGTACTTATAATTATAAATTTTTTTAATTAGAATGTTTTTCCCGATGTAGGCGTTGCTAGATGTTTTAAAATGTTGCTTGTTTCTTTGAGTTTTGATAACTTTTAAAATACAAATATTTAAATACTACACAATAGCCCTGCTACAATAATTCCAAGAGACAAAAAACCTTTTACGCGAGAAATACTTATGAATATAATTTTTTAATTAAAATGTTTTTTTTTTCCAAAGTAATCACTGCTAGATGTTTTTAAAGATTGGTGTTTCTTTCAATTTTGATCACTTAAAACAATATAAACATTTAAATATTACACAATGGCTCTATTAAAATAATTCCAAGAGACAAAATACTTATTTCGTGAGAAGTATTTATTACGATTATAATTTTTTTTATTTGAAGTAGGCACTGTTAGATGTTTTTAAATAGCACTTGTTCCTTTTATTTTTGATAACTTTTAAATACTACACAATAGCCCTGCTACAATAATTTCAAGAGACAAAAAACCTTTTACGCGAGAAATACTTATTATGAATATATTTTTTTTAATTTAAATGTGTTTTCCAAAGTAGGCACTGCTAGATGTTTTTAAAGATTAGTAGTTGTTTCTTTCAATTTTGACAACTTTAAATAATATAAACATTTAAATATAATATTACACAATGACCCTATTAAAATAATGTGAAGATACAAAATACTTATTTCGTGAGAAGTATATGATTAAAATTTTTTGAAACTGAAGTAATAAGCACTGTTATATGTTTTTAAATAGCCCTTGTTCCTTTTATTTTTGATAACTTTTAAAATACAAACATTTAAATGTTTGTATTAAAATGGTTCACAATGGTTCTGTTAAAATATTCCAAGAGATAGAGTACTTTTTTCATTGGAAGTACTTATAATGAATTTTTAATACAATTATTTTTCTAATATACAATTAATTCTTTCACTTATAATGAAGTTCTAATTATGAATGTAATTTTTCTAATTAAAATGTTTTCCCGCAATATGAAATGCTTGATGTTTTTAAATATTATTTGTTTCTTCCAACTTTGATAAATTTTAAAATACATATATTGAAATATTACACAATGGCTCTGCTAAAATAAATCCAAGAGACAAAATACTTTTTTCGTGAGAGGTATTTATTATTAATATAATTTTTCTTTCTTTTTATTTTATTTTATTTTATTTTATTTTATTTTATTTTATTTTATTTTTGAAATATGCACTAATAGATGTTTTATTTTTTCTTTCTTTCAATTTCGGTAACTTTAAAATACAATTATTTCAATATGGTTTTTCTAAAAAAAATCCAAAAGGCAAAATACTTTTTTCGTGAGAAGTACTTATTATGAATATAATTTTTCTAATTAGAATGTTTTCCCGAAGTAGGCACTGCTAGAGGTTTTTTAATATTATTTGTTTCTATCAACTTTGATAACTTTTAAAATACAAATATTGAAATATTACACAATGGCTCTACTAAAATAATTCCAAATGACAAAATACTTTTTTCGTGAAAAATATTTACTATTAATATTTTTTTTTCCCGAAATAGACACAACTAGATGTTTTTTAATATTGCTTGCTTCTTTAAATTTCGATAACGTTAAAATGCAATTATTTAAATATGGTTCTCTGTTACAATAATTACAAGAGGGAAGAGGCAAATACTTTTTTCGAGAAGTACTTATTATGGATATAAAATTTTTAATTAGAATGTTTTTCTCGAAGTAAGCTCTGCTAAATATTTGTAAAAGTTACTTGTTTCTTTCAATTTTGATAACTTTTAAAATACAAACATAAACATTTAAACATAATATTACATAATAGCTCTGCTAAAATAATTTCAGGAGACAAAATGCTTTTTTCGTGAGAAGTACTTATTATGGATAGAATTTTTTTAATTAAAATGTTTTCTTCCAAAGTAGGCGCTGCTAGATGATTTTAAATATTGATTCGTTCAATTTTGATAACTTTAAAATATACAAACAACTAAATATTCCACAATGGTTCTGCTAAAAGAATTCCAAGATACAAAATATTTATTCCGTGAGAAGTACTTATGAATATAAAATTTTTAATTAAAATGTCTTTTCCCGAAATATGAACTGCTAGATATTTTTAAATATTACTTGTTTCTTTCAATTTTGTTGACTTTAGAAATAAAAACATTTGAATATTACACAATGGGTCTGTTAAAATAATTCCAAGAGCCAAAATGAATTTTTCGTGAGAAGCACTTGTTATGAATATAAATTTTTGAATAAAAGGGGGGTGACACAGAAAATCTTTTTTTCGAAGGAAGTATTTGTTATGAATTACAATTATTTTTTTTCCTAAATAGACACAGTTTTTTAATTTATTTATCTATCCCATATTTTTTTAGAAATTTTGTGCACTAATAATAATGATAATAATAATAATAATAATAAATAATAATAATAATAAACACTTAAATAGAGCACAATAATTTTGCAAAAGTATTTCTAAAAGATAAATCCTCTTTTCGCGAGAAATATTTATTTTGAGTATAATTTTTTTAAGTATTTTTTTTTATTTTTTCGAAATAGGACAGTTGGATATTTTTAACTGTTGCTTTTTCTCTATTTATTTTGAGAACTCTTAAATAAAAACATTGAAATATGACAGAACAACCCTGCGAAAGTAATTCCAAGAGTCAAAATACTTTTTTTGTGGGGTCCTATTTATTATGAATATAAAATTTTTAATTAAAAGAATTTTTCAGCAGTAAGGAAAAGTTGATGTTTTTATTTACTATATCTTGTTATCTATTTATTTTGAGAACATTTAAATATGACACAAAAATGACACAGCACAAAAAAAAATAATAATCGAAAGAGAAAGAGAAAATGTCTTTTTTACGAAAGTATAATATTTTTATTTAAAAATTTCTTTAGAAATAGTTGATACTTTTAAATTTATTTATTTATTGTTTTGTTTTGCCTAATTGTTATTTTTTGTATACTTATTTTGATAATTTTCAAATAAAAATTTTTTAAATATTACATAATAGCACATAAAAAATAATTAAGAGATAAATATATCTTTTCTTGAGAAGTGTTTTTTTATGAATATATTTTATTTTAATTAAAAAGTTTATTCTGAAACAGATACAAATATTTGCTTTTTAACTATTTCTTCTTTGCTACTTATTTCAAGAAATTTTTAATTAGAAATAATTATAAAAATGGCACTAGCGCGCGAAAATAATTTCAGGCGAGAAATTATTTAGATTAGAAGTATTTATTCTGAATATATATATGATATTCTACATTATAGAGCAAACCTATTAAATACATGTCTTTCTAATAAACCTAAATATAAAACTAATAATACACAATTAATTATAAATTTTTCCAATCATGTATTTAATAATATCAATTTACACAATATAATAAACAACATTACTAACAATTTTCCAATAAAAAATTTTACCATTCACAAGACATACAAATATAATCGCACACTTGGACGTAAAATTTTTAATTACAATTCTTTTGCAAAACAAATGGTCTCGTCAAATAATTACCCATGTTATTGTAATGACCCAAAATATCAAAAGTACATATATACAACACTTGGTCATATCATTACTGGTGATCTTAATATTGTAGAACAACCTATTTTACAAAACTTAATGCATAATGGAACAAAATTTCGCCTTCCATATAAGTGTAATATCAAATCCATAATATTGCAGTTTATTCAAGATATTGATTTATTTATATATAAAATTGCTATTGATTACAATAAACCAATCGAGTATTTTAGTGAATGGAGATTTTCTGTTATAGATAAAATGAAAAATGAAATTATAAAAAATTATCATCATATTACACATGCAGCTTTTAATAATATAAATAAACATATATCAGAATTACAAAACAAATTTATAATTACTTATGTAGATAAATCTCCAAATAATTATGCTATCATTTGTAAAGAATAATATAAAGTGTTAATTCACAATGCAATCAACACAAGTAATATTTTTAATAAAACTAAATTAAATATTGAAATAAATAATAGAAAATTATTAAATTATCACAAATTACTAAAAATCAAATGTAATAATTTAAATTATCCTTATCTTGTTATAATTCCAAAATTTCATAAAAATCCTATTAAATTTCGCACTGTTACCATCGGGTGTAACACATATAATAATAATGCAAGTAATTTACTACTTAATATTTTAAAGCAGATATATGATATAACGTTAAAACATAATAACCAACATTGCCTAAAAAACAGTTTTCAACTCATTAATAAAATACATAATATCAATCCGGTAAAATTCATAAAAACATTGGATTTTAATGATTTATTTAATAACATTGATATAAAAGACTTACATAAAACAATGTGTATATTATTTAAAGAATTTAAATCTCAATTAAATTTAAAAGAACATATTTCAGTAAATTTTTTTAAAACTTTACTAAATTTTACATTGCATAATAATTACATCATATATGACAATATTATTTATAAACAATGCCAGGGAATTCCGCAGGGCGGAACAGCATCTAGTATTCTCTCTGACCTTTACTTATATTATTATGAAAGAAATATTAGTACGAACAATGATTATGTATTTTATCGCTATATTGATGACATTATCATATTTTATTTCAATGAAAAAAATTGCACATCACCACTCAATTTTTATCCTACTCAACTTAAATTAAGCGAAAATGATTTAATTAATAATAATATTAACTTTCTTGACTTAAAAATCAATATTAATAATAATTATAAATTAATTTTTGATATTTATGATAAGAGATTTGATTTTCCATTTAAAGTAAATATTTTTACCAATTATGCTTCATGTTTACATAAATCTGTATATAAAAATATAATTATCAATTATCTACATCGTATAAAATACTTATGCTCAGATATAAATAAAAACAGAAATATTAGATTTATTCGAGATCAAGCAAAAATATATGGTTATCCAATTTTATGATAAATTCAATTATCAACTCTTTTAAATAACATTTATTATATCATTTAATTATTAACACTGTATGTAATAAATTTTTGTTTTAATGTGCGATAACATATAACAATAGATATAATATTACAATTATAACATACATTAATACAATTATAACATATTAGGAAATTTAAAATTTGATTGAACATTATATACACTCTGTATAGTATGTGATTGTGCGTTGCCGATCACATATGTTTAGGGTGTCTTTGATGAGCAGTTTTCATACATTTATAATTTAACTTATACAATAACACATAAAATTATACATGGATAACATTGGTTATTATAACTCACAAACATATCTATTTGCAAAGTGTATAAATATATATATAGTTTTTTATTTTTATCTATGAAATTAAATTTAATAAGTATTTTTAATTACTGCATAGCATAAATTTGATTGAAGCACAGTAGTAATAATAATAATTATTTAATTTGATATTAAATTAATCTCTGAAATCTAAAATATAATTAAGTATAAGTATAAACAATACATTAATTATTTAATAACAAGTCTAAAATATATTAAAGTAGAAGTAACAATAAAAAATTAATAATTTAATTATAAGTTTATAATATATATCAGTGGTTTAACACAGCTGGCAGCATAGCACTTTGTTTTAAAATAATATCTCTTTTACAAAATATACTCTTGTTAAGAATATCTGAAATACTGTGCAGGATGAATAAATTCTGTGTATATTTATTCATATTGTAGGATTTTATTCGAATTTAATGTAAAAACTACAAGGAAGTATTGTTTATTAAAATTTATATATTGATTAAATCTAATGAAGTGATTATGTTAATAATAATATGGATATGTAACTAAATATTAATTATGAATAATTATAATACCAACAGATGGCGACACTTTACGTTTTAGTTAGTTGATGATATTATAGATATTATTTTTAATTTAACTATAGAGGGAGCTATTGCTTGTATATTAATTTTACTTTCAGGAATTAAAATTAGATGGAGTAATTATATATTCACGGATATAATTTTGTTATAAGAGTATTATCAACAGAATAGTTTTGTGTGTTTTTGAATTATTTTGTGTTGGGGTGTCATTGATCGAGTTGTGTTTAAAAAAAAAAAAAAAAAAATGAGCTCTCAACTTGTCTTTCAAATCATTTCTCTCAACTCGACTCGAATGTCAACATGTTTGATACGTGCCATGTGGAATTGATCATTATGCAGAAGTTGCTATATTTTGAGGATTCTGGATCATTCTTCTGAGTAAAACATTTTTTCTACAATTTAAGGGATCTAATTTCCAATATTATTTCAAAAATGATATCTGGTGGTAATTTAGTGTGGTGATTTATAAAGATTTTAGGATAATCGTTGTAAGTGATATATTATATATTTCTTAATGGTTTTTTATTTACATTTTACATATTTCCAATTTTAAATTTTTCCAATTGTTGTCTGGTAATAATTCAGTATACTTGGCTGATTCTACTGTTCTTAGCATCATGCCAGTAGAATTATGAAATACTGAATTATTTTTAAAACACATGTGGGTGCAGCCAAGCTGACGAGTACATCCACATATGTTTTTTCATATCCAATTCTTGATTGGATCTCTTGTGGTCCAGTTTTTCCACTGAATAATGTTCATAATTAATTTATTAATCCATTTGTGTTTACTTAATAGCAACTCCAATTTATAATTTTTTTCCCCCTTTCTCTCTCTTACTTTTTAAATGTTCTTCAGGTATGAGTAAATTTGGCTAATTACCATTGAAGCACATGCTATGGTAATTTTATGATTGCACAAGTTAATTATTAGCTATGTGGTATCCTGATTACACAATATCATTAATTATCTCTTTGTAGATTTTAGTAGAATGATATTAGAACTTGATATGTTTTTGAAATTCATAGATATTATAATTATATATATATATATATATATATATATATGTGTGTGTGTGTGTGTGTGTGTGTGTGTGTGTGTGTGTGTGTGTGTGTGTGTGTGTGTGTGTGCATAATTAAAAGGTGTCTTCTAAAATAGTCACAAATGGATGCTTTTTAAACATTGCTTGTTTTGCTACTTATTTAGAGAACTTACAACAAAATAAAATAAATAAATATGACAATATAGCATTGCGAAAATAATTTTAAGAGATAAAATAGATTTTTCATTTAAAGTATTTATTCTGAATATATATATTTTTTAATTAAAAGGTTTCCTCCAAAATAGGATTTTTTTTTTTTTTTTTTTTTTTTTTTTTACTATTATCGAATGCTACTTATTTCGAAACCTTTTAAATTACAATTTTTAAACAGTAATCATAAGATTGCATTTCTCCTGGGAAGTATTTCATATGAATATAAATATTTTTCATTGAAGTATTTTCTTCTAAAAGAGATATGGGTGTTTGGCTTTGGTGGAATAAAGAGCAAACAGCAATGATGAACTTTTAATGTTTGTTATTTATTTCGAAACCTTTCAAAATTATAATTGATTCCAAGAAAGCAATTACTCTTTTCTTGGTTATTTGTTTAGTAACAATGTAATTATTTTTAATTAAAATACTTTATTCAGAATCGACGCAGTTGTATTGTTTTAACTTTATTTATTTTATTTATTTTTTAATAATAAATACTTTATGCTTTTTACTCAAATATGAAAACAAAGCAATAAGTTGCTGACCAGAGTATATTTTATTACGAGATTTTAAACTGAGATGTAAAAAAAAAAAAAAAAATAAAATAAAAAATAAAAATTATTCTCGACGTTTCGGTTTATCTTTAAAACCATCATCAGCATTTAATTTTCTTAAATACAAAACGGCGGAAAAATATTTACATGTTACATAATTGAAGGAATATTTTAACTAAACGTGAACAACCAGCAACGGAAATTTGAAAAAAAAAAAAAAAAAAAAAACATGGCACCATTTGGCTTATTTTAAATGTTTTTATCAAATTTTTGTTGCTGGTTGTTCACGTTTAGTTTGAATATTGCTCCAATTATGTAAAATGTAAATATTTTTCGGCTGTTTTTTATTCAAGAAAATTAACTCCTGATGATGGTTTTAAAAATAAGTCGAAACGTCGAGAATAATCTTCATTTTTGTGATTTTAATTTTTACATCTCAGTTTAAAATCTCGTAATGGAATATACGTTGGTTAGTAACTTATTATTTTGTTTTCATATTTTTGTTCTTATTTATTTTGAATCTCTTTTAAAATATAATTTATTACAAGAAAAAATAAAAATAATTTTTTTCTTGGTAGCATTTAAAATCAATATAACGATTTTCATGAAACCAACAAATGCGAATGATATTTAACTGCTTATTACTTTTTGTTATTTATTTCGGAAACTTCTAAAATTATACCTTTTTAAATTGAAGACCAACATCGTACAAATAGTTGAAAGAAGCGAAGAAATTTGAAAATAAAATATACTAAACAACAATAGTAATAAAGCGCGAATATAAAACTTAAAAATGGCAGGCGCTTTTTTCTCTCATAATTGTTCTTATTAATTAATGTACGTTCTTATTTTATGAAGAATAAATTAATTGCCTCTTCCAACCTTGGTGGTCTAAGGTCTAAGGTGGTCTAATGTATTTTTCTCTTCTAAGAACAAGGGCGTCATTTCAAGTAAACTAGAAGATTGAAGGGGGGGGGGGGGGGTCGTTTTCGTTGCGATACATTTTTAAATTTTTTCAATTACACATTGGTAATCTAAAGATTTAAAAGAAATGCATTACTAAAATTTCTACATATGCAACTGAAAATGGATCTTCTTTCACCCTTTGATAGGAAAGGGTTAGAATACTACAGTCGAACCTCGTTAACATGAACCTCAAGGGGAATCAAAATTTTGTTCATGTTAACAGTAATTCATGTTATCAGTATCAAATCTTTGTACTCGTTTTTATAGGGGACTATGAAAACAATTCATGTTAAAAGTAATTCACGTTAAGCGTGTTCATGTTAACGAGGTTTGACTGTATAGTATTTTTGTAAAATACAACAGATATGTAAAATGTTGCATTTAAGTTGATATATTTTTAATCCTTTATCGGAATTGGGATTCTAAAGTCCTATTAAAGAAAATTTGATATACAAGAATTTTAATACGTCTGTTAATAATAGCAGATTTTATATTTCATGCAACTATGTTTAGAAAAGCTGACAGTATTAAACAGATAAATATTTTTTTTAAATGAATATTTTCTCAACAATTTACGTATACCAGTACTTTTGTGCTGTTGAAACAGGTGTGGGAAAAAATTGTACGCTCAAAATGAATATCTCATTTACAAATAAAAATTCACTACATTTATTTTTTATTATTTTATAAAACGATTGAGAGATTTAAAAGCCCCTGTCGAGTTTAATCAATGAATTCTTTCCACACTGAAAAAAAAAAAAAAAAAATGTTGATTTTACAGTATAATACTGGTATCCCAGCTGCCAGTATTATTCCGTAAAATTAACAGTAATAAACAGTAAAATAAGCAGTAATATGCTGCCGCGCATGCGACTGGGATACCAGTGTTATACGGTAAAATCAACAATTTTTTTTGCAGTGTAAATTTCAGATGACTTATTACATACATTTTCTAATCTATGTTCAAATATTAAGGAAAAGGAAATTATCAATGTGGACATTTTTAAATCCAAAATTTCGGACACAAAGGGTTAGATAAATCTTGATTTCAATTTAAGTTTTCTGAATTATTTACTTTAATATCAAAATAAATCTTAAAAAAAAAAAAAAAAAAAAAAAAAAAAAAAGAAGAAGTAGAAGGAACGAAGGAAAAAGAAATATTTTCATTTAAGAACAAATTTTGAATAAAATATCTATATATTTAAACCGAAAAGCGCATTCTGTCAAATTCACACTCTCTGTTCCACACGAAAATCGTCTCTTTGCGCATGCTTCAACACTTTTTTGAAGGCTTCTACCTTCAGAAACGGGAAACGTGTTTAGCCCTCATTTGTTTAGCCTAGAGCTATTTAGCCTTGAAAACGGATGGCGTAATATGGCCATTGCGTTGAAAGCTTTTTTTTTTTATTATTTTATTTTAATTCTTTCTTAAGAACTCATGTTTTTACTACTAAATATGCACATTTTTTCGTAACATTTTAAAGAGAGCTTGGATACAGTTATATTTATAACCGATTGAAATTTCAACGAGTTCAGAAGATGAGAACTATTTTTTAATTGATGTTTAAAGGAGCTGACGCGAAAACAAACAAACAAACAAAAAAGCGAGAAGGAAATATTTCTTTTACAACTAGATAACAATATTTTTTCATCAAATTTCTACACGGGCTGTAAAACCGTTTTATTTATAACCAATAACGATTTCAAAGAGTTCGGACAAAAAGAACAAGAAAATGAGCGCGTTTATCACTAAACATTAATATTTTTTCGCAATATAATTTCATACAAAATCGGGTTAAAGATATAAAATAATAAAAACGATTTTTTTTTTTTTAATTTATCATCACGGGGCAACGCCGGTCTGGTCAGCTAGGAGTGTTTTATTTTTATTTTTATTTTTCTAAAAAATGAATTATTTTTACTGAAAGGCTGTTGTTTTCAAATATAACAAACTGTTCACTATCTGACACATTACTGGATTTATTTTTCTAGCAAACGCTTGAAATTAGCAGCAGGAGAATAAGAATTCAGAAATTGTGGGAGTCGAACAATTATTTCCATTTTTAAATAAAGACAGCAAATATTTTTGAAAATGCTGTCAAATTTGGCGTTTGAATCGAATTTCCAGATGCGTCAGAGCGGGAAAGGAGAAAACTGCCGGCTTGAAACAAACAATTCTTTATAACTTAAGGTTATTAATTTATCAAAAAATGAAATCAACAATTAGCCGATCGATTACAAATAACTCCAATAAGCATAGGGGAGGGGATGAATGGGACGTTCTCAATATTTCAGGCAATAAACATTTCTTTTTAGTTGCTTCCTATCATCATAGATTTCACTATCATAGTGTGCTTCAGAACCAAAAGCAAGACAACATGGCTGTTTTCATTTTCCCTCAAATTTGCATTTCTTGAAAACTCTGCTCAAAAGTAATTTTTTTTACATTTGAAGTTACTTAAATATCTTATGTAATTTAAACAATTAAGATATGTTGTAGTTTTTTTTATTTAAAGGCTCAATATTGGTAATTAAAATGAATGAATATTAACCATTGTGACAGAATAATTTTTGAGACAAAATGGCTGACAATTGAATATATGCATCATGGGGATGATTGGGACATTTCAAATGGGGATGAATGGGACTGTCTCATTCATCCCTATAGAGGATGCTGAAAAACATATTTATTAACTAAATAATGTTATACAGGTTGATAAATTAATAATTTATGGTAATTATTCTTTTAACATTTCATCCTCATTGTAGCCATCGTCTTCAGTCATTGAATGCTTCCGTTTATGGGCCTTTTAAGACAAAGTTGAGATGAGTCCAAGAGGATTGGCTGACAAATAATCCTGGAGATCATATTACAATTTATAATTTCTTAGCTTTTGCCAAGGAGGCATTTTTGTCAGCTTGTAGTCCTTAACATTAAATACAGGGAGGAAAATATTTGTGTCTCATTCATCCTCGCTGTGGGGATGATTGGGACAGAGAGGCACTTTTTTTAAATTTCATAATATATATCTTTATAATAATAAGCTTGAATAGATATTGTGCATAAGATGTAGTCCAACACTTAATGTATGAAATGTGATATATAATATTGATAATAACTTAAAAAATATATTTAAAATAAATATTTTTGTTAAAATGTCCCATTCATCCCCCATCTCCCCTACCTACAACTGACATGCTTTTTAGTTTAAAAATGAGTCATTAAATATATCAGATATTTTCGCGTTTTTGAGCGATTTTTTTTTTTCAAGAATCAACTTAAATAATTTAAAAAGTTTTAAAAAAATCCTAAAAAAGGATTTTTTAATATAGGAAAAAAAAAAAATTAACGAAAATAATGAAAAGTGAGTGAGTTTTTGAATTTCATACTTACATTAGTTTTCTAATTTATCTTTAAATATTAAGAGAGGGAATTAATTATTAATGAGGATATTTTAAAATCCATTATTTGAGACAGAAAGGGTTAAATAAATTTAATTTCAATTTAAGTTTTCTGAATTATTTGCTTTAATATTAAAATAAATCTCTTAAAAAAGGAAAGAAAAGAAAAGGGGAAAAAATGACCTAAGAATATAAGCTTTGAATAAAATTTTTTTTTTTTTTTTTTTTTTTTTTTTTTTTTTTAAAGGAATTATTTTTACTGGAAACAAATGTTATTTAATAAAATTAATGAAAAGTAAGTGATTGATTGAATTATATATATATATTTTTTTCTAATCCATTTTTTAAATTAAGAGTGGAAACTATGAATGTGGATACTTTTTAAATCCGTTAAATTTCGATTACTTTAAGTTATCTGTGGAAATATTTGCTTTAATAGTAAAATAAATCTTTTTTTTTTTTTTTTTGTTAATAGAAAAAATATAACCCCTTTAAAAGCCTTCAAAACTTTAATAAAAAAAAAGTTCTTTTTAAACGAATATTTTTCAATGAAATTAATCAAAAGTAAGTGATTGATTAAATTTCATATTACTATTATATACATTTTCTAATCTATCTTCAAATGGAATTATCAATGCACATATCTTTAATTCTTAATTTGTGACCCAAAAGGTTGGATTAATTTTGATCTCAATTTAAATTTTCTGAAGTATTTACTCCAATATTAAAATAAACCTTAAAAAGAAAAAAGAAAGAAAGAAAGAAAAGGAATGAAGAAAACTGATGAAGAACACATATGAATTCTTTTTATTTAAAGTGTTGAAAAGTTAGATATTTTTATTTTTTATTTATTAGTTTTATTATTATTATTTTAAGGTTTCTTTTTATTGGAAACAAAAGCTATTTAATAGAATTAATGAAAAGTAAGTGATTAATTGAATTTCATATTACTATTACATAATTTTTTTAATCTATCTTGAAATATTAAGAGTGGGAAGTATAAAATAGAAAGTAAGTGATTGATTAAATCTCATATTTTTCTAATCTATCTTAAAATACTAAAAAAAGCCACTATTAAACATGTTTTTTTTCTTAAAATCCATAATTTTTGACATAAAGGGTTAGATAAATTTTTATTTCAATTTATTAGTCAAGTATTTGCATAAATTAAAATAAATCTTCAAAAAAAAAAAAAAAAAAAAAAAAAAGAAAGAAAGAAAGAAAGAAAATATATGACTTCTTTTAATTTAAAAGCATTCAAAACTTTGAATAAAAAATGTAAATGATTTTTTTCTAAACAAATGTCTTTTAATGAAATTAATGAAAAGTAAGTGATTGATTGAATTTAATATTACTACATATTACATAAATTTTCTAATTTACTTTCAAATATGAAGAGGGGAAATTATCAATGAGTATAATTTTAAATTCTTAATTTGGGACACAAAGGGTTGGATAAATTTTGATCTAAATTTAAGTTTTCCGAAGTATTTACTTCAATATTAAAATAAACCTCTTTTTTTTAAGGCTGTTTTGAAATCTAAAAACATATTACAATACATATGTTTTTCGAATATTAATGCCTTAATATATAAATTATGAAATTAGTATTCGTAAGATGTAAAAGTATTGCAAGTTATATATCAATGTAAGTTATATATAGTTATTAATATCAATACACTGTAAAAAAAATCCTGAGGATACTAAAAATTTTTTAGTCTATTTGTATTCCACAGAATTTTTTAGTAACCGGTATTAAAAACCGGAATAGTTGCTAGCTATTTTCTAGTAATTCTTACAGATTTTCTTGTAACTGAGTAAGAATACAAAAAATTTTTTAGTAATTGCAAAGATCAATGAGAAAACTAACATTTTTTTAGTAGATCGACCTTTTTTTTTTTTTTTTTTTTTTTTTTTTTGCAGTGTATAAATTATATATATATTATATAAGCTATAAATACTTATTATTTAAGTTATACATAGGTATATCTTGTAAGTTAAATATTTTAAGTATTAGCAATACACATTTTTTCGAATAATAATTTCTTAATATATAAATTATGAAATTAGTTTTCGTAAATATAAAAGTATTGTAAGTTATATATTTAAGTTATACATCAATATAAATTATGTATATTTCAATAAAAGTTATATATAGTTATTATATAAGTTATAAATAGTTATTATTTAAGTTATATAGTTATCTATTGTAAGCTAAATTTTTTAAGTATTTACAATACATATTTTTTTTTTCGAATATTAATTTCTTAATATAAATTATGAAATTAGTCTTCGAAAATGATACGCATTGTAATCTATAAAATTTTTAACAGATATCGCTCTCTTGAGAACAGCCTTCAGGTTGTTGTTCTCAAATCCCAAAGGGGCGACTTTCAGACACATTTTTAAATTCATTTTTGTTCGGAAAGGCATGAGATTGGCAGGTTTTCATATCCAGAAACTATGTAATTGAAAGACGTTTTTCATTTTTCGGTGAAGGCAGAAGACCTTTCAGAAGACACTGTCGAAGTCAGCGTTTTGAACTGAATTCCCGATTTTTCAGCGCGAAAAAGGGGAAAAATCGTGACACAAGTCGCTGATAACTCAATAAGTAATTTATTTATATATATGAAAAAGAAGTTAAAAAGAAAAGAAAGAAAGAAAATTCATTTCGATTTCAAATCGTTTCAACAGCCAGGCCAGTCAATTTTATGCCTTTGCGTTTAAAAATGTGTCAGAAATTTTCGTGTTGTTGAACAGATCATTTTAGAACCACCTTAACTGAAAGTAAAATGGTCCAAAGAATCTAAATGTGTTATCAAAAATGTGTGTTCATTTTGAAAATTTCAAAGTGCCGTGCAGTTTTAATATGGAGACGCCCCCTACGTTTATTTATTATTTTTTTTATAAACATAATTTGCAAGAAGACATAATTCCCAATTGATTGGCTACTTTCATTTTTCTCTGTGATAATTTGGTGATTAAAATGTATGGGGTGTATTATTTTCTTTCACATTCACGCCGACTTTTGAAAATTTTGAAAAAAGAGGAAACTTTAAACTAAAATGAAAATTAAAACTTCATACATAAAAAAGTATTTTGAATTGAATAATTACACTTGCCAATCCAACATTCAATGAAACTGACATAATCCACATGTAAATTATTATGTAAATAAATTGTAAACTTAAAATAGTACAATTAAAAAAAAAAAAAATCTCTTATTTAAAACTTAAATATAGAAATGAGATTAATATAAATATAGCTACAAATTAGAATTAATTAATTTATTAAAATGATAAAACTCATTTAAATTAAAAAATAAAATAAAATTAATAAATGTAATTATATTTGTCTAAAAAAGTCAAATCAATTTTAAATGAGATATAAATCTTTTTACAAATAAATCTAATTACATATTAGAATGCAATTAGTATAATTAAATGAAAAGATTCGTATTAATTAAAAAAAAATACTTTTTAACCAACAATTTACCAAACCAGTATTGAATGAGATTATAATATAAATATCATTACAAATTAAAATGTAATATGTGAAATTAAAAAAAAAAAACCTCTAATTAATTAAAAAGCCTTTTTTTAATTAATAACCTATTTGCCAAGCCAATATTCAATGAGATTAATATAAATATAACTACTAATAAGACTATAATTTGCGAAATTGAATTTAAAAAATAAAAAGTCGTATTACAAAAAAAGAAAAAAAAACTATTTATTTTTAACTATTTTATTAGTTAAACCAGTATTTAATAAGATTGATATAAATCTAATTACAAATTAGAATAAAATTCGTGTAATTGAATAATAGTAATAAGAATAATAATAACTATTTTTAGGGTTTTTTTGTTTAAACACTTATTAATTTAATAATGTATTTTTTGAGCCAATATTCATGAGATTAACCTAATTACAAACTAGGATGCAATTCGTGTAATAGAATTAAAAATAAATAAATAAACTCTTTTTATATATAAAAAAAAAACTTCATGAGATTAATCTAATTTGCTAATTCTAATTACAAATTAAAATGAAATTTGGGTAATAAAATAATAATAATAATTAAAAAAAACAACATCGTATTAATCAAAAAATACTTTTTAAATTCACAATCCCATTTTTTATTCATTGAGATTGATGTAAATCTAGTTATAAGTTACAACGTAATTAACAATATAATAAAATAAAAAAATATTATGTATTCTAAAAAATTTGATATTCGAGTAATTAATTTATATTTTCAAACCAGCATTTATTTACCTTTACTTTGTTATATAAATGCAATTACATTACAATTTAAAAGTCATGAAGTTATTTACTTATTATTATTATTAGTAGTAGTAGTATTTAACCATAAGTCAGTAAAATTAGCTTTTAAAAAAAAATTATATAACTGGATGTATAAATTTCCTATGTTGCGTTCGTATACTTTCTAATTTTTCGTTAACTTCTTTTCTCTGTATATTCGTTTCTTTGCTTTTCTCTCTGCTAAATATTTCTATAATTTTCTGTTAAGTATTAAACTTTTATTGACAGTTCGGCAGCTTTACTAAGATTTCAACATTTGAAATATAAAATTAGGTATATATTTTAGAAATATTTTGCTGAGAGAAAAGCAAAGAAACACCCTTTTAGGAAAAGTATACAGAAAAATGAAGTTAACAACTTTAACTTTCTGACGAGAAATTTGAAAAATACGAATGTATTCCAAGCCCTTAGGATGAACATTAGATAGGGAAATTTGCGATCTTATTAATAACGAATAAATAAATAAATAATAAGGGGGATACAAAAAGAAAAAAGAAAATTTCCTTTTTATTAAGGTGTGTTTTCCTTTTCTCCTTATATTTTGAATATTGTTGATTCCCTCGTTAAACTCTACGCCAATGTTAATAAGAAAAAAAAAATCTCTTCAAAGCGAAAATATTTTATTTTTCTCCATGAGAATAATTAGAAATCCGCCTATTGTGATTTGAATTCCTGCAAGTACATATTTTATTCATTCCAAAACTTTTCATAGAATCCCTTCCCTCCTTTATTTCACCACGTGCATAGTTGCCAGGGGCGACGAGGGCTTGCATAAGCATTCCGGCGCCCTATTAGGAAGACAGAACCACCGCCGAAACCAACACAGCACGTGACACAGAAGAGCGCAAGACCCAGGTGTGAGCTAGACTTGGCGGCGCGCGACAAGTGTTCCCCTTCGTAAGAATTGCGTTCATGTAATTGTAGATCACATACTGAAATCGGGGACTGTTTATAAAATATTTAACAGTAAATAAATGCGTGGAATGCTAGATAACATCTATTACATGCCACATAAAAATCTGATAAGGTAATTAGACGCTGATTAACACGCGAAGCTGCGTGGCCGATGGTCTCATATTTTGATTTCGAGATCGTTTGCTCAGTTGGCGAAGAAAATGGTAATTCATTCCGGTTGTTATGATATTTGATTTATTTTGAGATGAATCTGAGCTCGCTCTATCATTCTTGTTTTTTTATAATAGTACTTTATTATTTCAAATAATAAAGTTATGAACTTTTTTTTTTTAAATATAAACTTATCAGTCTTTCTTAATTGATATGATAAGTCATTTGGATTAAATCACTTACATTTATGATAAATTATATTTTTTATAAGAATTACTTTTTAATTACAAATTTATAAAGTTTTTATATTTAAAAAAAAATTATGCCGTTCGATGCTGATCCTAAGCCGTTCGATGCTGAGTAGTATTTTTTTTTATTAGTATTTGAAATAATCTAATTTATTTTTTAGAATTTTTTTTTTAAATTCATAAATCACCTTTATTGAATCAAGTTATATTTTTCTGGAGTTTTTTTAATAATTTTTTTTTTTAATTACAAATTTGATTTTATATTTTAAAAATTCAATCTCGTGCTTTCAACTCGTTAATTCTTCAATTTTTTTTTTAAACTGTGTGTACGAAATCGAAACGAAATTTCGTTCAAGTTTGATAATCAGATTATTACTCTGGTGTGATCCACAATATTTGTAGCATGCATGATAATTTGTATATGGTTTATAGATAATTTATGAAGACCATCTATTTGTAAACACCTATTCGTATTCCACAGACTTAAAATTTTGCGATTAAATTCGTTATCAGTGAAAGTGCTAGCCAAATTTAATTAAACGAGAACGTTTTGAGATCATCTAACCTAATTAGTAGCGTAGCTAGAGTGGGGCCAAGTAGGCGGCTACCGCGAGCGCCATCAACAAGTGACGCAAAATTAAGGATGCTTTTTTGCTTACTTTTTTTTTTTTTTTTCAAAATAGTAATTTCATTAATTATTTCATTTCCATTTTCTATTATATGTCGCTTTTTTCCTTATCTAAAATTATGTGGCAGTTTAAAGATGTTCTTCATGATTTTTGATTTGAATATTTTTTTTTCCAGATGAAGACGTGCGTAAATTACTTGTTCTCGCAATTTCAAAGATTGACATAGTTTCTGTACTATTTCGGAATGCATCTTTCTCAAAACTTTAAAGAAAATTAGCCCAAAAATATATGCGCACATTTTCTTTTCAAGCTTATGTGTATTTACTGAAGGCGCTGCGATTATCGTTTGCATACGTGTACATCTGTTTAAAGTGGAATCCGACCCAGTACAAATATCCATCCTGAATTGAAATTCGAACTAGAGTCCTGCATCGGGTCGGGTAACCGAAGCTGACCCGATTCGCGGTTCGGGTCGATTTACGGGTTAGGTTTTGACTCTTTCATGTCGGGTTCAAACAGGCCCGCACAGAGCTAGTACAAATTACCAGGGCCCGGCTTTGGTACTGGTTTTTAAATAAATACCAGAGAAAGTAGACTGTTATTTTTTCATAAAAATTTTAATTAAAATAACTAACAAATAATAAATTTCAAAAGTCAGAAGTTGCTTGAACGTCTTTACGGACTGGCTAGGAGGGAGGGAGGGCGGTACTGAGGAGGCATTTTACATATTCGAAACAAAATCCAGCTTTTATTGAAATATGCAGGCATTTATTTATTTATGTTTTATGGAACAAATATTTTCTGAATTGTAAAACACAATAACAAAAGTTGCAAATGGGTCAGGCAATCGGCGCCTTAACTGATGAATTGAATTAAAATTGAATTATATTTTAAATTTCTATTTAAAATCCTTATATGAAAAGGTGTTACCAATGCATCATAAACTGTAATACTACTGTAAAATACTTCAAAAGAAAAATAATAAAATTGTAAGAAAATACTATATAGATTTTCTAAAAAAGTACTGTCCAACATATTTATTTTCTAATACAGTAAATCTGTTTATAACGGAATTCTGCTGCAAATGGAGAAAATATCATGGTCCAGACAAAAAAAATGCCATGCATTTATACCTTTTAAGTCGATAAACACCTAATTAAAACGGAATATCCTGTACGTTTTCGTCTACGCAGGTTTTATTGTATCAAGCTTATGGTGTGGGGCCCGTATTGGAACTCTACCGAGGTCCAGCGTCTTTCTGTACGGTCCTGGGTTCAAATTGACCCGATTTTTCAAAAGAAAGCCCTGAAGATTGAAGATATAATGTTATTAAAATATGGATTAATTTTATTTCACTTCGGGGTCGTGTAGGAGTTTGAATAGTTCGGGTCAAGTTTCGGGTTGACATTTTTTTTTTTTTCGGATTTAAGTTGATTTTAAGTAGAAATTTCGGGTTCGGACCCGTGCAGGACTCTAATTCGAGCCCTCTAATTATCAGTATCCCAACCGCTAGACAAACAAACATAATATATTGTAGTATATTTTAAATCCTATTTTGTGACATTTATTGCAACTGTCATCCTTTATATATACTGTCACAAAACAAAAGCATTTTCAAGATAAAATAATCTAAAATTTTCTAGGAGTGGATCAATTCTCTTTTTCCCCCCTGCACGATTATGCTCCTGAAAAAAAAAAAAAAAAGTTCCTCATTTATTGTCAAAAATAAGAGAGTGGGGTACAAAATATGTACCTATGCCAAAATATGTTTTTGTTGTCAATACTTTGGCATAAATGGCTGTGGTAACCATCTTATGTGATAACCATCTGTGCAAAGTAATGTAATACTTTGGCACATATGTTGATGTTGTTTTTAAATTTTGTTTAAATTTTCTAGGAGTGGATCAATCCTCTTTTTGCCCCTGCATGATTATATTTCTGAGAAAAGGTGTCAAAAATGAGAGAGTGGGGTGCAAAGTATGTACCTATGCCAAAATATTATGTTTTTGTGGTATATATTTTGGCGTAGATGGCTGTGGTAATCACATTATGTGATAACCATCTGTGCAAAGTAATGTAATACTTTGGCACATGTTGATGTTGTTTTTAAATTTTGTTTAAATTTTCTAGGAGTGGATCAATCCTCTTTTTGCCCCTGCATGATTATATTTCTGAGAAAAGGTGTCAAAAATGAGAGAGTGGGGGTGCAAAGTATGTACCTATGTCAAAATATTATGTTTTTGTGGTATATATTTTGGCGTAGATGGCTGTGGTAATCACATTATGTGATAACCATCTGTGCAAAGTAATGTAATACTTTGGCACATGTTCATGTTGTTTTTAAATTTTGTTTGTGAATAGCAATCTAAAGATTAAAACTAAGATGTTATCTTTCTGGTGGGTATTTATTACTTTTTTAAAATGAATCCTTTCACTCCCCCATAATCTGTATATTTTCCAGTGTGAATTTCCATACGATGAATCTCGTATTCCAACTAAAATTCTTCCTCTGCTTCAAAACATGCCATATATGTTATGAACTCCAGTTGCTATGCCTTCCAGTAGCATAGTTGAAATATTTTTTATAATGCATAAGTGTATTATTAAGCAACATAATGTGTATGAAAATCGAAGGAAGAGCAAATATTACCATACTCAATCAAAGCACACGTAATGATCAATATAATCCAAATTTATTTTCATACGGGTAAAGAAAAAAAAAAGGAATACGTCTTATATAATATTTTCCTAGTAAAATCAAGAATGAAATACAGTTAGAGCTTATTTTCTCGTCTCGATCCGGTAATCCCAATCAGCTAAAGAAAATCGATATTTTTTTAAGGAATAATGAAACGAAACAACATTTCTTCAAATGCAAAATGTCTATATTCTATAAAAACGCAAAATAAATTAAAGAAACCTCAATTAGTTTCAGTAAGTAAGTTAATGAAAAATTGGCATGTTTTAACAAAATATCAAAGTAAATTGAAATAATTTCCGTTCATATGGCGGAATGCCAACATATCTTTTCTTAATGCACAATAAATAAATTTAAAAAATATATATATTCTATATTATTATTTAGAATTAGATAGGTAGAATCAGTAAAACAATAAAATCTATATATAAAAAAATAAATAAATTAATAATAATAATAATAATAAAACTTAACTTTCCTTCATTTGCAGAATGTCTGCATATATTTTCTAAATGGTAAATTTTTTTAAAGTATTCTCCAGCATTAGTTTCAATTAATAAATAAGTCGATATAATTAGTATTTTAAAAATAAAAGCAACACATTAATATTAAGCACCACTCTTTAGAAAAAAAATGAGGGTAAATAAGAAAAAAATTGTGTAATAACATACGCGCACACACTTGAACGAAACTTTTTTTTTTCATTTGTAATGATAAAAGTGTCTTGAAAAAAAAAAAAAAAAAATACATTACTTTTCCATCTTTGATAAACCTTTGACAATTTTTTTCAAAATATTAAAGCCAGTTTTTGGTGTTCATTTTTTTTCTTTATTTCAAGCCCCCACGAGACGCAGTCCGTGAAAACTTAATGTATAATACATGCATCGAAAAATTACAAAATTTATACGATTCTGAATTACTTCAATAGTAGTCATGAAACATGTAGTCATTACGTTTAAAAATGATTCTGTAAATGTGTCAAAAAGTTTCGCGAATTTTTTTTTTATTTTATTTAATTTTTTGAAAACCGTTTTAATGCTGTCTTCTTAAGAATAAACATTTCTTAATTTTGTTTGCATCTGCATGCCTTGCAGTAATCGTTGAGCAGAACTATGTCGAAACAGCCTGTTGTCATCATTTAAATTTTCCCTCACTGCCAAATATTTTAATGACGTCTGCACGATCTCTTATAGCCAGCCCTCCGGAGGAAGAAATTTCCTGCACCTCTGAAAGCCGGTTGAACAGCAAATAAAATTTATGATGCATCGCATCCTATACGATGTGGCACGCGCCTGATTTCAAAATATACAGGCCTTTTTATTTTTACCCTCTGTTTTTATTTTATGTTACTAAAAGAGGAACTGTTTTCGCTTTCAGCATGTATATTTACATAAGAGTAGCTTACTTTCAATTAGAAATGCTTGTCTGAAATTAAGAAGTCTTTCGTTTTTTTTCTCCTTTTTCGTTATTTATGTAAAATATTCAGTATACCAACATGCCAAGAATTTGTCATACCTTTCCAGGAAAATGGCAAACTTCTACACTGCAAAAAAATTGTTGATTTTACGGTATAATACTGGCAGCTGAAATGCCAGTATTATACTCTGTAAAATCAAATTTTTTTTTTCAGTGTATAAATGTATAACCACCTCGGGAAGGAAAGCTTTACAGCCTTTTTTAACTTTAGTGCAAGCCCGGAATGGGAAAGGGGACACACATCACAATTCAATCGTATATATATATAGTTTTACACTTGATTTAACATTCGTTGATACAATTTATAACATTTTAACAATTCTACGTTACTCTGTAATGTGTTCAATTTTCTGGTCAGGCAGGTTACAATCAACAATGTTATAATTAAAACAAGTTGCAATTTATAAATATATTTACAAATTAAATCTATCCATATGTTCACTCTTACTAATACTAATTTTCTAAACGTCTATGTATTTTAACTAATATACAAAACTAAAATGAATAGAAAAACAAAAATTAATCTACGGCAAATTTCTGTAACTTTTCATTCTCAGAACTTTTTAAACCTTAAAATAATTCGGATTATTATTAGATTAATACTAAACATACAAGAAATTTTACTCAAAGTTTTATAAAAATATTCCACACCAGAATTTCTGTTTCTATAATCTAAATATTTGCATTTGGTCAAATAACCGATTGTTGGTATATTTAGTAATAAATATCAAAATACAGCCATACCTCGGTTTTCGTCGATAATCCATCCGAAAACAATCGTCGAAATCCAAAACCGAAGCAATTATTTCCATATGAATCTATGTAAATCCCAAAAGTACAATAAACACGTTTTATAGAGAATAAGTATATCGTTGAATACGAAAAACCATAAGAAATGTTCTTGGCGTATAGTATCAAAGGCACTATATCTGAAGCCATTTTCTTTTTGCTCTTTTGGCAGTAGGACTAATTCAGAATCAGAGGACCTATGTCCAGGTGTGTAAAGACTGGGCACCACTGTGCCGACTGCCATCACTACATTTTTAGTATTCTTCGTCTAGTAAGAATACTAATTAGGCAAAGAATACCAATAAAATTTAGTGGTGACAATTGGCCCATTGGTGTTCTGTTTTTACACCCCTGCCTATGTCGTTCAAAAAGCTGTCTAAAGTGGTCTGTTTCTGCCGCCTTTTTAAGATTTGTCCTAAATGGGGCAAACATTATCATTAAACAAGTTGCTTACAATAAACTTTCTTTAGTTCAATAATGGAGCACTCGCAATCAGTAAAAAAAGAACAAAAATACACTGGAAATAAACGAAATCCGAGGCAACCGACGAAAACCGAAACCAATTTTTCGCGGAAAAAATCGACGAAAACCGAGGTATTACTGTACAGTATGTTTCCATGTATGCTGTGTTGTAATTTCTATTCTCATATTGGGGTGCGCTTGATATACATTAGTATTTGGGATTTGACTGGCCTCTGTATATATGACCCTTGATCACTGTAATAAAATCACTGGACGGTAATTTTGTATTTAAAATTATGAAACCGTGTAGCAGTGCATTGTCAATACTGTGCAATTTTAGTACTGACTTTTAGATTTTTATATAATAAAATCTGTTTAAAATGGTTTTTCTACCATTTTTTTCCTCTGACTATTTTTCTCCAGATGAGGTATTAAAAAATCAGGATGCGCGACATACACGAAATATTATGGTAATTCACCCGTATCCGAATTCCCCCCATCTATACGATGACTAAGCGTCCACTATTTTTTTTTTTTTTTTATATACTGCCTTTTTATTATTATTATTATTATTATTATTATTATTATTATTATTATTATTATTATTATTATTTATTGTTATTATTTGTGGTGATATATTTGTAGGGATTTATATAAAACAAAAAAGAAAAATCACGTGCCAAGCATAGATTATGAAACACTTCCAGAATACTGTAAGGAAGCTTCACCATTTAATAAGGTGAAAAAAGATATTCTAAATAAATTATTTAGAAAACGCATAACACATTTAAAAACCGAACTTCATCAATTACCCCTCCACAATCGGAAAGGTACTCGAATTCTTTTGTGAGCCTTGTCTATAATCTATATTTTCAGTTTCGGTTCGGGTTGCATGACGACGAAATTTATTTTTCAGGTTCGGATCGGGTTCCGGTTTGATGGAATTTTTTCCTGGTTCGGGTTAACTATTATTTTCGGGTTCGGGTCGGTTTACGACACGAAGGGAATTATTTTATCGGGTTCGGATCTGGTTACGGTTAGATTGAATTTTTATGTCTTGTTCGAGTTGTGTTACTGGTTAACATCGAATTTTTAGGTTCGGATCGCGTTTCGATATGAAGGAATTTATTTTGTCGGGTTCGGATCGGGTTACGGTTCGATGTTTTTTTTCTTGTCGGGTTCGTGTCAGATTTCGGATTAACTTGAGTTTTCTGGTTCGGGTCGGGTTGCGACTCGAAGGAATTTATTTTGTCCTTTTAGGATCGGTTACGATCCGATGGAATTTTTCTGTCGGGTTCGGGTCGACTTCGAATGGAATTTTCAGGTTCGAGTTGGGTACAACACCATATTTTGACAAAGAACTGGTCATTTTCTAAATAAGTATGGTCATTTTTCAATTAGCCTAACGCTATCTAGGCTCTTTGCAATAAGCCTGAAAAACATCAGGCTGATTGGGAAAAGGGAAATGATTCTCCAATTAGACCGGCTCTTTGCAAAGAGCCTAGGCTGTTTGCAAAGAGCCGGATTTCCCAATTAGCCTACGACATATATACTACATATAATATATAGATTCATTTATACATATCTGTATTCTAAATTATTAGCTTCTTAACTTAATTTTTAATATATTAATTAATATTCTTTTCGCTAAAATATCTCTTATTCTAAAACCTCAAATGTTATTTCCTTTCTCATATAAAAGTCTATCTGTATTAAAAGCAGCATGTACATTAAATATCTATTTTTGATTCTACTGCGGTTATAACAGATGTAATGGTAATGTTTTCCAGACATTCTTTACAGCTGCATAGGCGCCCAACCTTTTTCTGTCCATAAACAAATTGTGCAAGTAACGTTATTTCCAAGGTTCAAGACAAACGGTTTCCTTGTTATAAAATTCCTTTCCCACCGGGTTGCCCACATGTGTCCGCTGAAATTCACTAAAATTACGATTTCGCCAAATGTGGTAGCCTATTCACTACATCCGCCCAAAACATTTATATTAATTACCCGTAACGTACAAATAAAAATTCTTCTGCGCGTCTGCGATCTGGTGGCTCAATGTAATATCGAAACTTGGCGAAACAATCTAATTGCCCAAGTTCAGATCCCTATTAGCTCTTGGTCTGTCAACAACTGTTTCAAGATCTAATAACCAAGACCAACCGATTCTTACCATCTTATGCTTGCTATATATCAATAAATAAATTTCAGCTGAGATGACTTCGTTTTCATTGGATATTCTTATGTCTGGCCTTCCTGGATTTCGAACTTTTGGGTAATTGTTTACAACGCGATTGTACGAAGTTACGGCTCACAAATAATTCCAATTCATCCTTTATGTATTAAAATATTTCAGCCCAAGATCTACATCACAACATACTATGTTAAAATTTAGTTCAGTTAGAAAATGCGTACTCCAAAAAAATCACCTTCAGCAATTTCCGCCAATGGACAAAAATGTAGTTTTTCTTTCTTACTTTCTTTCTTTCTTTTTTTTTTTTTTTTTTTTTTTTTTGTACAATTCTGTAATGTCATCTAGATATTCTTTATGTGTACCACACATTAAGCTACATTTAATTCAGGTATAAAATGCATAATACAATTAAAAACGAACTTCCAGCAGTTACCACTATAGACGGTAATGTATCCAGTTCTTTGCGTAGTCTTGTGTATGAATTTATTTATAATTATCATGTAGAGATCATATATATTTGTCATTTTATTCAAAATTTATAATTACTGAATATTTTCTAAAAGTTCATTTATATCTTTATTTAAATTCTATATATTCTAAATTAAAGTCATAACTATCCCATTTTATATGCTATATTTAATCATGTAGTATACATAGTCTTTTATTTATTCCACATCTTTCATTAACCGCATAAAAGTTATTTCCTTTCCAAATTAAAATGCGACGACTGTTATTTTAACATGAACATTGATTCTATGGTATTCTTTTAACGGCGATCACCGCTCTATAAATCTATTAAAGATTACAGATGCTTTACATCTGCGGTGCGTTTTCTATCAAACTTCAACTGTCCGTTGTAACTAGAATGTAAACAGGCACATTTTCCAACTACTAGTCTCGCACTTCTCATTAAAATCTATTCACACCCTATATTACATTTACGGTGTTCTCATAACAATCCGCAGGGTTATTCTTCTAAATCATGCCATTTAGATAACATATGTATGCCTGCCTTGTATCTCCCACGCAAAATTAATATAGCTATCTACTAAACCGTCTTAAAATTCCGAATGGCGATTAAATTGATACACATGTACATCTGGCGAAATTAATGATGAATGTTGGCGCACATGTACACCGCAAAAATTGGTCAGATTTCATCTAGCCTCTGTATAGAGAAGTCATATTAGTTTTTTGTGTGAAAGGACCAACTCCCAATTTCAACATCTTTTTGTCATAGTCCGAATAAAAATGAAAATCTTGCATGCACCCATGGACTCTTCATTGTTTTTGCATGGCATATCTACTGATTTTTTTACAGGAATACGATCCCTAGATTTGCGGACAACGAGAACAGAATGTAAACATCCATATATGTGTTTATTACGGCCATGCTTCTGATAGATGCTTTTCCAGCCTGTGCATCCAAACTTATCATCGGTCACGAAAGCCAAAACATCCGTACCCAGGCCAACAACTTCATGACAATAGTCTACAAACATCTTATGGTGTACTAAATCTAATTCTGTTGGAAAATGCATCACACAATTAAAAACTGCCCTTAAGCAATCCACGCCCATAGGCATTAATGATTTTCTCTTTATACACACCACATGCAAAAATCTAATTAAAATTAAAAATGAAAAAGTTGAAAGCGCTGAAATTCTTTTGTGTGTCCCTGCAAATGAACGATAAATGCTTCGCACTCTAACCGCAAGCATCTTGTAATTCACCTCCAGTAACGTATCTAAACTTTGTCATGGTCTGAAATGGTAAAACATCGTTAAAATATGCTGCAAATGATTTTCCCCGTAAATAAAGTAATTGAATTATGTGACACTGTAAATGAATTAATAAATGCTTTGCATATTTTCTACAGAAAGGAGTTTTACAGCACATCATATAAGTGCACAACAATTTCATTATGTCTGAAATGGTGTAAGATCATTAAAATACGCTGCCATAGACCATAATGTTACGGAATTTTTTCGAATGTCTTCAATGAACTATGTAAATGCTACGTACGTTTTCAATTAGGGAGACATGCCACATTCTAAATCTGAATAACATATATCAATTACGTAGAAATCGAAATATGTTTACGAGAGTTAGAATATGGACTGGACAGACGGTCACACAGGCAAAGGAACCGAAGTCATAAACATTTTTAAACTAATGTTGGAATGTGTTAATAAATGGTCATTTCTAAGAAGACTTTTTGTTTCTATGCACATTTATCCTTTATTGGGAAAAAATATGAAGTCTGAACATTTTTGATTTAGTAAAACTTTTTTTTAATCATTTTGTTTTGTTGTTTAATGCATTTAATACTATACGTAGATAAAAATTTGGACTTCCAGTTTCAGTGAATTAAGTTTTTTCACCTAAGTTTTATAACATAACCTTAAGTTTTATAACAGTAATAAAAAGCCTTTGAAATTCCATAATTGTGTGTTTGTTTTTTAGGAGAGTTACAGTTATATTTTGCACAATAAGGATAAAAAGACCGGATCTCCATTTACAGTGGACTCTACAAACATCCAGACCTGATCGAGATTCGAACCCAGCACCTCCAGTGGATCTAGTCACTAGACATAAGCAGGCTTGCTCACAATTGTTTGAAAATGATATACTAAGAGATTGATGCGAATTTTGTTAAAATATTTTTTTTTATCCTGTTTGATTTGGTTTACGAGTACTTTTCACAGTGTAATTGTTAGCTTAATATTGGACAAATGTATATGATTACAAAATTTGAAATAAATCAATTTTCTTTTCTTTTCTTTCTTTCTTAAACCTTTTTTTTAAATTGTGTTTGTTGCTTAATATTAGACATAATTAAAATTTTAGGACAAACATTTAAAGAAATATTCTTTTCTTTTCTTTTCCTTTCTTTCTCTTTGAAAAGTTGATCATTAATATAGTTAAGAAAACTTTTTTCACATTTTATTTGTTGCTTAACACTGCACATAAATGTAATTTTAGGGCAAAATTTGAAAGAAAAACTCTTTTCTTTTCTTTCTTTCTTAAAAGTTTTTTACATTGTATTTGTTGCGTAATATTAGACATAATAAAAATTAGGTGCAAAATTGTAAAGAAATATTTTTTTTTTCTTTTCCTTTCTCGTTGAAAAACTAATTGTTAAAATATAAGAAAACTTTTTTTCATTGTAACTTGTTGCTTAATATTGAACATTAATTGTATTTTTAGGGCAAAATTCGAAAGAAATTTTTTTTTTTTCTTTCTTTCTTAAAAGATTTGTACATTGTATTTGCTGCGTAATATTACACATAATCACAATTTTAGTACAAAATTTTAAAGAAATATTCCTTTCTTTTCTTTTTCTTTCTTTCTCATTTGAAAAATTGATCGTTAAAATAGTTAAGAAAACTTTTTTTTACATTGTACTTGTTGCTTAATATCGAACATTAATTGTATTTTTAGGGCAAAATTAAAAAAAAAAAATTTCTTTTTTTTTTTTTTTTTTTTTTTTTCTTAAAAGTTTTGTACATTGTATTTTTTGCTTAATATTACACGTAATCACAATTTTAGTACAAAATTTTAAAGAAATATTCTGTTTTTTTTTTTCTTTTCCTTTTTTTCTCTTTGGAAAATCAATCGTTAAAATAGTTAAGAAAACTTTTTTTTTTTACATAGTATTTGTTGCTTAATATTGAACATTAAATGTATTTTTAGGGCAAAATTTCAAAGAAAAATTCTTTTCTTTTCTTTCTTTCTTAAACGTTTTTTACATTGTATTTGCTGCTTAATATTAGACATAATTACAATTTTAGTACAAAATTTTAAAGAAGTATTCTCTTTTCTTTTCCTTTCTTTTTCGTTGAAAAAATTATCGTTAAAATAGGTATAAGAAAACTTTTTTACACTGTATTTGTTGCTTAATATTGAACATAAATGTATTTTTAGGACCAAAAAAAAAAAAAAAAAAAAATCCTTTCTTTTCTGTCTTTATTTCTGAAAAAAGCACTTGAAATAGCTAAGAAAACTTTTTTTTTTTTTATGTTGCATTTTTTTTTTTTTGCTTAAATATAAAATTAAAATATATATTGGACATAAGTATAGTTTTAGAAGAAAATTTGAAAGAAATATTTTTTTTTTATCTTTTCTTTCTTTTGGAAAGTTCATAGTTGAAATAATTAATAAATTTTTTCACATTGTATTTGTTGCTTAGTTTTGGACATAATTGCAGTTTTAGTACAAAATTTGAAAGAAATTACCCTTTTCTTTTCCTTTCTTTTTCTCTTTGAAAAGTTCATCGTTAAAATGGTTAAGATTTTTTTTTTTTTTTTTACATTGTATTTGTTGCTTAATATTGAACATACAGTGATCTCTCACTTATACGCGATGTTCAGTAATTACTTTTTCATACCACTATTATAAAACAGTAAAATTCGATTTATAAATTCTGGGATGTAAGAAGACGAAAATTAATCTTAAAAAAAAAACTGGTGCAAAAAAATGATTTTCGTGTATCGCGTATAAGTGAGAAATCACTGTAATTGCATTTTTAGGATATAATTTGAAAGAAAAATTATTCTCCTTTCTTTCTTTATTTCTGAAAACAGCACTTTTGAAATAACTAAGAAAACTTTTTTTATATCGTATTTTTTGCTTAATATTGAACATTATAGTTTTAGTAGAAAATTTGAAAGAAATATTTTTTCTGATCTTTTCTGTCTTCCTTTTGTAAAGTTCATCGTTTAAATAGTTTATCTATTGCTTATCATTGGACGTAATTGTAGTTTTAGTATACATAAAATGTGAAAGGCATATTCTTTTCTTTTTTTCTCTTTGAAAAGTTCACTGTTGTAATAATAAAGAAAAACTTTTTTACATTGTATATATTGCTTAATATTGGACATAATTATAGTTTTAGTACAAAATTCGAAACAGATATCCTTTTCTTTTCTTTCTCTTTCAAAAGTTCATCGTCGAAATAAATAAAAAAACGATTTTTGCGTTGTAATATTTGTTGCTTAAGGCTGTTCTCAAATCCAAAAGAGCTACTTTCTGACACATTTCTGGATTCATTTTTGTTCGGAAACAAATGAAATTGGCAGATGATTTTATTAAGAAACTATGTAATCGAAAGACGTTTTTCATGTTTTGGTAAAGGCCAGAAGATCTTTCAGAAAATATTGTTAAATCCGGCGTTTTGAACCGAATTCTCGAAGTGGCAACCCGAGAAAGAGGAAAAAGTTGTCGTCACTTGATACGAATCGCTTATAAGTAGTTGGTAAGTAATTTATTTAACGAAAAATGGAAAACGCTATTCGATTCCAAATCTCTTCAATAGTTAGGCCTGCCAATGTAGCCTTTATGTTAAAAAAATGAATCAGAAAATGTGTCAGAAAGTTTCGCGTTGTTGAACAGGGAATTTGAGAACCCATCTTAATCCCCACATACAATAACAATTATCTTGAGGGCGTTGTAAGAGTGATAGTACAGATCCTGTAGCAGGGCTGCCATCGGCAACTATTTTTTAATTCTATCCCGCACCGTTTTTACAAAACAAAAATCTTTCACATGCACTTTGACAACATGTGCAAGAGAAATTTACTACAGGCATTTCTTTAAAAATAGTGGTGCGAATAGAATATAAAAATAGATGGCAGTGGAAGTTCTGCAGTAGTTGTAATAACCGTTGAGAATATATATCCAGGGGATATGGAAATCGAATTATCCTACATTCTCCTTAGCAATCCCATGGATCTCTTATCGGACGCACATGTAAATTCTGTCGTCTTTCTTTATCCTATAATTGTCTAAAAACTTTCATAAAAAATCATCCGCAGGATATCTAATAGGTGTGACATTTTGACATCCAGAATGACTATCTACTAAATGATTTTAACCATTTAAAGAATATGGGATTAGCTTGAATGGGATATCCACTGGATTTTTTTAATATGTCAGTGTGTTGCTTGTGATATTCACTGTTAAAAATTTGCAGCAAACTGTCCAGTCATTTGACCGTTTTTATAGATAACGGTTGTACAACCGTAATTTAACTATATTCTGACCAGATTATTGCCTACATTATGTGGTCGGAATAGAGTTAAATTATGGTTGTACAACCATTTTCCATGGAAGAACAAACAAACATCATTTCTAGTTCCATGCCATTTTCTATAAAAACGGTAGAATGGCTGGACAGTTTGCTGCAATTTTTTAACAATGTTGGATGCAAGTGTAGTTTGAGTACAAAATTTGAAAGAAATAGTCTTCTTATTTTCCCCTTTCTTTCTGGAAGAAAACCTTTTTTACAAAGATAGTCTTCAAAACTGACAATTTTCGAAGCATTAAAGCTCTTATGTTAAAAGAAGATATGAAACTTTAATATTTTCCCCCAAGAAACACTAAATTTTAATTGAAAATGAAATAAGAATAACTGTAAATACATTAAAAAAAGCAGTATGAGGCATTTTATATTTCAAATGAAGATTGTTTGAAATTGAAATAGGAGCTCCTCTCCCCCCCCCCTTTTTTTTAATGTTGTAGCTTTTTAGGGGTGCATCATTTCAGCAGATAAAGCAGTGCATCTTAATGGTGAAAAGACAGCTGCTTCATCATTTCACAAATGAATAAAAAAAACAGCGTTTTTTGGCCCAACTTCAAAACTCAAAATTAAGAATAGGGGCGAAATGTCTTTATAACCGTTTCAAGTTGTCTAGACGTAACTGTCACTCTTGAGATTTAAAGAAACACAAGTGTTTCAGATGATATTTTAAACTGATTGACGCTGTCTCTTTAATTTAGGGTGGGCGTGATGAAGGTAAAACAGGCTAACCAACCAATCGAAAGTGAGAAAAAATTCTTTTTTACAAAATTGAAACAGAAACTTTGATTGACTGCAAAACAGTTTTTGTTGATGATGATCAATTTCTTTACATTTGTATAAATATTTAAAATTGTTATCCAGACGTAACAAGAACGACAAATCATACGTCAAGCATAGATTATAAAACACTTTCCAACACATGTTGTAACAAAATTTCACAATTTAAAAAGGTGATGTTCAGGCTAAACAATTTGGAAAACGCAAAATATCACTTGAAAACACTATTTCATCTTTAATTCAGAGTGGACGGGCGTGATGAAGGTAAAACAGACTAAAAACCAATCGAAAGCGAAAAATAATGTTTTCACAAAACTAAAGCAGAAACTTCGATCGATGGAAAGACAATTTTTGTTACGGATGATCAATTTCTTTATAAATATTTAAGGCTGTTCTCAAATCCAAACTTGGCTACTTTCTGACACATTTCTGAATTCATTTTTGTTCTAAAGCGCTTGAAATTGATAGGTGTTCTTATACAGAAACTATGTAATCGAAATTCGTTTTCCATATTTTCTATATGAGCCACCAGGTTATTTATACAAAGCACACCAGTATTTATACAAAGCAAATAACATGCAAAAAATTAGTTACATTTAAAAACGCGTACCACAACTGAAAACGCACTTCTTGCAATGATTGTTCCAGATACAGTGCTGTAGCCGAATTATTTTGTGTGCCCTTGTAAATGAATGATAAATGCTATGCACACCTTATTTACCTTGTGGTGCGCCTCAATGTATTAATTTAAATATGTTTGAAATAATGTAACGTCATTAAAATACACCGCAAAAGATTTTTTCTCATAGACCGCAATGTAACGGAATTCTTTTGAGTGTCTCTGTAAACGAACTATAAATGCTATGTACTTCATTTTCAATATTGCACATGCCATAGTAAACCTCAATAACATATATCTATTGCATGACAATCCGAGCATAATTACGCGAGTTAGAGCAGGGACAAACGGCAGACAGATAGACGGACAAACCAAATTCATAAAAACACTTTTCATATTGAAATTTGAATGTTATGTTTTTAAAATTATTAAAACATATGTGTATTAAAACATTGTGTATTAAAACATATGTGTATTAAAACATTGTGTATTAAAACATATGTGTATTAAAACATATGTGTATTAAAACATACGTGCATAAACTTTGTTTTTTTTAAAATTATTTAGGTGCATATCTTTATAAACAATATTAATTCACATGCAGGATCAAACCAAAGAGATGCTCAGAGCTTAGTATTAATTCGAGGTATCTTTACTATGAATTGTGTTTATGTATGTTGTCAATGAATTATGTATTTATGTCCTCTGAAGATTCCATAACACATATAATTATTTTAATGTCTGGATTTTCACTCTCCCCATGTTTAATTTTTTTTTCTTTTTTTTCCGTTTCTTTTCACACATATGATTGCATTTTAATCATGTTTGGATAAATATATTTTTTGTTTATAATCTCATCCTGCTCTAAATTCATAATTTTTAATATCTGGATTTTCACTATCCCATCTTTAATTTCTTTTTCATTTTCTTTTTCCATTTCTTTTCACACATATGATTTCATTTTAATCATATTTGGATAAATATATTTTTTGTTTATAATCTCATCCTGCTCTAAAAGTACAAAATATTGATCGTAATAAGTATACAAAACAAAAGGTTGGTTGGTTGATTATTTGTTACAGCCGATTATCTGCGCTAGGGATATAGGCCGGCGGGGGTGGGGGGGGGGGGGGGGGAATGCCCTCCGTGGGGTCTTTCGAAGGGGTTCAATCTTGTATACTTATTACGATCAATATTTTCTACTTTTAGAGCAGGATGAGATTATAAACAAAAAATATATTTATCCAAATAGAATTAAAATAAAATCATACGTGTAAAAAAAAAAAAAAAACAAGTTGGAAATTGTACGTTAAACGTGACAAATGAGGTGCGTTCGTACTATAGCTAGTTATATAAATATTCAGATCTTGATGATTTTTAATTCTGTGAAATGAATTATATCGTCTGCAGATTAATTTCTGTAATAAAATAAGTGTTTCTGTCGCTTGACTATTAAACCTCGGAAGCTTCTAAAACAAGAAAGCACCGATTTAAAAAAAAAAAAAAAATCAAATTTCTTAATAAATGTTTTTATTAATATTTTCTAAAGTTTTGATTCGATTTTCATAAAATTTGAAATGTGTCGACAAAATTCTGCAAAGATAATATATCTTAAATTTCAAACCATTCCGTTGGGTAGTCTTTGCGTTGTTATATGCGGACGGACGGACGGACCAGACGACGGCAATAGGTGCTACGTATTTATATAATTACGAACGCACCTAATAAACATGGAAGAATGAAATCCAGATATTAAAAATTATGAATTTTAGAGCAGGATTAGATTATAAACAAAAAATATATTTATCGACATATGACTTCGAAGAAAACTACGGAAAACTCCGAACGGTTAGGTCGACGAGCGGGACAGGGGTTTGAACCCAGCACCTGCCTTCTACCAGCTTTGACAGCAGAACCTCTCAGCCACCGCACAGTGGGGCGTTTTGAGGATCTAGGTGGACAAAATTATTGCGTTGAAGTTTAGTTAGGTTTTGCTTGGGTTTTCGAATGTATCAGTAATAAAATAACCAAACAGTGATAAATATTTGACTTATTTAATTATTTATATTATTATTATTATTATTATTATTATTACTTATATTATTATTTTTTTTTAATTATAATATTGTATTGTCATTGAAACTACACATGTATTCAAAGTTTCAGCTCAATCGGATAATTAAAAGTGGTGAAAATTGACTTGCAAGATTTGAATTAAACACTCAGACGCACACTTCAAGTTAATATAACTTAACGATTCGCAAACTTTCGCAGGAACTGTCTTAAGTTTTCAATACTTTAGGAATGGCACTTTGATTTAAAAAAATGCTTATTGCTTAATAATGCTTAATACTGTATTAAAAGTCAAGATGAAGTTTGAAAACAAGATGGCGCTTATTTTCAAACAACAATAGGTTAAATCGTGTGACAAACATGTGACATATGTCCAGTAAACTCCTGCTTTCAAATAAAACAAAAATGCTTTCGAACTTACAGAAAAATAATGCAACTGTTGAAAGTCTCTCAAATCAACTGCCTTCTTTACGGTCGTAGTTAATCGACACATCGGGTTTTTTCAACAAAACTCGTACGGATCTCGACAAAAGAGACATTCAGCTACCAGTATACGCGGTCTTGTTAAATTCCGAGATAATCGGAAAAATGAATTTTGTCCACCTAGATCATCAAAACGCCCCACTGTGCACCGGTGGGGCAGTATACAAGAAGGTCAAAACAGATTTTAAATATCAATTTTACTAAAATTGCACCAAATTTGGACTGGTTCTAAAGTCAGGGAGCCCCAGAGCTAAGGTGGGTTCATGATTTAATCAGGAATGAAATAAGCATAGTTTGAAATTGAGTTGAAATGATCCTCTCCTAAAATGCAATTATATGTTTAGAAAACTGTATTTCAATCTCAAATAATTTGAAATATAAAAATGCCTGCAATAGTGGTTATATCGGGTGCCCGGAAATGGACTGACTGATTTTAAAATTCCATAACTTTCAAACGGTGACAGATATAAAAAAAATTCTTGCAGGAAGGTTATGCAAGATGTCAGGAGTTTTTTTTACTGTAACTCTTGATTTTAACTCGAATTACCAGCAATAGATGGCGCTGCGAGCAATAGACGAATAATCGACGCAGAGGCAGAAATCACCCAGCACTGATGCGAAGGAAGGAGGTTAAATGTATGGATTGGTCTCATTCACTAATACCATGATGATAGAATATAAGAAGGAGAACAGTGAAGATAGGCTTTCAAGCTCAGAAGACGGACCGGAAATTAGTACTCGGTTCGTGGCGCTGGTGCTCCCGAGTGCGCAACCACGTGACCTGTTATTCATGTCAAATTGTCGTGAATGTACGTGATCATTTGGTTTAGTTTCAATTTTCGATTATAGATGGCAGCACCAAATAACTAAATATCTTTTAGTTTACACACAAAAAGTATTAAGAAAAAAGTTCCCCATTATTACATGATCAATAAATATGAATGAAATTGAACAAAAATTCTGGTTGACAAAGATATGTTTTTTCGGTACTTTTCGGTTAGCCGGGCGCCAGTGATATATGTACATATATAAATACATATGTATATACATATATATGTATATATGTACATACATATAAGTGTATATATATGGGTATGTATTATGTATATATATGTATACGTAGATATGTGTATATGTGTGTGTGTATATATATATACATGTACATATATCACTGGCGCACGGCTAACCGAAAAGTACCGTTTTTTCTTTTTAAATTTAAGTTCATAGCAAAAAGCATAAATTTCTATCAAAATATCGACATTTAACTCTTTAAGGTATAAAATAGTTTTTAGTACTTATATTTGTGAGTAGAAGACTATTTTTATATATTATCCTGTACCCGATATTAATTTTGTGACGTACAAATTAGTTTACTACTCAGAAAATCAACTTTGAATTATTCTGTTACACACCAAATAGCTATTTAATAATTTAAATCTGCATCATTTATAAAAGCAAAAAAAGTCTAGCTAAGGCATGATTTTTTAAACAGATTAATTCTTGTATATAAAAAATAAATATGACAGTTAGTTAATAACTTAATAAATAATTGGAACAATTTGGTGTATAATTTTTATATCTGCTAAAAGATTAAAAAAAAAATAAAACACTTTCCAAGCATAGTGTTGATTTCAGACATTTTTCCAAATATGGGATCAATTTCACGATTTCCTATATATATATATATATATATGTGTGTGTGTGTGTGTGTGTGTGTGTGTACTTCTTAATATAGGAAAAGTCATTTCTGCAGTTTTTTTTAAATGCTCGTGAAATTGATCCCATATTTGGAAAAATGTCTGAAATCAACACTATGCTTGGAAAGTGTTTTAATTTTTTTAAAATCTTTTAGCAGATATAAAAATTATACACCAGACAAGAAAAGGCCATATATATATATATATATATATATATATATATATATATATATATACATTATACACATAAAAGAAATGAAATGAACTGTGAAAATACATTCTAAAACAGTTAATCTGAGATTTTTAATTTTTATTGGGAAAAAAGTTAACATTTATAGTTATGAAATTTATTAAATGCATAGAACAAAATTCATTACTTAAATTTATACAAAGATTTTAACGCAATTATATTTACAGGTTAATAAAGTGAATGTACATATATTTTTTTTGTAGTTGTAATGCTTTCAAAATATATAAAGCGTTACGAAATAATATGAAAAAAAGAGTCTTTAATCCCATGTTACAAATCAATATTTTCGAATTATTGTTATAAAAAAAAGCATACGTATCAAACGATCACGACTCATAGATATTGAAATGAATTCATTGATATATTAGAGTTTAGGTTGCGACACAGCATGTAGATGGCGCCACAGTTACCAAGTGCGCAAACGCAACGGCAACCATACTAGGTACTGCTTTTAGTTCCAAAAGTTGAAGGATTATCATTGTTCTCCTTATCTCTATCTTCATGAGTTATACAATCTTCTTCAGAATCGGGTCTTAAGAACAAGATTGTTTTGGCGAATGAGACCCACTCCATATCTTTAACCTCCTTCCTTCGCATCAGTGATGGGTAATTACATTTTTGGCCTCGATTGAGCGCCTATAGAGATCCTACATTAGAGAGAGATTGGATATTGACGAAATGTCCGCCATGTAAGTTCCGAAGCAGATGGAACGCAGTAGAACACATTTTATTTTCCTCACCGTCTAACACTTTTTATTGTATTAAAATTATGGAAAATTCATTTTATATGCCTTCAGAGAGTCATGAAAATACATTGCGTTCTACCGCGTTCCACCTGCTTTGGAACTTACATGGTGGACATTTCGTCAATGTCCAATCTCTCTCTAATATAGGATCTCTAAGCACCTATTTCTTTCAGCGCCATCTATCGCTGCTATTTGAAACTAAAACCGGGAATTGCAGTAAAAAAACTCCTGACATCATACATAACCCTCCTGCAAGAATTTTTTAAATATCTGTCACCGTTTGCAAGTTATTGAATTTTAAAATCCGTTAGTCAATTTTTATAGGACACCCGGTATGTTTCTTACCGTTCTTTGAAATTAAGAATAGGGACAAAATGTCTTTAAAACCGTTTCAAGTTGTCTATAGAAGTGACTGTCACACTCGAGATTTAAAGTGTTTAACAGATGATATTTCAAACTGATTGCCGCTGTCTCTTTAATTTAGGGTAGGCGTGATGAACGTAAAACAGACTAACCAGCCAATCGAAAATGAAGAAATACGTTTTCACAAAACTAAAGTTGAAACATCCATTGATTGCAAGACAATTTTTGTTAAGGATGGACAATTTCTTTATAAATACTTAAAATTGTTATCGGGAAAATAAAGGGCAAACGAAATAAACAAAGAAAAAAGGAAGGGGATATGGCGGTGGAAGATTCAACGTCCGTGAAAATAAATTTTTGGGATCATTTTGTATCGTTAGTTTTTGGTGAGGGGAGGGAGGGGTTAAAATGCAAAGCAATGATAAAATAATTAAAAACTATTTTTCTAATCAATACAGTTTATTATAATCAACAAATAAATAATTAATAAAATGAATACAAATGAATTAAAAATTTTATTATATACAATTTTTTCGTGCAGCACGTAGAATGCGAGAAATACGTTTTCAACAAACTAAAACAGAAACCTTGACTGATTGCAATCGTTACAGTTGCATAAATATAAATAAATAAGTAATTTTTTTTTTTTTTTTTTTTTTAATTTAAAAAAAAAGCTATAAAAAATTGTAAAGCATATTGAAAAGTTCGTGAATCATTTCAATAAAAATTCATATTCTTATGTGTATTTTTATTGTTACCTATCAGCAATCATGTAATAATAGAAAATATCAGCAATAGTTATACTTATAGCATATAGCTTTATAGTTATTTTACAATAAAAAAAAGTTATTTTATTCTATCGTTTTAATGAATGGACCTGTACATGGGTTGTACAGCCCCAATGATGATATGTCAGAAAATATTCAAGAGTTGGGGTCCGGACTTCCCGGATTACTTTGTTGTGTTACGCCACTGGCCACGAACACAACACAGCGGTTGAGGAGCAGTGCAATATAGAGATATTAAGATGTACAACATTTAAAAATTGTGAAATTTAGATTTGACACACTAGGTGTCGATATTGATACGAAACGTTACAATTTGTTTTCCAGTGCTGAGACTCCTACTGCTGAAAAAGTTGTTTTACAGGTAAAAGTAAGAATTGGTGGGACTACATACTGAAAAGTACTGATTGAAGAAAAGTTTGGTACTTATCGGTTATACCGATCAAGATCTGATTATCACAGGAACACGCAGAGTGTTGCAATTTCGGGGATACCTAGTTTCAAAGATGGTAGGGAGGCAAAGTGTATTTTGTGTACTCTATAAAAATACAACTATTATTATTATTATATTTATTTTTTTAAACAGTTCATAGAGAAAATTAATGTATCGCATTCGTCTGTTCTAAACTATCTTAGGGATCGTCACCAACGACAACGAATTGTAACGTCGAAATTCCGAGAAGATCGGATATTGGATCAAGCATGCTTCAACATTTTTTGATGTCCAAAAATGCAACTTTTCCTGTATATAGAGATTTTCGTCACAAAATACAGGTGCAAGCGGTACTTGTTGCAAAATTTTAAACGCGATTTTCCCGAAAAAATCTTTTAGTCACTACCCAAAATATTTTGGCAATTAATAAATCCATTTCCTAGCTTTTTCTTTTTTAAATGAAAGTTTCAGTTTTTTTTTTTTTTTTCTAGTCCTTGACCGATGCTTTTTAAAGTTTTTAATTCGTTCGTATTTTATAAACAAAACAAAATCAGACATTTTTAAAAATTAAAAACTGAAAAAAAAAAAAAAGAACCTTGTCTGAGGGATTAGACATATATATGTATTTTAACATTCTGAGACTATGGTAAGCGTTACCAGTACTATACTTCTACACGAGTCTTCCGATACTGGTAGGCGAATTATCTATTCCGAATGGGACGGAGTTACATAAGAGCTTTCAGCTCCACATACCTTTATCAGCACATGACAAAAAGCCATCTTTTGGAGAAAAAAAAATTGTTCCTCATTGTTAACATAAATGGCGAAACAATTGTTAAGGTGGTACATGGTAGCTTAGATGTGGAAATTTGCATTATGTAATAGCAATGATTTTCCTTTCAAGTACTGATAATAGGAAAAACTTAAAATTGAAAAATGACAACGAATTCTAAAAAAGCACAAAACGTGTAAGTATGTAGAATTGGAGTCACTTGGCAGGATATAGAGCACCTCTACACTGGCATTTGAGAGTCCGGAACACATTGACTGCGGAATTCCCACAAAGATGGATTGGGATAAGTGATCCAATTCTCTGGCCATCCTCCTTAGACATCCTCCGTGACACTCATGAGACACAAGTAGAAGTGGTGTGATTGCACAAACAAAACTTCATAACTATGTGTATCCATTGTTGTTTCAATATCCATGGAGCGATTACATGTTGTATTACAGACTGTTCAGATTAGGGCGTTTCGTCTCGGGCACCCTGTATAAACAATTTTACTCTTGTATAATTTTATTAGTGAGAAATAAATAGTAAAAGTACATCATGATATAAATCTTGATGATTAATATAAATTAATAGTGTAAATGTGTCCTGGGCTGCTTTTGAAATGGTTGGGGTTCGGACTTCCTTGATTGCTTTGTTATGTGCGCCACTGGCCACGATCACGAACAAGCGGTTGAGAAGCAATGCAATATAATATTACTTAAATATTAATCGGTGATTAGATAATATTAAGACGTGCAACATTTAAAAATTGAGAGATTTAGACTTGGCTCGACACCCAGGCGTCTACGTTGATACGAAACGTTAGAAGTTGTTTTCCAGCACTGACAGTTCTATTGCTGGAAAAGTTGTTTTACAGGTAAATGTAAGTTGATGGGGTTAACTCTCGCCACATGCTGAAAAAGTACTTCTTAAAGAAAATTTTACCCAGCGGTTGAGAAGCAGTGCAACATACTATTACTTAGATATTAGTCAGTGATTAGATATTATTAAGACGTGCAACATTTAACAATTGGAAAATTTAGACTTTTTTTGACACTCAGGCGTCCATGTTGATACGAAACGTTAGAAGTTGTTTTCCTGCGTTGAGATTCCTATTGCTGGAAAAGTTGTTTTACAGGTAAAAGTAAGTTGATGGGGTCGCTACATGCTCAAAAAGTACTTCTTGAAAGGAATTTTATGAAAGCGGTTGAGAAGCAGTGCAACATAATATTACTTAGATATTAGTCAGTGATTAGATATTATTAAGACGTGCAACATTTAACAATTGTGAAATTTAGACTTGGCTTGACACCCAGGCGTCTATGTTGATAAAAACGTCAGAAGTTGTTTCCTAGCAGTGACAGTCATATAGCTGGAAAAGTTGTTTTACAGGTAAAAGTAAATTGATGAGGTTGCCGCATGCTGAAAAAGTACTTCTTGAAAGGAATTTTACAAAGCGGTTGAGAAGCACTGCAACATAATATTACTTAAATATTAATCAGTGATTAGATAATATTAAGACGTGCAACATTTAAAAATTGCGAAATTTAGACTTGGCTCGACACCCAGGCGTCTATGTTGATAAGAAACGTCAGAAGTTGTTTCCTAGCGCTGACAGTCCTATTGCTGGAAAACTTGTTTTACAGGTAAAAGTAAGTTGATTGGGTCGCCACATGTTGAAAAAGTACTTCTTGAAAGGAATTTTACAAAGCGGTTGAGAAGCAGTGCAACATAATATTACTTAGATATTAGTCAGTTGATTAGATATTATTAAGACGTGCAACATTTAACAATTGTGAAATTTAGACTTGGCTTGACACCCAGGCGTCTATGTTGATACGGAACGTCAGAAGTTGTTTCCTAGCGCTGACAGTCCTATAGCTGGAAAACTTGTTTTACAGGTAAAGGTAAATTGAAGGGGTTACCTCTTGCCGCATGCTGAAAAAGTACTTCTTGAAGAAAGTTTTACCCAGCGGTTGAGAAGCAGTGCAATATAATATTACTTAAATATTAATCAGTCATTAGATAATATTAAGACGTGCAACATTTAAAAATTGCGAAATTTAGACTTGGCTCGACACCCAGGCGTCTATGTTGATAAGAAACGTCAGAAGTTGTTTCCTAGCGCTGACAGTCCTATTGCTGGAAAACTTGTTTTACAGGTAAGAGTAAGTTGATTGGGTCGCCACATGTTGAAAAAGTACTTCTTGAAAGGAATTTTACAAAGCGGTTGAGAAGCAGTGCAACATAATATTACTTAGATATTAGTCAGTTGATTAGATATTATTAAGACGTGCAACATTTAACAATTGTGAAATTTAGACTTGGCTTGACACCCAGGCGTCTATGTTGATACGGAACGTCAGAAGTTGTTTCCTAGCGCTGACAGTCCTATAGCTGGAAAACTTGTTTTACAGGTAAAGGTAAATTGAAGGGGTTACCTCTTGCCGCATGCTGAAAAAGTACTTCTTGAAGAAAGTTTTACCCAGCGGTTGAGAAGCAGTGCAATATAATATTACTTAAATATTAATCAGTCATTAGATAATATTAAGACGTGCAACATTTAAAAATTGCGAAATTTAGACTTGGCTCGACACCCAGGCGTCTATGTTGATAAGAAACGTCAGAAGTTGTTTCCTAGCGCTGACAGTCCTATTGCTGGAAAACTTGTTTTACAGGTAAAAGTAAGTTGATTGGGTCGCCACATGTTGAAAAAGTACTTCTTGAAAGGAATTTTACAAAGCGGTTGAGAAGCAGTGCAACATAATATTACTTAGATATTAGTCAGTTGATTAGATATTATTAAGACGTGCAACATTTAACAATTGTGAAATTTAGACTTGGCTTGACACCCAGGCGTCTATGTTGATACGGAACGTCAGAAGTTGTTTCCTAGCGCTGACAGTCCTATAGCTGGAAAACTTGTTTTACAGGTAAAGGTAAATTGAAGGGGTTACCTCTTGCCGCATGCTGAAAAAGTACTTCTTGAAGAAAGTTTTACCCAGCGGTTGAGAAGCAGTGCAATATAATATTACTTAAATATTAATCAGTCATTAGATAATATTAAGACGTGCAACATTTAAAAATTGCGAAATTTAGACTTGGCTCGACACCCAGGCGTCTATGTTGATAAGAAACGTCAGAAGTTGTTTCCTAGCGCTGACAGTCCTATTGCTGGAAAACTTGTTTTACAGGTAAAAGTAAGTTGATTGGGTCGCCACATGTTGAAAAAGTACTTCTTGAAAGGAATTTTACAAAGCGGTTGAGAAGCAGTGCAACATAATATTACTTAGATATTAGTCAGTTGATTAGATATTATTAAGACGTGCAACATTTAACAATTGTGAAATTTAGACTTGGCTTGACACCCAGGCGTCTATGTTGATACGGAACGTCAGAAGTTGTTTCCTAGCGCTGACAGTCCTATAGCTGGAAAACTTGTTTTACAGGTAAAGGTAAATTGAAGGGGTTACCTCTTGCCGCATGCTGAAAAAGTACTTCTTGAAGAAAGTTTTACCCAGCGGTTGAGAAGCAGTGCAATATAATATTACTTAAATATTAATCAGTCATTAGATAATATTAAGACGTGCAACATTTAAAAATTGCGAAATTTAGACTTGGCTCGACACCCAGGCGTCTATGTTGATAAGAAACGTCAGAAGTTGTTTCCTAGCGCTGACAGTCCTATTGCTGGAAAACTTGTTTTACAGGTAAAAGTAAGTTGATTGGGTCGCCACATGTTGAAAAAGTACTTCTTGAAACGAATTTTACAAAGCGGTTGAGAAGCAGTGCAACATAATATTACTTAGATATTAGTCAGTGATTAGATATTATAATGACGTGCAACATTTAACAATTGCGAAATTTAGACTTGGCTCGACACCCAGGCGTCTACGTTGATACGAAACGTTAGAAGTTGTTTTCCAGCACTGACAGTTCTATTGCTGGAAAAGTTGTTTTACAGGTAAAGGTCAGTTGATGGGGTTAACTCTCGCCACATGCTGAAAAAGTACTTCTTAAAGAAAATTTTAACCAGTTGAGAAGCTGTGCAACATACTATTACTTAGATATTAGTGATTAGATATTATTAAGACGTGCAACATTTAACAATTGCGAAATTTAGACTTGGTTTGACACTCAGGCGTCTATGTTGATATGAAACGTTAGAAGTTGTTTTCCTGGCGCTGTGATTCCTATTGCTGGAAAAGTTGTTTTACAGGTAAAAGTAAGTTGATGGGGTCGCCACATGCTGAAAAAGTACTTCTTGAAAGGAATTTTTCAAAGCGGTTGAGAAGCAGTGCAATATAATGTTACTTAGCTATTAATCAGTGATTAGATAATATTAAGACGTGCAACATTTAAAAATATCGAAATTTAGACTTGGTTTGAGAACCATCCGTCTATGCTCTATGTTGATACGAATCGTTAGAAGTTGTTTTTCTGTGCTGAAATTCCTGTTGCTGGAGAAGTTGTTTTACAGGTAAAAGTAAGTTGATTGGGTAACCTCTTGCCACATTCTGAAAAAATACTTCTTGGAGAAAATTTTACCCAGCGGTTGAGAAGCAGTGCAATATATTACTTAAATATTAATCAGTAATTCGATAATGTTAAGATTAGCAACATTTAAAAATTGCGAAATTTAGACTTGGTTTGACACCCAGGCGTCTATGTTGATATGAAGCGGTAGATTTTGTTTTCCTGCGCTGAGATTCCTATTGCTGGAAAAGTTATTTTACAGGTAAAAGTAAGTTGATGGCGTCTCCTCTTGCCACATGCTGAAAAAGTACTTCTTGAAGAACATTTTACACAGCGGCTGAGAAGCAATATAGTTGAGTGAAATATAATATTACTTAAATATTAATGAGTGATTAGATAATATTAAGATGTGCAACATTTAAAAATTGCGAAATTTAGACTTGGTTTGATACCCAGGTGTCTATGTTTATACGAAACGTTAGAAGTTGTTTTCTTGTCCTTAGATTCGTATTGTTGGAAAAGTTGTTTCACAGGTAAAGGTACGTCACCTCTTGCCACATGCCGAAAAAGTACTACTTCTTGCAGAAAATTTTGGTACTTATTGGTTATACTGGTCATAATCTGATTATCATAAGCACAGTCAGGGTTCTGCAATATCGGGGGTACCAAGGTTCAAAGATGGAGAATGAGGCAAAATCGCATTTTGTTTACTCTATAAAAATATTTTTTTTAATGCTTAATTCTAAATATTAACTAGATATTGTATTTTTTAATTGTTTAAATAGTTTCAAAACGAAAAATAAACATTTTTTTAAATGCATAGGGAAAAAAAAATACCGGTTATACCGGTCACGATCTGATTATCATAGGCACGGGCAGGGTGCTGCAATTTCGGGGGTACCAAGGTTCAAAGATGAAGAGGAGGCAAAATCGTAACTTTGTTTACTCTATAAAAAACATTTTTTTTAATGTTTAATTCTAAATATTAACTAGATATTGTATTTTTAACACTTTCCAACCTAGTTGAAAAGTGTTTATGACTTCGGTTTGTCTGGCCATCATGCCGTATAGCCGTCTACCGTCTGTCCGTGCTCTAACTCCCATAAATATGCTCGGATTACCCTGAAATTTTTATATGTTATTGTCGTTATCTATAGCATGTTCCCTATTTCAACTGAAGTGTGGGTAGCACTTATAGTTTTTTTTTACAGGGACACTCATACATTACGGTCTATGGGGAAAAATCATTTGCGGTTTATTTTAATGATGTCACGCAGTTTCAAATACATTGTAATTTATATATATCACTAAGGTGCATTACAAGAAGCTTAATATGGAATAGGGTGCGTGCATAGCACTTATAGTTACTTTACAGGGACAGTCAAAAGAATTCCGTTACATTACGCCTATGGAGAAAAATCGTTTGCGGTTTAATTAAATAATGTTTCACTATTTTAAACGCATTGAAATTTTTGTATATCACTAAGGTGCATTACAAGAGGCTTACTACAGAATAGTGTGTGTCAGTCATCGTTCATTTACAGGGACACACAAAAGAATTCTCTACTGTCTGTGACGGAGATTAAATTATTTAAGTGCCGTTATAGTGAACTTTTAAATTATTTATTGCAGTTGTGATTTAAATAAGCAAATAACCCAGCACAATTTGTGAATCTGTTCTTTAGGTCAATATTCTTTGAGAAGAGAATCAAAAATATAAAATAAATTAAACATTCTTACTTGTTCTTTGTTGAAAAATAAGAGACTCATACTTCTTGAAATAAAAACTCGTTTAGGTTAGGATCCAATAATGTTTATTACATTTTCTTGAAGAAGGAGGAAGGATGAGATGAAAGCAGCTGCACATCATTGCTTTATAAAGTTCTGGCTCAATCATCATGAAATTCGAAGAATCTCTAAAATATTCCTTCTGGACGAATCCATTAAGGGATGTAGGATTAATGAAGAATTAATTAAATTACCAGTTGATTTAAAACTTTTAAAATATTAAACTTAAAATTTACAACAGCATTTTTATAGAATAATTAAAAACTGAAAACGCGAAATTGATCTCCAAAGAATCCGCGCATGGCGATTCTAGGATACGAGCGCCGGCACAGGCCAGGCCTCAGATCAGACGACGTTTTGCATAAATTTACAGCATCATTTTTGTTAAAATTCTGTTGGAAAAATGCGCAACATTAGTATAAATACACAACATTAGTGCGCATTTTTTGTAAGGATTTAAATTCATTTAAAGGCCTAAGTATGTACTTTTTTTTTTAAGTCATACATATTGCATTAGTAATAATTCAAATCATATAAAATTAAGCAATCAATATAATGCACAAAATACTGATATCATCTAACAAGTATATAATAAGTGCATAAGAATTATTACCCAAAATTTATATGAAATTCGCATAAAATTATGTTGCAACAAAATTTAAATTCATTTGTCATAACTAATAATAAATTCATCAAAATAGTTGGATTTGTAAAAACTTTTCAATATATAACAAATAATGAATAAGTTTTAACCAACAACAAATGATACATTTCCTATGACACATTCATTATAATAAGTTGCAATTTTAAAGCAACAAAAAGTCAAGAATACTTTAAATTCTGACTGATGCCTAGGACTTTTTTTTTTTTTTTTTTTTTTTTAATATAGAGCATATAAATTAACTCTAAATAGCATAAATGTGCACAAAAACAATCCATTGTAAGGATTTAAATTCATTTAAAGGCCTAAGTATGTACTTTTTTTTTTTAAGTCATACATATTGCATTAGTAATAATTCAAATCATATAAAATTAAGCAATCAATATAATGCACAAAATACTGATATCATTCTAACAAGTATATAATAAGTGCATAAGAATTATTACCCAAAATTTATATGAAATTCGCATAAAATTATGTTGCAACAAAATTTAAATTCATTTGTCATAACTAATAATAAATTCATCAAAATAGTTGGATTTGTAAAAACTTTTCAATATATAACAAATAATGAATAAGTTTTAACCAACAACAAATGATACATTTCCTATGACACATTCATTATAATAAGTTGCAATTTTAAAGCAACAAAAAGTCAAGAATACTTTAAATTCTGACTGATGCCTAGGACTTTTTTTTTTTTTTTTTTTTTAATATAGAGCATATAAATTAACTCTAAATAGCATAAATGTGCACAAAAACAATCCATTGTAAGGATTTAAATTCATTTAAAGGCCTAAGTATGTACTTTTTTTTTTTAAGTCATACATATTGCATTAGTAATAATTCAAATCATATAAAATTAAGCAATCAATATAATGCACAAAATACTGATATCATTCTAACAAGTATATAATAAGTGCATAAGAATTATTACCCAAAATTTATATGAAATTCGCATAAAATTATGTTGCAACAAAATTTAAATTCATTTGTCATAACTAATAATAAATTCATCAAAATAGTTGGATTTGTAAAAACTTTTCAATATATAACAAATAATGAATAAGTTTTAACCAACAACAAATGATACATTTCCTATGACACATTCATTATAATAAGTTGCAATTTTAAAGCAACAAAAAGTCAAGAATACTTTAAATTCTGACTGATGCCTAGGACTTTTTTTTTTTTTTTTTTTTTTTAATATAGAGCATATAAATTAACTCTAAATAGCATAAATGTGCACAAAAACAATCCATTGTAAGGATTTAAATTCATTTAAAGGCCTAAGTATGTACTTTTTTTTTTTAAGTCATACATATTGCATTAGTAATAATTCAAATCATATAAAATTAAGCAATCAATATAATGCACAAAATACTGATATCATTCTAACAAGTATATAATAAGTGCATAAGAATTATTACCCAAAATTTATATGAAATTCGCATAAAATTATGTTGCCTCAAAATTTAAATTCATTTGTCATAACTAATAATAAATTCATCAAAATAGTTGGATTTGTAAAAACTTTTCAATATATAACAAATAATGAATAAGTTTTAACCAACAACAAATGATACATTTCCTATGACACATTCATTATAATAAGTTGCAATTTTAAAGCAACAAAAAGTCAAGAATACTTTAAATTCTGACTGATGCCTAGGACTTTTTTTTTTTTTTTTTTTTTTTAATATAGAGCATATAAATTAACTCTAAATAGCATAAATGTGCACAAAAACAATCCATTGTAAGGATTTAAATTCATTTAAAGGCCTAAGTATGTACTTTTTTTTTTAAGTCATACATATTGCATTAGTAATAATTCAAATCATATAAAATTAAGCAATCAATATAATGCACAAAATACTGATATCATTCTAACAAGTATATAATAAGTGCATAAGAATTATTACCCAAAATTTATATGAAATTCGCATAAAATTATGTTGCAACAAAATTTAAATTCATTTGTCATAACTAATAATAAATTCATCAAAATAGTTGGATTTGTAAAAACTTTTCAATATATAACAAATAATGAATAAGTTTTAACCAACAACAAATGATACATTTCCTATGACACATTCATTATAATAAGTTGCAATTTTAAAGCAACAAAAAGTCAAGAATACTTTAAATTCTGACTGATGCCTAGGACTTTTTTTTTTTTTTTTTTTTTTTTAATATAGAGCATATAAATTAACTCTAAATAGCATAAATGTGCACAAAAACAATCCATTGTAAGGATTTAAATTCATTTAAAGGCCTAAGTATGTACTTTTTTTTTTTAAGTCATACATATTGCATTAGTAATAATTCAAATCATATAAAATTAAGCAATCAATATAATGCACAAAATACTGATATCATTCTAACAAGTATATAATAAGTGCATAAGAATTATTACCCAAAATTTATATGAAATTCGCATAAAATTATGTTGCCTCAAAATTTAAATTCATTTGTCATAACTAATAATAAATTCATCAAAATAATTGGATTTGTAAAAACTTTTCAATATATAACAAATAATGAATAAGTTTTAACCAACAACAAATGATACATTTCCTATGACACATTCATTATAATAAGTTGCAATTTTAAAGCAACAAAAAGTCAAGAATACTTTAAATTCTGACTGATGCCTAGGACTTTTTTTTTTTTTTTTTTTTTAATATAGAGCATATAAATTAACTCTAAATAGCATAAATGTGCACAAAAACAATCCATTGTAAGGATTTAAATTCATTTAAAGGCCTAAGTATGTACTTTTTTTTTTAAAGTCATACATATTGCATTAGTAATAATTCAAATCATATAAAATTAAGCAATCAATATAATGCACAAAATACTGATATCATTCTAACAAGTATATAATAAGTGCATAAGAATTATTACCCAAAATTTATATGAAATTCGCATAAAATTATGTTGCAACAAAATTTAAATTCATTTGTCATAACTAATAATAAATTCATCAAAATAGTTGGATTTGTAAAAACTTTTCAATATATAACAAATAATGAATAAGTTTTAACCAACAACAAATGATACATTTCCTATGACACATTCATTATAATAAGTTGCAATTTTAAAGCAACAAAAAGTCAAGAATACTTTAAATTCTGACTGATGCCTAGGACTTTTTTTTTTTTTTTTTTTTTAATATAGAGCATATAAATTAACTCTAAATAGCATAAATGTGCACAAAAACAATCCATTGTAAGGATTTAAATTCATTTAAAGGCCTAAGTATGTACTTTTTTTTTTTAAGTCATACATATTGCATTAGTAATAATTCAAATCATATAAAATTAAGCAATCAATATAATGCACAAAATACTGATATCATTCTAACAAGTATATAATAAGTGCATAAGAATTATTACCCAAAATTTATATGAAATTCGCATAAAATTATGTTGCCTCAAAATTTAAATTCATTTGTCATAACTAATAATAAATTCATCAAAATAGTTGGATTTGTAAAAACTTTTCAATATATAACAAATAATGAATAAGTTTTAACCAACAACAAATGATACATTTCCTATGACACATTCATTATAATAAGTTGCAATTTTAAAGCAACAAAAAGTCAAGAATACTTTAAATTCTGACTGATGCCTAGGACTTTTTTTTTTTTTTTTTTTTTTAATATAGAGCATATAAATTAACTCTAAATAGCATAAATGTGCACAAAAACAATCCATTGTAAGGATTTAAATTCATTTAAAGGCCTAAGTATGTACTTTTTTTTTTAAGTCATACATATTGCATTAGTAATAATTCAAATCATATAAAATTAAGCAATCAATATAATGCACAAAATACTGATATCATTCTAACAAGTATATAATAAGTGCATAAGAATTATTACCCAAAATTTATATGAAATTCGCATAAAATTATGTTGCAACAAAATTTAAATTCATTTGTCATAACTAATAATAAATTCATCAAAATAGTTGGATTTGTAAAAACTTTTCAATATATAACAAATAATGAATAAGTTTTAACCAACAACAAATGATACATTTCCTATGACACATTCATTATAATAAGTTGCAATTTTAAAGCAACAAAAAGTCAAGAATACTTTAAATTCTGACTGATGCCTAGGACTTTTTTTTTTTTTTTTTTTTTTAATATAGAGCATATAAATTAACTCTAAATAGCATAAATGTGCACAAAAACAATCCATTGTAAGGATTTAAATTCATTTAAAGGCCTAAGTATGTACTTTTTTTTTTTAAGTCATACATATTGCATTAGTAATAATTCAAATCATATAAAATTAAGCAATCAATATAATGCACAAAATACTGATATCATTCTAACAAGTATATAATAAGTGCATAAGAATTATTACCCAAAATTTATATGAAATTCGCATAAAATTATGTTGCAACAAAATTTAAATTCATTTGTCATAACTAATAATAAATTCATCAAAATAGTTGGATTTGTAAAAACTTTTCAATATATAACAAATAATGAATAAGTTTTAACCAACAACAAATGATACATTTCCTATGACACATTCATTATAATAAGTTGCAATTTTAAAGCAACAAAAAGTCAAGAATACTTTAAATTCTGACTGATGCCTAGGACTTTTTTTTTTTTTTTTTTTTTTTAATATAGAGCATATAAATTAACTCTAAATAGCATAAATGTGCACAAAAACAATCCATTGTAAGGATTTAAATTCATTTAAAGGCCTAAGTATGTACTTTTTTTTTTTAAGTCATACATATTGCATTAGTAATAATTCAAATCATATAAAATTAAGCAATCAATATAATGCACAAAATACTGATATCATTCTAACAAGTATATAATAAGTGCATAAGAATTATTACCCAAAATTTATATGAAATTCGCATAAAATTATGTTGCAACAAAATTTAAATTCATTTGTCATAACTAATAATAAATTCATCAAAATAGTTGGATTTGTAAAAACTTTTCAATATATAACAAATAATGAATAAGTTTTAACCAACAACAAATGATACATTTCCTTACTAAAATACTTCATACTTAATGTACTTAATAAAATTTTTCTGTAAATATTCAGTAGAAATAATTTTTCATGAAATACTCAATAAAACTCTTTCTGAAACATTCAACAAAATTCTTTCAAATATACTCAATTCATTTTTCTCTAGTATACACAATAAATTTTCTTTTAATACTCAATAAATTTTCTTTTAATATGCCACGGTTTTTTGCAAAAAAATAATCAGAGAAAAACTGAGAAAAGGTGAGGAAAGATGAGGATCCTCAAAAAAAAAAAAAAAATAATTTAACCATTAACTTTCATAAAGAAGTTAAAAATAAATGACACATTTTATGAGAATTATGAAAACAAACACAGTGCACCGTTATGTAAAGCATGGTTATAATCATAAATTTATATAACATTAATGAAAAGGATAATATATCCTACAGAAAAATCAGCTATTGACAATATATGAATTATTTGGTTGATATTTACAACACTTACCAAAGTGGTAATAGCCTCTCACCAGCTTGAGACCATTATCAAACCAGTAAATCAAATAAATATAAACTATTAATATGTATTCGTTACAATTCACAAAACACCAATAGCAATTCCCTTAAAACGATTAGCAAATCTGTATTTTGAACAAACACAAAACTTACAAGACTGTCAAAGGCGATCTCCAGAACCGATGACGAATCTGCAAATCAAATAAGCATAAAACATAATATAAATTCATCAAAACTTACAAAAATGCTAATAGCGATCCGATAAACCATTAGCAAGTATGTAAACCAGACAAAACTATACAACATTCTTGCTAAAACTATTGTAAATAAGCAGATGAATATTGCTAATAAAAATGCTTGCAGGAAAAAAAAAAAAATTGTTTGTTTACAGTTTACAGATGAAGGATATAAACGTTCTGCTTTTACATAACAAATGATCAGATGTAATACCTTTAAAGAGTTCTAAAATCAGTCTGATTTTAAAAAGATGATTACACTGAGAAAAAAAAAGTATCTAACTTGCTGAAAAGTTTGCAAGTTAAGTGGCACACTGGTTGGTTGATTGACACTATGGCAGTGTAGCAGCAAATTGGCCTTTTTGCCTGAAACACATACCACTAAAAGAAGAACTGAAGACTTTATATGGATATTTTAGCACTAAAAAAAAATTAGCACTTGATGAGATATGAAGGGATGCACTAAACAATGATGAGCATTTGAAGACACATCAGGTAAGAGCATTTGAAGACACATCAGGTAATTAGCAGAGACTAAATCATGAACTGTGGTTCCATGATGTTGAAGAATAATATGACGAAGTGGCACTTAGAATAAAATAACACAAAGAGCACAAGAACTCTTGTTGAGAGGCGCTGGTAAGTCTAAGTTGCCCATATACATTTTTTGCAAAGGTGTATTCAAGCAGAAATTGCAGATTTTAGGCAATACAACACTACTTGCACACTTTAGAGACAAAATTGGGATTGGTGACATTTGAGAAAGTCACTAAGACTATAAAAGCATTTTAGATTCTTAGAAGAAAATAATATTCACCAAAATCATTTCACAAGTGGTAGAATATTTCTTTATAATGCGCTGGAAAGTTCTAAGAATAATATTGCTTTGCATGTAAATTTGCAATATAATTTAATGGTGCAACAAAAAAATTTCTTCATTTATAAATTTTCTTCATTTATAAAATAATTTTCTTTCAGTGAGGCATATGGTAAAAATGATTTAAAAAACATTGGGTTATGAAATAATACTAGAATAAAAAGAAAAGGCACTATAATTTACGCATAATAAAAAATTTCAAATAATAATAATAATTTTTCCAAATTTGAGAAGTTCCATTTGAAGCAGCAATTTCTGTAAATGCTGTGAAACTGAACTTTAAAATAAATGACAGTACACTTCCATAATCGGGTTTTGCAACAGAGGGTAGAAAAAGATAGAAAACTATTGCAAATAGGCATAGCTGTATATTTGTGACACTTTCGATCCATAAAAATGAGTAATATTGATGAGGGAGAAACAAGTTCCACAAGATGAAGAGGACTGACGAGGAGCAATCACACAGATATATCTGCCTTATATGAATGGCGACCATCAACAGTCACTTCAACTCGCCAAAGCAGGTAAGTAATTATTGTACTATCAGGAACCATCATATTTGCAGACAGCAGAGAAAATCAGCCAACAATGGATATAACACATTCTGAAGATTTTTCCACCAGGTAAGCAAAGTCAGATGATAATAATAACCAGTTTATTGAAGTTGTCAGTATATATTCAGATTGTAGAATATTAAAAATGCAGCAGAAGTAGATAGTACTATTTCAGGAACAGGAATATGCAGCAGTTAGGTAATGGCTATAACTTCTCAAAAAAGAAAAAAAATAATACCAGTCTCCTTTTTGTGATTATGGTATGAGAATTTCAATAAAAAGATGCAGGTGCTGTGTAATATAAAATATATATTAGGATGAAGCAACAATTCTTTGAAATTAAAAAAAAACAGAGTTCTCAAAATGTAGAACAGAAAATGCAAATTATTGTGTAATATTTTCAAAATATAAATACATTTCTTGAGTTTTACTTTCTAGAAAGAACACAGACTGCTTGCACACTATAATCATACTAAATATTTGTAGAAAAATGGCGAGAGTCCATGAACTTGTAGTGTTATTGCAATAAGTAATTTAACTTTTGTAGAAGCAACCAAGAACTGAAAAAATTTATGTATAATAAAACAACTACAAAATCACATGAAAACTTGAGCTTCTATGAAGGCAATTCATTCATATTGAGAATAAGTGCAGGAAAATTAGTAATATGATGAGAACATAGCTTCAATAAATTTAATTCCAATAAAATTTGCTTCAATATTTTTTATTTTTTTTTTTTATATATATATTCATAAAATATATCAATTTCATTTAAAAGTGCCAATAAATTACCAAAAATTAACCCAAAACAAGAATAAGAACAACCATAGCCTCTTTAAATTTTGTTCTCAAAACTTAGAACAAGAACAATTTTCACATTTTTCAAAAAATATTTGAATTCACATCATTTATATATATTTTTTAACTTTATATATATATAAAGCACCATAATTTCATTTGTTAAAAAAAAGAATAAATTCATTTTTAAAAACTTCATTCCTCATGAAAATTTGCATAAAATATTCAAGAAATATCATGGAAAAATACCAGAATAAAAATTAATTTCTGTTAAAATATAATTTTTCAATTATAAATAAATTATTAAATATATGCAAGCCAGTTGAGAATAAAAGTTCCGAAATTAACGATGTATTGCAAACATCGATCTTCTGTGGAAAATTTCTTTAATTTCAGCAGCACAAGAATATATATTTTTTAAAACTTCTAAAAATTTAATAAAAATCAGCAAATCTTCAAATTATATTCCATTTTTAATATAAATTAATTAATAGAGCATCAAATCTTCAAATATATTCTATTTTATAAGTTTCAAATTTTCAGAATAATTTTTAAGAACAAAATAAAATTTCAACTTTTCTCTTCATAAAAGAATAAACGGCACGAAATGTGGCGTGATAATATTATTTAAGCGCCGTTATAGTGAACTTTTAAATTATTTATTGCAGTTGTGATTTAAATAAGCAAATAACCCTGCACAATTTGTGAATCTGTTCTTTAGGTCGATATTCTTTGAGAAGAGAATCAAAAATATAAAATAAATTAAACATTCTTACTTGTTCTTTGTTGAAAAATAAGAGACTCATACTACTTGAAATAAAAACTCGTTTAGGTTAGGATCCAATAATGTTTATTACATTTTCTTGAAGAAGGAGGAAGGATGAGATGAAAGCAGCTGCACATCATTGCTTTATAAAGTTCTGGCTCAATCATCATGAAATTCGAAGAATCTCTAAAATATTCCTTCTGGACGAATCCATTAAGGGATGTAGGATTAATGAAGAATTAATTAAATTACCAGTTGATTTAAAACTTTTAAAATATTAAACTTAAAATTTACAACAGCATTTTTATAGAATAATTAAAAACTGAAAACGCGAAATTGATCTCCAAAGAATCCGCGCATGGCGATTCTAGGATACGAGCGCCGGCACAGGCCAGGCCTCAGATCAGACGACGTTTTGCATAAATTTACAGCATCATTTTTGTTAAAATTCTGTTGGAAAAATGCGCAACATTAGTATAAATACCCATAACAGGGGTGCACAAATGTGAGAGCAAGATTAATTTAAACTAATTTGTTGATTAGGAATTACGTGAAAATTAAAATAACAAATCAGAAAATCATTAACATTTAATAACTAAAAGAACCATTCTAATTTGTATTTGAAAGACACGCCCCTTTCGCATGCAGCGCCAAAACAAAACAGCTCCCGAAAACACAGGGAACAAGAGCGACGGTGACGCATGCGCACAACACACGAGCGGGGTAGAGCCGCCGAATGACAATGACGTCACAGCTCAGCGCCGATTGAAGCGAACACAGGAGGGTAGCTTTGCCATAGAAGCAACGTGCAAGGCGCGCGATCGCTGGTAAAAGGCATACTAAAAGAACAGCAATTAAACTGGAAAGGCTATAAAATAGAAATACGTTGAGCTGAAATAAAAAGAATTAAGACTGTGATATATCTTTATCACACTGTCTGTTAACAATAATTCCTGGAAGTGCGTTTTAAGTTGCTGAACGCGATTTTAAATTTAACTCACTTTTTGTGTATTTACTTGGTGTGTATAAATTCTGTAGATCCTATACAGGGCAGCACAAAAATTCGCGAACACATTTCCGTTTATTGACAGAAACTCCAGAAGGAGAATTTTTAACTGTGCTACGTGTTTCCTAACTAAACTAAAATTTAGCATCCTATGTAGTATATATACAAATCTATAGATCATATACAGGGTTGAATAAAAGTATTCGGATATTTTTCCGAATATTGTATATGATGGAAATTTATGTTGGAAATTCCTGAAATTATGTTTTTATTTTCTTCTATCTTTACAAGAAGAAAGTATTGGATTCATGAAAATTTTCGACTTCCGGTTTTCGACGGATTTATACGTTTTAGAAGGTCCTGAACCGATTTGACTATTTTTAGAAAATGTCTGTCTGTGACTCTGTCTGTCTGTCCGTCTGTCTGTCTGTCTGTCTGTCTGTATGTGACAAAAATTTGTGGGCGCTCTATCTCAAGAACTAATGCTCGGAATTTAATAAAACTTTAGATTCAGTTAGTCCCTAATATAAATTGTTGCTGATTAGTTTTTGGTAAAAATCGCCCGGCAGGTGGCGCTGCTATGCAGCATTTTTCGCGATTCCCGCAATAGCTCTATCTCAAGAACTAATGCTCGGAATTTAATAAAACTTTAGATTCAGTTAGTCCCTGATATAAATTGGTGCTGATAAGGTTTTGGTAAAAATCGCCCGGCAGGTGGCGCTGCTAAGCAGCATTTTTCGCGATTTCCGCAATAGCTCTATCTCAAGAACTAATGCTCGGAATTTAATAAAACTTTAGATTCAGTTAGTCCAGTGGTTCCCAACGGGAGGCAATTTGACTTTTCAGGGGGGCAATTCCAGATTTATGTGAACACATACCCTCTGAATTGTTTTTGTAATAGTAATGTTGTAGACTGAAAATAAAAATTACACATTCAAATTTCAAAAAACAAAAATGAGAAAAATAAGTTTTTTATTCAATTTTTTAAAAGTATCCATTTAAAAATTTTAAATACATTTCTACCAGAATAATTGTAGAAAAAACTTTTAAAAATATTTAGATATTTTTAAATATTTAAAAATACTTTATAATTTTTCTGATTTATAAGTAATTTAGAGTTTTAAACAATTTTTTCGACTATTTATTGAATGAGTCGCACTGCAATATGTCATCTAAAAATCAATTTTACACATGGAACTATTCAAGTCTATATTTAACAATTAACAATTACTTGACGACTTTCTTTTACAAAATCTTTTATCACATTTTATTCTGATTAGAAATTGTTGCGTCATTTAATCGCAGAAATTCTGTAATTAAATAAGAAAAAACTGTTTTATTCAAAATTATTGATTGGTCTAATCAAGGATTCTGAGCACTCTATATACATCACGCATACATGACGACCATTGCGAAGAGATTAAAAATGACTGTCTTAACCCTTTATGTGCCAACGAAAATTTAAACTATGAGTAGTATCAGATGATTATAAAAAATATTTGATTCATCCATTACCTTCGGTACGTTTCAGGATCAATGTTAAATGCTTTTTACTCTATCATGCTTTTTATTTTATCAGGAGTTCATTATTTAAAATTTTTGTAAGAATTATATGTATTAGGGGGAGGGGGCATCATCATTTTAGAGATGCTTTGGTGGGGCGCGGCCAAAAAAAGGTTGGGAAACACTGAGTTAGTCCCTGGTATAAATTAGTGCTGATTAGTTTTTGGTAAAAATCGCCCTGCAGGTGGCGCTGCTATGCAGCATTTTTCGCGATTTCCGCAATAGCTCTATCTCAAGAACTAATGTTCGGAATTAAATAAAACTTTATATTCAGTTAGTCTCTGATATAAATTGGTGCTGATTAGTTTTTGGTAAAAATCACCCAGCAGGTGGCACTGCTATGCAGCATTTTGAAGGATTTACACGATTTTGGCGATATTCATATCTCATTAAATACTGCACGGAATTTAATAAAACTTGAGCTTCAGTTAGACATTGATATAAATGGGTGCTGATTCTTTTTAGTGTATGCGAAACCTGTGTGAGATAGAAGAAAGTTTTGGGATTGACACATCCGACTAGTTAAATATGTTATGCGTTTTCCAAATTGTTTACTTAGATGTTATCTTTCAGCTTATTAAGCGGTAATGATTTGTAAAATTATTTTGGAAGCGTTGGAAAGTGTTATATAATCTATGCTTGACGCATGATTTTTCGTTCTTGTTTAATTATTTAAATTAGTTTCAAAACGGAAAATAAACATTTTTTTAAATGCATAGGAGAAAAAAAAAAAAAACTCATATTGAAAATTTATTTTTGCTTTAGGCAAAGAAGGCTGTAATTTTTCGTTGTTTTAATTTCAAAACTGTTACACCCTCGTAAAATGTTTCACATTTTAACAAGGAATCCTGAATTATAAGAAAATCACTTATTATCTTCATTAAAGTGAAAATGTGTATGCTTGAAGAGATAACAGTATAGTACAGTCAGTACACATAAAGGCTTATAAATACCTTTTAGTAAACAGATCAACTAAGTTTTATACACTCAATCGGCGATATTTTCAAGATCAACAATGTTAAATAAACTAATTTCGCAAAAAAAAAAAAAAAAAAAAAAAAAAAAGAAAAATGTGAAAATGAAGTTGAGAAACAAAATAAAGCATAAGATAGAGGTACTCAGTTTTGAATGATAAATCAGTAATTAATGAAGGAAAATTGATTCCACATGATTTTGAAGATTTTCCTGAACAAATGGAGAAAAATTTCTGAAAAAAAAAATCGTTATACGGAGGTAGATCTTTCGCTATATGGAGATTATTTTTAAAGTAATAATCGGAAAAAGTGGCCGTTCCTGCTAAAAATTTGTTATATAGAGAAATTAGTTATGGAAGTTGGTTATAGAGAGACTCGATTGTATATCAAAAGATTAAAAATACTATTCCAAATTGCTTGAGTCCGCCTGCAAGTGTCTTTTTTTTACATTTAAAAATGAGCGCAAACCGCTCAACAACGAGAAGCTTTCTGACACTCACTCATGACGTCATTTTTTGCGCAAATATATGAAATATTTTGGTATTTAAGAATCGAAAAGGTTTGAAAGTGGTTCTCAAAGGAATATTTTTCCTCGCTTAACATCACAAAACTTTCCGAGATATTTTCGGAATACTTTTCAAACGTATAAGAACATAATACTTGTACGCATAATTACTGAAAAGATTTTGGAATCGAACAGTTTTTGATAAATGAATTACCTATTGAGTTATAAGAGATTGTTGTCTCATGATGGTAGTATTTTTTACCCTTCCCACACTGTCGCGTTCGGAAATTCATTAACAATTTATATGGGAAAGTAAAATCGTGTGCACTATGTGCTATTTAGAGTGAGTAAAACTCTAAACTTGAAGGATACAATGAAACAAAATTTTGAAGTTTACATTACATTTCATTGTCGTTATTGAAGGAGATAGTTTAATTGTACAGGAATAGGAAAAATTCATTCTTTTTTATGAACCACAAATGGAAATTTGCATTAATTTGTGTCTACAGAGAGTGAACAAAATGCATTTTGGGGCCCCCTGAAAATGTGGTCCCGGGGCACATGTCCGGTGTGTCCCTGTAACAATCAGGTTCTGTGAATGGGAAATGCTTGATCTCCTTGAGCCCCTCCAATCCCTACGCCTCTCTTTCTCTCTCTTACCCTCCTTCTTTGCTTCCTTCTCTCTCTCCCTCTTTCTTTTTTAGAAAATGGCTTTATAATGCATGATTATATTCCACCTTTTTGTCGTTTAAATTGTTTCCAACACTGCTGTTACAACGTAACAGATCAATTTCTTCAAAACTTTCATACACGGCATACCGGCATGAAAATTTTCGAAAGAATATTTTTGTCGCTGTTTTTCCTCTCTCTCTGGTAGAAAAATTTCACGGAATTCTGTTTTAAAAGGTCTTCCATATGCGGGGTTATGCGATACTTTTAATTTTAGACGGTTTTGAGTTTATGCAGACTGGCTGCGTTCTATTGAACAAGGGGCTCTGGAAATAGCGCTGCAAAGCAGATGGTGCGAGGGACGTTACGAGGTTTAGGAAAAAAGGCATCACATATGATGCACACCAGGTTCTCCAGGACTTTTCTTCTTGACGTTATCTATACTAAAAAAGGGGCATGCCGTGTCAGATAGAAATGTCGGCACCGTGAAGACAAACATATGACATAAGAGCACGTTTGGCATCCGAAGATAGACATTAATGCGCATATTATGCAGGTCCTAAGAATAACTGGAAATGAACAGCAATTTCATGTTCTGAATTCAGCGTAAGCTAGAAACATGGAATTAAATGCCACGCGTGTTAAGTACTGTTTAAAACATGGGCGCTAGCAAAGGTGTAGGGAAAGGAATGTTCGCTCTCTCTTTTTTGTTTCTTTTTGGATTTTCAGATTTAGCTAATTAAATTTTCTTTTTCCTTGATATTTAAGAAAAAAAAAATTCTCAAATGGTTTTAAATAGTTAAACAGTAAAGAAAAAGGTAAAAAATATTTTTCGGCAGAGTATTAGGTTCTGCTCCAATTTCAGGCCAATTCTCCAATTTTCAACAATATTCTGAAAAATATCCGGATTATTTTGCGCAACCATGTATATGATTTATAGATTTATATATATGCTTACAATAGAATGCTAAATTCTAGTTCAGTTAGGAAATGCGTACCACAGTTTAAAATTATGCATCTGAAATTTCCGTCAATAAACGGAATTGTACTCGAGAATTTTTGCGCTGCCCTGTATATGACCTATAAGTATTATACACACCAAGTAATAAGCAAAAAATGAGTTACATTTAAAAAAGCGTTCAGTAACTGAAAGCTCACTTCCAGCAAATTATTGTTAACATACAGTAGCGAATTATTTTGTGTCCCTGTAAATGAACGATGAAGGCTATTTACACAATATTCTATAATAAACCTCTTAAAATGCACTATATATCAATTTCAATATGTTTGAAATAGTGAAACATTATTAAAATAAACCGCAAACGATTTTTCTCCATAGACCGTAAATGTAAGAGAATTCTTTTGAGTGTCCCTGTAAAGGAACTATAAGTGCTATGCACACCATATTCCATAGTAAGCCTCTTGTAGCGCACCTCAGTGATATATATATCAATTTAAATGTGTTTAAAATTGTGCAACATCATTAAAATAAACCGCAAATAATATTTCCCCATAGACCGTAATGTAACGGAATTCTTTTGAGTGTCCCTGTAAAAAAACTATATGTGCTAGACGCTTCATTTTCAATATCGAACATGCCATAGTAAACCTCAATAACATATACAAATTGCATGTCAATCTGGAAATATTTACATCAGTTAGAGCACGGACAGACAGACAAACGAATTCATAAACACTTTTCAACTTTAAAAAATCCCTGACGGCTCGGCCTACAGACACAGGTAGATTTCGAAGACGCAGACCGTGGGGCACCTGTTTGTTGGGAATTGCAGAAGAAATTACCTTTTTGCCATGATGCAGCAGTTGGGACCGCAAACTTCGAAATTTAACTTGTCTGCAGGCGCAGCCGGCAGGAATTTTTTTGTTTTTTTTTTTTGTTTTTTTTTTTTTTTTTTTTTTTCTTTCCTATAAGGGTTGGTGCTATAAAAAACTTGTCAATATAAAAGTTTTAGATAATATTAAGAAGATTTATAATAAATTTAAGTGGATTTGATATCTTGGGAATTGACGAAGTTATGAATTTTTTTCTTCTAAAACCCCCCTCCCCCCCCCTTGGGGCCATTTTTAATTATATCAAAAATCTGCTATACATAAATTTTCGGCCCTTTTCCTAGAAGTAATAATAACTTTAAACGGATTCGATAAGTATCATAATTAAGAAGTTATGGCTTTTTTTCTGTTTTCACTAAAAGCTCAAAAAGTTACAGCAATAATTGAGAAATAAGTCCCATAGGATTATATGGGAATTATTTTTCAATTTATTATTTCTACGCTTTTTTGTCAAGTTTTTGGAAAGCACTGTTAAATTTGGCTGAAAACTCTGCATGCTATAAAAAAAAACTTTTGAATTTTTCACAGAAACGTTAACATCTTCACGAATATACGTGTTATGTTTACACAAATTCACACAAATGTTGAACATAACCTACACAGTCATTTGCTACAGTGACAGACCATTTTTAGCATTTTCTGTTACTTGGGTAATCGAAAATATTATTAAAATTATTATTGCCCCCCCCCCTCCTAATTGTCCTCGCAACAAGATCTTCACTGAAAAACATGAAGTCAAACATGTTCTTTACATCATTAAAGTCCAAGTGCATTCCGGGCATTTCCTCAAGAGTAATATATTCGACAAACGTCCGAAATTGGTCACTGCCCTTTAATTTCTGGACACCAGTGTATACTTTAATTTCAAAAATCTGTTTCATACAATGTATCAACAACATATCTTTAAATATAGCTTATCACTTATAATTTGGCTGCAATAATTACTTGTTTATAGTTCTCCATTCAATGAAATGCTAGTTTTTTCAATCGAGTGTACACTGTAAAAAATGGGTACTCAAAATTGAGTAAAAAGTACTCAATTTTGAATACGTCACATATACTCAAAATAGCTCCGATCCAAATGTACTCAAAATTGAGAAACACATGTACTCATTTTTGATCCCATGGATGTATTAAAATATGAACTGCTATGTACTCATTTTTGATCCCATGGATGTATTCAAATTTAAAATTTTTTATGTCGTTAAAATAAAATTTATAGGATAAAAACGAAACTTCCGAGTACAACCTTATAAGGGACAAATACATTTCGGCATTTTTTTTTCAGTTCTGAGTGAGTTTACAGAATTTTACCAACCCTTCCAGCGAGCGGATTCGAACCCATGATGTCCCGTGTACTAGCCCAATGACCTAGACCCCAGCGCCATGACCGCCCGCGGTTTTCGCTCAAATACTGTAACTTATTTGAATCACGATGGATTTTTCCAATGTTTTTAATATTTTCTTTTCATAACTTTCAATAATTCGCTATACTATTTGGTGCCTTATAACAGATAAATTTTAATTTATTATGTATTATATGCATTAAAAAATTGTATTAAAAGTAATAATTGCTGCTTTTTGCAACAGTACTAACCAGTGTTGATTTCAGACATTTTTCTCCTGGAGGGATTTCTGTGGCTCCGGGGGAGGGGGGGAACATTGCACTTTTTGCTCATTAAAAGTATAAAATATCAAATCTTCCGGGGGGTGGGATATTTCAATTTTACGGGGGATAATGTCCCCTCCGGGCCACTCCCTGAAATCAACAGTGGCACCAACATTTTCTTTTTCGAACATATACTTTTTTTAAATTATTTGCCTGATTATCTATTTATCAATTCTTATAAAAACAACAATTATATTAATCAGACGTGTTTATTACATGCTATTAAAATATATTTTTTAATGTCTTATTTAATAGAAATTATGTAAATAAATTTTTTTATAATAAATTAAATTATTACTAGATGGAACCCGTCAAAATTTGACGGCAAACAACTTGATAATACCATAAAAGTAAAATTTATAGTTGCTTTAACTTGACAAATTTCATAGTGGGGAGCATAATATGATTAAGTGGTCACAGACTTTTCCATCGATAAATCACATGAGGGGTGTATGCAAAATTTAGAAAAGTACACCCTTTGGTGGGGGCAAAGTGGGGAGATTGACATCGGAGATGCATAATATGATAAAGCAGTTACAGACCTTTCCAATGATATATAACATGAGGGTAATGTGCAAAATTTAGAAAGCACCCTTTTGGGGGGGGGGCAAAGTGGGGAGATGGACATCGGAGATGCATAATATGATTAAGCAGTTACAGACCTTTCCAACAATATATGACATGAGGAGTGTCAACAAAATTTAGAAAAGTATCTCTTGGGGGGGGGCAAAGTGGGGAGATGGACATTGGAGATGCATAAAATGATTAAGTGGTCACAGACCTTTCCAATGATATATAACATGAGGGTAATGTGCAAAATTTAGAAAGTACCCCTTCGGCGGGGGGGGGGAGAAGTGGGGAGATGGGCATCGGAGATGCATAATATGATTAAGTGGTCACAGACCTTTCCAATGATATATGACATGAGGGGTGTCAACAAAATTTAGAAAAGTATCCCTTAGGGGGGTGGGGGGGCAAAGTGGGGAGATGGACATTGGAGATGCATATGATTAAGTGGTCACAGACCTTTCCAATGATATATAACATGAGGGTTGTGTGCAAAATTTAGAAAGTACCCTTTGGGGGGGGAAGGGGGGCAAAGTGGGGAGATGGACATCGGAGATGCATAATATGATTAAGTGGTCACAGACCTTTCCAATGATATATAACATGAGGGTAATGTGCAAAATTTAGAAAGTACCCCTTCGGGGGGGGGGGGGGAGGAAGTGGGGAGATGGGCATCGGAGATGCATAATATGATTAAGTGGTCACAGACCTTTCCAATGATATATGACATGAGGGGTGTCAACAAAATTTAGAAAAGTATCCCTTAGGGGGGTGGGGGGGCAAAGTGGGGAGATGGACATTGGAGATGCATAATATGATTAAGTGGTCACAGACCTTTCCAATGATATATAACATGAGGGTTGTGTGCAAAATTTAGAAAGTACCCTTTGGGGGGGGGGGGCAAAGTGGGGAGATGGACATCAGAGATGCATAATATGATTAAGCAGTTACAGACCTTTCCAACAATATATGACATGAGGGGTGTCAACAAAATTTAGAAAAGTATCCCTTGGGGGTGGGGGGTGGGGGGAAAGTGGGGAGATGGGCATCGGAGATGCATAATATGATTAAGTGGTCACAGACCTTTCCAATGATATATGACATGAGGGGTGTCAACAAAATTTAGAAAAGTATCCCTTAGGGGGGTGGGGGGGCAAAGTGGGGAGATGGACATTGGAGATGCATAATATGATTAAGTGGTCACAGACCTTTCCAATGATATATGACATGAGGGGTGTCAACAAAATTTAGAAAAGTATCCCTTAGGGGGGTGGGGGGGCAAAGTGGGGAGATGGACATTGGAGATGCATAATATGATTAAGTGGTCACAGACCTTTCCAATGATATATAACATGAGGGTTGTGTGCAAAATTTAGAGAAGTACCCTTGGGGGGGGTGGGGGGCAAAGTGGGGAGATGGACATTGGAGATGCATAAAATGATTAAGTGGTCACAGACCTTTCCAATGATATATAACATGAGGGTAATGTGCAAAATTTAGAAAGTACCCTTTGGGGGGGGGCAAAGTGAGGAGATGGACACCGGAGATGCATAATATGATTAAGCAGTCACAGACCTTTCCAACAATGTATGACATGAGGGGTGTCAACAAAATTTTGAAAAGTGCCCCCCTTAGGGGGGGGCGGGATGGACCCCGGAGATGCATAACATGAATAAGTGGTCAAAGACTTTTCCACCGATATATCACATGAGGGGTGTGTGCAAAATTTAGAAAAGTGTCCCACTTGGGGGGGGGGGATGGACACCGGAGATGCATAACATGAAAAAGAAGTCACAGCCGTTTCAACTTGCAACCTTTTTCTCGAAGGCATTTGACAATATTAAATTTTTTTTTACCCAAGACAATTTAACGATATTCTTATTTTTTTTTTGCGTAATTCGTCAAACGTTCATGGAAAAAATCATGAAATTCGCTAATCAATAGTTGATAAATTATAAAATTCAACAATCGATAGCAGTAAAATTGGTCAATCGATAACGGAAAAATCACGAAATTCATCAAATGGTCTCCCGTAAAAAAAATTGCACACTGATGTGATGATCAAAAGGGTTTTGAAGTATAGGACAAAATTAGCACTTGCCAAACAGCGAGTAATACTGAAAATTTGGCAATGGACTTTATTGCCACCACTGGTCAAACATAATAGTCACACTCACCAATTGCGATGATTGAATGTAAAAAGATTTTTTTTCTCTGCTGTCGCGCGACAAATTTTGAAACCATTTGGCAAATTTCATCCCCGAAATTGGCAGATTGTGAATTTTTTTCTCGAAGAAATTCGACGATATTCGAAAATTTTTTCTCCCGAAACCAGTTGATGAATTTTGCGATTTTTCCACTGTGTAGATTAATGAATTTTGCACTTCTTCCGCTATCGATTGACGAATTTCGAATTTTATCGACTATCGGTTAACGAATTTCACGATTTTTTCCATGAACGAACAAATTGCGCACTTTCTGCTAATTGACACATTTCGCCCTTTACAATTCAGTCAATGAGTTGAACGTTGTTTCTTTCGAGAAATGTCAGGAATGAAACAATGATTCTTTAGGTTGAATTTACTTCGTTCGATGCCCCATGGAAGAATGTGTGCGATGCAGCAACGGGCGTCACAGACTTTTTAGGGCACCTGCAGACTAAAAACATCTAACCAATCTTCGCGGGGGGAAAATAACAGATTTTGTCAAATGATTGAGGAAAAAACACTACTTTATCAAAGGATAATGGGAAAACATGACTTTTGTTAAAAGACCACAGAAAAAACGTAATTATGCAAAAGGATCGCGAAAGATAAGCAAATTTTGTCAAAGAATCGCAAAAAAGTAAATTTCACCAAAAGATCACGCTTTTTTACTAAATTTCGTCTAAAAATTGCGGAATAAAATGTATTTTATCAAAGAATTGCTGGAAAATGCGAATTTCGTTAAGGATCGTGAGAAAAATGCGAAATTCTTCATAGGATCGCTGAAAAAACACTAATTTCGTCAAAGAATTGCTGAAAAAACATGAATCTCGCCCAATAACAGAAAAATCATGGTTCATAATCATTATATCTAGTAGTATATGTAAATACAGTTTTAAATTAACATTCACCAATCGGCGAGTAATACTGGAAATTGGTGATTGATGTTATTGCCACCACTGGCTAAACTTAGTCACACTCGCCAATTGCGATGATTGAATGTAAAATGAAATTTTTTTTTCCCGCTGTCACTCAAAGAATTTTGAAACCATTTGGTGAAGTTTTTTCCGAAACCATTTTGTGAATTTCCCGATTTTTTCTTCAAAATCATTTGACAAAGAGACTTTTTTCTCGATGGCATTTGACAATATTCAAAATTTTTTTACCCAAGACAATTTGACGATATTCTTAATTTTTTTTGTGCAATTCGACAAATGTTCATGGAAAAAATCATGAAATTCGTTAATCAATAGTCGATAAATTGTGAAATTCAGCAATCGTTAGCGGTAAAATCGTAAAATTTGTCAATCGATAACGGAAAAATAATGAAATTCATCAAACGGTTTCCGGTAAAAAAATTGTCTTGCACGCTGATGTGATGATCAAAAGGGTTTTGAAGGCATTTATTTTATTTGTTGTATTGTGTATAAATACCTAGGTGGAAACAGTTTGCTTATTTTGTCAAATGTTTCAACAATATTCGACCCAATACGCAAGCATAAAAAAAATCTTCCGGTAGGACCGGCCAATGAGGTGAAGGTCTATTACGGTCTCTAGAAACGTGTTTGGGATCATCTCCTGTTGTTTTTTTCTTGCACTTTGCGTTAAACCTAGGAAGGTATTTATATAGAACTCCCTGTGGAGTGTTTAGAAGGTATTTATTTATTTCAGTTATTATAATTTGTATGAATACTTAGGTGTCCATTTCGGATTTACTGTTTAAAAATGAATTTAGGATCTTTTAACGTTCGCGAAATCAATCCCGATGGAAATTGTCTTTTTAGATCTCTATCATTTTGTTTATATAGTACAGAAAATGATTATTCAAATGTATGTAAAAATATCGTAGAACACGTAATACAAAATTGGACCACTTATAGTCCGTTTATTATCGGGGATGAATCTTATGGTGTTCCGATTGCTAATGAAGACAATTATGTAAATATATGGTTCTTCATAGAGGTATATGGTTCTTCACACTTCAATAGAAGCATTGTTTAAATTAATATAATTCTACAAATATGATGCAGTTTTAAAATATCGAGTAATGATTAATACTGTCAAAGAATATACTCATATACATAATTAAGTTTTGGTACTTCTCTATTATCTCATCGACCACTTTTCATAAAAAAAAAACTATCGCCAAATAAATGGGAGAACGTTGTCATTGGAATATCAAAATAAATAAATAAAATATAAGAATTTAAGGATACAATTGTTATTTTAATTAATGAAATAACTAATAAATCAAATAAACATAATGAAAAATACATGCAAATGTTGAATTAAAAACCACTTGATGACATAAAAAACACGTATAATGTTTTCGACATCAAGTAAATGGGACTGCAATTTTGGCATTTAATCATACAGTTTGGCGATAGTATTTTGTTATGAAAAGTGGTCGATGGGATAGTAGAGAAGTACTCAAGTTTTTTATACCAAGTTTGAAAATTTATCTTTTTTTGACATTTAAAAAAAATAACATAAAAAAACATTACAAATTTGCCCATTTAAAACATTCAAGATTTGTATATATACAAACAATACAATGTAAATATTAATATTGTTACATGATACATTATATACATTGTTTGCATATATACTTCTTTGTATACATATATTGTTTGTATACATACAAACAAATATAATGTAAACATTATTCAAATATTAAGAGTTTGCAAATCAAAACATTCTAAAGATTTGTATACATACAAACAATATAATGCATACATACTCTTTACAAATAAAATAGCCCACTTATATAATGACAAAACTTTTAAATCGAATAGAGATAATATATTTCTGTTTTGTTATGAAAAGTGGTCAATGGGATAATAGAGAAAAGTACCTAAGTTATTTATACCAAGTTTGAAAATTTATCTTTTTTTGACATTTAAAAAAAATAACAGAAAAAACATTACAAATTTGCCCATTTAAAACATTCAAGATTTGTATACATACAAACAATACAATGTAAATATTAATATTGTTACATGATAAATTATACATTGTTTGTATATATACTTCTTTGTATACATATATTGTTTGTATACATACAAACAAATATAATGTAAACATTATTCAAATATTAAGAGTTTGCAAATCAAAACATTATAAAGATTTGTATACATACAAACAATATAATGCATACATACTCTTTACAAATAAAATAGCCCACTTATGTAATGACAAAACTTTTAAATCGAATAGAGATAATATATTTCTGTTTATTTTATAACTTATATTCTGATGCTCAGATTCGGCTTTTTTCGAACACATAATAATAAAAATATTACTACCGTGCGTACTGTCTTTTGACATTATATTTACATAATCGAATTCATTATCAATCGGAACACCATAAGATTCATTCCCGATAATAAACAGACCATAAGTGGTCCAATTTTGTATTACGTGTTCTACACGTTTGAATAATTATTTTCTGTACTATATAAACAAAATGATAGAGATCTAAAAAAAAAATTTCCATCGGGATTTCGCCAACTTATGAGCCTAAATTCATTTTTAAACAGTAAATCCGAAATGGACATCTAAGTATTCATACAAATTACAATAAATAAAATAAATAAATAAAATAAATACCTTCTAAACACTCCACAGTGAGTTCTAGATAAATATCTTCCTAGGTTTAACGCAACGTGACAACAGAAAAAAACAACAGATGATACGATCCCAAACACGTTTGTAGAGACAGTCATAGACCCTCACCTCATTGGCCGGTGATTTTTTGACGCATGCGTATTCGATCGAATTTCGATGGAATATTTGATTTGACAGAATTACCAAACAGCTTTAAATATATGGATATTTCAGCTATGCTGAGAGCTTTTGCGTACGGTTCGGTTAAACTAAATAGTTAAAAAAAAAAAGATTTTTAAAGACAAATTTAAAATTAATGACCTTGGGATAGGTAGGTTTAAATCTGGACTTATTGATTTTATTTAAATTAAATTAGTTTAATTTATAAAAATATAAGCTAAAGAAATAAATTAAAATCGTTATAAAGTTAAAAACTTAATTTTTATAAAAGTAAAGAAAAAATATTAACTAATTTTATAAATTTAAGAAAAAAAAATATAAACTTTGTAAAATTATAATTTATAAAATAATAAATTTTAGCGTAATTCATAAATTTGTAAGCCAAATGAGCTTAGTTTAATACCAATTTGCATAGCTATAATTTGCAAAGATATTATGTTATGAAACTTTTAAATAACACAATATTGCCTCACGTTAAAAAATTTAAAATAATTTTTTTAAAAATTAGTGGGAAAAAATCATAATTTTGAAGTACTATCAAGGGAAAAAAAAAAGTAGATGTGTAAAATGTGAGGGAAAAAAAAAAAGAGAAAATATGTTGTAGTGGATCCACTTTGATGAAAATCCAGAACAACCAGATCCACTTTTCATTTCTCTTATTCTTCGTTTTTCCTTCAAATAATGCTTTTTAGGCTCCGAAATTTCGTCATTACACATTCTGAAATATACAAGTATGTTAGGTTTGATCATATGTTCATTTTTGATCCAAAAATACTCATATCGAAATGAGTACATGAACTTACTCATTTTTGAGAATACATATGTTCATTTTTGATCCAAAAATACTCATTTCGATATGAGTACATGAACTTACTCATTTTTGAGAATGCACATGTTCATTTTTGATCCAAAAATACTCATTTCAATATGAGTACATGGACTTACTCATTTTTGAAAATACACATGTTCATTTTTGATCCAAAAATACTCATTTCGAAATGAGTACATGGACTTACTCATTTTTGAGTACTTCATTTTTTACAGTGTAACTTTATGAAAGGGTAAATAAAGGATATTAGTAAATTATGATGTTAATAGTTAGAAAAAGCACATTTTTTATTAAGTATTTTTGTAAATTTGTTACTGGCCAGTGGCCAGTGAGTAAAAAAAAAAACATCCCTGACGGCTCGGCCTACAGGCACAGGTAGATTTGAAGACGCAGACCGTGGGGTGCCTGTTTGTTGGGAATTGCGGAAGAAATGACCTTTTTGTCATGATGCGGCATTTGGGAATGTCCACTTCAAAACTTAACTTGTTTGCAAGCGGAGCCGGCATTTTTTTTTTTTTTTTTTTTTTTTTTGCTATAAGGGTTGGTTCTATAAAAAACTTGTCAGTATAAAAGTTTTAGATAAGATTAAGAGTATTTATAATAAATTTAACCGGATTTGATATATTCTGAATTGACGAAGTTATGATTTTTTTTCTAACCCCCCCCCCCTCCCCCCCCCTTGGGGCCATTTTTAATGATATCAAAAATTTGTCATACATAAATTTTTGCCCCTTTTCCTAGAAGTAATAATAACTTTAAACGGATTCGATACGTATTATAATTAAGAAATTATGGGGTTTTTTTTCTGTTTTCACAAAAAGCCTCCCATTCCTCCCCCCCCCCCTGGTTCGATTTTCCTCATCAACGAACTTGACTGAGATTTTATGCCCCTTGATTTTATGTATCAGTTAGAGATTTGTGCAGAATTATGGGAGCTATCGTGTCCAAAAAAGTGACATAGACAGATATATAGATAGATATAGTTTTAAACTGGGGTTGGTTTGAGTCAAAATCGGCGTAGATCTGCAAAAAAATTTCAAAAATTCCAACTTAGGTGAGAATGTAATACGTAGTATTTCTTACGAAATCTACCTAAAATGAAGCGATCTCAATAATAATAATAATAATAAACCGAAGTGATTGCAGTCGGTCAGTTCCTAAAGAAATCAACTTAAAAATCTTAAAATTAATATATTTCCTAACAATTATTTCACATTTAAAATAAAAATTAAGGAAAATTTTGAGATTAAACTTCTTTTTGTAAATTTATTTTGGAAAGCATGGGAGGGGGGACACCAAAATTCATGCTTTCCCCAGGTCGAAAAAAAAATCATAGTATCGGATCTGGACCCCCTTCCCCCCATCCCCCTCTTAAAATGTGGCGTAAATAATGAATGATCCCTAATGATATCACTTAAAAAATTACATTCGAAATTCAACACAAAAATTAAATGCTGTTTTAAGAAAGGGGGAAAATATTTTAAAAAATCAAAATTTTGAAACTAAAGATAATTGTATAAAGAAAAAAAGTAGTTGAAAAGTTGAAGTAGTAAGGAAAAGTATTTTTTAAAAAAATTACTTTTCCTTAATTTATTAAGCCAAAATACATTTATAAAGGTTTTTAACAAATGTACAATATTATCAATATTTTTAGAATAAATAATAATAATAATAATAATAATAACAATAATGATAATAATCCCGCCGGACACAACCCGCAAAGAACGAAGTCGAGTCCGGTTCGATCCGAGTATGCAGTAAAAAAGAGCAAGCCTCGATAGGGACCCGAGTCAAAAGAAAAAAAAATAAATAATACAGTCAAACTAAGCTGTAACGAGTAAATGATTGAACCAATTTAAAAATACATTGCAAGAAATTTGGTTACTTATGAATTAACCCCAGATATAGCGAGAAAGAAATATACAAGCTCACGACAAAGTTTAAAGAATATTATTAAAGAATAATTCTCCTTTGAAAAAGTATCTCTTTTCCTGCCAAAAAAGACGACAAAGAGGAGGATGACTGTGAGTGCGGCATGAGCGCTAAGTAATAGCCTCCCGCTCAACTTATGCTGTTGATTTTTATCTCTGAGAGAAAATTCAAGGCTTTTTAGAAGTAAGAGAGGCAAGAGAAAATGTATTCCGAAAGTGATTGGATTTAATTAGAAAAAGTATAGGATAAAAATACATTGACTGTAATAACAATAATAATGATGATAATAATTAATAAAAACTAAGCTCGATCCTAATCCTACCTGAGGCTAAAGAAAGACAATTGCCAAGCTCAGGCATCGGGTTAGGCCCGGGCCCCTGCAGTAAACGGTAATAATGTAACATTCATAGAAAAGGTGTTATAATAAAGTAAGGAAAAGTAATAATGAGGAAATACTATGAGAGACTCTATTAGATTAGCATTAAAAAAAAAAAAAAAAAAAAAAAAAAAAAGTCTTTAAAAAATAAATCACTGATCGCTGTCCTTCCCCGCGTACCTATATTTGTGGTGGAAAACTTGTTTTACAGGCAAGGCTGTTTGCAAATCAAAACTCGCTACTTTCTGACATATTTTCGAAGTCATTTTTTTATTTTTAAGTGCACAAATTAGTAAAAGTTCAGAGTATAATAATATTTTTCGTCAAATCTTCAAATAATAATAAATAAATTAAAATAATTACTTTTTTTCCTATTTTCATTTACTTAAACGAATAAAAATTTTGAGGATAAAGTTAAACAAGGATTTACAATTAATAATTTGATTTTATACTTTTAATTCAAGGACTAAATAGTTATTTCTAGAAGTGTTTTAAATCAGTTGTTTTTGCTGATTTATTTAAACTTTCACGCTCATTTCCAATGAGAATAAAGGAACAGAGCGTGAACTCTCTTATTACAAGAACTTGGTTTATACCTCAGTGTTTAATTTGCGCCGGGGCTCACCGGGGCACGGCTCCGGTACTTTCAGTTCTCGATCACGAGCCAAATAGTGTCCCATCACCTGGTATTTCATTCGTGGACGTCCTTCTTATAGTGTCACAAAAAAAAAAAAAAAAAATCAAACATCTTTTCTGCTTTAGGATACAGATATGAATATATAAATACATATTTAGATAAATATATTATTTTCACTTTTATCCTACTCAATATAGTGAATATAATCAGTGCAAGGTCTGTTGATTTTTATCTCTGAGAGAAAATTCAAGGCTTTTTAGAAGTAAGAGAGGCAAGAGAAAATGTATTCCGAAAGTGATTGGATTTAATTAGAAAAAGTATAGGATAAAAATACATTGACTGTAATAACAATAATAATGATGATAATAATTAATAAAAACTAAGCTCGATCCTAATCCTACCTGAGGCTAAAGAAAGACAATTGCCAAGCTCAGGCATCGGGTTAGGCCCGGGCCCCTGCAGTAAACGGTAATAATGTAACATTCATAGAAAAGGTGTTATAATAAAGTAAGGAAAAGTAATAATGAGGAAATACTATGAGAGACTCTATTAGATTAGCATTAAAAAAAAAAAAAAAAAAAAAAAAAAGTCTTTAAAAAATAAATCACTGATCGCTGTCCTTCCCCGCGTACCTATATTTGTCGTGGAAAACTTGTTTTACAGGCAAGGCTGTTTGCAAATCAAAACTCGCTACTTTCTGACATATTTTCGAAGTCATTTTTTTATTTTTAAGTGCACAAATTAGTAAAAGTTCAGAGTATAATAATATTTTTCGTCAAATCTTCAAATAATAATAAATAAATTAAAATAATTACTTTTTTTCCTATTTTCATTTACTTAAACGAATAAAAATTTTGAGGATAAAGTTAAACAAGGATTTACAATTAATAATTTGATTTTATACTTTTAATTCAAGGACTAAATAGTTATTTCTAGAAGTGTTTTAAATCAGTTGTTTTTGCTGATTTATTTAAACTTTCACGCTCATTTCCAATGAGAATAAAGGAACAGAGCGTGAACTCTCTTATTACAAGAACTTGGTTTATACCTCAGTGTTTAATTTGCGCCGGGGCTCACCGGGGCACGGCTCCGGTACTTTCAGTTCTCGATCACGAGCCAAATAGTGTCCCATCGCCTGGTATTTCATTCGTGGACGTCCTTCTTATACTGTCACAAAAAAAAAAAAAAAAAAAAAAAAAAAAAAAAAATCAAACATCTTTTCTGCTTTAGGATACAGATATGAATATATAAATACATATTTAGATAAATATATTATTTTCACTTTTATCCTACTCAATATAGTGAATATAATCAGTGCAAGGTCAAAATAGATTAAAAATATCAGCTTCAATAAAACTGCAAATAAAATCTTGAGCCCCGCAAAGTCAAAATCCGAAGACCAGGGTTTGACAAAACTGGGACCAAGCTATTTTATTGGGCAACCAAATTATTTAATCCAGCAGCGTTCGATTTTAATTGACCTAAGAAATGAACACAAACGGCATTTTTTCCTCCTCCCAATATTAAGAAATAAACTTAGAAAATTATAAACTATGCTTGTTATTATTTTTCACCAATTAATTCTTAAACAACCTTTTTTTGTTTTTTTGAAAATCAGTGGCGGACGAGGAGGGGGGAGGAGGGATATTTACTGGTGACTAGAACTTTTTGCTGGCTATCAGATTTTATTAAATTTGTAAAGCCGAACCCAATACTCACGGCCCAGTTGGTCCATGCTTATATATCAAGCACTGGCACCCCTTTCTTTGTAGTAAATATTTAAATATATTAGCTGGAACTCACCGTAAAGATTTGTAGAATTTAAAAATTTTAACAAATCTTCTGAAAAAAAAAATAATAAAAAAATAAAAATAAAAAGTGAATTGAAGAAAGGAGTTTTATAATAATTAATAATCAATCCAATTAATAATGAGTTTCAATAAATAATAGTCCTTGTGCCAAGTGCCGAATGCGAAGGACGCTTTTCAACTATAAACAAAATTTGTACTCCATAGCGTGTTTCAGTAAAAATCTCCTCATAAAAAAAAAAAAAAAAAAAAAAAAAACTGCAACTAAAATCGAAAAAGAAAAAAAGGGGCTTTGTAGAGATCAACCTTAGCTATCCAATGCAAAAATAAAATAAAATAAAATAAAATAAAATAAAAATAAAAATATCGGAATGCAAACGAGATATTTAAAAAAAATTATTCCCCATAGTTATTAAATATTATTCCATTATAGTTTATGGAGTATCTTCACGGAACTGAAGTAGCCCTGATGTTTATGAGACTTGGTTCGCCTATTAACAACTATTATTAGTCTATTCATATGGCTAGAATGTAACCATCACAATGTGACTGAAAGCCAAGTAAAAAACTAGTCGAATGTCCCAATCCCAAAACTTTCTTCTATCTTATTACATGTTAATACTTCAAAAAGCGTAAGTTTTTTAATTCTGCATTTTAGAATTTAAAAAAATGCAGCATAGCAGCGCCACTTGTTATATGATTTACACGAAAACCTAATCAACAACCACCAACGTATGTCAAGGTCTAACAGAATATGAAAGTTAGATGAAATTCCGTGAATTAGTTCTTCAGATATCACTATCGCTAAAATCGTGTAAATCTTAAAAAATGCAGAACCGCAGCGTCACCTGTTGGATGATTTCCACCAAAACCTAATCAGCAACAACGTATGTCAACGTCTAACTGAATCTGAAGTTTGGTGAAAATGCGTTGGGTTCTTGAGATGTAGAGCTATTGAGGAAATCGTGAAAAGTGCAGCATATTAGCAGCGCCCACCTGTTGGGCGATTTGCACCAAAATCTAATCAGCACCAATTAATATCAAGGTCTAAATACAAAGTTTTATTAAATTCCGTGCATTAGTTCTTGAGATAGAGCGCCCACACAATTTTTTGTCACATACATAGAGACAGACAGCTCGGGCTTTGGAGTTTGGGGTCCATGTAGATGCCCAATGTAACATTCATAAGAAAAGGTGTTATAAAAACAAACAAATACTATGAGTAAATCTATTACATTAGCAAAACAATCTTTTAAAAAGTAACTCTCCGATCATATTATAATATTACGGAAAATAAAGTTTAGTCCTTCCCCGCGTGCCTATATTAGTTGTGGAAAAACTTGTTTTACAGGCGTTCATAGTTCAGGCTATTTGTATATCCAAACTCGCTACTTTCTGAAATATTCACGAAGTCATTTTTTATTTTTAAAGTGGTTGGTTCTCAAATAATCTGCTCAACAACGCAAAATTTTCTGACACAATTTCTGACTCACTTTTAAACGCAAAGACATAAAATTGGCAGGCCTGACTGTTGAAGCGATTTCGAATCGTAATGAGTTTTCCATTTTTTTTATAAATAAATTACTTATCGAGTTATAAGCTATTCGTGTAACGTGACGACCTGTTTCCCTCACTTCTCGCGCTTTTGCTTTGGGAATTCGGTTCAAAACACCGACTTTGACAGTATTTTCTGAAAGATATTCTGCCATTACCTTAAAAATGTAAAACTAATTTCGATTACATAGTTTCCAAATAAGAACACCTGCCAATTTCATGCATTTCCGAACAAAAATGAATTCAGAAATGTGTCAAAAAGTAGCTCTTTAGGATTTGAGAACAAACAGCCTAAAATCAATGAAATTATAAACATAAAAGCAACCTTAATGTAAAAATTCTGTGAGAACTTATCTATGACAAATCAAAATTTTCGAAAAAGAAATTCAATTCGAAAAGTAACGCGAAGTAACGAAGTAGGTTATAAGGACATAAAACCATTTTGGTTAATAATAGTAAACCTATAAGGAACCTGTTTCTTATCCTGTCAATTTCATATCAGTTTTAACTTCGGTTAAAACATAATATATAACCTACACAGCTGTGAGAAGAGAGGTAGAAAAAAATAACATAACCATGACCTGCGTATAGCGTTTTTCTGATGAAAACAGGAAATTCCCTTCAAAAATTAAGGAAAACAGGTTTTAAGTGATAATGATAAAATGATAGTCATCAAACAATAGTCATATGCACTGACTTGCACAAAGGCGTAAAATATAAACCGTTTTTTCCCTCTTCCTTTTTAATCATTCGGTTCTTTCAAGATGAGTTTTTTTTTTCTTTTTTTAAATTGTTTATTAAACAAATACACATTCTATATTTTACAAAATAGAATGAAAGATATGGAAATTGAAAACGGAATAAATCAGTGATCATCAACCATTGTTTGGGGGGGGGGGGGGGGGGAGGGGGGATATTTGGTGGTCCGTAGCAAATTTATTTGCATTTTTTTATTTTTTATTTTATTGATGACAAAACAAAAATAAAATTCTAAGACATTCTTATCTTTATGAAATTTTAGAGTTTTAGTTTTGAAAACTTAAATTATAAAAAGCATTGCTAGATGTATCTTATAAATATTTTTATGAATATATTTTTAAGTTTTGATTCGATTTTCATAAAAAGTGAAATGACTCGACAAAATTCTGCAACGATTATATATATTAAATTTCAAACCATTCGTTTGGGTAGTCTTTGCGTTGTTCGCTGTTATATGCGGACGGACAGACAGCGACTAATAGATGCTACGTATTTGTATAATTACGAATGCACCAAAAATATGAGCCCCTTTTAAATAGATATATAATAAGAAAAAAGAAAAAGAAAACGCTTTGCATTACGTACTAGTGTTTTATAAACTCTAATCATATATTGCATCTCGATAGAAAATGACATTACGATTTCTATTAAAATGTACTATTAAAAGCTTTTCATTTTTTTTTTTTTTTTTTTTTTTTTTTAACAGTCATTTAGATCCGTCTTTCCGTTTTTGGTTCACGGAATAAAAACAAACCACAATTTTTAAAAAATCCGTCTTTTTTTTTTTTTTTTTTTTTTTTTTTACAATGCGATATGACACATCTTATCGAAAAAATATACTATAAGATAAATGGAAAAAGAAAGAAAGAAAAATGGGAAAAACGACTTTAATATTTTTGCATATATACGTCAATACTTTCTGTATAATCACAGCATCGCTTTACCGAAAATGACATCGTAAATTCCATTAAAATATGTACTTAAAAGATTTGGAAGTTCTTAAGCATATTCAGAAAATAGTAATGTTTATTGACCGAAATATAGTAGTTTTTATTTTCTTTTTCTGTTCGCTCTATTTTATTATGCATTTTTTTTTTTTTTCTGATAGACATAAGGATGCAATTAACCTATCCACCTCTTTCAGTTTTTGGTTAACGGAGAAAAACTCACCATTAATTTTGAAAGATTTCTTCCTTCCAGAATTGTTTTACGATACGATATGTTACTCGCCTTATCGAAAAAGCCGTATTGTAAATAATAATAAAACAAAGTAAGAAAAAAAAATCTTAAACCTGACATTACTATCTTGAAAACGTCAATTCTTTCTAATCATAACAACGCTAACGAAAAAATATCACGATTTTTCTTGGTTTTCTTGGTTAACAATCCGATATGACATATCTTCTCGAAAAACCATATACTGTAGATAAACACAGAAAAAGAAAGAAAGAAAAGAGAAAAAAAAAACGACTAATATTTTGCATACGCCAATACTTTCTGTATAATCACAGCATCGTTTTACCGAAAATTACATCGTAAATTTCATTAAAATATATGTACTTAAAAGATTTGGAAATTTGTAAGCATATTCAAAGAACATTAATGTATTATTGCCCGACATATAGGTTTTTTTTCTTTTTCTGTGTTCGTACTATTTTATTATATATATATATTCTGGTAGACATAGGGATGCAATTAACCTATCCACCTCTTTCAGTTTTTGGTTAATGGAGCAAAACCCGCCATAAATTTTGAACGATTTCGTCCTGCCAGAATCGTTTTACGATTGCGATATATCACTCGCCTTATCGAAAAGCCGTATTGTAAATAATAACAAAAAAAAAGAAAGAAAAAAAATTCTCACACCTGACATTACTATCTTGGAAACGTCAACTCTTTCTAATCATTATATCGCTAACGAAAAAAATGTCACAATTTACTTTTCTTCTTCTTCTTTTTTTTTATTAAGAAAAAAAAACTCCTGAAAATCCATTAAAAATTTATATTTTTTTCTTGCTCGAAATTTAGAATTTTATTTTATATATTTTTCCTTTAGGGGGGAAAGTAATTTCGATGCTATTACTTGCACTTTTTCAATTCACGGAATTCCATTAAAATCGGTTTTAACCCTTTAGCGGGCGGTGTCCACAAAAAAGGACATAATTTTAACTCCAAAACTGACAAACGGCACCAAGAATATCGAATTAAATTTTTCCTTTTATAAAGTACTGGAAAATAAGCAAGATTTTATTTTAGAATAAATTATTTGGTAAATTCTGGTGTCAGTCCATAATTTCATCATTTTAAAAACAAATTTACTCCGCGCCGGAAAGGGTTAACAGGAAAAGTGTTTATGACTTCGGTTTGTCTGTCCGTGCTCTAACTCTGGCAAACATACTCAGATCGCCATGAAATTCATATAATGTTATTGAGGTTCACTATGGCTGGTGTTGAAAATGGGGTGTGTAAAACTTATAGTTCGTTCACAGGGTCACACAAAAAGAATCCAGTTACATTATGATCTATAGTGAAAAATCGCTTCCAGTGTATTTTAATGATGTTACACTATTTCAAAACTAATGAAATTGATACGACTTTCTGAGGTTCATTAAAATGCTTTCTGTAGAATATAGAGTGCAAAACATTTATCATTCATTTAACAGGGTCACACAAAAGAATTTCGGTACCTAATGGTTTAGGTGGGGGGGGGGAGAATTGTTTGCAGTGTATTTTAATGAGGTTACACTTATGCCAAACATAATGAAATTTATATACATTATTGAGGCAAGATGCTTACTGTATAATGTAACATTCATAACCGTTATCGTTCATTTACAGGGACACAGAAAGAATATCGGTTACAGAATTGTCTATGAGCGATAAATGCTGGAAGTGCGTTTTCAGTTGTGGTACGCGTTTATAATTTTAACTATATTTTTGCATTCTACGTAATGTGTACAACTTCCATAGATCATATACATGGCTACTCAGAATAATGCATGAGCGTGAATTTCTTAAATTTTTTTAAAAAAATTCCAGTTTTAAGAGATGTTTGTAGAATATAAATAAATTCATATATAAGGCTACGCAAAGAAGTGGATACACTTGCGTCTATTGATTGATGGTAATTTCTTCTCTCACCTTTTTAAACGGTAAAGTTACGTTACAAGTATTATGGAAGTGTTGGAAAGTGTTTCATAAGTGAACTTAACGTATGCTTAACGTATCATTTTGTTTTCTTGTTTATTCTTTATTTACAAATTTCATAATTTCATAATTCGAAGAATAACTGCAAAAAATAAAAATAAAAATAAAAAATAAATAAAAATAAAATAATAATAATAATAATAATAATAATAATTTTCATTGGCCAAAATTTAGGGCTTTTCTTTTTTGACTTTGTTCTTCTTTTTATTTAATTATTTTTTAACAGACATTTGAAAGTAATTAACCCATCCACACCAGGTCTTTCCGTTTCTAGTTTACGCGTTAGTAGCTGCCGACAGCTACGATTTTTTGTCATTACTCTTTCCGAATAAAAATCTTCGCCTTATTTAATCAATATATCCTGCGATTAAATAAGGCAAAGATTACTATTCGGAAATAGTGGTGACTAAAATTCGTCTGCAGGTTCCGTCCTTCCAGAATACTTATACGATGCGATATACTTCTCACCTTTTCGAAATACCGTACAGTAAATAGTATAGAAAAAAACAACACAGATTTGTCTTGGAAACGCCAACTTTCTGTAATTCACTGCACCTCAAAAATGATATCATAAAATCCCTTAAATTGCTTATTAAAATATTTTAGAAATTTTTAAGCATACCCACTAAATTTTTTTTTTTTTTTCCGAAATTCAAGTTTTTTTTTTTTTTTTTTTTTTTTTTTTTAACAAAACATTCCGATGCTATTAACCCATTCAACTTTTGGTTCACGAAGTAAAACCTACTAATTAGTAAAACCCCCTACCTAGAAATTTTTAAGCATACCCACTAAAAACTGATTTTTTTCTTTTTTTTTTTTTTCGAAATTCCCAGTTTTTTTTTCTTTCCTTTTCTGACTTTTTTTTTCTTCTTTTTTTTTTTTTTTTTTTTTTTTAACAAAACATTCCGATGCTATTAACCGTTCAATTTTTGGTTCACGAAGTAAAACCTACTAATTAGTAAAACCCCCAACCTAGAAATTTTTAAGCATACCCACTAAAATCTGATTTTTTATTTTCCGAAATTCAAGGTTTGTTTTCTTTTTCTTTTTTATTTTTAACAAAACATTCCGATGCTATTAACCCATTCAATTTTTGGTTCGCGAAGTAAAACCTACTAATTAGTAAAACCCCCTACCTAAAAATATGTAAGCATACCCACTAAAAACTGTTTTTTTTATTTTCCGAAATTCAGGGTTTTTTTTTTTTTAAACATTCTGATGCTATTAACCCATTCACTTTTTGGTTCACGAAGTAAAACCTACTAATTAGTAAAACCCCCAACCTAGACATTTTTAAGCACACCCACTACAATCTGATTTTTTATTTTCCGAAATTCAAGGTTTGTTTTCTTTTTCTTTTTTATTTTTAACAAAACATTCCGATGCTATTAACCCATTCAATTTTTGGTTCGCGAAGTAAAACCTACTAATTAGTAAAACCCCCTACCTAAAAATATGTAAGCATACCCACTAAAAACTGTTTTTTTTATTTTCCGAAATTCAAGGTTTTTTTTTTTTTTTTTTTTTTTTTTTTTTTTAAACATTCTGATGCTATTAACCCATTCACTTTTTGGTTCACGAAGTAAAACCTACTAATTAGTAAAACTCCTTACATAGACATTTTTAAGCATACCCACTAAAAACTGAATTTTTTATTTTCCGAAATTCAAGTTTTTTTTTTTTTTTCCCTTTCCTGACTTTTTTTTCTTCTTTTTTTATTTTTAACAAAACATTCCGATGCTATTAACCCATTCAATTTTTGGTTCACGAAGTAAAACCTACCATAAATTTCAAAAGATTTCGTCCTTCCAGAATGTCTTTTTACGATGCGATATATTACTCACCTTATCGAAAAAACCATATACTGTAAATAATAACAAAAAGAAAAAAAAGAATTCTACACCTGGCATTACTACTATCTTGGAAACGTCAACCCTTTCTAATCAGTGCATCTCTACCGAAAATAATATCACGAATTCCGTTAAAATAAAAAAAGAAACAAAACTAACCTCTTGGGGGCATTGATAGCGAAACAACAAACCAAACAAATTCAACAAATCTCATATCCTATATCTCCCCTCCCCCCTGTTGCGGATTGTTGCACTTCCACGCACGTGTGTTCCTTTTTGCGCACCTGACCTGGGTGTGATACGTACGTCTCTGAACACAGGTGTGCTCCAGACACACCGTCGCCAGACATGGCGGAGAGGATTTCTTTTTTTGTTTCTTTTTTCCCTCTGCAAATGCAAACGATAGCTTTTGAAACGCCACCTAGTGATGACTATAGAAATTCTCAGTTGCAAACGTAATAGCGAGTTTTCCGTTTTTTCGCGCTCGGTCGTTTCGACTGCGTTTTTTGATTTTGATTTTTAAAAGATAGCTAACGCGAAAAGGTTTAAAATTGAAAATAGTTGTTAATATTATAATTTGGTAAAAATGGATCAAATTTTGCAGGAAATTAATCAGAAAAAAAAAGGGGAATGTGAATAACATTGTTAAAATTATTATAAAAGTAATTTAAATGATTATTATCATTGATTTTGATTCAAAATTATTTATTTAAAATAAGAATAAAGTTACGTTGTGGAACTAATTATATCGTTAAAACAAACAAATTTAGCTTTATATGTTTAATTGAGGGCGTTAGAATTAATGAAGAAGATCGTTAAAACTAATTAAGGTTTTATTTGGGAAATTAATAATTTAAATTTGGACATGTAAAAAAATAAGAAACGTCATATTACATTATAAAAGAGTGTTGACCGAAAACAAATGCTGTTTTAAGTGCAAACCTTTAAATGCAAACCTTGAAGTGCAAAATTTATTGGTCAGTTTGTTGCCATCGTTAAAATGACGTCAGCGTTACTCACGGTCTTGTTTTTTCTTTATAATATAGATTGGTCCAGAACACTAAAATGCTTTTTTTTTTATTATTATTCATGAATATTTTTTTACCTTTTTTTTTTCTCGAAATGTGTGTTAATATATAAATTACTTTGAATATGCAAAATCATCTGTATTTTCATATTTATTCATATATATTTAAATTTAACTTTTAAAAATTAGAAATATAAAACTTTACCCAGGTTTAAAATCTGATATATCTTTTTCAAGAATAACACCTTTTCAAAAGAAGAAAAAGGCTTTTAATTAGAACTTTTTATTATGAAAATCTTACTTTCCAAAATTTTCTGTCAATACAAAAAAATCCGAAGGCAATTTAAAGATCATGTAACTGAAAAGTCATAACAAAGTTTCATAACTTTTTCTTACGTAGAAATTTTCATTATAAGAAATTAAACGTAATAAATCTTGGAAGAAATACATTCTCAGATAAATGGATTTCAAAGGCGCCGCAACTGCCAATACAACGCAAAAAAGTGTTGTAGCTTTCGATTTAATTGCGGTTACATTGCATGCGGTTTGCTTCATTTTATTCCCCTAACTTACAGTATTTATTTATTTATTATTATTATTATTATTATTTTATTATTTATTTATTTACTTGTAAAAAATGTAAAACGCTACCCTTTTTTTAGATTATTGTGTCATGGGATCAGATCAGATTAATTCGAAAGTATAAAAAATATTCTAAATTTAAAATTTACATTTGTATTGTGAAAATTCAATTTAATTTGTCTTTGTTTTCTGAAAACTTATTATATTTTTCAAGTTTAACAAGTAAAATATCTGCTTCCATTTATAATTTTACCTTGTCCCATTTAATTCTTTTATAATTTTTTTTTCGAACTATAGAATATTTACAAAAACTATTATTTTCAAAATTACAAACCATATTTTTCATGCGTTTATATACATTAGTATTATATTAAATTATTTATTTTAAATAGAATAATTTAAATTCTTAATGCAAGCAATCTGTACTCATCGAAATTTGATACTTTATTCATGAATGTATATATTTTTTCAATTTGCTGTTTAGGTGCGTTCGTAATTATATAAATTACCTAGCATCTATCGTCTGGTCCGACCCCTGTTTACATATAACAATGCAAAAAGTATCCAACCGAATGTTTTGAAATTTAATATGTATAACCGTTGCAGAATTTTGTCGAGTCATTTCAAATTTTATGAAAATCGAATCAAAACTAATCCCATCATACGTAATTAATTCAATGATATCCCATGATAATGTAAGGAGAGACAGATAGCAAATTTTTGTACGTAAAGAAAAATCATTTCTTTAAGTACAAAAATTTGCTAGCTGTCTTTCCTACAATATAGGTAAATGATTCTAGGTTTCCATGGTGATTACGTCCTATTTAAGATGGAGTCCTATTATTCATGTATTACTGAATTTAAAAACCGAATTTGTATGTTAAAATTGTTTAACTATAGCAATCGTATAATCTACCGACAGTTTTTTGGATAGATGTTTCCGGAGAAATAGATATTAAATGGAAAAACAGTCTAAATAGAGATTTCAAGTTCTGAAATTTTCAATGCTAGGCTTAAGTTTTCCATCAGAATTTTCAGTAAATGTCAACAAAAGATAAAACGTTGCCAACTTAAAATGTACTTATTTTATTAAGGAAATTATTCATATCATAATAACAGAAGATATAATTCATTTTTTTTAGTGAAATAATAATGATTTTTTTTTTTTTTTTTCATTGCCTTGTATTGGGTATTTACGCATAGTATAATTTTAATGTAACATAATTGTAATTAATTGTTTGTAAAAGTGTATTGAAACTTGATTTCACAAAATAAAATGAATATCTATAATATGAAAATCTGCACATAAAATAAATTTTGTATTCGTGCATTTTTACATAAGAGTGCAATAGCTATTGCACTAAGATCTGAATATTTTTAAAACTAGTTATAGTACGAACGCACTTCATTTGTGACGCTTGACGTACAATTTCCAACTTGTTACTATATTAAAGAACTTATTCTATGTACATATACAATATTTTGGAACAAAAAGAGATTCTGATTTAACATAACATGAAGTACTGTCTCGCCTAATAATTTATGATGTTTTATTACATTTAAATTTTTAATTAAATTATTGGTAAATACAATAAAAAAATATTTTTAAGCTCTTTCAAGTTGTCACGAACTGTTATATCTTAATTAGTATTTATTTTATTTTTCTGAAATGATCTTTCAGTTATATGATAAAACAATTTTAAATTATAACCTTTTTCCCCTTTTCCAATTTACTAAGGCTCCCTCCTCAGTGAGATTTCAAATTCCCTTCGCTAATGTTAAACCTATGGCCGTGTGATGCATTCGTATTTTTAAAATATCTCCTCAGTAAATCAATATTTTGAACTTTTTTTTACTGTCTACTCTTGAACTTTTTGTTACTTTTTTTTTTTTTTAGCAGTCAAAATATTTCTAAAATATATACTTAATTTTATACGAAGTGAAGGGGTCTCATGACTTAAATATTCAAAATTTTCGAATTTTTTTTTTTTTTTTTTTTTTTTTTTTATGTGTTGAAGTCCTATCCTTTCTAAACATTTCCATATAATTGTTTCCTTGATCTTAGAACAGAAGTTATGGCTTTTAGAATTATACACACTCAGAGCTAAAGCGGTAAAACCAAAACTTTGAAGTCATTTTTCTCAAAATGATGTTTTCGAGCATAACGTGCAGGATATCTCAAAAACTTTTCAATATTTTGCCCTGAAATTTTCAAAAGATATTATTTCATGTTAGTCGGCATAAACTGAACCTAAATTTTCATTTCTATTGCTCAAAAGATATTTTTTCAGGTGGTTGTTGTGTTGAAAATTTCAAAATTTTATATAAGCTAAATACAACTTTATATTAAAAATATAAAAATGCATTAAATAGAAATTTATTTAGGTTCAGCGTAATGATTACAATCTGAAGTATAATTAGGCGCATTTTTTTTTTTTTTTTTCTTTTTTTTGTAATCTTGCGCGTCATGTTAATTTTCTGCTCGAAAAATGTCTGACAGTTTGAAGCCCCCTATAAATATTATATTCTGCTTATTATATATATATATATATTTTTTAATATATGAAATGAAAGAACATATACATCTTTCATCCATTCAAAAATTGTGTTTTAAAGCCATATACATTTTAAGATATTAAATGTTGAAAATGGTCATTTTTTCCAATTTTAAGAGTCCTGAGACCCCTGAGTTTTGCTAAGATTTTAACACATAAAATTATAAATTAAGTATATATTTTAGAAATAATTTGACAACTAAGAAAGAAAGAGACATCCTTTAAGAAGGGTACACAGAAAAAAGAAGTTAAAATATTAATTTCCCGAGGAGATATTTTAAAAACACGAATGCATCACACGACCACCGGTTTAACGTTCGCGAGGAGAATTTGAAATCTCACTGATGAGGAGCCTTAATATTACTATATAAATCGAAATATAAATTTCAAAATTGTTCAAAATAAGGTAGGAATTAAGATGGTGAAATTGTCCAGCGATGATTAATTTTCAAAATGTTACAGTTTTCAAATTTCTACACGGTCAGTTATATTAAAAAAAAAAAAAAAAATCTATACTCTGTCAAGTACAACACTAAGCATTCTATTCTTCTATGACTAAAATTCAGGGAATCGTGATAGTTTGAATTTTATAAATTTCGAAGCTTTCCGACACTAAAAAATCGTCTGTACGCTTTAGGTAGACTTCATAAGAAATACCACTTATTACGTTCTCATCTAAATTGGAATTTTTGAAAAAATTTTGCAGATCTACGCCGATCATGACTCCCAGAACCCAAAACCACCCCCCAGCTATAAAAACTGTATCCATCTATCTATCTGTGTCACTTTTTTATAGACACGATAACTGCAATAATTCTGCACAAATCTCTTCCAAACTGATACATAAAATTAAGGGGTATAAAATCTCGGTCAGGTTCGTTAATGGGTAAAATCGAACCGGGGGGGAGTGAAAACAGAACCCCCCCCCCCCCATAATTTCTTAATTATGATACGTATCGAATCCGTTTAAAGTTATTATTACTTCTAGAAAGAGGACCGAAAATTTATGTATGACAGATTTTTTATATCATTAAAAATGCCCCCAGGGGGGGGGGAAGGGAGTGTTTTAAAAGAAAAAAATTCATAACTTCGTCAATTCAAAAGATACCAAATCCGCTTAGATTTATTATAAATCCTCTTAATATTATCTAAAACTTTTATATTGACAAGTTTTTATAGGACCAACCCTTATAGAAAAAAAGATAAATAAATAAATGAATAATAAAAAAAAATCCCTGCCGGCTCCGCCTGCAAACAAGTTAGGTTTCGAAGTGGGCGGTTCCAACTACCGCATCATGGCAAAAAGGTCATTTCTTCCGCAATTCTCAACAAACAGGCGCCCCACGGTCTGCGTCTGCGAAATCTACCTGTGCCTGTAGGCCGAGCCATCAGGGATTTTTAATGCCGGAAAGCACTAAAATGTCATAAAATTCAAAGTGTCATACAAGCTCGGTGAGTTTTGGTCCTTAGAAGAATGGAATGTTTACTGTTGTACTTGATAGAGTATGGAGAAAATGTTCCTAAACGTCTAGGACCCAGGGAGCGTATAAAAAACTAAAAATTGTAACTTTTGGAAAAGTAATGGTAGGACTCTTTCATCCAACATAACCTTAATTCCTAATTATTTGGAACGTTTTTGCAATTTATATTTCCATCTCCAACAGGTAAAAATAATCAAGGATCCTGTGTGGACAGTTGTTTTACAATATCTCGTTTGCATTTCAATATTTTTAAAGGAATTTTTTATTTTATTTTTTGCATAGCTGAGTTCCATTTCTACAGCGCCTCCTTTTCACTTTTTCTATTTTGTTTGCTTTTTTTTTTTTTTTTTTTTTTTTTTTTTTTACGAAGATACTTTTACTTTTGGAATCGGTTTCCAAAGTGACAGTATCCTCATAAAAAATTTCGCAAACAAAATTGAAAAAGCAAAATGAGGTGCTGTCGAGATCGATCTCAGCTATCCAATGAAAAAAATCGTTTAAAAATATTGAAATGCAAACGGGATATTGCCAAAATAACTGTCCCATAGGATTAACATTAGCGAGTGGGTGTTTTACCGTGAGGGGACAGGACCCTTAAAGCAAGTTTCAATATTTTGGGACATCCTGTATATATATACATATAAAAAATCGTGAAATTTACCGTCCCGTGCGAGAGATTTAAATTTATTCTAAAAATCGGTACGTCTCGCAACCTGATTTTATGTTATTTTAAAATTACTGTATAAAATTACAAAAAAAAAAAAAAAAAACATTAAATTACTTTTTTGTTCTGGTTTATATTTTTATCCAGTTACTGTGCAAACTTCTGGAACAATTTCTGTAAGAGCTTTTGTCGAAAAAAAAAAAAAATCTCAGTTTTATTTACATAGAATAGATAGTGCGAGTCCCATAAACAGGTTCGCTATCTTTATTCTGTAGTTTGGTCACAAGGCTCTTCAAACACATTTAGACGATAATAAAATCTAGTCTGAAGATAACAAGAAAAACATACACACGCACACATACACAAAATTTATGTGCCATTATGTGCGACATCATTGCGACAGATTCTAAACTTCGCAATTATCTCTGCCGAGATTAGCAAAAGTCCCAGACCAAAATAGAATGATTTTATATTTATGGAACTTGTAAAAAAAATTCTCTAGAAAAGCGTTTTATATTGACCATGACATATTATTATTTTCTCTTTTTAACATATCATTAACATCCCTTTTTAAGATAATATATTATCATTATCTACAAAGAAATATCATGTAGAATGTAGATTTTAAAAGCCTGAAGCGTGAGTTTCAGAATTTAAATATTCCAAATAAAACTAGTGATGGGCATAACGATTATTTTGATTATTCGAATGAATCATTCGGACATGCGCAGAAAATTATCTGTCAAACCTCAAATTTTTTTATTCAATTACTACCAGAAATTTTGAAAAAAAAAAAAGTTTCTGATTTTAATGAGAATTAGATTAGACGCCAGATAAAACTGAAAAATGTGTTTCGTATAAGAAACACATTTTTTATTTTTATCTGGCGTCTAATCTAATTCTAGTTAAAATCAGAATTTTTTTTCTTTTTTTTTTCTGGTAGTAATTGAATAAAAATAAATTTGAAGTTTGACAGATATGCCTCTGCGCATGCCCGAATGATTCATTCGAATTATCGAAAAATTAATTAATCAAAATAATCGTTATGCCCATCACTACAAATAACCCATTCCATCTTTGTTTTAATGTTTTAAACTTTAATTTTCAAAATACAATGTTGCAGTTAGTATTTAAAATGCATTTTCACTAATATTTTCAGGAACATAACTTTAAAAAAGTTTTTTTTTTTTTTTTTTTTCACGCAGTAAACAAAATGTTGGACGATGACGAAATGTTTTTATCGATTCTCTCGATTGTATGGACATCTGGATTGTTTTTGATTGTGTCAATTGTTTCTTGATGACTACAGTCAACCAATTGCTATTGGACTAAATTATTTCTACCACCTATCTTTTATTGAAACCCGCTATTTTTAAAACATTCACAAAGTCGTTTTTGTTCGTAAATGAAATTTATTAAATTTTATTATTAAAAATTATATTAAATTATATTAAATTATTTATAAAATTAAATTATTTTTTTGTGATATTAAATTTTATTATTAAAAATTATATTAAATTTTATTATTAAAAATTTATATTAAATTATATTAAATTATTTATTAAATTAAATTATTTTTTTAATTATATTAAATTTATTATTAAAATGATATTAAATTATATCAAATTATTTATTAAATTAAGTTATTTTTTAATTATATTAAATTCTATTATTAAAAATTATATAAATTTTATTAAATGCAATTATTTTTTTTAATTAAATTTTAATATTAAAACTTATTATTTTATTGTAACTTTATTAAATTTAAATTTGTTGAATTTTTATTTAATATTTTATAGACGTTCTTATTCTGACACCAAGAAGTCGAACAGCGTTTTCTATCTTCAAATAAAATTACTTTTATTTTATTTTATTTTATTTACCTAATCTTTCAGCAAAGCCGTCAAAGTACGCGTTTTGAACCGATTTTCGGCACATGGTAATGACAAAATGGTGGCCAGAGAAGAATTAACGAACTCAAACAAGGCGAAAGAAATTTCTCGAAAAAAATATTTTGCCCCGCTCAACCACGCGAATAATTTTGACACAATCATGGACTCATTTTTACAAGTAAAAGCATTAAATTTGCAAGCATAGCTATTGGAGAGATTTGCAATAGAATAACGTTTTTCCTTTTTTGATAAATGTATTAGATCTCGCGTTATAATGAAGTGATCTCCGATGGCGACTCTGGCTACCGTAATCTTGAAAATCGGTTTTCAAAACGCCCAATTTGAAACTATTTTCGAAATATCGTTAGCCTTTTCAGAAAAATGGAAAACACTATTTGATATTTTTTTCATCTGAATAAGCAATTCCGATATGCTTACGAATAAAAATGACTTCGGGTATGTGTCAAAAAAAATATCCACATTGGATTTTAAAACAGACTTCACTTTCTTCGTTTTTGTAATAAATATTTATCAGATTGACTGGTGTTTATCAACGCAGGTATTTTAAACCACACGCCATTATTTATTATTTAAATTTTGAATAAATAAATAAATATATATATATATTGTTCAATGTACAACAGTCATATAAATACTCAGTAAGTATAAACTGAAAAAAGACGTAAAGTTAAAAAAGAAAAAGAAAGAAAGAATGAAAAAAACGAAAAAAAAAAATCAGAATTAGTTTATAGACAACCAGCGCCATACCTAGAAAATATTTCGGGAGGGGTGTTAAATTTTAATATAGTATATCTTGTAGATGTATCTTCGAATGTATGGTTTACCTGCAGTTACATAATTTATACTGCAATATGTTAATCAACCCCATCTCTTCGAGGAAAAAAGTTCTTAAAAATGAAGTACATATTTATTTTTTAATAAGTAAGGTTTATAAAATATCGGAGGGGGTTTGAACTATAGGTCTTTACACGGTCAATTTTCATTCACAAGACTCGGGCCGGGCTTGGTCTTGACCATGGATGTATTATATGGTCTTGACTCTTTCCGGGACGGGACTTCCTTTTTTTCGGCAATCTCGGACCGGACCGCCTTCGTTCTTCCTAAGAAGTCTGCACGGGCCAAATTTGTCAGTCCCGGCCCAACTATTATTACAATGCATACATAGCTATTTTAAAATCGCCATTATTGTACAAGTATTATTTATTTATTTATTTATTTAAGAAAAATACATATATTTATAGGCAATAAAATTAAAGTACAGTAAAACATGTGAAAACGAACCTGTCTATGACGGAATCCCATCTAAAACGAAAAAATATGTTCATCCATGTAAAACTAATATAATAATACGCGTGAAAAGAATATATTTACAACAGACGATGTACCTGCTTAAGAAGGGAACTGTCTGTAACGGATTTTTCGTCTCTCCTAATGTGATTCCGTTGTAGAAGATTTTACTGCATAGCATTTTTCAGATTTTTATGTCTCCAAGCCATGGAATATGGATTAACGATATTAATGATAACTCAGAAATTTACAAACATATTGTGATTCATTAAAAATATATATATAAAGTTTACAGGGGCACAAGCAAAAGAATTATTATTTAAGAATAATACGTATATTTCTATTTTGGAATGGATGTGCCTGTACTTCTCAGCCCTGGGTCATTTTTAAAAATGAAGAATTTACACAAGTAGAAAAAGCTAAAATATGTATTCTTTTCAGAATTCCATGTAGAAGACAATTTGTAACCGTATCTGCGTAAAAATCCATGTTTTGTAGAAATTCAGTCGGGCCAGTCCAATTATGTTTTTGTACAGGCCGGTTCGGGCTGAACTTTTAGCTTTTATACCGAGCTAGGGTCGGGCCAAGATTTTAGTTTCTATATCGGGCCCGGCCAGGCTGTAATTGTTTTGTACGTGCCGGCCTCGGGCCGAACTTTTAGCTTTTATACCGGGCCGGGCCGTAATTATTTTACACGGGCCGGGTTCGGGCCACACTTTCAGCTTTTATACTAGGCCCGGACCGGCCAATAATTTTTTTTTGTACGAGCTAGGCCTAACTTTTGACTTTTATACCGAACAGGGCTCGATCCAAACTTTTAGCATTTATATCGGGCCGGGTCGGAATAATTTTTTTGTGCGGGTCGGGTTGTACTCAGGCCTAACTTTTAACCCGTATACCGGACACGGCCAAAAAAGTTCTACGAGTTGGGCCGGGCCCGGGCCTTCAAATTTCGGCCTCTAGTTTGAACGCCATGAATCCACCTTAAGCTATACGGCCTTGCAGGAAACTGTAAAAAGGAACATTTGTAGAATAAAAAAAGATAATTTTAGAGCTTCAATCTGATATTTTTATGAGTGTTTAGGGAAAAGGATTTAATAATTTTAGTAAAGAAAATAATTGAAAACAGCATTTCTTAGAAAGGAAAGAAAAATTAAATAAATACGTATGGAATCGTTATGGGGAGTCTTCGTGGAATCGTCCCATTGATCATTGAATTATTAATAATGATGATAATAATGCAAGAATTATTTTTTCTCCGAAAAAAGAAAAATAATAATAATAAATGTTAAGAATGTGCTTAAAAATATGGTGTTTTATTTGCAGATGTCGCTTAGTCACGTGCTTATTCCAATCTGGCTATATGCCAGTCAACAAACTAGTAAATCGTAGACAAGTAGCTAAATTGCAATTTGCTGCTATTGTGTAACCAGACAGATGCAGTTGTAAATAATAAGCAAATTTAACATCATTAAACTTGCATGATGAGCAACACATTTTCACAATTCGTGTACAAGGTTAGGTTGTTTGAAAATACTTAGTAGTATTTTTGTTTTCGTTTTTTTTTATGTGGAACATGAAACAATGTTTATGAAAGTAACTATATTTTGATTATCTCGATTAGCTGAAGCAAAGGGTAATACGGTAAAAAATAACAAAAACTAAAAACAGAGGGTAATACGGTGTAGGATAATCAGTGGCGTAGACAAAATTACCCATGGAGGAGGCAGTATCCCGATATTAAGGTCCAATATCGATATTAACGGTCGTTAGTTATGTGTTACAGCTATAAATTTCATTTAGACAAACGACATTTTAGAACCAGTTTTTTTGTTTGTTTAATAAGATGGGAAATTTTTTGGAAATTTTTTTTGACGACAGTTGTTTTCCAAATAATAATATAATGCCAGTATATTTTTAAAAATATAAATAAACAAACAAATAATTAATAAATTCTTTGTAATAAAAGCAGAAAAAAAAGTAAAATATTTAATTATAAATAAATTTGTGATGTTTCATACTAACTTCCATAATAATATTCGGTGTTATGATATCTTATAATATATGCGGTGTTAACATATAACATATTCGATGTTATGATGTATTAAATATAGCTTGTTGTTTTGTATTCAATAGGTATTTCTTTATAAAATGAATATATTAAGGCGATTCACAACTGACCTGCTAAACAACACAAAGCTTTCTGGCACATTTTCTGACTCATTTTCAAACTCAAATGCATAAAATTGGCAGGCCTGACTATTAAAGCGATTTGGAATCGAAATGAGTTTTCCATTTTTTGATAAATAAATTACTTATCCAGTTATAAGCGATTTCTCATTTGTGTGACGAGACGAGACGAGACGACATATATCCCCCCCCCCCCTTTTCGTGCTGCAGCATCGGAAATTCGGTTCAAATCGCTGATTTTGGCACTATTTTCTGAAAGAACTTCTACCGTTAGCAAAAATTGGAAAAAGGCTTTCGATTACATCATTTATGAATAAGAACATCGTCAATTTCATGCGTTTCCGAACAAAAATGGATTAAAAAAATTGTCATAAAGTAGAAAGTTTGGATTTGAGAACAGCTTTAAGTTTAAAATTCCCCGTTAGTGAGAATGTTTATTCCAGCCCATTGAAAGTGCTAGAATAAACAGTGCTGTCTAATGCTATCTACTTATAATAAAATCCGAAGGCAAGAAAGTGTCTGTAACCATTCCGGGTGGGACCACTCTGGTCTGCGAACCGACCGTAGTTAAACGCCATGTTAGGCTTAATGAAAAACCTATGAAAAATGAAAACCAGTAGACCACCTGCAAGAAGAATGTTCTAAGGTGAAGAAAGAAAAAAAAAAAAAAAAAAAAAAACCTTTGAGTCTCTTTATAGATAAAAATGTGATATAAAATGCATTATCAAGCAAAATCTTCATACCTAGAAAAGATTTATGAGGAAAATATAAAAAAAATTGCGGCATTCATTTCTATTGAAAACAATTTGCATTCTACACACAAAATATATGTATAACTCATCAGAGTCGTGAAATTTCTTTTGCCGATTTTATCTGAAACCTAACATATGCAAAGCGCACGAATTTTCTCTTTACGAACACAATCCAGTTTTTTTCTAATCAAAGTCCTAAATCACAGGTGTCTGTTTTTTTTCTCCCGAAACTCTTTTCGTAGAATTTAGATCGGAGAATAAAGTAATATTTAGCCTTTTCTTTTCTTTCTTTCTTTTTTTTTAATTCTTCATCGATCACTATGGTAACATTCCCGTCAGATTCGATCCGATAGATATGAAATGCCAAACGATTTTTAGCCGTTTCCACCAGTTATAAGAAAATAGATTACATTAACACGATAGCATGTTCTCATGGAAGAGAACGCTGTTTTCAGGTAATGATGTTTTGGAAAATAGATTCTCGTTCTTTTTTTTTTTTTTCTTTCTGAGGAGATAGCTCGTCAGGTGCACTCATATTGCGTAATGATAGAAAGATTTTATTTATTCTCTGCACGTGCGAAAATGGGAATTTCTCTTGTCTGAGTTTCGAAATATGTGATAAAGAATTGGTTGTACAATTATTTCGCCTTTAAAATGACCTACGTATAGTTACTTGCAAATGGGCGAAATAGTTCTTTAATTTCGCTTTATGATGAGTTTTTATTTTATTTTATTTTATTTTATTGACGGTCGAGGAAAAAAATTTACATTATGATGATAAATGTGGAATTTCAAGATCGTTTTACGAAATACGAAATACTGTTGTGTTTTAATTCACGAAAATATTTTATTTATTTTTCGTTTTTAAGGGGCAATTCGGATAGTGCATAAGTGAAAAAAAAAATAATAATAAATAAACTTTATTTTATTCATTTAAAATTATCTAGTGTTACACAATAATCGCATTTTCATAGTGCTAATATGCATATTTTTTTCTAAATATCTCATAATAAAATTGAGTACATTGAAGGCTATGCAGCTTCTGAATAAGCATATACAGGGTCATTCATAATTCCCTCCGGGGTTTCGAAACGTTATAGTAAAAAAACGAAGACGAATATGAAAAAAAGAAACATATAAAATTATTCCGAAACTATTCAAGTTTTACTTACATACATTACAGGTGTTCTATGTGTGAACCCTTGGTCACACGGCATACATCCATGCGATAGTCCAGTTCCTGCCATACTCCGTTTCTTTAAATCTGAATCAGTGGTGTCAGTTCAACGGGCCTTTCGTAATAAATATCGAAAACAGGGACCAACTGACAAAACAATTCATGTGTGGTACCGGAAATTTAAAGAAACGGAGTATGGCAGGAACTGGACTATCGCATGGATGTATGCCGTGTGACCAAGGGTTCACACATAGAACACCTGTAATGTATGTAAGTAAAACTTGAATAGTTTCGGAATAATTTCATATGTTTCTTTTTTTCATATTCGTCTTCGTTTTTTTACTATAACGTTTCGAAACTCCGGAGGAAATTATGAATGACCCTGTATATATATATGTGTGTGCTTATTCTCTCTCTTTTTTATTAAAGAAAAATATTTTTTAAGTTGGCCCGAGACACAAAATTATACATTTTTTATTTATAAATATTTCTCTCTCTCTCTCTCTCTCTCTCTCTCTCTTTTTTTTTTTTTTTTTTTTTTATGTATTTTGTTAGGAAATTCGGAATTTTGATTGAGCTAGTCTTATTGGTTGTGCGCTTGCGCTTGGTATGTAGTGTATTCAAGTCAACCGCAGCCATAAAATAAATAACAGATTTAATAATCAATTCAAATATACAGTGATGCTAAGTTTCATCTGTTAATACTAAAACTGGGTATGAAGTGATTATGGCCAAATACAGAAGAATTTATTTTAGCAATTAATAGGATAGCAGTCTCTAAAATATAGTTCTGGGTGGCCAGCAGGCAAAATTCTTATATCTAGCTCTTTTTTTTTTTTTTTTTTTTTTTTTAATCACTACAAGAAAGATATCGACTTCTCACACCTACGTTCTGGGTATATTTCCGGACCTCGTACAGTTTCACTGTTCAATATGTTCATTTACACAAGCACTTGGTATTAATTCAGAGAAAATGACAAATATTTTTTTCTATTTCACTTCAAATGTAGTAGTTTTCTAAAAGAATGAATATTTTTCTGATTTGGTTCAGGCGTTCAGGGTGAACCGAAATCCATAACAAATTCAGACTGAACTTAAATATCCGTCAGCAACAAGGGATGCTCACAATAATTCGCTTCGTTGAGAGCGCCTTTCTCTCTGCAAGCCAAAAAATCACTGCCTCCTTTCCTCTCATGTTCATCCTTTCGAGGAGGTCGCAGTCGCAGGGGATTCACTTCGCCTTTGCTCTCCTTAGTAAGCTTTAAAAGATGAAAAGAAGAAGCAGAAAAAAAAAATTATATATATCCAATTTAGGGTTTGTGATCAGAAAGCTACTGTTGTTGTCACATAGGAATCAAAACCATTCTATATTTACACCATTAATAAAATTTAAATTCTTTAAAAATGTGAAAAAAAAAAGAAAGAAATGAAAATAAGATTGAAAGAACGAGGGACCATTTTACACTCTTCGAAACTTTCCTTTTTATATTTATTTATTTGCATTTTTTAAATATAAATCAGGGTAGTTATTCTGAAAAAAAAAAAAGAAAAAGAAAAAGAAAAAAAAAATTCCTAGCATATCCAGAAAGATGCCAATATTACATTTCGCTCTTAAATATGAAAAAGCGGATTATTTTTTTTAATTATTATTTATTATAAAATGAAAGTTGTTTTCACATTTATAATTTTCACATACGATATATCCGAATCCTTTAAAAGTTCCTTAATATTTTTAGAAAAAAAAATTAAATGAAAAAAAGAAAAAAAATTACTCAGATATTACAGTAAAATCTGCTAAAGCGCACTCGCAATGAACTAGAAAAGTTTCGCTTTAAGCAGGTTTTCATCTTAGCTTGTGTATTATACGTCAGAGTTTTCAACTTTTTTTCAACGCGCTGCACACTTATGTATTAGTTATACTTCGTGCACACTTAAATTATGAATTTAAAAAATTGAATGATAACATTTTTCAATTTATTTTTAAACAGACACAAAATGCAAAATTAGAGCCAATAAAAGCATAATATTTTATTGATTATGTTATTATTTATAAAATGCATATTTAAAATAGCAAGTAAATTTCATTTTTGTCTAAAATTTGTTCAAAAATGCTTTCATTCAATTTACACTGCATAAAAATCGCTGATTCAGACACTGCATTACTATTTTTCCAAAGCTATAAATTTTCTCAGAGCAGTAATTTTATATCATGAGGATTTTCCCGCATACTCTAGAACAGGGACGGCGACCAGGTACATTAAGTTACCCCCCCCCCCCCCCACACACACACACACAAGAGCAAAATGGAATTGTAATTATATGGGCGTTTTGCATCCATTTTGCACCGATTTGCACCCAAGTATGGCGTTTTGCACACTAAAACCAAAATAGTTATAAGCAAAACAATATGGCGGGGCTAACTTAACATTAAGTTAGCCCCCCCCCCCCCCAACAGCAAAATGCAAGTCTCATTATATGGGCGTTTTGCACCCTAATACCAAAATAGATATAAGTAAAACAATATGGCGGGGCTAACTTAACATTAAGTTAGCACGCGAGGGAATATTTTCGGCACATTATTGATTGGTGTTCCAGATCAAAATACAGTGAAATCACACAAGGGTTGCCAGTTTGGCCTTCTTTTTTATTTGGAAATTCCGAATTCATTACTGGAAATTCCGAAAGGAGAATTTTACTTTAAGTAATTAGGGAATACTAGATTAATTTTGACACAACTATTCAAATTGGTAAAGAAATCGCATGATATTTAATTTTCCCAACTTAGCGGAAAAGTCCGGTCCAAGATTCGAACCAGGGAACTCTTGGCTGAAGCTGCAATGCTCTACAAACTGAACAATCCCGGACGAATATGGCGGAACTAATTCACCCAGTTAACCTTACTGACCATAGCATCTTGTCTGATATAAATTAATTTTGACACAATTATTCAAATTGGTAAAGAAATCCTATGAGATGTTACATCTCATAGGATTTCTTTACCAATTTGAATAATTGTGACAAAATTAATCTAGTGTAATCACGTTTCCAGCGTTTACTGGAGGTCCCATTACCTGCGATTTATTCTGTTGAGCTGATTCGGATATCAGACCAGATGCTATGATCAATAAGGTTAACTGGGTGAATTAGTCCCGCCTTTTTGGCCGGGATTGCACAGTTGGTTAGAGCATTATTAGTAGCTTCAGCCAAGAGATCCATGGTTCGAATCCAAGCCCGGGTTTTTTTTTCGCCCAGTTGGGAAAATTACATCTGATATAATTACGAAATGTCTGTCATTAATTAAATCAAAAATTATTATTCAGAATTTCTGTTATGAATTCGAAATTTCTGAATGCATCACAAATTTCAACGTGTATTACATATCACTTTAATGACTGCTATTTTTATGCTTTTACGCTTAAAAAGAGTCCGCAAATGTCAAAAGTGTCAGAAAATTTCGCGTTGCTGAGAAAGGAAATATACTTTTTTTTTTTTACTCGAAATGAATCGGAAAGATTCACATTACCGAACGGAGAGTAATAAAAATTTGAGAACGCTCTTAACTTTTATGTATATTTCAGACATTATTTCTCATTTTCTTACTCTGCTCAAATAAAATTCTCTGAAAAACGCGAATTTAAATGCATTAGCAAAATTAATTTACATGATAATTATTCACACTTCTAGCGCCCTGTTTCATCTTTCTAACCTGTTGTCACCAGTGAAAACTCCAAGCAGGAAATAAAATGTGCCAGGAACCCGTTTCGGGGCAATTTATAAAGAAAAAGGGCAAAAAGAAAAGGTAGAAAATTTTCAACTTCGACCCCGAACACGTGCAGCTTGTGACGTAATAAGCGGCGTAAAGCAAGGGGCACTCTGCAAGCCACGACCGTAATTATTGATATTTCTTAGCTTCAGGTGGCATCAGCGCCGCCATTTCTTCAGGTGAGATCAACATAATTTCGAGGAATGTTTGTGATATTCAAATTGGTTACTGATGTCGACAGAGGTTTTGGAATGCCCCGTGCCGCCGAGATCAAAGGGTTAAAGGAGAAATATTTGTTTTCCATTCACTCGTTTTCCTTATATGAGGAATTTGTTCTCTTAGAAATTGCACTCTGCAATGTAGCTTGATTACATCTCAGAAAGGGGTGAAATGTTCTTTGTGGTTATTTGACATGACAATTGTAGGATAGAACAGAACAGCTATTAGTAAAATGTCGGAGGTCATCTGGAAGCAAAGAAAAATAAATACAATAAAATTATCAGTTTAAAAACCACAACATAAATTGTTACTGAAAAAAAAAAAAAAAAAATTGAAAGGCGGCGAAAGAACTTTGTTCTACTTCGTCAGGATTATTATTTTATTTTTATTTTATTTTATAGTATTTCATTAATAACATACATTTTCAACTTCGACCCCGAACACGTGCAGCTATAAATAAAATATAATATAATTGCTACGAACAGGCGATCACCAGGTCGCTACTGGCAACCAAGTTTTTCTATCTGGTGACTAAGTTATTTAACCTGTCGGGGATTTTTTTGTAGAAAAATTGACCTAAGAAATTAGCACAAACGGCATATTTTCTCTCATTTCACATAAGATGTCACATTATTATAATGGGAAATTACGAAATAAACTTAGAAATTATATTCAAACCAAAAATATTTTTTACTTTTGTTTTGAATTTCGCAAACAGAAATTCCTTAAACACAGATTTTAAAATAATAAAAACAGAATTATTTGACTGTAAAATAGTCAAAAAATTATGTCCCTGCTTCCTTATTTCAGCGATGCCCCCTTCACCAGACATAGATTTTGTAGCACTGAACCATCCGGACATTTGAAGCATTCGGCAATCAGCATTTTCCGAACATGTAGTACTGCAAATTCTCAGCAAATATTGGGAACACATTTGGAACACTTTCGATAACAGAAAAAAAAAAAAAAGAAGTTATATTTATTTTAATGTGTACTGAATGTGTTCCCTTAATGTGCTCCGAATATGCTCCGCTATAAAAAAAAAAAAAAAAAAAAAAAAAAAAAGGTGTTCCGAAAGTGTTCTGCTTAGGATATTTGTTAAATCTAAACTTGGAAACACATTTGAGAACAGATTGGGAACACATTTGGGCACACTTGTGAAATCATAGCTTTCAAAAAAGGGCACTAGAAAGTGTGCTGAACAAAAGAAGAGCTCTCAGAAGTATTCTAAAAACTGTTCCAAAAAGTGCGCTTCAAAGTGTACTAAAAAAGGTGACAAAATAAGTGTTCTGAAAAGTGTGTAAAGATTTGCAGTGTGCCAATTAAGTCGGCCTTTATAGTATATATATATATATTTTTCCAGAGATATATAATTTTGATAAATTTTATTAGAAAACTTAATTTATATTATCTTTCTAAATTATGTATAGTATTCTAAACTATGTTACTATAATTCTAAACTATGCTTGTTATTAATTTTTCTCAATAAATTCATAAAAAACTTTTGTGCCTTTTGAAAATTAATGACAGGGGGAGAGGGGGGAGGATAAATATTTTTTACTGACGGCTAGAATTTTTTGCTGTCTACAACCAGATTTTATAAAATTTATAAAGCCTTGGCTACGAATATCTATATTAGCAGCTGAAGAAAAGAATCAGTAAAATTCGATTAAAATATTTAATTGATTTGGACCTTTAATAAATAAATGAATAAAATTGTTATTAATGAGTTATCCGAATCATTAAATTCCAAAAAAATATTTTTTTCCGCTCCTATCTGACACATTTACGGAAGATTTTTAACACTTCAATAAAATTAAGTATATGTTTTAGAAATATTTTGACAGCTAAAGGGGGAAAAAAAAGAGACATCCTAGAGAGAATACACAGGAAAAAGAAGTTCAAAATATAAATTTCCTAAGGCGATATTTTAAAAAATACGAATTCATCACACCCCTATAGGTTTAACATTAACAAGGGCAATTTGAAATCACACTGACTAATCCCTTTAAAGATGTTTTGACTTTCTAGGCGAAAAATAGAATTCTATTTGATATTTTAGAATTTGAATAACAATTTAATTTTAATTATGCATTTTAGATTTTTTTTAAATGCAGCATAGCAGCTCCACATGTTACATGATTTACACGAAAACTTATTCCGCTCCATCTTATGTCAAGGTCTAACAGAATATGAAGTTAGATGAAATTCTGTACATTAGTTCTTGAGATATGACTATCGCTAAAATCGTGTAAATTCTGAAAAATGCTGTATATCAGCGCCACCTGTTGAGCGATTTACACCAAAACCTAATCAGCACCAATTTATATCATGGACTAACTGAATCTAAGTTTTACAGTCAAACCTCGTTAACATGAACACGCTTAACGTGAATTACTTTTAACATGAATTGTTTCCATAGTCCCCTATAAAAACGAGTACAAAGATTTGATACTGATAACATGAATTACTGTTAATATGAACAAAATTTTGATTCCCCTTGAGGTTCATGTTAACGAGGTTCGACTGTATTATATTCCGTGCATTAGTTCTTGAGATATAGCTATCGCGAAAATCATGAAAAAAGCAGCATAGCAGTGCCACCTGTTGAGCTATTAACACCAAAAGGTAATCAGCGTCTATCTATGTCAATATCTAACAAAACCTGAAGTTTGATAAAATCATGTGCATTAGTTCTTGAGAGATATATATAGCCTAAATTACACATAATTAACGTCTGCAGTCATCGTTTTTTTATTTTTTAAACATATATAATTAATAAACAGACATACATACATTCAATACAATAATCCAACATGGAGAGAAAAATTAGCCAGAGCCAGGAATCGAACCTGGGTCCACAGCGTTCCGGGCTGTTGCTCTAACCACTGAACTACTCCGGCCGACCCCTGAGTCTGCAATTTCCCACTAATAAACCATGTTGGAGAGAAGGTCACCAGCTATCAACCAGACAGTCAAGACGACCGGACAACGGTGAATAGACTTTACTATTCCACCGATCTACGAATATATATTAAATTACACATAATTAACGTCTGCAGTCATCGTTTTTTTATTTTTTAAACATAATACAATTAATAAACAGACATACATACATTCAATACAATAATCCAACATGGAGTGAAAAATTAGCCAGAGCCAGAATCGAACCTGGGTCCACAGCTGTGTTATATGTTTAAAAAATATATGTTTAAAAAATAAAAAAACGATGACTGCAGACGTTAATTATGTGTAATTTAATATATATTCGTAGATCGGTGGAATAGTAAAATCTATTCACCGTTGTCCGGTCGTCTTGGCTGTCTGGTTGATGGCTTCTCTCCAACATGGTTTATTAGTGGGAAATTGCAGATACACGGGTCGGCCGGAGTAGTTCAGTGGTTAGAGCAACAGCCCGGAACGCTGTGGACCCAGGTTCGATTCCTGGCTCTGGCTAATTTTTCACTCCATGTTGGATTATTGTATTGAATGTATGTATGTCTGTTTATTAATTATATATGTTTAAAAAATTAAAAAGATATATAGCTATCGTGAAAATCGTGAATAATGTAGCATAGCAGCGCCACTTGTTGGACGGTTTACACCAAAAACTATTCAGTACCAATTTATATCAGGGACTAACTGAATCTAAAGTTTTATTATATTCCGCGTATTAGTTCTTGAGATATATAGCTATCGTGAAAATCATGAAAAAAGCAGCATAGCAGCGCCACCTGTTGGGCTATTTACACCAAAAGGGCGTCTATCTATGTCAATGTCTAACAAAACCTGAAGTTTAATGAAATTCTGTGCACTAGTTCTTGAGATACAGCTATCGTGAAAATCGTGAATAATGTACAGTGAAATCTGTCTAAGGCGGAAACATTTCAGAGTCCCATATTTTTAAACATAGAGATTTCCGAAAAATCTGTCTAAGACGGAAACAACCTGTGTAACGCGGAACAGGACATTCATTTTGGAGTCCCAGATAGCAAAGTTACTGTTTAAGAGGGAAGAAAATTCTGTTGGTAAATATAAATGGAAAGAAACCTAATCTTTTCATAATGACATATATCTAAAGCTTTTACAAAATTTTTACATAGAGCGAAACAGTTATGAAATGATACCAATGTTAACTGAAATACAATGCGCTACCGGAAAAAAAGATATTAAGAAAAAAAAAATAAACAAACAACAATATTCGATTTTTTTTTTTTCTAAATAAGTTTAAGATAATAGAATTTTGAGGCATTTATTTAGGTAAATATAACTTTTTTTTTTCACTAAAACCTGTAATTTTGATTTATACCAGTGTGTTTGTGTACTATCAATTTGTAGTGTAAATTAATATTACTATAAATATATAAAAATAGATACAAAGATTTCATGTTTATTTAATAATAATAAAAAACAAAAACGAAAAATCATGCGTCAAGCATAGATTATGTAACACTTTCCAACGCTTCCAAAATAATTTTACGAATCATACTCTTTTATAAGCTAAAAGATAACATCTAAGTAATCCGAATACTTTATTCAGCCCTGTATAGGATCTATAGATTTGTATATATACTACATAGGATGCTAAATTTTAGTTCAGTTAGGAAACACGTAGCACAGTTTAAAATTCTCCGTCTGGAGTTAAATAATACGGAAATGTGTTCCCGAACTTTTGTACTTCCCTGTATAGGATCTACAGAATTTATACACACCACGTAATATACAAAAAGCGATTTAAAATTAAAATCGCATTCAGTAACTTAAAACGCACTTCCAGGAATTATTGTTAACATACAGTAGAGAATTCTTTTGTGTGTCCCTGTAAATGAACGATAACTGCTATACACACAATATTCTGTAGTAAGTCTCTTGTAATGAACCTTATATAAATTTCAATGCGTTTAAAATAGTGAAACATTATTTAAATAAACCGCAGACGATTTTTCTCCATAGACGTAATGTAACGGAATTCTTTTGACTGTCCCTGTAAAGTAAGTATAAGTGCTATGCACACCCTATTCCATATTAAGCTTGTTCTAATGCACCTTAGTGATATATATAAATTTCAATGCGTTTAAAGTATTGAAACATTATTTAAATAAACCGCAAATGATTTTTCCCCATAGACCGCAATGTAACGGAATTCTTTTGAGTGTCCCTGTAAAAAAACTATAAGTGCTACACACTTCCGTTGAAATAGGGAACATGCTATAGATAACGATTATAACATATAAAATTTGCAGGGCAATCCGAGCATATTTACGGGAGTTAGAGCACGGACAGACGGCAGACGGCCAGACGGCAGACGGCCAGACGGCCAGACGGCAGACGGCCATACGGCAGACGGCCAGACGGCCAGACAAACCGAAGTCATAAACACTTTTCAACTAGGTTGGAAAGTGTTAAAAAGAATAAAAGATACATTAGTTTTAATTTTTAGCCAAAGAAATGTTTAATACTCTGTGAACGGGATGTCTATAAAGTTCTCTGTCTAAGACGGAAATCTGTCTAAAGCGGAATTTTATTTCAGTCCCAAGCGATTCCGCATTAGACAGATTTCACTGTAGCATAGTAGCGTCACTTGTTGCGCGATTTACACCAAAAACTATTCAGCACCAATTTATGCAGGGACTAACTGAATCTAAAGTTTTATTAAATTCCGTGCATTATTAGTTCTTCAGACAGACCGCCCACCAAATTTTTGTCACATACAGACACGCAGATAGACAGACATTTTCTAAAAACAGAAAAAACATGTCAAGACCTTCTAAAACGCATAAATCCGTCGAAAACCGGAAGTTGAAAATTTTCATGAATCCAATACTTTCTTCTTGTAAAGATAGAAGAATGTAATAAAGTCATAAATGTGTCAGAGGCTAGCGAATTTTGATTTGAAAACTGCTTTCAATTCAATAGCAAAAAAATGGGAACCGATGTGTTCCATTCTTTTTTCTTCTTTCTTTCTTTAAAGGAAAAAAAAAAGAAAAGAAAAAACAGTTTTCTTATTTAATTGCCTCGTGACAAGAGACGACATCAGTTCTTACTTTACCTGTAAAATGACTTTTCCAGTTACAGGACTGTCGGTGCTAGAAAGAGATTTTTTCCCCTTATACATATCGGCATCTTTGGGTAATAATGGAATAAGAATAATTTTTTTTACAGATTTTAAATTGGATAGATTTGTTGTCCATATCGACGCCCATGGTGCAGTGGAAGGAGAAAGAAACATTTTATTTTTTTCTCTCCCTGAATTTTGAAATTTAATTAACAAAATTTCTTTATCTCTGATGATTTGAAAAAAATAAAAAAATAATAAATAAATTCCTTCATAACAATTGAAAATAATACTTTTATTATGTTAAATTAAAGTGAAAGAGGAACTAAGAATGTTTCTTAAAGAGTATAAAAGTTTTTATTATTATTATTATTATTATTATTATTATTATTCGTTTATATGTTTAAAAATTATCTTAAACCGCGATTGAAGGGGCCATAGCCTCCTGAAAAAAAAAAAACAGGTTTATAATAAGATAAATATTTCGTATTTGCTAAATTTCTTTATCGGTTTGTTCAACAATTTTCTTACAAGGCGGTTCTGACAAAAAATTTTAAGTTTAACCTAAGCGCAGGTTTAATAAAAAATTCCAAAATCATCGCTATCTAGTCAAAGCGGGGATTTTCCAGACTTTTAGCTTGTGGCGATACTAATGCTGCTGTTTTTTTTTTTTTTTTTTTTTTTTTTTTTCTGTGCAAGGGATATAGGCCGAAAGGGGGGGGGGGGATGTTCTCTGTGTATGTATGTGGGGGGGGGAGTCTTTTTAAAGGACCTAACCCATATTTACGAGAACAAATAGTACATCATCATACGATTAACACAGATGAGTTTTAACACTTAGAATACGGAACCTGTTAATAAAATTTCTTTAAGCTTAAAAGTTCCGAAAATATAAATATCATTTTTAAAAATATATATGGTTTTAAAACATATATGAACATATATAAAATATATATGGTTTTATGGTCTAAACAAAATTATCACTAAAAATATTTTGATTAATACATCCAAAAGTTTTTAATCGTCCATTTGTCATTTAAGCAATTTTCCCTCTAATTTAGATGAAACAGCTGCAAACTTAATAATTACGTTATTTTCTCAATTTTTATCAGTCTGACAATATTAAAAGGCTCGCTAAAAGTTTAAAATGACGCTGTATAAGCATTTTTTTCTTTTATCTCTTTAACAAATCCCGTCTTCTTATTTGCACCATTAAGAAGTTCCAAATTAAGTACAGCGTGATAAAATAAACCGCTTTTCATGTTTGCTGCGTCAAACTCGGAGAAAAATACTATCTTCTAAATTATTTTCATCACATGTTCCTGAAGCTTTGTCATTTAAATCGGGTGTGCGGCAGTTTGTGAGTTGAAAACACGCACAAAAATAATAATAACAATAAGAAAAATGCAAAGAAAAAAAGAAAGAAAAACAGGGGAAAACATCAAGAAGGAAATGCGCTTGGATGCTGAGCGCTTTCATCCGACACTAGAGATTAGACGTTAGATGCTGAGTAGCTCGACTCTCGAGCAACCAATCACAGTAAACAAGCGGAGAAGCTTCGCCAACTGGCTGTAAAAAACAAAAATACAGCTTCGCGCTAAGGGTTCGAGTTTTCCCTTTGCCTTGTCAAAGGTAGATAGATGCTTCTTGCAGTACCTATGGAGTGCGTAATAACCATAGACCTTACAATATATTCCTCTGAGGTAATGACTCCGTCTACCTGGAATCTATGTAGAAACTGTCGAATTCATCAGATGATGAGGCAAGATATACATTTTTCTGGCAGCAGGCTGCGGTGGAGTTGATTTCCTTGTAGGAGCATGCAGTGCTTTGACGGTTGAAGGAGTATCATATAGGGGTAGACGGGGGGGGGGGGGGGGGAGAAGGTCTTACAGAGCCACACAATTTTTCTATTTTTTTTTCTAACATATGATGCAAACAACTTTAATTAAGAATTAATATACAAATAAATTCAGATACTAAATTAAGAAAAAATATTATATAAAAATACTAAATAAGATTTTTTTTTTTTTTTTAATCCCTTTTGTCTTGAGCACTCACTAAGAATTTATTATTATAGCCAGTGTTTAATACCATACAGGAATCTACTACAAAAAAAAAAAAAAAAAAAAAAAGAAAAGAAAAAAAGTATCGGAGTCCTTATAATCTGCAGTACTAACTACCGTTGTGTATCACAATCCTTCACCCGGCCTTTCCACCAATATATTTGTATTTCAGACATTATCTGCATTTTTTTCAGCAAAAGAAAATTTTAAGATATTAATCATTTGAATTTATATAATAAAATCTAATGAATGAACAGCTAACAAAAACATTTACAATCTGGTATGGGCGTTTTCAGAAAATCTTACTCGCCATGTATTTTTGAATTATTATAATCAACCAGTAAAATACAGCATATGGCAAATACATGTTCTGGTGGGTTTTGGTGAGCATTATTTAAAAGCTCCGGTGGACTCCAACTAATACTTAAATACATTAAAAATCAAGCAGTACAGGAGCTGAGTAACGGTTAGCTCCTGCGCAAATTAAGCACTGGTTATGCACATCCGTGCAAGACAAGTTTTAAAACATATCAAAACATAAAAAGCAGTACAAAAATTTAGCAATTATATATATATATATATATATATATATATATATATATATATATATATATATATATATATATATAAAACTTTAAGTAAAATTTAACCATTGAAACATAAGAAACTGACCACATACACTGAAATCCCGATACCAAAGAGCCCTGTCAATTTACAAATTAAAATTGTAGTCCTAATAAATGTAACATTATTAATTCAAATTAAGAAGAAGAAAAAAAAAAATAGAAAATAAGGAATGAAATATAAATCACACGAGTATATACACAAATAAAAGCTTATAAAGTAATTTACTTTTTCAAGGGCAAGAAAATCACATTTATAAGCAAAGAACGATTGTTTTCTGTATATGACACCAGCTTTTGCTAAATATAGTGCCATATCTCGCCCGAACAATCGCTGAAACAATATTGAATAACAAGACCTTTACAATGGAATATTATAAATTATACATACAATTTGAAAAGGATTGTGAAAAATAAGAAAAAATAAAAATAAAATAAAAAATATATATATTACTTATATTAATAATATCCCAAGATATTTAGTATATTGTGAGCACATGTACAAAATTGTGTATATATATATATATATAAACTTATTGCAAAAATTAACCATTGAAACAGAAGCAACTGACCATCTAAGACAAGTATATGATTATTCTCCTTAAAAAAAAAAAAAAAAAAAATAGAAAGGAAGAGAAAAAAGAAAGAAGCAAAAATAGTCATATAAGTATTATAAAAGAAATCATCTTGATATCCATGATTTAATATATAAATAATGTATGAAAATGTAAAATAAAATTCAAGTAATTAAAAATATATATTATAAATCGTTAGCTGCAAACACCAAATTTTAAGTTCTGGGTTTTAGAGTCAGGCTGATAAAAATAAAATTAATGAAAAATTTTAAGGGTAGCATAATTTAAAAAAATAAAAAATACTAAATATTGATATTGAAAATGTTTTTTAAGACTGTAGTAAGTAAAAATAAATAATTCAATTAATATTTTTAGTTAAATTCTTGCTAAATTAATTCAAGCATAATAGAACGTAAATTAGAAGCTTAAAATTATTTCACTTCATTAGTTGAGTAGGCTGGACTGACAACACCATCTATCGACTTATATCTATAGGAATCGGTTACACAATATAGCAATTCATCAAATTTTCAATACCCAATTAATTTAAAAGCAACTAATTAAAAATAAAAGCATATTTCTAAAGGACGGTAAAGTTATTTACCGTCAAATCTTGAAGGGTATCATCTAGTATTATTTTATTTTTTCAAAATTAAATTTTCTAAATTATGTGACATACTCAGCATTTACAGATCATTCTCCCGCGCAACCTTATTTCTCATGCAGGATTTTTGCAGATACAGAGACATGTTTTCCCATATAATCCTACGTTGGCGTTGGCAACGCTTTACCATCAGCGGACTCTGGTTGGTTGCTCGCGAGTCGAGCTTCTGAGCTTCTAAGTTCTAGTGATCTTTCATCCTGACTTCTCATCAGATCTTTCATGTTTGTGACAGGTTTTGAAACACAGTTACAGCCAGGCGGTAACAGGTTCGCTGCTCCGCAGCCAAATTCTGCTATTTTTGCCAACTCAGAGTGTTTTAATTGCTTGTGATGATGCCACCTGTCTCTCTTTTTTCAAGTAGAGTGACAACAGCAAGCGCTACTTTTAATGTCGTACGCCATTTAAAATAATACGGCCGCTTTTAATTTGTTCAAAGATATTTGAAATGAGAACGACTAGTGAGACAATTTTTCTACATTAAGGCGGTTAAAAAAAAAAAAAAAAAAAAAGTCCCTTTTCAACAACGCAAAGCTGTCTGACACATTTTCTGACTCATTTTTAAACATGAAAAGCATAATTACTTGCAAGCATGATTATTGAACTGATTTGGTATCGAATAGTTTTATTATTATTATTATTATTATTATTATTATTATTATTATTATTTTCCGATAAATGAATCACATTTTGCATTATAAGCGATTATTGTCTCATGAGGTCATTTCTTTCTTTACCTGCACTGTCGTGACCAGAAAATCTGTCTTTAGAAAAAATATGCCAACTTTGAGAGCATTTAAAAAAAATCCTCTAACTTTGTTGAAAAAAAGAAAATAACAGTTCGAGCTTCTGGAAATGTAACTGCTTACTGAAATTGCAATTGTAGTTGATATTTTGGAAGCGAAGAACGAACGAGCAGTAGAATCTCTCAAACCGATTGTTACAAAGAAAAGAGCATTAGAATCACAGTCAGAAAAACTCGTCTTTATTCACTAAATAATTCCTCACTTTTCAACAAATAATTTCCGTACTCCCAGAAAACATGCTTTTCCCTCAAATTCTTCCTGAAAATCTGAAAAAGAGTGGGAAATTCCGTTTATTCCCTGCACGCATGCGTATTTTGGCTCTATTAATACAAGTTCGAATTTATTTTACAAATAAAAAACTAAAAATTCAATAAATTAAAATTTTGAATTTATTTTAAACAACAACGAAATAATGCTTTGGATTTTTTTTAAAAAGTAACAATTAATTTTCCCATTCTTTAAAAATTATTTGCAGTTTATTTTTTAAAATTATAAACAAAATATTTGCACTTAAAAATATATTCTAAACAAACAGATTAAATATTTAATAGTTAATTTAAGTGAAAAAAAAAATCGATTTTACCCAAAAAAGCAACAAACAAAAATAATGCTTTCGAATTACAAAAAAATAAATAATTTTCTCATTCCTTTAAAATTATTCGCAATTTATTTTTTAAAGTTATAAAAAAACACTCGCACTGAAAATATAGTCTAAACGAACACATTACAATTTTTTTTAATGGTTGAAAAAGAAAATCGATTTCTCAAAAAATCAAACTTTTTTATCGAATTTAATTCAAAATATAATATTCATATTTTACATCTAACAATCAAATTAAGAATATATATAATTCATGTTTTTATCCTCTATTAATAGTAAAGTTTTAAAAACCTAACCATCATCTCATAACGACGAAATCTCCCCGCAATTAACTTAAAAATTACAAGGTTTCTAAACCCCAGATTGTTTAAGTCCCAAGCCGCCATTTGAAGAAATCTCGTATCATCGTTTCAAACTCTTATTCTAGCAAGCGCCCACTGGTCTTACCGGTAAGAACTTGACTCAATTCACTGACGTCCCTGGTTCGAGCCCCAGGTCAGCTAGAGAATATTCTTGAAGTATATCAAATAATAAATACTCCTATAATAGTCCATAGATGGCAGCACAAAGAGAGATGTAATTTTTTAAAACCGAGGTTATTCAAATAACGGAAATTTTCCCTCCTGTAACGGAGAAAAAAATAAACGGACATTCTTCAAATCACGGAAATATTCAGGCAGCAGTGCTGTCAGGAATATTTCCATAATTTGTAATCCAAGTATTTTTGAGAGTGCACGTTGATGAACTAAGGAGCTATATTTCGTCTTTGAATGACACTACACATAGTGAATATAATATGACCTTAAAAAAAAAAAAAAAATATTTCTGAAAATTGCGATCAGACAAAAATAGATTTTTTTTTTTTTTTTTTTTTTTTTTTTTTTTTTTTTTTTTGTGAGCCAGTTTACAAATGGATACATACTGAATTATACAATTAAATACATATACTATAATATACTTACTCTACTTTCAATAAAGTGGCATCCATTTTACTAATTCTAATTTTTATTCTATTAATTTATATAATTTATAATGTATTTTAAGTTATACGTATTATATAAACATTTGGAATTTCATTTTACGTTTAATATAAACTCAGCTTAAAAGTCATTTTTAAGTCGACCCGAGAGAGACGTACTTAGTAACGAGGGTTGAGTGTATGTTGAAACGATTCAGTAATAAATACTAATGCGCAAGAAATGAAACTGTAGGTTGAAAGGCTTCAAATATTAACGAAAATGAGTTCAAAGCAAAAGTATGCGACTTGCAGGTCTGATGTTGAGGCCCTTGATTTACACGTTAGAATTAGAAATATCATCAGCACTTATACTGCTTCTTTATAAATACGAGTCTTTTTATCACAGATTAATTGTAAAACATAAAAGACAGAAAGTCATGTCTTTAGGAATATAACTCATGTGATTTGTAGTTTTTATATGGATGGAGACGGCTTGAACACCATGAGCCATCTCATTTCTGCGCCATTGATTCCATGTTTAGTCTTTAAAGCTGTTCTCAAATCAAAAGGAGCTACTTTCTCACACATTTTTTAATTCATTTATGTTCGAAATGCATGAAATCGGCCGATATTCTTATTCACAAACTTTGTAATCGAAAGACGTTTTCCTTTTTTTTTTTTTTTGTGTGAAGCTAAAAGATTTTCCAGAAAAATACTGTCGAAGTGGGAGTTTTTAACAGAATTCTCGACGTGGCAACGCGAGAAAGAGGAAAAATTCGTCGTCACGTGACAAGCATCGCTTAAAAGAAAATAATTTATTTATCAAAAGAACGGAAAACGCTATTTGTTACAAATCGCTTCAATAATCAGGCTTGCTAACTGCCTTAACTTTACAAAATGAGTCAAAAATGTGTCAGAAAGTTTCGTGGTGTTGAGCAGAGAATTTGAGAACCACCTTAAGTTTACACAAGATAAATTTTTCATTTTCATTTCTTTAAAATATCCATGTCTGCTTTTAACTTATACTTAACGTGACCTCCTGTCCAAGTTTAGGTCGAAGCAACATCAATCTTTTCCCCACAATTCATTACCTTGTTGCATTTTTACTATCACTATGATTTCGTGGTTTTTGTGAGGGCGGGATAATCAAACCACTTTCCTGTCATTAACAATATAAGATACGAGTACTGGAGAACCCCTAGGTCCTCTTATCAGTTCGAGATCAAAATTGCATCATGTTCCGAATAAAAAACAAAACACGACAGAAATATGTATATCCTATTACGACCTCACCTCTAATAAAAACAAAAAAGAAATCACGCCGTCCCCTTTCGGTTTTCGTACCCCCGAACTCCTCTCCTATTAACCAACCACCTAACCTAATGTAAAAACCAATCCCTAATAATTTTCCAGCTCCGTGAACAAGTTACAAGATAACACGGACGATAAGCGCCTCTTTTATAGGTTCTTTGGGATTAACCGCCCTGGCCACAAATTGAGAGGAATTATCGGCTGTGGAAAAAATAATAACACGATATTATCTTCGAGGGAACGGGGCGAAGTGTTCTCATAAGTGGATAAGTGGAGTAAAAAAGAAGTAAGAGAGAATGTCTAGGGTGCTACAGAATATTGGAACAGGTGTGCGTGTGTGTATATAGAAAAAATAAAAAAGATTGGAATGCATGAGAATATTATGTCAGAAGTAATTTTTCATCAAATAAAGTAAATGATGAGAGAAATCGGTTATTTCAGTTTAAGAAGACATAAAAGGTATCTGAAAGTATCTTTTAGGCGTTGCATTGTTCAGACAGTACAAATATATAGTAGATTTTTTTTTCTAATAATAATAAATGGTGGATTATCTAGATTTGATTTACATCAGTAGTAAGATAGTGGGGGTTCACCGGCAGAAGGCGCAGCCCGCAGCTGAGCAACCGAGCAACCGATAGTGCATTGTTCAGAATCAACCCTCTTTTTCACACTGTAATCTTTTCATCTCATTTTGTTGGTACATCTGATATTTTGTAGAAAGTTTTGTGTGTGTAAGAGTATGTTTTAAAAAGCATGTATGTCTTATAGTTATTATAAATAGTTCTATGCGTGTATGTATGTGTGGGTGCGACAAATAGTTCTCTTTGTGTGTGTGTGTGTGTGTGTATATGTATGTGTGTGTGTATGTATGCGGGACAAATAGTTCTCTTTGTGTGTGTGTGACTATCTGCTTGTTTATCAAAGTTTTAGAAATATTTTTCATATTTTTATAACGAAAAAAAAAATATGCGTTAGTTAGTTAAAAAGTTTCACAAATTTAAAAAAAAATTCTTTTAGAAAAAGTTTCACATTACTTAAAAAATTAAAAAAAAGTACTCAATAATAAAATCAACAATTTTTATTATAACAAAATAATTTACATAAAGGTATTTACAGATCAAAATATACATCGCGATTTTGCTTTAGCAATACAAATCAACATTATCTTCTTTATTACAAACGGTATTAATGTCATAATGGCCATATGCTAAACTGCTTATTCCATCATCCAATAAGTAACGCTTGTCGTCAAAGGGACTTAAGCTAATTTTATTTTGAGTTAATGTATATAGGCGATGGTCATCTTGGGCAATCCTTACCTGTTTCTCCATACTTGTTTTTTGTTGTTGGAGGCACTCCAAGTAGTCTTCATGTTTAATTTTCTGCCGAACAATCTGTGTAGATACGCCTTTTGCACGCTTCTTTTCGTCTTTAACAGATTTTAGAGAATACATTTTTGATTTCAGTCCGACAAACTCAAGGGCTAATTCACCATTAAGTTCATCCTTAAACTTTCCGAGCGTCTTCTTATTATCCTCAGAGTATAGACGATGAGATTTCGGGTATTCAGAAAAGTCAAACAACTCACGATGCTGCTCCAGATCCTTATAAATATTATTGGTTTGAATATGATACGTTAGGGAATCTGTATCCGTAAAGAGTAAAACTGCACGATCTTTGTATGTTTTCTTTATAAAATTGTAATGGAAATCATACATACAAAGTTTAGATAGTTCGAGTATAGAAAACCCAACATAGATGGGTCGGTTCATATGTATACTAGTTTTTAATCTCTCCACAGCAGTCAAGTCTTCATCATAAGTTTTAAACGATTTAAAAGTAGGCGATGCTACTAATTTTTTGGCTCTTTTTTCACCGTTACAAAGCACAATATTTCTTCTTTTTCGTAGATTTTCCATGGTTTTACCAAAAACAGAATTGTTCATTAACTTAAAAAAGTCTTTCTCAAAAGAAGATTTTGCTTCTTTCCTTTTTTCGGTGTTGAAATTAATATATTTCTGTAACCATGGTCCCTGTTTAAATTTTAAAGCTTTGTGCACGGCTGTAATTTTTAAACCAAGTTCTAAATAAAATTTAAGATTACGATAATGGGTTATATAATTTCGTTTGTTATTTAAATTTGGTATAAGTTTAGGAGTTCCGACGAATTTTCTATTGTTGAGTAAGCTTCTTGCATGAGAAGATAGCATCTGATCGTCTACAGTTACTCTCTCAGGGGCGACAGGGTATTCATTATGCAAAGGATGTAAATGTTTTGGGTATTCCATATCTACCTCGAAAAGATACCCAATTTCGGAGCTATCAGATAGAGATAGAATCCACTCTTCTGTGATATGACTTGTTTCACACCATTCAAAACCACCGTAGGGTAAAAATTGGCTCATAGCCCACCCGTATAAGTTATTGGCATCCCAATACATGATGTAGCTGGGTGCCTCATTTTTCTTATAATCGGACGTACCAGGGATATTTGCTCGGGCATATCTTTTACTTATCATGCTAATGCCGCCTCGTATTCCATTTTCAACCATAAGCAACATATCTATATCACTGAGTAACTCTAAAGGTGTATCAGACATCTTCAAACAAGCCTGCCATGCTAGCCCAGGTGCTGTAAACAGGTGAGCAGGGTCAATTTCATAATACTGCTGACATAATTTCCTAAAGTTTTGAAACACGTCAGCAAGTAGCAGAACATCTGTCTTCACATAAAGGTTGTGATAATCACCAAGAGTCTTGATATCAAATGTTTTCCATACATTCTGGGCGTGTTGGTATTCCTTTTCACCTATAGGCTCATTGGTTAAACTATTAAAAAAGGCAGAAGGCGGAGGAAGCTGCTTCTCAGTAAATTTTTCAAAGCAAGTAAAATAATCATAGGGGTAAACGCCTTTCCGTATAAGTAAAGATAAATTATTATTTCGGGGGAAATTTTCTTCAAGTATAGTGAATTGATCAGGTTGAAGGTTTTTAACAAGTTTTTCCAATGACGTAGGCAAAAATTGGAAAGAGTCTATAAACACCATCTGAATATAAGATGTAGGCTTTCTGATTTTAAAGGTGATATAGTTTTCCATAGAAGTAGCAATAACATCGATTTCATGATCTTTGAATTTTCCAAGCTTTGTCATAATATGATGACCATCATAGTTTTTCAAGTTATGGAATATAACAGGAATTGTTTTACACTGCTTATAGTTCAAGTTGCATTCCACATGTGCAGCTCCTCTGTATGCACCTGACAGGTGATCATGGTCACGTGTTCGTTTCTCATCTAAAGTTTTCTTACAAATATGACAAAACTCTGCTTCTCGAAATGCCTTTTCTTCCTTGGGAGAAAGCTTCATAGGTTTAACATTTAGTAACTTTTGACCTAAAATTTCCTTCTCTTGCATCATTCGGTTTAAAAAATGATCAACACAGTTTCTACCCCGATATACCTGTGCTTTCTTCACACACGTTCCATCGGGTCCAATAACCACATAGGCATAACCACATGGTAAGTGATAGGTTGTTTTCTCGCTATAGGATGCTTTAGAAGAGGGAGGGGCTGATGAAATAGGTATAAGTAGACTCTCAAAATCCGCATAAATCGTATAGGCAACAGGATGTTGTAAACGAATACCTGTAAACTTTAATATATTATCATTTTCACTAGGCATCTTTATAGCTTGTGCAACATGTTGAGAACAATATTCATTATGCTTATCCAATAGATCTTGTCTTGAAAATCGATGTAAACATCGATAACAATAATAGCCAGCGGCTCTATGTTTGGTAAGATCACCTAAAAGTCTTGAAAAACTTCTTATCAAACAATAGTGTTGTTTTTCACCGTCACCAACCAATAACAAATTAATCACATCTTTATCCTTCTTTTCAGATATATACAAGGGGCAAACTTCATCCTCTTCATAACCAAACACGTTAACCCGTAAATTGTTGAGTTGTTCAATAACAGGTATCTTCTGAAGGGGTACAGGGCATTCTACACTACCTAATTTAATATCATGTTCATAAGGTCGATAATGTGAAACACGTTCAGGGTTTTTTGTATAATCCAAGTTCAGTTTAAAAGCCAAAAGACACCATACTAAACATTTGTTATCTTCGTTTTTTATATTCAGCAAGGCTTTTTTATCATCGAGTTTTTTAGACAAAGGAATATAGGAACTCGCAGCGAGGGGATGATATTTAGCAATCTTGAGTTCTAAATGAAGAATTTTTCTAAGTTTCCAGCCAGAACCTCTTTGTACAAATTCTTCAAAGGATTTAATAATCTTCGAAAATCCTTCCTCAATATGCTGTGAGATAGTATCTTCTATAAGTTCGGTCATACAAGAACATCGAAAATAACATTGAATTTCTTCAAACTCCTCATTATCAGTCAGACGTTCAAGTGCTATTTTTTCTACCATATACCATTTAATTGCACCTTTTTCATGAATTTCACTTATTAAACGTTCTTGTATTTCAGTTTGTACATGGCTATGAAATACCTCTAAATCATTTTCCACACGTTCATCAGGATGCAAAATCACTGTTTTAAACACATTAAGCGCATCAGAATACTTTGTGTTTTTCGACTTTGCATTAGATAAGCTCATTTTACGTTTTACACTCACAAGAGGTGTGCGGGGGTGTTGAGTGCGTACATGTTGTCTCAGATCAAATTTTCTTCTAAACACTTTATCGCAATCACAGCAAATAAATGTTGAATTCCGATGCGACTGTAAATGCTGCTTTAAATTATCCTTCCGGGTGAAAACTTGATCACATTCATCACACTTAAATGTAGACTGTCCATAGGCATTATGGATTTTCAGGTGTCTAATCAAGTCCGATTTCCTTCTAAAACACTTTCCGCAAGTTTCACAGGAAAACGACTTTTCATTAATATGAATCTTAGCATGTTGATGCAAATTAAAATATGTTGAAAAAACTTTGTCACAAGTGAGACAAACATGCTTTTTTTCCACATTCGTAGGAGTCACAGTCTTTAAAGAAACATCCTCTTCAACTTGCTGATTAAAATTGGAAGAACTTTGAGATATAGTATCTTTTTCTGTAAGAACTTCAGAGAATCCATCATGCTGTAACAATCCAAGACTATCATGTGTTTTTAAATGTCTTCGTAAGTTTGATCTTCGTCCAAAAGGCTTCTGACAAATATTGCAAGTATATAATTTCTCCCCAGAATGAATTTTCATATGTTGGTTCAGATTAGAAGTGTTCGAAAAATCTTTACCGCAGGTAAAACAGCTAAACATCTTCTTAGCAGATACAGAATCTCCCACAATCCGGGTTTCATCAATAGGCATATCAACATCCATAATAAAAATCAATAAAAAAACTTTAACTCTTAAAAGCAAACAACAATCTTCTGAAACGATTCGCACGGATAAAAAGCGGGAGCAATTTAAAACACGTTTAACCACTAGCGATAGGAATCATCAAATGATGAAAATCCTAATTTTCCCCCGTCTATTTATACCGACCCGAAGGAAAAGTTGAGTTGTAGTATTGCTTGATATGATTGTTATCAAAACGCGTCATACGATTTCGGGGGCCTATAAGTTTCTTTCCCCTCTTTATAATATAGCATAATTAAACAGATAAACCCGAATGTATACAAATTTAAATTCGTAAATTATATTATATCAAAAAATATAAAAAATCCTACAAAATAAAAATAGAATTTAGCACTTACCCCAAAAACACATCCACTTTAGTTGTTAGTCTTCACTTAACTAATTTTTCTTCCTTATCTTTAGTAGGGGGCGCTGCCATCGCCGCGAGAGGCACTGCCCGTCTTCCGGTGTGTGACGTAGTTTCCGGTTTGCGATAAGAATAAACCTTAATTACGCGCGCTTAGTCATTCTTCCCTCGGTCTTACTCGCTAGTAGTTGTCAGTTTCTTGTTTAGACATGTTGGGTGACATCATTACGTGTTTGCGATAAGAACAAGATTATCCCCTTATCAACAGGTAAAAAGCTGCGCTTCAGTGACGTCACAAGTCATATGACATAGCTGATAACGGTACGATTAGCTGATAAGAATTTGTACTAATCATCTATTCCCCTTCAAGTCATTGCATGAGACGGTTGAGCTCCAACAGCTGTATATAAGGTAAGAGTAATTTATATATTATAATAGGATTTTAAATTAATTTAGCAGATGTTACAATTTGATATTTAAAAATTTTCATGCTAAACGATGTGATTATATGTTGTTCATCATACTAAATCCACAAATTTTAATTCGAAAGAAATATTATTAAACTTATAATCTAAAATAAATTAGCGAAAATGCATAACAAATCTCAACAAAAAGAAGCTAATTATAAAAGGAAATGTACAAAGTTTATAAATTTGCACATGTGTTAAACGCGTTTACAAACCTTATCATAGGCAAAAGTCTAATTCGACTAGCCTATTTGTTATAAGTTTAACTATAAGTCAACATGTAAGATATTTCTAAAAAGGAATCTTATGATTTTTAATTTTCCAAGTTCAGTTTCAATCATATTGTATTAGGTTAATTCAAACTTTGAGATGATTTATAGTAAAATACTTAAATTAAAATGTATTTTTGATAGTTTAAGAATTATAAACTACAACTTTGACTACTTTTTAAAATGTTTGCCTGATAGAAAACTGTGATAACATGTCTATGTTTGAATTTTTCTGATAACATGCCAATGCCTGAATTTTTCTGACAACTTGTCTGTGTTTGAATTTTTCTGCTAACATGTCTGTGTTTAAATTTTTCTTATAACATGTCTATGTTTAATTTTTCTCTTCTTTTGAAATGTATAAACTTTTACTAAACGTGTCTTTCGATTTCATTGAAGAAAAAAGTGATCGATCAACTTTATCAAACCATTTTAATGTTAATATTTTTAAACGAACGCGATTATCAGATAAAAATATATGTAGTTAATTCATATTATTCCACTAAACATTGCATAACAAAAGAATCTTACAAAAATTTCATACTTCAACATTCAAAAATTGACAATATTCACATCTTAATACTAAAAAACAATCCTTATCTTGCAGTATTTCCTGTAACAAAATCTAAAAATTTCATATCAACAAGACCCAAGTCAGAAACTTTATCTAGGAACTTAATACCAATCTTTAATCATAAAGTGATAAAACTGATAATTTTTTAAAAAGTTACTTCTAAATCATCTCATAGATGGCGCTGTTGAAAAAAATTAATTCAAAACTTGTTTAAAAGACTTTAAAAAATTAAATCTAACTTTAAACTAACAAAAACCTGTAGAACAATCACTTTCAGTTAGAAATATTTTAAAAATAATTGTTAATTCTAAAACCGCTCACAGAGGGCGTTGCTGAAAAAAATAAACTCAAAGTTGTTTAAAATATATTAAAAAATAAATCTAACTTTAAACTATCATCAAACTCCAGAAAAATTACTTTCAATTAGAAATATTTTAAAATAATTAAAACTTCTAAAACCGTTCATAGGGGTGCTGCTGTGAAAAAATCATTTCGAAACTTGTAAAAAATTAATCCAAAACTTATTTAAAACACTTTTACAAAAAAATTGACCAAAATACCGATAAACATCAAGTAGATAATAATTGGGGGTTCTGCATCAGCGCAGTTCGCGCAGTTGACCTCAAGGTCGAAGGAAGGTCACTGGAAGTGGCAGGTGTGGACACCGGATGTAGCAGGTGGGGATAACAGACATGTTGGAACAGGAAGTGGGGCATGTTTAGACAGGAAGTGATTCCGGAAGTAAGACCGGAAACGCGATGGAAGTGGAAGCCGGAAGTTCCAGCTTCGACTTCCTGTCGTATTTCCGGTCTTACTTCCGGGATCACTCCTGTCTAAACATGCCCCACTTCCTTTTCCAGCATGTCTGTTATCCCTACCTGCTACATCCGATGTCCACACCTGCCACTTCCTATAACCTTCATTCCACTTGCGACGCACCTTATTTATTATCTACTTGATGTTTATCGGTATTTTGGTCAATTTTTTTGTAAAAGTGTTTTAAATAAGTTTTGGATAATTTTTTACAAGTTTCGAAATGATTTTTTCACAGCAGCACCCCCTATGAACGGTTTTAGAAGTTTTAATTATTTTAAAATATTTCTAATTGAAAGTAATTTTTCTGGAGTTTGATGATAGTTTAAAGTTAGATTTATTTTTTAATATATTTTAAACAACTTTGAGTTTATTTTTTTCAGCAACGCCCTCTGTGAGCGGTTTTAGAATTAACAATTATTTTTAAAATATTTCTAACTGAAAGTGATTGTTCTACAGGTTTTTGTTAGTTTAAAGTTAGATTTAATTTTTTAAAGTCTTTTAAACAAGTTTTGAATTAATTTTTTTCAACAGCGCCATCTATGAGATGATTTAGAAGTAACTTTTTAAAAAATTATCAGTTTTATCACTTTATGATTAAAGATTGGTATTAAGTTCCTAGGTAAAGTTTCTGACTTGGGTCTTGTTGATATGAAATTTTTAGATTTTGTTACAGGAAATACTGCAAGATAAGGATTGTTTTTTAGTATTAAGATGTGAATATTGTCAATTTTTGAATGTTGAAGTATGAAATTTTTGTAAGATTCTTTTGTTATGCAATGTTTAGTGGAATAATATGAATTAACTACATATATTTTTATCTGATAATCGCGTTCGTTTAAAAATATTAACATTAAAATGGTTTGATAAAGTTGATCGATCACTTTTTTCTTCAATGAAAACGAAAGACACGTTTAGTAAAAGTTTATACATTTCAAAAGAAGAGAAAAATTAAACATAGACATGTTATAAGAAAAATTTAAACACAGACATGTTAGCAGAAAAATTCAAACACAGACAAGTTGTCAGAAAAATTCAGGCATTGGCATGTTATCAGAAAAATTCAAACATAGACATGTTATCACAGTTTTCTATCAGGCAAACATTTTAAAAAGTAGTCAAAGTTGTAGTTTATAATTCTTAAACTATCAAAAATACATTTTAATTTAAGTATTTTACTATAAATCATCTCAAAGTTTGAATTAACCTAATACAATATGATTGAAACTGAACTTGGAAAATTAAAAATCATAAGATTCCTTTTTAGAAATATCTTACATGTTGACTTATAGTTAAACTTATAACAAATAGGCTAGTCGAATTAGACTTTTGCCTATGATAAGGTTTGTAAACGCGTTTAACACATGTGCAAATTTATAAACTTTGTACATTTCCTTTTATAATTAGCTTCTTTTTGTTGAGATTTGTTATGCATTTTCGCTAATTTATTTTAGATTATAAGTTTAATAATATTTCTTTCGAATTAAAATTTGTGGATTTAGTATGATGAACAACATATAATCACATCGTTTAGCATGAAAATTTTTAAATATCAAATTGTAACATCTGCTAAATTAATTTAAAATCCTATTATAATATATAAATTACTCTTACCTTATATACAGCTGTTGGAGCTCAACCGTCTCATGCAATGACTTGAAGGGGAATAGATGATTAGTACAAATTCTTATCAGCTAATCGTACCGTTATCAGCTATGTCATATGACTTGTGACGTCACTGAAGCGCAGCTTTTTACCTGTTGATAAGGGGATAATCTTGTTCTTATCGCAAACACGTAATGATGTCACCCAACATGTCTAAACAAGAAACTGACAACTACTAGCGAGTAAGACCGAGGGAAGAATGACTAAGCGCGCGTAATTAAGGTTTATTCTTATCGCAAACCGGAAACTACGTCACACACCGGAAGACGGGCAGTGCCTCTCGCGGCGATGGCAGCGCCCCCTACTAAAGATAAGGAAGAAAAATTAGTTAAGTGAAGACTAACAACTAAAGTGGATGTGTTTTTGGGGTAAGTGCTAAATTCTATTTTTATTTTGTAGGATTTTTTATATTTTTTGATATAATATAATTTACGAATTTAAATTTGTATACATTCGGGTTTATCTGTTTAATTATGCTATATTATAAAGAGGGGAAAGAAACTTATAGGCCCCCGAAATCGTATGACGCGTTTTGATAACAATCATATCAAGCAATACTACAACTCAACTTTTCCTTCGGGTCGGTATAAATAGACGGGGGAAAATTAGGATTTTCATCATTTGATGATTCCTATCGCTAGTGGTTAAACGTGTTTTAAATTGCTCCCGCTTTTTATCCGTGCGAATCGTTTCAGAAGATTGTTGTTTGCTTTTAAGAGTTAAAGTTTTTTTATTGATTTTTATTATGGATGTTGATATGCCTATTGATGAAACCCGGATTGTGGGAGATTCTGTATCTGCTAAGAAGATGTTTAGCTGTTTTACCTGCGGTAAAGATTTTTCGAACACTTCTAATCTGAACCAACATATGAAAATTCATTCTGGGGAGAAATTATATACTTGCAATATTTGTCAGAAGCCTTTTGGACGAAGATCAAACTTACGAAGACATTTAAAAACACATGATAGTGTTGGATTGTTACAGCATGATGGATTCTCTGAAGTTCTTACAGAAAAAGATACTATATCTCAAAGTTCTTCCAATTTTAATCAGCAAGTTGAAGAGGATGTTTCTTTAAAGACTGTGACTCCTACGAATGTGGAAAAAAAGCATGTTTGTCTCACTTGTGACAAAGTTTTTTCAACATATTTTAATTTGCATCAACATGCTAAGATTCATATTAATGAAAAGTCGTTTTCCTGTGAAACTTGCGGAAAGTGTTTTAGAAGGAAATCGGACTTGATTAGACACCTGAAAATCCATAATGCCTATGGACAGTCTACATTTAAGTGTGATGAATGTGATCAAGTTTTCACCCGGAAGGATAATTTGAAGCAGCATTTACAGTCGCATCGGAATTCAACATTTATTTGCTGTGATTGCGATAAAGTGTTTAGAAGAAAATTTGATCTGAGACAACATGTACGCACTCAACACCCCCGCACACCTCTTGTGAGTGTAAAACGTAAAATGAGCTTATCTAATGCAAAGTCGAAAAACACAAAGTATTCTGATGCGCTTAATGTGTTTAAAACAGTGATTTTGCATCCTGATGAACGTGTGGAAAATGATTTAGAGGTATTTCATAGCCATGTACAAACTGAAATACAAGAACGTTTAATAAGTGAAATTCATGAAAAAGGTGCAATTAAATGGTATATGGTAGAAAAAATAGCACTTGAACGTCTGACTGATAATGAGGAGTTTGAAGAAATTCAATGTTATTTTCGATGTTCTTGTATGACCGAACTTATAGAAGATACTATCTCACAGCATATTGAGGAAGGATTTTCGAAGATTATTAAATCCTTTGAAGAATTTGTACAAAGAGGTTCTGGCTGGAAACTTAGAAAAATTCTTCATTTAGAACTCAAGATTGCTAAATATCATCCCCTCGCTGCGAGTTCCTATATTCCTTTGTCTAAAAAACTCGATGATAAAAAAGCCTTGCTGAATATAAAAAACGAAGATAACAAATGTTTAGTATGGTGTCTTTTGGCTTTTAAACTGAACTTGGATTATACAAAAAACCCTGAACGTGTTTCACATTATCGACCTTATGAACATGATATTAAATTAGGTAGTGTAGAATGCCCTGTACCCCTTCAGAAGATACCTGTTATTGAACAACTCAACAATTTACGGGTTAACGTGTTTGGTTATGAAGAGGATGAAGTTTGCCCCTTGTATATATCTGAAAAGAAGGATAAAGATGTGATTAATTTGTTATTGGTTGGTGACGGTGAAAAACAACACTATTGTTTGATAAGAAGTTTTTCAAGACTTTTAGGTGATCTTACCAAACATAGAGCCGCTGGCTATTATTGTTATCGATGTTTACATCGATTTTCAAGACAAGATCTATTGGATAAGCATAATGAATATTGTTCTCAACATGTTGCACAAGCTATAAAGATGCCTAGTGAAAATGATAATATATTAAAGTTTACAGGTATTCGTTTACAACATCCTGTTGCCTATACGATTTATGCGGATTTTGAGAGTCTACTCATACCTATTTCATCAGCCCCTCCCTCTTCTAAAGCATCCTATAGCGAGAAAACAACCTATCATTTACCATGTGGTTATGCCTATGTGGTTATTGGACCCGATGGAACGTGTGTGAAGAAAGCACAGGTATATCGGGGTAGAAACTGTGTTGATCATTTTTTAAACCGAATGATGCAAGAGAAGGAAATTTTAGGTCAAAAGTTACTAAATGTTAAACCTATGAAGCTTTCTCCCAAGGAAGAAAAGGCATTTCGAGAAGCAGAGTTTTGTCATATTTGTAAGAAAACTTTAGATGAGAAACGAACACGTGACCATGATCACCTGTCAGGTGCATACAGAGGAGCTGCACATGTGGAATGCAACTTGAACTATAAGCAGTGTAAAACAATTCCTGTTATATTCCATAACTTGAAAAACTATGATGGTCATCATATTATGACAAAGCTTGGAAAATTCAAAGATCATGAAATCGATGTTATTGCTACTTCTATGGAAAACTATATCACCTTTAAAATCAGAAAGCCTACATCTTATATTCAGATGGTGTTTATAGACTCTTTCCAATTTTTGCCTACGTCATTGGAAAAACTTGTTAAAAACCTTCAACCTGATCAATTCACTATACTTGAAGAAAATTTCCCCCGAAATAATAATTTATCTTTACTTATACGGAAAGGCGTTTACCCCTATGATTATTTTACTTGCTTTGAAAAATTTACTGAGAAGCAGCTTCCTCCGCCTTCTGCCTTTTTTAATAGTTTAACCAATGAGCCTATAGGTGAAAAGGAATACCAACACGCCCAGAATGTATGGAAAACATTTGATATCAAGACTCTTGGTGATTATCACAACCTTTATGTGAAGACAGATGTTCTGCTACTTGCTGACGTGTTTCAAAACTTTAGGAAATTATGTCAGCAGTATTATGAAATTGACCCTGCTCACCTGTTTACAGCACCTGGGCTAGCATGGCAGGCTTGTTTGAAGATGTCTGATACACCTTTAGAGTTACTCAGTGATATAGATATGTTGCTTATGGTTGAAAATGGAATACGAGGCGGCATTAGCATGATAAGTAAAAGATATGCCCGAGCAAATATCCCTGGTACGTCCGATTATAAGAAAAATGAGGCACCCAGCTACATCATGTATTGGGATGCCAATAACTTATACGGGTGGGCTATGAGCCAATTTTTACCCTACGGTGGTTTTGAATGGTGTGAAACAAGTCATATCACAGAAGAGTGGATTCTATCTCTATCTGATAGCTCCGAAATTGGGTATCTTTTCGAGGTAGATATGGAATACCCAAAACATTTACATCCTTTGCATAATGAATACCCTGTCGCCCCTGAGAGAGTAACTGTAGACGATCAGATGCTATCTTCTCATGCAAGAAGCTTACTCAACAATAGAAAATTCGTCGGAACTCCTAAACTTATACCAAATTTAAATAACAAACGAAATTATATAACCCATTATCGTAATCTTAAATTTTATTTAGAACTTGGTTTAAAAATTACAGCCGTGCACAAAGCTTTAAAATTTAAACAGGGACCATGGTTACAGAAATATATTAATTTCAACACCGAAAAAAGGAAAGAAGCAAAATCTTCTTTTGAGAAAGACTTTTTTAAGTTAATGAACAATTCTGTTTTTGGTAAAACCATGGAAAATCTACGAAAAAGAAGAAATATTGTGCTTTGTAACGGTGAAAAAAGAGCCAAAAAATTAGTAGCATCGCCTACTTTTAAATCGTTTAAAACTTATGATGAAGACTTGACTGCTGTGGAGAGATTAAAAACTAGTATACATATGAACCGACCCATCTATGTTGGGTTTTCTATACTCGAACTATCTAAACTTTGTATGTATGATTTCTATTACAATTTTATAAAGAAAACATACAAAGATCGTGCAGTTTTACTCTTTACGGATACAGATTCCCTAACGTATCATATTCAAACCAATAATATTTATAAGGATCTGGAGCAGCATCGTGAGTTGTTTGACTTTTCTGAATACCCGAAATCTCATCGTCTATACTCTGAGGATAATAAGAAGACGCTCGGAAAGTTTAAGGATGAACTTAATGGTGAATTAGCCCTTGAGTTTGTCGGACTGAAATCAAAAATGTATTCTCTAAAATCTGTTAAAGACGAAAAGAAGCGTGCAAAAGGCGTATCTACACAGATTGTTCGACAGAAAATTAAACATGAAGACTACTTGGAGTGCCTCCAACAACAAAAAACAAGTATGGAGAAACAGGTAAGGATTGCCCAAGATGACCATCGCCTATATACATTAACTCAAAATAAAATTAGCTTAAGTCCCTTTGACGACAAGCGTTACTTATTGGATGATGGAATAAGCAGTTTAGCATATGGCCATTATGACATTAATACCGTTTGTAATAAAGAAGATAATGTTGATTTGTATTGCTAAAGCAAAATCGCGATGTATATTTTGATCTGTAAATACCTTTATGTAAATTATTTTGTTATAATAAAAATTGTTGATTTTATTATTGAGTACTTTTTTTTAATTTTTTAAGTAATGTGAAACTTTTTCTAAAAGAATTTTTTTTTAAATTTGTGAAACTTTTTAACTAACTAACGCATATTTTTTTTTTCGTTATAAAAATATGAAAAATATTTCTAAAACTTTGATAAACAAGCAGATAGTCACACACACACAAAGAGAACTATTTGTCCCGCATACATACACACACACATACATATACACACACACACACACACACAAAGAGAACTATTTGTCGCACCCACACATACATACACACATAGAACTATTTATAATAACTATAAGACATACATGCTTTTTAAAACATACTCTTACACACACAAAACTTTCTACAAAATATCAGATGTACCAACAAAATGAGATGAAAAGATTACAGTGAGAAAAAGAGGGTTGATTCTGAACAATGCACTATCGGTTGCTCGGTTGCTCAGTTGCGGGCTGCGCCTTCTGCCGGTGAACCCCCACTATCTTACTACTTACATCAGTATTAATTATTAAAAGTTTTAAATATGAATAATTACAAACTAATTTTTTAATTAATTAATAAATTAATTTTTTCGGTAAAAAAAAAAAAAAAACATTGATTTTTTTTTAACGATGGTAATATAATAATTATCTCTACTACCTATTAAAACAGACATTAATTTGTTTTAAAACACATCAAAGAGCAGTGCACAAAAGCTTCCAAAAACACTTTCAAATTACACTAAAATGCATAGTATTATAGATAATTATTATGTTAATAAATGATATTATAGACGATTGTAGAATTTTTTTTTTTTTTTTTTTTTTTTTTAACAATATATTTGGTAGAAAGTGTATTTTCATTTCCATGCTTCTTATTAATAGGGGAACGCAATACCAAAAAATTTTATTTTGTTAATAACACCTATATTAAAGTTTTGAATCATGTTTCAATAAAGTAATATAAGAAAGTGTTTTAAGTTGTTAATAAATTAATATATATATAATTTTTTTAAATGATTTTTTTTTTAACAATTTAAAATTTTTATTTATTTTTTCTTTTATTCCAAATTTTGTATTTCAAACTAGATTTTTTAATTTTTTTTACTAAGGGTACTTTGGTTTACAACCCGAAGTATGGGATTTTTGTCATAAATATTAAATCAGAAGGAAAAAAAATAATAATTGCATGTATATGTGGAATAAACCTATAAAAATCGCATATATTTGAATTCAGATTTTTTTCTTTTAACAAAAATTTCAAATATATCAAAAATAGATACTTGGTAATCTCACGTAGAATCTAAAGATACATTTAAAAAAATGTCAGACAATTTTCTGAATTATTAAATTAGGGAAGCCTTAGCATTTTGATTACATAGAGAATACGGAAAAATGCGAACTGAGAAAAATAAGTTTAAACATTTTATTTCCAAAAAAAAGAGCTATTAAATTTTATCTAAGTCTATTAACCATATCTCCTTTACTACTTATCAGATCGACAAGCTTTTTGATTTTGCTTACATTGTTTCTGTTTCACGTTTGTCTTTTTTGGCGCAGCATGTCCCTTAAGGGACTTTGTGCCATAAAACCTTATACAACCAACCAACCAACCAATCAGATCGACAAGAAATTTAGGCATAATGTTCTAGCCACACTTTTGTCTTTTCTTTTTAACACTTTCCAACCTAGTGGAAAAGTGTTTATGACTTCGGTTTGTCTGCCGTCTGTCTTTGCTCTAACTGCGGTAAATATGCTCGGATTGCCCTGCAATTTTTATATGTTATTGTCGTTATCTATAGCATGTTCCCTATTTCAACTGAAGTGTGTAGCACTTATATTTTTTTTTACAGGGACACTCAAAAGAATTCCGTTACATTACGATCTATGGGGGAAAATCATTTGCGGTTTATTTTAATGATGTTACACAATTTCAAACACATTGTAATTGATATATATCACTAAGGTGCATTACAAGAAGCTTAATATGGAATAGGGTGTGCATAGCACTTATAGTTACTTTAGAGGGCCAGTCAAAATAATTTCGTTACATTACGTCTATATGGAGAAAAATCGTTTGCGGTTTAATTAAATAATGTTTAACTATTTTAAACGCATTGAAATTTATATATATCACTAAGGTGCACTACAAGAGGCTTACTACAGAATAGTGTGTGTATATCAGTCATCGTTCATTTACAGGGACACACAAAAGAATTCTCTACTGTCTGTTAATAATAATTCCTGGAAGTGCGTTTTAAGTTACTGAACGCGATTTTAAATTTAACTCACTTTTTGTCTCTTTACTTGGTGTGTAAAAATTCTGTATTTCATATACAGGGCAGCACAAAAGTTCGCGAACACATTTCCGTTTATTGACAGAAACTGCAGAAGGAGAATTTTAAACTGTGCTTACGCGTTTCCTAACTAAACTCAAATTTAGCGTCCTATGTAGTATATATACAAATCTATAGATCCTATACAGGGCTGAATAAAAGTATTCGGATAATTTTCCGAATATTGTATATGTTGGAAATTCCTGAAATTACGTTTTTAAATATGTTATGCGTTTTCCAATTTGTTTAGTTAGATGTTGTCTTTCAACTTATTAAATGGTAATGATTTGTAAAATTATTTTGGAGGCGTTGGAAAGTGTTATATAATCTATGCTTGACGCATGATTTTTCGTTCTTTTTTTTTTTTCGCCAGAGTGAGAGATGCTGATTCCTTTTAAGATAAGCAATGATAATAATATATAAATTATTTCAATTACATTTTTCTCTAAACTAATTTTCCACAGTCTGTTTTAATTTAGTCTTAAATTCTTAATAACGCGTAGGGATAGTCTTGATACGCCCTATAAGATATGTATGGATCTGTTTTGCAATTCTGTTTTATTAGGGTCCTCAAATTAGGAATAAAGTCTATCGATATGAAAATTTTTAAGGAAAATTTAGTTGTTTTTACTTTTTAAGAATAATTACCTATCGGATTAAAAAAAGATGCACAAATTTCTTGTATCAAGATAGTCAAAAGAATTTTGAACAAAAATTAAAGCACATGAAACATTTTATTAATTTTTAGTTAGATTTCGTACCAAATATTACCTGTTATATTCTCCCGTATTATGTTGGAATTTCTGGAAAATTTTTGCAGATCTACGCCGACCATGACTCCCAGAAACCCAAAACCCACCCCAGTTTAAAACTTTATAGCTTACACTATATTGCCAAAGGTGACCGGTCACTTGCGATTTTAGACGTTTTGTTAACTATCTAGAAAAAAACATGAGAATTAACCTGAAACTACAGGTGTGTAAACAGTATAGTATAGGTTATATATTTCCGCGAAAATTTTTTCACGAAACCCCATAAGGAACTGTCAACAAATTGAAAAAGAACGAATATCTTTTGGATAACCCTGTAAAATTTAATGTAGCAAAGGTGTTCAAACTCTAGATTATTAATAAGTGGCTTATTGTAATATAGTGTGTTCATTTTTATGAGGATAGCATGTATACTCGTAGAGAAATTAAGGTTTTAATAAAAACAGTCCCAAACTTCGCCTAGTTTTTTGCTTATAATTTGCAGAGTTCTTAATATAAAAAAAGTTCTTTTCAGAAAATATGACAAACAACATTGTACATAATACTCTGCAATCAAAATTAAAAAATAATAAAAATTGGATGAAAAATGAGCAGGTTTACTAAAAAATGCTTCACTACGCATGCGCGAATGCAATCAAAACATAATATGCATAATGTATTAGCTAAGTATATAGAGCAACTTTTGTGAAAGTCTGAAAATAATAGCTTGGAAATTCTGAAAATTATCGTCGATAGAATAAGCTCGAAATACGTTGTTCCCAAAAGGAAGCAAAAATATGAGGGGTTGTATCCAAATATAGTAAGTAGTACGTGCAATATTGTGTACGCTATCTTGGCACTAATCAACAGATATTTGATACAACCCCTCATCTTTTAGCTTCTTCTTTCTATTTGCTTCTTCTTTGCTTTCTATCTATCTATGTCACTTTTTATGGACACGATAACTTCAATAATTCTGCACAAATCTATTCCAAAATGATACATAAAATCAAGGGGCATAAAATCTCGATCAAGTTCGTTAATGGGCAAAATCAAACCAAGGAAGGGGGAAACGGGGGGGCTTTTGATGAAAACGGAAAAATCCCCATACCTAATTATGATACGTATCGAATCCGTTTAAAGTTATTATTACTTCTATAAGGGCATAAAATTTATGTATGACAGATTTTTGGTTTCATTAAAAATGCCCCCAAGGGGGGAGGGGATAGTGGTTTCAGAAGAAAGAAAATCATAACTTCGTCAATTCCCAAGATATCAAATGCGCTTAAATTTATTATAAATCTTCTTAATATTATCTACAACTTTTATATTGACAAGTTTTTTTATAGAACCAACTGTTACGGAAAAAAAAAAAATCCCTGCCAGCTCTGCCCACAGGCAGAGGTATATTTCGAAACGGGCGGTCCCAACTGCCGCATCATGGCAAATAGGTCTTTCTTCTGCAATTCCCAATAATCAGGTGCCCCACGATCTGCGTCTTCGAAATCTACCTGGTGCGTGTCAGGTGTTTTTTTTTTTTTTTTTTTTTTTTTTGTGTGTGTGTGTGTGTGTGTGTGATAGTTGAAATAAGCTTATAAATAATAAACGTTCACTGCGAAGGAATTTATCAGTTTGGGCTCTTTTTTTCGGAGTACGAGCCCGAAAAATTTTCCAGAGCCCGAAACCGAAAGCACGCGGTACAAAAATTTTAATAACATTTAAAAATTATTTCAAAATTAATTTTCTCATTTAAGAAAATTTATTTCATTTATTTTCTCATTAAAGATACATTTTCTCATTTTAATCTCCTTACATGGAAATAAGTATTAATCCTAAATATTCTCTCCCAACAATGATATTGTTGGGAATTTAACGGGGTTTTAATTTCCCTGTTTATAATAGCAAATTTGTTATTTATACCTAACTATTGACAGAAATCTGCCAAAGTCACAATTCTTATACATTTTAAAAATATCATTGTACGACTATGGCAGAAAGACATGAGTTCTGCTTTCCAGTTTATGATAGAGTTTATCGTGGAAATTTATGCATATAGAAGAGTTATCGTGGGGAAGTAAGTTCAGGGGGTGATTATTGAGAAGATGTCAAAGTTGGCGAATCCTTTGAAAAGACCTAAAGGATTTACTTTTACGGAGTGAAACAATTTGTTAAAACAAGAAGGTATAGTGGCACTTGGTTGTTTTGGCAATCCGCAGAGTGCGTTTCCTGGGTACTGAAGTACTAAACTGGAGTGTAGTTTTCCCTTTTATTTTGTATGGTGAAGCAAGGAAGACGAAAATCACATCATTAGAGTTAATAGTCTTTAATTGGAGAAACATGTCACAATTCAGAATCTTCCACAATAGTGAGATTTTGATCAATCGAAGTTTCAGATTTTTTAAATGAATCTGATGAATATTGGTGAGGTGACATTTTAAATTTAAAGTCAGGGGTGAAGAACACAAACGCGATCCAAAGAATAATCCATAAATGCTGTTGAACAGGTCCGATCAAGTTCACGTAATCCAAAGAGTTTTTAAGCCATCAAGAGGATTTTTCATTATAAAACCAAAGGGTGGCCAAAGGGGCCAAGACATTTTTAGATGTTTATGAGATGAAGATCAGAGGGCAAGTGTTCTATCCGATATGAAAGTGGGCGCAAGGAAAAACACGCCAAGCGAGATACATTTCAAGCCAAGAGAATCGCATTTTTTTGCGTGGGAAATGTAACCGTTACTTATATACATATCAACTTCATAATTGACGTCATTGGAAGGGAAAAATCTTTTGGCGAAGATTGCACTTTGGCTAAAAAGAGAGATTAAGAATTTTACCGTTAATTATTGTTTTGGGAACAGGGCTTTCGAGGAATGCAGCAAAGGCGCCGTTTAAATGTTATAGACATCTGGAACAATATGCGAGACAAAGCTGACCATGAAAAGGAAAACATTTTATGCCTTGTATAATTTCATTTCTTTTGATATGTGGGAGACCGAATAAGTACGTTAATGATAATTTAAAAACAATATGCATGATTTTGACTAAAAGTCTTTCGTTGAAAGAGAAAGATAAAAAGGGTGCGCTTTTTAACAGCCGGGAATGTATATGAATTACGATTATGCAGAAAGGGGAAAATATATTTGATAAAATACATAAAATATAGATTGCTTTAATTTTTTGAAAGGAATATATATGGTATCTTTACCATATATATATATGCTGTTGAACGGGTCCGATCAAGTTCACGTAATCCAAAGAGTTTTAAGAACATCAAGGTGATTTTTCGTTATAAAACCAAAGGGTGGCCAAAGGGGCCAAGACATTTTTAGATGTTTTTGAGATGAAGATCAGAGGGCAAGTGTTCTATCCGATATGAAAGTGGGCGCAAGGAAAAACACGCCAAGCGAGATACATTTCAAGCCAAGAGAATCGCATTTTTTTGCGTGGGAAATGTAACCGTTACTTATATACATATCAACTTCATAATTGACGTCATTGGAAGGGAAAAATCTTTTGGCGAAGATTGCACTTTGGCTAAAAAGAGAGATTAAGAATTTTACCGTTAATTATTGTTTTGGGAACAGGGCTTTCGAGGAATGCAGCAAAGGCGCCGTTTAAATGTTATAGACATCTGGAACAATATGGGAGACAAAGCTGACCATGAAAAGGAAAACATTTTATGCCTTGTATAATTTCATTTCTTTTGATATGTGGGAGACCGAATAAGTACGTTAATGATAATTTAAAAACAATATGCATGATTTTGACTAAAAGTCTTTCGTTGAAAGAGAAAGATAAAAAGGGTGCGCTTTTTAACAGCCGGGAATGTATATGAATTACGATTATGCAGAAAGGGGAAAATATATTTGATAAAATACATAAAATATAGATTGCTTTAATTTTTTGAAAGGAATATATATGGTATCTTTACCATACAGTTATTTTGTAAAGGGACAACAGAAAGCGAGAATAGACAAGGGATATTCCATGGCTTCTTTATGTTACCAACACTGACGTGCAAAATCTTCAGAACCAGATATACTATTTCTTCTTTATATCACATGAATAACAATTCAATCCCCCTTTAAACTAATTTTTTAAGGCTTGTAAACCACTTTAGGAAACTTAGACTACATTCTTGTTTGTCAAATAGCAAGGTGTTTTTTCTTTTTTCGATTTGTGAATAAATAAAAATTTCACTTTGAGCCCGAGCGTGAAAACTGGTATAAAAATCGAGCCCAGTCCTGTAGAGACGGTAATGGTGGCTCAGGCAGAAAAAATCTGATCTATATAATTTACCCCCAGGTGGGTATTCCCAGGGAAAGCAACTTGCTTTCGACTGATGCAACTTTGCATTTAAGTGGGAAATACAATTTGCCCCTGATGGGTATTCTAGAGAAAACACCAACCAATGCAACTTTTCAGATGGACAAGTGGGAAGTACATAAACATCTGGAACACGATTATGAGAATAGAATCTGTAAAATTCTATAGAATCTATTCTACTTACCCTGATCTGGAATATCCCTTGACAGATTTTATGATGGGTGCACCTGATTCGCCTTGACCATTATTATTACGGTGGACTCACGGAGAATGAATTCTTTTTTCTCTATTATTTGCTAGATTGACTCATATATATATGTATTTTCAATACCTGCATTTTAAAATTGAAATCATCCGTCATTGCTTTCCTTTGAATCCCTTATCCCTTTGAATTATTTGCTTTGTAAAAAGAAAGAAAAGACTTCTTTTCAAGAACTTCAAACAAATGATAATTGTTCTTTCAGTGTGAGGTAAATAGTTATCACTTAGGACAATGTTTGGGCCACGTGTCTAATCTATCAACATTTGCTAAAATGGTTAATAGAGATAGCATTATTGAATATGTCACCTGTGCATCAGTTTTAGTCTAGATTAAGATGGTTCTCAAATGACCAGAACTTTCTGACATATTTTCTGACTCATTTTTAGAAGCAACGACATAAAATTGTCAGGACTCACTATTGAAGCGATTTGAAATCGAAATGAGTTTTCCATTGTTTGATAAATAGATTACTTATCGAGTTATAAGCGATTCGTGTCATAGGCGACATGTTTTTCACCTTTCTTGAGCTCCCGTATCAGAAATTCAGTTCAAAACGCTGATTTCGACAGTATTTTCTGTTTTTACCAAAAAATGAAAAACGCATTTCGATTACATAACTTTTTAATAAGAACACCTGGCAATTTTATGCGTTACCGAACAAAAATGAATTCAGAAATGTGTCAGAAAGTAGCTCTTTCGGATTTGAGAAACAGCCTTAAGATTCGTAAAATATGTATTTCAATAGAGAGTTTCAGCGAATCAGCTTATGAGATTATTGATTTTGCAGGACGTAAACAATAAAAAAAAAAGAGGTAACCGGAAAAAAAGTAATCGGAAAAAAGTAACCGGAAAAAAAGTAACCGAAAAAAAAAGTAACCGGAAAAAAAGTAACAGAATAAACAAAAGCGGAAAAAAAGTAACTGGAAAAAAAATTAATCTGAAAAAAAAGTAATCGGAAAAAAAGTAACCGGAAAAAAAGTAATAAGGAATTGATAAATATTGAACTCATTGATAAATAAGTGTTAAAAGCTAATGAAGGAACAAATGTCTGATTTATATAATCCGTAGGCAAATCCCGTAGGCAAATATTTTCACTTTTTTACACTATTGCTAATAGCATTCACAAATATTTACAGCAAATATTAATTCGCCTACGGGAATTGACGGAGAAACCTTTTTTATGCAGTTAATAATCTCCTTGTGCAGTGAACGATCGAAAGAACATGTTAAAAACCAGACCCCAATTAACTATAAATACTTTAAGTGATAACCGCAGATGCAAAACATAGTGAATAAAACCAGAGACTGTCGAAACCAATTAACTGTGAAATTCTGCAGACCTCCCTACTTCAACCTACAGCTGATATCCCGCGCGCGTGCACTGAACTTAATAACAATTCTCCCTCAGTTTTCATAATGTATCCGAGCAGTTAAGACGCTCTTGTATATATATGATGTAAATATATCTCAAATATAATGTAAAATTGGAGCACCTATATGCAGTCTCCAAAACGCGATAAAAATGTACATATCTAGCCAAGAATTTTAATATTATATTCAAAGGAAAATGGATCTACTTCTTATTTCACACAATGTTATTTTCTATAATAATAATGTTTCTTACTATTCAAATACAGTGACACGACGATCATTCAAAGGGATAAATATTTGGATACACTGTGGATATTCTGTGCGCTAAAGGAAAATCTCAGGTAAGCCGAAACAATATTCTTTACCATTATCGAAAGATGAAAATGTAAATTAAAATATGAAGACTGATATAACAATTTATTAAGATAGAAAATTAATCATGCTACCGACGGTTCCCCTAACAGGAATTATATAAATCAGACATTTGTTACCTCGTTAGCTTTTAACACTTATTTATCAACAAGTTCAATGTTTATCAATTCCTTGTCACTTTTTTTCTGTTTATTTTTTTCCGTTTACTTTTTTTCCGGTTACTTTTTTTCCAGTTACTTTTTTCCGCTCTTGTTTTTTCTGTTACTTTTTTTCCGATTACTTCTTTTCAGGTTACTTTTTTTCCTAGATTAAAAAAAAAGAAGGGTTTTCTAGACCATCTTCTTGGTTTGTTCGGCTATTATCAAATCCGAATTGGCTGACCTATTTTTTAATTCATTTTTGTTCTGAAACGTATGAAATTGGCTGGTGCTTTTATTCAGAAACATTATAATCGAAACGCTTTTTCCATTTTAAGCTAAACGCAGAAGATCCTTCAGAAAATACTGTCAAAGTCGACGTATTGAACCGAATTCCCGACGCGGCAGTACGAAAAAAAGGGGAGAAACGTGTAGTCACGTGACACGAACCTCTTATAACTCGATAAGTAATTTATTTATCAAAAAATAACAAATTCATTTCGATCCCAAATCGCTTCAATAGTCAGGCCTTCCGATTTTATGACCTTGCGTTTAAAAAGGAGCCAGAAAAGTTCAGAAAGTTTCGCGCTGTTGAGCAGTTCATTTGAGAACCACATTAAAAGATTATAATACATTTTAAGACTTAGACTACATTTTTGTTTCTCAAATAGTAAGTTTTGTTTTCCCAATTTTTGAGTAAATAAATTTTTTACTTATAGCCCGAGCTTGGCCTCAGCCAAGTATAGGTTTTGGCTGAGACCGTCTCATCTATAGAATTTACCCCTGACAGGTATTGCAGGGAAAGCAACTTGACTTCGGCCGGGAAATCCAGTGGGCAATCCAATTTGCCCCTGATGGGTATTGCAGGGAAAACAGTCGAAGAAATTTCTCAGATGGACATCTGGAATATCCCTTTACAGATCTTATGAGGAATGCAACTCACCCGCCTTGATTGAGGGAGAATGAACTGCCTTTTTTCTCTATTATTTGCTAAATTGACTCATCTTTTTCTTTCAATACATGCATTTGAAAAGCGAAATCATCCGTCATGGCTTCCCTACCCTTTGAACTCATTGCTTTCCAAAAGAAAGTATTTTCAAGAACTTCAAACAAATTGTCATTTCGGTGTGAGGTAAATAGTTATCACTAAGGATAATGTTTGGGCCACGTGTCTAATCTATCAACATTTGCTAAAAGGGTTAATAGAGATAGCATTATTGAATATGTCACCTGTGTATCAGCTTTAGTCGAGATTAAAATCTGTAAAAATATGTTGTTCAAGAGAGAGTTTCAGTGAATCAATTCATGATACTATTATTGATTTTACAGGATGTAGACGATAAAAAAGGAGGGTTTTCTAGACCATCTTCAATTCGACAGTCAATTCCCCGATTTCCCTCGCTAATGTTAAACCTACGGGCGTAGGGTGCATTCGTACATTTAAAATATCTCCTCGGGAAATAAATATTTTTAACTTATTTTTTCTGTATACACTTCTTAAAGGATGTATCTTTTTACTTTATTTTATCTTTACAAGAAGAAAGTATTGGATTCATGAAAATTTTCGACTTCCAGTTTTCGACGGACTTATACGTTTTAGAAGGTCCTGAACACGATTTGACCATTTTTAGAAAATGTCTGTCTGTGACTCTTCTGTCTGTATGTGACAAAAATTTTATGGGCGCTCTATCTCAAGAACTAATGCACGAAATTTAATAAAATTTTATATTCAGTTAGTCCCTCATATAAATTGGTGTTGGTTAGTTTTTGGTGAAAATCGCCCAATAGGTGGCGCTGCTATGCTGCATTTTTTTTTTCGTAATAGCTTTATCTCAAGTACTAATGCACTTATTTTCATCAAACTTCAGATTCATTTAGACCTTGACATAAATAAACAATGATTACGTTTTGGTGTATATATCCCAAAAGGTGGCGCTACTATACCACTCTTTTCATGATATTTACGATAGCTATATTTCAAGAACTAATACACGAAATTTCATCAAACTTCAGAATCCGTTAGACCTTGACATTTGTGGTATGCATAATGTTTAACACTTTTCAACATAGTTGAAAAGTGTTTATGAATTCGGTTTGTCTGTCTGTCCGTACTCTAACTCACGTAAATATACTTGGATCGTCATGCAATTGATATATGTTATTGAGGCTTACTGTGGCATGTTCGGTATTGAAAATGAAGTGTGTAGCACTTATAGTTTTTTTACAGGGACACTCAAAAAAATTCCGTTACAGTACGGTCTATGAAGAAAAATCGTTTGCAGTTTATTTTAATAATGTTTCACACTTTCAAGCATACTGAAATTGATATATATTACTAACGTGGATTAGAAGAGGCTTACTATAGAATATTGTGTGTATAGCTTTCATCATTCATTTACAGGGACACACAAAATAATTCTGTTAAAGTACTGCTTATTAATAATAATTGCTGGGAATGCTTTATCAGTTGATGAACGCGTTTTTAAATGTAACCCATTTTTTGTCTATTACTTGGTTTGTATAAATTGTATACAGGGCAAAAAAAAAAATTCTCGAGTACATTTCCGTTTATTGTCGGAAATTCCAGAAGGGAAGTTTTAAACTGTGCTTACGTGTTTCCAAACTGAACTAAAATCTATCATTCTATTTAATATATATACAATTATACAAATGTATAGATCATATACAGGGCTGCACAAAAGAACTCGGATATTTTTCCGAATATTGTAGGTAATTCCTTAAATTGGATTTTTAAATATGTTATGCGTTTTCAAAATTGTTTAGTTAGATATCATCTTGCACCTTACGGCAAAGATTAGCAAAATTATTTTGGAAGTATTGGAAAGTGTTACATAATCTGTGCTTGACGCATGATTTTTCTTTCTAGTTTAAACTGATCTAATTTCGATTGTATTAGATGGTGTGTATAAATTCTATAGATCGCATACAGGGTTACACGTAAGACTTCACACACATTACCGGAGTGGACAGCAATGGCTAAAAATGGATTTTTACTGGATTATGTGTTTTTTTTTAAGTTGCTTATTCAGATATCGCATTTCATTGTATGGAAAAATGAAATTTTTTATAATATCTCGTTAGTATTAAAAAGTGTTTCATAATCTATGCCTGATGCATGCTTTTTCGTTCTTGTTATTCCCCATTTTTTTGACTATTTCAATATGAATGTTACGTGTACACATACAGGTAAAAACAAACATTACAGTTATCGCTAAGGGATTTATCAAATATTGTGTTCACCAAAGATTCTTTGTGTTCACGATGTCATGCCATCCAGATCAATTGAATGCAGAAGCAATAAATTGATGTTTAATCCTTGCCAATCTGAGCCAAATCTTTGTATGTCTAAAATAAATGTAATACATGTTTTAACAACTTCTTCTAAGTCCCTCAGAAAAATGCCATTTTATCTAGCCTTGAGAAAAAAAATTGCAAAATATTGCTCGTAAAATAAAATGATAAACATATGTTAAAATTCAAGTAAAATAATAATTAAAAAACACCGGAAAAATGCGCACTATCCATTAAAAAAAAAAAAAAAAAAAAAAAAACTTTCATTTTAATTTCTTAATTAAGCTAATACATAACATAATTAAAAACTGTAAAAACGGAACCTATGCATACTGAAATCCTGTCTTAAACGGAAATGGTCCCATCGAAAATACAGTAAAACGGAAGAGTAGTATCTAGTATCCCTTTATAAGTTTCTTATACAAAAAAATAGACTCTTTCCTGATTCCGTATGTGAGGAAGCATAACTTTAAGTTTTGATAAATTACGAGCCCTTCGATAATTACCTTTTGATTTTTTGCTACATGAAGATAATACCTAAAAAATTGACGCGTATAGGAACAAAACGAGTTTGTAAATGTGTCACAGAAAGGTCCGAGTTATATAGTGGCTAAAATAAAATTTAAGAACACCCTTAAAAAATGATTTAATTTTTTTTTTAAACACATTTGAAAACATTATTTTAAAATAAATCTTTTTTTCTCATTTTTATCTTGTATAGATAAAACTCACGTAGGAAAAACAATAGTTACTCCTATGCAAAAATAGTATGAATAAAGTAACAAGGATAGCGAGATACTTTTGAATTTTAAGCCTGGAGCAAAGAAGTTGTGACTATTATAGATTCTTTGCCTGGAGCCTTCAACAGACATTGCTAAATAATTTTTCATCCTCTTTTTCGGAAGACTTCTTAATCATGCACCTGATGCACCTGAGCGAGGGCGAGTGAAATTCTAGAAAGCAATGGTCACCGACGTGAGGTAGTTGATAAAAAGCTATGGAGTTTCAGGAAGTCGAAAGCCGACCTTATATCTCGTTACACCTGTCCTGAGACACTGATAACTTCCAGGGAATATTCAATAAAATAAACATTCGTCCTCCCCTTGTCCATTTCATATACACCTGCATCCTAATCTATACCTTCATCCTTTTTGTCTCACCCTAACAAAAAAAAGAAATACCAAAGTAAAGGGGGGTTTTCAAGGCGAAGAAGTCCTTGCAAGCACGTGCATTGAAATTGTGATTAAGGACCACCTGCAAATGTGTCTTCCCCAAAGAGTCTAATGACTGAACGATGACATGAAATCTCGCGCAGTAGTGTTATATGTGGGAGCACTTTCTTGGCCCGGAACACCTGTTAAGCAAGTCGGATCGTGCCTGCAAAACAAAAGCCATGATTTCTAGCTTTTCGCCGGGCTAGCGTAATTTAATAGCTCTTGTTCTCTCGCTGCATTTCTCTCTTTTTTTTTTTATTTCCTACTCCATCTCGAATTCGGTGTATGATTACTTTTGTTTTTCGGCTGTTCCGGTCCGTGAGAGAAAGTTCGTGCAGGTGTGAGCGGCCAAGGAATTTTAAGTTTAAATGGGATGAAGCAATTAGGGCACGCGGTTTTATGTTTAGATTAGACGGCAGATTGGAGTAGAAGAGAAATCATTTACGTATTCTTAATTCTTGTTTCACTTTTAAATTTTCCCCTTTTATGTGACTGTAAAAATCAGGGGACAGATGTACCACTCGCCCGCAGTCCGTCATCTTGTATTTTAAATCAAAACACGTTTGTTTTGCTTCTCATTTCCAATATAATTTTCACCATAAACACGTTATTTATTTTAATTGACTAATTTATTTACATTTAATAATAAAAGTTCAATGAAAAAAGAAAAAAACAAAACAAGAGGGCGGACGGACTGCTGGCGATCTAAGCTGCATCTAAGCCAAAATAAAGTGCAAAATAAAGTGCTGTATTTATTAAATACTAAGAAATGTATTATAAAATTAATAAAATTCAGCGGTAATTAAGACCAGTTAAAAATTTAAAAAAAATCAAAATATAAAATTAAATAGTTTCAAATGAGTTGTTTTGATAGTGGCACAAATTATTACTTTTGTGTTTGTCACGAAAACCCCTCCAATATGCCATCCAGGTTCTTCACTTGGGCTCTAGTTGAAAATATTAATTTTTTATTTTAACTCTTTAATAATTTTCATTAGTTAGTTTAGTAATTGTGTGTGATCTTTCTGGAATCCTACGTGATCTTTCTTTCCTTTCTTTCATTTTTATTGGTATACACACATTTTATTGACATACCCTCATACAACCCAGGATTTATATAAATATATATATATATATATATGTGTGTGTTAAAGATGAATAAATATGATAAACTGAAGATGGATATCGCATATTTTTTAAAGGTGGTTTACAACACAATTATATTAAAAAGAAAACTGAAATTTTATGTTTGATATGTAGACACTGTTGGAGTTTGGAAATAATGTAACATTAGGAGGTGCTACAGCACAAAGTATAAAGAAAATTCGCAAACATCTGGTTAAACATCGAAAAGATAAACTGTCAGAATTGAAACTGATACTTCTTAAAAGAGAATCAAACTGCTTTCATCAAGCTTACTGAATGAAATACATTTGCTTTAAAAAAAAATTAACTATTGTATTTATTACATTAAATGTCCCGGCGAGTAGCAATCACTCAAAACGAAATTAAAGAAATGATGTATAGAGCAGTTACAGAAATTTGAAATATAAGCATAAGTACCATTACTAGAAAGATTTATCTATAACGAATTGATTTCTAACAAACCGGATATGTTCTTAAAAACTTAGTGCTTGTAAACTTATATTCGTATGCACATTCTTAATAATCGTCAATCTAGAAAAAACCGTGAAAATATGGGTAGGAAGATAAACAGATCTATCTTCTTATACGAAATTCGATGGCTTTCTATTATAGAGTTTTAACTGTTATTTTCGAACTGTTAAAAATGTTACAATTTTCATGTTAAATCGAGAATTTATGAATGTGAATTATTAAAAGTCCATCACTAGATAAAGTACTTGGAGTTTTCATTTAAAATTACAAAGTACCTGAGTAAACTGCAACTTCAAGGCAAATTTCATAATGCTATCTTATTATTTGATAGTATTAGTGTTTTCAAATATAATTTATTATTGTGATAAAACAATTTTCAAAAAGAAAATGTATTTCAATTTAAATATTGTCAGGCATTATTACTTTAAAAATCACCGAAGGGGAAAATTTTTGAATATTATAAAAATATATTCAAAATTAATTAAAATAAATAAAAATTTTTAATTTGAAGAAATATGAAAATCAGTTTAATCTATTTACTTCAACTCTAATGATTGATATGCTTAAATTATTCTTCCGAATTCATTACTGCGCAGTTAATCAAAATTCAGTGAGATTTCATATTAAAGCAAAAATATATGGATATGGCAGAGGGTGTAAAAACTGGTAAATTTTTAGTATTCTTCGCCTAATAAGAATACTAATAAAATTTAGGCGAAGTATCCTAATAAAATGTAGGCGAATAATCATATATTGTAATACGAGGAAATCTTGTGTGTGGTTATATATATATGCAAATTTTATCTTAAAAATGGCTCTAACGATTTTGACGAAATTTTGTATCCTACCGTTTTGGGGCACCAGAAAACCATTGGGCTAGCTCACATGTTCGAGAAAATTCGATTAGTGGGTCATTTTGGGTCACCATGAATCAGGGTCAAGCTAATTGTATCTAAAAACCAGTTCAAACGATGTTGACTAAACTTTATATTCTACCATTTTCGGGTACGAGAAGACTATTGGGCTGCGTCACATGTTCGAGAACTTTTGATTAGTGGGTCATTTTTGGGTCAACGTGGATCAAGTTAATTTTATCTGAAAAACAACAGCTCAAACGATTTTGATTAAATTTTGTATCCTACGAGTTTCGGGCACGAGAAAATCATTGGACTAGGTCACATGTCCGAGAAAATTCGATAGTGGGTCATTTTGGGTCACTGTGGGTCAAGATAATTTTATCTAAAAAACTGCTCAGACTATTTAGACTAAATTTTGCATCCTATAGTTTTCGAGCACGAGAAGGCTATTGGGCTAGGTCACATGTTCGAGAAAATTCGATTAGTGGGTCATTTTGGTCATTATGGGTCAAGCTATTTTTATCTTAAAAAACGGCTCAGAGGATTTGAACTAAATTTAGTATTCTACAGTTTTAGGGAACGAGAAGACTATTGGGCTAGGACACATGTTCGAGAAATTTCGATTAGTGGGTCATTTTGGTCATGGGTCAGTATGGGTCAAGCTATTTTTATCTTAAAAACGGTTCAGACGATTTGAACTAAATTTTGTATCCTACGATTTTGGGGCACGAGAAAATCATTGGGCTAGGTCACATGCTCGAGAAAATCCGATTAGTGGGTCATTTTTGGGTCACTGTGGGTCAAGCTAATTTTATCTAAAAAACGGCTCAGACTATTTAGACTACATTTTGTATCCTATGGATTTTGGGCACGAGAAAACTGTTGGGCTAGGTCACATGTTCGAGAAAATTAGATTAGTTGGTCATTTTGGTCATGGGTCATTATGGGTCAAGCTATTTTTATCTTAATAACGGCTCAGAGGATTTGAACTAAATTTAGTGTCCTACAGTTTTAGGGAACGAGAAGACTATTGTGCTAGGACACCTGTTCGAGAAATTTCGATTGGTGGGTCATATTGGTCATGGGTCATTATGGGTCAAGCTATTTTTATCTTGAAAACGGCTCAAACGATTTGAACTAAATTTTGTATCATGCGGTTTTTGGGCACGAGAAAATCATTGGGCTAGGTCACATGCTCGAGAAAATCCAATTAGTGGGTCAAGCTAATTTTATCTAAAAAACGGCTCATTCTATTTTGACTTCATTTTATATACTACGGGTTTCGGGCACGAGAAGACAATTGGGCTTGGTCATACATGTTCGAGAAAATTTGATTAGTGGGTCATTTTGGTCATGGGTCATGATATTTCAACTCAAAGCTAATTTTGACCGAGCATAGCTCATTCTTCCCTGTTCGTGCTGATAAAATTTAGTGGTGACAATCGGCCCATTGGCTTCCAGTTTTGACACTCCTGGATATGGGGTTTCCAAATTTCTGTAATTATTCATCGATCGACCGATTTTTTAAACTATAGTGTGCAATTAGACATATTTTAGCTATATTCAGCAGCACACTTTTATACATCTTTGCATAGCTGCCAACTTTTTTTTTTTTTTTTTTCAAATCAAATAATCAAATTTTGAACCAGAAAATATATTAAATAAATCAAATTAAATAAGTAGCGCATAGGTACAAGACACATTTATTAAATAATGTTTCTATTTCAAAATATGCTTATTTTTATTTTTTTTTACTCTAAGAAAACACGGAAGATTAGCAGCTGTGCTTTTGATCAGATCAGGATTAGCAAACCAGCGTATACAATCAATTTTTGAAATAAATACAATTTAGAAAATTCAATTAAAATAGATTTCGTTGATGAAAAGAAAATTTGGGTATTTTTTCGAAAAATAAGCTATGTATAATAATAACTTTGAAAGCTGTGAATATTTCTTTAACATGGCTTTGTTTTGTACGTAACAAATTTTATCTTGTGCAATGGTATTGTCTTTTTTTTTTAACGTGGCCAGCGGCTTTGTATATAATGCTAATTTAGCACGTGGTGGTAAACGAGTTTGACATGCCTGCTGTAAATGAACGATAAATGCTATGGGCACCATATTCTATAACAATAAGCATCTTGTTGTGCAACTTAGAGATATATCTCAATTTCAATATGTTTGAAATAGATATATATCTCTAATAACTCATAAATACTTTTCAACTATGGAAAGCCTTATTAAAATACATTGCAAATGATTTTTCCTCACAGGCTATAATGTAACGGTGAAGTTGTTTTAATTATCCCTGTAAACGAACTATAAATGCTACGCACTTAAATAACTGACAGATGGAAATGTGACCTGTTATTACACTGACAATTGATACCAATTCCACACAGAGTTGGGTAAACAACATCCAAAAACCATTTTCGATACAAAATGCATTGTTTTAGGGCCTACACACAAAATAAAAAATACTTTTTAAATTTAAAAATACAAAATACAAATATTTTTAAAATAAATTAAAAATACAAAATACATTCATCAATTTAAGAAATAATTTTATCTTAAGTTCCACAAAGTAAGCACAAAGGGCTTTTGCAAAACTATTTTTTTTTAATTATAAATTTCCAGAGTAAAGAAGCAAAACTGGTAAAGAAAATTAATCAATCCATGAAAGAATAATTATATATAGTAAACAAATAATTTTTAGAGATAAAATTTTAAAAAAATCTATAAGGGTATATAAAAATTTTCATGGATATAATTCAGTTTCCTTTACAAGACTACAACGGTACACATTTTGCCACTTACGGTAGCCAAAGGTGACTACTTTTTTTTAATTGTTTTTCCTCCTACTATTTCCAACCAATAATATCCATATTAAATTTCTAGTAAGATGATTATTATTTGAAAATAGTGGAAGAAAAATTAGTAAGAAAACAGTTGCCTGCGAAACAATCATGAACCAACCGGTGTAAAACAAAATTGCTATTCTAAGGGTTAAATATAAAAATTATGTGTTATAATATATATATATATATATATATAATGCAATAAATAAATAAATAAATAAAAAATTGCGAATGTGATTTATCCAGCGATTTAAACCTGACAATCTTAAATCTGGAGAAATGTATTTTGAGTATTTTGAAAATATAAAATACTTGTGGGAAAAGCATTACAAAATGCATTTCCAAAAGTCTTAAAAGTTTTATCAGTTTCAAATACAAAATACAAAATAAAAATTTATTTTAAAAAAATATTTCAAATACATGTATTTTCGATATTGCCCAATTCTGATTCCACACTTTTGTGCAGATTTTAATACATCCCAGCATACTAGGTTTTCGTCAAATTGTTATAATAATTTAGGAAAAGCCATTACCGGTCCCGGCTTCACACTGCAAATATTTCCCTTCTCTTCCAGTACCATGGAGGAACTATTACCTAGAAAATTTTAAATAACTATATAAAGAAGTTACTTCACCATTTATTGGTAAAATTTGTAGTTAATATCAATAAATGCCTTATTTAAAATGTATATTTCAGGATATTATTTAAGGTGGTTCTCAAATGACCTGCTCCACTTTTTGACTCATTTTTAAACGCAGAGGCATAAAATTGGCAGGCCTAGCGATTTGGAATCGAAATAAGTTTTCTATTTTATAATCAATATATTATTTATCGATTTATTAGGGATTCGTGTCACGTGACGACACTTTTTTTTTTTTCTGGCGATACAGCGTCGGGAATTCGGTTCAAAACGCCGACTTTGGCAGTATTTTCTGAAAGATCTTCTGCTTTGGAAAACTCATTTCGATTACATGGTTTCTGAAAAAGAACACCTACCAATTTCACGTGTTTCCGAACAAAAATTAATCAAAAAATATGTCAGAAAATACCTCCTTTAGATTTGAAAACAGCCTTAAGATGAATTTATTAACCAATCGTTTTTTATTTATTCCATTTATTAACACTTTATCAGGCGGTGTCACAAAAAAGGACACCTAATTTTAATTCCAAAACTGACAAACGGCACCAAGAATTTTTAATAAAATTTTTCCTTTTCTAAATTCCTACGGGAAAATAAGCAAGTTTTTATTTTCTAATAAATTCTTTTGTAAATTCTGGTGTCAGTCGATAATTTAATCTTTTTAAAAACAGACTTATTCCGCGCCGGAAAGGGTTAAATAGGGTTGTTCACTTGTAAAAAACTTTCAATCACAACCTTTTATTTATAAAATTAAACTATACTGTAATTGACATTAATCCGAGAAATTTTCAACTTCGATTTTCAAAATTGTAAAGTTTCCAGTTTTATTCTGTTAAAAAATATATCATGCCTCAAGGCTAATGTTTCAGTGCAAATTATAATTCATATTGTTTACAATTAAATTTTGGTATTGTTTTTAGAACATCACCAAGTTTTATGCAATTTCTAATAAAAATGACTTCGAGAATGTGTTAAAATTTAATCATTTAGGACTTGAGTGCGACATTTACAAGATTAAGGAGCGATTAAAAAAAATAAATAAATAAATAAAATAAAAAAAAATAGAAAGAGAATGGGAATTTTTTTTAAGGTTGTTCTCAAATGCCCTACTCAACAAGGCGAAACTTTCTGACACATTTTCAAACGCAAAGGCTTAAATTTGGCAGGCATGACTATTGATGCGATTTGGAATCGAAATGAGTTTTTCACTTTTTGATATCGAGTTATAAGAGATTCATGTCACGTGAGGGCACATTCTTCCCCTTTCTGGCGATCGGAAATTCGCTTCAAAATACCGACTTTGACAGTATTTTCTGAAAGATCTTCTGCATTTACGAAAAAATGGAAAAAGTTTTTTCATTTACATAGTTTCTGAAAAAGAACTCCAGCCAATTTCATGCGTTTCCGAACAAAATTGACTTAAAAAACGTGTCAGAAAACAGTTCTTTTGGATTTGAAAACATTATGTTCATTTTTGATAAGCCTAACTGTTAAATTTATTTGAAAAAAAAAATCCCACAGTTCTACTCCTGTCTCAAAAAAAAAAAAAAAAAAAAAAAAAATGTTTATTAATTAGTGATGGGCATAACGATTATTTTGATTATTCGAATGAATCATTCGGACATGCGCAGAAGCGTATCTGTCAAACTTCAAAAAAATTTTAATTCAATTATTACCAGAAATGTTGAAAAAAAGAAAAAGTTTCTGTTTTTAATTAGAATTAGATTGAAATGCTATATAAAAATAAAAAATGTGTTTCGTTTTCGAATAATCAAAATAATCGTTACGCCCATCACTATTTATTATATCAAATATGATTTTTTGCTATTCATGCAATTCAATAAGAAAAGAAAGTTGTCCCATTATTTTATCTCTATTGAATTCGGGGGATTAGTGAGTATTGTTTTGTGGAGAGGGGGAACGTGTTCCAGGAAGCGATCGTCCAGCACCGGATGGGAAATGCCGGAAATTGCACGTGCACTCTCCCGATCGAACGGTCTACGTTTTCTCTTTGCCTTTGCCATCAATGGAACCATCTCTCTACGTGGAGGCGGAAGATCCGAAACCGTATAAGGGCGCAGGGAAGCGTCCCATTCCCTCCATGAGATCGTCCCGTGGGACCCACTTTTTATGACACGATCCCCGATAAAAGGAGAAATTTTCACCTCAGGTGGGCGATGCGATATTCTTACCTTTTCTGAAAAGTGTGGGGGAACTTTATCGCAAGAGTCTTTTACTTTTCCATTCATTGAAGGTTCAATTTTGGTTTAATCATGTCACGTTTAAGGCTGTTCTCAAATCGAAACTGGCTACTTTGTGACACATTTCTGAATTCATTTTTGTTCGGAGACACATGAAATTGGCAGGTGTTCTTATTCAGAAACTTTGTAATTGAAAAACGTTTTCCATTTTTTCGTAAAGGCAGAAGATCTTTCAGAAAATACTGTCAAAGTTGGTATTTTGAACCGAATTCCCGATCGCAGAAAGGGGAAAAACGTGCCCTCGCGTGACATGAATCGTTTATAACTCGGTAAGTAATTTATTTATCTAAAAATGGAAAACTCATTTCGATTCCAAATCGCTTCAATAGTCATGCCTGCCAAATTTATCATTATTTTGTAAAGGCAGAAAGATCATTCAGAAAATACTGTCAAAGTTGGCGTTTTGAACCGAATTTCCGATGCCGCAGTACGAGAAAAGAGAAAAAAGTGTCGTCACGTGACAAGAATTGCTTATAACTCGATAAGTAATTTATTTATAAAAAAAAAAATAATAAAAAGCGGAAAACTCATTTCGATTACAAATTGGTTCAATGGAAACCAATTTTCCTGGCAATTTTATACCTTCGCGCTTAAAAATGAGTCATAAAGTTTCGCGTTCTTTGAACAGATCAGTTGAGAACCACTGACTGATCAAATATTCTGAAGTATTTCTGGAAATCCAGGAAAAATGCTTTGGAAGGTTAAATTTTCATCAATTCGTAATTTGAGAACATCAAAATATCAATTATATTAAAAGATGACTGTCTGTTTGTATTTCACAACACTCCGTTAGGATTCACGGGAGGGTTGGGCAAATTTCTTAGTCGGCGAGTTGTTTGCGATTAATTCTTATTTACCTTTCACAACTACTACTCCTAGAATATGGAACGCAGTGCGAGGAAATTAACACTAGTTATTTGCATGGCTCCGAGGATGTCATATAGTCAGAAGTCTTTCAGTGAATGCTTGGAATATAAATGTTAGAAAATGCTAGAAATATATAAGTTAATTTCTTTTAAGGTGGATGGTTCTCAAATTCCCTGTTCAGCAACGCGAAACTTCCTGACACATTTTTTGATTCATTTTTAAATGCAAAAGGCATAAAATTGGCATGCCTGACTGTTGGAGAGATTTGGAATCGAATAGCGTTTTCCATTTTTTGAGTAAATCTATTAGATTAACATTTTCAAAAATTTCTTTCAAAAGTAACTCGCCGATCACGCAATAATATATTTCGGAAAGTGAAGGAAGTCCTTCTCCGCGTACCTATGTTTGTGGTGGAAAAACTTGTTTTACAGGCGTTCATTAGTTGAGCCTGTTTGCAAATCCAAACTCTCTACTTTCTGACCATATTCACAAAATAATTTTATTTTTAAATGAACAAAGTTTCCAATTAGTTTTTATTCAGATATTAAGAAATCGAACTGCGTTGTGCTTTTTTTCTATAAATGAAACGATCTTTCAGAAATGGGCATCAAAGATTGTAAGTGCAGCCGAAATGTGACAAATAAATAAATAAATAAAATGCTGAATTTGCAAAGATTTTTTTTATACCAGTGGTTCCCAACGTTGAGCGTACGCACCACAGGGGTGGGGGGGGGGGATGTCCCAAATTTATTATTCTTCCATTCCCTGCCAGTGTCACCTGCAAATTTGCAAATTTTAAAATAAAATGAAAAAAAAGTTTTAAATGCAACTATATCCAGAATAAATGTTTAATAGCGTTTTAAAGCTATTTTAACGTCTTTGCCCCCCCCCCCTTTCCCCCCGCACACACACCTTTTATATTTAAAAACTTGTATACTTTTTCTGGTGGCAGTTGTACGTTAGAATCTTTGAACAAGTTTTTTAACTATAGTATTTATTGGATGATACCTATATTTTTATTCGCTCTGCAATATGTCAAATATCATGAAGAAACTTTTAACACATGAATTTACTCAAGGCTGTATCTAAAACTAAGTTCTTGAACATATTTAAGGCTTGTTCTCAAATCTAAAGGAGTTTACTTTCTGACACTTTTGAAATTCATTTTTGTTTGGAAACGCATGCAATTGGCAGGTGGTTGTTATTCAGAAACTATGTAATCGAAATGTACGTTTTAATTTTTTTTCTGTAAAAAAAGAAGATAAATATCTTCCAAAAATACTGTCAAAGTCGGCGTTTTGAATTGAATTCCCCAAAGGGCAGCCCGAGAAAGGCAAAAAAAAAAAAAAAAATTGTCGTCAAGTGATACGATATAACTCGATTTAAAAATAAGTCAGAAAATGTATCATAAAGTTTCGCGTAGTTGAGCAGGTCATTTAAGAACCACCTTAACCTAAAAATATGTTGCTCTCATACACAGTACATAACTATACACTGTTAAAAATTTGCAGCAAACTGTCCAGTCATTATTTGACTGTTTTCATAGAAAACGGTTGCATAACAGTAATTTAACTCTAATCTTACTATATTATTGCCCATATTATGGTCAGAAAAGAGTTAAATTACGGTTATGTAACCATTTTCTATAAAAACGGTCAAATAACGGCACAGTTTGCTGCAAATTTTTAACAGTGTTCACCAAGACATAATATATTTTTAAATTTAAAATCAGTTGATACTCAGTGGTCAACTGCCGATATTGGAAAGGAAAAGTCCGCTAACAGAGAAGTGTATCATACACGGTGGAATAAAAATTACTCCATACAATTGATAATCAACAAATTCTTATTGTATTTTGTGTTATTCAAAAATGACATCTTTGTGTTCAAAACATTTCCACCCATTCTTAATGAAGTACTAAAATCATTTATAAAATGTACATCATTATTTTCAAGTTTATTGAGAGCCTGAGAAAGACAATGTAAATGGGACAGCTGCCCAGGTCCCCTCTTCTAAGAGGGGCCCACAAAGCTAAAAATCAGAGGGATTTCTTAAAAGGATTAATACTAATTGTGGCTACAAAGATGTTATAGGGGCCGCCAACGGGACCTTTGCCCCAAGGGTACATGTAGGGTAAAGTCGGAGCATGAGTTTAAGTTTAACGCAAAATGTGAAAATATCTTCTACACTGCAAAAGAAAAAAAAATGTTGATTTTACAGTATAATACTGGCACCTCAGCTGCCAGTATTATACCGTAAAATTAACAGTAATAAACAGTAAAATAAGCAGTAATACGCTGTCGTGCAGCGCGGCATTGTATTACTGCTTATTTTACTGTTTATTACTGTTAATTTTACGGTATAACATTGGCAGCTGGGTATGCCAGTATTATACTGTAAAATCAACAATTTTTTTCAGTGTAAAAATTTTGTAAAAATAAAAATAGAGACCATATAACGCTTTTTTTTTTCACAATGCGCAGGACCTGATCAACTCTATTATGTGGGATCCAGGGCACACAGACCATGTTGGTGCCCCTTTCTCACGAAAATTGCATTATGATCATGACAAACAGCTTTATGTGCAGTTTTAAAATTTAAACCATAACATATACATTAAGGAAAAAAGATTATACTATGTATGCATATGAAAATGCGCTAAAAATAAGTTATGGGAATTTAAAATATTCTGCATTATATGCTTATTTAGAGAAAGTAAAACTCGAAACCTGAGGGATTGAATGAAATATGTTTTTGTAATATCTGTTCATCTCGGAATTTCGAAGTTTACATTACATTTCATTCGTTAGTATGAGGAACACTGAGATAGTTCAGTTTACATGAATAAGAAAAAATTATTTTTTTCTGTGAGCTATAAGTGGAAATTTGCATTAATTTGTATTTTTAGAGAGTGGACAAAATCCATTTTGGGCCCCCTAAAAATGTGGGGCCCCGGCACATTGAGCTAAATCGGCAAAGAACAGCAAAACTCTTCTATGGATATAAATGTGAGGATTTATGACTTCGTTGCATTTATAAAGTTATGTTCGAGAAAATATTTTAATTGTTTGGTAAACTAACAAATTGTGAATAAGAATTCATTTTTTAAATCATAAGTTATATGCAAGAGTGTGGGCAGTTCTACCACATTTTTTTGTACAGAATTTTTCGCCTTATTTAATAGCATAAGATATTACAAATTTCGTGATTATTTGCAGAGAAATTTTAAATAAATAAATAAAAAAAAGGCAAAGAATAGTGGTGCCACACTTCTTGGAAGTTCTAAGGAGTGCACGTACCTTGTATGTGTCTCAGAGGGGGGGGGGGGATGCATCATAATTTTTTATATGCTTAGTTCAGACGTTGTTAAAAAAATTGGAAACCATTCGTTTATACATAGTATTTAAAATAAATTTTTCTGCTTATAACTTTTTAGTTAAAAATGAAATGAATTGGGTACAAAACAAGGTTTTTATTTTCTATCCTGTTTGAGACTTATCATAGTATATATATATATATTTTTAACTTGTCTTTAAAAAATACTTAAAATGCAGCTTCTTCGACTTTTAAAATGTGATTTATATTTTAATGTACATAGTATAAATGAATGGAAGGCGAAAAACTATATAATGGAAAGATCTGGGTTATGAACTTCCCCACCACAATAAAGGTTGCAGAAAAGCGGCAAGCAATATCTTACGAATCACTTTTAACACCTGAGTACAAAACAACGAAATGTCGAAACAGATATGTTGAAAAGGGCAACAAAAAAAAAAACCCTCTTTCAGCTTTTAATTTCTTCAAACAATCGGAAACGTGACTCATTTAGCCTTCCGATTTCGCTTTTATTGACTCCTACATTTCTTTTGTTGTAAACGGAAGGAGCCCCGAGGCGCTGCATCCAGATCCCATCTCCAATTGTCGCTCGTAAATTGCGGGAGTTAGACCTAATTACGCATGGAATAACACTCACGAGGTTTATTTGGAAAGTCCTTGGCGAGAACAGATGTTCTGCTTTTCTTGCCCGGGTGCTAGAAATGACGGTTGTAGGAGCACATGCTCAACGACTGTGCAAAAGACTTTATTGTAATACGGTCTTGGGGGACCGCTGCGAGTGAATGTTTCTTTGGATTTTGGGGGGTTCCGAACTTTTATACCATTGTTGAGAAGTCGTATTTCCATGTGTACTGATGCTGAAGTTTTGTCACCTTTAAAATTCTATGTTGGGGGGCCTATCTTATTATACTTCAGTTCTTTAAACCAGTGGCGTAGCAATTCATAAATTATGGAAGGGGTTCACATACTTATTTTCAAATGAATTGGTGAATTAGAACTTTCAATAATTATTCAAATATTTATGAGAATAATTAATCTTTCAAATTGCTTAATGACATGATCATAAAATCAGTATTTTAAATAGTTGAGATAAAAAATTTAATGCACTGAAAATTGTAGAGAATTGTATTATTTAATTAATGGGACAACGGGAAGTTGAGGGGGGGATGAGAATCTCCTCATATAGCTTTCACAGCAAATAATCATAGTCTTAGATTATCAGTGCATGTAATGGTATTTTGCTTTACCATCTATAAGAAAGAGTTAAATCTCTGAAACTACTTGAACTGTTACTTGGAAATGAAACTAATAATATGAAAGAAATAAAATTGTGTTTTGAAAGTTTGAAATATTAAACGAATTCGAAATAAAAAATGCGACTTGCAGAGCAGATTTTGAGGATCCTGATCTTCAGGTTTACTAGTTAAAAACGTAATTAATATTTATTGTGCTTCTTTATGCTACAGAATTGTTTTTTCAGAGATTTTATCATTTGAAACTTTTGAAGGCGAATTGCTTTGAGACCTATAAGCTACTAGGCTGTTTGCCTCGAATGATCCATCTTTTTATTCACAGAAATACATACAAGACGTTGACAAATTACATAAATCTTCTTCTTTACAAGGACGAGATATAGACACCAGTAAGTAGACAGCACTGAAGACACGCACACAATGACATCCATGCCTTACCAGGATTCGAACCCGAGCCCTCACCGTGGCGGTCGCCTCCGCTACCAACCACGCTGCCGGGCCAGATTTCTCAGAGATGAATTGTCAATTATTAAAGTCAAAATAATTACAGTCATTGGAACAGTTTATTTCACTTAAAAGAATTATCTTTGAATGGGGAGGGCTTGAGCCCCCTAAGCACTTTCCTTTCCTATGCCTTTGTTTTAGATTACACTAAGCCGTTCTCAAATCTAAACTGGCTACTTTCTGACACATATCTCGATTAATTTTTGCTCGCAAACTCATAAAATTGGTAGGTGCTCTTATTCAGAAACTATGGAATCGAACCGTGTTTTTTCGCCATTTCTCAGTGAAGGCAAAAGATCTTTCACAAAATGCTGTCAAAGCTGGCGTTTAAAACGGAATTTCATGACGCAAGAGCGCGGGAAAGGAAAAAAAATGGGCGTCATGAGACAACAATCGCTTATAACACAAGGTGTCATTCTTTTATCGAAAAGAGAAAAGTAAAATTCGATTACAAATCACTTCATGCCTGCAAGTGTCGTGCTTTTACGTTTAAAAATGAGTCCATAAATGTATAAAAAAGTTTCGCGTTGTTGAGAGGAGGAGGGGGGGGAGGGATATTTTTTGGGGAATCTTCTTTAAAAACCCGCCCATTATTTAAATGTTAGCTTGTGTGCTTTAATTTAAACTAAAATTATTTTTAACAGAACATCCCATGCCAGGCAGTTTTTAGCCATTCAATATAAATAGCAATATAGATTTTTAACATGGGGATATAGTACCTTTCGAGTCCAAAATTGTTCATCATAAGATGCTTTTGGCGACTCGACGTATATCAGTGAGTTTTTCTCATTTTACAGTGGGATTTTTACAGTGTTTATAATAAAGTAATAACATAATAAATTTAATTCAATTTTTTTCCATTTAATTAACAGATATTTAAAAATTGCATAAAATATATATGCATAAAGAAATTTAATGACTTTTGTTTACCCGCAAGATACCTCTTGAGAAAAAAAATAAAGTAAAATCCTAATTCTAGTATCAAATTGTATCTTAATTTTGTCTTTAATTCACCGAAATCTCAGTGAAAAAAATCAATAGATTTTCATATATAACATGATAAATGTTAAAAAAATTTAAAATTGCAATTTCTTGAAATAAAAAAAAAAAAAAAAAAAAAATTAAATATTAAAGATTTTAAAAGATTTTTGTTCGGTTAATAAAAACAATATTAAGATACTATTTGATACTAAAATTAGGATTCTACTGTATTTTTTTTTTTTCAAGAGTTATCTTGCGAGTGAGCAAAAGTCATTAAATATATTATTTTTAATTTTATTCATACATTTTATGTAATTTTTAAATATTTGTTAATTACATTGAAAAAATTGAATTAAATTTATTATGTTATTACTTTATTATAAACACTGTAAAAATGTCACTAAAATAAAATTAAAAAAAAACTTACTGATTTAAGTCGAGTAGCAAAAAGTATCTTATAATGAACAATTTTAGACTCAAAAGGTACTATGTCCCCTTATTTAAGAACTATTAAAAACTTCAAAATAAAGCCTCTACCGGTTTCTTTGAAAATTGAAAACTGGAACATCTGGTACGCTTTTTTGTTGGGTGGTCTCTCCCCCAACTCTCCCGTTTGAGATACTTTTAAAACACATGAACGTACAAAGTAAAACAGAGCTAAAAATGGTCTTCCACGGGGCGTCCAATCTGACAGCGTCCCCTCGCGAAAAAGCCGTATTTCCTTTTACTGTTAGGGTTCAATTTTTTTCTTTTTAAGTCTCTTCGCGAGAACGATATATATATATTTTTCAAAGTCACAGAAAAAAGATGATAATTAATTTTAAAAATTCAGGGAGGGGCAATGACCCTCTTCTCCCCCCCTTCCCTTGCCGGTGCCTGTGAGAGAGAGAGAAAAAAAAAGAGAAAACAAATCAGTTAATGTTGTTTTGGCCCTTTTACAAAACTAATTTTTTTCGGAAAATACCAGAGCAAAACAGTTTTTTTTTTTTTTTTTTTTTTTTTTTAGTTTAAAGGATTAAAAGTCTAAATTTAAAAATGAGGAAAAGGGAAATGTTCTTAAAATTGTTCTGAAATACAAACTCACGACTTTCTGACATATTCACAATTTTTTTATCGGTAAAATCTTACACCACAGGATTTTGTTTGTATACACATATTCATAATAAGATTTCAAGGAATCGAACAACGTTTTACTTATACCCATCATACGTAGTATAGGGTAAGTCTTGTAATCATTTTGAAAATCGAAAATTTTTTTTGACGGATTTACACGTTTCAGACACTGGAGATTCCGAAAAACATATTTTTAGAAAAAAAATTTTGCCGTCCGTCTGTGTGTCTGTGTGTCTGTAAACGCTTTATCTCCCGAAAAAATTGAGATAGAGACTTGCAATTTGGTATGTACTTAGTATGTAATAATGGGAAGAAGCCTATTTCATTTTAAAAACCTCGATTAACCGGAACTATTTTTTCGGACTCTCGAAATATTCGTTCTGATAAAAGGTATATAAAAATTTTCGAAATTGTTCATTTTAAGAAATGAATATAAAAGACAATAAAAAACATAAATTTTGCATAAAGCATGAAGTCGATCGGATAATTAGTTGCCGAGATATTTGGAATCCTATTTCCACACTCTTCGATTTTTCATGACCCTGTATTTCATCCAAATTTCACTTCAAAGATATATTTTAATTGGAAATTTGACGCTTAATCAGATGCAATAAACCGCTAGTTAATAGGATTATTATTTTTGGAGTTATAAGGAGGTTTCTTTCAAGCAATTCAGTAATCTTGCCCTTAAGGTTTATGACGTCATCAAGCCACGATTTTATTTGAATTGCAATGCATTTTATAAGTAGTTTACACATTTTTATTTTAATATTTTATATTATGCATATCAATGATGGGTAAGTATTAGGGTGGCCCCCAACGACTAGTTTTAGATGTGTTCGTAATTATATAAATACGTAGCAACTATAGTCGTCGTCTGATCAGTCCGTCCGTCCGTCTGTCCGCATATAACAGCGCAAAAACTACCCAACCGAACGGTTTGAAATTTAAGATATATTATCTTTGCAGAATTTTGTCGAGACATTTCAAATTTTATGAAAATCGAATCAAAACTTTAGATGATATTAATAAAAATATTTATTAAAAAATTTGAATTAAAAAATTAAAAAATTGGTGCTTTCTTGTTGGAGTTTCCGATGTTTAATCGTCAAGCGACCGAGATGCTTATTTTATGACAGAAATTAATCTGCAGACGATATAATTCATTTCACAGAATTAAAAATCATCAAGATCTGAATATTTATATAACTAGCTATAGTACGAACGAACCTCATTTGTCCCGTTTGACGTTCAATTTCCAACTTGTTTATTTTATTATAAAAATAACGAATCTTTAGGAATGTAATGCCAGAGAGGGTGTTTAAAAAATATTTTGAAATCGGATATGAGGATTATACAAAAGTGGTCGCCAAGAAGCGATCATCAAAGATGTATCCCAAATTTTGACAGAATCAGTTTCACCTTTTCTGGTGCAACCTTCTCAGAGGTCTGCATTTCAGCACGAATTGTAAAATAGTTTATGTAGTATATAAACAAATATTATGTAAAGTTTCGTTACAGTTTTTTGGATGTGTTGGAAAGTGTTTCATAATCTATGCTTGACGCATAATTTTTTGATCTTGTTTTTTACATACTCGCGGCGTCCGCCACTTAAATCGTTCCCAGGACGTGACGGGACACGGGAGGACAGTTTCTTTTTTCTTTTTTGTAAAAATGATTAGTGATATTCAACTTTTGTTAATGAATCTTAGGAAATATACATTAACAAATTACAGAGAAATATTTTCAAAAATCTACTTAAAAAAAAAAATTATTACTATACAGATGTAAGATACGATGTTTTTAACCATCTTTTATCTTTATTCTAAACTACATTGATTTGTTTAAGGAGTTTTTATTCAATGTAATAGTCTAAGAGTGTAAGCGATTATTAAGCTTTGATTATAGGATTGGGACACCGTACGTCCCAGCTAATATTTTTTTATTCTATTCGTACTACTTTTTCAAAAATAATCTTAGCTATACTCTTTAATTAGGATATTTTCGTAAAATATCTTTTAAAAAAATGTAAATTGTAGCATTATTGAATATAAAAATAGTCATCAGTTCTGGCCCGTAATCAAAAGGTTAATACTTCTTTTCTGCATATGGATTTCAAACATACAGTCTGAAATATACTGTAAAATTTTCGCATAAATATATAGGCAGTAATTCTTTAAAATAATCTTAATATTATGCTAAGACAAATCGGAATTTTTTGCAGAAATTGGGTTGGGCCAGGTCGTGAATGGCCAAAATATAAACACGCTGAACTTTTAGTTTTTGTAACGGGCCAGCCAAGATAGCTTTCGTTCGGTCCTGGTCATTTCAGCCCCATGCGGACCTCTAGCGTACACACGCCTTGGAATTACCAAGGAATCTGCCACTACTATTAAAGATCAGAAAATTTCTATTCAATATTTAAATCGCAAAATTTGCAGCCACTTCGTTCAATTCCAAACTTTATAATATTTTTCTGCAATTAAATAAAGCGAGAAATTCTATTAAATAATTGTGGTAAAATTTTGCGGACCCTGTCTACGGATATATATTTTTTAGAAATTGTTGTATTATTAAATATTTAATCAGTAATGTAAAAGAATGTAGTATAAAATGTTAAAATGTTAAAATTTGACATATAACGGTTTCTGCACACTATTTTTTACAAACACACTTTTCTTTTCTTTTTTTTTTTTTGAAGTGTTACGCATTATGTTACTATTGATATAAAAAACGAAATGTACATTATACTGATTATTCCAGTTGATCAAATTAAAAAAAAAAAGCCCTTTAAAAAAAAAGTGAACTAAGCTCTTGGGACATGTGCATGTGTAGGAAGTGGGATATCTGCATGATCTATGGCTTTCTTCCGGCATAGGCGCAGGCAGAATCAAATCCAGGGAAGTACAAAAATTTCGAGAAGTGTGAGAGATTTTCGAGTGTAAATACCTAAAGATCAACAAACTTGCCCCATTCTTTTTAAAAAGGAAAACTAAGAATTTCTTTGATCACCCCCCCCCCCCCCTCTCCCTTACAAAACTATTTTTTTTAAATATCAGTGTAAAAAACGAATATAGAAATGAACAAAGAAATCATTAAAACTACAAAAGTAATCTTCTACCGTCTTTTTTTTTCCCCAAAATTATGGAAAATTGAAACATTTTTCCTCTTTTTTAGTTAGAGACCATCTGAACCTCCTGTTTAAGATCACTTTTAAACACATGAATGTAAAAGGAAAACAGAACTAAAAACTGCATTTCACGGGGATTTTAAGTGGGTGGAGCCTCCCTGACAGTGTTTGTTTCGTTTTTGTCTTGTTGTTTAATCACTGTTGCTTAATCACTACTTGAGAAGAATGCATTTGATTTATTTTATTTTTCACAGTCATTAGAAGTTATTAAATTTCAAAATCCAGGGAAGAGCATGGCTCTCGCCTGACTCGGCGCTCATGGTTTTCGGCCTTATAATTTCTGTCAACAGCCCCTCGATACGCACAGCAAATGAATTAGCGATTAAACCCAGCTATATTATTTGTAAACAGTATTTCGTATAGATCCGTTTGCCTTTAAAAAGTCCGGCCATGGTTTAATTTTTATCTCGTCCCTCCTTACTCGGACCCGAGGCACAGATGCTGACAGTTTTTTTCTCGAGTTGGAATTCCGAAAAAGTTGTCCGGCGCATTTTCCCATGGATGCTCTGCCATCTGCTGCCATTTGGACGAAAGCGCCTTCTTCACCTGCCGCATATTTTCACCTGCGTTGCCACTTATTATTACTAATACCTCCAAGAAAAAGAGACTGTTTTTATTTACACATGACCAGAGGACGACGATTAAAAAGCGTGGGAAATATTTATTCATTCCGTTTCGGTTGCCATCAGTTTTTTGCCCCCTTTTTTTTTATTAAGTTGGAAAATTTAGATTATTTCTTTTTGTTTCCTATCATCTGGCAAGGCTGTTTATCTATCTACCTTCTCGAAGAAGTTCCGCATCTGTTGAGCGGAATGCAGATGCGCGGAGAAAGATGATTGATGAGAGATTGATTCCAACTCTTCATTTACCTATTCTATCCTATATATACAATGTAACTATTTTTAAATGAGCTGGTTTATTTATTTTTTTTTTTTTCAAATATCTTTTCGAATTAGCGTACATAATTACATTTATTATTCAGCATGTGTTCAATGTATCGAAATTGTTTGACATCTAAATTATTTTTGTGAACGCCTAAAAGAAAAATAAAAAGTAAATAGAACTAATACACCACTTTAGAAATTTTTTTCGTTATAATAATAATAATATGTTGTTGCAAATAATAAAGTAATTTTTATAAATGCTTAAACAAAATAATTTTTAATAGATATTTTTTAAATACATGAACGGATTTATTTATTTTTAACTCTTTCCAACATAGTTATGAATTCGGATTGTCTGTCTGGCCATGCTTTAACCCCTTGGGGACGAGCGACACGAATACGTGACGCATAAGATGCTCAGAATCCTCGATTATTCCAATTCCCACCAGTTATTTTTTATTGTAAGCTTTGCCTTACTTAATCATAGCATTTTTGCGATTCAATTGGGTGAAAATTTCTCTTTTGGAAAACCAGTGGTAACAGATTAAAAATTCTGTAAAGGACGCTCGTTGCGAAGGGGTTAACTTGCGTAAATATTCTCGGATTGCCTTATAATTGATGTATGTTATTGAGGTTCACTACAGCTTGCTCAGTGTTGTAAATGAAGTGTGTAGCATTTATAATTCGTTTACAATGCACTAAAAAGAATTCCGTTACATTGTGGTCTATGGGAGTGTATTTTAATGGTGTTACACTATTTCAAACACGTTGAAATTGATATAATCACTGAAGTGTATTATAATACAAGATGTTAAAATAATTAACACACTGGTGTGATATAATAAAGCAAACAAGCTTCTTGATAACACCATAAGTAAGAGATGCGCTAGGCCTTTCGAAAGAACTTTGTCTTTCTTCACAAAATACTTACTGTATAATATGTTGTACATTTATTGTTTATTTACAGGGTCATGTAAAATAATTCAGTTACAGTACTGTCTATGAACGATAATTGCTGAAAATGCATTTTCATTTGTGGTATTCATTTTTAAATTTGACTATTTTTTTACATATTACTAAGTGCGTATAATCCTAAAGATACAGGGATGGATAAAAGGACTTGAGTATATTTCCGTTTGTTGACGGAAATTGCTGAAAAGTGTGTGCCGTGTGTGTGAAGAGTGAATTCCTGTGTGTGCGTTGTATATGTACATACATGTAAGTGTATGTTTGTTTGTGTGTGTGTAAATATAAACTTTCTTTTATTCACTTGTTAATTTTTATAATACTTTTTTTTATTAACTTGAAACTTTTTAAAAAACATTTTTATTAACTTTTAATTTTTTAACTTATAAATATTATGAACATATATACACATGCACACACATATACGCCTACATGTTACACATGCAATACATAAAAAAATTATTAATTTGAAACTTTTTTCAAACATCTTTATTAACTTTTAATTTTTTTTAAACCTATACATAATATGCACACATATATGCATACAATGTATATACACACATACACACGTTATACACACACGCATATATACATCCATGTATATATATATATATTGTATTTATTTGTAAACAGTTTTAAAACTCTTTTTATTAACTTGTAAAATTTTTAAAACTTTTTTTATTAACTTGTAATTTTCTTAAAACTTTTGTTAACTTATAATTTTTTTAAAAACTTTTTTATTAATTTGAAATATTTTTAAAACTTTTATTAAAAACTTATAAATATTGTACATATATATCGTAATCATATACACATACACATAGATACAAACACACACACACACACATATATATATAGCCAAACACATATAACACATACATATAGATATATAAACATGCATACAGACACACATCTATATACATAAAATCATTTGGTAACAAAATATCACATATATAGTAACAAAATGAGTGCATAGCATTTATAGTTCATTTACAGAAACACACACAAGAAATCGGTTAAAGAACTGACTACGATCGACAGAGCCCGATTAAGGTCGTCTGAGGCCCAAGGCCGCGCAACGTTTTCCCCCCCCCCCCCTCAAATTAAAATGGTAGCTAGAATTTTTTTCGAGGATTATTATTAGATATTATGATACAGTTGACAAGTTAAACAAAATATTTTTGTTCTGTTTTTGAGAAAATAATTGCAGAAAACTTCATTTTTAAGAAACTTTTCTAAATCATTTTACTCATTTTGGGGCCCCCATCAGCAGTGGGCCCAAGGCCGTGGTCTAGTTGGCCTGTGCGTTAATTAGGCCCTGACGATCGATAATTACTTAGAAGTGCGTTTTCTGCTGTGTTAGGAATTTTTAAACGGATCTAATTTTGAGTGTATTAGGTGGTGTGTATGAATCATATTAGATAGCAATAGTATACAGGACTAGAGGTCTGCACGGACCCGGGCCTGGCTCGAAGCTCGGGCCAATTTTCATTCACCAGATTCAAGCCGGGCCTTACTTTTTTCTGAAGACTCGGGCCGGTCCGGTCAAAAGAAAAATGTCTTAGGGAAGGGCTCGGGTCTGGAAATTTCGGACCGTGCAGAGGCAGATCTATACAGGACGACAAAGAAAAACTTCGCACACATTACCGGATATGGACAGCAATTGCTGAGTTTGGATTTTTACTGAGTTATGTGTTTTTATTTTTAAGTTGCTAATTAAGTTGCTAATTATAAAAAAAAATAAATTTCTTAATAATATCCTGTTAGCTGTTAGTGTTGGAAAGAGTATTATAATGTATGCCTGATGCATGATTTTTCGCCTTTGTTCAACATGCATCTTTTGCGTTTTGGAGGGGATGGGGGGAATTAAGGGATTAAAATTATCTCTTGGATCAATATTATTTTAGTGCAAATAGAAAATATGTCATTTGGTAACAACAGAATATCCACTATTTTTTTTAATGATCAAAACATTATAATATAAAAAAAAAATCCCTGACGGCTCGGCCTACAGGCACAGGTAGATTTCGAAGACGCAGACCGTGGGGCGCCTGTTTGTTGGGAATTGCGGAAGAAATGACTCTTCTGACATGATGCGACAGTTGAAACAGCCCACTTCGAAACCTAACTTGTTTGCAGGAGGAGCCGGAAGGGATATATTTTTTTTTTTTTTTTTTTTTTTTTTTTGCTATAAGGGTTGGTTCTATAACAAACTTGTCAGTATAAAAGATTTAGATAATATTAACAAGATTTATAATAAATTTAAGCGGATTTGATATCTTTCGAATTGACGAAGTTATGATTTTTTTTCTTCTAAAACCCCCCCTTTTTTTCCCTTTGGGGCCATTTTTAATGATACCAAAAATCTGTCATGCTTAAATTTTCGGCCCTTTTCCTAGAAGTAATAATAACTTTAAACGGATTCGATAACGTATCGTAATTAAGAAATTATGGGTTTTTTTCTGTTTTCACAAAAAGCCCCCCCCCCCCCCCCTGGTTCGATTTTGCCCATTAACGAACTTGACCGAGATTTTATGCCCCTTGATTTTATGTATCAGTTTGGAAGAAATTTGTGCAGAATTATTGCAGTTATCGTGTCCATAAAAAAGTGACATAGATAGATGAGAGATAGATAGATGTATAAAGTTTTGAGCTGGGGGTGGTTTTGGGTTCAGGGAATCATAATCGGCGTAGATGTGCAAAAATTTTTCAAAAATTCCAACTTAGGGGAGAATGTAATAGGTAGTATATTTCTTACGAAATCTACCTAAAAAAGGATATACCACGCATTGCTATACCATCATTTTAAGTTTGTAATTGCTTGTAGAGGTTCAAATTTTCTTTTTCTTTAATTATCAATAAAAAACATTAAAAATCCGCATCGTCTGCAGATTTTATTGACGCAGTAGAAGGATGAAGCGAATTAAGTTGAAGAATATATAGCTTTAAAATAAAATTTTATTAAAAATATTTATTAATCTCTACCTAACTGGGGCTAAAGTTAGTTTTCTGTATTTCTGCAATGAATAATTTTTTGTTCAAATCAAATCCCTTCTGCACATTTCGATTATTTGCTTTGCCAGGTATTTCTACTTACACACACATAATGACGTATACATAAATTCCCCGACGTTGCGGATAATTCCTTGAAAATTGCCACAAATTACGTATACGGAAATATTTCTCTGAATACACACGTCCCTCCCTTTGCTATTCATTGCATCCATCAGTCGACCTTACCTTCGTTAACTGCAAGGCCTAAACCAACCACAGCAGATGAAAAAGAAAAAGTATATTAATGTTAAAGAAAAAGTGCGAAAAAAAAAGGGAGTGCGATGCCCGCATTTTTTTTTTCTCTTACGTCTATAAGAGATCGGCCATGACTCGCTACTATTTGCCAATCGTGACACACTGACGAGAAAAAGTGTCAAGGGCTCTGTTTGGAGGATACGCGGAGAAATGCGTTCGTGGCTGCTATGTAAAAAAGAAACGGATTCGTAACAGCGAAGTATACTATAATCAAAGAAAGTATAAGTGGCACTCTGAACTTCGGAGTAGGGATTTAGAAATTATGGGGAAGCTCGGCTTGTCAGTTTAAAAAAAAATTTAAAAGCTAGGATTATCAATAATTAATAAAATATTTATCGGAATAATTAAAAGTTCAGACTAATTGTTAACTGTGAAGTAGGAATTCAAACATTATGGGGAAACTCAGTTAGTCAGTTTAAAATAAATTGAAAGTTTGGATTATCAATAATTAATAAAATATTTATCGGAATAATAAAAAGTTCAAATTATTAACTGTGAAGTAGGAATTAAAAAAATAAGGAGAAGCTTAGTTAGTCAGTTTCAAATAAATTGAAAAGTTAGGATTATCAATAATTAATAAAATATTTATTGGAATAATTAAAAGTTCAAAGAAAGTAAGTGGTATTCAAATCTGTGGAGTAGGAATTCAAAAATTATGGGGAGGCTCAGTTAGTCAGTTTCAAATAAATTCAAAAGTTAGGATTATCAGTAATTAATGAAATATTTATTGGAATAATTAAAAGTTCAAAGTATTTATCAAAGAAAGTAAGTGGTACTCTAAACTGTGCATTAGGAATTTAACAATTATGGGGTAATCTCAGTTAGTCAGTTTCAAATAAATTGAAAACTTAGGATTATCAATAATTAATAAAATATTTATTGGACTAGTTAAAAAGTTCAAACTAATTATTAATTCAAAGAAAGTAAGTGGTACTCTGAACTGTGGAGTAGGAATTCAAAAATTATCGGGAAGCCCAGTTAGTCAGTTTCAAATAAATTGAAAAGTTAGGATTATCAATAATTAATAAAATATTTATGGAAATAATTAAAAAGTTCAAACTAATTATTAATTCAAAGAAAGTAAGTGGTACTCTGAACTGTGAAGTAGGAATTCAAAAATTATGTTGGAGGCTCAATCAGTCAGTTTCAAATAAATCGAGCAGTTAGGATTCTCAATAATGAATACAATATTTATGGAAATAATTAATTCAAACTGATTATTAATGTCATTGTTACAAAATCAACATTTTAATTATTTTAGATAGAAGATTTAATATACTAAAAATTGCAGATATTTAAGATTATCGAATTATGAGACAACGAAGGTTGGAAGAGGGGCACAGCCCCTCTTACATAATGGACATGTTTTCAAAGAAAAAGAAATAGTCTTAGAGTATCAGTGCATGTAATCGTATTTACCGTTACAGTTCATACTGTAAGATATTCCCCTCGTTTTGCTGTGAAAAGTAAAAGATCATGTTTTTCTCAGGGTATCTTGAATTATCCCACTCTAAGAGTGAAAATTCTGTAAATAACTTTTTATTCGTAGGCCATAAAATGTTTTCGAGGATTGGACCAAACTCAGTTCTGACAAGCTGAAGTATCATAATTTTATGAGCACTTGGGAAATCTGAAGGCTCGCTCCTGACATGGGAATGTAATAATTCTCTACATGCTTGAGACTATATGGTAAATACTCAAACTCCACTCGAAATACAATGGTAGACTCTGGGACATATACACGGCTGAGGCTGAAAGAGGCCAAAAGAAGACCTGATCGAAAGACAGTGGGCTAGATGCATCTCTGATTTTTTTCTTTTCTTTGTCGTTAGTGAGGCGAGCATAGACAGAAGCCGCGACTTGGTCCGGTCATAGAAAAAGTGTACGAAGCCTGGACGCATAGTCTCATATTTTACAGGGGGAAATAAGCTGTCCCCCAGAGAAGTTACGAACATTGCTCAGAACTTTAGTGAGGCCAAACACACAGGCAGTATATAATACTGTCAACATACTAATTTAATGTTAGTCTAGCTGTTATTTTCTAAAGAATTCTTTCTGTCTAAGTTGTTTAGTACATAGTACATTGTGCTGTCCTGTAGCTGAGTGTAATTAAAACCTCTAAAAAAGCCATCCTGGCTCAGTTCATTGGTCGTGACGCTACAATACGCCTCACTGGAACTTCCTCGATCGTGAAATCGAATGTTAACCATGGGAAAACTAAAAAGCGCGATTCCTCATTATCTAATATAATGATTAAAACACGGTTTCACCATCAGAAAATAGACACCAAATGCCGACAAAGTGTGGTTTTAAATATTGTCTCCTTAAATTTTAAGTATTTTAAAAATCCCTATAAACTTCTACTCGAAATTTCTACTAGATGACATTTTATCATCTTCTTAAAAATACTTAAATTTTAAGGAGACAATTTGTAAAAACGCACATCATCGGCATCTGGCGTCTATTTTCTGATAGTGAAAGTCGTATTTTAATAACTGTAGGGAATGAGTAATCCCGCTTCTTAGTTTTCCCATGTTTCGCGATCGGGAAGTTTCAGTGAAGGTCCTGCACTATTTGAAATTTTGTTTATATTGTTACTAATATGAAAGAAATGAAACTACGGGTTGGAAGTTTCAAAATTTTGAATAAAATTAATTCAAAATAAAATGCAAATTGCAGAAGTGACGTTGAGGTCATGATCTAAGGATTTATCAGTCAATATTTATAAGTATACTTCTTTATCTAAAGTGTTTTTTTTCCCCTACATTTCTTATGCCTTACACCTCTGACACTGCAAAATATTTATGACGAAAAAGAACAGTCAATTATAGTCAAACATGATTATGGAGATTGTTAGGGGAACCGTCGGTAGCGTAATAAATTTTCTTATTTTTATAAATAGTTAAATCAGTCTTCAAATTTAATATACATTTTCATCTTTTGATATGTTAAAGAAGTTTGTTCAGCTTACCTGAGATTTTCCTTTTTGCGCTGAATATACCCATAGTAGTAATCCAAAGTGTTGTAGCGATATTTATCTGATCCATTGATTCACTTATATTGGAAGAATAATAAGTATTAGTAGAAAGTGACAATTGTGTAAAATAAACAGAAGATTCATTTTCCTTTGAATATAATATAATTCTTGGCTAGATGTACATGTTTTAAGTCGCGTTTGGAGGCTGCGTATAAGTGCTCCAATTTTACATTATATTAAATATATTTACATCATATATGTACAAGAGCGTCTTAACTGCTCAGAAACATTTTGGAAACTGAAGGGAATGTTTTTAAGTTCTGTGCACACGCGCGGGATAAGACAGCTGTAGTTTGAAGGAGGGAGGTCTGCAGAGTTTCTCCAATTAGTTAGTTTCGACAGTCTCTGGTTTTGTTCACTATGTTTTTCAGCTGCGGCACTTGAAGTACTTATTGGTAATTGGGGTCTGGTTTTTAACATGTTCTTATTTCAATCGTTCGCTGCACGTGGAGATTATTCACTGCATAAAAAAGGTTTCTCCGTCACTCCCCCGTAATCTCCTGTGTGGGGAATGGTTGAAGATTCAGTTTCTTACGGTGTTTCTCGTACGCAGGTTTGGGAGTGGGCTTCGTGAGAGTGTCGGCTGTCATTTCTTCAGTGGGGCAGTATTGTAAATCGATTTTTCCTTCTTCTTTCATCAGTTTGATGTTGTGGAAACGTATGTCGATGTGTTTGGATCGCTTAGTATCTTTATCGTTTTCAGTCATTTTTATACAGGACATATTATCCTCAAAAATCGTGATGGGTAATTTTTGTGGAATGTTGAGATCGTTAAGCAAGTTTGTTATCCAAGTTAATTCTTGTGCTGCGTTGCTAGCTGAAACGTATTCAGCTTCGGCTGACGAAAGTGCAATGCAATTTTGCCTTTTTGTAATCCAGTAAATCGGCGATTTTCCTAGCATGAATAGATTTCCTGATGTTGATTTACGTGTTTTCAAGTCACCTGCCCAGTCTGCATCGGCGTATGCTGTTAGGATGGGCTTGCTGTTTGCGCTAAGAGTTAAGTTCAAATTTTCTGTAGTTTTAAGGTATTCATCGATCTCTTGATTTACATACTCACGACCGTTATCCGATCTAATTTCCTTAGGTTTTTTACCGAACTGATTGTATATCATCGTTACGTACTCTTTTATCTTTTCAGCAACTTCGCTCTTTTTAGATAATAAATATATCGTGGTATATCGGGAATAGTCATCAATAAGAGTCATAAAATATATTTTTCCGCCTAAAGTCGGTGTATCTAGAGGTCCACACACGTCACTGTGGATCAAATCCGCAATATTAGTAGCTCGATTTGTTGCTGATTTAGGATACGGCATGTTAGTTAATTTAGTTTCGATACAAGTTACGCATGTTTTATTTTGATGTTTACATTTTCCTATCTTTATTCCGTCCGCAATTTGATTTGTTATCATTGATTTAATCGTGTCATAATCTCTGTGACCTAGTCTGCGATGCCAGAGATCTATGCATTGTTTGCTGTCACAGTTATACGTTATGTTTACATAATTTTGTGGTTCTTCCACATCGTCTATTTCCTCAATAATGTATAAGTTTTTCTCATTTTTCGCCCTAATATATATTTCTTCATCAAAGATCAAATCGCATTTATTATCGTCGAAGATTAGTTTACACCCGTTTTTAGCGGCTTTACTAACCGAAATTAGGTTCGACTCTAAGTCTGGGACATAAAGCATTTCGCGTAATTTCGTTAGTTTTTCTTTTCCTTCGGGGGTTAATGTTTTTATAAAAACTTCTCCTGAACCTAACGCTGTCAGTTTATTACCATTCGCGATCGTTACTGAAGTTTTATTATAATCAATAAATTTACTAAATAGGCTTTTATCATTACAAATATGCGAGGTAGATCCTGAATCGAGAATCCAGTTATTTTTGCCTATTTTTTGAGTGATTAATGCTTTATTTTGCGTCTGATCATTTGCGTATTTTCTTTCGTTTGGAACTTTGTTTTCCCTATGAGTTTCGTTTTTTTCATAACATAATGAAGATGAGAAATTCTTTTTATTTTTGAATTGATTGTTACGAGGATTTCCGGATTGTACCGTGTTTCTGCTCTTGTAGTGCCAGCATTCGTAAGTCGAATGATTTTTCATTTTGCAGTTGTTACAATATTTTTGTTCTCTTCTATTTTCAGTGTGTGTATATCTCCTATTTGTTTTAAATGCTCTCTCATTGTTGTTATATCCGCTACGTGATTGTTCTGACATTTCATGTCTACGATTATATTCATCAGTTAATTTGTTTTTGATAAAATCAGGGGTGAGCTCATTTTCTGGTCTCGCCTCCAACGCAGTTATCAAAGTATTGTAACTGGGGGGAAGAGAACACAGAAATAGCGCGGAAATATGTGAATCGCTAATATTTTCTCCAATGGCATTAAGTTTATCTATAATTTGCAAGATATTAGTGATATGTGAAATCATGTTTGCACCCTCAGCTAATTTAGTACTGTATAGTTTCCGTAACAGGTAAAGCTTACTAGATAAATTGCTTCTCTCATGTATATTTTTCAGAGCTTCCCATGTTAATTTGGCAGTATCTAAGTTTTTTACATTTACGATTTGAGAATCATCGATGCTTAGGTTAATTAAAGCTCTAGTCTTGCGGTCTCTTTTGTGCCATGCGGGGTCGGGTGGAGCTGGTGGATCTTGTACTATAATATCGTCGAGTTCCTCTTTAATCAGGAACATCTGCATCTTGAACTTCCATGTACTATAATTTGTAGAATTGAGTTTTTCAATAAATTGAGTATTTTCCTTTATCGCATTCATTTTTTTCTTTTTTTAGTGTTCTTTTATTTATTATTATATTTTTAGAAATTTGTTAAATTATCGTTTTTGATACTGGGATAATATTCTTTTTTCAGAATCAGTCTTTCATAATCTTTGTTAGGGGAACCGTCGGTAGCGTAATAAATTTTCTTATTTTTATAAATAGTTAAATCAGTCTTCAAATTTAATATACATTTTCATCTTTTGATATGTTAAAGAAGTTTGTTCAGCTTACCTGAGATTTTCCTTTTTGCGCTGAATATACCCACAGTAGTAATCCAAAGTGTTGTAGCGATATTTATCTGATCCATTGATTCACTTATATTGGAAGAATAATAAGTATTAGTAGAAAGTGACAATTGTGTAAAATAAACAGAAGATTCATTTTCCTTTGAATATAATATAATTCTTGGCTAGATGTACATGTTTTAAGTCGCGTTTGGAGGCTGCGTATAAGTGCTCCAATTTTACATTATATTAAATATATTTACATCATATATGTACAAGAGCGTCTTAACTGCTCAGAAACATTTTGGAAACTGAAGGGAATGTTTTTAAGTTCTGTGCACACGCGCGGGATAAGAGAGCTGTAGTTTGAAGGAGGGAGGTCTGCAGAGTTTCTCCAATTAGTTAGTTTCGACAGTCTCTGGTTTTGTTCACTATGTTTTTCAGCTGCGGCACTTGAAGTACTTATTGGTAATTGGGGTCTGGTTTTTAACATGTTCTTATTTCAATCGTTCGCTGCACGTGGAGATTATTCACTGCATAAAAAAGGTTTCTCCGTCAAGTTTCAGTGAAGGTCCTGCACTATTTGAAATTTTGTTTATATTGTTACTAATATGAAAGAAATGAAACTACGGGTTGGAAGTTTCAAAATTTTGAATAAAATTAATTCAAAATAAAAATGCAAATTGCAGAAGTGACGTTGAGGTCATGATCTAAGGATTTATCAGTCAATATTTATAAGTATACTTCTTTATCTAAAGTGTTTTTTTTCCCCTACATTTCTTATGCCTTACACCTCTGACACTGCAAAATATTTATGACGAAAAAGAACAGTCAATTATAGTCAAACATGATTATGGAGATGACGAGGGAATTGCAGAAAATTTGTTCATTATAACAAAACTTTCGCAATCAAAAAATAAAATAAAAAAAGTTTCGAAAATAATGTAATAAATTAAAAGTTCAATTAAACAATTAAAAATTATATCTAAAATATTGAGTTATAATTGAATAACACTTATAAATATTCTGTCCATTTTAATTGAAAACTGTATTAAATACAAATTGAAATGTTCGATAAATTTGAATTTTTTATGTGTATAGCTGTGAATAAAATATGTCATAATATGATGGCAATTTTCAAAAGTGAACATGCTGTTATTTAACTTAAGAACATTTGTAGTTTTCGCGGTAATTACGCCAATTTTTACAAAAGTTAAGTACGAAGAGTGACAGAGGCAATTCCACTGCATCCTAAAGAGATTTGCAAGACAAGTGTGACTCGTGTAAAGTAAACATTATAGCTTGATAGTTTCTTCCCGTGACTAGTGTAAGGCTGTTAAATAATCATTCTAAGTACATATATAATTTAAATAAATAAAACCACAATGGGTTAATAAGAGATAAATAGTTATGTTTAAGCTGTACCTCTGGTAGAAAAGCAAAAAAGAGAGATCAGGCAAATTTGGTTTTTGAGTTGAGTGAAGTAGCCTCTTAACCATTAAGGTGGTTCTCAAATTCCCTGATCAACAACGCGAAACTTTCTGACACATTTTCTGAAACATTTTTAAACGTAAAGTCATAGAATTTATAGGCCTAAGTATTGGAGCGAGTTGAAATCGAAGTACTTTTCCCATTTTTTTTTTTTTTTTTTTTTTTTTGGAGAAATAAAATACTTATCGAGTTATAAGAGATACTTTGTCACAAGTTTTTCTCCTTTCTCGGGCTGCTGCATCGGGAATTCCATTCAAAACGCCGACTTTGACATAGTTTTGTGAAAGATCTTCTGCCTTTACGAAAAAAAAAAATGGAAAAAGTCATTCGATTACACAGTTTCTGAATTAGAACTCCTGCCAATTCCATTCGTTTCCGAACAAAAATGAATTCAGAAATGTGTAAAAAAATATTGAAAGTGTAAGAAAATTCTTTTGGATTTGCGAACAACGTTAAATAATTTGAATAATAAAAAAAGAAAGAAGAAAGAAAAGAAAAGATAAAAAAAAGAAGTTACTCGGTATTCCGTGGGTCTTCTTTATTATACATTGCATGCAATTTGCATATTATTTACACTGAAAAAAAAAAAAAAAAAAAAAAAAAAAAAATTGTTAATCAACATTTTTTTCCCCCTTTCAGTGAAGGTACTTTCGGTTTTCGAATGAGAGCGAGTTTATTTTAACCCATTATCCTTGAAATTAATGACACGATATATTTCTATTATACGCACAAATGCACAAACAGTTGTTATCTGTGTAATCTGCGTTTGAGTCAGAAGTTATCTACTTTACCCCATGTTTGGTTAGAGATTTGGAAGCACAACCATATGACTAAACATTTATGACCCGGTCGGCAAACTTTTTCAGCAAAGGTGTGTGACTAATTTTCACCAAGATCTTTAACAAATATAATAAGATCGATCAATTGCCTTTGCCTTATTTATACTGTTACACTTTTAACTTATAATACATGTAATCATAGAAGCCAACTTTCCAGTTTTTTTTTTCTTTTCAAATCAAATGAAAATTAGAAATTATATTAAACAAAAGAAATTAATTAATAGTTAGAAGGAAACAATAAACATTTCATTAAATAGTTTTTCTTGCTCAAATTATACTTATTTGATTCTAAAAATAAAAAAAAAAAATACGTTGGCAGCTATGCATTATGAAGACATGTAAATACATGAGGTAGAAAAGAGATTAACTCAAGGTGTAATTCAATTATCGAAAAATGAAAACAAAAAACCTCTAGATTCTAATTCACTTCAATAATCATCATGTCTGAAAGTTTCACACTTTTATGTTTAAAAATGAATCAGAAAGTTTCGCATTGTTGAGCGGAAAAATCTATTTTCTTGAGAACCGCCGTAAATATGGGTCTCATCGGTTCTCAAAAAGAAGAAAAAAATCCCCAATCAGCAACGCGAAACCTTCTAACACATTTATAAGGACGGATTTTTAAACATATAAGCATATCACTTTCAAGCATTAATGAAGTGTAATTAGAATCTAACAGTTTTGTTTTTTTTTAAATTACATCTTGAGTTGTAAGCAATTGTTGTCTCATGACTGCAGTTTTTTTTTCATTTTCCGCGTTATCGTGTGCGGAAATTACGCCGGAATTAATCCGAATAAACGCCAACTTTGACAGAATTTTTTGAAAGATCTGCTTTACCGAAAAATGTAAAAACTGTTTGATTGCGTAGTGAATAAGAACACCTGCTAATTACATGCGTTTGCGAACAAAAATTAATTCAAAAATTTGTTAGAAAGTAGCCAGTTTGCGTTCTCCGCTATGGTATGCATTTTTAAACTAATTTTCTATGTATTAAGGCTGTTCTTAAATCCAAACTGGCTGCTTTATGACATATTTTTCCATTCATTTTTGTTAGGAAAGGCATGAAATTGGCAGGTGTTCTTATTCAGAAACTTTGCAATTGAAAGACGTTTTCCATTTTTTGGTAAAGGCAGAAGAATATATTTCAATAAATACTGTCAAAGTCGACGTTTTAAGCCGAATTTCCGATGCCGCAGCAAGAAAAAGGCGAAAAGTGCGACACGAATCGCTTAGAACTCGATAACAAAATGGAAAACTAATTTCGATGAAAAAAATGGAAAACTCATTTCGATTCCAAATAGCTTCAATAGTCAGACCTGCAAGTTTTATGCCTTTGCATTTTAAAATGAGTCAGAAAATGAGTAAGGAAGTTTCGCGGAGTTGTTGAACATGTCATTTGAGAACCACCTTAAGGGTTTATACTTTTCGCCGACAAAGCAACAGTTAATATTATCAAGTGTTTTTTTTTTTTTTCTCCTTTCATTTCATAAGGAATATATTGATTAAAAATAAGACGAAATTTCACTAAATGTTATTCACTGGCATTTCTAAAGGGGTTCTCATTTTTTTTTTTTTTTCCCACTCAACAACCCGAATCCTTATTGGCTCAATACAGAAATATATTGCAAGTAATCAGAGCAGCTGCAGATAAGTTATGTCATCGAATGATTTTCTGGGGAACATATGCTTTAATTTCATTAAAAACTCTTTTCCCAGAGTTTGCTGAAGAGTTCCGCAGACTTGTCGCACGTAATTCCTTTTAGAACAGGAGATTCCCGGTAATCAGTTACTCAACACGATTTTAATTCCCACGGTTTTATCTCAAAAAAAAAAAAAAAAAAAAAAAAAAAATCATAGTACGCCCACTTTTTAAAAACCATCTGTGTTTTCTCTCTCGATTACTTGCGACCACCCAACGACATCACATTAAAAAAAAAAAAAAAAAAAAAAAAAAAAATCTCATCCTTAGTACACCGCCTTTTTTCCTTTGAGTACTTTATTCGGTATATAATGGTGCTCTGTACCCTTTTCCGCTTTCCATGGAATTTTAAATTGCTATTTTCTATGGAGTAAAAATATTTAATTTTAATATTTTTAAATAAAAACTCTGCTTTGAACCATAAATTTTGAACAAACGTTGTGTCACTATTGATATTATAAAAATAAAACACGGTACGCTAAAATAGAAAATAATTAAATATACCGTACATTGAAAAAAAAAAAAAAAATAAATAACATTTTTAAATAATGATTTTTACCGTAAAATCAACATTTTTTTTTTTTTCAGTGTATAACTTGTGGTTACTTGGTCTCAAAGCGTAACAATTTCTATATATACATTTCTTACTAAACTATAGCCTAAAGAATATTAATTATGCTGATAACCGAATTTTCATTGCATTTGTGATAACAAGACTTTCGGCCTCTATTTCGAAACACAATTAAAATTTTTTTTACATAAATTGTAAAAAAAGAGAAATATTTTTTGACCTGGCAAGAAAGGTTTACTAAAATATATTTATAACCTCTTCCGAGTTGCTCATTATTCCAAAAAGTGTTTCTATTTTCAGAAAGTAAATACCAGTGTGTAAACACCAGTTTAACACCAGTTTAAGCCCAAGATGGCGCGTTTGGAGACGCAAGCAAATTACCAGGCTTAAATTTTTTAATCGCTTTTCAATCTTTTAAATTTGGCACTGATGATGGAGCTTTAGGGGCTCCGAAACAGCTGTTTGCCATTTTATACATTTTAATTTGTGCTACTTTACGTTGATCATTTATTTTTAACACATAAAATTGTCCGATGTTCTTATTCAGAAACTATGTAATCCAAATACGTTTTCCATTTTTTGGTAAAGGCAGATGATCTGTCAGAAAATACTGTCAAAGTTGGCGTTTTGAATGACATTTCCGACACACAGCAAATGTCGCCATGTGACACGAATATTTTATAACTCGATAATTAATTTATTTATCAAAACTCATTTCGATTCCAAATCGCTTCACTAGTCAGGCCTGCCAATTTTATGCCTTTGCGTTTAAAAAGAGTCAGGAAATGTGTCAGAAAGTTTCGCGTTGTTGAGCTAGCATAGGTCATTTGAGAACCACCTTACCTCCTATTTCACTTACGCGAAAACACCCGCTCGCTAATGTCGATCCTAAGAAAGTTTTTACAATATCCTCATTAGCATTTCACTATTTTTAAATGATTTTGTTTTGCATTGGATAGCTGAGGTCGATCTCTGTGCAGCCCCCCCCCCCTTTTTTGTTTTTACTTTTTTGATTTTGTTTGCAGGTTTTCTTCATGAGGATACTTTCACTTTCGAAACTGGATCAGTAAATAAAAGTACCTTAATAAAAAAAAACTTGTTGACAAAATCGAAATGTAAAAAAGGGTCTGCACAGAGATTGACCTCAGCTATCTAATGAAAAAAAACCATTTAAAATTATTGATATATATAATATATAAACTCGGTTTATGGCGTATGGTGCCTCCATCCGAAAAATCTGCAAGAGACCACTCCATTTCATCCGGTCTAGGTTCCATTCCTCCTCCAGACCCCTATCCTTCATGGCTTTTTTTTTTTATACCATCCATTCAGGTCTTTCGTGGTCTTCCTCAAAATATTGATATGCGAACGAGATATCTTAAAATATTTCTCCCATAGAATTAACATTCGTGGGTGGGTGTTTTCACATGAGCGAAGTAGTCTCTTAAGAGCCTACGCTAGTCATGCGAAGAAACGCTCAAGCTAATGTTAAGTCTATGGGAAGGTTCTTGCGCGATTTCTCGCTCGCATTTTACTATTTTTAAATGATTTTTTTGCATAGGATAGCTGAAGTCGATCTCTAACGTTGTTAGTTTTTACTTTTTTGATTTTGGTTACAGTTTTTTTATAAGCGGACATTTCCAATTTTGAAACCGGTTGGAACCGGTTCTGAAAGTGAAAGTACCCTTATATAAAAAAACTGGAACCAAAATCGGAAAAGTGAAAACTAACAACATTAGAGATCGGCCTCAACTATCGTATGCAAAAAAAAAAAAAAAAAAAAAAAAATCATTTAAAAATAGTAAAATGCGAGCGAGAAATCGCGCAAGAACCTTCCCATAGAATTAACATTCGTGGGCGGGTGTTTTCACGTGAGCGAAGTAGTCTCTTAAAGGCAGAAAGGAAAGGATCAAACATTTACTCACACGAATTAGCACACACGAACGCGTTCAAGACCAAGTATTGGTGGACAACTCAGCACAAGGACAATTTTCTAAATCGTATGATAATATTTTTGTTAATATATATCAAAATTATCTCCTCTTTTGATGTATAGTATTGTTTGTTGTTATTGTTGTAGATGTTGCTATGTTGTTAGTATTGTAGATGTTTTAGTATTGGAAATTCCCTTTGAAATTATGACTCCATCAATACACCTCAGTCTGTTCGCTTTCTAAAGTTTGAAAAACACTCTCTCATTCCATCGCTACTGCATGTTTTCCCATAGAAATTTTGTCGCTCCTCACTCCGTGTGTGATTCGCGGTAATCAGTTACTCAACACGATTTTAATTCCCACGGCTATCTCCTAAGCACATACATACACCCACCCCTTATTACCATCTGCCTTTTCACTCTTTCTGCCACCCACCATCATTGAATGGAAAAATATGCTCTCATCACAGTACCTCGTCTCATTTCCCGTGGCAAAACGTCGCGTGCCGTGTACATTCAAAAAGACGACCTTTCATAACACATCCCAACTGCACCCCCCCCCCCCCCTCCACGTTTTCGGGAAAAATACACTTTCTCCCCCTTCTCTTTATTAAAACAGAATTTCAGCACTTTTAATTCATGCAATTTCCCCCTCCTTCTCATACAGTGACATATGTTATATACGTTGTCGTTATGCAGGCTTGTAAAAGCACATATGTGTACATACCGAGGTCGTAACTGGATCCGATGATCTAACTAGGACTATCAAATATGTCATCCTCTCACATGAGAAGTTCATATTCCATGAACTTTTGGTTGATTCTTTTTATTTTTTTTAAAGTTTGAGGCTGTTATTGCTATGAAGTGCTTGCACACAGTGGACCATCTCACGTTTTTGACGAATATGAGTTATCTCCATTATAAAATCCACTATGAATGGTTAAGCCCCCGCCCTCTTTCTTTTTTTCTCCAGAAGACAGCTGTTATTTTCGTCCAAAATTTATTTTTCAGTAGCTGGTCGCACTTATTAGCAGCACAGTTATTGTTTGATATTTCAACATTATCACCCTTCATTAATATTATTATTACTTTTTTTTTTTTTTAAATCTAGACTTAGAGAATTTTTCAAGTCTAATTCTTTCAACACAATTACAAGACAAACTGTCTGATCACGCTATTTTCTAAAACAATACAGAAAGCAGTTTCATTTACAAAATTTTCTGGATTATTTTTCAACATTTGTAAATGATTCTTTTTGCACAGGATATCTGAGGTCGATGTCTAACATTGTATCTTTCTTTTTTACTAACCATTTCTACCTGAAGTTAAAATATATTCTCAGAATTAAAAAAAAAAAAAAAAAAAAAAAAAAAAAAGTAAAAGAAAGATACAATTTTGGACTTTGACCCCATATATTAAATGCAAAAAGAATCATTTAAAAATATTCAGATGAAAACGAGATACTTGTAAAGAACGATTTCATTGGTTTAGCAATTTCTTTCACGTGATTCAAGAAGTTCCGTTATCAAAATTTTTTCCAACATGGATATAGCTATAAATATCGTACCTAAAAACTATTTTTTATAACATCAGCAAAGCTTCCGAATTTTTCTGCTGACTAGTGTATGACTCTTAAATATCAAACGTAATTACATTAAACATTAACCTTTAAACGCATAATATTTATCTATAAACAACGATGTCGAATATTTTCTCAAATTTTGATTTAGTAGATGTTGTTTTTGTTACATTTTCTTTATAGCGGTATATTATGTGCAATAACATACTCCTCTGCATTCCCACGGCTGGTCTCATGGATACCTCATGTTCCTGGGAAACAGCTGATTTCAATACCCACGTCTTTGTTCCCGAAAAACATTTCACGTTACAAAAGAGTCGCGTGCCTTTGATTCTGCGATCCCTCCCCACGCTGCATATGGTCTCCCTCGATACCACCAGCTTTATTAAAAGTACAATATGTGTCCTTTTGATAGGCAATATGGTGGCTGCTGTCGGTTTTATTGTTATTCTAACGTAATCCAATTAGGGTAGCTGCTACCCTCAGTGGCGTAGCAATTAAAAGTTTATGGAAGGGGCTCAAGCGGTGAGTTCTCAACATCCCAAACTTTTTTTGGTCACGCCCCACCTAAGCCTCTCTAAAATCATGATGCCCCACCACCCACTTTAACATATAATTCCTGTTGCTTAAGAAGTGAATTCAAGGAGGAGGCATAAAAGAGATAATCGAAATACAGGGGTCTTATTTAATAAATACTATACAAAAAAGTTATACAAAAATTCTGAAACACAAAACAATACCAGAAAAGGTATAAAATATTTATTTTATATAAAAAAAAGTTTAACTATTACATTACTATTACATTACTATTTTGTTATATAATTATACCGATTATTAATGTATTTTGAAATTCTGTATGAGAACTTTTTGATATCTGAATAAAATACTTTTTTTTTTTTTTTAATCTTAAAAATCCGCATGAATTACTTTTATTTTTAATCTAACAAATTACTTAAAAAAAAAAAAAAAAAAAAGACCAAAAGGAATTGACAAGGAATGAGTTAATAACAAATCTCGAATTTCCCAATCTCGGAATCCAGTTGCCCCTCTCTGTGGGGCATACGTTCCATGTAATGAACCAACTGGGTTCAGGCATAGTCATTTTCAAATAAATTCAACAATTGCGATTATCAATAATAAATGAAATGTTTATGAAACTAATTGAACATTCAAGCTAATTATTAATGTCATAATCAGAAAATGAACATTTTAATTGCTTTAGAAAGACAATTTTCTGATAAATATACTGAGATGAGATTTAATATAGATAAATTAGAACACTTAAATTAAACTTAACTCAAGATAAATTAAACTTAATATACTCAAAATTGAAAAAACGATTATCAAATTATGAGACAGTTGAGAAAGGGACATGTGATAATGAGGTTTCACACAAAATAAACAGCATTTAGTATATCAGTGCATGTAATCAGACTTCTAAATATCCTGAAAGTACTTGAAATTTTACTTGCTGTAATACTAATATGAAAGAAATGAAACTACTGGTGGAAAGTTTCAAAATGTATATTAATATTATAAAGAAGAAACATTTGTTTGTTTGCTTCTAGGCGGTAATCTCACACTGAAAAAAATAAAATACTCAAAAATGAGTAAGTCCATGTACTCATTTCGAAATGACTATTTTTGGATAAAAAATGAACATATGATCAAACCCAACATACTTGTATATTTCAGAATGTGTAATGACGAAATTTCGGAGACTAAAAAGCTATTATTTGAAGGGAAAACGATGAATAAGAGAAATGAAAAGTGGATCATCTGGTTGTTCGGAATTTTCATCAAAGTGGATCCACTACCACACATTTACTGCTCTTTTTTTTCTCACATTTTACACATCTACTTTTTTTTTTCTTGATAGTACTTCAAAATTATGATTTTTTTTTAACTAATTTTTTTAAAATTTATTTTAACTATTTTAACTGGAGGCAATATTGTGTTATTTAAAAGTTTCATAACATAATATCTTTGCAAATTATAGCTATGCAAATTCGTATTAAACTAAACTGATTTGGCTTACAAATTTATAAATTACGCTAAAATTTATTATTTTATAAATTCTAATTTTTTCCTTAAATTTATAAAATTAGTTACTATTTTTTCTTTACTTTTATAAAAATAAAGTTTTTAACTTTATAACGTTTTTAATTTATTTCGTTAGCTTATATTTTTATAAATTAAACTAATTTAGTTTAAATTAAATCAATAAGTCCAGATTTAAATCTACCTATCCCAAGGTCATTAATTTCAAATTTGTCTCTAAAAATATATTTTTTTAAACTATTTAGTTTAACAGAACCGTACGCAAAAGCTCTCAGCATAGCTGAAATATAATAGTTTAATTTATTATAAAAAAATTTATTTACATAATTTTTTTAAAATAAGACATAAAAAAAAATATTTTAATAGCATGTAATAAACACGTCTGATTAAGATAATTGTTGTTTTTATTGGAATTGATAAATAGATAATCAGGCAAATAATTTTAAAAAAGTATATGTTCGAATAAAGAAAATGTTGGTACTGTTGCAAAAAGAAGCAATCAGTATTCTTAATACAATGTTTTACGCATATAATACATAATAAGTTGAAATTTATAGGCACCAAATAATACAGCAAAATATTGAAAATTATGAAAAGAAAATATTATAAACATTGGAACTGAAAAAATCCATCTACAGAGGAAACCTCAAGTTTTTGCATCATAAACTAACAACATTTGAGAAGGAGGCGTGGTTGTTCATGGCGCGTTGGTCTAAGTCGTCAGGTCAGGTTAGTATACGGGAGATCACGGGTTCGATTCCGCTCATGGCAAAGGTTGGTTAATTACTATAAACTTACGCAGGAATGAAAAAAAATGAGCAGAAATGTATGTATCCCTTATAAGGTTGTCCTCGCGAAGTAACATTTTTCTTTTTTTTATCCTATAAATTTTATTTTAACGACATAAAAATTTCTAAAAAATACGGAAGATATCTGTTATAAAACGGAAATTTCAGATATCACGGATAATTTCCTGGAATTTACGGAATTTTTTTTTCCGTTAAAATACAGAAATAGTACTGGCATCTCGATTGCCAGTACAATTTCCGTTTTTTTTTCAGGAATTTTTTTTTACAGTGGGGATTAAAAATGAGTACATAACACTTCATATTTGAATACACCCATGGGATCAAAAATGAGTACATAGCAGTTCATATTTGAATACATCCATAAAAATGAGTACATGTGTTTCTCAATTTTGAGTACATTTGGATCGGAGCTATTTTGAGTATGTGACGTATTTTTTTCAGCAGGAACTACCGACCCGATTTAAAACAAATAATGGGACAAAATGATAGCGATAGTTATCATTTGATTTCAATCGAAAAGGCGCTCTCGAATACAGTTAGTTTCCTATTTAAGGGGTTACATACGTTGACACCTTTAAAAATAAACGATTTTGTTTTTTGTCGGAAATTAAATCCTTATTGTGAGTAGAATTATGGGCCAAAAGATTTGAAGTGATATCTCAATTATAAAGAAAGACATGAGTAAAAATGTGAGCGCGCCCACAATCGAAAAGATTCTACTAAAGATTCTACTCCCTTTATTGAAGCTGAATAAAGCACAGGAGGGTCCACAGTAGGGCTCAGGAATAGCAAATTAAGTGTAAGTTGAAAAAATATATATATCAGTATATTTTTTTCTTTTAAAACTTTAAACGCGATTTTCCTGAAATTACAATTTTTCATCACAAGGCAGCATGATAACTTAAACAATTTTTAACATTTTTGAATAAATTTTGCGCTTATCTACGCATAATTAAATTGTCTAAGGGCCATCGAGCTAGTTTTTGAAAATTTTAATATTTCATATTTTTCCAATAACTTTAAAAGTCAAAATTTTAGACGTAAAATGAATTTTTTTTCCTTTTTTTTTTTCAAAATAGCGCAATTGTCTTACTTTAAAAAAATTAAAAAATGTATGCCTATGGACCTTAGTTACAACCTTATTTTACAAGAAGAAACTGAGATTATAATATTTTTTTGTTTCTACAGGAAGTTAGGATGCTGCCCATCGAGCACGGATATTTTGGTACAAGTCAACGCGGCTACAGGTTTCCGATGTAATATGAGACCAAACTTATCAAAACAATATTTTTAAATACTTGAAGCAATAAAAAACAACGTGGAATTATTAGTTTTTTAATTAATTTTTCATACTTCCTAAAAAACAATTTAAAAAAAGTCAATTTTTCGCCGCCGAGAACGTATGTAACCCCTTAAGAAATACTAATTTACGTCTATTCGTAGAGCGATATAACGAAGTTACTGTATTATTGCTATTTACATGATACAGTAGTCTGATTTGTCTAAGCGCCTTAAATCATTTATCCAATCCAAGAAAGAATATTTGCGTTATCGAGCTTATTTGCATGAGATGGGATTGGATGAAATCTTATGCAAGTCGAGAAGCTTAGACAAGTACAAGTCACACCGCAGCGTAGACACTCTTTTCTTGTACAACCAGTTTCTTTGCAGCGGTCCTCTTGCGATGCGGGAAAAGCTATTTCACGAAACAACAAAGTTAACTCATGTCGCTGATTGTACAGTGTAAAACTATAGAGGTAAAAAACATTTTCCAGAGTGATTCAGCCGAGTTCCGTTCTTCGTATGTGACAGGTGTGAAATTCAATGAAAACAGCTCTGATATAAATATAGAAGTACTTTAGGTAACTTCTGAAACTATTTCAATTTTATTATTATTATTATTATTATTAATTAGCTATATTTCCATAGTTTTTTTTCTGGAAAATATTTTTTATTTATTTATTTATTTATTTATTTTGGCAATGTAAATTATAAATCTAGACTAAAATTATAAACAAGCAATGTTTCTGTGTTTGTTTGTTTGTAAGAGATAATCGCTGGAACTAACGAGCTGATTTAAAAAAAAAAAAAAAGAAAAAAAAAAAAAAAAAGGTTGCAAAATACTGGTGAAGGTGACCATTTCTGCAGCAACATGAACATAGGCTATATTTTATATCGGTATCACTACCCACAAGGGGATGCAGAAGCAAAAAACATTCTAAAATTTCGATTTCCATGATACTATTGGGGCTGAAAACATCAAATTTGGCATGGTGGCTATTACTTTTAAGATGTAAACTGCTCGCTAAGAACGATTTCTAAAAAAATTTAAAAGGGTGCAATGAGAGGAAAAAGTTCTAAATTACAATTTATTTGGAATTATTGTTAGTGCTAGAAACTTGAAATTTGATATGGCTGTTACTTTTAAGAAATAAATGCTACCGTAACGGTTTCTAAAAATAGAGAAATTTTAAAGGGTGTGCAGGAACAAACAACTTTCTAAAATTGCGGCTTCTGTGATACTGTTGGGATTGAAATATTCAAATTTGGCATAGTAGCCTTTATGATATAAATGCTAAGAAAGTTTTCTAAAAAATTCGAAATTTTAAAGAGTGAAATAAGCAGAAAACGTTCTAAAAACGTTGTAAATTTCGATTTATTTGTGATTGTTAGGGCTAGAAACTTGAAATTTGTAATGGCTATTACTTTTAAGACTTTAAATGCTCATACAAAACAGTTTCTAAAAAAAATCAAAAGAATTTTAATTCAGCTGAAAAGTTCTAAAATCACGATTCTTTCTTAAATACTAAACCGATTTCGAAAATTCTTTAAGAATAATACTAGTTCTAAAGAATAATACTGGAATATTAGTCTGCTTCCAACTGGGCTACTTTTTATTTCTGTGTAACTGTCCTCAAAAGGGTGAAAGGGTGACAAACATTTTAAAATTACCATTTCTTTGAATATGTTGAAGCTAGAAACACGAAATTTGACATGGTGGTTAACGTTAAAAATCTAAATGCTCGCAAAAAGCAGTTCTAAAAAACTCGAAATTTTAAAATGTGAAATGAGCCGAAAATGTTTTAAAAACATTCTAAATTACGATTTTTTTATGGACTTATTAGAGCTAATAACATGAAATTCGACAGGGTAATTACTTTTAATACGTACATGCTCGTTCAGAACAGTTTCTAAAATTTAGAAATTTAGTAAAGTGATATGAGCGGAAAAACTTTCTAAAATCCACGAATACTTTAGAGATACTGAACTGATTTCAAATCTTCTCTCATAATAATAATGACAAAACAATCTCTGCTTAAAAATAAGCTATATTTTATCTCAAGAGGGTGCAAGAGTGAAAAAGTTCTGAAATTCTGATTTCATGAAATTTGATATAGTGAATACACCTTTAAAACGTAAATGATCACTAAGGACGTTTGTTCAAATATTAGAGATTTAAAAGGATGGAATAATTAGAAAACGCTCTATAGCCACGATTTACCCTGAAATTATTAGGGATAGAAATTTTAAATTTTACATGCAGATTTTTATCAGGACGTGATGAAAAGTTTAAAAAGAAATTAGAATTTCAAATGAGTGAAATGGGAGGAAAACGTTTTATACAGTTATATTTTCACAGTGATTTATCATAAACTGTTAACCTACATACTTTAAATTTTACATAGTGCTCATTTTTAAGACTGAAATGCGCACGAAAATTAATTTGTTTTACTTAAAAAAAAAAAATGAATTTATGAGTGAACTGGGAGGAAAACTTGTTACAGTTATATTTCACTGTGATTTCTCTGAAACTGTCAACCTAGATACTTTAAATTTTGCATAGTGATTTTTTTTTATTATTATTTAAAACATTTAAAAAATTCGAACAATTGTTTATCATGCGAGTGTGAGATACAACTTTTTGTTTGGATAGATTTTCATAAAAAAAAAAAAAAAAAAACATACAAAATCAAAGGTGTATGCTACCGAGGGCACAGCGTCCCCCCCCCCCCCCCCCCGGCATTAGCATCGTTTAGAAAGATTTTTGTTTAAATATATAAAATTATTCAACGTTGATTTTAGGTATATTTAAGATTATTATCACGGGCCCGGGCAACGCCGTGTGGGGGCGGGTCAGCTAGTAATATAAAATCGAAAAGTCGGTATTCACATGCAAGACCACGTGGTGAGTTCCACTGCAATACATAGTAGCAAAACTGCATATTTTCCTTAAATAGTCTAATAATAATAAAATATTAAAGTCGCAAACAGAAATGGAATTTCGGCATATAATTAATATACCATATTGAAATTTAAAAACATATATTATGCAAAAAAAAAAAAAAAAAAAAAAAAGAAAAAAAAGGAAAGAAAAACAGAAGAAAAAAGAAAAGAAAGAAAGGTGAGATATACAAAAAAATAACAGCATGATTGAATTCGCTTCCAGACACGCATGGAAAAAAAAAAGAAAAAAGAGAGAGAGAAAAATGGTAAAACGTATATAGGTATCTTTGAAAAACGTTTTCCTAATGCTGTTATAAAAAAGGGGGTGGTCGCGGCTTACTTGTATATGAATCTCAAAAAACATGACATTCGAATGCAACTACATTTCATTATTATCTTTAAAGAAATCCCTGATCAGTTCAGACACATAAAGAAAATAATCAATGAGTCAGGCCGTTACCCTCGAGACACAAGGGTTACGATCAGGCTTAGTCGCACTCAATGTGAATCTTCAAAAATGTTAATCTGATAGATAAATAAGTTCTGAAAATAGGAAAATATAGTATTGTCATCGGGAACACAGAAATGCACATAACATCTAGAACTTTGTGGTATATCAGGAAGTAAGTGGAAAAATGGATACAAAATCCATCTTTACATATATGAACCATTGTTAAATAAAAGTGTCTAAAGAAAAGCAATAAAAAATAAAAGAAAAATAAAAGAAACTTAGTGGCAGCATTATCAAATTTTTACAAAATTGACTAATTTGTGCTTTATTTCCATCATAACCTATGGCATTTATTCATTCACTACACTTTCTTTGCCATTTTTCTAACCTTAATATTAAATTTGAACTTTTAAAGACTATTTTATTTGTAAATTTAACGAATTGTTAAACCAGGTCTTGAAAGACAAACAAAATCTTCATAAAAATCTTTATCCCTAGTAGTTTGCTAACCAAAAATTTTAAATCCATACCGTGTCACGCCGGGTTGCACCTCCGCCACCGCCATTTTTACCATGGGGCAGACATCTATATCTTGAGTCACAACGATTGCTTCCCCATGATGATATTTCTCTGAGGTGGCTCGAAAATTGGCTTAAATCGTCAACTTTGACACCATTTTCGCAAAAATCCTGTGCCTTTACAGAACGACGAAAAATTTTACATGATTTCAGTGTATCTGAATAACAAAACCTGCAAATTTCATGCAAATGTGAATAAAAATGGCATTGTGATGAACATGTCAGGAAGTAGCGAGTTTTAAGCGAAAACAATGTTGAACTTTTAAACACATATTGTTAGAAGTGTTTCGAAACTCCAAATAAACTAATATTAAAAAAAAAAAAAAAAAAAAAAACTTAGATACATATAAACATTATAAAGATCGTTGTTTAAATCCAATTTTTGTGCCATAAAACCTGCTGTAAAAAAACAAGCAATCGATGATATACAGACATTAGATTCATCCGACCACATTTTTCATATACATGATTTCTTATGTCAACATCCATTTTGCATGCACATAAATGAATGAGATGCCCTGAGAAAGATTTTTGTACAGGTTTTTAACATAATATACTCACATTTTATTTAAAATACGTTGTTTGATTGAAAATGTCCGTTAATTAAAAATTGTTAAAAAATCGTATCATGCAATAATCTGAAAGATTTCAGTGCCACTGTTAAAAATTTGCAGCAAACTGTCCAGTCATTTGACCGTTTTTACAGAAAACGATTACATAACTGTAATTTAACTCTATTCTCACCATAATATAGGCAATAATATGGTCAGAATTAAATTAAATTACAGTTATGTAACCGTTTTCTATAAAAACTGTCAAATGACTGGGCAGTTGCTGCAAATTTTTAACAGTATGTGAAAGACTCGCACGGGTTCACTGGTAGGAAGATAAAATAACAATAACAATAAATAATTTTTAAAAAAAATTGGACCCAGAACAGTTTTCCCGAAATTCCTTGCTTGGTATTATTTTGGAGTTTTATCCCATTAGGTAGAAAAAATAAATAAAATAAAATAAACGGTTGGATATCGTCTGTCTTTCATTAGTATATAAATTAAAAAAATAACAATCATCAAGTACCTCACATTTGAATTACAACTCCATGTGGTGTATAATCTGACTATATAGAAGACATCTGCACAGATCTGAAAGTAATTTAAGATTAGCTTGTGTGTGTGTCCAATTTATAACATATGATGGCCTTATGTTTCTGAACTTTTCCAGAAGGCTCTGCGATCTGCCTGCTGACTACCGTTTCCGTTGCTAACCATTTGTTTTCGACATCGATTCTCATCTGCCCTTTCCGTTCCAACAGCCATTCGAAAAATTTGGGATGGAAATGGGATTTTGTATTCTCTTGGCCTGGAACGCGGAGATCCATCGATAAGGGAAGAGAAGATCTATTTTATTATATTATCCTGACTTTATATCTTAGAGAGGTGCAAATTCGAGGCTCAAATTAAACTTTTTTTCCCCTTTAATTTATGAATGTTTTTTACTCATTTGTCCTTCTTGAAAGTGGGCTTATATTTATAATCCTCCTCTTTTGTAAAATCTTCAAGAAAAATTATGTATAAAAAGTATAAAAATATTAAATTTCAGCCATGTTTAAAATTTGATGTTACTGATTCTTTTTATGTACTTTTTTTTTTGTTTGTTTTGAGTGCAAAAATATATAATTTGTTAAATTCTTTAAAATATTATTATTATTATTATTATTATTATTATTATTTTGTAAATCATGACACAATTTTTAAAAGGATTTTTTTTTCTTTTTACTTTTTGCTACGAGATTCACATTTAAAAATTTTTCTCTCTCAAAATAAATAAATAAATAAATAAATAAATAATAATAATAATAATAATAATAATAATAATAATAATAATAATAATAGCAATAATCCGAAGACAAATTTAAAGAACGTATAACTGAAAAAAAAAACTTTAAAAAGTTTCATATCTTTATTATTCATAGACATTTAAGTTTATCGATTTAAATATGAGGAATCTTGAAAGAACACATTACGAAATGAATGAACTAAATTTAATAATACATATTATAAATGAATTGAATTTGATAATTTAAATATTGTTAAAGGGCGCGTAAACCATTAACAGTGCACACGACAAGCATGATATATCTTTAAAAAAAAAAAAAAAAAAAAAAAAAAAAAAAAAAAAAAAACTCAACTGCCAGGTTAGGGCTCTATCAAAATGTTGAGGATTATGTTATTTAATTTTTAAAAACGGAGAACCGAAAATCATTATTTCATCTCATTTTCAATTCAATCAAGCCACATTAAATAAATAAATAAATAAAGCTACCGCAAAATCACATGTCGAAGTCACTCATCTTTGTCGATAAAAGATTACCCATTGATCTCACTTACGTAGAAATCTTGCCCTCAGTTTGGCGATAAAAGGTTACCATTGCATGCCAACTGCGAAAAATTCGCTCGTGTATCTTCTTTCCCAAGGTCGGAAATTTCTCAATTTCTCAACGTCTTTAAAAACTCGAATGAATTTCAATTATTAATAATATTACTTTTTAAAGAATGAGTCCGAAAGTTTTCCTCCATATAAATATAAATATAATAAACTATGGATGGCTAAGGTATGAAATAGAAAGAGGTTAATAATAATTAAAAATAGTCCTCAATTTCGGTGACAGGGTGACTTCGAAGAAAAAAAATCGCCAAAAATTAAAAATATCTCCGTACGAATTCTGAATAAATTTTATTGAAAAGAGGACAAATTTTACCATGTTGATCTAAAAGCTGGAGTTTAGATTTTTTTTTTTTTTTTTTTTTTTTTTTTTTTTTTTTTTTTACTGCATCAAAATCGTTGGAAAACTGGGAAAATCGGGAAATACGCGATTTTTTTTCCCTCTCAACATAAAATAACAAAAAATTTAATTAAGAAAATCGAAAATCTGAGAGCCATGTGCATTCGGGCCTGTCCTCTGTCGGTATAGTCAGTGTGCCCAGTCAGTGTGCACAGACACATACACGCACACATACAAACATCTTTATTTTATCAATACAGATAATGTTAAAATAATAAAACTATTAAACAACTTCGCACACTTTTCACAGAGTTCTTAATATTTTTATAATAATAAGAATAAAGTAGAGTGACCTTTAACTGACTATTCAAAAATAAAATAAAATAAAATAAAATAAAATAATTAATTAAATAAAAATAAAAATATTGAAATGTAAATGAGATATTTTAAAAGAACGCCCCCCATAGGATTAAGATTAGCAAGCGGGTGTTTCCGCATGAGTGAAGCAGCCCCTTCAGACTGTTTCAAAGAAAATCTATTTTCTTTCCTCATCAGGGCTAAACTTTCTGACACATTCAATTCACATTCCTTAATTTTCTCTTTTAATCGTACATCTATAAACTACTATCTTCCTCCTTACATCTGAGTCACTTTGGCGCGTAATTGAAACCAATAATATAGATAGTTATTATTTTTCTTTTTTGCACAGGTTTTTTTTTTTTTTTTTTTTTTAATTAATTACTTAATTTATTTATTAATATTTTTAGTATATTGTGATTAACTGACATATTCAATCTCTATTTCAAAATAACATATGTTGTTTTTAAAAGTTGAGTTCGTGTGAAAGAAATTCGAATATTAACATATGCATTCGCCTTATGCTTGAAGACCGTAAGTAAATGGTCTTCCTCTCGAGCTTCCGCATCCGTTATACTATAGCAACCAACAACCTCTCGATTTTCGTATTGATTCTTCATCCACTCCCAACCTCCTCCCGCAATTGCTACCGTACACCCGCATCGGATCTTCAGAAAAATGCAGAGGAGCGTCGCGTCCCCAATCCATCTGCCCCGAGGGTCCCGTGGGAATACGGAGCCCCACATGCCCTCGCACGTGGCGGACCTCAGCCCTTTTGTGGAGTTATCACGGGCGACCATATGCCAGCGTACGTTACAGAAGTGGGGAACAAGAGCCTTTAGTTCCCATCGTCGATTTTTTATCATCGATTAAATCAGGTACGAGTTTTAATAGGGTGACTGATTATTGAAAAAGAAAGAAGCAAAAAAATATGTACTTTTCTGACTGGGAAATTTAAATTGGGTGTACGCAAACATGGGAACTGTATGATTTTCACGTTCGTTTTTGTCTGGTCTTTTCAGATATTAATATGTCTTTTATTTTATTGGGAAAAAAAAAAAAAGAATTAGTTGTAGAGAATCAACTGTAAGAAATTAAAATCAATACTTTCGCTCTCTTCACATGGATATTTTCAGTGGTAAGTGTACCACTATGCGCTGTGAAGGACGTACCTGATTTTTTTTTTTTATCACGAAATTAATAGAAATATGGCCGTTTTACCAGTGTTTGGACATTATCATACGATCTAAACAAGCCAAATTTTGCTGTGCCCACTTTGGATAACTTAACTCAGTCTTTAAACTATACATAAAAGGTTATCATAGGTAAATGCGTGAACCTTATGAACTCTGGATTATAAAAATTTTTAAAATATGCTTAAAAAAAAAAAAAAGAAAAAAAAGAAAAGAAAAAGAAACACTATACATGTGATTAGGGAAAAGTCTGAAATTGGACTATAGTTTTGGACATTATCATATGATCTAAATAGGCGAAATTTTGATATCCCCACTTTTGCTAACTCAGTCTTTAAACTTTACATAAAGGTTTTTTATGTATTGAGTCAACCCTTTGTGCTCCGGGTTAATAAAATTTTGACAATATGCTAAAAAGAAAAAGACCTCTATAAATGTGATTAGGGGAAAGTCTGAAATTAGATTATAGTTCGATATTTAAAACCCCTTTTTTAGGCTGGGGTTGGTGGGAAGATTTTTTTCCCATCAGAGCATCAATTCTAGGGCATTATTTCAGCATTCAAACTCAAGAAATGACATCGCAAATTTATTTTTAAATTACTATAATTGTAACAATTTATTTTTCCTTTAATTGCTAGAAGTATCCAAGAGAAAAATAAGTTATCTCCCATAAAAAAAAAAAAAAAAAAATTCTTTATAACACTCGGAAAATGCAAAATTTCTAATTCATGAAAATTCGAAAGTTTTAATTCATCTCGAAAAAGCAACTAGACATTGGCAGAGAGTGCTGCTGCTATATGTGGGTGGGAAAAGAAGAAGTAAAACCTCTAAATCGTGTTATCCATCTCAATGTTAAACAAACTTGATTGTAAATAACAAAAAAAAAAAAAAAAAAAAAAAAAAAATGTGGGAAGATAGTCACCCACTAGAGCTTAAAGAGTTAATTATATAACACTTTTTAATTTTATTTGGAAAATTCTACGTATCCCATCTTTAAAGTATTAAATCTTTAAACAGAATTAATGCCATAATTTTCGAAACAATCAGAAAATCTGTAATAAAGAATTATTAGTTCTTTAAAGTGTTTGTTTGTATAAGAATAGAGAACTATAGAAATAAATAAAGATTTAGCATCATTAGCACAGTTTTCTCTATCGCAGTTCCATAGTATTTTCTAGAAATTATTGTTACGGGGGAGGGCATCTCTTCCTCCTTTGATTGTCATTTATAGTTACCGTACAATTTTAATTGAACATAAGAATAAGTTATTACAAATAGAGATATCAAAATTTGGTCTGTTAAGATAGTATAATAATTTTTCTTTCCCTATATTTAAAGGTTTTTTTTTTTAAATTAAGTTCTTGATAAAGACCTTAAAGTCCCCTCCCCCGAAAACTACTTAGGGTAAATACTCTCTCCACGAAAAACATCCTATTTATTTACATTTAATAAATTTTAGGAACAGGACAATTGAATCAATTAATTATCAACGATAATCAAAATTATTTTGTTTGAGAAAATTTGCTGCGCAATTTTTTTCTTTTCTGAGAAATAAGACAAATTAAGAAAAACATTAACAAAATGAAAATGTAACCATAAACAGTGAAATGTGTAAGCTCGAAGTGCCCTACTAATAGTATACCTGTCTTTTACATTTGAAAGAAGAAAAAAAGGCAAGCATTTAAAGAAACAGTAAAAAAATTTAAATATGTTAAACGTGCGTTTTTTTATTTATTTATTTTTAAAAATGTTGTTATGTATTTTTTTTGTTTTCTATTTGCTTATTCTAAAAGAGAGAAAGTATACTGTTTTGTTACTAACAAATGAATAACTTAAAATTAAATTAAATATGACACTTCTCAAATTATCTATATTACAAATTCAACACTTTTAATAAACAAGTTTAATTAATGCTAATTTTTTCTTTAAAAAAATGCATTTTTAAATATTAAAATAAAACCTTTATTCTAATTAAATTAAATAAATTAATTAATAAGTACTTTAATATTTAATAAAAATAATCATATGCTTTTATTTATTCTGGTTTGTGTTAAATTTTTAATTAGTGCTTAAAAGAAAAAAAAGAAGTAGCATAATTTCACAAATACCAAACATTTTCTCCACTGTTTTGTTCAGCGTTACTGAATTACTCCCAGAATAATTCATAATCTCAGGTTGACACTTATTAATATTATTGCTATTGTTATTATTATTATTATTATTATTATTATTATTGAACATTTTTATTTTTCTGGTGGAGAATTGGTTGACTGTTTACGATATGCATATTACAAAAAGGCATTAACTGTATTATCTTATATAATCTAAAGGCTGTTTTAGAATTAATTTTGTTGCAATTTTAATAACATAGTAAATGGTATATTTTTTCTGTATTTATTTTTATTTTTACTAACACAAAAATCCTTGTCTGAATACAAACACATTTGTTTGTCAGAAAAATAATTTAACTGTTGCAGACAAAGGATTCTTAAAGTTTTCGAGTAAATAAGTCTTTTATTTTATTTTTTATTTTTATGTTTTCAAACATTTTCTTTGTGTTTTTGGTTAATATCTTTCTTGTTCTTATATGCTAAAGTTTGGCAGATATAAAAAAAAATTTGTTTGAAAAGCAAATAAAAGGTGGATTTACAAGATATTTCTGTTAATTAACTTCGTAGTTATTTGAAAAACAGAAGTAATAAAGCTCTTAATTTTATCCGAAGACCATTTCGCAAGTATGGTGCAATTTTCCTGAGTGAAACACTTATAAATTTATTTATATGGAAGTGTATTTAGAGAGGATGTATGTTAAATTATAATATTCAATTTAATAATTTTCACTCTTAAAAAAATCCCGAATTGATGGCAAGTTTGAAATTTCCGCACTGAAGAAATTATATTTTTCTGTGGGTAACTTTAAAATGACAAATAGAAAGGCGTAGCAAGGAATACTTTTTAATATAATTTAAAAATTTATATAAAAAAATTAAATGATATTCTTATATTTTATTTTTAGTTAAGTTTAAATTTTAATATAATTAATTTTTCATTGTAATTAAATTTAATTTTAATACACATTTAAATTTTTAATTAAAATAAAAAAAATTAATAAAAAATAATTTTTTTATTCTAATTCTAAAAAGAAAAAAAAATTAATGATTTTTAATTTAGTAGAATAAAATTTCTGTCTAATTTGATGTAATATAATGGAATAGAATAAAAATTTAATAATTCAATTTTTTTTCTTTATGTTTTAATAGAATAAAAAAAATTAAACTTTAATTTTTATTTTATTCTTTTTTTTTAATCAGTTATGTATTTTAATTTTTATGAAAAAAAATTCATAAAAATGAAATATACATATATATTTTTTTAGTTTCAGCTGGTTTTAAATTTTAAATAATCACCGAAGTAGAATCTCAATAATTTCAATGTCTTATTCATTTAGCTAAACGTGAGAGAGAATGATTTCCAAATTAACGCGAAATGTGTTTATGAGTTCGGTTTTTTTCTTTTCTTTTTTCTTTTCTTTTTTCTTTTCTTTTTACATTACCATCATGTTAGCTATTTGCGCAGCCTGGTCTTTTGCATCGTGAGCTTTGTTCTTATTTTCGCAAACGTGACAACTATCCTGAAATAGGCCCGGATCGGGCCGTTTGGTCCCGAGATAACGTCTGCCTGATCCCAGATGCGGCCAGATGTGCGAATTCGTTGAGAATAAGGGACGGAAAAAGTGCATCTGCGGTAAAAAAAATATCATCTGCCCCACGGACGGTTGCGAGCGATTGCGGGGAAATACAGTCGAAATTCGCAGATGACACCATGTTCCAAATATAACGAAGAGCCAACGTATATTGCATTTTACATAGTAAAAAGAAGAAAAGAAAAAAAGATATTGATTTACACAATGATTAACGAATTGGCAGCATGGGACGTTTTTGACCGTTTTTCTTTACATAAAGGTTTTTCAAAGGTCTAAGGCCTTAAAAGTGGCCCTTGCTTCATTCACGAAAATTTTTAAGGTACATCAGAGAAGAATTGTTAACTAACAATACGCAATAAAACTTATTTAAAAAAGGATATGTATATGTATATGAATTATAATGTGTGTTAAAAATAACAACAAAAATTAATGCTACAATAACATTATTTATTTACTAACACTACAGTAGTATAATTCATTTATGATGTTACAACATAAATGTAATTTTATTTAAATATATAAAAATCTATTTAAAAAAAAATAAATAAAATTAAAAATATAATATATGGAATATTATTTATTTTTCAAAAGGAAATGTTTTGTCAAGTATGAGATAATTGGGATACCAATTTTATTTTAATATTGTATAATCCTTTTACCGCCAACATAAATATATATCAAAATCAAAGTGTATCTTCGTTCTCTCTATGAGAAAAATTTTAAGAAAACAGTAATAAATTAAAAAAGAAAAGATAATTTTGGCAACCAAAAATATGTGTAATAACCTAAATATTACGTAATAATGAGTAGACATAATATATATTTTTTAATTATAATAAAAAGTTTTAATAGAAGCTTTTATGTTCACCATTAAAAGGGGGGTTACTTTATTGCAACTTATCAATCCCAGTTCTTTTGGTAAAAAAGTACGGTTGCCCAAAATGAGTTTATCATATTCCTAAAAATGAAATATAGTTTTAATTAATTTAGTGAAATAGTTTTAAATTGATGTGCATAGAAATTCCTGCGAAATTGCTTAATGCCAACAAAATTACATCTGGGTTACTAAACCCAACATTTTATTAAAATGTTGACTTTAGTAATCTGAAATAAAATGTTTAAATTATTTAAAATCAAATCTTAAATTACGTAATTTAAAATAAAACGCTAAGCATTTTTTTTTTTTTTTTTTTACATAAAATTTATATAATTCTTTTCAGAATTTTTTTATGTAATTTTTAATTTTTTTTTTTTTTTTAATAAGTACTTCAATATGTAGAAGAAAAAAAAAGAGAGAGAAATAAACTATCCTCACTCCAAGTAATAAAATATTTTTAATTAATTATGGTGAAATAATTTTTAATTAATATATTTAGAAATTCCTGCAAAAATTCAAAATGCGAACAAAATTAGATCCAGATTACTAAATTGAACATTTTATTAAAATAAGAATTTTAGTATTGTTTAGTATTTGATTTATTTAAAATAAAAAGGTAAATTACATAATTTAAAACAAAATGCTAAATTAAGCCTTTTTTTCATATAAAAATTACATAATCTATTCCATAAAAAAATCAAAAACCCTCTAAAATTTCAATTTTATTAATTATTAAATAAGTATAAAAATTTTAATTTTGAAAAATGCCTTTAAATTATTTTTTAAAAATTAATATGTGTCCAGCAAAAGTGCATAATACCATCAAAATTATTAATTTTAAAGAATAGTTAATATATTGTCAGAATATTTAACAAACAGACATTTCCTTCAAAATTATGTTTCTTTTAACTATAAATGATTTTAATTCCCAGTAATATCTGTCTCACATTATCTCATTAAAAATACTTTTGTATCAAAACATGTTATTTTTAGAAATTTTTCTACTATTAAGTTAAAATTGCCTTTATATAACTATATATAGCTATAGCTAGCTATTAATAGCTATATTCTATTGAAAGCAAATCAAATTTTCAGTCTCTTTATTTATAAATTAAAACAATGCAAAAATTTTTCTTTGCAATACTTAGTTATTAGGTTATAGGTTATAGGTATATTGCTTTATATTCTGATGAAGGCTGCAAATTAATGTTTCAGTCAATTTATATATATATATATATATATAAACACCAAAGTTGAAAAAAATTTTCTGTGCAAATACATAGTTATACAAATGTATAACTTTATAATTCTACTGAAAACAACAAATCCAATTTTTAGTTTTCTATATTTTGAAAGTCAGTTTTACAATTTTTCAAAAATTTTATGATAAATCTCAATTATGTATATTTTATATTTTATTTATCAAAATGTATAAAGCTTTTAAATGTATAACATAGCTTTATATTACTAAAAATAACGATCTAACATACATTTATTGAAAACATATTATCTAATTTATCAGCCAAAGCAGTCCATTGAACAGCAACGTGGTAGCAGTCCGGGGAATATTCCTGTAAATGTGTTTTCTTGTTTAGGACTGTCTTGAAGAGGGAAAGCGAATACTTCTCTGCTCCTTCGTTTGAATCTGATAGCGTTTGGTTACATTACCTATTTGGAAAATTACAAGTACAGCGCATCCTCGTTTATACTTTTCTATTTTCTGCGTTTTTCCATGTATTTGATTTTGAGCCCCAATTTATTTTTATCTGTTCTAATGATAAACTTCTCGTTTCTACGACATAAGTAACGTCTTAACTTTATTATGATCTCAATTATTTTCAAATCAAATTATTTTTATAATCAATTATTTTTAAAGTCACATTTTGAGGCAAAAGTAAATAAAATAAAGTCATACTTTTTTTAAGGTCTCAATTATTTTTAAAGTCAAATTATTTGTAAAGTGAAGTTATGTTTAAAGTCGTTTTTTTAAAGTCAAATTTGAGACACAATTAAAAAAGTTTTAACTAAGTTCTCGATTGTTTTTAAAGAAAACTATTTTTAAAGTCAAATTATTTGTATAGTTAGTTTTTGTGAACAATTCATTATTTGAATAATAATAAACTCATTTTAGAGTAATTCTTAATTAGATATGTATGACATATCTAATGATACAATATTCTTGCTTTTTTATTTTTTATTTCTATATTCTTATGATACAGCTTAGATGTTAGATTATTATTATCTGATTATTATAACTTTTTTTTGCTATAATATTCCTAAATCTGCTTTAGAACTTGAGTTTTTGTCGTGTGTTGCTTTACCTGTTAAAAAATAGAAGAAGAAAGAAAGAAAATTATTCGGTTATTGTTAAGGGTACAAAAGTCGTAAAATGCTTCAAATTATCAATTTTGCACTTAAAAAATAAAGCAGATTCAGATCACTCCAAAAAGGCATAATTTATATAGTTTTACACTATATAACAACTAAAACAGAGCCATTAAGTTCATAAAAAACAATGCCTCACACTTGAATTTAATTTTTTGTTTCAAAAGTTTTAAAAAAGATTCTTTTTTGTTGAATTTTACCAACAAAATTATAGCATAATCCGCATAATTTAGCTCACAAAAGTAATCGTACATTTATAAAATCCAAAATTATGTATTTTTTTGCGATCAAATAGAAATTAGATCCTTAAAATTACTAATTTGTATGAAAAGGGTAGAAAAGTATATGTCAGAAAAGTGATGGGACGCCTGTGAGATTTTAAACTAAACTATCTGTTATGAATACAAAGATGAAACGTATTATATTATTTGATATTAAAAATAAGTGGCCATACCTTTGACAATCGTTCTCTTATTTTATTAAAACAAGTTTAGTTGAATTATGGAACATTTTATATTTTGATGTTATGTGTATGTGGTTCTGGAAAAAAGCATCACATTGGATTTTTCGAAATATAAGTCTTAATTTGCATCTAGATAGAAAGAAATCTATCAGAAAAGTCGCTGAAAGGTTGAATTTAAACAGTCTGATAATCTTAGACATGGTTAAACACCGTTTATTAAATTAAAATTAATTTTGAAAAAAAAATTACTTTTGAACTTTTAGCATAGCATATTGTGAAATACTATTTTTAAATTCCGTATCTGAATGATGGCCAAAATTTAAATTAAAAATTCATTTATACTATTAACAACATGTTAATCAGATGAAAATCTAGAGTCTATAAATATTCAAAACTAATATATATTAAATATTGTATTGATATATGATTAATATATTAAATATATACCATTAAAGTTGGCACCTGGATAAAAAAAGTGGATTGCTGTGAAAACTATTATTTTTTAATCAAAGCCTATGTGACCTTAAACATTCTTTGAAGCTTAATTATCTGTGTGAAATAAGTGATCTTCCGAAAAATTGTAGGAGAATAATACAATGTACAGGGTCACTTCAACCACTGGAACGAGACAAAAAGTTACATTACAAAAAACATCAGAAGTCAGGAGTTTCACTGATTTTGTATATTTGGTCCATAACAGAAAGATAAAAATTCAGGCAAAGCAGAAATAAACACTCTGGAATCGGAAACATAACTTACTTCTAGTACTGGAATAATACATCGGTGTCGACGATATGGTGTGAAGTTAAATATCACCAGCAAATCATAGATTGCACCACTCTTTCAACGTTTTCTGGATAAATACTTTTTTCACGCAATTTGCTAAACTACGCTAAACATTTAAATTTGTCTTTAAAAAAAATTCTATTAATCCGGATTCAACTTAAATGATCTGCCTGATCTTATCTGATTTGTAAATCCATGACGGTGTTTATAGTCAGTCTGTATTTGACAGATGGTGTTTGACCATCTGTCAAAAATTATCAAGCAAGTTTAAATTCAATCTTTCAGCAATTTTTGCGATTCCTACAAAGTAATGTCATCTAGTATGGTAAATGATACATTTATTTTTATTTTGGATTCACCACTAGCGGGCCAAGAACATATTTAACGAGGAAGAAACTTTTGAGAATACAAAAAGTACCATTTTGAAGCAACCATCTTGTTTCTAGAATTAAGGAAGTGTTTTCCTAATCTATTTATAAACTTCTAGAAATTAGTTTAAAGATGCATATGATATATTAGGGCCATGATTTAGGGTTTATAGTTATTTAGTTTAGCTTAATGGTGGGTGTCAATTATTGGTTCCTAGAATTTCATTTCACCAGTCTCTGACAGAGGTGTTATTTATTGGTTATATTAAAGAAAGTTGAAATCTATTATTTGAACTGTTTAAAAATGCATAATAATAAATTAAATTTATCTTGTAGTAAGTACCATTAAAGTTTATGTTGTTTTACCAGTGTCTGACACCAGATGTCAGTTACTTGGTTCATAAATGTCAGTTATTGGATATCTGCATTACTAATAATACAGTACTAAATATTACTCCTATACACTTACTATATACCCTGCGATACTAATAATGCAGTACAGCCGACTAAATTCCACTTTTTATAATAAAAGTTAATGTATTTTGTTTTTATAATAAAAAATAAAGTTTTTTTTAAGCATTTTAATATTTTAAAATAAAGTGTCAGTCATTGGTTCGCTTTGTGTCAGTTATTGTTGTTTCGAAATAAGGATAGTGTCAGTTACTGGAGTTTTTGACCCTATTTATGAATAAAATTAATTTTTAATAATAAAAAGTATAATTTTTCAAAATTTTGTCAACAATAATTTTTTAATCTATCTCTACTATCCTTTCAAAAACAAAGCTAAGTATAAAACAAATTTAAATTTTTGTAATAGTGATTAGAACAAGAAAGAATCCTCAACGTGTCACTTACTGGGGGTTTCACCCTAATGCTAATTGTTCGATAAATCTGAATTTTCTAAGTGACTTAATCATTTTTGTGAGCTACTTCAGTTTCTGTCACATTATCTTCATCATAACATTGAGGAAAAACATATGGAAAACAAATGTCTGTCTCTCACTTCAGGGGATCCTGCCTTGTATGTATTTGAACACGTGGGAATGATCGTGTGAAGGAGGGCGTCTGAAATTTATCAGAACGGAAATTTAAGACGCCCCATGTGATTACCACATGCTATTCGTGAACCTCGTTAAAAGGAGGAAGCACATTTGACCATCTGAATTTCAAAAACTGTATGGGAAGATAAGAACAGGAGCTGAAATTTTAAGGCTGTTCTGAAATCCAAACTGGCTAATTTCTGAATTCGTTTTTGTGCATAAACGCTATAAATTGGCGGGCTGCTCTTATTCAGAAACTATGTAATCGAATCGTTTTTCTTTCTTTCTCCTTTTTTTTTTTTTTTTTTTTTTTTTTTTTTCCCCAAGTAAAGGTGTTTTTTTTTTTTTTTACCATATTCAACAACAGAGTAATAAACATATTTGTATGTTCCAAATTGTGTGAAAAAAGGGCCTTTTGAATAATTGCAGGTTAAAAGTCATTTTTCTTAATAGTTTTAAAACGAAGCATTGTGTAGCTGAGCAATGTTTTTGTTTAGTAGGGGGTAATGTAACTTTCAGAAAATTGAATCTTGCAATATATTAAGAAACCAAGATTTTGACTAAAAGGATTTCTTTTACATTACGTATTAAGTGATATTAGAACTTGAACATAAAACATTTCATAAAATCATCAAAAACATTTTATAAGATCTTTCAAAAAATGCTCTCAAAATTATCGTTTTGAACCGAATTTCTGTACGCGACAGATTAATAACGGTCATTATGAGACAATAATTGCTTAAGATGTAATTCATTTATCAAAAAATGAGAAAACTTTTCGATCCCAAATCACTTTAATAGTCATGCCTCCAAATGTAGTAAATTTTTTTTTTTTTTTTTTTTTTTTTTTTTTTGACATTTTTATCAACTTTTTCCGAGAATTATTTTTTGAGAATCTTTGCATTTTAAACGTACAACTCTTTCTTTTTTTATCTATTATTAGTGTCTAAGGACATATTTAACATTTATTTTTGAATTATTGGTTTATTTTTGGCTTGCAATAAAACTTGCCATTCAGAAACAGAACGGTCAAATTCAAATGACATGAACTATGAACGTTCATGGGACAGTATACCAAATCTAGTAATTATATTTTATACAGAAAATAAACACTAAATGTAAGGGTAGAGTTACAAATAAATTTCAAAACGAGTTGTTGTTGGTTTTAGATTCTATGTATATGATACATGTATGCGAAAAATAGGAATCGTACAGTTTTCATTTTGAATACCACTATTTCAAAATAGGAATTTTCTATTTAACAGGAAATTTCTGGGATTAAATAAGTCAAATATTGTTTTTCGGAATTAGTGTCACGAATCCTGAAATGGATTAAGAGAAGCATTTTATATCTTCAACATAAGCTAAATGAAACGTTTTAACTCTAGAAAGGGCATTTGTAACGGAAAGATGTATATTTTATATATAACACTTCATATTAATTCCGACGTGTCAAATGACACCCATATTTTTAACTAAATCACCCATAAATAAAATTTAGATTTTTTTTTAACGTATGTGAAGAAAAGAATTTATTTATTCCCACATCAATTCATTCGTAAATTCTGGTGCCAAACAATTATTTTAGCATTTTAGCATTATAATTATTTTGCCCTAAAAAGGGTTAAAGTAGACAAAGACAAAAATTTTACTGTTTTTTTTTTTTTTTTTTTTTTAGTAAATTTATAAATATTTTTTAGCATCTTTTTTTTCTTGAAATGCATAAAGAGCATTTCAAAAGTAAATCCTTGAAAACAAAATTAATTTTTAATTAAAAAAATAAATAAAAATTTATAAATTTTAGCCATTTGATATATATTCTGAATGAATAACTCTTTTTGCTTATATACAGGGTGTCCACGTATAACCTGACCGACCTTTATTTTCGCAACCGTTGGTTCTAGATGCATACTTCCAATTACAAAAATGATTTACATAAGGTAAATAACTATTTTTAAAGCGATTTGGGTCAAGAAAGATATTTATTAAAAAAATACGAAATTAAAATTTTTATACGGTCCCCCGGTCCTATAAGTGATATTTAGTAAAAATTTACTGTGGCACTAACAAGTAAGACAAAAAAAGTCCCATTCATCTAAAATTAAAATTGACCGAGTTATAAAACTTTGAAATGCATGACCTATACCACTTTTTTGCATCTCAAAACAGATGATATCGGCCATGCTTTCAGGGGTCGCATATAAAGTACTAATTTTATACTAACTTATTTCAAGGTATCAGTGCTTTGAAAGAAATCGTACAACTATTACGATTGGGTTAACTTTTATTAGTTAAGTTTCAGATTAGTTAAAATAATTGTATTTTAACATATGTTTTATTTTGTAAGGATTTGAGGCTATGATTTCTTTTAACAAAAATTATGTTATTTTCATAAGGTTTTATTTAACTTGCAACGATCGTCTTTCCAGTTTAAAATTTGTACTCGAACTTTAACTCACTTTCAAATGTTCGATCGAAGTTAAACTTTACATACTGACTTAAATCCAATGACAATGTATATTATTATGATTTTCGACGCTTACCATCTTATACATACTTATATTAGAGGATAACACAAAAAAATTCGGATAGATTACCGTCAACAAGTTTAAGAAAGAGTTTTAGATTAGATAAACCTGCGATGGTTGTGTTTTTTAACTTTTATAATTACGTTATATGTATTTTTTAATGCTGAATAAAAAAAATTCCCTTCACTTTTAACCATTATGTCAGGATTTTCCGCAAATCGTAAATTTCAAGGTTAAAAAATAGCGAAAAATCGGATACTATAAAATAGATGTAAGACTTTTTCATTCAGTTTAATTTTATTTAATTCAATAATTTATTCAAATTTTTGGTTTATATGGGTTTTTTACAGCTAAACAGCTCAGGGGTCCGATGAGGTTGGGGTGAGGGGGGATCAATTTTAACTTTTATCTTTTTAACTTTGAAATTTGCGATTTGAGAAAAATCCTGACGTGATGGTTTAAAATGAAGGTCATTTTCGGATTCAGTGCTAAAAAATACATAAGAATCAATTTTCAAAAGCTAAAAAACATGGCACAACCCAAAATTTGAAACACAGTGTAATCTAACAGCATTTTAAAATCTGTATCATTTTGTAAAGAATTGAGGCTGTTGTTTTTCATCCTTCTATTTAACAAAAATTCTGTTATTTTTATCCTCTTATATGTTCAGTACAAATTGTATATTTTACATTAATATGTCAGAATGATTATAGATTTCACATTTATATTAGATTGCAATGTCAATTTTGCTCTCAACTATTTTTTTTATATATATCTGACGATTGCTATATTTATATTACATTATTTATACTACATTTGTGAATGACCCCTATTTCGCAGCAAAAAATATACTGCAACTTTAAACAGCTATTACTCGGTCAATTTTAATGTTAGATGAATGGGACTTTTTTTGTTTTACTTGTTAGTGTCACAGTAAATTTTTACCAAATATCACTTATAGGACCGGGGAACCGTATAAAAATTTAAATTTCGTAATTTTTTAATAAATGTCTTTCTTGACCCAAATCGCTTTAAAAATAATTATTTACCTTATTTAAACCATTTTTGTAATTGGAAGTTTGCATCTAGAACCAACGGTTCCGAAAATAAAGGTTGGTCATGTTATACGTGGATATATACGTATATATATAATATATATATTTAATTTTTGAATACAGAAAAGAATAAATATCAATTTGTCTTCTAAATTTTGAAAAATATTTATTTTTTTTAAAATAATAACTTTAAAAAAAGATTTTTTGTTCATTCCTCTCATTATGTTAAGAGAATGATATTTTCATAATTTTCTCTCATAATAAACAATTCCGAAGACAATTAAAGATATATATTACTGAAAAACATTGTGTAAGTTTCAAACTTTACCTTTCATTACAAATTTAGATATATCAATTTAAATATAGCAAATCTTGAAAAATTATATTCTGAGATAAATGCATTTAAATCATGAGACAAGGTATTACAAAATACAAGTTGCTATACCTTTTAATCTAATTGCCGTCTACGATTTGGGTTATTTTATTCTTAATTTTCTACAGCAATTATTAAGTCAATAAAGTAAAAAATCTTTTATTTTTTATTTTATTATTATTATTATTATTTATTTATTTTTTTTTTGTATTTTGTGACCCGGATCACCTTAAGACTGTATTTTCAAATCCAAAAGAGCTACTTTCTGACACATTTCTGAATTAATTTTTGTTCGGAAACGCATTTCTTATTCAGAAAGTATATAATCGAAATAAGTTTCCCATTTTTTGTTAAAAGCAGAAGATCTTTCAGAAGCAGATCTTTCAGTCATGCTTGTGGATGTGGAATCATGTCAAAAAAGATTTGGAGCAATTCCTTTTGCATCAATATTTAAATGAATTTCATTCAATACAATTCCCTAGACAAGATTTCCTAGAAAGTGGGTTGTGTTTTACAAGAGACTATACAAGACTGCAAGGATGTTGGAATAATTATGATTACATATTAGCAGAAGAGTTTACAAGCTCCATGATTTTAATGAACTCATGATATACAGTCTGGAACACCGTTAACCCGTGGGAAATAGCAAGTGTCTCTGGAATACCAGATATATTCCTTCTATATAATTTTTCCTCCAAAAGGCATGTTTTAACGTACAGTTCCGTTTGAACATCGCATTCTATAAATATTAATCATTAATAAGAGAAATGACAATCTAGTAATTCTGAAACAAACGTATTAGAGTAATAAATGGAAATTCTTTAATTTACTGACTTTATATAAATACATTGCGAATACCAACATATATATATATTAAAGATGTACCGTGTTTTAGAGTATTATATCTGTTTCTAATGTTATGTGTAGAATGAAAATGGCATGAAATGAATATAAATTTGAACATTTTCAATTGGTTACATGCGAAAAGTTATAGATTTCTTCATTCACAAAATTCTCTCTTATGATGTTAAAACATTACTACATTTATATTTTATATATCTATACCTTTTTTTGCTTTTCCTTTCTTAAAATATTTGTTTTATAATGTTAAAAAATTATTAAGGCTGTTTGTTCTCAAATCCAAACTGACTACACTGCAAATCTGTAATATACACTTTTCAGAACACTTTTTAGAACACTTATTTTGTCACCTTTTTTAGTACACTTTGAAGCGCAATTTTTGGAAGTTTTTAGAATACTTCTGAGAACACTTCTTTTGTTCAGCACACTTTATAGCGCACTTTTTGAAAGGGATGATTTCACATGTGTGCTCAAATGTGCTCCCAGTCTGTTCTTAAATGTGTTCCCAAGTTTAGATTTAACAAATATCCTGAGCAGAACACTTTCGGTACACTTTCTATTATAACAGAGCATAGTCAGAACATAGGTAACTGGAACACTTTACTTTGAATCAAAGTGTTCCAAATGTGTTCTTAATGTGTGTTGGGAATTTGCAGTATACTTTCTGACACATTTTTCAGTTCATATTTATTTGCAAACGCATGAAAATGGTAGGTTCTCTTATTTTTAAACTGTGGAATCGACTAGTTTTTTCCATTTTTCGATAAAGACAAGAAGATCTTTCAGAAAATCCCGTCAAAGTTAAAAACTTTTCGATTACACATCACTTTAATAATCATGCCTTTAAAAGCGTCACGCTTTTAAGTTTAAAAAAAATCCCTGACGGCTCGGCCTACAGGCACAGGTAGATTTCGAAGACGCAGACCGTGGGGCGCCTGTTTGTCGGGAATTGCGGAAGAAATTACCTTTTTACGATGATGCGGCAGTTGGAACCGCCTACTTCGAAACCTAACTTGTTTGCAGGCGGAATCGGCAGGGATTTTTTTGTTTTTAATTTTTTTTTTTTTTTTTGCTATAACGGTTGGTCCTAAAAAAAACTTGTCAATATAAAAGTTTTAAATAATATTAAGAGGATTAATAATAAATTTAAGCGGATTTGAAATCTTGAGAATTGGCGAAGTTATGAATTTTTTTCTTCTAAACCCCCCTTCCCCCCCCCCCCCCTTAAGGCAATTTTAATTATATCAAAAATCAGTCATACATAAATTTTCGGCCCTTTTTCTAGAAGTAATAATAACTTCAAACGGATTCGATACGTATCATAAGTAAGAAATTATGAGTTTTTTTCTGTTTTCACAAAATGCCCCCCCCCCCTTGGTTCGATTTTGTCCATTAACGAACTTGACCGAGACTGTATGCCCCTTGATTTTATGTATCAGTTTAAAAAATATGCGGGAGTTGGAACCGCCTACTTCGAAAAATAACTTGTTTGCAGGCGGAGCCGGAAGGGATTTTTTTTGTTTTTAATTTTTTTTTGCTATAACGGTTGGTCCTATAAAAAACTTGTCAATATAAAAGTTTTAGATAATATTAAGAGGATTAATAATAAATTTACGCGAATTTGATATCTTGTGAATTGACGAAGCTATGATTTTTTTTCTTCTAAAACCCCCCCTTTTCCCCCCCTTGGGGCCATTTTTAATTATATCAAAAATCTGTCATACATACATTTTCGGCCCTTCTCCTAGAAGTAATAATAACTTTAAACGGATTCGATATGTATCATAATTAAGAAACTATGGGGGTTTTTCTGTTTTCACAAAAAGCCCCCCCACCCTCCCCCCCTTGGTTCGATTTTGCCCATTAACGAACTTGACCGAGATTTTATGCCCCTTGATTTTATGTATCAGTTTGTAAAAGATTAATGCAGAATTTTTCCAGTTATCGTGGTCAGAAAAAAGTGACATAGATAGATAGATAGATAGATAGATAGATAGATAGATAGATAACTTTTGAACTGGGGGTGGTTTTGGGTTCTGGGAGTCATGATCGGCGTAGATCTGCAAAAATTTTTCAAAATTTCCAACTTAGGTGAGAATGTAATAGGTAGTATTTCTTACGAAATCTACCTAAAATGAATCTGTGTAAATGTGTTAGAAAGATTCGCGTTGTTGATTTTTTTTTTTTTTTTTTTTTTTTTTTTTTTCTTAGAGAACCGGTTTAAGACGGTTTCTCATGTTGTGATAATGTTTTTTTTAAATAAAAAATGTTAAATCTGTTAAAAAAAAAGAAAGAAAAAAAGAAAAAAAAACATTTTTTTTCCGCTCAACAATGCGAAATTTTTTGGAATCACATGCTTGAAGTCATTTTTAACGTAAATGCATGAAATTTGCATGTATGATCATTGAAGTTATTTAGAATCGAAAGGAATCGTTCATTTTTCGATAGAGCATTTAAAGATTTCACATCCTGAGTTTAGTTGAATGCACTCCTATGACGACTGTTCCCGAAAATCGTCTCAAAACGCCTACTTTGCAACCATTTTCTAAAAAAATCTTTTGTCTTATTTCTTGATAACAGCAATTGAAAATTTTAAGTATTTACAAAAAAGAAAAACTGCCACAATAATCGGTTCTAACTCAAGATGTAATTCATTTATCAAAAAAAATAAAACAAAAAAATATTTTCGATTACAAGAAAGATTAGTGTTGTTGAGCGTTGACTTTTTTTCTTTTTTTTTTTTTTTTTTTTTTTTTTTTTTACCGCTTGTGCTGTGATAATGAAAAATTTGAGGATATCTTGATTTTTTTTTTTTTTTTTTATCATAAAATGGTGCTGTTCTAAAAAATATATATATATAATATATATATATTTTCCCCTCTCAACAAAGCGAATCTTTCTGGAATGACAATACGTAAAGTCATATTTTAATGTAAATGAAAAATCACTTCAATAATATGATTATTGAAGTGATTTAAAATTAAAAGGAGCCTTTCATTTTTCGATAAAGTTATTACATCCTAAGTTTAGCTGAATGCACTCCAATGGCGATCTTTTCCAAAAACCGATTCAAAATGTCCTCTTTGCAACTATTTTATGAAAAACCCTTTGTCTTTATAAAACACCGAATTGATATTCAATTTCTTACTATCCGAATAAGAGCAATTGCAAATTTTAGGTATTTAAAAATAAAAAAAAATGTATTTGCGAATGTGCCAAAAAGTAGTTTATTTGTATTTGAAAACAGCTTTTTTTTTTTTGTAATTTTTAAAATGAAATCGTAATGAACATAAATTCAGGACAATTAATTTTTCCCGCAGTTGAGCAAGCTATCGGACACGTAATCCCAATATCTCTAATTAAGGAAGAGAACAACGTCTTCTATAAGGATAATGGTGCTAAAGATCGTAAATATTGTTTTTATTTTACATTTCCTTGAAAAAAACAACTTTATTCTATCTCAAACAATATTAGTTTTACGCAAAACAAAACCTTCATTTCCTGGAAGAACAATAAGACCTATATAAACACATGCAATGATTATACATTACTGTTACAGATTCCTCCAGTTTTTGCACTTTTAATTATATACGAACTAGTGATTATTTTTCCCATTACTATTTTAAATGGAATTTTATATTATGATTGCTTTTACCTATTTGCAAGAAAATAAACAGGTTTTTTTTTAAACATGGTCATTGAAATTACTCGTTTATACCAAAGAAAAAACATTTGGGGCAATTTTTTTAATTTATAATAGCCGACTTCAAAAAATAAAAATATATACGCAACGGAATTAATTATATTTTGCTTTTTTTTCCTCTCCTTTGTCCCCAATTGTTCGAAGTATTCTACAAAAGTGTGCACCTGTTCATGTTGTAATACTTATAAAAAAATTTTTATTATAATTTTTTTTTTTTTTTTTACATATATCGAGTAATTTTAATGAGAGCAAGTAAAAAACCTGTTTATTCCAATGAAACATGAAAATGAATATGGGGAAATTTTATTTATGTATGAAAGTAAATGATTTCGCAGTTCTATTAAGGCCGCAACAAGTCGGCAAAATTAGAGGGGGCTTTGAAATTGTTTGGAGGGGCTAATTCACAGCTGGTCCCTTTCCCCCCTCTGCTTTAATGATACGTAAATATAGACAGAAGTACGGGGCTATCCCCCCCCCCCCCCCTCATAAAAGGTTTGATTACAAACTTTTTAAAAATTTTAAATGTAAAATAGATTATATTAATTAGACGAAAAAGATTTTGAAGTCTAGAGAAAGGATCAAGAAATTGCTAGGCGGGGTGGGGGGGGGGTGCTACCACTCCCCCCCCCCCCCACCTGGTCACGGCCCTTGTATAACTTTGCGTGTATTGAAATGCTGTTTATTCCAAGCGGCTTAGTTTTGATAAGATAATCCAGAAATTTGAACAGAATCTTTGTAGCTATATTTGAATTCATAATTTAAAACAAATGGGAGATAAGATAGAGATTACCTCGTATTTAGCCGTTAACTTGTAATACTCGTGAAGAGAAAAAAATGCATTTATAATTAAACTAATTACTACAATTAATGTCTCTAATTATCTTAGTTTTAAAATTCACTTATAATCAATTAGTTAACATGGAGTGTCGTTTTCTGCAGCCTGGTATAGATTAAGAAGCCCATACACACGATAGAGATTTCACATTAGCATTTATCTAAAAAAAAATCTGTGAATTTTATTACTTATTCAGCATTTGTGAACTTCGTATATCTCGACGTGAAACGCTGAGAGCCATTTCTATTTGTAAAGTTTCATCATTTGGTCGCGCTTGACAAAATCGCGATATAGTATCTAACTTTACAAGTGTTTCGGGCGAATTTTCACATCCATTGTCATTGTTATCTATACTATCGCGGAATGGATGATTTTTCCTCTTGTACTTGTTGATAAAAATAACCCCCTCCCCCCCCTTTATTTATTTATTTATTTTTTTTTTTTTTTTGCACAATTTTACAAAAATTTACAATCATGAGAAACGGCAGTTTCTGACGCAGCTAGAAACGATATCAAAATTCGACTAACGCCTTGATGTGACTTTAAATGTTTATTTTGAAATTCAATTAATTTTTTTTTTTTTTGATTTGTCTTCTAAAGTATAATTCACACATCCAAACAATACTTTTATAATTTCCTAATACAGTGTTAAATATATCACAGTTTCACTGAGCATATATTATGCATTGAAATGCATTTATTTCAATAAACTGATTTATCTTTTGCGTCACGCTATCCAAAATCGCAAGTAAAATTTATGTAAATGTTTTCTTTGCGTCATTCTTATTTCTTACGTCATTCTTATGCATTATTCATGCATTTCACTTAGTTTGGATACCATGACACAAAGTAATCATTTACGTAATTTCTTCTTACGATTTTGGATAGCGTGACGCAAAAGATAAAATATTTTATGGAAATAAATGCATTTTGCATAAAATAGGCTCAGTCAAAGTGTGATATATTTAACAGTATATTGTAAAATTGAAAATATTGTTTGGATGTGTAAATATATTTTTGAAGATAAACGAAAAATATTTTTAATTGAATTTTAAAACAAACCTTTTAATGTCACATCAAGGTGTCAATCGAATTTTGATATTTCTTTTAAAACCCATATTTTGAATATATGAGACATATGAATGAAAAAGCATCAGTGACTACATTTTATATATCTTTTGATGCTCAAAATAATACTTTACCTGTGAATATAAATAGAATAAGATAGAAAATGATGAAATATATAATATATATATTTTAATTAAAGCATAGTATCACTCAAAATTTGTTACCATTATTTTTAAGACCCATATTTAAAATTCTTAGAACCATAAGGTAAAGTGCTGCGTCACAAACTTTTAATTACTTAATTAATTACTTTTAATTAAACTTTTAATTGGATTTTGTACTGATAAAATTAACAGATATTTTGCTCGTATTAGCAATGATCCTCCTTTTGTGGTTCATAAAAAGCTTGAAAATCTTAATGTAGTTTAGCTGATTAAACGTGCAAATTGCTTGTTTTAACCGTGCTTTCGGTTTAGCCTTTGTCCGTATTAATTGTGACGATATTTATCATTGCGCATGCGTTTGGAGTTCTACGTCATCCGTCATGCCTGAGGTGGGATGTTCCACTGCCTTTGTGAAAGATTCCTCCAGCAATTTGAGTTTTTAAAATATCAAAACGGCTTACTCCAGAATTTGTGTAATGTTACACACAGAAACCATGGTAAACTTACTCAAATGTTTTACAGTGTATTAGCAATGATCCTCCTTTTGGGCATAAAAAGCTTGCAAATCTTAATGTAGTTTAAGGGGTCAGATAACCTTTAAAGTGTCAGAAATTCTGAAATTTTTTTATTAGCATATAATTAAATATGATTCTTTAGGAACAATTTAAAATAAACCCCATGCAAAAATTCACTTTAGAAGTGAAGTTATGTCTAAAACAGTCTGAGCTTTTCTTATACGATCAACGGTCAGTTTGATCTTTGAAGTCAATTTTCTCAAAACGACGATTTTGGTCATTGCGCGCACGATTTAAGAAAAATGGTTGGTTAGAATTTCATGAAATTTTGACTGAATGTCTTAACCAGACAGATGCACAAAATGACCTACGATTATGTTTCTCAAGTAACAAGTTTAGAATTTATGACTACTTTTGTAGTAAAAAAAACTCGATATTTCGAATTTCTCTAAAAAAAATTTTTTTTCTCAAGATCTACACATTTTATTTTTTTCATCGTAGGTCATTTTAAGAACACATTATATATGTACTCATTAAAAAAATTTTGGCTGGTTTTAGCAATTCAAATGTGAAAAATCATGCGCGCAGTACATGCAAGAATAATTCTTTCGTAAAAAATTTATTATATTTTAAAATAAATTTAAAAGCTTTATATGAGTGTATACATTTTTGGAGAATTTTAATTTATAAAATAAACCTTTAATAATATGTATTTTAAATTTTATAATTAAAAGTCAAATAGTTACGGAGTTATGGTAATTCTTACAGAGGTCCCTTTTTCATGTATTTTGTGAGTTCAAAGGTTACCTGACCCCTTAACTGATTAAATATGTGCAAATTGCTAGTTTTAAGCGTGCTTTCGCTTTAGCCGTGTCCGTATTAAGTAAGTTCAACTGTATATAAAAGAATTAAAATGAGTTTTAAAAAATTATAAAGATGTAAGAAGAATATTTCTTTTTAACTCTTTCCAATATTAGTTCAAAAGTGTTTATGAATTCGGTTTGTCTGTCTGTTTGCCGTCTGTAAGTGTTCTAACTCGCGTAAATATGCCCAAATTATAATGCAATTTATATGTGTTATTGAGGTTTACCATGGCATGTTCGGTATCGAAAATGGAATGTGTGGCATTTTATTTCGTTTACAGGGACATTCAAAAGTATTCCTATACATTGTGTTCTGTGGAGAAAAGTCGTTTGCAACGTATTTCAATAATGTTACACTATTCCAAACATGTTGAAATTAGTATATATTACTGAGGTGCACTACAGGATGCTTACTGTAGAATATGGTGTGCGTAGCATTTATCGTTCATATACAGGGACACACAAAAGTATTCGGTAACAGTACTGTGAATGAGAAATATTTGCTGGAAGTGCATTTTCACTTGTGGTATGCATTTTTAAAATTAATATTATTTTTCATATTATTTAGAATTCTAAAGATCATATAGAAGGCTGGCACAAAAGATCTCGAGTACATTTCCGTTTATTGACAGAAATTACTGAAGAGGGGTGGGGGGATTTTCAACTGAGCTATGCGTTTCCTAACTGAACTAAATTTTAACATACTTTATTCTACAAATCTATAGAGTATTTATTGGCTGTGCAAAATAAATTCTGATATTTTTCCGACTATTGCTCGTAATTTCTGAAAATGGGTTTTCAAATGTGTCTATGTCGTTTTCCAAATTTTTTGCTTAGATATCATTTTTCACCTGTAAAGTTCTGTTACAATAGTCTGAATATGTTGGGAAAGTGTTTCATAATCTACGCTTGATGAATTGATTTTTTTTCCTACTTTTTATTTCGAAAGGTATCTGGACAAATTGCTTTCTCCTTGACACGCCACTTACTCTGAATTGAGGAACTTCAATTTTGATGGCCCTGTGCATGAGAAACTTTCATATGAAGAAGAATAGTTGACAATCTAATGTTAGAATAAGAGGAGAAAGTTACGCGATAAAATACAACAAATTGTGTTTGCATAACTTTAGCGTACTTTATGAACAACCCCTTATCGACTGACTTACAAAAATAATTACCGAACTTTTTTATTTAAACTTTCCTTGAAAAATATACTTCATTATATGTCAAACAATATTCATTTTAAAACCAACAACGCAAAAGAAAACTAAACTCTCTATCATTAGCAGGAAAAACAGCCAGACATAATCATGCTATAAAATTATTTTTACCTCTTTCTACTGTTGTCTGCTCCACCAAACATGAGCCTTTAATTACAAACCAGTGATTACTTTTTCTGGTGTTATTCAAAATGAAAGTTGTTGTTACGCGTATACCTGTATTCATTTCATTTGTATAAGAAATGCTGTCCATGCATCCATAAAATTATAGGTTTTTGCAAGTGGAATTCTTCGAATTTGAGAAGATTCATTGAAACTTTTGTATATACTTTTTTCTATTTCCATTTAAAACTGGAATGCAATGTCTAAAAAGATCACGTTTTTCTTTCTTATATATTCCCTTTCCTCTAGTTTACAATAAACAGAAAAAATCATTCTCTTTTCTATACATGTCCTGGAAAAACACACTTCATTACATCTCAAACAATATTTATTTTAGACTTCTTATTTAACTTCTAATGTTGTGGGCTAAAGGGAAAAAAAAGGTACAGCTGTACCTTTTTTTCCCCTTTACTTTTATTGATAATAATGGTTCTTTATATTTACATTATGAAAGACAAATATCACAAGTTATAAATTCCAGAGCACTTTGAAACCAGAAAAGCTATTTAAAATATACTATCGATATTAATCTTTGCCATGAATCACAAGCTAATTTTCGGCATTACAAAAATATGATTTCTAGTTAGGCTTTCACAACTTTTCATTTATTTTTCTTGTCCTTTTCTAATATATATATTTTTTTCAATTATTGTGATATAAGGCGTAGGAAAGGTAAAGGATCACACGAGGCTCAAGCACTTCCGAAACGGTGTTAAATTCGGACAATTTCTCCAGGAGGGAATTCTGCAGCCCTGAGCATAAAAAATTAATTTCAGAGGGGGGGGTGCACTTTGATGCTTTGTGGGGGATGTCCTCTCTTCCACCCCCTTAATTCATCACTACATTTAAATGATGAAGATATCTTTAAATCACATGAGCTGGTGAAAGGTATGTTATTTTCTGTCTTCAATATTTGATTAATTTAATCTTGAAAAAAGGAAAAAAAAGGGAAAGAAGAAAATTCTGTACTTATGGCTGTTCTCCAATCAAAACCAGATTTTTTTCCTGATATATTTCTGTTATTCGCATACGTATGGAATTGGTAGGTGCTCTTATTCAGAAACTATGAAATCTGAACAGTTTTTCATTTTTGGGTAAAAGCAGAATATCTTTCAGAAAATACTGTCAAAGTTGGCACTTTGAATCGAATTTTCCAAAGCAACAGCACGGTGAAGGGAAAAAACTGCCGTTGTGAGACAACAATAACTTATAACTCAATATGTAATTCATTTATCGAAAAAGGAAAAAACTATTCGATTACAAATTTCTTCAATTGCCATGCCTGCAAGCGTCAGACTTATACATTTAAAAATGAGCCTGCTAATATTAATATGTCATAAAGGTTCGCATTCAAGGCCTGACTAATGCAGGGACATGCGGGGTAACTGCCCCAGCTTCCCCATTTGAGGGGGGGGGGGGATGGGTAAAAACAGAGTTTTCTATAGTTATTATTACTTCTAGGAGAAGGGCCGAAAATTTATGTATGACAGATTTTTGATATAATTAAAAATTGCCTTAAGGGGAGGGGAGGGGGGTTTAAGAAGAAAAAAAAATCATAACTTCGTCAATTCCCAAGATTTCAAATCCGCTGAAATTTATTATATATCCTCTTAATATTATCTAAAACTTTTATATTGACAAGTTTTTTATAGAACCAACTCTTATAGCAAAAAAAAAAAAAAAAAAAAAAAAAAAAAAAAATTCTTGGTGTTTGTACATTATTTTTCGATATTGACCCATTTTTATTAGATAATGGGTCAATATCGAAAAATAATACATTCTATTATTATTTTTCGAATATATAAAATTCGAAATATATTCGAAATATAAATTCGATTGTGATTTTTATTCGATATAGACCCATTATATTCATAATGATTAACATTTTGCAATGTTATTTAACATGCATGAAATTTATATTTTCCGTTGTAACTGGTAAAAATTGTTAAACGCAAAGTAACTAAATGATTTGTTTTAACTATCACGAGCATTTGCTCAAGGGAAATGAAGTTTTCAACTATCGCGAATTCACTATTATGAATTTACTCCACAAAGAAGTAAAAACTACAAAGAATATCCTATTATGCATGCATTCACATTTAAAATTTATCTGGTAATAAACAGTCAAGGTAAAGATTTTTGTATGCACACGCATTGACATACGGTGAAGCACAAAAAAAGGGGGGAGGGGGTACGACGAAAGAAAAGAATAGAACTCTTAAATAATAGAATAAAAATGAATGGAATAAAGAATAAAAATGAAAATCTATAAAAATCTAAAGAATCAATGGCCTTACACTTTTTTATTTAAAAAAAAAAAAAAAAAAAAAAAAAAGAATTATTTTATTTTACTGTTTTTTTTTTATTTTTTCAAAAATACGTCTTACTCAACAACCAGTTACAATCTTAAGAACACCCTACACAATAGAATTTCAACTTCATTCTAAAATAGCTTACCCCTTTACGCCCTCAACCCTTTGACAATGCCCGTCATCTAGCTAATACATAACAAAACTTCTAAAAAAAAAAATTTTTTTTTTTTTTTTTTTTTTTTGTATTAAATTCTAAAGTCGTTAAGATTTAAGGGTGGGTTGCCGTTCGAGAAATGCTCGAACCGAAAAGTTGAACAGGTGATTTCCGAAGTGTGGGAAAAAGCGGACAGCTGGGTTCACAAGGTGATGTTGCCAGATGGCTCCACCTGCCCTCTTTTCTTAATTCTTGGCGCAGCTTGTCGTATGTGTTGCCAACACGCGTGTGGAATTTTGATGAATTTTGGCTCATTTGGAGTAATATAAGGCGCAAATGATGCTCTAACTGGATACTTTGGCCAAGGGTTGCTATTCTCTTTTTGAAACGAGGTAGCTCGCTCTCATACTTATAGTTTTTTGATTTTGCAATCTCCAACATAACTGTTTCTAACGCTGATTTTTTTTTTTTTTTTCAATATATATAACGATCTGGTGTACACAAATATACTGATATTTATAGATATTGGTTTGTTTACTTTTTAATATTTATTTAATATTTTGCGTTTAAAAATTTCTAGCAATAATTAGAAGACTACTGTTTTGGCAAGAGCTGCTTATGTGAATTTGCTAGAAATTTTCACAAATGATAATTCCCTCATGAAGAATTTTTTTTTTTTAATTAATTAATTTTTTCTTCTTCTTTTACTTTTGGGTATTTCTTGCTCCAACTAAAAAAAAAAAAAAAAAAAAAAAAAAAATTGACAGTAATTTTACTGTTTATATTGAGAATTTTTAAGATATATTTCTCTATATAGAATTTTATTTACGTTACATCATGTTTGAATTTTTTTTTTATTTTTTTGGTACATCATTTATGCAGGCGCAAAAGCACAGCAGCCAACCTTCGTATTCTTTTTAATAAATTAAAACCAGAAATTTTGCTTTAAAAAATTAATTAAATTAAGAGCTTTTCAAATTCTTTTAATTTTATTATTATTAGTAGTAGTACTAGTACTAGTAGTACTTTTCAGGTTTCAATTTCTTAAAAAAGAACACGAAAGTTGATATCTGTGCTTTTGCGCATGACCGATTGATTCATTCAAATATCAAAATAATTCATTTTGCCCGTCACTACCGGCTCAGTTGAAAGTGTAGGCTAATTTCTTTCTTTCTTTTTTTATTTTCTCTCGTTATCATGATGGCTCAAGTGATGATACTAAGCTATAATGTATTTCCGATTCTTAAACGAGGTTCAAACCCAAACCATTCAATGAAGACCAACAAAATTATTTAAGTACGTCTCACTTACGAAAGTAAGCAACTCCTAAAAATTTTATTGAAATCCAAATAAATTTAAAATGTACAGGGTTCGCAGCGTCCTATATATATATATATATATTTGCTACCACTATTTCCAAACTATAATATTCGTGATACATTTCTTTCACATGTGCAATGGGAAGCTACTACAGCAACAATATTTTGAAAATATTGGTAACCAATATATTAAGAATATAAGACTCAGCGACAATGTATTTACAATGAACTGAAAATATAGCCTCAGTGACCGTAATGATTGGATTTTCAAATAGCTTTTATTTTCGAATGGTTTACCGCGAGTCTTCTTGATTAACGAACTCATCCTAAGATAAATAAACTGTCCTAATTAGGTTAGAATTAGTCCAGTATTTGGAAAGTTATCGTGATGACAAGTTTTACATTATATATAAATACATAAATCCAATTCTTGCAATAGGTTAATTTATAAAGAAATCAACTGAAAATATTATAAAAATAAAATCTTACTATATATGCTCGTGCACTTGTTGGACATTTTCAAGAGAGGCATATACTTCCGTGAAGAATATAACTTGATTTTATTATAGACTAGCTAACCCGCCCGGCGTTGCCCGAGCCCGTGATAGTAATAATAATAATAATAATAACCCTCAGTTTTCGATATCAAATGGAATGACCCAAATCTTGTTGAAATCGAGCCCATAGAACCCATGAAAAGAATGTGCCCCAAGGCGGTGGAATGTGCCCCCCCCCCCTGTAAATTTAACGAATTTCCTTTAACATAAACGCGATATTTAATTTACGGAGGAAATTCCCCCCCTCCCCCCGCCTTTATCTAAACTTACCCACTTAATCTTTAACAGTAACGCGATTTTTAATTTACGGCTGTAGTGAGTAAACGTAAATTGATGCCGAAAAACAAGATTAATATTTTTTTTAAAAAAAAGGTGGTAGTTGGGGTCTAAGGAAATGTTTAGTAGTTTATAAAGTGGCTGGAGTACCCCAGAACTATGTTAAAAAAAACTGCAAGAGAATCGGATCATTTTAAAAGAAGCTGGACCATAAGGGCCAGAAGAAGGAGATTAATATTAAAAATTGGTGGCAGCTGAAGTAAGTCCGAGAAATTTTTGTTTTTCGAGTAGATAGTAGCTGGAAGTCCTAAGAAGTTGTTAAAAAAAAAAAAAAGCTAGTGAATTTGACGAATTTTAAGGGAGCTATAATACGGGCCCAAAAGGGGCGAACTGGTAGTTGTTAGCAGGACCCTACGAGGAAAAATCTTAAAAGGTCCCAGTACTTAACGCTTTAGATCTTTAATTAGTCGAAATTAAGCATAGGCTATAAATTAATCATTTGAATAAAATTTTAACGAAATGCTTAAAAAAAAGGGCCTAAGGCCCGAATAAAAATATGAGAGTGGTGGTCCAGGGAGAGAAGTCCAAGACTCAACTTTAAAGTTATGCATTGAGATGGTGAAACAATTAGGAAGGCGGGGGGGGGGGGGGATGCGTAACGCACAAAAGTTCAAGGGCCTTGCACAGGGCCCCAGGGGGCCAGAGTCCTAGCCGGAATGTAGAAATGGGGGAATAACTAAATAGAGAAAAGGCCCTAAAAACGAAGAAGGTTGGATTAAAAGGGGTCAAGTTATTAACAATTTATGGAACAAAAACTTCAAAGAGCCCTGTACCGGGCACCAGGCGGCCAGGGTCTTAACTGGAATGTAGTAATGGAGGAATAACTAAATTTAGAAAGGAGCCCCAAAAACGAAGAAGATTAAATAAAAAGGGGGCAAGTTATTAAAAATTCAGGGCACAAAAACATAAAGGGGCCCAGGGGGTCTTGTCCGAGAAATTTTTTTCTCATTCATGTAGTAGCTAGAAGTCTTAAGAAGTTGTTAGAAAAAAAAAACCTAGTAAATCAGACGATTTTTAAGGGAGCTATAGTAGGGGGCCCAAAAGAGGCAGCTAATAGTTTTGAGCAGGGCCCTAAGATGAATGGTCCTAATTGGAATGTAGAAATGGGAGAGTAACTAAATGGTGAAAAGGCCCCAAAACCGAAGATCTGATTAAAAAGGGGCAAGATATTAACAAATTAAGGAACAAGAACTTCAAGAGGCCTGGGGCCCGGATCTTCTCCGATTTTTTTCTTTTTATTTATTTATTTATTTATTTATTTTGTCGTTGATGTAGTAATTGGAAGTACTAAGAAGTTGTTAGAAGAAAAAAAAGCTAATAGTGAATTTATAGCGATTTTTAAGGGAATTATAGTAGGGGGTCCAAAAAGGCCCAGCTGATAGTTTTGGGCAGGGTCCTAAGATGAAAGGTCCTACTTGGAAAATAAAAATGGGGGAACAACTAAATGGAGAAAATGACCCAAAAACTTAGGAAATCGGATTAAAAGGGAACAAGTTATTAACAGTTTAGGAAACAAAAACTTCAACGGGCCCCAGGATCTTAACTGAACGTAGAAATGGGGGGAAAGCTAAATGAAGAAAGAGACCCAAAAACTAAGAGGATCGGACAAAAATGGGGCAAGTTCAGGGCCGTGCGAAGAGGGGGGCGAAGGGGGTTTTCGCCCCGTGCTCGGAAATTGAATGGGCGCTAAATTTATACTACCAACCACAGTTTTATTTATATATTCATTCATTTTAAAGCCGTCAATCATTTTACGGGGAATTTCCAAAACACCATGCATGATTTCTCTAAGAAATAAGTGCAATTTTCTCATATTATTTAGTTGTTTGGAATTTCTGAATTAAAATTAAATCTTTTAAGTTCCAAATTAAACGCGAAATATTTATTCAATAGAATTTATTTCTGTTTCTACACTTTATCATTTTAGGTAGATTTCGTAAGAAATACTACTTATTACATTCTCCCCTAAAGTGGAATTTTTGAAAAAAATTTTCAGATCTACGCCGATCATGACTCCCAGAACCCAAAACCACCCTCAGTTCAAAACTTTATCTATCTATCTATATCTATCTATCTATGTCACTTTCTTATGGACACGATAACTTTAATAATTCTTCACACATCTCTTCCAAACTCATACATAAAATCAAGGGTCATAAAATCTCGGTCAAGTTCGTTAATGGGCAAAATCTATCCAAGGAGGGGGGGGGGGGGGAATGGGGGCTTTTGTGAAAACAGAAAAAACCCCATAACGTCTTAATTATGATACGTATCGAATCCGTTTAAAGTTATTATTACTTCTAGGAAAAGGGCCGAAAATTTATGTATAACAGAATTTTGATATCATTAAAAATGGCCCCAATGGGAGGAAAAAAAGGGGGGTTTTAGAAGAAAAAAATGCATAACTTCGTCGATTTACAAGATATGAAATCCGCTTAAATTTATTATAAATCCTCTTAATATGATCTAAAACTTTTATATTGACAAGTTTTTTATAGGATCAACCCTTATAGCTAAAAAAAAAATTAAAAACAAAAAAATCCCTGCTGGCTCCGCCTGCGAACAAGTTAGATTTCGAAGTAGGCGGTCCCTTATGGAACCCAACTGTGGCATCATGGCAAAAAGTTCATTTCTTCCGCAATTCCCAACCAACAGGGGACCCATGGTCTTCGTCTTCGAAATCTACCCGTAGGCCGAGCCGTCAGGGATTTTTTTTTTTTTTACATCTGTCACAAAGAGAATAAATGAAGGGCATGGGGGCGCCAAATTGAAACTTTGCCCCGGGCGCAGTTTTCTCTTCGCACGGTCCTGGGCAAGTTATTAACAATTTAGAGCAAAAATCTTATAGAGGCCCCAGGTGGCCCGGGTCTCAAAAAAAAAAAAAATAAATAAAAGCCTCAGGTGCATCAGGACCTGCCATGGACTATCTGCACCCAAATTTTCAGACTTCAACGTGCGGTAGATTTTGCTAGCCATCGCACGCAGACACACATACAAACACAAAACAAACAAATTTCTTTTATTAGTATAGATATAAGTTCATTCTTTAACTGCTGTGAAAATTTTCAAGACAGACTTTTCTCATTATGAAACTTATTTCGAAACTACAATTTAGCAGTATTGTTGCAGCTTTTTTAGCTTATCTTAGAAAGTGTTAACAATTCTTCTGTAACTATAAAACTTACTCATATAACAGGCTACGGGGGGTATTTTTTTAAAGTAAGTACCGTTTTTATATTAAAAAAAACACAAGGCCATTTTTTTGTTAACAATTTTATTTTTACATGAAAGCCTGAAACTTGATTTGCTTTCCAATAATATTCCGCCTACATTAAGGCACTTGTCGTATCGTACGACCAGTTTTTGTATCCCACCCTTATAGAAATATGTCGCAAACTGGTGCTAACAGTGCTAAACACTGCATCACCTCCGTTTTGACGTAGTCATCGCTGTTGTAGGGCTGAGTGGTAGTCACTGGGCACTAGCTCAGGGCTATACGGAGGGTAATGAAGTCGTTCCCAACATATGAAGGGTTGAGATCCTGAATTCGATGAGCCGTGTGTGGACGAGCATTGTCATGAAGCAAAATGATCCTTCTACTGAACATGCCACGCCTTTTCTTTCGGATTTCACGACAATGACGACGTCAAAACGGCGGTGATGTAGTGGTTAGAAACGTAAATTATGAACACTTAGGACGTGTAATTTGGATTTAAGTCTCGTAGTTTACATTTGTATGAGTATATTTTTTTTCATGAGATTTTAATCAATTTCTACAACAGATGTGGATGTTTCGTGGTTGAAAAGTTAGTATTCTTTTAAAAATTAGATAAAATCTCTCGTACAAGGAAACGCTTAATCTAAAGAAATTAGAGTGGCAAAACACATCCATTACATATAATTGAATCCTGAAATAGCACAATTACTGGAAATTGAGAACATAAAATTAAAGTGACAACTGCAGGAAAGGGGTACAGTGGGGGGGGGGGGGCGAGCCCCCCCTGAAGAAATGTACTTTTTATTGTTACAAAATTACAAGAATAACCAGTTTAAAGGAATATCATTGCATAAAAGCATATTTAGTGATACACTTTTAAAATTTCTGTAATCGGAGAAATCTTTTATGCTTATAAATATATATAGAACTTAAAACAATTAAATTGCGGATTGTACAGTATTAAATATTATGCAAATTGAAATTAATAAACAATGATGGCTAGAGCTGACGTTAAGGCCCCTGATCTGCAGATTTACTGGTATGCATTAGTTTTGGAATATATAGGCTGCTCACGTAGAAAGTTTAAAGTCTCTGTAGTTAATATTACTTTGTAGTAATTTATATTTTTAATTCCTTGCCAGCCTTCTTCCCTTCCAAAGGCAACTGTTGATGAAAATTATATAATATATTATAAACGACTTTGCTTATATATAAAGGTATCCATGCAGTGAGTTGAACGAATCTATAGAATATATTTCATTTTTTACTTGCCCCTCTCCCCATTTAAGGTCCTTGAAGAAGTAGCTTTTAAAAATCCTTGAATGTCAAATATCAAAATTAGATGTTCTTCGGCGGATTCTCAAAATTTTGTATCATATTTTTCTGTTATCTCCTTATCTAAAAGTGTCAAATCTCCACATTAAATATATATATATATATATATATATATATATATATATATATATATACGCAACAAGTTTTATTGTTTCCCACCCTCCTGAAACCTGAATTCAACAACACTGCTACAAACTACCTCATTAGTTTCCTTCGATCGATAAAATGAACTTTTTGGATTTTCGCTCGTCACAGTTCGCAAAAAGTGTCTTTTTTTTCCGGGTCCGTTGTTTCCGCCTCCCGGTCGGTTTTGTTTCTGACCATTTCCCTTCAAAAGTCCTGCGTGAAGGCATGCATCATCAAGCAATCGCAAAATCGCAATGTGTAACAAAAACTGACCAATCTCTAAAAAATATTCCATCTCAAGTATCACTTGGTATTTTCCAATCTATTCACGCATGTGTATCTAGTTCAGGTGGTACAAACCGCGATACTTAACCGAATGCATGAACTTTCTCTTTGGAGGTTGAAATTTTTTTTTTCCGGCTTTATGTGAAGTGCGCCTTAATAACATAGCGAAAGCATTCGAAGAAGGGCACATATGGATCACTAAATGAATGGGCCACCTTGCGCTTTTAGAACGCACACATACTCCATCTGCTCAGAGTTGTACTTCGAATACGTTACATACAACACAGAACCCCCCCCCCCCCCCCCCCTATTCCTTTCCTTACCAACTTAAGAAAAATTCCTTGGGCTGAAGAGCAGCACCCTTGGCCCGTTCGTCTCCACAAGGCCTCATTTGAATGTTTTACAGCTTCGCGATTTGCATGGGTCGTTATGCGCGAAGAACACGTGGGGGCGAAACAAAGATCAAGATGCGGCAGATGTCGAGCGCAAGAAAATGCCTTATGGAGAAGATCATTCGCGAGGCGCTCGAATTCGCCACTTTTTTCTTTTGCTTTCTTTTATCGCGACTTCCAGCGTGGGAAAGTCTCCACACCGCCACCTGCTCTTCTTCAGTTGGCGCGTTGTTACTCGCAGGCCTTTTTAACTGCATTCCACGGTTTTTTGCAGGTTTTTTTTTTCCTCTTACCAACAACCCGAAACATTCTTAACAACGTGGTGTACCTGATTTCATTTAATTCGGGCGGCAGCCTCCGCAATGTATTCGATTCGAGGCCAGAAGGAGCTGGAGTGGGTGCCCAGATCACTCGAAGTTTCTTTTTTACCAAATACGGTGAGTCAGTGAGATAGAGAGAAGGGACGACAATAGCGAAAATGGGAGAAGAAAAAAAAATTTCATTCTTCGAAAGGTTTCTTTTAATAAAATATAAGCCAGATGACTCAGACAAAGTAAGATGTGGGGTGGGTGGCATATGCGAGATACGGACTTGTCCAGCATTCACGGCTGATCGCAGTGGTGTAACTTGGTTGGAGGGATGCGTTGCGCACTAGTGACGGGCATAACGATTATTTTGATTATTCGAATGAATCATTCGGGCATGTGCAAAAGCATATCTGTCAAAAACTTCCCAATTTTTTTTTTATTCAATTACTACCAGAAATTTTGGAAAAAAAAAAAAAAGTTTCTGGCAGAAACTTTTTTTTTTTACCTTAATTTTATGTATCAGTTTGGAAGAGATTTGTGCAGAATTATTGACGTTATTGTGTCCATAAAAAAAGTGACATAGATAGATAAAGTTTCGAACTGGGGGTGGTTTTGGGTTCTGGGAGTCATGATCGGCGTAGATCTGCAAAAATTCCAACTTAGGGGAGAATGTAATATGTAGTACTTCTTACGAAATCTACCTAATATTTCTTACGAAATCTACCTAATACATCACTCAAAAAAAATTTAGCCAAAAGCCTTTTCTAAAACATTGCGTTTTATCATTTAATCATTTATGTTAGGAGCCTCATACGAGGGTCAGGGGTGCGAGAGGGTTAAAACATTTCGTCCTTTTAGGTGTAAAATTACGCAGATGATATAACATATCTGGCTTGTATTAAATTCCAGATACAATAGGGAAGGAATTTGATCTCTCTTTTTAATTTTTCATAAATTTAATCTTATACCATTGCAAACATCCTAAAATTTGGCATTGGGATATTATATGCTATTAGTATTTTTTTTAATATTTTTTCCTACTATTTTAAAAATATTTAAATTTAATTCAGTGTGATTGCAACTTCTACTCTTCTCTTTTCCAATGCCAAAATATATCAAGAAAAAAAGAATGGCTAACACACGCATTAGGCACATAAAAATAAAATAAGAAAGGAAGTCGTCTTATTTCCTTCTGGGCGCACTTTATTTATGTAATTTATCCCAGAAATGAATGAAAATTTAGTTTTTCGCCATAAAGTTTTTTTTTCTTTTTAAAGCAAATTTTAAAATTATAAAATTACCATCCTTTCAAACTTTCTCACACAGCGCCCCTTCTTTCTGGCACATTGCTGAATTCATTTTTGTTCTCAAACGAATGAAATTAACAGGTGTGTTCCTATTCAGAAACTGTGGAATCGAACAGCTTTTCGATTTTTCGGTAAAGACACAAGATCTTTCAGAAAATGCTGCCAAAGTTGGCAGTTTAAACCGAATTTCGGGTGCGGAAAAGGGAAAAAAACTACCGTCCTGAGAAAATAATCGCTTCTAACTGAAAATGCAATTAATTTATCCAAGGAAAAAAAAAATGTTCGATTACAAATCACTTTCATAATCATGCCTGAAAGTGTCATACTTTTTTGCTTAAAACTTAGTCCATAAATGTATTAGAAAGTTGCGCATTGTACAGCAAGAAAAAATATTTCATCGAGTCCGGTCTGCGGACTGATAAATTATTGCCATTGGCTAATCTCAAGCTCATTTATTCTTATCTGCAATCACTAAATCATTTTCAGACACTCGTTCTCAACTGTTTCCCCCATGTATTCAATTAGAGTTTCAATTAAATAAATAGTTTTTAATTTTCCCACATAAAAGGAATTTAAAATTCAGATAACTTTGTGAAATATCAATGAATCAAACAGGGCCTGATTACCGCGCAGGCAACTAGGCCGCGGCCTCAGGACCATTAGAGATGGAAGCTTCAAAATGAGCAAATTACTAAGAAAAAATTTGTCCAAGAATTTTTAGGTAGATTTCATAAGAAATACTACCTATTACATTCTCACCTAAGTTGGAAATTTTGAAAAATTTTTGCAGATCTACGCCGATCATGACTCCCAGAACCCAAAACCACCCCCAGTTCAAAAGTTTATCTATCTATCTATCTATCTCTCTATCTATCTATCTATCTATGTCACTTTTTTCTGACCACGATAACTGGAAAAATTCTGCATTAATCTTTTACAAACTGATACATAAAATCAAGGGGCATAAAATCTCGGTCAAGTTCGTTAATGGGCAAAATCGAACCAAAGGGGGGAGGGTGGGGGGGGCTTTTTGTGAAAACAGAAAAAAACCCATAATTTCTTAATTATTATACGTATCGAATCCATTTAAAGTTATCAATACTTCTAGGAGAAGGGCCGAAAATTTATGTATGACAGATTTTTGATATAATTAAAAATGGCTCCAAGGGGGGGAAAAAAGGGGGGTTTTAGAAGAAAAAAAAATCATAGCTTCGTCAATTCACAAGATATCAAATCCGCGTAAATTTATTATTAAGCCTCTTAATATTATCTAAAACTTTTATATTGACAAGTTTTTTATAGGACCAACCGTTATAGCAAAAAAAAATTAAAAACAAAAAAAAATCCCTGCCGGCTCCGCCTGCAAACAAGTTATTTTTCGAAGTAGGCGGTTCCAACTCCCGCATCTTTTCGAAACTGATACATAAAATCAAGGGGCATAAAATCTCGGTCAAGTTCGTTAATGGGCAAAATCGAACCAGGGGGGGGGGATGGGGGGGCTTTTTGTGAAAACAGAAAAAAAAAACATAATTTCTTAATTATGACACGTATCGAATCCGTTTGACGTTATTATTACTTCTAGGAGAAGGGCCGAAAATTTATGTATGACAGATTTTTGATATAATTAAAAATTGCCTTAAGCGGGGGAAGGGGGGGTTTAGAAGAAAAAAATTCATAACTTCATCAATTCCCAAGATTTCAAATCCGCTTAAATTTATTATAAATCCTCTTAATATTATCTAAAACTTTTATATTGACAAGTTTTTTATAGGACCAACTGTTATAGCAAAAAAAATTAAAAACGAAAAAACCCCTGCCGGCTCCGCCTGCAAACAAGTTATTTTTCGAAGTAAGCGGTTCCAACTCCCGCATCTGTTCGAAACTGATACATAAAATCAAGAGGCATAAAATCTCGGTCAAGTTCGTTAATGGGCAAAATCGAACCAGGGGGGGGGGCGGAATGGGGGGGGGGCTTTTTGTGAAAACAGAAAAAAACCCATAATTTCTTAATTATGATACGTATCGAATCCGTTTGAAGTTATTATTACTTCTAGGAGAAGGGCCGAAAATTTATGTATGACAGATTTTTGATATAATGAAAAATTGCCTTAAGAGGGGGGGAGGGGGGGGGGGGGTTAGAAGAAAAAAATGCGTAACTTCGTCAATTCCCAAGATTTCAAATCCGCTTAAATTTATTATAAATCCTCTTAATATTATCTAAAACTTTTACATTGCAAGTTTTTTTATAGGACCAACTGTTATAGCAAAAAAAATTAAAAACGAAAAAACCCCTGCCGGCTCCGCCTGCAAACAAGTTATTTTTCGAAGTAAGCGGTTCCAACTCCCGCATCTGTTCGAAACTGATACATAAAATCAAGAGGCATAAAATCTCGGTCAAGTTCGTTAATGGGCAAAATCGAACCAGGGGGGGGGGGGAATGGGGGGGGGGCCTTTTTGTGAAAACAGAAAAAAACCCATAATTTCTTAATTATGATACGTATCGAATCCGTTTGAAGTTATTATTACTTCTAGGAGAAGGGCCGAAAATTTATGTCTGACAGATTTTTGATATAATGAAAAATTGCCTTAAGAGGGGGGGAGGGGGGAGGTTAGAAGAAAAAAATGCGTAACTTCGTCAATTCCCAAGATTTCAAATCCGCTTAAATTTATTATAAATCCTCTTAATATTATCTAAAACTTTTATATTGACAAGTTTTTTATAGGACCAACCGTTATACCAAAAAAAAAAAATAAATAAAAACAAAAAAATCCCTGCCGAATCCGCCTGCAAACAAGTTAGGTTTCGAAGTAGGCGGTTCAAACTGCCGCATCATCGTAAAAAAGGTCATTTCTTCCGCAATTCCCGACAAACAGGCGCCCCACGGTCTGCGTCTTCGAAATCTACCTGTGCCTGTAGGCCGAGCCGTCAGGGATTTTTTTTATTTCAATCTTCGATATCTAAGAAACAGTTACCTCTATAAACGCCTTGCCTCTCCTTTTCTCTCTCTAATAACCACAGCTTAAATTAGGAATGCTGTAGACAAAATATTTTTTATGGGAAATATTTTTAAAATAAATATTTAAGATGAAGAGATATTTAAAGTATTATAATATCAAATAGCAAAAGAAAATTTAGATTAACCTGAGTTTCATAAGCAAATTTATAAAATGCAGGAAAATTTCTGAATAATTACCCAAAAACATTTTTAGCTGCTATTTTAGTTTGAGGGCCTAAAAAGCTGCTGGGCCTTGGACCTTGGACAGTCTTAATCGGGCTCTGGAATCAAATGAATGTTTCAGGAGGGAAAGGTCTGGGCCACCCCTCTGACTACGGTCTTGGTTATAATCGAAGATTATTTTACATTTATAAGAAACATTTCGGGTCAGAATTTCTTGATTATGTCAGAAAGTAGCCTTTTTGAATTTGCAAACAATCTCAAGCTTGTTCTCAAATCCAAAAGAGCTACTTTCTGACACATTTTTTAATTCCTTTTTTGTTCGGAAACGCGTGAAATTCGCAGGTGGTCTTATTCAGAAACTATGTAATAGTCGAAAGACATTTTCCCTTTTTTGGTAAAGACAGAAGATCTTTCAGAAAATGCCGTCAAAGTCGGCGATATGACTGAATTCCCGATGCTGCATAGCCAGAAAGGGTAAAACATGTCTTCACGTGACACAAATCGCTTATAACTCGATAAGTAATTAATTTATCAAAAATGGAAAGCGTTATTCGATTCCAAATAGCTTCAATAGTTAAGCTTCCCAATTTTATATCTTTACGTTTAAAAATGAGTCAAAAAATGTTTCAGAAAGTTTCGCGTTGTTGAGCAGGGAATTCGAGAACCACCTTAAGATGGTTCTAAAAAAAAAAAAAAAAAAAAAAATCCGCTTAGCTACGCAAAATTTTCTGAATCATTTACGGACTCATTTTTAAACGTAAAACCATGAAACTTTCAGGCATGATTATTAAAGTGATTTGTATTCAAACAATGTTTTTCATTTTTTCGATAAATGGTATCTAGAGTTATAAATAAGTGATTGTTGTCGTATGACGACAGTTTTCTTTTTTTCCTTTTCTGCGCTGTCGCGGCCTTAAATTCGGCTCAAAATACCATCTTTGATAGCATTTTCTAAAAGAGGAAAAACCTGTTTGATTATACAGTTTTTGAATAAGAGCATCGCCCAATTTCATATATTTGCAAACAAATATCAATCTAGATATGTGTCGAGAAATAGTCAATTTGGATTTGAGAGCATAGCCGTGCGACCCATAAAAGATTTTTTGCAGCTGATAGGCAATAAGTACATCATGATAAGAATTTTTCAAACAATCAGAATATTTAACTTTCATCAGATTTTTTTTTTATGTCTCCGTTAAAACATATACCATCATTGCAAGAACTTGGCATATCGTGGGATATCATTTTACAGAGATTTAATTGCACATAAAGACATAAAACTCGGGAAATCTCTTCTGTTTACAAAATACGCGGGGTGGTCGGAAGATGTATCTCTTTGAGAGAGAGACTCTCTTTTTTTTTCGGGGATGAGACATCTTATCGGAGAAGAAGGAGATAAGATAAAAGTTGCGAACACACTCCTTGTGACGACGGAATTCGGGGAACTTTTTACGGTTGACAGTTATCTCTGTAGCGTATAGAAGAGTTGGTAACAAACACATCATGACAATTTAGATCCTACTATCGCGAGTAAATATGAAGACTCTTTTCTTTCAGTCAGATAATCCCCAAAACCAGAGAATATACAAGGCAGTGGTGTGGGAAAAATAAAAAGATAATTATTTATATATATTCTTCTTTGAAGGGACAGTAGGCTTTGAAAAGAGCAAAAATAAAAATGTTTCTGTGTGTAAATTTATCGATAAAATTTAAAAAATATATAAATGTATTGTCATATACTGGGCAGAAAATGTGTTTTCATACTTATTATTATCTATTTTTAAATCCGATATATATATATTTTTTTTTTTAAGGCAAAAAATTGGCACGAAACAGATTTTTTATTAAAAGTTCACTTTATTACTTAGAAGATCAGTACACCAATATTCTAAAACGAATATATAGCTTTCGTATAGGACATATCAAGGTTGTCCCTTAGCGCGATTGAAAATTTTGAACAAAATTTAAAACGCATGAAATATTTTAAAGATGTATATACTGTGGGAAATTTGTTTGAAAAAAAAATGCACTTGGTGCTTATGATACGTTATTTTAAATACTTACTTTTATAAGAAGTATGAAAATACATTTTCTACCAATAAAGGGCAAATATATTGATTTTTTTTTGTATTTTTTTTAACATAAAAACAAAAATTTGTATATATATTTTTTTTTTAAGTTTACACACACACGCACACCGCCGCTCTGCCCTACGACAACGTAAGTCTTTCTGACGTAATAATTTACAAAGTCACTTACATTCATATAACGTAATTTCTTTTTTGGTAATCTCATTTTTCCGTTTTCCTATGAATGATTAATTATTATCATTAATTGCTGTCGATTGCTTCCTGACGACTCTATTAAAAAATTATCACCGTGAAACAATCAAGTGTAATTATAATAGAATCGCATTTCTAATGAAAATAAAAATGTATTTTCTAATTTTTTTTTAATGATCTGACCGAAAATGCCTGAAATTTTCATACACGTAGGATCAAAAATTTTAAGTATCCCAGAAAAAAAAAAAAAATAAATAAATAAAAATAAAATTACGTCATCCAACAACGTTAAGAAAACTTTTGAGAACACCCAAAATAAATCTTTCATTTTCCTTTATTCGAAAAAATGGTTAAACAAGTGCAATTTAAAATATTTTTTGATAATTTCGAATACGATTTCTCATAATAGGAGAAAATAGGAATTTTTCTTTTTTTTTTTTTCCGTTTTGAAACGGAATTTTATTCAACAGAATTTAAGAAACTTTCAGTTAATAACTCAGTGCCTACCTTTGTACAATAACATAATTATAAATATATGATTTGTTTATAACATTTTTATTATTAAATGCTTGTCCAGAAAAAGTAAAATCATCCAGCCTTACCCCTGTCAGTGGGGTATACCACGATCTTTTAAAAATTTTCATTTACAATTATGTGAGCCATCTCAAAAGCTTACATAAGTCTAAGATCAGGAATATTGAAAAATACATGCGTATTTTTGTGCAATATAGAGGAATTTTTGAAAAAGGTTGAACACATTTCAAAGCTCTTTCATCGAGCATCGCTTCTGCCTGCACATTGTCTGTAGTGTTGAATTGAGACACTTTTCTCCGGGAGGGATTTCTGTGACTCCTGGGGAATGACATTGTAGAGTTCGGGGAGGGGGGGAATTGAACTTTTAACCAACAATAATTCATAAAATATCAAACCTCTGAAGGGGGGGGGGCATTTCAATGTTCTGGGAGGGAATGTCTCCCCCCCCCGGGCCAACCCCTGAATTCAGCACTGATTGTCTAAATGGCATGGTACGGCAGCGAAACAGTTACATCTCACAAATCTCAGAGAATTTCGAGTACTTTGCAAAGAAAATCATTGCGTTTTCTCAAATTACTTTTGGAATGATTTTTTAAATGTGTTGAACCTTTTTTCGACGACCCTGTATTTTGTTCAATGTTTACCGGGAAACTCGGAAAGAAAGTATCAATTATTTAAATAATTAATAGATTAAAAAGAAAAAAAAATTAAAGATCTTTAGGTATGTATATGTAGGTATTTTGATTCATTTTAGCACATTTCTGATACAAAATTTATAAAAATATAAAATTTATTATTATTTTTTAATTTATAATCACAATTCTTTTTTAATTAGAAAATATTTATGCAGGTTATTTGCTCTTTTTTTTATATATATATATATAGAATAAAAGTAATCAAACTTAAAATTAATACTCAAAACTCGGTGAATTTAAATTGCTATTCAAAATTAAGAGAAATTAATTAATTATTTAAAATTCTTTGTATTTAATTTTACAGTTAGCTATACGATCACAAGTGCTAACGAGAAAAAGGAGACTCCTATGGTGGCTGCTTATCAGCTGTCTTTTCTTTGCAATGATTTATTTGCTTTGAGTTTTCTTTTATTTATTTTTTTTTGCTACGTTAGGCAAATTCATGAGGATTTAAATGCACATGTTGAAGACTGAATTTTGTTTGTGTTCTCTTTTTCCTTAATTTGGGTTAATGTGTTGCTTTCTGTACGATTATTTGCAAGAGATCTGCCTGCACTTATCTGTAATATTATTGAAGAAAATTTAAGTTGATTTTTTGCGAATTAATTTGGAGATTTCAGAAGATTATGTTATCATTGGATGTTTGAATTATATTCTTTTGATTGCCTATCTGAAAAATTTGCGATCTCATTGTAAATTAATTTAGATGTACAATATATGTCGGGTACCGCAGTCGGGATACCCAAAGTGTCGAGTATGGTTGGCCAGCTAGTAACGAGAGCACAAGGCAATAGGCAACTCAATAATTTCTCTCGCGATCTCAATAATGTAGGTATCTTTGTCACAAAGAAAAAACGAGTCAACAAATAAAAGCCTGAGAACAATGTGTGTAATAATAAGGCAGCTGAAGAGTGCAGATTTTCAAGACACTCCAGAGTTTAGATGTTATATTCCAAGTCTGACTGGTAAGCCGCGAGTAAATGTTAATTTTAATCATGTATATAATTATGTTTAAACTTTTATATAACCAAGACTCGTCATATGTTAAATGATGTTATAATTTAAAGAAGTCTATTCGGTATACACCTAGTAAATGCCAGCAGTACTCAACATATATTATCATAGAAAGTAATCATATAACATATTACATCCCCAACACTTAAAATTTAAAAATTTTCTTTTAAAAAGTATGAAAAAAAAAACCCTCTTCCATCCCTTTCTCTTCGACTTGCAGCAATCAGCTAAAGATAAGTTTGTATTAAATTGCAGATTTTCATGCAGCAAAAACAAGAGAGAAACACGATAGTCGTACTTCAAGTGTTCCTTTTGTTAGATAAGAAATGATTTATACAATTTTATTTTTGGTGCTTCTCATTCCAACGTCATGTTATTACGGAACGATGCTAATCAGGAGTATTTATTTACATCGAGACCGTGAGAAAGAACTACTGTGGACACCTGCTCTCTCTTTGCTTCCGTACCTTGATAGGCAAGAGCAAAACATTGGGCCGCATTCTTACGATTTCTTCTTACCCCCTTTTTTTAACATAAGTTCCGATCGAAAACAAATTAGTATAAGTAAAACAATTATTGCACAGAGCAATAACTTCAATCAGTGATGAATTCAGGGATGGTCCGGAGGATTCCCCCCCCCCCCCCCCCACACACACACACACACCCGGAGCAACAAAATATTGCTGTGGTAAGTTTCGGATTCAGTGTTGAATTCAGACCTTTTTTTCCGGTGAAGGATTTCTGTAACTCCTGGGAGGGTGGAGGGGGGACATGGCGGAGTTTTAGGGAGAAGTGCATTTGGATGCTCACATATATTTTTTAAAGTACCCAAAGTTACTCATTAATGATAAAAATGTCTCACTTTTAAAATGTTGCAATTCTAAGGCTTCAGCAAATAAATATTATTGATAATTATTAGTTTCTGTGCTTAAAATATTTATTTAATGATAATGTTTCTATTTTAATCAAATCTGACAAATAACTTTATAGCTTTTGGACTATTTCTGATTTTTTTTTCTTTCTTTTATTTCTTTCTTTCTTTTCTTTTTTTTTTGTCTGACTTGTGATGGCAGATATATTTTGAAATATCAAATTCCTTAAAAGGAGGGGGGTGGGGGGGTTAAAGACTTCCGCCCCCTAGCCTCCTCTAAATGGCGCCCTTGAAAACATCACTGGGTGAAGCAAATCTCGTTATGATGCAGCAATTTTACAAACATGCTTGGTCCAAGTTCATTCCGAGATCTGATGAATTTGTAGCCTGTATCCGGTCGGAGTGGTCGCCAGGTAAACAGCAATTAGAAATAGCGGAATTCAATTCAGTGATCTAAAGAAAAATTAGCCTTGATCCGATGCAAGTCGTAATCAGGTAAGCAGCAATTAGAAATAGTCATTCCGCGATCTAAAGGAAAAAAAAAAACAAGTTTGATCCGAATTGTCATTGGGAAAACAGTAATTAGCAATAGAAAAAATGATAAGCGAAAAAATCAGGTATCACAAAAAAATAACACATAATCGTACTCGCAACTCGAAGATAAACAAGCAAAAACTCATGCGGTGCACGCAGTTCTCTTTCAACATGCTCTGCACTGAGAAATTTGCAAAGAAGCAGAGTAATTTTACTTTAGGGGTTAAGCGTCTGTATATCAAGTTTTGTGCAAATCGGCAAAACATTGTTGATTTATATAATGAATATACACTGATTTACATATTTCTGATGACAGTACTTCTTACGAAATCTAGTGCAAAAATCATTAAATTAAAACATTGTGAAATGATAGCATTAGTCTCTGAAATTTTATGTGCTTCGAAATAATTTCGTTGTTACAGTTTTTTAAGCTATTTATACGAGGTAGCATTCGCGAACTTTTTTAACAAATTCTAACCTAGTTGAAAAGTGTTCCGGTGCTGTAACTCGCGTAAATATGCTCGGAGTGCCCTGAAATTTTTGTATGTTATTATCGTTTACCACAGCATGTTCCATATTGCAAATGAAATGTGTAGCACTTTTATTACAAGGACAATCAAAAGTATTCCGTTACATTACAGTCATGGGAAATAATCGTTTCAATTGCATTTTAATGATGCTACGCCATTTGAAACATGAAATGGATAATAATTATGAAGCGCATTAAAACATACTTTTTGTAGAATAGGGGGTGCAAAACATTAATTATCCACTTACAGAGTCAAACAAAAGAATTCTCTTACCACATTATTCTGGGAAAAAATCGTTTGCAGAGTAATTTAATGATATTTCACTCTTTCAATCATAATGAAAATTATACGCATTACTGAGGTGCACTATAAATTAAATTGCTCTCTTAAAAGTATGGTGTGCATTGAATTTATCGTTCATTTACAGAGTCAAACAAAAAAATTCTGTTGCACATTGTAACTATGGGGGAAAATCGTTTGCAGTGTAGATAATGATGTTTCACTATTTGAAACATGATGAAATTTATATGCATTACTATACATTACTCCACTTAAAAGTATGGTGTGCATTGTGTTTATCGTTCATTTACAGGGGCACACAAAAAATATCGGTTACAGAATACGTGTGATAATTACAGTCTATGTGTGATAAGTGCGTTTTCAAGTTTGGTTTGCCTTTTTTAGGTTTAATTTTTTTCATATTACGTGGTATGTATAAATTCGGTTGATCATATACAGGGCAACACAAGGGAATTCGCAAGTATTACAGACTATGGGAGTGAATTGCTTAAGGGCAGTTTTTCGCTGTGTTACGTATTTTCTTGCTGAACTAGATACTTAGTATAGACTAATATAAGTTTGTAGAATATAAATAAATTCATATACAGGGCTACGCAAAGAACAAAATGCATTGTCGTTTACGGTTGGTAATTGCTGGAAGTGGGTTTTAAGTAGCCTTATGCATTTTTTACCTGAATTAAATTTTAGCTTAATATGTGGTGCGTACAAAAGTGTTTAGATAATATACAGGGGTGTACAAAAGATTTCGAGATAATTTCCATCGATTGGCGAAAATTGCTAAATGTGAAATTTTTAACTTAACTAAATTTTATCATGCTATGCGTTATATATCCAAATCTACAGATCATATACAGGGCTGCACAAAGTAATTCGACTACTTTTTTTTAATGGACGGTAATTTCGAAAACTGTATTTTTCAATGTGGTATATGTTTTTTAAACTGTGTACTTACATATCTTCTTTTACTCTTTTTAACGGTGAATTTTCGTTGCAGTTTTCTGGATGTGTTGGAAAGTGTTTCATAATCTATGCTTGACGCATGATTTTTCGTTTTTGTTTTCTTTTCTTTTGGCGGTATTATTTACCTTGTTTTTAAATGTGATACAAAGATATGTATATGAATTCGTGAGCAAAAACATTCTTTACATGGAAAAATAAAAAATAAACAAAAATATCCAACTTTGAGGTTAAGATTAAAATCTCTTTTCCTGCAATGAAGCAGACGATTTTATGCATATTCAGGTGATCGATTTTTTAGGCGCGTGCAGAAGTCGAATGTGAAGCGAAATGAAAGAAGGAAAAAATACAGGCTAAAAGTATTCGTTGCCCCCCCCCCCCCCCCAACGCACACATATAATGCATGAGTAATTGAAATTTGAAATGAGCTGCAGCTGTTCACCTTGCAGTTGTTTGTTGGTTATATTTTTCTTCGTCTGTAGAAAACGTGTGCGAACAAGATTCATTCATCCACAGATAAATTGATTGAAATTTTAGTTTTCGTATTGTTGAACGTGATGATTTCAAATGAAAGAATGAAACGCTGCTTGTATATTGCATGTTAATTCAAATCCTAGAAGTTAATTAAACATTTTACTGAGTTTTTAATCCTAATTTAATGTGATATTATTATTATTATTTCAAAAAATGAGATGCTTTTTAATTCAGCCAGTCATTGATTTTAAGAAAATCGTTTAGTATGAGCAAAGCATCATTTCTTTATATTTTAATTATTTATTCGTGTTTACTATTTTCTTCGCGAATAATGTTTCACAAATTTTTATTATTTTTTTTTTATTGGCATTTATATATTTGTTAAGGTTTTTATTAAATTTTCTTTTCCTTAACTATCTGACAAAAAAAAAGGGGGGGGGGGATATAAATTTTTTAACATCGTTTTTAAACATGTGCATCGCCAACATCCGGTGCACACATGTTTATATAAAAATGTAATTTTTACGAATTCTATAAAATATATATTAATTCTTCTTGCTTCTTACCCTCCTTCTTCCTCCTACGAACGCTATTAATTAATTTTGTTAAAAATAAATAAATACAATAGATAAATAAAATAAAAAAATGCTAAACAGAAATGAGTTTTAAGTATTTTGGAAAATGACGTTGATAGCAATTATAAAATAATAACAATAATTGTCGATTTGGTAGACAGTATGGTCAACACGTCAACAGCTAAAGTCGATTAAACCCATCCCACTCTATCAATGCTTCTTCTGTATCGGGTGTTAAAACTTCCCCCCCTCTCCCCCTACTATAACTGTGATCATAATAATCAATCGCAACTTCACTCTTCGGGTAGTAAAAATCCCATATTTGGCGCCACCTTTGAAGAGAAGTTTGTTTACGATTGCCCCGTTGCACCGCGGGGCCCTTCTCCGTTTGCTCGTGAGAACGGGAGAGGCCCGGCGCCATTCGCGCATACCGAGACGGCGCCGATGCTCTGCCACTTCACCGGAATGAATGCTTGAGAATGAATCTCTTTTGCATTCTCATTCACTCTCTCTCTTTACTGTGCTCTACCCCCGGAGAATTTTTTCGCGGAAAGCGTGAATTGTGGTACTTTGTGTGGCGTGCGTAAACAAAGAGCGAGTAATCGCTTCTGCACCTGTACTGCTTGCCGCAAAAGCTTTCTAGACCCCCCGCCGGAATTTCCTTAGCTGGTATAATGTCCATGCAAGTGATGTAAATACACAGATAAATAGAAGGAAGTGAAAGTGTCGCTATAGCCAGATAAATGACGCGGTAAATGAAGGAGAAATTTGTGGTTGAACCGAGAAACGAGAAAAACAGAAAGTGACGCGAAATCCGGAATTTGTATTGTACAATAATTTTTACAGTGGAAGAATACTGGTGTAGCAATTCAAAAATTATGGGAACCCAAGTAGTCATTTTTAAATAAACGATTATTTTTAATTATAAAATAGTTATGATAATAATTAATCATTCCAAGAAATTATTAATGCCATTATCATGAAATCAACCTTTTAATTATTTTAGATAAATAATTTAAAATACCGAACCGAATTTCGGAAAATTACGATAATCAAACTAATGATGTAACGGGGATGGGGGGGGGGGGGGGGGGACAGAGCCCCTCTTATATAAAATGTATTTGACATAATATAGAATGTTCATAGAAAAGAAAACAAGAGTTGTGTACTATCCAAAAAGGTATAGTCGTATTTCCCATTTCGGTTCGTAAGAGTATAAAATCCCAATCTCCTGAAACTACTCTAAATCTTACTAGCAAGAATACTAATACATGAAAGAAACGAAACTGCAGATTAAAAGTGTCAAGATATGAGTTCAAACTAAAAATGGCGATTTTTAGACCTGAGGTTGAGCTCTTTGCAGATTTACACAGTATTTAATATTTATAGTAACTTTCTTTGCGTACAGAGTTTTTTTTTTTTTTTTTTTTTTTTTTTTTTTTTCCAGAGATGAATTATCTAACATTGAAAATAGGGAATAATAATAGTCTTTGGTCCTTCAAGAGTCTCATTTGACTTAAAATAAATGTCTTCATTTGAATGGGGGAAAGCTTGAGCCTCATAAACCCCCCCCCCTCCTTTTCCTACGTGGCTGGGATTTGTTGCCTTTATAAATTAAAATAGTAGTATCAAATTTCATCATAAATTTTGAATTAAAAAATAAATCTTAATGTGTATTTAATTTTTTAATGGGCAGGGTTATTAAAAGAGCAAATATGAAAGAATCTCAATGTTTACTTCTTCCAGCATGCATCTATTCCAAAGAAAACTTATCCCCCCCCCCCCCAAACACATATTATAGTGGAATCTTATCAAATTTCAGTTTAAAAGAGAAAAAGATTAGCTATAATATTTTAAGATAAGTCATTCCTTTAAAATTACTTTACGAAATAAGGAACTATACATAATTTGCATAAGCATCTTGATGCAGGAGATCCCCCCCCCCCCTCCCGAGATGTATGACGATCCAAGCAGCAAATCTCGTTAACATGATTTTGTAGGAAAAGTGGTAAAAATTGAAGATTTTCTTGAAATATACCTTGTTACGTTTGAAAAAACACACTGCTTTATATATATAATTATTAAAGGAATCGCTACAGAACCTGTGAGAAATACTTTGAGCAATGTGTAATTTATTTAATGTAAATTTAACGTATGTCTATATTTCGTTTAAAACTGAAAATTTAGGTCTACTGGGTTTTAAAATTTGGACTTTGATTCAAATACCAGAAAAATCTTCAACTTTCCCATATTATTTGTGCAAACTTCACTATAGGGAACAGGGACAAAAATATAATGAGCTTCCAGCTTCCTTATAGTATGATTGAGCAGGGTACCCGTACCCCTCGAAGTAATACTTAGTCGCCTTAATCTCGTCGCGACGAGCGTAGTTTTAATTTTTAGGCACCTGTTTTTCCGAACAGTAATCGCATACGTACCATTAGAGGGGGGATTTATAAGATTATCTATGATACGTACTCGTCACAAACGGGTTTTTAAAACATTCTACAAGATCATCACAAATACACGATCATCTACACATATTGTAGGACACTGGGACGATTCTAGAATTTCTTTGAAAACGTTTCAGGCTCTTTTGTAATAATCCCCAAAAGTGCAGCTGTTCTTGGGGTAAAAGGATTTGTCTAAAGAATATGAAAAATTCCTTCGGTCTCAAGTTTTCTCAAAAGGGACAGCATATTCCACGAAACAGTATCACAAAAGTACCGGTGCTAAGTACCGGACAAGTAAAAGTGCTGTCAATCGACAGCATATTCTCCGAAACGGTAATACAAAAGTTATAGTACAGAGCGACAGCTATTGCACGGAAACTGTGCAAATTAAGAAAATCAAAGTTTGTGTACTCCCATATGAAAGTCAAAGCTGTATATATTAAGTTTTGATATATACTAAGTACACAAAAGTGCACTTTCATAACTATGCATTCCAAAAGTGACAGTACTTTCAAAATCTAATCTGTACGTGTACGAACAACATTGCACAGAAGAGGTGGTAAGGAAGTCAAACTGAGGTCTGCACGCGGGTCGAAATTTGTAGGCCCGCGCCTAAACCGGACACAAATATTATACAAAAATATTATTGGCCCGAGCACAACCCGATCGAATTTATACAGAACATGCCGGTATTTCTGAAGCAACATTATCTTACAATTAAAACTATTTAAAAAGTACACTAACTTATGCATAGATTTTATTTTCAAATTTTGTTCGAAATTCATAGAATACAGAATAACAACAATATTAATGACCACTTAGACAATACATACATAAACACTTAATAATTCCATTCAAATGAAGATTCGGTGAGAAATTCAGTGAAGTTTAGAATGAAAGAAGAAGATGGTAAAAGGAAATCACAATTTTAAAGCTCTACAAAGAAAAAAAAAAGTAATTTTTAAAAATATATCCCTGTAATTTATTAAACCGAAATAATTTTCTAAAGATGTCGCTCAACAAATGCACAACATTTATGTGATTTTTACAAAAATAAATAAATAAAATGCCAGTCCAACATAGGCTCCAGGGGGGGGGGGGGGGAGAGTATTTAGAGGGCTGCACAGGTCCGAGCTCGGACCAGATTTATTTCATTAGACTCGAACCTGGCCAGTTCTTAGACTTCATTATTTCTTGGCCGGGCGCGAGTTTTATTTTTTCCTAAGACTCGGGCGGGCCATAAATACTATAAAACCATCAAGATCTTTTTAGTTCAAGCTTTTGCAATTCAACGAAAAATAAACCTTCTACTTTCTCAGTAAAAGTACATACTTTTTTATGAATTTGCCTACCTAATAATTTGCATATTTTAGATGTGACGTCACAACAACCTAACCCACTTCTTCCCAGTGATGTGGGACGGGTAAATACCCAGCGGGTAGGTATTTATTATTTGGGTATTTTGTACATGTGTATTCGCATGTTTCATTGTCAAAAATTGTGTTCCCAGAGCATGCGTCGCAGAACAGTTGAATTTGTGGATATTTGAAATGATTTTCGTTGCATTCTTTAAAAATTTGTGCTAAACAAGTCTGACGATCTGTATCAAGCTGTTGCAGACATAGTATTTTGACATTCTGCTTTAACAGAGTCCCATTACAAAAAAAAAATCGAATGGATTTTAAAGATTTCTTAGAAATTGCATTTATTTTTTTTTAATATACTAACGGAATCAAACAATAAAGATATGCTAGGATTTTGATTTTTGAATGATTGATAGTTAATGGCATATTTATATTAGAGTGATCCTGACAGGAATTTCGGAGATTGGCTACGGTCTTGACGGGGACCTCGTGCATTGTCTCACTGCAACAAAGGCAGTCTTGACAACAAGGAATGTGTGCAATCGGGAAATCGATGGTCAGCTGTAGTGGGGAATGTGTGCAATAGGTGAAATCGATGGTCAGCTGTAGTGGGGAATGTGTGCAATAGGTGAAATCGATGGTCAGCTGTAATGGCATTGTTCCTTATTGCTACAGACTTGGGAAACCCTAAACGAGAGAATGACGGAACGCTGACCTATAGGAGCAGGGAGGGATAGAGGTCTGCATGGGCCGGGATCTGGCCAATTTTCATTCACGACACTTGGCCGAGCCTGGTCTTCACTCTTTCTGGGCCGGGCTGAGCCTAGTCACCACTCTTTTCGGGCCGCGCCAGACTTCTTTTTTCTGGCCGAAATTTTCAGACCCGTGTAAAAATCAGTAAAATGAGGACCGGCACAAGAATTTTCGCAAAAAATGAATAGGTTTTCATGGCCATTATTCCACAATTATAATTATTTTTAAAGAATAGCACATGCATTTCTAGGCAGAAAAATTAAAGTACAGTAAGACCTGGGAAATAGAACCGGCCTATGGTGAAAACCTGCCTTAAACGGAAAAATGTCTTTTTCCAAAAAGAATATACACCAGACATATACTACATATACAACAGACCACGTACTTACTTGCTACGAATGGAACCTGTCTATAACGGATTTTTCTTAGCTCCTGATTTTTCTTCTCTTACTGAATCTTTATTTGAATATAATTATCTAAGTCATTTTTTTTTTATCAGTGTTTATGTACGTAAATGTCTAAGTAGTCTGCAAAAATGTTGATATTTTGCATTGCAATTGCATCCATTTCGAACATAATCTGAAAATAAAATCTATACATAAGTAAGTGTGCCTTTTGAATATTTTAAATTTTAGTATTCCGAAATATTTTGCTTCCGAAATGTCGGCATGTTTTCTAGAAATTCAGCCGGGTCGGGCTCGGGCCGAAATTTATCTATTTTTCCGGGCCGGCCGGACTTGTAACTTTTATGCCGAGCCAGGCCGTGCCAAAAAAATTATGGTTTGGGCCAGGTCCGGACCTGGAAATTTCGACTCGTGCAGACCTCTAGGGAGGGTTACACTAGAAGACCGGGATCGGGTCAATTTTTATTCACGAGAGTCGGGCCGTGCCCGTGCTTTTTTCTGCAGACCCGGGTCAGGTCAGGTCAGATTTCGTTCTTCCTAAAGGTCTACACGGGTCGAAATATTTAAGCCCGGTCCAAAATATAGCCCGTATGAAAATTATTAGCCTGGCCCGTGCAAAAATCAGTAAAACTTGGCCCAGCACAACAATTTATGCAACAAATGCAATATATTTTTAAATATCCATTATTCTACAACTAAAATTTTAAATTTATTATTTTTAAACGAATAGTACATATTATTGCCCACGCAATAAAATTAAAATATATAGTAAAACCTGTGAAAAAAAAAACATGCCTATGTCGGAATCCTGTCATAAATGGGAAGATGTGTTGATCCAATGAAAAAGGAATACTATTGTGTGAAAATAATATAATACATTTACAACAGACACGATACCTGCTAAGAAGGGAATTTGTCTATAACTGATTTTCCTTCTTTCCTAATGCTATTCCGTTTTAGAAGATTTTAATATACTGTAGCATATTTCAGATTTTTAAGTCTCTAAGTCATTATGGAACATGGATTAACGATATTTATGATAATTCATACATTTACATACAAATAGTGATTCACTAAAAAAATAAATATAGTTAAAATGAATACAGGCAAAAATAAATCTAGGAAGGGATAGTATTTTGGATCGTCTGCGCTTTTTAAAAAATGAATATAAACATGAAAAAAAAAATCTAAAATAAGTATTTTTTGTTTAGAACTCCGCGTACAAAGGAATTTTTTAACCCAATCGTCTTCAAAATCTACGTTCTGTAGAAAATCAGCCTGGCCAGACCGGACTCAGGCCGAGATTTCAGATTTTATACAAGGCCGGGCCATGCCAATAAATTTTTTTGTACGATCCGGGCCGGGCTCGGACCGAACTTTTAGTTTTTATATCGGTCCAGACCAATAATTATTTTGTACGGGCCGGGCCAGGCCAGGTCAAAGAAATTTTTCTACGGATAGGGCCGGACCCGAGCCTGGAAATTTCGACCCGTGTCGACCTATAGGGTACGCCCTGTAATCAGGAATGTAATTAAGTGACAAAACTGCCTACTTTATGAAAAAATTATAATTCATTTTTATTCCCAAACGTATCAAATTGTCAGGTGCTGTTATTCAGAAACTTATTCGAAAGACGTTTTCCATTTTTTGATAAAGGCAGCAGATCTTTCAGTCTATGCTGTCAAAGTGGGAGTTTTGAACCGAATTCGGGATGCAACAGTACGAGAAGAATTTTGTCATCACGTGACACGAATTTCTTTTAACTGGATAAGTAATTTATTTATCAAAAAATGGAAAACTCATTTCAATTGCCAATCGCTTCAATAGTCAGTCTTGTCGATTTTATGCCTCTGCGTTTAAATATGAGTCCGAAAATGTGTCAGAAAGTTTCGCGTTTTGTTGAGCAGGATATGAGAAGTATCGATTGATATTTTGAGATGATTCGTGTAGGATCTGAATATGGGAACCTTCTGATACAATTTCTGAATCATTTTTAAACGCAAAGGCATAAAATTGGCAGGCCTAACTATTGAAGCGATTTGAAATCGAAATCAGTTTTCCATTTTTTGATAAACAAATTACTTATCGAGTTATAAGCAATTCGTGTCACGTGACAACACGTTTTTCTTCTTTCTGGCACTGAAGCATCGGGAATTCGGCTCTAAACACCGACTTTGATAGTGTTTTCTGAAAGATCTTCTGCCTTCACCAAAAAATGGAAAACGTCTTTCGGTTACAAAGTTTCTGAATAACAACACCTGCCCATTTCATCCATGCGTTTCTGACCAAAAATGAATTAAAAAATGCGTCTGAAAGTAGCCCCTTTGGATTTAATAACAGCCTTAAGACTGTAGCTGGCATGAGTAATGGTTCTGAGATAGTTATGTTCTAATCTATACTCTGAGCAATGTCTCAAAGAGAGTTTTATAATATATTTTTTAAATTTTTGTTAAGTTTATTGTTATATTGTTGTTTGTTCTAATAAAGAGAGAGAATATTAATTGTTAATTATGGCTATATGAATCTCTGAAACAAGGGGACAAATTCCTTGTTATTTTCTACACAAGTTGTGGGTCGCTAACACTCACACTATACCTTCCTAAGTTTAAGGTGAATTCGTATTTTCTAAAACAAATTTAAAATGATCAAATGTAAAAGAGGTATATTTTCCCTTTCTGTGTTGTTATTTCGGATTCATACTTTTATCAACGCACTAAGAAGTTGAAATAAGCTCTCCAAGAAGTAAAATCTTCAACAAAATTACAAAGTTATGTTTTTAGAACAATTACTTCCTTTTAATTTTATCATTTTGATAGCTAAATATATTTCATAGTTTTCATTTTATCATTACAAAATAATTCACACCGGATAATCTTACAGAAATAAACTTTTAGAAGTATTTAAATTATGTATATTATAATTACATAAAGTATCTCTCAAATCCAAAGGGGCTACTTTATGAGATATTTTTTAATTCATTTTTGTTCGCAAAATGTATCAAATTGACAGGTGCTCTTATTCAGAAACTTTGTAATCGAAACACGTTTTCCATTTTATGGTAAAGGCAGAAGAATTTTCAGAAAATACTGTCAAAGTCGTTGTTTTGAACCGAATTCCCTACGCGGCAACACGATAAAGAAATTTTGTTGACAAGAATAGCTTATTACTCGACAACTTGTTTATTTATCAAAAAATGGAAAACTCATTTCGATTCCAAAATCGCTTCAAGAGCCAGGTCTGCCAATTGTCCTTTACATTTAAAAATGAGTCAGAAAATATGTCAGAAAATTTCGCATTGTTGAGCAGGTCATTTGAGAACCACCTTAACCCTTTCAGGGGTAATTTTATTCTCTTGCTAAAATGTTGAAAAGATTGAATGCCACTAGAATTTACTAATGAATTGATTTGAAAATAAATAAATTATTTTCATTTTCCGATAAATGGCTTTTGTTATAAGCGATTGTTGTCTCATGATGACAGTTTCTTTCCTTTCCCGCTCTGTGGCGCCTGTGGAAATTCGATTCAAAATGCAATTTTTTCAGCATTTTCTGAAAAATCTTCTGCTTTGACCGAAAAATGGAAAAATGTTATATTCCACAGTTTTTTTTAATAAGAGCATCTGCCACATTCATGAGTTTGCGAACAATAATGAAATAGCCAATTTGGAAATATCCTCTGGCATCAAGATACTGAATTTAAATTTACGACGTAGTTCTCCGGAAAAATTAACGAAACTAAAATTAGTTCTTGCGACTTAAAATATGAAACCGGAAATCCTGTTCTTCTGATAGCCAGTGGTCAAATTGCAGACAGCTTCATGCGAAACTCGAGATGTCTTCCCCTATTCATTCTCACAGGGGGCTTTTGAAAAATGATCTTTCTAGAAAGAAGGAAAAAAAAAAGGCCTTTAATTCCCAATGTTTTATCAATGAATCTCAGTACCCCCTTCTTCTGGCTGCTAAAAGGATATGCATGTTCAAATTTTAGCAAGAGCGAAATAACTTTTGACCTTTACAGATGTTCTTGTATGTCCTTCTTTTCTTTTCTTTATTTCTTATTTTTTAAGAGAATTTTTATTTCCTACCACAAAGCGAGAAGGGAAAAAAAGTCACTTTTTTTTTGTACTAAATCGAAACATAGTACAGTTTATTTTATTTATTTTCAAAAATTAATTTTGAGAAGTAAAAAATATAAGTTTCTTCATGCTATGTATTTTTCTCTGTCTCTTTTCAATAGCTATAAACTGTTCTCAAATCCAAAGGAGCTACATTCTGACCAGTGGCGTAGCCAGGGATGGGGGTTCGAATGCTCTAAATACCAGTAATATTGTAAAGTTTTCTTGGCCTTTATTATCGCAGAAAGTTTTCTGATTAGATAAGACAAAGAAAATTTTACAAAATTAGTGGCAATCCAGAGTATCTCGATACCCACCCTGGCTACGCCACTGATTCTGACACAATTCTGAATTCATTTTTGTTCGGAAACGCATGGAACTGGCAGGTGTTCTTATTCAGAAACTATATGTAATCGAATGGTGTTTTCCGCATTATTTGGCAAAGGTATGAAGATCTTTCAGAAAATACTGTCAAAGTGGGAGTTTTGAACCGAATTCCCGGGCGCCACAGCACGGGAAAGAAGAAAACGTGTTGTTACGGGACTTACAATCGCTTATAACTCGATAAGTAATTCATTTATCAAAAAATGAAAAGCACAATTCGATTCTAAATTGCTTCAATAGTCAGGCATCACGCCAGTGTTATATCTTTACCTTTAAAAATGTATAAGATAGTTTCGCGTTGTTGAGCAGGGAAATTAAGAACTATCTTAAGAAGTTAAAAAATAGTTTAACTGTCCTCACATGTATTTTTTCTCTGTCTCTTTGTCATATTAGCTTTTTTTTTTTTTTTTTCTAAGTCAAATAAACATCTTTCGCACCATAAAATTATTTAAAGTGGTTCTCACCTGCTCAACAACGCGGAATTTTCTGACACATTTTTAAACGCAAAGACATAAAATTGGCAGGACTGACTGGTGAAGCGATTTGGAATCGAAATGAGTTTTCCATTACTTGATAAATAGATTACTTATCGAGTTATAAGCGATTCGTGTCACGCGACGACACGATTTTCACTTTCTCGAATTCCCGTATCAGGAATTTGATTCAAAACGCCGACTTCGATAGTATTTTCTGAAAGTTCTTCTGCCCGTACCAAAAAATGTAAAATGCATTTCGATTGCATGAGTTTTTGCCAGTTTCATGCGTTTTAGAACAAAAATGAATTACAGAAAGTAGCTCTTTTGGATTTGAGAACAGCCTTAATAAAATGCGCCTTCTGAACAGTGAACAGTTTATTTGGTTCAATGGGTTACCCGTTTTTCAAGAAAACTCAACACCCTGTAGATGAGTAAATGTATATCATATCTTAAGGAGCCATATGAAAAAAAGTATATATAAATTAGTAAATGCGCCTTCTTTCTACAAGCTTTATTTACTTGATTTTATTTATTTAGTAAAATTTCTGGCTCAGAATGTGTTTATGTGACTTGAAAAAAATTAAGGAGGTTGGCTGCTATGTTTTTTATCATTTTGGGACACTGTGAATTCTCATCCGCATCTCTTCCTCGCCACAGAGTCTCGCCTCCCAATCAAAGAAGTTCGAGAGGGAGGATGCTGCTCTTCCAATTCAGGAAGGATAGTGGTAAAAGAGAGCGTTGGCTACTTGAAGATCGACGTCTTAATTTCTTTCATCGGCACTTCCGCTGGATCTGCTCGTATGCTCGTCTTAATTGTCGCTGCCAAATTAGAAAGAGAGAGAGAGAGAGATAAGTTGGGGGGAGTACAGGATATCCGTCCTATTGTTTACAGGTGGTCGACACAGACGCACACTTGGCACATCTGGTTAACAATCCGTTGAAAGGAGAGATGGGGCTATTGGATGAGAATGATGATTCGGAACGCGGGAAAAAAGCCCTTTCGCGAAACACAAGTCGAGAATAATGAATTAGTCATTTCTATAATCTCGCTTCTACCATTTGCATTTATTAAAAAGGAATGTGATAAAAAAGGATGTTAACAAATGTTCACTCATCCCCCGCTAAAAAAAAAGGTATCTCTGTGTGTGGGTGGAGGAGGGTGTCCTTCCCCAAAGTTGATAAATCTCTTTAGACATGGCAAATACACAAATATTTTCCCTTTTTAAATAAATATATAAATGAGGAGATTAGAATGACAGTGGAGTAAGTCAATATTTAGTAATTTGAGAACTGAAGGGTTTTGTGAAACTTGTCGTTTGCCGTTGCATTACGTGGTCCAGCTTGTTTTGCCCACTAGTACTCTCTAAATGAACTATGACTTATTTGACTGTCCCACTTAAACGGAAATTAATATACGTTCAGTGAAAATATGGTTATCTAGATTTTTGAAATTTTTGACTTACTCCACTGTCATTCTAACCCTCTCAAATATGCATATACATATAATATTGTAAAACCTGTATAAACCAGGAAAAAATCCAGTTTCAGAGATGTGTTCGTTTTAGCAAGTATAAATATATGGTATTTCTTCCAGGTTCCGTTTCACAGATTTTACTGTACTTCGCAATTTTAAAGTCAAGTTACCCCCCCCCCCCCGTTTCTAATTATTAAATAAGTGATAGCGATAACACTGGTTCACTGAACAAATAACTATTTTAATTGCTTATTAGAAACAAATTTAAAACATTCATATTAGACACTTTTTATTGTAATCGCCATTGATATATAAAGTTACAAAGAAAATAATAATAAAAAAAAAAAAAAAAAAAACGCTGGAACAGCTTTGGGATTAGCCTGCTGTCCGCCATTTTGTTTTTTAAATCAAAACATATTTATTTTGTTTCTTATTTCCAAAATAATTTTCATCCATATTTGCTTATTATAAACACGTTATTTAATTTTATTAACTAATGTATTTTTATTTAATAATAAAAGTTAAAATGTTTTGATTTAACTTGATTATGTCAGAAATAAAACGAATGTTTTGATTTATCGCCCACGGTCAGCCATCTCATTTTTTAAATCAAAACATTTTAACTTTTATTATTAAATATAAATAAATTAGTCAATAAAATTAAATAACGTGTTTATAATAATTAAATATGGATGAAAATTATTTTGGAAATGAGAAACAAAACAAATATGTTTTGATTTGAAAAACAAGATGGCGGACAGCAGGCTAATCCCAAAGCTTAGCCAAAACATTAATACAGATTTTTTTTTTTCCTATTTGGAGGGGGAGGGGGCGCACGGAAAAAGTGAAAATCTGAATGGGCGATATAACAGGGGCTACTTTAATTTATTTTACTTTTATGAGTGGAATGTACTTTATATGTCATAATTTTTCACTGGCCGTTCTGGATTTGGCTTATTCATTTTGTATGGAAAACAATTCATAGAAAGAAAAAAAAAATCAGCAAGAATTGAGCACGTGTTTCGTTTATTTTTCTCCTGAACCCCCAAAGTCCCCAGAGCAAAATTGTATTGTTGGAAGAGCGAATGGCCTATGGTTCAAACAGGTAGCACCACCCATGCAGGTAAACGAGTTCCTCTAACCAATACCTGGTCGGTATCGTCTTCTTACACAAAAAAGAATTGACCACTCATGGTCTTTGGGGATGGATTAGATTCCTACCCTATTTTAGAATGATTTTTTCTCTGAATCTAATTTTGTCTGTTTGAAAATAAAAATATTAAGTAACACAGGACCTGATTGTCGCAACGCAACGGCATATGGCGGCCTACCCTCTGGGCACTAAATTTCCAAGGGGCACTAAATTTGTTTTTTCAAAATGTCATCTAATACATTTATAGAAATAATTTACAATAAAAATCTAAAACTTCTATAAAAATAAATCTAATAAATTATAAAACAATCTTATGACTCTTATATTATCCTGCAACCTGCAACAAATCTACCAGTTAATTTAAAAATAGCTTTTTTTCATGTATATATATTTTTTTAGATTTTTTTGCACTCCGGCAAGTAGACTTTCAAAGCTTTACGTGGAAATAAGCAAAATACGTGAAAAACAGTAAAATAAGCAGTAATGCGCATGCGCGGCAGCGTATTACTGTTTATTTTACTGTTTATTACTGTTAATTTTACGGTATAATACTGACAGCTGGAGTGCGAGTATTGTACCATAAAATCAACATTTTTTTTTTCCCCCTCAGTGTATTTTCTGATTACCACATTTTCGTTCTTTTTCAGTTCCCGAAAATTGGTTTCATGTGTCAACTTTAACATGATTTCTGAAATGTACATAATTTTTGCAAGGATTTTTTTGCTTGCTTGTTTGTTTCTGTATGATGTATTGTGTCTGAAATTTTCATGCATGTATGAATGAAAACTTTTTTGCGATTGTGGCGGAAAACTTCGATTTCAAAATAGACAGAAATAATTGGCAGAATTTAACAGCTTGAAACATAAAAAATAATTTATCATTAATCATTATCATTATTATTATTTTTTTTAAACGCAAAATAATATTTGAATTTATTTCCATTTTTAATTTTTTAATTATCCATCTTATTCTTTAAATTTAGCGAGTAGTTTTGATACTCATTCAAATGTACACAACAATTACAGTGTTTAATCACAATTCTATTGTCGTTGATTAATATAAAATATTTTTAGTGTTAATCATTATGCGATCCATTCTATAAGGGGGTTAGGGACACATTTTAAAAACAATTTTACTTGTTCAATTAGAATTTTGAATTTTTTTGTTAGTGTTTCTATATAATTTGTAAACAAAATCAAATCATAAAACTTCTCATAAAGTTAAATATATATTTTTTTCTTTCTAAAAAGTGTGGTAATTTAAAATCGTTATAACTCGAAATATTATTATAAATTATTATTCGTCAAATTAGAAAAAAAAAATCATTTAATTAAACAAAAATATATGAGTTTTAATTATGATTCAGCATTTTTTTTTTAAATATAAATTTAAAAAAAATAAATAAATGATGTAACTTATTTTTTTAATATTTTCAAAAGTAAATATATATATATTTTTTTTTCAAATTTGCTGCATAAAATGTAAAGTAAGATAATTGAAAAAGACATGTTCGAAATTTGAACCATCTATCTTTAACGGTTCTTGACTTATAACTAATTACGATTATGTTGAGTATTCGAATGAATCATTCGGGCCTTGTGCTGTATATCTGTCAAACTTAATTTTTTTTTATTATTATTCAATTACTACCAGATATTTTGAAAAAAAAAAAATAAGAAGTTTCTGATATCAGAAACAAAAGATTAATATATATTGTTCTAATTAAAATAGAAGCATGATTTAAATGTCATTTTACGCGGAAAAAAAAAAAAAAAAAAAAAAAGCAGATAATTTTGTTATACAATAAAATATTTTTCAAAAATTTGAAGATTTTTGTGTTTTGGACCCCTTTAAATATACAAAATAACGTTAATATTAACCATTATCAATATTAACCATGGGAGCTGGTGCACGTGAAGTCTGTTCGTGGATCCAGTGTCCTCTTTAGTACAAGCGTTACCTCTGGGGGTGCCAATCCAGGTGCAGGTAGGAGAGACCAGCTCTAGAAGTCCAACCTCTCTTGGGGATCTGGCACCCACTTTCTCTGACACGACAACAACAACATTAACCATTATCCATTTATTTCTTTAAGAATATAATTTTATTTTAATATTAATCATAATGTTTTTTCTTTTCTTTAAATAGCTTATATGAAATAATTTTAGGACTGATCACTATTTGCAGCTTCCATAAAAAATATGCAAAATACAAATTAGAAATGACTAACAATTAAAAAATATATGATTATCCATTTCTTTTTTTAAATGTAACAAAATAATCCTAATATTTATTATCAATACATATTTTATTATTATTATTATTATTTAGTATTTATAATTATTATGACTAATTATGATTTCATTCACTATATTTTACTATAGTTATTATTATACTTAATACAATAATTAAATATTATTAATATTTAAAATTACGTATTATAAATATTTTTTACAATATTGCAATATAATGTAATTATATTCTATATTATTTTATTACATATTGTATTATATATATAATTTAATTTTAAAAAAAATTTAAATATTTATTATTTAAATATACAATAATTTAATGTAATTTATTTATATTTTTATTATAAATATTTTATTATATATTATTATTGATTTCATTCAAATGTACAAAATAATTGTAATATCTATTAGTATCACTAACTATTTTATTATTATTATTTCTTATTATATTACAGAAATAATTACTATATAATTTATTAATTTAATTTAATTTAATTATATTTAATTTTTAATTTATTTTATATAATTAATTTAATTATATAATAAATAATTATATTAAATAATTATTTATTTTATTTAATATAATAATTAAATAATATTATTTATAATTATATATTATAAATAGATAAAAAGTTTTATAATATCGTAAGATTATATAATATTTCTTTATAATTTAAATATTTATAATTTGAATTTCTTATATTTTTCTTATAATTATTCAATTATTGTAATATTACTACTTAATATTATTTAATATTTTTCAGATATGTTTCAAATCCTAATATATATTACTAATAAATATTTTTTTTTATTATTATTTAACATCAATTATATAAAATTTGTAATAATTAAATAATTATTGCAAATTAATTATTATGTATTCTACATCTTTCTTTGAACGTGTGAAATAGTTTTAGCGCTAATCCCTAATAGTTTAACACTTTGTTAGGAAAAAAAAATAAGTACTAATACATGTTCACACCATTCTTTAATAATTATGCAAGACAATTTTAATATTAGGCTTTATCCATTTCTTCCTTTAAATATGCATTTTTTAAAAAAAATTCTTTTTTATATGTGGAATAATTTATATATAATCATTATTATAACTAAGCACTAAAAATTATCCATACCTCTCCTTTTAAATGTGCAAAATTATTTTAAGCATTAGGCACTATCCATTTCTTCTTTTAATTATACAAAATAATATTAATGTTAATTAATGGGTTATTATTATTAGTATTATTATTGCACTTGAAAAAATTTAAATGGTAATCATTATTATTTCATATGCATATGTTCTTTAAATATGGAAAATAACTTTGTATTAATCATTTATATTCATTATCATTTATATCTTTTATATAAAACTTTTGTTAATAATAACCATTAAATAAATAATCGATCTATGATACATATATCAATTGCAAACTACAGAAAAAAAAAAAAAAAAAAAAAATGGCTGATTGAGCCCAAGTACTGAAAACACACATCACAGTAATGGAAATACTTTTGGAATTTTGGCCAATTTTATGTATTAAAATGTAGTTTTATTCAGTAATATTTTATTACAATTACGTAACACTTGGCTGTTTAAATATTTTTGATAGGCAATGAATTCCTGTTTTTTAAAAAAATCTGCTTTTAATTAATATTACACAAAACATTGATCTCGATATTTCTGGTTGTAACAATAGGTTATTTTAGTTTAGAAATAAATATGTATGCCTAATATCATCATTATAAAAATGTTGTGATACTTACCACATACACTCGTTATTAATAATTTAAAATTCAGTTTAAATATACTATCTAAGAAAGGAAAGAAAATACAATTTAAATGAATGTATGTGTTCTGTTTAACAAAACCCCCATTAGGAATACACATGAATGTACAGATGGCATTTCTGAGGAGTTATTTTGAAATTAAAATATATTTTCGTATTCAAACTGTCATCTTATATTCCCACGGTATGAAATCAGCTCTTAATTAGATATCACTGTATTATCTTATCAGAGTGCCCTTTTAGTTATGCCCAGAAGAGTATTTGCCAACTACGTGACCAGGTGTAAGAGATTTAGGTGCACACCTGCGATGATGTGCTTTGAAATACTTTCCCACGATTTTTCTATAGTTTCAACATGGGCTAATAGATGGCAGTGCCATCAACAACACAAACCTTAAAAATACACATAGCAGCTGCCAAGCACGCGAAAACAGCTGTGTGAAGCAATAAAACCAATGAAGGCTTTGATTGACAGTTCCAAATGCCGCTGCCGTCCTCTATTGGCTGACGTTGAGTTCATGAGGTGTGAGTAAACAGCGTTCTGATTGGCCCAGAGCCCTCTGACGTGCGTTACCGCGCCCCCCTCAGTCATAGCGTTTAAAAGACCCTGATTCTATGTGTATGGTCATATTTAGCTCAGATGTTGTAAGCGATTGATTCTCTTGGATATTTTCTCTTATTGAAGTTTACAACAATCGTCATTTTCCCGCTCGAATCCTTTGGGTTCTGTGATTATTATTAAATTTCATCGTCGCTGTTCTATCTGCCACCCCTCAAAGATATGAAGGCTCAGTGTGATATAATGGCTGCTAAACAAGTCGAAGCGACGAAAATTCTGAAAAGCAGAACAACGAAAGATCGTGATGTTACACACGAAGAGATGCAATCTCTACTTAGCAAGTTGAAAAATCTTGTTCCAAATATGCCAAGGAATAAGAAGCTGACAAAATTGGAAATAATTCAGTATGTGATTGACTATATTTTAGACCTACAAATTGCTCTGGAAACTCATCCTGCTGCTACTAGGCCTACTTCTGCTGTTTTATCGGCGATCAGCCCCAACAGACAACCTTTGGGAGTTTTATCACCAGGAATAAACACATGTGCAGCACAAGAGGTAAGATAAATTTCAAATTATTAAAAAGTAAATAACTGATCTTTTTATTTGGAATGTTTTATTTAATCCGATTTCGATCTCGTACAGTTTTATTTATGTATACACGACTCCGCTTTCGATTTCGTACAGTTTTATGTATGTATACATGACTTTCCGATTTCGATCTCTTATAGTTTTATTTACGTATATTAGTATACAGTGACTTATCTAAATCTAATTTCAATAAAAATTTTAAATTTCATGGTATTTATAATACCCTTTTGATATGATTTCGTGTTATTCTGTATTTGATAGTTTCGAAATCGACCTAAATTCGATTAATTTCAGACATTTACAAATATTGATCACTCTTTTCCTATTTAGTGTTATTTTTAACAATACGATCGCCTCAAATTATGTGTCGATTTGATAAATCATCGAGATTCGATTATTTTCAGACATTTCCAAATATTGATAACTCTTCAATTTGTTATATATTTAGTGTTATTTTTAACAATATGATCTTTCCAAATTCGATGTCGATATTGTTACAATATTTTAATATTATTAATTATATGAATTATCTGCCTGCTATATTGTGTTAATTCAAATTTCATATGTTGGTAGAAAACGATAGTATTTTAGTAATTTATTATATTAAATTTGAGTAAACCTTTTCTTTCTTATTGTTAAATTTTATTAGCCTTTTTTTAAGCTTGAATATGTGAAGAATTTTAAAATGCCGGTACTCTTTTTTTTACCTTCCTCAGTTGTATGGATCGATAATGGATTTTAGCTGAGCAGACGGCTTTTCTGGCGTAGCGCCATCTGTCGTTCAGTGGCACAGATGGTTAATTTAATAAAATCGAAATCCCTCGAGTGTGAATTAAACTGTCATCAATAAAGAAAATTAAACGTTGGGTCCTGCTCTCCCTTTTGGCAGATGTGAAAAACATTTGCGCTACATTGCCTGTATGTTTTCATTTCCGATTCAACTTCCCTTGTTGATTAATATATTGCATCTGCTCAGTAAAAATATCTTTATATTTATCCATCTTTTATCATCTGCCATAGATGAACAGATTGTACATCAGTTTAAAAATAATTAACTCTAATTTATTACAAGATAACTAATATAATATTAAAAAGCTCTTGAAATCATCACGCTGTTATGTAATTATTGTTTATTTTCGTTTCTAAAGATAAAAAAATTCGAATTTTCTAAGCTAATATAATAATTGATATTACACTTACTTCGAGTATTTTTAGTTAAAAATATAATTATGTTTGTAAAACATTTAAAATCCGTAAATTATTTAAAAAAAAATCTTTTAATCCCAATTAGCATTCTAAATGTTACTGCAACTTTTTTCTTTTTTTTTTTCCAAAATAAAATAAAATAAACATGTTATGAATTCGAAAAGTTATTCAGTAAAATGTGTCTTATTTCTGTGCAATACTTTTATTTTATTTTTATTTATTTCATAGAATTGTTCAAAATTTGTGAATTTGACCGAGTAAAAAATCGAAAATTGATAGCAGTGTTATGTTAGTGTATTCCACCCCAACCCCCAAATTACGGTGTGATATGCAATTTACTTTAACATGCTGATTTTGTAAAGAACTTTTTTTTTTTTTTTACATTTTCGATAACAAAGAATCGACAAAATAGTTTTTGGATTGAAATGTTCGCAGCTGTACTGTTTATTTCATTCAAAGGCGTCAACTGTTTATTCAGTTTCAAAGACATTTGTATCTTATGTAAACCAGGTGTGTTGTGACTCATCTTTCACGTTACGTCAGTTAGTTAGAGTCAGAAATCCCTCTCTCTGATTCCTTTTTTTCCTTTCTTCTGCAGATGTCCCTGCTTTAAAAGTTTTTTTTTTCTTTATAAGCATAAGCATGTATTCTGTACGCTAAACTAATGTTTTGTGTGTATACAAAAAATATAGTTTTACATATACTAAAATTACTGATGAAAATGTCCTACTAAATGTCATAGTACTAATTCAAGGGTCGATGCAGGTTTTTTTTTTTTTTTTTTTTTTTTTTTCTTGGGGCCCATTTTGTGAAAAAGAAGTTATTTTTGTGAAATTTATTATATTTTTGTGAAATTTATTATATTTTTGTAAAAGAAATCCAGTTACTCAAATATAATTAATGTCTTAAAAACTTGTTTGCAAATTACACATTTTTAAATTAAGAATTTTGTGAAAGGGCTGTTTTATTAAGAGGAATTCTGGGAAGAGACCCTAAATAGGCAACAAATTTTGCTTAAATTGACCCTTGATGGCTGTAGTAGCTCCTTATAATTGAATATTAAATTTTCTGAAAATTTCATTTAATATTTAGTAGCTGTTTATAATATCTAAAACATATAAATAACGTGCGAAATTAAGCGACAGATCACACAAAATATTTGTATGAATGATTGAAAGAAGTTACGATAAATTATTTGATGCTTTTTCCTGATAAACAATGAAAAACAAAGAGCTCCGAAAAAGTGAATCAAGTACAACTGGCTGTTAAATGCATGTTTATTTATAAAACCAGTGGCAGTCAATTTATACATCTATGAATTATAAAAATATTTAAAAGAATAATTTTTGGATTTTTTTTTTTTAAATTATGTTTCATGTTTTATTGCATACTTAAGCTTAATCACTAGTTATTTATTTCTGAATTTTAATTCTCCGACAAATATAGCATTTTAAAAATCGGGTATTACTGCTGGAAATATTTAATGTTTAGTTTGCATTTGATAGCTTAACCTACTTATTTTATTTTTTATTCAAGCAACTTATCTTAATTGGGTTCTTTTAAATTTCATACATTAATTTTAATTCATTAAAATTAGCTTATTACAAATTAATAATCTAAGATATTGTGCATAGTGCATTTTGTCAAAATATATTTTCGAATTTTAATAAAAAGAATTCCTAAATGTTGTACTATGCATTTTATATTCGGCATAGCACAACTATTGATTAAATGCAATGAAAGCAAGTTTTATGGCATATTTGATCTTTACTTTAAAAGTGGGAAAGTTTGGGTTTATGATTCAATGGATATTAGGCAATACATATTGGGCTACAAACTAACTAAGGATTTTTTTTTTTATATAATACTATTAAATGATACTTGCTTAAGGTGGTTCTCAAATGGAACTACACAACATGGAACTTTCTGACATATTTTTAAACTCAAAGGCGAAAGATTGGAACAATTTGGAATCGAAATGAGTTCCTTTTTTTTTTTTTTTTAAATAAATAAATTACTTATAGAACTATAAGCTATTCATGTTACGTGACGACACGTTTCCCTTTTCTCGCACTGCTGCGACGGGAAATCGGTTCGAAACACCTACTTTGATAGTATTTTCTGAAAGATCTGCCTTCACCAAAAATTGGAAATCATCTTTGGATTACATAAGTTTCTGAATACTCTATTTCATGCATTTCCGAGCAAAAATGTGTCAGAAAGTAGCTCTTTTGAATTTGAGAATAGCTTTAACATAAAGAATTTCATGGGCCTATGCAGTGTTTTTTGCCTATTTTGTGAAAATTAGAAGTTATTTTTGTTAAATTTATTATTTTGGGGGAAAATAACATTTTGTAACGGAAGATTAAATCCAGTTACTCAAATTCAAATTAAGCATTTATTAATAACAGTCCTTTCTGGTGAACTTGTTTTGTTTAAAAATTGCACATTTCAATAACCTAACAACAACAGCAGAAAAAAGAATCGTTTTTATGGAATGAAATCTTGGGTAGGGTACTGTTTTATAAAATGGATTTTTGTGAAAGGCCCCAAATTTTCCCTGGATCGACGTGTGAGTTTATTCTGTTGTATGTTTCTGTGGCAATTTAAAATTTTTTATTTCATTTATTTGTTTCAAGTACTTATGTTTTTCATTTTCTTCCTTCCAGGTCAATCAGATAGAAAAAGTTCCAATCATTGCCGATGTCATCAGTGCTAACAGACCCGTTTCCTGTTAATTGTATATAAACTTCACATGTTCATTGGACTTTCCTGGAAAAGGATTATGTGTTTGTTTCCTGCATTTCCGATGGACGTTTTTTTTCCTTGTGAGGGGAGGGTCTACTCGCATCAGCTAGTCTCATCAATCTGTGGATTTACATAGATGTTGTCCCATATTTTCCTGTTTATAAGATCTCACTTGTTGTAGCCAAGAGTTCTCTTGGATGGAACCTACTTAAAGGGACTAAAGTTGATTGAAGGTGGACTGTGAAACTCCAACTGTCATGGTGTTAACCCTAACTTATTGCAATATTCAGTTGGTTGCTGTGCAAGCTGTGTCTTCAACTTGTCCTGCAGTGTTTTGCAATTCCCTATAATCATCTTTAGCTTATGTGAATATTGTATATAGATATTGTGTGAAAAAGCTTGTTTTTGTTTATATTTGCTTTATGAGAGGGTTGTCCTACATCCAGTTTTATTTATTCAGAGTGAAGCTGAACAAATTTTTGTTATAAATAGTTAAATCTTTTAAATTTTATTTTTTTTTTCACCTTTTTTTTTTCTTTTTTTGTACACTTGAAGGTTATTCATTCTGAATGGGCATGCAACTTGCCTAAGCATTTTCTTTTCAACGAACAAATATACATGTTGTTCCATGTCACATTTCCAACTGTGTCTGGGATTTGCTGTTGCAGCACTTGTTTTTTTTTTTTTTTTTTTTTTTATAGAAAATATTTCTGTGAATTGAAAAAGCTTGTTTGTATTACTGGAGAGGAGGTTTTATGTACAAAAGGAATTTTTTGTGATATTTTCTGGCCCAGCCAGATCTGTACAAATGTATGGAAATTGTAAAATATAAATTTAAAAATATTAAAATAAAAGAATTTATTTAGAACCTGAAAAATGTGTTTTGCTTTGTGTTCAATATTTCAGGTTTTTAGCTTCTTTTTAATGTCTGGAATGAAATATTTGATTTAAAAACTTACTTCTTTTACAGCAGAAGAGAGAAAAAAAATTGCTTATCTAGCGTAAGAAGGATTAAAAAAAGCATTGGAAGTACTTTGAGTATTTGTGGAAAAATCGTAATTTTAAAGTTATTTGATTTGATTTTATATATAATAAATTACCTCAAATTTTTGAGCAGTATTTCAGATAAAATTTAGTTTAAATTTGAAAGCTAAAATACTTGGAAATATGTTTTGGAATTAGTTATTATATATGTACTTTAATAATAAATTTTAAATTTAATCAAACAAGAGAACAACTTCAATAATTAGCAAGAAATGTAAGTAAAAGAGCTTATATACATATTTCAGTATTAAAAGATGTTATTTCAGATATATTTAAGTTTGAATAATTTCAGTTCCAGTATAAGAAAAGAAATATTTTAAGCTTTGCCATCGTAAGTTCATTCTATTTTCAAGTCTTAAGAATAATTATTAATATCTTATTTGAATAATTTCAAGAATTTATTGGATAATTGTATAATTCAATAGTATGAAAAAATTAGAAACTAATTGGGTGCGTAATTTAAGTGGACTAAATGATAAATAGTTCAGTTAGTAAATAATATAATAGTTAATGGTATTTAAAACAAAGTACATAATTTCTTAATTTGATTTTACTATAAAGCATTATTAAATTTAAATCAGCCTGGAAATGGATTCAAAACAAATTTGATTTATTTTTTGAAGAAAAGTATTTCTTTTATCGGGAAATTAAATATCTGTAAAATTTATGCATTTACAAATGAAGAAAATATTTGAATGTGTCAGAAATTAAGTAGCAAGCTTTCATTTTAAAATAGTGCTCATAGAAAATGAGAGAAACTTTGAATCTCTATCTAAAATAAGTTTTAATTAATAATTTACATCCTTTAGTTCAAACTTGCTACTTTTCTTATCTAACACATTCAAGAAGTCATTTTTAATTTGTAAATGTTTCAGATACTGCCAAATCGAAGTTTTTTAGTTTTTCTGTAAAAGCAACGAATTTTTCAGAAAATGCTGTCAAAAAAAAATTTTTTTTTTTTTTTTTTTGCTATATAAGGCACCGATGGAAAGGTGAACATTAGAGAGAAACTAGTCATACGAAAATGATCAAGTTAAAAAAAAATTAAAGCTGAGGCTGATAAAAATTGGAACGTTCTTGTAAACATCTGAATGGACAGTGGGGGAATGAAATTCAGGGCCAGGCAAGGTTTAAGAACAGATGTGCCTGTGGTTCACAACCTTGACAGCATTGTGTAAAATGTGGAATATAAATGTGAAATAAGCTAAACTGACAATTTTTTGTCACAACTTATCGTGGAAGACAATTTTAAAAATATGTCAACATAAAAGGCAAAACAAAAACTTAACATCTAAGAAATATTAACTGACTCAAAAATAAGTTTGTCAGCATTTAAAAAAAAAAAAAAAAAAAATCAGTTCCTCTTTCTGTTTGTGTTCAATTATTTAAAGTGATTTGTGGGGAATATATATAATTTTAACAGTTGGAGATAATGAAAATTTAGTTATGGTTAATAGGGAAAAAAAAATAAAACTTGTAAGAATTATTAAATGCTAGAATTTGTCATCACATGCTTGTTGTATGTGACGACAAATTTCCACATATATAGTGGAAGACAATTTTAAAAATATGTCAACATAAAGAAAAAAAAAAACCTAACAGAAAATTCTTAGTTTCTCTTTCTCTTTGTATCAGGGGTGATTGTGTTCAGGTAATTACTTGAACACAATAACATTTTTAGTACTGAAATCCCGGTTAAATATCAGTTTCATACGATTGCTAAACATAATTAAAATTCATAATTTGACCTCCCTGTAATAAATTATGTTCCCTCTCCATACGTTAACGTTTTCTCGCTAAAATTTCAGGTATTTTTTCATCAACCCACGATCGCCCCTGCATGTAATTTAAGTCATTTTTGAAGAATAAATTTTTAATATTTAAAAAATAATCAAAGATAAAGAAAATTTATTTAATTGTAGTTCGAAATCCAGGGAGGGGCAATAGCCCTTCCCCTGCCCCCTTTTGCCTGTGCCTGAATATGCCAACAGAAATTTAAATTCAAATAGGAATGAAATTAAACGCGGCGGAAAGATTCGCGTTGTTGAACTAAATAAAGATGAGAATGATATTAAAAAGCATCGTAGGATTCACACAAGATCTAAAAAATTCTGCCAAGATTTTTTTTTTTTTTTTTCGTTCTCTCTTTTCTGTGCCTCAAGCCTCAGGTGTTCAATGACTAAGTCGGAGCCCTCCCTCTTCAACTTCCGTCATGTTTGTGATCGCCCAAATTTTCACACGCTCGCTTCAATAGATTAATAATAAATAATAATAAAAAAAATCTAGCGGTGACTCCCCCTTATTGCTGTATCAAAGAAATGAAACTTTATGGGGGGGACGCGCCGGTGAATATTATTAGGAATGTGGTCTGGAAAATAAGAATACGGCTCTTTATTATACAAGACGGGGTCTATAGCTTTCATTTTTTTATGCGTACGAGTATCGATATAAGGGCTTCTTGTAGTTTTGAATGGAATTGTTACGAAATAGCTTTCGAACAGATGGACTGAAATCTGGAATTTGTTGCGATTTAGCAATGAAAATCGCATCCAATTCAGTATTTTACATGGCAGATGTGTTTCTGAAGAATGCGTGTAAAAAATAATACGTTAACATTGTATCCATAGGGTACAATGGCGTACGAATTGTAGAGAGTTAAGGTTATGAGATAATAGGGGGAAATTCGTAATAAAATGAAAATGTTTATAGAAAAAAAAAAAAAAACAGTTTGTAGTGGGTCATATTCCTCGTTCAGGTGGTTTTCAACTGACATGCTGAACAAGCGAAACTTTCTGACACATTCTCTGACTCATTTTTAAACGCAAAGGTAATACAAATTGGCAGGCGTGACTGTTGAAGCGATTTAGAATCCCAATGAGTTTCCCATTTTTTTATAAATAAATTACTTATCGAGTTAAATAAGCGATTCGTGTCACGTGATGACATGTTTGTCCAAGAAATCAATAAGCAAGAGGGCTTGGGCCCCCTCCCTTTCCTGCTCTCCTTGCCTGACGAGTGGGATACGTGTCACACCTAACTCCATGAACACTAAATGTTTCGCACTGAATGTGCTGTTCTCAAAAAAGTATTTTTCCTCAGCTCAACAACGTGAAACTCTCTGACACATTTACGGGGTCATATTTACTTAAAAACTTGACCGTTACAGTTGCAGGTTTGTTATTGAAAGAATTTGTAGTCGAACAGTTTTTTTTTTAAATTTTTTTTTTTATAGATGAATTATATATCGAGTTATAAACGATTGTTGTCTGATGACGGTAGTGTTTTTCCCCTAAAAGGCCAACTTTGATAATATTTTCTGAAAGATCACTGCCTTTATCAAAAAGTGGGGAAAATCTGTTCTATTGCATCGATTCCTAAAAGAACACCCTCTCATTTCATACGTTTACGAATAGTAAATGAATTCAGAAAATAGCCAGTGTGGTATGTTTTAATAACTGCCTTAAGGCTCTCAAATCCTACTTTCTGACAGATTTCTGAATTCATTTTTGTTCGGAAACGCATGAAATTGGCAGACGTTCTTATTCACAAACTATGTAAGCGAAAGACGCTTACCATTTTTTGGTAAAGCCAGAAGATTTTTCAGAAAATACTGTCAAAGTCAACGTTTTGAGCCAAATTCCCGGCGCGAGAAAGGGGAAAATCTTGTCGTCACGTGATAACAATAGTTTATAGCTCGATAAGTAATTTATTTATCAAAAAATTGAAAACGTTTTTCGATTAGGAAAAATGAATACGCTTTACGTTTAAAAAAGTGTCAGGAAGTTCCGCGTTGTTGAACAGGCCATTTGAGTTGCAAATTGTTTTCTATTATTTTGAAGTATTTAGTTCTTCATTTTCTACGAGTCTATTCAATTTTGTGGATAAATTTATTTTATTTTTTTTTTAATAATGGAGGAAAAAAAAAAAAGATTTGTCGAAGTTTGCTATTCAAAATCTAATTTAATCATCGAAAGATGGAAAAAAAAAAAAAAAAAAAAAAAAAAAACTGCTCGATTACAGACGTTTTAATAGTCATGCCTGCTACTATTTGACGTAGAAAGCCAGTCTTTTCCATTCTAGAAATTTTCTGTGTAAAAAAAAAAATGAAAATAACATAAAAACTTTTTTTCTGCTTTGTTAAACATTTTTCTTAAAAAATTCAAAACTTGAAATTTCGCAGTAAGGGATTTTTTTTCAAACAAGCAGTTTCCCAATAATGGTCGAAGGCTTGTTGGAAGTACATCGCAAAAGTAAATCATTATAATTCCTATTTTCCATTATGCATTTAGAATTTTCCTAGATGAAACTTAAAAAAACTCTGAAACTTCGGTTTTATATATTCCTTCCAACCTCGATTAAAAACATCTTACTTATAATAAAATTCAAAGGCAAGAAAGTGTCTGTAACGGTTCCGGGTACGACCACTCTGGTTTGCGAATTGACCATAGTTAAACGCCATGTTAGGCTTAATGAAAAACCTGTGTAACATATCACAGCTAAATGATAATATCCTTTACTTGAAATCATGTTTGTTCAGCATATTTTTCTATAAAACATGTATATCATATACTATTATAATGTTTTAAGCTCTTAATTAAAAATCCAGATTAAAAATCGGAATCCCAACTATAAACAAACGAACATTGTTGCCATTCAGCATCACAAATTCAAATGATTCACAAATGAACGACTCTTTGAAAGCTTCAAATACGATTCTGCTGTTAAAATATTTGTAAAAGCTTATTAAATCTTTTAAATATTTTAATTTTTTTTAAAACCTTCAAAAACTATTTCATATAAAACATGAATATCAACGTTTCTGTAAACACATTTTTTCAGAAATAGCGGTGATTTCTTTCGTAGCGAGGATTTGAGGTGATCTATTCAGTATAGTGGTGCCATCTGCCGGTGGATTTTTAAATTTTTAATAAAATTTTAAATAACTCCACACAATTCTGTAACTATTATATACTATATTAAATTTCAAACCATTCAATTGGGTAGTTTTTGCGCTGTTATATGTGAACAGATGGACGAACCAGACGACGACTATAGGTGCTACATATTTATATAATTATGAACGCACCTAATAAACCCGTGCAAAGACGTCCACTTATCTTTTTTGTTCTAATTCTTTTTTTTCTTTAATAATTGTTGAGCGCGATATACTGCTGTATTTCATTTTTGTGCCAACATTGATTTGAGTAAAACCTTTCATTTCATTTTTGAAAACAATGCAGATTTAATTTTTAATTAACTGCAATTTATAATCAAAAAAGATATTTTAACGAAATGTAAGTATACTTTGTCAGAAGTCAGTTCAAAAAACTTGAAGAATGGTACATCATTTATTGTTGTGCGTTTTGTAAAAGTGTAGAAAAAGAGATGTTGACAACAGAAATAATATATACCAGTAGACACTTGCGAGGATTTCACACTGCACTCTTAATATTTTTTAGCAATAACTAATATTTTTTTTTATGTAGGTTTAAACTTCTAAAGAAAATTTAAGGATACAAATATCTGGAAACAACATCAGTCAAGCCAAAATATCGTCTCATTTATTCCATGAAAGTTACAGTATAAACTAATCAAAGAAATGTTAAAGCTTTTAAATATTTTAATTTAGTTTAAAACCTTCAAAAGCTATTTCATATAAAACATGTATAACAACATTTCTGTAAACTTTTTTTTTTTTTTTTTTTTTTCAGAAAGAGCGGTAATTTCTGTCGTAGTGAGGCTTTGAAGGGATCAATCCAGTATATTGATGCCATCTTTCGGCGGATTTTAAAATTTTGCTTCCATCGTAAATAAAATGATTATTTATATACGTAATTAAATATAAGGAATACATAGTACCGCGTAATTTGCATTTAATTTCGCTTATGTAATCAAACAATGAATTATGTGGTGAATCAAGCTGTTTAGAAACTCATTGATAACACTTTTTTACAAAAACTTTCGCACAAGGTTATTTATTAATATTTAATTTGAACGTTTTGTCCAATCGTTGAACTATTTCAGAAATTTAATACTAAGTAAAAAAAAAAAAAAATAAATAAATAAAATATATATATCCTCATCATTTTTATTTGTAGAAATCATTTGTCATTTTTAAAATGTACTTTTCTACAATACAAATCTTTCAATAATAAAACCTTCCTCCTGTTTGTTTGTATGAAGTAATTATGAAAATGAAACGCAGATCAATAATCCGTCATTTTTGACGGGGTTATATACTAGTATAGTATTAAACGGGATATCTCAGTTTTGACTCAATTTGAACCGCCCTGTCCTGTAGCGAATAATGATTATTAAAATGCTTAGTTCTAGGCAAGAAGAAGAAGCGGCCAATACGAAATTTCCATACTGTGGCATTTGTGTAAATTCTGTATTGCAAAATTCATTTTATATTATGTTTTGTTTTAATGTTTGCTAGTTTTCAAAATTCTTAAATATGAACAAATATAAAGTTACTGAAACTTTTCATATTATGGGATGTAGCATATTTAATGAGAAATTATTTTCCACAGTGAAACTGTTAGGATTGAAAGGTGCATTTTTTCTCCCGATCCTCATTCTCTTGGTGTAAGACCGGATATCTTACGTGGGATAATACTGGGTACTGGAAAACAGTGTTTGAAGAGTCGGTAAACAATACTTGCAAAAAAGGCCGTCAAAACTAATATGTATAGGCAAAAGCGGTATGATTTTTCTAAAGCTGATAAAGAGGTGATCTTCTTTTCTGCAATTTCACAAATTCTAATGAAGATAATTATCCTTTTGTTTTTAAATATTAAATCATTAGACTTATAATTGGAATATTGTTAGTTAAGTTGTAAAGTAGAATATTTTGTTCCTTTTCGAAAGGAAGTCTTAAACTCTTTTATTTCCTGTAAGATAAACAAACATGCACATTCAGACAGGATGATTTGACTTCTAGAAAATTATGTATATTTATTAAAGATTATGTAAACAAACCATATATTCATAATGATATTATTGTACAAGGATACTTTGCAGCGAAATTTTAATTCTGGTTTCAGGAGCAACTTACAGCTAACTAAGTTACTGCGAGAAGCAACTAAATAATAAAGTTTCCAAGTTCTAATGCGCTCTGTTTCCTCTGGTTTATACTCCTTCTTCATCAGCAATACTGTGCAGTATCAGCTTTCAGAATACCTTAGTCTTTTTAGTAATGATGGAAAATCAAAAATGATTCTAATATTCTGTATTAATATCTTTGTAATGTTCGTGCATTTATTATACTTTATTTTAAGGCTGTTCTCACGCTCAAAACCCAAACTGGCACATTTCAGAATTCCCTTTTGTTCGCAAATGTATGAAATTAGCAGATGCTTTTATTCAGAAACTATGTTACGGAAATGTTTTTACATTTTTCGGTAAAGGCAGAAGATCTTTTAAAAAATCATGTCAAAGATGGCCTTTTGAATAGAATTTTCGGATACGACAGCGCGGAAAAGAAAAAAACTGCCGTCATCAGAAACAATCGCTTATGACTCGAGATGTAATTCATCAATCAAAAAATGGAAAAAAGTAAAACTGTTCGACTACAAATCACTTCAATAATCAAGCCTGCAAGTGTCATACTTTTACGATTAAAAAATCCCTGACGCTTCGGCCTACAGGCACAGGTATATTTCGAAGACGCAGACCGTGGGGGGGAGCCTGTTTGTTGGGAATTGCGGAAGAAATGACCTTTTTGCCCTGATGCCGCAGCTGGGACAGCCCACTTTGAAATCTAACTTGTTTGCAGGCGGAGCCGGCAAGGGATTTTTTATTTATTTATTTATTTTTGTATAAGGGTTGGTCCTATAAAAAACTTGTCAGTATAAAAGTTTTAGATAATATTAAGAGGATTCATAATAAATTTAAGCGGATTTGATATCTTGTGAATTGACGAAGTTAGGAATTTTTTCTTCTTTTAGGTAGCTTTCAATATACAAAAAAGTATAAAGCTAACTATTGCAGCCGTTCGGAGGAAAGCAGTTCCGGAAAATTTCGATATATTTTCACCGATCATGACTCCCAGACCCCAAAACCACCCTCCGTTCAAATGTTGATTTATATATATATATATATATCCATATATATATATCTGATCTATGTCATACGATAACGCTCGTATTTATAAATCGATTTTGATGAAACTAATTGTGTGTATTAAGATCACCAATGTCTCGACCGAGTTCGTTGGCCAGCTTGGTCCGCCATTTTGTTTCAAGATGGCGGCCATTTAAAAATTTAAAACTAAAATAAATATACAAAAAAATTAAAAATTCAAATTTATTTTTTAATTACGTGTTAGACCTTGATACAAGAATTCCAGAGCATTTTTTGGTTTACCTCTATCTTAAAAAATAGCTGAGATAGAGCAGTTTGAAATTCTAGGGTGGCTGACATTTTGAAACAAAACAGCACATTAACGCGATTACTCGCAAATTATTTTCTTTCATTGTTGTAATAAATTTCCCAATCATACGCATAAAACTATATATTCATATCCATTATCGCCAAAATTGGCGACATCGGCGACAAAATTAGCAAAATTAGTGACATTTGGCGAAATATCGCCAAATTTGGCAACCAAAATAAGTTTTTATAAATGAAGCCAATTTGGCTATTGCTCAATAATTTGGCGAAAGTCTTATTCAAATTCAGTATTAACGAATCTTTTGTAAACGTTTCTTTGCATTTTAACTTGCTGTTTTCGTGTAACATTAGCTAAAATTTTAAAACGAAGATATAGGAAAGCTACCTTTTCCTTCCGGTACAGGCCGGAAGGACTTTTTTCTCTTGGGGGCATTTTGAATGAAATCAAAAATCTGTCATACATACATTTTCGGCCTTTTCCTAGAAGTAATAATAACTTTAAATGGTTTCGATACGTATCATAAGAAGTTATGAGTTTTTTTTTTGTTTTCACAAAAAGCCCCCCCCCCCCCCCCTTGGTTCGATTTTGCCCATTAACGAACTTGACCGAGATTTTATGCCCCTTGATTTTTTTGTATCAGTTTGGAAGATATTCGTGCAGAATTATTGACGTTATCGGGTCCATAAAAAAGTGACATAGATAGATAGATAAAGTTTTGAACTGGAATGGTTTCTGGGAGTCATGACCGACGTAGATCTGCAAAAATTCCAACTTAGGGGAGAATGTAAGGTAGTATTTCTTACGAAATCTACCTAAAATGAGTTCGTATAAATGCGCCGCTTCAAAACTGTTCTCAAATCCAAAAGAGCTACTTTTCGACACATTTCTCAATTCATTTTTGTTTGAAAACTCATGAAATTGGCAGATGCTCTTATTCAGAAACTTTTTAATCGAAAGACGTTTTGCATTTTTTAATTAATGCAGAAGATCTTTGAGAAAATACTCGGCGTTTTGAGCCAAATTCCCGACGTGGCAGCGCAAGAAAGAGGAAAAACTTGTCGTCACATGACAAGAATCGCTTATAACTCGAAAAGATAAGTAGTTTATCAAAAATGGAAACGCTATTCGATCCCAAATCGCTTCAATGGTCAGGCTTGCCCAATTTTATGCCTTTACTTTTAAAAATGTTTCAGAAAGTTTCCCGTTGTTGAGAATTTGAGAATCACATTAAACTGTATTTCTTAGTAAATGTGTAATTTAATTAGTAAATATGTAATTACTTCCAAATATTTTGTATTTTATATAAATACACTTAAATTAATATATAATTTTATAGATTTGCCATTATTCTTCTTCTTCTTCCATTCCTTTAAATATTGCTTTGTATGTAGTAATGAATACTATTAATTAGAGGTGTGTCACAGTTGGTATATTTTTCTGTGCATTTCAAGTTTACAAGTACGTAAGTGAGGAAAACATGTTTCAAATAAAGCACTTGTAATTTAAGATGGAGAATGATGAAATATGTAAATAGTATAATGAATGAATAACAGCTTTGTTTTACTTTCAGATAAACTCATAAACAGTATCGATTCACGGCTTTCAAAGCTCATCCGCATTTTTTAAAGACTGATTCTTAATTTAACTCACCAGACTTAAGTCTGCGGCAAATTCTGTGTTTGATTCAAAGACCACACATGTAACATTTTTGTTAATTCATTCTCATCAAATATGGTGCTTTGATGTCATAAATCAGTCACGGTTGTGATTGCATCTTCTGTCAGAACGAAAATACAAAACTGAAAATAAAATAAAAATATTAAACAAATGTTCTGCAGACGATAAAATTCATATATATCGTTCTCTGGTGGGCAAAACACTATTAAAAAAAGTTCTACGAATCACTGGATGAAGTTTAGAGAGAAATGAAGAAACAAGCAACAAGTGGGTGGGATTGTTTCTAAAGGGGTCACGGCGGCCATTAGCTCTCGGCTGCACCTGGTGAAAAAAAAAAGTTTTACGTTTTGAGATGATGTTCCACGATGCGGAACTAAGCACAATCGCCGTATTCTTTTATAGAAGTTGCACCTGTTGCGATTGCAGATGGAGAAAGATAGTTCACGCAGTATGGTTCTTACATTTTTTTCTGACTTTATATACGGTACGGCACGAACAGGTGTTACAGTCAGAACAATACCTAAGCTTATTCCTGGTATTTCTCTTTTTTTTCCACCCCTGCAAGATTAAAGGAGTTAAATATCTCTTCTCTTCATGTTTTAGATCTAGATTTCCAAGAGACGTTGACTATTCTTAATAGTTAGTGATGATGCATTTCAAAAAAGAAAGAGAGAGATAAGGAGATTAAATAAATGGGAGGGGGAAGACAAAAATGAAAGTTTTCTTTCTGAAAAATGAGCACGTAAGTAGATAGTATTCGAAAACGAATAACATATGCTAGTTTTTGTTACATTTTGTACTAGCAGATCCGCTCGGCGTTGTACGGGATTATGTAACTACAATTACCTTAAGGTGGTGGTTCTCAACTGAGCTGCTCAACAATGCGAAACTTTCTTTTCTGGCTCATTTTTAAACGCAAAGACAAAAAATTTGTAGGTCTGACTGACTGTTGGAGCGATTTGTAATCAAACTGAATTTTCCAATTTTTTTTTTTTTTTTTTTTTTTTATAAATAAATTACTTATCGAGTTGTAAGCGATTCGTGTCATGTGGCAACACGATTTATAACTTTTTCGTGCTGCGGCATCGAAAATTCCGTTCAAAACGCCGGCTTTAACAGTATTTTCTCAAAGATCTTCTGCCTTTACAAAAAAATCGAAACGTCTTTCGATTACAAAGTTTCTGAATAAGAATACCTGCCAATTTCATGCGTTTCCGAAAAAAATGAAAAAGAAAATGTCATAAAGTAGCCAGTTTTTGGATTGTTAATACGCGAAATCGAAAAAGTAACGTTATAAAGATCTATACACTAATAAAATATAGTTTCGCTCTGTGTGTGTCTGTTGGCGATGGCTAGCAAAATCTAGCTCACCTAGAAGTCTGAAAATTTAGGTGTGGATAGTCCAAGATCTGACCATGTGCATCTGAGTTTCAGAACTTTAATACTTTTATAATTACTCAAGATATTAATTAGAATATCATTAAACATCGCATCGAAAATGAGGTCTTTTAAATCAAAATGGCGAAAGAAACGAACAGGCGCATTGGATTTGCAAGCAGAAATGAACGAATTCGAAATTAATTTAGTAATTAGCTAATTTTAAGAAAACTAATTGAGATATCAATTTGAAAATTTCGGAGCATATGTAAAAAAAAAAATTCTACATCTGACTGTGATTTTTGAAAAATTCGGTCGATAATTTTTCTTAATTTATGCAAAAAACTGCCAAAAATCTGTCAGCGCCAGTGAAAACAATCCGAGAAAGTTTCAGACAGGGATCTGCTTTCATTAAAAACTGAACTACAAAGAGATCTGTTTCTCTGGCCGATCCCTCCATTTAGTTTGCGAAAATGAAAGGAAATAATTGCCAATTTTTACTAATGAACAAAAATGTAGGTAAATAATTAAGATATAGATGTGGAATTGAGGTCGGGAAGGGGTGTCATCTGCCGGCTATTTTAGCGTAGCGTCTTCGTTATGTTCTAATTATCAGAAAAATGCAATTCTTTTTTTAATGATCGCGTTAATGTAAGTGACGGTGGTTTTCTTGAACAAATTAGTTATTATATTTGCGGGTATATGGGGAGGGAAGGTTAACGCCTTTCTCCGGGATTGTAATTATCTCAGGCCCGGGCGGGTTAGCTAGTACCAAATAAAAATATCTTTGAAAAAAAAAAAAAAAAAAAAAAAAAAACGAAAATTTTTGATTAGGCCAATCGAAAGGGGGACAGGGATCTGCTTTCATTAAAAACTGAACTACAAAGAGATCTGTTTCTCTGGCCGATCCCTCCATTTAGTTTGCGAAAATGAAAGGAAATAATTGCCAATTTTTACTAATGAACAAAAATGTAGGTAAATAATTAAGATATAGATGTGGAATTGAGGTCGGGAAGGGGTGTCATCTGCCGGCTATTTTAGCGTAGCGTCTTCGTTATGTTCTAATTATCAGAAAAATGCAATTCTTTTTTTAATGATCGCGTTAATGTAAGTGACGGTGGTTTTCTTGAACAAATTAGTTATTATATTTGCGGGTATATGGGGAGGGAAGGTTAACGCCTTTCTCCGGGATTGTAATTATCTCAGGCCCGGGCGGGTTAGCTAGTACCAAATAAAAATATCTTTGAAAAAAAAAAAAAAACGAAAATTTTTGATTAGGCCAAAATAAATTATTTTATTAAAACGCTCAATCGATGGGAATCAATGGGGAAAAGAAAAGAAAAAAAAAAAAAAAAGATAAACAGATAATGAGAATTAAAAAAATTCTTTGCATGAAAAATCCTCCCTGAAAATTAAACCCAGCGTAAAGCATGCACTTCTTTCAATGTCACATTTTCGTTACCAGATCAACCATTTTCTCCCGTGAGGCAGGACTTCGGAGAAATTTTGTTTCTTTGATTTCGGGACGGGAGAAAAGCTTGCCGTAAACTGACATGTATTGAATTTTTTTTTTTTTAATTGGTGGGAAAAAAATCTATTAAATATTTTTTGAACTTTTGTTTTTTGAAATGATTGTCAAAGGTTTCCTCTATACAATTTATTTTTGGATGACAAAGATTAGATACCGAAGCCATTTGATAAAGAGCAACCTGCCGAAAACGTGACTTAAAAAGGTGTCAAATTCAAAAATTGCTGTACGAACATCGAATAAAGTTTATTGAAATTTTGGCAAAATTCACTATATTGGGATGAAAGTTTGAAAGTGGAACAGTTTTTTTTTTTTTTTTTTTTTTTTTTTTTTAAATGACGAAGAAAAAAGAAAAAAAAAACTTTTTTTAAATATTTAGGGAGGGGAGAGGGGGGGGGGGGGGGGGGCGGTTCTCTCCTGCACCCCGGTGGGCACGTGCATGGTAACAAGTAACAAGTGTATGCACATTTAAAATGTAACAGGGAAGTAAGAAATAATAATAATCAACAATTCCGCAATCTAAAAGTTTAGTTTTTAGTTTTAATTTTTATTTATTTATTTATTTTGTAATTTACAATACTAAAACTAAATTGATTTTCTTAAGAAAAAAAAAAAGATGGAAATATCTCTAATAATAATTATAATAATAATAATAATCGTTTCAGCAATTCAAATCAGCTGTTTTCATTGAATGTCGCACCGGTTGCAGATCGAAGAACGGAATGATCTAATTCGCTGAATCATTCTGGAAAATGTTGCTTACCTCTATAATTTTACACTGCACAATTAGCAGCCCTTAGTAGTAATTTTGTCGTTTCGTAAAAAAAGTTATTTCCGCATCAAAGAGGGCCGCTGAAAAAAAAAATGTTGTACAGGCGGCGTGACTTGTCTAAACTTCCCGACTTGCATAAAATTTCACCTAATCCCATCTTATGCAAGTAAGCTCCATAATGCAAATATTCTTTCTTGGATTGGATAAAAGATTGAGGCGCTTAGACAAGTCAGACTACTAGGGTAGATATGCGAGCAATGAACACCCTTCCAGTAATGGGCCACCTTCAAAGTTTTTGGTTCATAAAAAAATAACCAATGAAAATTTAGCTTTTTAAATTTTTTTCGTAACTCCCCTTGCCATGTTTTATAATCTGGGTTATTGTTCACAATCTTAATCAAACCAACCAGGAAGCAGAAAATAATGTTTCACAGTTCCACTGTTTTTCGGTGAAAATCTTAATGAACATGCTAAGAGTAACATGCTTCACTTAATTAATTTATATCCTTTTTATTTTCTTGAAAAAAATTGCAGGTTTTTGTTTTGATAGTAATATAGTAAACTGAATTTTATATATTAACTAGTATATAACCCTGTCAAAAATGACAGACTGTTGATCTGCGTTTCTTTTTCATAAGACTTCATACAAACAAACAGCATGAAGATTTTATTATTGGAAGGTTTGTACTGTAAAAAAGCACATTTTAAAAATGACAAATGATTTCTTACAAATAAAAATGATGAGGATATATATATATATATATTTTTACTCAGTATTAAATTTCAGAAGTAGTTCAACGATTGGACAAAACATTCAAATTAAATATTAACAAATAATCCACGTGCGAAAGTTTTTGTAAAAAAGTGTTATCAACGAGTTTCTAAGCAGATTGACTCACCACATAACTCATTGTTTGATTATATATGCAAAATTAAATGCAAATTACGCTGTACTGTGTATTGAATCTAGGAAAAAAAGTAATCGGAAAAAAAGTAAACGGAAAAAAAGTAACTGAGTCAACAAGAGCGGAAAAAAAGTAAACGGAAAAAAAGTAATCGGAAAAAAAGTAAACGGAAAAAAAGTAATCGGAAAAAAAGTAAACGGAAAAAAAGTAAACGGAAAAAAAGTAACAAGGTATTGATAAATATTGAACTTATTGATAAATAAGTGTTAAAAGATAACGAAGTAACATATGTCTGATTTATATAATTCCCGTAGGCGGATATTTGCGAATGCTATTAGGAATTGAGTAAAATCACCCCCTGAAAAATGCCCCATCGGTAAAAAGCTCCCTGATAATAAAAAAAAGGGGGGGGGTGGGGGGATAAGCTTCACGTTAAGATGGGAAAATACCACACATTTATGAATAACACGTGTTTGAATAAGCCAATTATAATTTCGGGTAAAGCACGTGCTACCACATGTATTTACTAACCACGTGTACTAGGAACAATCAGAGCATTATATACACCATTTATTCTAATACGAGAGCAAATCTTGTGTGTGTATGTGTGTGTGAGGGGGGTGGGGGGTTATATATATATATATATATATATATATATATATATGCAAATTTTATGTTAAAAACGGCTCTAATGATTTTGACGAAATTTTGTATCCTACAGTTTTGAGGCACCAGAAAACCGTTGGGCTGAGTCACATGTTTGAGGAAATTCGATTAGTGGGTCATTTGGGTCACAATCTGTCAGGATCAAGCTAATTGTATCTAAAATACGGTTCAAACGATTTTGACTAAACTTTTACTACCATTTTCGGGCACGAGAAGACTATTGGACTGGGTCACATATTTGAGAACTTTCTATTAGTGGGTTATTTTGGGTCTACGCGGGTCAAGTTAATTTTATCATGAATCATGATTCTCAAATCTTACATATATTTCAAAACACTGGGATAATTTTAAGTATTAATAAAAATAACTTTTAACCAGGTATAAAGTTGTTAAAACTGCACTGTAAACTGAAATGTCTTAAATTCAGACACTTAAGTGTCTAAAACGGATGGTTAAAAAAAGAGACACTTTAAAGTGTCTTAATTTTTTAAGACACTTATTTGTGTCTGAATTTAAGACATTTGAAACTCCTGAATTGCGGCCATTTTCGTGCTCTGATCTGTCGGCAATAATTAGTCATTTCTGACCACAATTTTTTTAAGCATTAATGCAGCCATTTTTGACCACATTGCATCCTCAATAAATGGTACTGTATATGATCACAAAGCAGGGCTGGTAATTTTTTAAGAAGAAGAAGAACCTGATAAAAGCATGGGCCCATGGCCTCTCTCCCCCCCCCCCCCCGATTTTATGGTGCCCAAAATTTAGAGTGCAATTTTCGTAAAGCTGATATTTTAAATCTCTTTCGGCATTGTACTGATTATATTCAATGTTGTGAGCTTTTACAGTAAGATAAGATTAAAAACAAAAATTATATTTATCTAAAAACAGTAAAATCTCTCAATAGCGGATACTTCCGGAGCACAGAATTTTCCCGCTATTCGGAAGTGTCCGGTTTTAGAGGTAAAAGCGGATACCTCTATTTAGCGAAAATCCACCTTTTCAATACACAACACATACCTGTTTGAATATTTTTACATCAGAAATGTGGACACCTCCGAATAGTAAACAAATTTTGTAGTCTCGAAATGTCCGCTATTGAAAGGTTTCACTGTTTTTAGATAAATATATATATTTTGTTTTTAATCTTATCCTACTCTATAAGTTTAAAATATTGAAAGAAATGTCAAATTTGGGAGGCACCTAAATTCAGAGGGGAGGGGGTCAAAGCCGTGGAAGAGTTTGCCCGTGCAATAATCAGGTCTTGCTTCTGGAAGCAACCCAAACCTGATTTATAGTTAGCTAAATGGAGGTATATAGAGAACAAACCCAGCAGTCCCGAGGTATCCGCTATTGAAAATTTTAACTGCATAAATTCATTTTGCAGTTCATTTTCTTAGTAGAAAGTACAAGTTTCTATCATTTAAGTATGCTTTAACTTATTTTAACATTTGAATAGAATAGTTTAATAATAATAATAATGAAAAATCAAGTTTTCATTCTTTTTCTGAATGTATTATATTTTTATTCAAATATTAACATTCATAAAAACCATGCTGGTGTTATGAGACCTTCTTATTAAAATAAATAAATAAATAAATAAAAATAAATAAAAAAAGATTTTTTTTTTTTTTTTGTAAAAATGTTAAGAGTATATTAAAATTTGCTAAAGAACTTTTATTTTTATCTTGTACAGAGCATACTTAAGCAGTTATACAAAAAGAACCAATTTAATCCTAAATTTTATTACAAAAATGAAAACAAAATATTTGTCTCTGCCATGGGCCAAACATGGTTCTTATCTACCCAATTCTCCCCCCCCCCCCCCCACACACACACCACCACTCTTTTTTTTCTTTTTTCAATTATCTTTATTTAGTTCCACATTATTTTGATTCTTTATTTAGAATCTTATTCAATAAGACTTTTTTAATTTTCCCAGTTCATATATGATTAAGTAAACCGATTTGGATTCTTTGTTTGTGTTGCATTTTGAAAATGGCTGTGTGTCCTGAAATTTAAATATGTTATTTAGATGGAACGCAGTAAATACATATAAATACAGTTTTTGTATTTTGAACAAGTTTTCATGAGGAAATACTTAGAAAAAATCCATTCCCATAGGAAATATTGAAAATCATTTATAAAATATTCAGAATTTCGCAACAATTTGATTCGGATGATTTTGTGATTCGTTTTCTTGTTCTATATTCCTCTTTAAGCAACAATATTTTTAACAGTTTCCGAACATAAATTTAATTTTGTTTAACATGAAAACATTGACTTCGAAAATATAATCTGTAAGAGAATTAACCGATCTGTCACTAAAATTAAAAATTCATATACAAAAATATATCAATAATTCAAAGTGACTGTGTGGAAAAAACTTAGCAACTCAATATCATTTAAAAATTATATATATTATATATATATATAACCATAAATGAAACATTACCATAACACCAACTTAAACTATGAAATAATGATTAAGTATGTAATTAGTTGAATGAAAGTATTCCCCAACACACTGAATATAGATACCAAAAACTTATTTAAAAGAAGAAGAAATTAAATTAAAAATTGAATAAATGAAATTGAATGAATGAAATGAAATCCGTGGAATTTAGACAGAATTATCAAGTCCCAAATGCCTAAATACCACAAATAAAATGAGTGGTTTCATCAGCATATTAGCCATAACATTGCTAAAGAATACGATTTTGGGACTACCACTCATAAACAATGAATCAAACCTGTGAAAAAATAAAAAAATAAATACAATATTAAAAAGGAAAGAAACCATACCTATAATATACAGATAAAACTTGAAATAGAGTCATAAAGTACATAATCCATTTGGATTAAAAAAGATACCTGTGCACCACATGAACCACACATGAAAACAACCAAACAGAGGGAATGAATTGCAAAAAATCATTACATGTTGCCAAATTTAGTTTTAGAAAATGATTTACCATGTTGCCAGAATAGATGTTAGAATAATATGAATATTATTGTAAAGCAACAGAAACCATGGTGCTGCCATCTATTAGGGTAAAAAGTGAATATACACTGAATAAAAATAGCATTGGATGAAAATTAATATTTAAAAATTAATATATATATACTATATTTTCATAAATGAAACATTATCATAACACCAACTTAAATAATCCATATATTTAAAGCTGTTTGGTAATTCTGTCAAATCTATTCCATCGAAATTCGATCGAATACGCATGCGTCAAAAAATCACCGGCCAATGAGGTGAGGGTCTATGACTGTCTCTACAAACGTGTTTGGGATCGTATCATCTGTTGTTTTTTTCTGTTGTCACGTTGCGTTAAACCTAGGAAGATATTTATCTAGAACTCACTTTGGAGTGTTTAGAAGGTATTTATTTTATTTATTTATTTTATTTATTGTAATTTGTATGAATACTTAGATGTCCATTTCGGATTTACTGTTTAAAAATGAATTTAGGCTCATAAGTTGGCGAAATCCCGATGGAAATTTTTTTTTTAGATCTCTATCATTTTGTTTATATAGTACAGAAAATAATTATTCAAACGTGTAGAACACGTAATACAAAATTGGACCACTTATGGTCTGTTTATTATCGGGAATGAATCTTATGGTGTTCCGATTGATAATGAATTCGATTATGTAAATATAATGTCAAAAGACAGTACGCACGGTAGTAATATTTTTATTATTATGTGTTCGAAAAAAGCGAATCTGAGCGCCTGAATATAAATTATAAAATATTATTTCTATATTTAGCAACTAAATATTTAATAAATATGCAGGAATGTGACTAGCTTTATGTGAATGTATAATATATGTAAGTCTGAACTTTAGCATTATTTTTTAACAGAAATATATTATCTCTATTCGATTTAAAAGTTTTGTCATTACATAAGTGTGCTATTTAATTTGTAAAGAGTATGTATGCATTATATTGTTTGTATGTATACAAATGTTTAGAATGTTTTGATTTGTAAACTCTTAATATTTGAATAATGTTTACATTATATTTGTTTGTATGTATACAAACAATATATGTATACAAAGAAGTATATATACAAACAATATTAATATTTACATTGTATTGTTTGTATGTATACAAATCTTGAATGTTTTAATTTATTACATTCATTTTTTACCAGTTTGCATGTCCGTTCATGGGCGATTCATATGAAACTCATAATTTGTCACAAATTGGTGATTTTATTGATTTAGTGCTTTGCCCAAGAATGTGGAAAACAAAACTATTTTTGACATCGGGTGAAATGAATGAGGTTATTTCGGTTTTTATTTTGTATATAAAAAATGTTATATGTAAAAAAATCCTGGCCATTAATCACATTGTTTTTTGTATATTTAAAGACGATTACTTATTCTTTGTAATTATTTTTTTGCTGGGGGTTTTTGAGCAAAATAATATTACTTCATAGCTAGAACCAGTTCCGCTAATCATTAATATTTTCTTAATCCTTTGACCGCTGAGCAAATGGGCAAATTTGTAATGTTTTTTCTGTTATTTTTTTTAAATGTCAAAAAAAGATAAATTTTCAAAATTGGTATAAAAAACTTAGGTACTTCTCTATTATCCCATCGTCCACTTTTCATAACAAAATACTATTGCCAAAATGTATGATTAAATGCCAAAAATGCAATCCCATTTACTTGATGTCGGAAGCATTATACGTGTTTGTTATGTCGTCAAGTGGTTTTTAATTCAACATTTGCGCGTATTAATGACAACGTTCTCCCGTTTATTTGGCGTTACAGTTTGGCGATAGTTTTTTGTTATGAAAAGTGGTCGATGAGATAATAGAGAAGTACCAAAACTTAATTACGTATATGAGTAGATTCCTTGACTATATTAATCATTACTCAATATTTTAAAACTGCATCATATTTGTAGAATTATATTAATTTAAACAATGCTTCTATTGAAGTGTGAAGAAGCACATACTTCTATGAAGAACCATATATTTACATAATCGTTTTCATTAGCAATCGGAACACCATAAGATTCATCCCCGATAATAAACGGACTATAAGTGGTCCAATTTTGTATTACGTGTTCTACGATATTTTACGTACGTTTGAATAATTATTTTCTGTACTATATACACAAAATGATAGAGATCTAAAAACACAATTTCCATCGGGATTGATTTTGCGAATGTTAAATGAGCCTAAATTCATTTTTAAACAGTAAATCCGAAATGGACACCTAAGTATTCATACAAATTATAATAAATAAAATAAATACCTTCTAAACACTCCACAGTGAGTTCTATATAAATACCTTCCTAGGTTTAATGCAATGTGCAAGAAAAAAAAAAACAGGAGATGATCCCAAACACGTTAATAGAGACAGTAATAGACTCTCACCTCATTGGCCGGCGATTTTTTTGACGCATGCGTATTGGGTCGAATATTGTTGAAAAATGATTTTGAAGAAAAAATCGGGAAATTCACAAAATGGTTTCGGGAAAAACTTCACCAAATGGTTTAAAAATTCTTTGAGTGACAGCGGGAAAAAAATTTCGTTTTACATTCAATCATCGCAATTGGCGAGTGTGACTATTAAGTTTAGCCAGTACTGGCAATAACATCAATTACCAATTTTCAGTATTACTCGCCGATTGGTGAGTGTTAATTTTGTCTTATATCACAAACTGTATTTACATATACTACTAGATATAATGATTATGAACCATGATTTTTCTATTATTGGGCGAGATTCATGTTTTTTCAGCAATTCTTTGACGAAATTCATGTTTTTTCAGCGATCCTTTGAAGAATTTCGCATTTTTCTCATGATCCTTAACGAAATTCGCATTTTCCAGCGATTCTTTGATAAAATACATTTTATTCCGCAATTTTTAGACGAAATTTAGTAAAAAAGCATGACCTTTTGGTGAACTTTCCTTTTTTGCGATTCTTTGACAAAATTTGCTTATCTTTCACGATCCTTTTGCATAATTAATGTTTTTTCTGATGTCTTTTAACGAAAGTCATGTTTCCCCATGATCCTTTGATGAATTTAGTGTTTTTTCCTCAATCATTTGACGAAATCTGTGATTCCCCCCCCCCCCCCGCGAAGATTGGTTAGATGTTTTTAGTCTGCAGGTGCCCTAAAAAGTCTGTGACGCCCGTTGCTGCATTGCACACATTCTTTCTTCCATGGTGCATCGAACGAAGAAAATTCATCCTAAAGAATCATTGTTTCATTCTTGACATTTCTGGAAAGAAACAACGTTCAACTCATTGGCTGAATTGTAAAGGGCGAAATGTGTCAAACATTAGCGGAAAGAAAGTGCGCAATTTGTTCGTTCATGGATAAAATCATGAAATTCATTAATCAATAGTTGATAAATTCGTCAATCGATAGCGGAAAAATCGCAAAATTCATTAATCGACAGTGGAAAAATCGCAAAATTCATCAACTGGTTTCGGGGGAAAAAGTTTTCGAATATCGTCAAATGGCTTCGAGAAAAAAAATCACAATCCGTCAATTTCGGAGAAAAAATCGTGAAATTCGCCAAATGGTTTCGAAATTTGTCGAGCGACAGCGGAGAAAAAAATCTTTTTCCATTCAATCATCGCAATTGGTGAGTGTGACTATTATGTTTGACCAGTGGTGGCAATAAAGTCCATTGCCAAATTTTCAGGATTACTCGCTGTTTGGCAAGTGCTAATTTTGTCCTATACTTCAATACCCTTTTGATCATATCATCAGTGTGCAGGACAATTTTTTTTACGTGAACCATTTGATGAATTTTGTAATTTTTCCATTATCGATTGACCGATTTTACTGCTATCGATTGTTGAATTTTATAATTTATCAACTATTGATTAGCGAATTTCATGATTTTTTCCATGAACGTTTGACGAATTACGCAAAAAAATTAAGAATATCGTTAAATTGTCTTGGGTAAAAAAAAATTTAATATTGTCAAATGCCTTCGAGAAAAAGTTGCAAGTTGGAACGCCTGTGACCTCTTTTTCATGTTATGCATCTCGGGTCTATCCCCCCAAGTGGGACACTTTTCTAAATTTTGCAGACACCTCTCATGTGATATATCGCTGGAAAATTCTTTGACTGCTTATTCATGTTATGCATCTCCGGGGTCCATCCCGCCACCCCCCCCTCCCCCCCCAAAGGGTACTTTATAAATTTTGCACACAACCCTCATGTTATATATCATTGGAAAGGTCTGTGACTGCTTAATCATATTATGCATCTCGGGTCTATCCCCCCCCCCAAGTGGGACACTTTTCTAAATTTTGCAGACACCTCTCATGTGGTATATCGCTGGAAAAGTCTTTGACCGCTTATTCATGTTATGCATCTCCAGGGTCCATCCAGCCACCCCCCCCCCCCACCCCCCCTAAGGAAGGCACTTTTATAAATTTTGTTGACACATCTCATGTGATATATCGCTGGAAAAGTCTTTGACCACTTATTCATGTTATGCATCTCCGGGGTCCATCCCGCCACCCCCCCCCCTAAGGAAGGAACTTTTATAAATTTTGTTGACACCCCTCATGTTATATATTGTTGGAAAGGTCTGTGACTGCTTAATCATATTATGCATCTCCGATGTCCATCTCCCCACTTTGCCCCCCCCCCCCCCCAAAGGGTACTTTATAAATTTTGCACACAACCCTCATATTATATATCATTGGAAAGGTCTGTGACTGCTTAATCGTATTATGCATCTCTGATGTCCATCTCCCCACTTTGCCCCCCCCACCCCCCCAAAGGGTACTTTATAAATTTTGCACACAACCCTCATGTTATATATCATTGGAAAGGTCTGTGACCACTTAATCATATTATGCATCTCAAATGTCCAACTCCCGACTTTGCCCCCCCCCCCACCCCCCCAAGGGATACTTTTCTAAATTTTGTTGACACCCCTCATGTCATATATTGTTGGAAAGGTCTGTGACTGCTTAATCATATTATGCATCTCCGATGTTCATCTCCCCACTTTGCCCCCCCCCCCAAAGGGTACTTTATAAATTTTGCACACAACCCTCATGTTATATATCATTGGAAAGGTCTGTGACTGCTTAATCGTATTATGCATCTCTGATGTCCATCTCCCCACTTTGCCCCCCCACCCCCCCAAAGGGTACTTTATAAATTTTGCACACAACCCTCATGTTATATATCATTTTAAAGGTCTGTGACCACTTAATCATATTATGCATCTCAAATGTCCAACTCCCCACTTTGCCCCCCCCCCACCCCCCCAAGGGATACTTTTCTAAATTTTGTTGACACCCCTCATGTCATATATTGTTGGAAAGGTCTGTGACTGCTTAATCATATTATGCATCTCCGATGTTCATCTCCCCACTTTGCCCCCCCCCTCCCCAAGGGGTACTTTCTAAATTTTGCACACAACCCTCATGTTATATATCATTGGAAAGGCCTGTGACCACTTATATCATATTATGCATCTCCGATGCCCATCTCCCCACTTTGCCCCCCCCCCCAAGGGGTACTTTCTAAATTTTGCACACAACCCTCATGTTATATATCATTGGAAAGGTCTGTGACCACTTAATCATATTATCCTCCCCACTATGAAATTTGTCAAGTTAAAGCAACTATAAATTTTATTTTTATGGTACTATCAAGTTGTTTGCCGTCAAATTTTGACGGGTTCCATCTAGTGAATTAATAAATAAGTATGTAATAATTAGTTGTCAATGAAAGATTCCCCAACACACTGAATATGGAAACAAAAATAATTAAAAGAATAAGAAATTAAATTAAAAATTGAATAAATGGAATTAAATGAATGAAATGAAATGAAATTTGTGGAATTTAGACAGAATTATCAAGTCCCAAATGCCTAAATACCACAAATAAAATGAAATGAGAGGTTTCATCATCATATTAGCCATACATTGCTAAAGAATATGATTTTGGGACTACTTGCCCATAAACATTGAATCAAACTTGTGAAAAAATAAAAAATAAATACAATATTAAAAAGGAAAGAAGCCATACCTATAATATACAGAGAAAACATGAAATAGAGTCAGAAAGTATAAAATCCATTATGATTAAAAAAGATACCTGTGCACCACAAGAACCACACATGAAACACAACCAAAACAAGGGAATGAATTGCAAAAAATCATTACATGTTGCCAAATTTAGAATTAGAAAATGATTTACCATGTTGCCAGAAAAGATGTTAGAATAATATGAATATTGTAAAGCAAACAGGAACATTAGTGCTGCCATCTATGTTGGTAAAAGTGAATATAATCTGAATAAAAAGTATTGGATGAAAATTAATGTTTAATAATTAAACCAAATTACTATCGGAAATGATAGCAATTAGTTAAATAATAAATAAATGAAATTAATTAATAAATAGAATATCTAAGTACATTAAAGTAATGGATGTATTAATGAATAATTCTATGTTAAAAATAAGTTTTAAGATGGAAAAATTAATAATTAAAGCAACATAAAAATATATGTACCATTAAATGACAAAAACTATTTTAAATAACTGTGCCAAAAATGCAACATCACATAAATTAAATTAAAATAAAATACTAAATATTGGAATTAAGATACAAAGAATTTAAAATTAATATTAATTAAATATTGAAATGAATCAGTAGCATATAATGTTTCTTCATACAAAGTTAAAAAATTATAAACACTTAATATAAGTGGTAACGGTAGAACGTTTAATAAAAATTAAAACATATTATATTAACACTTCAGAAAAGTATACATTATATTAGAAGTTAATATGATATTGTCCACCGTAGGTATTAATCCAAATCATTAGATCAACAAGAACGAAAAATCATGCGTCAAGCATAGATTATGTAGCACTTTCCAACGCTTCTAAAATAATTTTACAAATTATTACCGTTTAATAAGCTGAAAGATGACATGTAAGTAAACAATTTGGAAAACGCATAACATATTTAAAAACGTAATTTCAGGAATTTTCAATATATACGATATTCGGAAAAATATCCGAATACTTTTATGTAGCCCTGTATATGATCTATAGATTTGTATATATACATAGGATGCTAAATTTTAGTTTAGTTAGGAAACGCGTAGCACCGTTTAAATTCTCCTTCTGGAGTTTCTGTCAATAAACGGAAATGTGTTCTCGAACTTTTGTGCTGCCCTGTATAGGATCTACAGAATTTATACACACCACGTAATAGACAAAAAGCTAGTTAAGATTAAAATCGCGTTTAGTAACTTAAAACGCACTTCCAGGAATTATTGTTAACAGACAGTAGAGAATTCTTTTGTGTGTCCCTGTAAATGAACGATGACTGCTATACACACACTATTCTGTAGTAAGCCTCTTGTAATGCACCTTAGTAATATATATAAACTTCAATGCGTTTAAAATAGTGGAACATTATTTAAATAAGCCGCAGACGATTTTTCTCCATAGACGTAATGTAACGGAATTATTTTGACTGTCCCTGTAAAGTAACTCTAAGTGCTATACACCTACTATTCCATATTAAGCTTCTTCTAATGCATCTTAGTGATCTATATAAATTTCAATGCGTTTACAATAGTGAAACATTTTTAAAATAAACCGCAAATGATTTTTCCCCATAGACCGCAATGTAACGGAATTCTTTTGAGTGTCCCTGTAAGAAAACTATAAGTGCTACACACTTCAGTTGAAATAGGGAACGTGCCATAGATAACGACAATAAAATATAAAAATTGCAGAGCAATCCGAGCATATTTACGGGAGTTAGAGCACGGACAGACGGCCATACGGCCAGACAAACCGAAGTCATAAGCACTTTTCAACTAGGTTGGAAAGTGCTAAAAACATTCTTAATATTAATGAATATAAATTCATTTAAATTAATTAAATAATGAATATGTAAATATAACTAAATTAATATACATATGAAAATATCACATCACAGTCCATTATAAAATGTGTAATATCAAACAATTGTGTAAATCAAAAAGCCCCCCCCCCCTTTTTTTTAAAATAATATAAATTAACCATGCGTTTTTTCCGTACAACTCCGCCACACACCATCTCAATCTAACATCTACCCACCCAACCGTCCTGTTATAATTTTTTTTTTTTTTTTTTTTTTTTTTACTATTTTCTAAGATTATATGATTTTTTTATACATTTTTTAACGCATGAGTTAATTTGGTTGCAATTAAGATGATCATATGGCCTTTTTTTTTTTATATAAATAAGATGATAATTGTAAGAGCTAGTTAATAGAAAGTGTTAGCTCTCCTTAAAAATGTATATCTATTCTTTTTTAATAACACTAGGAAAAGTTCATTCAAGTTTCAAAACTAATTAGGTGTTAAATATACATCTTAACTGTATGTAAGTAAATGTATCAAATTGTATCTTTTTTCTGATTCCCATTTTTTATTTCAAATAACTTTTTTATTTAAAAAAAAAAAAGAATAAAAAATAAAATTAATTTACATTTTCTCCAGGTTTTATAGCGTAAAGCTTTCAAAATGAATTTGTCTTGAAATCTAAATATGTTATACAGATGGAACATAGGATCTAATTGTAGTTTTTATTTTTTTGAGCAAGTTTTCAGATTAAAAAAAACTTCTGCAACTAAATATAATAGTAATTTAATTTTTTTTAATTAAAATTTATTTATAAAATATTCAGAATTTTATGATAACTTCATTCGGATGCTTTTATGATTATTTTTAAAGTTTTATGTCCCCCGTCTGAGAGCTGTTTTTAAAATAAAATTTGTATATATATATATGTATGTATACCCCCCCCCCCCGCCCCACACACACACACAAGATTTGCTCTCGTATTAGAATATATGATGTATATAATGCTCTGATTGTTCCTAGTACACGTGGTTAGTAAATACACGTGGTAGCACGTGCTTTACCCGAAATTATAATTGGCTTATTCAAACACGTGTTATTCATAAATGTGTGGTATTTTCCCATCTTAACGTGAAGCCTATCCCCCCACCCCCCCCTTTTTTTTATTATCAGGGAGCTTTTTACCGATGGGGCATTTTTCAGGGGGTGATTTTACTCAATTCCTAATAGCATTCGCAAATATCCGCCTACGGGAATTATATAAACCAGACATATGTTACTTCGTTATCTTTTAACACTTATTTATCAATAACTTCAATATTTATCAATACCTTGTTACTTTTTTTCCGTTTACTTTTTTTCCGTTTACTTTTTTTCCGATTACTTTTTTTCCGATTACTTTTTTTCCGCTTTTGTTGACTCAGTTACTTTTTTTCCGTTTACTTTTTTTCCGATTACTTTTTTTCCTGTTACCTGTGTATTCCTTATATTTTAATTACGTTTGATAAGAAAGAATCATTTTACAGTATATGACCCCTTATCCGGAATTCCAAAATCCAGAAAAACCCGAAGTCAGCAGAAAAATTTCTAAATTTGTAAATTTTTACTAACATTTTTTTTGAATTTTTTTGAAAATTTTACCGATTTCTAATTTTTTTTTCAGTCCATTGTGTTTCAATGTGTAATCACTAAAATATTGTTACTTCGGTAGCGGGTGAACACGCCTCCCCCCCCCCCCCCACCCCTTCTTCCCGAAATTAGAAACAAATCATTTTTCTCTCAAATTTTAGTTTAAAATTAATTTATATTACGATTCGCTTGAAACAAAAAATAGTTATATATTTATTTCATCAAGGTTGATTCTGTTCCGAATTTTTCTAAAAATTTAAGGCATTCGGTTTCGAAAATTTTAGTCTTCAGTCCAAAGATTCGAACATAACAAAATCTCGAATTTTGAGCGATCGTCGCCGAAATAAACAATTATGTCTATCGTTCGAAGAAAAAGTAGACAATTTCTTCAAAGGATTGCGGAAACAGCTTGAATTTTGTCAAAGGATTGAAAAAAAAAAACGCAAAGTAAAAACGCTAATTTTGTTAACAAATCGCAGAAAATACGCGATTTCCGACAAAGGATTGCGAAGAAAACGCAAATTTCTTCCAAGGACTCCGAAAAAATGTAAAATTTCTTCAAGGGATCACAAAAAAAATATACAAATTTGGTTAAAGGATCGGGGAAAAAAAAAAAAACGCGAATTTCGTCAAATAATCGCGGAAAAACATGAATTTCTCCAAAGGATCGCGAAAAAAAAACCCGCAAATTTCTTCAAAGCACTGCAAAAAAATTTCTAATTTCGTTAAGGGATCGCGGAAAAGTGGAATTGCGTCAAAGGATCGAAGGAAAAAAAACAGAAATTTTGTCAAAAGCTCACAGAAAAAATGCGAATTCCGTCAAAGGATCGCGAAAAAAGGAAGCCCCGCTAATTTCGTCAAAGAATCTCAGAAAAAAACTCAAATTTTGTCAAAGGATCGTAAATAAAAGGTAAATTTCGTCAAAGAATAGCAAAAAACGCAAATTTCCTCAAAGAATCGCAGAAAAATGCAAATTTCTTCAAAGGACCACGAAAAAATTATATTTCGTCAAAGGATCGTAGAAGAAAAACGCAAATTTTGTCAAAGAATCGCAGAAAAAAATGCAAATTTTGTCAAAGAATCACGAAAAAAAAACATGAATTTTGTCAAATAATCGTGAACTTCGGGAGGACCCAAAATCCGGAAAAATTCCAAAACTCGGAAAGCCTTTGGTCCAGAGGATATCGCATAATAGGTCCTGTACTGTATTTAAGATGGAAGTAAAATTTCAAAATACGCCAGTAGATGGCGCTAATGTACTGGATCGATCACTCAAATCCTCCGTACGAAAGAATTCACCGCTATTTCTGAAAAGAAAAGTGCTTACAGAAATGTTGATAACGTGTTTTATAGGAAATAGTTTTTGAAGGTTTTAAACAAAATTAAAATATTTAAAAGCTCTATTATGCTTTTACAAATATTTTAACAGCAGAATCGGATTCAGCATAGTTTTTTCATTAAGCCTAACATGGCGTTTAACTATGGTCGATTCGCAGATCAGAGTGGTCGAGCCCGGAGCCGTTACAGACACTTTCTTGCCTTCGGATTTTATTATAAGTAAGACGAGCCCGGAGCCGTTACAGACACTTTCTTGCCTTCGGAGTTTATTATAAGTAAGATGGCAATTTACAAAATTTCATTTATTTTTAAGGTTTTAGGACTATGGTCCATTACTGGAATGCTTAATTAACCAATTTCCAGTAAAGGACATCCCATGTGGACATTGCTGAAAAGGCAATTTCAGTAATGTTCATACTGCATAAAATCTTTTGATTTAACTGAAAAGCTAAGTAATTAAATTTAATTTTTAAATTGCACTTACCAGAATGTAATAACATTACACACACACACACACACACACACACACACACACACACACACACATATATATATAGCTGTTTTTATTAATTGATTAAAGATTTTAACCAAATAAGATTAAGTTAAGATTGTAATAATTTTTTTTTTTTTTTTTTAACCGTGCCTTGCATATTTTATAATGTGGCAATTAACATCCAATGAGGAAGGAGAAAATAATGTTTAAGGGCATAGGAAAATGAAAGGCTCAAGCTCTCCCTATTTAAATAAAGACAACTTTTTAAGTCACACAAGTTGTTAAAAATCTATTATTTTCTGTCTCAAATGTTTGATTATTCATCTCTGACAAAACAACTATAACTATACGTAAATATAATAATAATAAAAACTATACGTAATAATAATAATAAAAGCTATATTAATTAAATTTATAGTACCAATGAAACTAGTAACTCTGCAGATCAGGGGGCTCAAATGTCAGTTCAGCAATTTTATTTTGAAATAATTTTATTTAGTATTTAAAAAATATCCAATTCACTTTTTCATTTATTTGATATATTTTATACAAATTACCAAAATAGTATGTCAAGCAGTTTTAGGAAGTTTAACTGTTAAGAATAATAGGAAATAAGATTCCATGCACTAGTACTCCAAGACTTTTTTTTAAACTAATCCTTCTAAACCCCCCTATATCTCAATAATTTGATAAATGTAATTCTTTGAAATTTAGTATTTTAAGCATTCATCTAAAATAATTAAAATATTGATCTTGTGCTAATGACAATAATTAATTTAAACAGTGAATTATTCTCATAAATATTTTATATTTATTGATATCCTAAATGTTAAATTTAGATGAAAATGGCTATTTTAATATGCTTTCATTAAATTCTGGTTTTAAATACAATCATAATAACAATTATTTATTACTTTTTGCTCATTACTGCACCCAGAAAAAAGTTTTGTTGAGTCAACAAAAATTTGGTTGGCCCAACAAAACTTTCCGTTTAAATATGGGTCAATGGAAAATTTGTTTGAATCAAAAAGAAAAATATTGTTGATCTTTTTTGCAATTCCAACAAAAAAAATTTTATCGTCAGCAAAAAAAATGTTCTGTTAGTTCAAGTAAAAATGTTTCAATTTTACTTGAATTAACAAAATTCTTTTGTTGAAAGTTCTCTCAAAATAAATATAATTATCTGTTACTCTAAGAGTTCTTTTCAGTTTCGGCAACAAAAACTTTTGTTTAAAGAACAATTGTTTTGTGTAATTTTAAGAATTTTCTTTGTTCTAACAACAAAAGGTTTTTGTTACATAAACAATTATAATATTTACTTTAAAAATATTTTTTGTATTAGAACCAATCTAAACTTAACTATTTTTTTAGGTAATTTTTAATTCATTTTCAGCAGTGGATTACGCCTGTAATCCTTGAACCGGCAGGAATCATTGAAAAAGGCAGGATAACAAGTGAATTGTTATCCTGCCTTTTTTCAAGCGTAAGCCTACAGATTGAACAATGTCCCAAGCTGGGAATCGAAACCGGGTCCTCAGAATAACGATACGAGACTCTAACCACTGAGCCAGAAGGAATGATTTCCAAACTCGAAATTTCTCACTCTTATATATGTCGGACCGGCTGCAATCGCAGCACAAGATGGAAATGTCATCATGAGCACAGGGCCCGCTTAAGACATAAAAGTAGGGGAAGCCGGACGTTGCTCTGGGGCCCCCCTCTACCAATTGCTTTATTATTTACTAAATTCATTTTCGGTATGCTGCAACAATTTGAAATTTTACCATCAAAATTTCGAGTAAACAACAATTTAGAAAGAGCGAGCTTCTTAGATAAAAATTTCGTAAGGAAAAAATGCATTTTTTACCCTGATTGATTATTATTATTATTATTATTATTTTTTTTTTTTTTGTAAAACGTTATTATGAAAAGTAAATTTGAGGGCACCTTTGTATTTCTTTGGGTAAGCACGGGCTTCCCGGGCCTATTTAGTAAACAGGCTCTGCATGAGCATGCATCTGCGGCAAACATGAGACGAAAATACAAAGCCCCAGCATACGGCAACATATAGTTAATTTTTAATTCATTTTCAGCAGTGAATTACGCCTGTAGAAATCAGGATAAAAATTCACTGGTTATTATTCAAGGATTACAGACGCAATTCACTGCAGAAAATTAATTAAAAATTAACTGTGTTGCCGTATGCTGGGGCCTCAGAGCGCTACTCTGAGGGCCCGGGTACGATTCCCGGCTTGGGAGATTTTTCACTCTGTCGGTTTACGCTTGAAAAAAAAGCAGGATACAAATTCACTGGTTATTATTTAAGAATTACAGGCGTAAATCACTGCTGAAAATGATTTAAAAATTAATCCGTGCATTAGTTCTTGAGAAAAAAATAACATAGCAGCGCCACCTGTTGGGCTATTTACACCAAAACGTAATCAGTTTCTATTTATGTCAAGGTCTAACTCAATCTGTATTTCGATGTAAATCAGTGCATTAGTTCTTGAGAAATCGCTAAAATTGCAACATAGCAGCGCCACCTGTTGCGCGATTTACGCCAAAAACTAATCAGCACCAATATATATCAGGAAGTAACTAAATGTAAAGTTTTATTAAATTCTGTGCATTAGTTATTGAGATAGAGCGCCCACAAAATTTTTGTCACATACCGACAGGCAGAGTCATAGACAGCCATTTTCTAAAAAGAGTCAAATCGTGTTCAGGACCTTCTAAAATCAGTCAGAAACCGGAAGTCGAAAATTTTCATGACTCCAATAACTTCTTCCATGACTTCTTGTAAAGATAGAAGAAAGTAATAAATGGGATAGGGGGATTTTTAAAACTACCTTGGTCCGTCCCAATTAAAAAAGTTTTAATTATCCAAAAATTATGTTAATCCTTTAATTATACAGCTATATAAGTCGAATAAACCAAGTTACGTGAGAGAGTTATGGCTATTACACAACAATTTAAATTTTGTAAAAGCGACAAAATTTTGCTGGAGTTACAAATTACAAAATTATGGTTAAAAAAAAAAAACAGATTTTGTTAATTCAAGTAAAATTGATGAAATTTTGTTAAAATTTTGTAAGAGTGTTAACAATATTTTTTTGTCAATGCAACAAAACCAACTTTTTACTTCAACTAAAAATTTTGCTTGAAACAACCAAAATGTACTCAACATAACATATTTTGTTGTTTTAATCAATTCCTTTTTCTGGGTGTGGAACAGACAGTGTCCCATTACTAGAACAAAGAGTGTCCATTACTGGAATTTAGGGTGTTTTGATTTATTTCTGTTATTTACAGTTAAATTTTGATTCACATTGGAAAATGTGACTAATGAACATGATTAAATATTGTTGATAGATTAATATAATATTTAAAAAGGTGAAATAAGTCAAACCTCGTTAACACGAATCGTTTTCGATGCATTTTGTTAATGTTACGATATTTCAAAATGAGATTGATACGCAACACTGAGAGGGACAACAACATATGCTTTCTCAGGAGAACATAATAAGTAACATTTACAGTTACGTTTACAGGGACGCAGAAAATAATTCCATTACATTATGAATTATGGGGAATACATTTTAATGATGTTATGATACTTCAAGCATAACGAAATCACTGAAATGCGCTTCGACATGCTTTCTATAGTTTATGTAGTGCATTTATCGGTCATTTACAGAGACTGACAAAAATCTTCGGTTATAGGAAATGACCAAGATCGATAATTGCTGGAAGTGTGTCCTCCGCTATGGTATGCATTTTTAAACTTATCTAATTTTCTATGTATTAAGGCTTTTCTCAAATCTAAAATGGCTACTTTAAGACATATTTTTTAATTCATTTTTGTTCGGAAAGGTATAAAATTGCCAAGTGTTATTATTCAGAAGCTTTGTATTCGAAACACATTTTTCAGTTTTGGGTAAAGCCAAACGATCGTTCAGAAAATACTGTCAAAGTAGTCGTTTTGAACCGAATTTCCGACGCCACAGCAGTAGAAGCGCGAAAAACGTGTCGTCACGTGACCAGAATCGTTTATATCCCGATAAGTAATTTATTTATCAAAAAATGGAAAACTGATTTCGATTCCAACTCGCTTCAATAGTCGGACCTGCCAATTTTATGCCTTTGCCTGCATTTAAAAATGGATCAGAAAATGTGTCAGAAAGTTTCGTGTTGTTGAGCAAGTCATTTGAGTGGTGCGTTTATAAATGGTGTATAAGTGGTGTGTATAAATTCTACGGTTACACAAAAGAATTCGAACACATTACCGGATGTGGATAATAATTTCTAAAAATAAATTTTTATTGACTTTTTTTTTTCAAGATGCTTCATTTTACTGTATGAAAATAAATAAATTTCTTAATAATATTCTGTTAGTGTTGGAAAGTGTTTCATAATCTATGCCTGATGCATAATTTTTCGTTCTTGTTAAGATAGAAGCTAGTAAAAATCGCAAGAGACATTGAGAATATTTCTCATTGAAATGTTTTAACTAATTTGATTAACCCCTTCGGGACCGGCGGCTTTTACACAAATTTTATTCGTTTGGCACCACTTTTTTTAAAAAAGCTACCTTTACTTAATAGGCCAATAAAATTAGTTAAAAAAAGAGCCGTGCTAACCAAAATTTCGCGGAAAGCTGGAAATTGTTTTAATCACTTTGTTTTACATCCAAATGAAGGAATTTGAAGTTTGTCCCGTTTTTCCTGGTGATCTTTAGACGTAGCACCACAAAAACCTCAAAATTTTCGGACTTTTTTCAGTATTTCGCAAATAATTTAAAAACTGTTCACTCTACTAAAATAATCCTTGTACACAAATTGTAGATAATAAAATTCTGCGTCGATTGAGTATTACAGACTAAACATTCCACCAATAATAAGCTAGATATGATAAATCAAACAGTACATTTTTCCAAAATTTTCTGAATTTTTTAATTTTTTTTGAGGCATATGCTGGTGCGTCTGTTATCAAGATGATGACAGGCCACACTTACTCAAGAGTATTGAGAGCTCACATTTTGGCTCACCTAGCTTTGACCATATTGGTTCTGGGTATGATTGAAATTACGGAGGAAGAAGAATCAGCAGTATTGCAGATTCTTGTGAGTTTTAACAGCCAGTTTAAATCACAGAGCACAGTTATTCCCAAAGTGGCAAGTCTCCTCAAGAAATTCAATAACAAATTGTACGAGTTAGAAAACAAGGGAGCAACAGCGAAACTCTGGGTCATGTACTACCACATGGTTACTATTGTGAAAAATTTCGTTGCAGCTGAACGAAGTGGTGATTGGTCATTACATCTTCAATGTATCAAAGAAATGCTTCCCTATACCTCCACTCAAGCGGACATTTCCTCTATGCGAAGTCCTGCCACTTATATTTACTTGACATGGTGGAACTAGAGTCGTGTCTGACCCCGGAACAATATGATCTTTATGTAAATAAAGGTTATTTCACAGTAAGACGATCAGACAAATTTTGGTCTGGGATATGGTCAGACATGACTATTGAGCAGACCCTGATGAGATCGTTGAAGAGTACTGGAGGTCTCTCTCGTGGTAGAGGACTGACCGACAGCACCCTGGCTAAATGGATTGCTACAATGCCCATAATCATGGATATTTCCCCACAAGTGCAGAAGTTCTGTGGGGTGTCATTTTGTACAACAGAGCAGCATGTTGATTCGAAATCATCTAGAATCACAAGGGACAACGTCGATGTGGATAAGTTTGTTTCATGGTTCCTGTCGCACAGCCCATTTCCCTCATGTGACTACGTGATGTGTCTGAGTACAGGAGTGATTGGTGACGATAAAATAAATTGTCATCTAGCCAAAGAGATTGGAATTGCAAGTATTAAAAGTGTCATTGGTGGTGATTCTGGCCATGTAAAATTCAAGAGATCCAATCGAGTAACTCCAATGAAAAGTTTCACGTGTGCTGTAAAAATACATAATGAGGAGGTATCCGTCTATCCAGAGACGATTTTTCGCCGAATTTCTTCCCACAAGAAATCATAGGAAGAACTTAGAAAATTCTTTGAATTTGAATTGGCTCCATATCCGACTTCTGTGTTTGATAATGTTGGAATGAAGAAAACGCGAAAGTCAGTATTTTATAATTTATTCACTCCCCTTAATGATTTAGAACAAATCATACAAACTGTCCATGTAATTCATGGTGGCTTCCTGCTGCATCGAGTGAGTTGGGAACCAAGTGAAAAGTTCTCGTCAATTATTTCCAAGTACGTTGAATATTTGAAAAACAACTATGGTAAAACTGCAACCATTGTATTTGACGGTTAAACAGAAGAATCGTCAGAACATGGCACCAAGTCTGCTGAGAGTTTCCGTCGAAAAAATAAATACATTGCAGCAAATGTTGACTTTTACGAAACTATGTCGCTCACAATGCAAAAAGAGCACTTCCTTGCAAATGAAGGCAATAAACTCCGTTTACTAAAAATGCTCATTGAAAAACTGTAGCAAGACAATTTTACTGTGAAGCAAGTTGTCGAGGATGCAGATACTACCATCGTGATGGAAGCCATCCAACTTGATCAGCAGTCAGAACGCGTCATCATAGTTGGGGGAAGATATTGATCTGCTTGTGCTTTTGACTGCATTTGCTCCAAACACATCCGCAATATACTTCTTGAAACCTGGGAAAGGACAGTCAGGCAATATTTTGTATCCACCATTAAGTTTCAAGTACTCGCCGATTGTGAAGAATAACATCCTATTCCCGCATGCTTTTAGTGGCTGTGATTCTACATCGGCCTTCTTCAGGCAGGGCAAACTGAAATTTGTCAAGATTTCGGAAAAACATGCTCACTTACAGGATGTTCCAACAGTCTTTAATAACCAATATGCTACACCTAACGAAGTACGTGCTGCGGGGCAGAAATGTATTGCCACCTTATACCATCCCCAGTACGATGAAGCCACAATACTGCACAAATTGTGATACAACATATTTGCAAAATACCTTATGAAGACACAATTTAACCTCGCTTCTCTGCCGCCGACTGAAGATGCAGCCAGACAACAATCATTCAGAGCTTTTCTTCAGATCAATATTTGGAATGGAAGGCTGATGAATCCCACTGATTGGGGTTGGAAGTCATTCAGGCATGAATACTTCCAGTCACCACGAACGTTGTAGCTGCCCCACCAGAGCTCCTAAACACTCTGTCATGCAAATGTGCAAAGGGGCGCAAAGGTGGTTTGTGTTCTTGTAGAAAGAACGGTGTTAAATGCTCAACTATATGTTACCACTGTAAAGGTGTGTCGTGCACAAATACCGCAGAGGAAGAAGACCCACAAACCGAATACGACGAAAACGTAAATATGGACTTGGAGGCCTTCCATATAGAGGAAGAAGAAGAAGAATGGACAACTCAAGGTCCAGCAAAAAAACGCTCTAAGCTCGATTTTCCTGTATTTCCCTCAAGTAACTTGAGTTGATTTTATTACCGTTGCTTTTATACTAATTTTTTTAAATAATTTATTTTTCTTGATTTTCTATTATTATATTTTTTTCCAACATTTTGAAGTACACATACAATTCTTTCATTTTTCAATTACCTATCCGTTATATTTATCATTTCATTGGATTTTCAAAATACAGTCACCTCTCACTTATGCGCGTTTGAAGGGACTGACTTAAAATCGCGCATAACTGAGAGCCGCGCATAACTGAGAGGACGTTGTATGTAGTAATTCCTTATACACATTATACACATTATTCGAAAGAAAAACATATTGAAATATAAGAATTATGATTAATGATATTTTATAAAATAAAAGGGGTGTAATATTAGTATAGTGTACTAAAAAAATATATCCTTACACTTTCACTAATTTAGTTTAAAAAAATACAATAAAGTAAAATTTTTTCATTTGACATAGAAGATGACATACTTACATAAAAAAAATGCCAATTAGTCCTCTTTTAAGAAGTCATCAATGGTAGTTTGTTTTTGCTTAGGCCGCGTTTGTACAACGACATTTTCTAATGCATTAAAGTGCGTCATTGTATGTGATGCTATATCAGCATTTTGTAGGTAACATCTCAAAGTGTCCAGGGCTCCTAAAGCAGTAGCATAAGATGGGTCAATTACAGTATCAGTTTCATCATTATCATCATCATCTCCTTCTCTTTCAGCTGTCACATCATCAAACACAGTTTCAATATCTCTAATTGCCGTTGATGTTAAGTTTTCATCAACACTGACGAAATCTTGAAAAGAAAGAGAATCTTGGCTTATTCTATTCCATTCTTCTTCGTCTATGTTAAAATCATTGCTGTTGTTTTAATTTTCCTGTAATGGAATAACTTCAGCATTATTTGAATGAAAAATACCCGCTTTCCTAAAGCAGTTAGAAATTGTCATGGCTGTTACGTTATTCCAAGAGCAAACCAACATATGCATGGCATCCAGAATCGAAATTTTCTAGAATTCCTTTTTCTGCTCTGGTGATATAAACATTCTTCGCACCAAATCTTTCCTATACTGCGCTTTAACTGACCTTATTATACCGAGATCTAAGGGCTGGAGTCTGCTAGTACAGTTAGCAGGGAAAAATATAACTCGTGTATGTGTCAGCAATGGGAGATCTGAAGGATGGGCGGGACACTGATCCATAAATAACAAAACTTTCTTTTTTTTTTTTAGCCATCTTCATATCGAATTCCTTCAAAAAGTCTAAAAAAATTTTCGATGTCATCCAGGCTTTGGTGCTACTTGCATAAGAACAAGGCGATTTCTTGACATTTTTTAAACACCGTGGATTCTTGGATTTACCAATCACTATTGGCGGTAACTTTTCTGATCCGTCCCCATTGCAACATAAAAGCACAGTCAGTCTTTCTTTGCTGTGTTTGCCACCATGGCATATTTCTCCCTTAAAATCCATCGTTTTGTTTGGTAAAAGACGATAAAATAAGCCTGTTTCATCACAGTTAAAAATATTCTTAAGATCAAAGTTTTGAATTAAATTTGGAAGGTCTGCGATCCATTCATTAGCAGTTGAATCTGAAACGGCTGCGCTTTCACCACTCAGACAATGATTTGTTAAACCGTGTCTTTTTTTAAGTTTTTCTAACCATCCCGAAGAAGCCGAAAATTTTCGATTCCCATTTTGGATGACAAAGTGAGTGCCCTTTCTTTAAATAACTCACCGCTAATGGGTAAATTAGAAGCTCTGAACCACTGAATTAAAGTGGTTTCTAAAATCTCAAATTTTCCATTCTGAATTCTTGATCGTTTCTTCGCTTGTGCAGAATATTCACTATTAATTTCTTTGATCGAGTCCTTGTTCTTTCAAATCCCTCTTCCCTCTGAGTGTTGATTCTGGCAAATCGAATTTTCGAGCTAAATTTATTTTGGACAGTCTAGGATCATTTTCTGCTGCTTTTATAACTTCCATTTTGAACGAAATTGTTAACATTCTTTTGCTCATTTTTATTGCAAAAAAAAAAAAAAAAAAAAAAAAAAGAATCTAGATGCTAAACGTAAAGGCAAGGACGAAATGTAACACACAGGTGACTTGATAAAATTAAAACAGAAAGAAAAGAAGCAACCATTAGAACTGAGGGGGTGAGTGTAAAGTCGAACTGTAACATCCTCTCCACCCTCTCCACCCCGCGTTTCGGAACGGTCTTTTGACCTTGACAGGTGCAGAAAATTATTTATCGATTTAAAAAAAATGTTTATTGCGTTGTCATTTCCGCGTATAACTGAGAGAGAAAATTCAAAGTGGCGCTTATAAGTGAGAGATCTATAGCATTATTTTCCTATTCCTCGTGCCGGGACCTTACGAAATTCGCGTATAACTGAGAGACGCATATAACTGAGACGCGCATAAGTGAGAGATGACTGTATAATCATTTATGCACCTCAAAAAATTATTTTGCTTACAAACAACAGAATTAAAATTAATTTGGGGAAATCGGTTGCATTTCAATTGTAATGTGTTGAAAAGGTTGGTGAAAATCCCATATTGATATAATTACATTTGGAAGTTATTAATTAAACAGTACTGTTCGGCGATTTATGCAGTTATACCGTTTTGTTAGCGAAATGATTCATTTAACCGACAGTTGGTACTCAAAACATCAATTTTATGAGTTTTTTAAGAAAATTTTGGAAAAATGTACTTTTTTTATTTATCATATCTCGCTTATTATTGGTGGAATTTTTTGTCTGTAGTACTCAATCGACGTAGAATTTTATGCTCTACAATTTGTGTAAAGGGATGTCTTTTGTAAAGTGAACGGTTTTTAAGTTATTTGCGAAATACTGAAAAAAGTCCGAAAATTTTGAGGTTTTTGTGATGCTGCATCTAAAGCTCACCAGTAAAAATGGGACATACTTCAAATCCCTTCATTTGGATGTAAAACAAAGTGATTAAAATAATTTCCAGCTTTCCGCGAATTTTTGGTTAGCAAAATCCTATTTTTACTTGAAGTTTATACTATACACAAAAATGCTCTAATATGAGAAAGCAGATATTACTTTTATTTTTTACTGGTGCCTAAAACAAATTGTGTATGCTCTTTTTGAGGTTGCATATATGATACCATGGTCCCGAATGGGTTAAATAGCGTCACCTGTTTCACTTATGACCTGTTTAGTAGTTATAAATTAGATTTATTTAATTTTAATTTCAAAATTGTCAAAATGTCGGGCACGTTACAACGCTATATATGCATATTTTTTCTTTTCTTTTCTTTACAAATTTCAAGAATAAAATGTTTATATGAATATAGAGGATATTGATAAACAATGATATCACATAAAAAAGTGTATTGGGAAACAAAAATCATTATGATGTATCCGTGTAGTTAAAACGCATTCCCACGGGCAATCAACTTATTTAAATTACCCTACTATTGCAAAACAGTTTGCAACTATACTCGCATACTAGAGAAATATATTATTTTCTCATTTCTTCAAAGCAAATATCTTTTCTCGGCATTGGCTTGTTTATTTTCTTTTGCAAATTAAAAAGAAAAAAAAATAATTGCTGAACGTTCTGCATGAATGACAGAATAACAGGTGGTACTTCCTTTTACTTCACCTTTTCTTCTTTCCCCCTTTTAAAAAAATCTCTTAGACACTAACTATTTTTATTCATTTCTGAGAACAAGTTGTAAAGGCCACAAAATGGCGGGAAAGTTACATGTGTGATGGAATTTCTGCTGCCTGCTGCTCTTCTCAGGTCAGTAGTTTTTCGTGCACCGAAGCAACACGAACGAAAAATTTTTGTTTGTGGATTTTTTTTTTTTTTTTTTTTTTTTAATTTCCGCGAATGAAACAGTAGCGTGCCAGCCTGGCGTGTCGATCACAAATTATTTGCAGGTGCGTTTGTAACAAGGTCGACGTCGTTAAAAGATTGGAGCACAATAGAAGGAAATGACCGCGGCAGGTTGGATATCACCTGAAATGCATATGAATTACGCTGCTCTTTTCATTACTTTTCTTGTTTCTTTTTTTCGCTTTCTAATTCGTTAATGCCTTATGGAGGATTATACAATTACGTGACGAGTACTGTTCCTAATATGTTTTCTTTCATTGTAAGGCACCAGATTTACAACTTGCAGCAGGTGGTGATTTTTGTTTGTTTATTTTAAAACTTGCTTTCGAACCCCCGATTTCAAACTCCTAGCTTAAAAAAAAAATCAAAAGATAAAAAATGTAGGATAGTCGTCATACTAGGTTGAGGACTAAGTCATTAAAGTTTATTTTATGACTAGTTATTTTCTCTTATATTGATCTTTTACTGGCTTATTTTCTTCTTTTAGGCTATTCAAATTAAAAGTAAATTTCGAAGGTAATGATCATGAACATAGGAATAGATAAGGACTTCTAACGAAATAGCCTTTCGAAGAAGAAAACCGTTCCTAGAAAATAGGTGGCGCCTATGTAGGACAGTTGCCCTATAGAGCAGTTGCAGTTGACGTTATACTGGAGGTTACACAACACTACAAACAGGCAGTTCTGATTGGTGGAACTACCCTGACCTCCAGTTGAAGTACAATGATTGATCAGCTGATTGCAATCCCCCTATACCTCACCAGTTCGTCTAACATTGTTGTGACAGTTTCGGTTTTACTGTCCGTAGGTGGCGCTACCTTAGCAGGGATGCTCACTGGCTATGCGCGTAGCTGCGCAGAACCGTGCGCGTAGTTGCGTAGCTACTTTTAAGGCCGAAAGTCGCGACACGATATTAACACTATTTCGTTAGAGGTTCTTATCTATTTCTATGTTCATGGTAATGGTAATGATGTTGCATGGGATCTAGCGCTGTTTAGATAGTTAGTTGTTTCTTAGATGGCGCCACTGAAATTGGCCGATGATATAGTTTTTAATTGAGTCATAGACAGAAAAGCACTATTTTTAAATATGAAAATTAAAACAAATAATTAAGAATAAATAAATGGAAATGATTCCATTAATTAACTTAATAGCCCATTCTTTTATTATTCCAAATTTTACAAAACAAAAGCAGGAGTGGCCCTTAAAAGAGCCGTTTTTATGAGTCTTTCAGTAATATAAATCACGAAAAGAAAGAAAAAGAATTGAAATATACGTCAAGACAGAAATTTATAAATGTTTATGCATCCTATATATTAAGAGGCTACTTCACTCAGACGAAAACACACGCTCGCTAATGTTAATCCTATGGAGGAAATTTTTGAAGATATCTCGTTCGCATTTCAATATTTTGAAATGATTTTTTTTGCATTGGATAGCTGAGGTCAATCTCTATGCACGCTCCTTTCAACTTTTTCGATTTTTGTTGCAGTTTTTTTATCGAGGATACTTTCACTTTCAAAACCGATTCCGAAAGTGAAAGTATCTTAATATTATCACGTATCTTATCTCACGAAAGTATCTTATTATCACGCGTCCGGGCAACGCCGCGCGGGCGGGTCAACTAGTTTCTAAATAATATAGCCCGAAATATAAATGCATATATGTAATCCCATGTGATCCAGATCCAGATCTCTTCTATAAGTGAAGATTCGTAAAAATATCTTAAAATATTTCCTCCACAGGAGTATAGCATTAGCGAGCGGGTGTTACCGCGTGAGTGAAGTAGCCTCTTAATAGTGTATATAAATTATAATATCCTACATATTATTTTTTTTCTAATGTCACTAAGTGACACCATATGTACCAGGTTTCGTTTCTGTCCCAGATGTTTCTAGAACTTTTTTTACCAGAAAGAACGTGTATATCATAAAAGTAATGCCATACTGTTATTCAAAATATTTCAAATATTACTAAGAAATTGAAAAAAAAAAAAAAAAAAAACTTTATGTTATATATTTTGCTTTGAGTATTTGATATAACTTTTAAATCTATTTATCTCAGAAGTGTCAAATCAAGATAAAAAAATGTGGCTTAGTACTCTCTTGCCCCGACCCCCTCAATTGACCAGTTTTGAGGATAACTACGTTTTTTCTGTAGCCAGATGCATCTAAGCCAGACCCATTAGTGCAATAATACGCAAAATGAAGTTTTTGATGTTGTGTCACTTTTCTTGTAGGTGAGTGAAATGTTCTTAAAGCAGCTCTCAAATCCAAACTGGCTACTTTATGACATATTTTTAAATTCATTTTTACTCGGAAACACATGAAATTTGGCAGGTGTTCTTATTCAGAAAGTTTATAATCGAAAGACGTTTTTCATTTTTGGTAAAGGCAGACGATCCTTCAGAAAATACTGTCAAAGTCGGCGTTTTGAACAGAACTTCCGACGCCGCAGCACGACAAAGAAGAAAAATGCGTCATCACGTGACACGAATTAGCTTATAACTCGATAAGTAATTTATTGATCAAAAAATGGAAAACTCACTTCGATTCCAAATCGCTTCAATAATCAGACCTGCCAATTAAATTAAATTAACGTTTTTGCGTTTAAAAATGAGTCAAAAAGTTTCGCGCTGTTGAGCCATTTTCCTCTTCCCGCTAAGCTTTCACTTGGGAAGTTTCATCTTTACAGATTTTCTGATGCAAAATTTAAGCACTCTTGAATTTTGTATAGATCTTCTTTTCCTGAAATTGTGGGACCATGGAAACTACGGTGCTCTCACAAAGACCGTAACTGAAATTTGGTATCATGCTTTAAATACGGCAATTGGAAAAGTTCACGTTGATAGTTATCATTTTCTAAAAGATTTGAAGAATAGGTAAGAACTTTTTTGTAAAGAAAATGTCTTTTACTCGATGCCAGGAAACAAAAAAAAAAAAAAAAAAAAGGAAATAATTTGCTTATTAATGAAAAATAAAATAAATCATGGGTTTAACTTCTAATTACATGAATCATTACACTGAATTCATTTGTGGTTACTATATTGCAAATTCCCGTTAAGAAAAAAAAAAAAAAAATCTGGTTAAAATTATTTGCTACAAGAGATACTAATAAAAAAAAGTATATTTTATAGTACATTTGTATTATTTGTATTATTCGTACATATATATATATATTATATACAGGGGGGCGACAAATCAGGGAAAAACACAGTTAGAAAAAAGAAAAATATCAGTATTTTCTTATATAAAAATTCACCTTATGAAATCGCGCGATAATATAAGTGAAATTTTTCTACAAGAAAAGACTGGAAGAAAGACTACAAGAAAAGACTGGCCCTATTTTTCAACAGTGTTTTTCTCTGATCTGTCGCCACCCTGATATATAGATTTAATACTATTAACAAAAAGTTTTATTACATATATATATATATACTATACAAAAAATGTAATCACATGTGTCAAAATCAAAAGAAGAGATAATATAAAAACAAAAGGAAAAGACACTACAAAAATCAAGTATAATAAAATTAAAATGCACCCTCCCCCCCCTCCCCCCCTCCTAAAAAAAAACAAAAAAAAAAACAGTGAAAATAATAATAGATCTATAAAATAAGGAAAATAATAATAGATCCATAAAATAAAGAAAAATTTAATAGATCCATATATAACATAATAACACTTTTGCTATTTACGACTTGAATCAATCATTTAGAAAACTATACAAAATTTACCTATTCAAAACTTTTCGGGTATTAATAAAAACTGTGATACACACAAATTCTAGCTTTTTTTAAAACTTTTTTAGTCTCATTATTATATTTTCCAAATCTTTACATTTGTAAGTCGGTTATCGGTTATTTATTTTATGGTAATTAAAATTGAAAAAAGAGAATAAAAAAAATTTAGACTTTGAAATATATACAAGAAATTACATTTATTGTATTTGTATTACATATTTGACAAAAGTAGTGGGATAGAGGGGATCTGTGCTGCCACAGGCGCAATGTGCAAGAACAATGAGCAATGATAACTATCCTCTCAATCACAGCTGAAATGTTCTAGGTCAACCCTCTCTTATTGCAATAATTTTTTCTCTTTGTTTTCGTTTACATTTTTGTGATTAGTATGTCTAGCATTTTAATAGTAAGGTTTGTATATAAGGAAGAGTTCAATTACTATAACTATTTAATTTTATAAGTATTTAATTTCTATTTCAGAAAAATAATTAGTTATTAGTTTAATGTATTATTAATAAGTTTGAATACATTATACTATAGTTTTAAAAATATTTTTCAATAAAATTTAGTATATTTTTTAATGTAAAAGTATAAGCTTGATTATCATAAAAATCATAAATATGATAAAATCATTTTAATATATTTTGCAAATGTAAAATTAAAAAAATATATAGCTTAACTATTTTATTGAATGTTATTTTAATTTATATAAAAGTAAAATATTTAGTTATTAAAAGTTTAATATATTATTAATAATTTATTAGTTTAATATATCATTAATATATTATTAGTTTAATATATTATTCAAACGTTTTTGTATAATAATGTATTTTATTATTTATAATTTTTTAAATTTGAAAATATGAATTCTATATTTATTAGATATGAACATTTCAATTTATTTTTAATATTAATAAATAAATAAATAAATAAATAACTGTTTTATTAAAAGTAATTTTATTTCTATATAGTAAGTATAGATAAAAGTATAAACTAATAAAGTTAAACTCTAATGGTTTAACTGTTTTATTAAAAGTGATTTTACTTTCTTTTTAATAAAATAATTAGTTATTAGTTTAATATATTTCTTAGTTTAAAAATTTTTGTTTATTATTTTATTAATGTTTATTAATTATTATTATTTATTATATTTTTAAATGTGAAAGTTTATAAAACAATTCTAAAAAACTATTCACTTACTTAATTTCTGAATAACAGCAACTGCCAATTTCATGCGATTGCGAACGAAAATGAATTTAAAAATGTATCAGAAAGCAGCCGGTTTGGATTTGGGAACATAAGGTAAAATAACTTTCAACAAAAAAGTTAAACAATATACTTTTAACTTTCATGTGAAAAAAACAAAAAACAAAAAAACAATTAAAACGTATATATTTTATTGATGCACAAGTTTATTAATGAGTTTTAATATATATTTTTTAATGCAAAAATTAAAAACTACACATAATTTAACTATTTTATTGAAAGGTTTTTTAATTTATGTATAAGTAAAGTATTTAGAATTTATAGTTTAATATTTTATTATATTTTGGTTATAAATATTTTTTTAATGAAAAAATATGAATTTTTTTTAATAAATGTCAAAATTTCAATTTATTTTTATTATTTTAAATAAACTAAAAAATGATAAACTATTTTATCTTTTATCTTCAATTATCATATATTCTAACACGAGCAAATCTTGTGTGTGATTATATATATATATATACATATATAACCATAAATGAAACATTATCATAACACCAACTTAAACAATGAAATAATTAGTTGACAATGAAAGATTCCCCAACACACTTAATATGGAATCAAAAACAATGAAAGAATAAGAAATTAAATAAAAATTGAATAAATGGAATTAAATGAATTAATTGAAATGAAATTTGTGGAATTTAGACAGAATTATCAAGCCCCAATTGCCTAAATACCACAAATAAAATGAAATGAGATGTTTCAACATCATATTAGCCATACATTGCTAAAAAATACGATATTGGGACTACATCTCAAATACAATGAATCAAATCAGTGATAAAATAAAAAATAAAATACAATATTAAAAAGGAAAGAAGCTATACTTATATATTACAGAGAAAACATTTAATAGAGACATTAAGTATAAAAACCATAAAGATGAAAAGAGATATAAAAAGGATACTTTGCAGTTCATGAACCACCATGAAAACCAACATGACTGGGGAATGAATTGCATAAAAAATCATAACATGTTGCCAATTTTAGAAATATAAATTGTTTAGAAATATAAATTGTTTTGCAGTGATGCCAGAAATAATGTTAAAATATAATGAATTATAAAATAAACAGGAACATTAGTGCTGCCATCTATTAGTAAAACTGAATATAATCTGAATCGAAGGAATTGGATGGAAATAAATGTTTCATAATTCAACCAAATTACTATCTTAATTGATACCAATTAGTTAAATAATAAATAAATGAAATTAATTAATAAATAGAAAATCGAATTACATTAAAGGATGTATTAATAAATAATACTATGTTATAAATAAGTATTAAGATGGAAAAATTAATAATAAAAAACAACTTAAAATAGTGCTGCCCTCTAGTGGTAAAAGTAAATATGAAGTAATGGATGGAAATTAGTGTTTAATAATTAAACCAAATTACTATCTTAATGATAGCCATTAGTTAAATAATAAATAAATGAAATTAATTAATAAACAGAATGTTGAATAATATCTAAGTAATGGACGTATAAATTAATAATACTATGTTATAATTAAGTAGTAATATGGAAAAATTAATAATTAATGCAACATTAAAAATGTACCATTAAATGACAACAACGATTAAATAACTGTACTAAAAATGCAACATCAATTAAAATAAATTAAATTAAAATACTAGAGATTTGAATTAAGAATCAAAGAATTTAAAATTAATATTGATTAAATATTGAAATGAAATAGTCACAAATAATGTGGCTTCAAACAAAGTTAAATTAAATAAAAACACTTAATAAAATTAAAACATATTCTATTAACACTGTATAAAAGTAAACATTATCTTAGAAGTAAATATGATATTGTCCACCAAAGGTATTAATCCAAATCATTAGATCAAATACATTCTTAATATTAATGAATATAAATTCATTTAAAATAATTAAATAATGAATAAGTAAATCTAACTAAATGAATATACATATAAAAATAACACATCGCAGTCCATTATAAAATGTGTATGATCAAACAATTGTGTAAATCAAAATGCCCCCATTTTATTATTATTATTATTATTATTATTATTATTATAAATTAACCATGCGTATTTTTCCATACAACGCCGCCACACACCTCCTCAATCCAACGTCTACCCACCCAACCGTCCTATTATAATTTTTTTTTTAAATATTTATAAGATTATATCATTTTTTTATACATTTTTTAAACGCATGTGTTAATTTGGTTGTAAAGATCAAATAGGAACTAACTATATATTAAGGAATAAATGAATTTCTTTGGAAAACCATGTTATAATGCTTCATAGATAAGTTTTTTAATATTTTTGTTAATAAGTTGAGAGGAACATAAACTTTTTATTCTATAAATATGATTAAGGAGTATATTACGATATACAGAATTATGAAGACATGATTTAAAATTAGTAAATGAATTAACTTTAAATTTAAATTCTTTACGTTTATCAAATAGATCTATTATTGTTTTGTTTTCTTTTAGTGTAATTTTAAGATCTAAAAAGTTAACAGTATTGTTAGAAAGGAGGTTTTCCGTTAATTCTAAATTAGTAGGATAATCAACTGGAAATATAGAAATATTAGTGTGATCAGTGGCAATTAAAATAATGTCATCAATATAACGATATAAATGTATATTACTATTAATAAATGTACGTTCATAATGATACAAGTATAAGTCTGAAAGTATACTAGATGTACATCCCCCTTGTGGTAAACCGACTTTCTGTAAATATAACGTGTTATCATGCATTATATAATTATTATATATAATGAAATTTGTTAAAGTTTTAAAATAAGCTGTATCTATATGAATTGGTAAATTAAGTGAATGTTGATACTTATAAAATAATGCATTTATAATATTATGTAGATCTATTAAATCTATATTATTAAATAGATCTTTGAAATCATATGTCATTATATTATTAACACATTTAAGATTTTTCAAAATATTGACGAGTTGATATATATATATATATATATGCAAATTTTATCTTCAAAACGGCTCTAACGATTTTGACGAAATTTTGTATCTTACCAGTTTTGGGCACGAGAAGACTATTGGGCTGGGTCACATGTTTGAGAACTTTCGATTAGTGGGTCATTTTTGGGTCAACCCGGGTCAAGTTAATTTTATCTAAAAAACTGCTCTAACGATTTTGATTAAATTTCGTATCCTATGAGTTTCGGGCACGACAAAATCATTGGGCTAGGTCCAATGTCCGAGAAAATTCAATTAATGGGTCACTGTGGGTCAAGCTAATTTTATCTAAAAACGGCTCAGACTATTTACACTAAATTTTGCATCCTATGGTTTTCGGGCACGAGAAGACTGTTGCTAGGTCAGGTTGGGCTAGGTCACGTGTTTGAGAAAATTCGATCAGTGGGTCATTTTGGTCATGGGTCATTATGGGTCAAGCTATTTTATCTTAAAAACGGCTCAGACTATTTAGACTAAATTTTGACTCCTACGGTTTTGGGGCACGAGAAGACTGTTGGGCAAGGTTACATGTTCGAGAAAATTTAATTAGTGGGTCATTTTGTTCATGCGTCATGATATTTGAACTCAAAGCTAATTTTGACCGAGCATAGCTGGGTCTTCCCTGCTCGTTATGATTAATCCTAGCAATCATTGCTATAACATTCACTTTAGACCCCAGCAACGACTTATTATTCAATTACGCATGCGTAGAAATTTTAATAAACCTAAGTATTTCTTTACTAGTTTGAAATGAATATATATATATGATCTTATTAAAAATTTCTGTTCATTTCTTCCGTCTGCTAGCGAGAATGTCTAGCCTAAACATTCCATGCGCACATACGTATGATTTTATTATAAACCATCTATCTATTTAACACGTAAAAGTTTCAATTATAGATACAAAACTTTTCAAAAACTCGTTTCTTTCAAATTTTTTGAAAGAATATCTAAAAATTTAACACACATATGCATGATTTTATTACAAAGAGACACTTTTTTTTTTTTTTTTACACCAAAAGTTTCAAACAATAATATACTGAAAAATAATAAAAACGAACTGTTTTATTTAAATAATTAAACTAATTTTCAAATGTATTTAAAATAATAAAAATAAATTTAAACTTTTATCTTAAAAAGTATATATTATAAATTAACTAGTTGAAAAATAAAATTCCCTTTACATAAAATTATAATGGAAATTTAATTTCTAATATATATATATATATATATATATATATATATATATATATAACTTTAAGTAAAATTTAACCATTGAAACATAAGAAACTGACCACATACACTGAAATCCCGATACCAAAGAGCCCTGTCAATTTACAAATTAAAATTGTAGTCCTAGTACACAAAAATAAAATTGTAGTATTTAAAAAATATATTAAAACGTAAATATAAGATAATATATATATTAAAATTAAAAAAAAAAACTTATATAAAAAATAAAATTTATTAATAAAATATTAAACTAATAATGCATATTAGACTAATGACTAATTGTTTTATTTAAGTAAGAAATTAAAATCCCTTTCAATAAAATAGTTTTAAAAATATATATATTAAAAATTATTAATAAAATTTATACTGTTATATTTAAAAATATGTTATAATATATTAAAATATGTTATTAAAATGTATTAATATTTACTAATCTAACTTACTAAGCTAACAAAATATTAAAGTTTGTTTTAATTAAATAGAAATTAAAATCCCTTAGTTATATAGTTAAAAAATTTGTTTTAATTTATTTAAAATAGTAAAAATAAATAAAACTTTTGCATCTAATAACTATAAAAGCATACTTTTATACTTAAAAACTTATTAAAAAGAATACATTAAACTATTAATCTAATCTGATCAAATCCAAACTGGCTACTTTTAACACATTTCAGAATTCACTTTTGTTTGCAAACGCATCTGCTCTTATTTGGAAACTATGGAATCGAAACAGTTTTCCATTTTTCGATAAAAGCAGATCTTTTTGAAAATGCTGTCAAAGAATGCGTCTTGAACTGAAATTTGAACCCGACGGCGCGGAAAATAAAAAAAAAAACAAAAAAAAAACTGTAGTTGTGAAACAACGATTTCTTATTACGCCCTATAGAATGTATGCACCATCACGTATACACTAAAATGAGATAAGTTTAAAAATGCATATCACAGCGGAAAACCCACTTACAGAAATTATTGATTACAGTCAGTCCTGTAACCAAATACTTTTGTGCATCTCTGTAAATAAACGATAAATACTACGCACTTCATAATCTATAGAAAATATGATGTAATGCACCTCAGTGATCATATAATTATAATGGATATCAATATGAAATTCATTTATTAGAAAAAAAAAATGTTTGATTAAAATTTACTTTAGTGATCATGGCTACAAGTACACTGTAAAAAATGACCGATGTTTCTTATTTTATGAAAATATGCTATAACCACAAACGAAAATATAATATAATCTTCTGAGTTATCCGAAATTTCAAATAGCATGTTACATTGTCTTTTGAATCCCCAGAAACGAATACATCTTCAAAATTTAATCAATAATTTATAAAAACAAATTATTTTTAGCTGTCCGAATTTTTCAGAAACGTTTCCGAAGGGTTTTTATAGTGTATTAATTAGTGTCCTCAGCCTGGAATACCTGTTTTTCGAATGTTATCCATTCTCAAGTACACGTTTTCAGCCGCATAAGTTAATTTATACATGAAAGAGTAAATAAATAATCTTAATTTTAATGTTATTGTTAACGCTGTTAATTTTGCATGTTTGTCTGTTAAACTTTTTTTTGAGCATGAAAATGTTTACTTCAGAATTGATAGCATTCGAAAAACAGGACACTAATTAATACACTATAAAACCCTTCGGAAACGTTTCTGAAAAATTCGGGCAGCTAAAAATAATTTGTTTTTATAAATTATTCTTTAAATTTTGAAGATGGATTTGTTTCTGGGGATTCAAAAGACAATGTAACATGCTATTTGAAATTTCGGATAACTCAGAAGATTATATTATATTTTCATTCGTGGTTATAGCATATTTTCATAAAATAAGAAACATCGGTCATTTTTTACAGTGTATCGTGGCTTTATGTTTAAAAATGAGCACGTGAGTGTGTCAGAAAGTTTCATTTTTAAACATAAAAGTGTGAAACTTGCAGGCATGATTATTGAAGTGATTTGTAATCGAACAGTTTTTTCATTTTTCAATAAACGAATTACATCTTGAGTTATAAGAGATCGTCATTCTACGACGGCAGTTTTTTCCCTTTCTTGTAAAAATTCGGAAATTCGGTCCCAAATGCCAATTTTGATAGTATTTTCTGAAAAATCTGCTTTTTCTAAAAAATGGAAAACAGTTCGATTACATCAGCTTTTGTCAATTTGATACGTTTGCGAACAAAAAGGAAATAAAAAATGTGCCAGAAAGTAGTCAATTTGGATTTGAGAACAGCCTTAATTGCATTGAAAGGAATTATACTATCATTCACAACGAACAGACAGCATCAGTGTCTATTATTTCATGAAATAGCTTTTCCAGCATTGGAAGAGGGTCGCTGTAAGGAAACTGGTTGTACAGGAAAGGCAAGTCTACGCTGTTGTCTGACTTGTCTAAGTGTCTTGACATGCATAAGATTTTTTCCTATTCAAACGTCCATAAATAAATATTCTTGTTTGAATTTTGAAACAAGAATGAAAAATCATTCATCAGGCATAGATTATGAAACACTTTCCAACATTAACAGAATATTAAAACTGCTGCATCGACAGAATCGTTGATCGCCCCTATAGAATGTATGCACCATCACGTATACACTAAAATGAGATAAGTTTAAAAATGCATATCACAGCGGAAAACCCACTTACAGAAATTATTGATTACAGTCAGTCCTGTAACCAAATACTTTTGTGCATCTCTGTAAATAAACGATAAATACTACGCACTTCATAATCTATAGAAAATATGATGTAATGCACCTCAGTGATCATATAATTATAATGGATATAATTTCATTGTGTTTGCAGTATTATAACATTATTAAAATGAAACTCAAACGATTTTTTTCTCATAGATCTGTTATGAATTCTTTTTGCACGTTCTGACCAAAGAAATAAAATTAATTAATTAATTAAAATAAATTTCATAGACCTAATAAGTGAGTACAAACTAAGGCTGTGACCAGGGCTTGACAAATGCGGTCACCAGGTTGCCACTGGTGACCAAGTTTTTTCATCTGACGACCGAGTTATATGGCAATTTTTTTTTTCTTTTTTTGTACAAAAGAGACTTTTTTTTCCCACAAACGTTTTTTTCTCTTCTCTCGTACAATTCTTATAAGATGTATCATTATAGATGTTGCAAAATTACAAAATATTAAGAAATATAGAAATTATATTCAAACAAACAAACAAAAAATATATATTTTCAATTAATTTGGCAAAAATATGCTCATGAAATACAAATAAAAAAAATAAAAAAAATCTGAATTGTTTGACTGACTTCGACAGGAAAATAGGCAAAATTTTTTTTAATGCTTCACTATTTCATTGGCGATCCCATCATCAGATATGGATTTTGTTACACTCAACTACCCGGCAATCAGCATTTCCCGAACATGCCGGTTAATTCACTCTTTACAATATATATATTCTTTTCTTTTCAGAGATATATAATTTTGATAAGTTTTATTCGAAAACTTCGTTTATATTATCTTTCTAAATCACGTACTAAAAACTATGACCGCAACTATAACTGACTTTTCTAAACTATGTAAATAATAATGCTAATCTATGCTTCTTATTATTTTTTCTCAATTAATTCATAAAAAAACTTGTGTGGTTTTAGAAAACCAATGTTGGGGACCGAGGGAGAATGGTAAATCTCTTTTACTCTGGTGACCAGAATTTTTTGCTGGCTACCAGATTTTATTAAATTTGTAAACCCGAACACGTGACACTCCACAGACCTTATATGAGCACACTTTCTTTTTCATTTTCTGTAAACACTTTATTTTTATGAAAAATTAATATATATATATATATTCCATTTTCAAAGGTATCCTTGTTTTTCAATCTTGTCCAATGTTTGTTTGGGCTAGGAGTTGACACAATTTTTGGCATTAAGCTGGTGTCAATTACAGAAAACAATCATTCTTTGCTTATAATGTGGTTTCCCTGCCCTTGAAAAAGTGAATTACATTATAAGCCTACATTTGTGTATTTACTTTTGTTTCACTTTTTGAATGAATAATACTTCATTTATTAGGACTATGTTTTATAATTTGTAATTTGACAGTGCTATATGGTGTAATAATCTCATTGCATATGGTCAGTTGCTTCTGTTTCAATGGTTAATTTTTGCAATAAGCTTGCATATAATTATTTATAAAATGAAAATTTAATTTGACTTCTACAATAATATTTTAGATTTTATGGGTTTATTTATGTTTTGAAATTATTTAAATGTTGACATATGTAAAAATAAATAGATAAAATAATTTTATACTGAAAATTTACTTAATCAAAATAATTAATAGTTATTTAGATATTGTTTTAATCTTTAACTAGATGGCAGCACCATATAATGATTTTAAAAAAACTATTACTATTATTCTTTAGTATTATTTTTTAGTTATTGTTTATTATAAAACCAGATGGCAGCACCATATAAATTTTCACAATTTTTTTTTTTCTCTTTTAACTGAAAACTTGGAATACAAGTGAAATTTTTAAATATTCCAATAATATAATATATATATTAAAATTATTTAAGTTAAAAAATATTTTTAGTAAATGAATTTATAGTTTTTATATTATTTATTTGTATTTTTACATTTTAAATTAGAAATAGTTAAAATCACAATGGTTAAATTAATAACCTGCTACTTTTAGAAAATTAACTGTAATTTTAACTTGTACGTTTGAATTCACTTATTCACTTTACCATGTGCTTAGCACAAAACATTTTTGGCTTCGGATTCTGGACAAATTTATGTTGTAATGTATAGATTTTCTTTGTCTTCCTTTGTATTTATTTGTTTATAAATGGATTTATTTTCTTCCGTTTGATTTGTAGTGTTCTATTTTCAAAGGTATCCCTTTTTTTTTTTTTTTTTTTTCCCAATTTCTTTCCAATGATTGTTAGGGCTTGGAATTGTCACAAAATTTTGGCTTTAAGCTTGTGACAGTTACAGAAAACAATCATTCTTTGCTTATAATGTGGTTTCCCAGCCCTTGAAAAAGTAAATTACATTATAAGCTTGCATTTGTGTTTTTTTTTTTTTTTTTTTTTTTTTTTTACTTATGTTTCACTTTTTGAATAAATACTTCATTTGTTAGGACTATGTTTTATAATGTGTAATTTGACATAGCTATTTGGGATAATAATTTCATTGCATTTGGTCAGTTATTTCTGTTTCAATGGTTAATTTTTGCAATAAGTTTATATATATATATATATATATATATATATATATATATATATATATATATATTGTCAGGTCCCTGGAACCTATAGGCTTAAAAACTATTGTTATGGAACTATTGTGATTATTATCTTATGATTATCTTATTGTGTGTGTATCTTTTCTGTACTGTGAGGCTTTTCAGAGTACTGGAATCTTAATCCGGAGGGTAGCAAGTTGAATACAATGGAAGAAGTATGTCCTTTGTGATGTGGTCTTCCATAGATAAGAAAGAGATTGCACCCATTATTTAGGAAGACAGACCCTTGGAAACAGACCAGGAGCCCCGTAGACAGAAAGGTGCTCTGGAGAATGACCAGAGAGGAAGTTAGTTCGAACGCAGGACTGGAGCGTGTAGGTTGGTTGTTCAGAGAGCAGCTCTGGGCACGTGTGTGGAACGAGATCTCTCGAAAGGAAGAGATATAGCGTGTGTGAGATTAATAGAAATCTCGGTTCTGAGTGAATGAACGTAGCCTAACGGTACACAGAGGATAGTTTTCTGTAATTATTTTGATTTAATATTAAACCGGATAATTTACATCCGAGTTCAAGTGTAAATATTGTTAATAAAGGGTTAGTTTAAGTATAATTGAAAGAGTTAGGTTTTTCTTGAATATACATCACGTATCGTGTCCGATATCACGTATTCATATCGGTGGTGGCAGCATATCAAAAGACCGGATTATATTTCGAAGTCGTGTGGACGGAGAAGTGGAATCCGACAATGTTGGCAGCGACGGGATCTGAATCACCGAAGACCAGTGCCAGTTAACCGTGTTACAGAGAGTTTGTTCCGGATCGCCCAGCGGAAGTGTTCGTGCCCTATCGTCGTAGACCAGTGCCAGATAGCCGGGTTACAGAGAGTTTGTACCGGATCGCCCAGCGGAAGTGTTTGTGCCCTATCGTCGTAGACCAGTGCCAGCTAGCCTATCGTCATTACAGTGAAGTGAACTAGTGGTGGTGCTGTGTGTAGTGTGTTTGTGCATAGTGAAGCAAGGTACAGTGATTGTTGCCCGAAAGTGCAAGATTTACCCTGTGGAAAAGTGAGCAGAGAATTGCCCCAGCGAATAAAGTACGAGGTAAGGTGTTTTGATAATTTTACTCTACTGACATTCTCGAACCTACTGTTTTTTTATTGTGTATAATTGATGGTAATTTAAGTTAATGTTGTGGTTAATTTATGATAATTTATGTGCAGAATAATAATTGGACTAAATGAAATGAGATATTAACAGCCATTTTACACTATTGTTTTAAGAAAAGAATATTATATTAATTACTAGAAGTGATTTTCTAATTGTTTTAAACGGATAAGATTAATGATTAAAATTAATGCATTGTGTTAATAGTTGGAAGGAATAATTGAAATTTCTTAAATTTAAATTATTATTAAAGTAATATTTAAATTAAGTGATACTGTTTGTTTTAAATTTGAAGTATTAATAGTAAATGAGGAAGGCAAATTTGTGCAGAATTTAAATTAAATTGAAATAACCTTCAAGGAAGAATTTCAGGTCCAAGGAAAAAAAAAAGTGCTGTGATTTACTTTTTTATGTGAAAACAAATTTTGAAAATTGAAATATTTTATTGAGATTAAATTTAGGAATTTAGGTGTATTTCATGCAAATTTTTGTTAGATGGATATCTTTATGTAGTGATTGGCATCAGTGTTTTATTCAAATTGCAACGTATTAGTATTATTGTGTAAATTGTATTTTATTATTTAATTGTATAAATTTAAAATCTGTATTACATAATAATCAAATTGAAATTATTGTTACTGTGTTATTGGAAGCAAATTGTGGGGTACCATTGTTAAAGGAAATTTATCATTTTATTATTACTTATTTGAAATATGTTAAATAGTATAATATGTGGAGGTAATTTATGAAGGTAGGATTGGAGGAAGTAGTAATTTGATATTGTGCTTAAGTATTATTGTAGGGTGGTAATAATTATCGGTAGAGGGTATGGCTTTCTTACTAAAAATAAAAAGGGTGGATTTTCAGGCGATATGTGAAGAGTTAGGGATTGAAGTCTCGGAAGATGATACCAGGTTTAAGCTTAAGAAAAAGATAGTGGAGAGCGACGAATATGAAGAGGGGGCCGTTATGGAATTATCTAACACTATTGTTACGGAGCGGTTAGAAAAGGAGGAAAAGTTACAACGAGAAAACTTAGAAAGGGAGGAAAAGTTACAACGAGAAAAGTTAGAAAGGGAGGAAAAGTTACAACGAGAAAGGTTAGAAAGGGAGGAAAATTTAAAGTTACAACGAGAAAAGTTAGATAGAGAAGAAAGGTCTGAAAAATTGAGATTGGAACATGAGTTCGAGTTGGAAAGGATAAAAATTCAGAGTTCGGCAAATAACTCTAATGGGACTAGAGAATCTAATCATGAGAGTAGCCTAGAGAAATTGATTAAAAGTGTTAAAACTTTGTCTATCAAAGTTCCGGAAGGGACTGAGGGATGGAATCTCTTTTTTAGCAGTTTAGAACGGGCATTCCAAACAAAAAATGTACCGGAAACCCAGCAGGCCAAAATTCTGCTAAATATGTTAGGAGATAAGGCCGATAACTTGCTAATATACACTACTAGGGAACAAATTGAGAGTTATAAGAAATTAAAGGAATTAGTTCTAAGGGAACACTAGCCGACACCGAAGGCGTGTTTGGAAAACTTTAAGAAGGCTAGAAGGAATCAAAATGAAACTCATGTATTATTTGTATCGCGTTTAATAGCAACGTGGGAAAATTATTGTAAGATTAGAGGTGCAGATACGTATGAGAAGGTTAATCGGTGTTAGTGAAACTGAGAAAGAATACCATTCATTTTGTTCGATTGTTCAGTGGCGATGGTGAACAGTAGATGTCGCCACCACATTGAAGCATCAATCTGGAATCGCATTGAACTCTGAAAAAAAGACTTTGGACTCTGCCGTAAAAAGTGCTGTATAGACATTTTTCCTTTATTCGATCGGACTCAAAAACGTATATACGTGTACTTGCTTTTTTCACATCACGCTGGCTTTTTATGGCCAAGCCTCTGTTAAGAAATACTTAATTTTATTAATATCTGGAAGCGTATGTTCTCCATATTTGTGATTTAATTATTGTGTGTTTCAAAGGTATATCCTTATTGTCATTCTTTTCATCATCCGTTTCAACAATAAAATTATTTAATCAAGATTCAAAGATCGCCGACCATTATTGGATAATCCATTACTATAATAATAAAAATATTAATCAATCATCACTATCATTTCAGCTGTTAATAATGAGCAGCTACTAGCTATCTATGAAGAAAAAACAAGGTAAGGAATTATTATTTCCTTTTAATTGTTGAATATAAATATCCTAGTTATAAGCATAACGAATCTTGTGTTTAAATTCTGCATTAAGCTACCGCGAGAGCATTATATTTCATTATTATTAACAACAGATTATGAGTCCTGAAATATATATTAATAAATAAAATGCATGAGTAATTTGATAATGTGTGTATATATATGAAATAAATAATAAGAATTAAAAGAGCACAGAAATAATGTGCAGCTTATAGCGAAACGAAAATAAAAGTAAATATTATTTGTTTATCATAACAATAAAACAATAAGCTTTGGAAATATGGCCACTAGTAAAGAAATAGCTCTTATAGAAAAATTAAATGATAATAACTACAGTAACTGGAGCTTTAAAATTGAGATGCTCCTTTTGAAAGACGACTTATTTGATGTCGTCACGACCGAACCAACTAACCCGCCCGCCACCGATTGGGCTAAGAAAAATATTAAGGCGAAATCGATCATAAATCTTTGTATCGAAGATAACCAGATCATTCATGCCAAGCATTTATCCACCGCTAAAGCGGTGTGGGATGCATTAAAAAATGTGCATATGAGGTCAAGCTTATCGTCAAAATTATTCTTGTTAAGAAAACTATATGGTCAAAAATTAAGTGAAGGAGGTGATATGAACACACACATTAATAGCATATTGTCTTTAAAGGATAAGCTCTTCGCAATCGGCGAAGAAATAGCTGAAACTCATATTTGTGCCCTACTATTGTGCTCTCTGCCGCATTCATACGATCCCCTTGTCACAGCTTTAGAGGCACGGCCCGATAACGATTTAACGCTAGAATTTATAAAAAATAAATTAATCGATGAGTACAGACATAGAATTGAAAACCGCGATACTGGTTCCAACTCGCGTGATTCTGCATACAAAGTCGTAAATAAAAACGCAAGAAATAAAAAGTTCTGCAGTCACTGTAAACGCGACGGTCATTTCAAATCAGAATGTTTTTACCTCAAAAACAAAACTTTTAACAACTTCCAAAGGTACGATGGTAATAGAAATAAATTCAACAATAATTCGAACACCTCTAAAAACAATTCTAATTATCATAAAAGCAGTCAGAACTATTCAAAAGACTCAAATTATTGCTTTGAAAGTAAAGCCAACGCAACCAAAGTTTCGAGCGATTCACCCCCTCCTACTTCTTCAGGAGATGCATCAGATAAGCACTCCGCACAAATCCATCAGGAAAATGAACCACCTCTTATCAACGAAGCTCAGGCACTAAACATAAATAAATTTATAGTAGATTCAGGGTGTACTAGACATGTTGCCTTCGCAAGAGAAAAATTTGAAAATTTCAAATCCGGTAATTTTGGGAGTATCATGATAGCAGATGGAAAAAGGCTTAATTCATATGGCCTAGGTGACATAAAATTAAATACTGATTCAATAAATCAGGTCACACTAAAAGACGTTTTATATTGCCCTGAACTGCAAAGTAATTTATTATATGTCAAAAGAGCCACTGAAAACAACTTTAAAGTTATTTTCGATAAAGAAACTTGCAGCTTTGTGAAAAATAAAAATACGGTCTTAGAAGCAAAACTAAACAATAATTTATATGAAATCGAACCCAAGGACGAATACGGTTATACCACTCAAACCCCCACATTGTGTTCCAACCCAAACTGTATAACAATTTGGCATAGACGCCTTGGACACAGAAACTATGACTCCATTAAATGTCTAGTTAACCAAAACCTCGCAGAAGGGATAAAGTTAAGCGAATGCAAACACGACATTATATGCACTAAGTGCATTGAAGGAAAACTTACAAAATTGCCCTATCCTAAAAAGGCTTCAAATAGATCAACCGAAATCTTATCGTTGATACACAGTAACATTTGTGGTCCGATGAAGACAGAAACCTTCACAGGAAAGAAATACTTCATCACTTTTATAGATGATTACAGCAGGTTCACCATGATCTATTTACTCTCACATAAGGGAGAAGCCCTGACAAAATTTAAAGAATTTGTCGCACTTACCAAAAATAAATGTAGAAAGCAAGTTAAAGCGTTCAGATCTGATAACGCCGGTGAATACCTCGGAAAGGACTTTGAAGATTACTTAACCCTTAACGGGATTGAGCGCCAGCTCAGTGTAGCATTTTGTTCGCCACAGAACGGCGTTGCTGAAAGGAAAAAACCGTACACTAGTCGAAATGGCACGTACCATGCTTTCCGACGCAAACCTACCAAAATCTTTCTGGAGGGAAGCAATTCTCACCGCGAACTATCTCACAAACCGTCTGCCCACAAAGGCAAACAACAATATAACACCATTCGAAATGTGGAACGGTAGGAAACCAAATTTGTCGTACATAAAAATTTTCGGGTGTAAGGCTTACGCTTACATAGAAAAAGTCAAAAGAGAAAAATTTGACGACAACGCCATCGAAGGTATACTTTCTTGGGGTATGATAACACAAGCAAGGGATACCGCATCCACATCGGTAATAACAGAGTAATAATATCCCGAACAGTCAAATTTTTAGAACATGGAGTAAACGAAAACAATCCCAACGAAAACAATGTTGAGATCCCTCTAGACAACATAAAAATAGACCTAACCGACGACGAACAACACGATGTTAAAGTCCATCAACAGGTCCCCATGGAACCTAGAAGGTCGCTAAGACATAACAGAGGCGTCCCTCCGGACCGATTGGGAGTTAGCGCAAATATTTGCCAAGTCGATGAACCGAAATCTTGGGAAGATATACTAAACATCAAAGACGATGTAAAGAATTTGAACTTCGACATCCAGCTGCACTATGTGTCATTCTAGCATTTCCTGTGAGTACACTTAACTGCATACCTGCCCTCGCTATTTTTGCCTTGAAGACTAGCAGACGTCGAATTCTATTGTACTGTGAGCGGAAAGTTCGGACAGTGATGAAGTGGTAAGGCGTTACCCAAAAAGGGGTCTTATGCTTTGATCCTTGCCGAGTTCGTGGGAAAGAGTTCATCTGCGAGAGAAGCGATCTCTGCACACGATTTTTAGGTTTGCGCCCGAAACTTTGCCCTTTGTCTTAGAACGTCCAATGACGGACTTAGTGAAAACGAAACAGAGGGATCTCAAGGCTGCTAAGAGGCTGGAGAGTTTCGAGGGGCCCGCCTCGACAAAGCCCCCGCCCCCAGAAGAAGTTCTCCTGCGAGAATGAAAAAGTGAGAGAGGACAGTTTTTGGAGAGATCGAAAAGGAGAGTGTTGACTCCCTGGAGAAGGGAAAAGGAAACGTCAGTTTCTAACTCAGCGTGGTGTAAGCGCTAGTGAGGTCCGACCTCTAGAATTGATACAGCAGGTATCCGCTGAAAATCCCAGCGAAGTGAAAAAGCACACCAAGTGCGAGAGTGAGAGTTCTTAGACTCAGAATTAACGAGCATTAGTAGATCTTCCGAAGAAAAGGAACGGACGAGCCTTGGTCCGAATGAACTTTGTTTTGTAGTCACGACTGTCTGTAATGTTTAGAGACTTTTGTTTGTTTCAGTTACACTTGGAGTCAAGAGGTCATTAATTTATAAGCGATTGACTCACGAAAAATAATTAAATGCTGTAATTAACTTTCTTGTACATATTTTCATTAGAATTAATATTGGTATGCAATAAATTCTATTTTCTAATTTATACGAGAAATTCTCTGTGCCAGCGATCCGATCTCGCTACCACTCACCATCTTTTATCGGGTCGGTATAGAGGAGTTACTACAACTGGTGGCTTGCGGTGATGGATTAATTAGCAAAAATTAATGACAATCTTCAAAGACAAAGAGTGGACTCTGAAATTTAAATCATCAAAGTGCTCCAAGAGAGAGTCTCCTTGTGACTTGTGACCTGAGTCTCCTTAGACACCCCTGTGGATCAACACAGCATCAGAAAGAGTAATCTACCAAGAATTCTGGAGAGTGTTCCCCCATCCGGAAGAGTCCCCATCCGAAAAGTGTGACAGAGAACCCCGTCTGTGCTCCTGAGAATCTCTGAAGTCTGTGCTTCTGACGCCCTGAAAGACTCTTAGTAATGGAGGTAAGCTCTTTTTATACTCAGAGTGGCTTTAATTGTTATTAGTGTTTGTATAGGTGTTGTAGGCTTCAAAAAAAAAAAAAAAAGTTGTATGTTAATTTTTGTGAGAGTAAATATTTTGAGAAATTTTTCCGGTAGAAAAAAAAAAGTATGATGAGATACTTCCGAGATTACTGTAACTTATTTAATAGACAAATTTTGTAGTTAAAAATTAAATTATTGTTGAATTAATTTAATGCAAACTGAGAGTTGTGCAGTGTTACAAAATTTTAGCTGAATCTATGAATGAGAGTTCATTGAAAAAAAAAAAGTATTGAACGCATTTCATATTTTACGATAACAGAGTTGATTTTATATGTTTTTTGTGAATTATTCTAAATTTTTTAAGAGTGGATGCAGAGATTAAGACCACCATTGATTTAAAAAAAAAAAAAAAAAAGGAATTGAATGAGACTTTTGCAATTTAAAATATTTTTACTGTACTTTTTGAATTTGAAATTGTTGTTTTGTGTCAAATTGATCCCATATGTATTTTATAACCAAATACCAAGGTGAATGTGGACGATAGGATAGGGTTGCTTAATTTTATATGTTGCATATTTCTTATATATTATTGTTATGCGTACTTTTTATGAGCGTATATTTTGGTAATATTTTGACGCACTTGGTAGGATTTGATTTAATCTTATTGTATTGTTTCATATTTGTGGGAAAGATAATTTCTAATTTTATACTTTAAAAATGTCGGAGCTTAAATATTTTAGGAAAGCTGATTTGCAAACGTTAGCTTACGAATTTGAGGTCATTTTAGAGGAAAATGATACTGTACCGAAAATTATAAAAAAAATAGAGTCGTCAGAGGGATTTGAGAAAGAGCTAGCTTTAGCACAAATTAACTTATAGAAAAAGATAGGGAAAATAGATTATTGGCAGAGAATAAAGAGAAAGATAGATTGTGGGAGAAAGCAGAAAAAGAAAAAGAACGCGAACATGAGTTAGCTAGGTTAAAAGCGACACAAGAGTCAGATGACCGGAGTACCGCATCCAGTAGCATCTCAGTCAGAACGAATCATTTACCCCTAAAAACAATTATGCATCGCTTTGATGAAAAGAATTCGGATATTTCGTTGTTTGTGAATTTATTCGAGAGACAGGCAAAAAAATGTAATCTAAATTCGGATGAGTTGGTGACGAATTTACTATCATTATTACCTGTGGGAATGGCCGAGTTAATTTTGAGAGAACCCGAAGACAAAATTGATGATTTTCAATATGTGAAAGAAAAATTGTTAGAACGATATCGTTTGAATGCAGAGACGTACAGACAAAAATTTAGTCAGCATCCCCGAAATCCTAATTCAGTTTGGAAGGACCTGATCTTTGAACTTAATAGTTTTTTAGAAGGATGGCTGTCATGCTTACAAGTTTCGGATTTTGAGGGTTTGAAAAATTTGCTTGTCACGGACCAAATCAAACGGAGAGCGTCTCCAGAAATGCGCGAACATTTTATAGATAACTGGGCAGAGATTAAAAACCCGGAAGAATTAGTAAGGCTTTTAGATGCGTACGAGGCAATCAAGCGCCCCTCTAAAAAGACGTGGAATCCGAAACTCCCTTTAGAGAAGAATTTTGAAAGACCCAGGACTTTTGAAAATGGGCGAAACGGTAACAGAAATCCAGAGATTAATTATAATTGGAGGGATCGCGATGATCATAAAGAAAGGGAAAGGGTTTACGAAAAAAGGCGAGAAGTTAAGTGTCATGCGTGTTTTCGAAGCGGGCACTACAAAGTAGATTGTCCGGAGATTAAAAAGAGAGATGTTGCGCGGGTCAGTCACTTAATAAGTAAGCCGACACTTGAAGAAACCTTCTCCCCTTATTTGAGCAAAATATTAGTGAATGGAATTCAGGCAACTGCCTTAACGGACAGTGGGAGCCAGATAGATTTGGTCCCGCACCATTTAGTCAGTCAAGATAATTTGAATGGAGATCATGTTTGGATTAAAACCCCGGTGGACAGGAAATTGTACTGCTTACCTATAGCAGAAGTCACTTTAGAAATTGAAGGTGTAGGAATCATTGAAACCAAGGCAGGAGTAAATAATAGCGATTCAGACATGGATTATTATTTGTTGGGTAATCAATCTCAAAAGTTATTAGAGCAGGCGAAGAAAAACCCCGAATTGATGAATGCAGTTTTGACACGAGCTCAAACGAGAGAAAAGGGTGGCCCAGCTCCGAATCCGGTAAATAAACAAATTATGATTTCCGAGGGGGAAAAAGAAATTTCTAGTGGAAATGTTGAAGCGGAAACTTTGATTTCCGAGGAAGAAAAAGAAGAGGATATTTCTAGCGGGAATGTTGAAACGGAAACTTTGAATTCAGTAAAAGAAAGAGAAGGGGGAATTTTTTGCGAGGCCAGCTGAGGCGAAAGTAAGGGCAATTAAGGAATTACCGGTTCCGAAATCGAAAACTGAAATTCGTAGATGTTTGGGAATGGCTGGATATTATTCCCGGTACATAAAAGATTATGCAGTGATTGTAGAACCATTAACGAGGGCGCTTAAAGGGAAAAATAAAAAAGAAAAGATTGCATGGAGCGACGAAATGGGAAAAGCCTTTGAGACTTTGAAAATGAAGCTTACTGAAGAACCGGTGCTTTACGCTCCTAATTTTCAGAAAGAATTCATTGTACAAACTGATGCTAGTGACTTAGGTATTGGCGTGGTTTTGGCTCAAAGAGAGGGATCGGAAGAGCACCCCATAATATATTTAAGTCGAAAATTTACTGATAGTGAGAAAAGTTTCTGCGCCACTGAAAGAGAGTGTGCAGGGATTATTTTTGCGATAAAAAAGTTAAGGCATTATATTGATGGACAAAACTTTTCTATCGAAACCGATCACAACCCTTTGATGTTTCTAAAAAGAAATTCTGGAAATAATCCCAGATTATTAAGGTGGTCCTTAGCTCTGCAACCTTATAATTATGCCATTTCTCATCGCGCAGGCAAAGACATTCCGCATGTTGATTGTCTGAGTCGAGTTTAAGGAGATTTCTTGATAAACTTTTGTATATAATTATTTTAAGATTTTTTATTTTTTATTTCACTGTGTTTTATTTCATTCTATGTTCATGATTTCTTATCAGAGCGCGAAAAAAAAAAGGAAGGTAGTATTATCTTATTCATGTATGTTTTATTTCTTGCCACTCTGATGTAATTTGAGCTTGCAATTCTTTATCCGACTCTTAGAGATTCTTAGTGTTTCACCCTTAAGAATCGTTTGAGGAGGAGGTGCTGTAAAGAATTTGAACTTCGACATCCAGCTGCACTATGTGTCATTCTAGCATTTCCTGTGAGTACACTTAACTGCATACCTTCCCTCGCTATTTTTGCCTTGAAGACTAGCAGACGCCGAATTCTATTGTACTGTGAGCGGAAAGTTCGGACAGTGATGAAGTGGTAAGGCGTTACCCAAAAAGGGGTCTTATGCTTTGATCCTTGCTGAGTTCGTGGGAAAGAGTTCATCTGCGAGAGAAGCGATCTCTGCACACGATTTTTAGGTTTGCGCCCGAAACTTTGCCCTTTGTCTTAGAACGTCCAATGACGGACTTAGTGAAAACGAAACAGAGGGATCTCAAGGCTGCTAAGAGGTTGGAGAGTTTCGAGGGGCCCGCCTCGACAAAGCCCCCGCCCCCAGAAGAAGTTCTCCTGCGAGAATGAAAAAGTGAGAGAGGACAGTTTTTGGAGAGATCGAAAAGGAGAGTGTTGACTCCCTGGAGAAGGGAAAAGGAAACGTCAGTTTCTAACTCAGCGTGGTGTAAGCGCTAGTGAGGTCCGACCTCTAGAATTGATACAGCAGGTATCCGCTGAAAATCCCAGCGAAGTGAAAAAGCACACCAAGTGCGAGAGTGAGAGTTCTTAGACTCAGAATTAACGAGCATTAGTAGATCTTCCGAAGAAAAGGAACGGACGAGCCTTGGTCCGAATGAACTTTGTTTTGTAGTCACGACTGTCTGTAATGTTTAGAGACTTTTGTTTGTTTCAGTTACACTTGGAGTCAAGAGGTCATTAATTTATAAGCGATTGACTCACGAAAAATAATTAAATGCTGTAATTAACTTTCTTGTACATATTTTCATTAGAATTAATATTGGTATGCAATAAATTCTATTTTCTAATTTATACGAGAAATTCTCTGTGCCAGCGATCCGATCTCGCTACCACTCACCATCTTTTATCGGGTCGGTATAGAGGAGTTACTACAACGACAAAATTAAAAACAAATGGTTAGACGCGACTAGAGAAGAAATGAACTCCTTAGAACAGAATAAAACATGGGTACTGGTAAAACCAATTCCCAGCAAACGCGTCATAGGATGTCGATGGACATTCAAAGTGAAAAAAGGGGCTAACGAAACTGTTGAGAGATATAAAGCAAGATTGGTCGCGAAGGGATACTCACAAAAATATGGATACGATTTTGACGAAACTTACGCGCCCGTAGTTGCACACACCACGTTAAGAGCATTCTTAAATGCAGCAGTATATAAGAACTTAAAAATAACGCACCTAGACGTTAAAACAGCTTTCCTTCACGGTGATCTCGAGGAAGAAGTTTTTATGAGACAACCCGAAGGATACGTAAAGAAGGGGCATGAGGAATGGGTGTGTAGACTAAGTAAAGCGATATATGGGCTCAAACAAGCCGCTAGAGCTTGGAATATCAAAATTAGTAAATCCCTCAAAGATCTAAATTTTGAAGAATGTACTTCAGACCAATGTCTGTATAAAAGAAATAAAAACGGAAAAATTGCGTACATAATCGTATACGTAGATGACATCCTCATTGCGGGAGATAAAAATGACACAGACGATGTGTACACACAATTAAGTAAACAATACGAAATAAAGAACTTGGGAAATGTTACGCAATACTTGGGAATAAATATTAAAGAATTGAAGAACGGTAACTTAGAACTCGACCAACAAAATAAAATAATGGAAATTGCGGAAAAGTTTAATTTAATAAACGCAAAACCTACTTATACTCCTATGAACACCAATAGTGAATTGATGCAGGACAACAAAAAATATAGGCAGGCAGTAGGGGGGCTTCTATACATAGCGACATTAACGCGGCCTGACATAGCAGCTATTGTAAATATTCTGGGTAGAAGGAACGAGTCGCCAAGAGAAGCAGACTGGGATGCCGTTGAAAAACTCATCAGATACCTGATGACTACTAGACACTTAAAATTCATAATTGACAAATCAAAACCACCAGTACTAACAGTATATAGTGATGCCGATTGGGCAAGTGATAAAATGTGGACAGAAAGTCCACCACAGGAAATCTCTTCAAATTAGGGAACAATGTTATCGCATGGCTCTCTAAAAAACAGAACTGCGTGGCATTATCATCTACCGAAGCGGAATATATTTCCGCATCCACAGCAACACAAGAAGTACAATGGTTGTTAACTCTTTTAGAAGATCTTGAGTTATCACAAACTCTACCCATCGTTGTCTATGAAGACAACTTATCTTGTATAAAGTTATCAAACAATGATAAACATCAATCACGTATAAAACACATCGACGTGAAATATCATAACATTCGACACTTGAAAGAAAGTGGAATTATCTCTTTACAGTACTGTCCATCAAAACAGATGATAGCAGACATCTTCACGAAACCATTGCCAAAGCCACAGTTTGAATTCCTAAGGTCAAAACTGCAATTACTACCATCACCACTTTCCAATCAAAAGTAGGGATGTTAGTGAAACTTAGAAAGAATACCATTCATTTTTTTCGATTGTTCAGTGGCGATGGTGAACAGTAGATGTCGCCACCACATGGAAGCATCAATCTGGAATCGCACTGAACTCTGAAAAAAGACTTTGGACTCTGCCGTAAAAAGTGCTGTATAAACATTTTTCCTTTATTCGATCGAACTCAAAAACTTATATACGTGTACATGCTTTTTTCACATCACGCTGGCTTTTTATGGCCAAGCCTCTGTTAAGAAATACTTAATTTTATTAATATTTGGAAGCGTATGTGCTCCATATTTGTGATTTAATTATTGTGTGTTTCAAAGGTATATCCTTATTTTCATTCTTTTCATCATCCGTTTCAACAATAAAATTATTTAATCAAGATTCAAAGATCGCCGACCATTATTGGATAATCCATTACTATAATAATAAAAATATTAATCAATCATCACTATCATTTCAGCTGTCAATAATGAGCAGCTACTAGCTATCTATGAAGAAAAAAAAAGGTAAGGAATTATTATTTCCTTTTAATTGTTGAATATAAATATCCTAGTTATAAGCATAACGAATCTTGTGTTTAAATTCTGCATTAAGCTACCGAGAGCATTATACTTCATTATTATTAACAACAATCGGTTAATCAGTTAATTGTCACGGATAAATTGCTAAATACTTTAGATGAGGAAACCGCGACGCATATTGGATTAATTCAGCAGAATAATTGGTTAGAAGTTTCTAAGATTGCGGTGGAATGTGATAATTTCTTCGATGCTAAACAAAAATCTTATGCGGTAACTTATAAGGGTTATAAAGGTATAAAGAAAGGTATGTGAATAATGGAGATTGTAGAAGGGCAAAAGATGAGGGATTTAGTAGTAATTGGAGACAAAATGGGAATAATGAAGTTAGTCCATTTTTGGGTAGAGAACCGGAATGTAAGAAACCTAATGATACGACGCCTATCTGTTTCAAGTGTGGTCAACGAGGACATGTTCAGCGATTTTGTACAAAAGGAAATAATGAGGGAAGTAATCAAATTAATAACCGACAAGAACCAAGGGCTAGTATCAATAATGTCTCAGTGCGAGGAATTAAAGAATTACCAAGGGGAGCGAGTATGGCAAGAATCGGAGCAAAAGGGAATTGGAGAACTAAAGTTATTGGAGAGAAGTTAAATAAACTCGAGAAAGTGGAGGTTAGTGTAAATGGGAAAATAGCAAAAGGATTAGTGGATTCTGGTTGCGAAATTAGCGTCGTTCATAAAGATTTAGTACCAGCAGAGAAACTAAGAGGGGCTGGTAGCATCTACTTACAAGGGATATTTGGTAAGGCAGTTAAATCGCCGTTAATTCAATTACCTTTAGCTATTCCAAAACGCGGTCAAACTAATGTAATTCATCAGATGTACTTTGCGCAATAATTGATAATAGTAAGGAACAGGTAATTTTACATCCTGACGTGGCTAATGAATTATCAGGGTTAAACAACGAGAAATCATTAAGAGAATCGGTAGAAAGGGAATGTAAGGAAGGTAGTAGGGATAAAGTGAAGGAAAGGGAAAGGATTGGAAATGATAAGAGTGACTGTTATGCCGTAAAAACGAGATCGGTAAATTTACAAAGTCATGAGAAAGAAAAAGCCGAGGTAGAGAAAAGTAAGATTAATCAAGTTACGGAAAGTAGTCTAAATGTATTTCAGGAATCCCAAATGAATTGTAAAGATTTAGAGAAAGCTTGGGAATTAGCTGAAAATGATAAAGGGTCTTACTATCTTGTTAATGGGTTATTATATCATAAAGAGAAGTTGGTAGATGAAACGGTAGCTCAATTAGTAATACCTAAAATTAGAAGGGAGGAAATTCTAAAACTAGCGCATACCTCCTTATATGGAGAACATCACGCGGTTATGAAAATGTTAGAAAGAATCAAGCATTCATTTTATTGGGAAAATATGGCGAAGGAAGCTAAAACGTTTTGTGAATCATGTGTAGAATGTCGATTAACGAGAGAAATGAATGGGAGTGATAAGGAGAAAGAGAAAACAGGTCAACATGCATATATAATTGAGTTATTGGACGGGAGTAAGAAACTGGTATATCAAGATGAAATGAGGGAATTTGTGGCTAAAAATAAAGTAGTCGATATTGTTGTTGATAGTGACGGGGAGTTTGAAGACTGTGGGAAAACTCTTTTGTTAGATAGAGAACAACCGGAAATTAAAGATATGAAGGGATTTGAAATAAAGGGGCTAACCAATATTCAAGTTGGAGATATGAAACCAATCTTCAGGAAAAATAAGGAATTATTTATGGGTCCTATACAATTGGTAGAAACGGAGAAAAATCGGATTGGTCGTAAACTGGAGAGGGGTAAGATAAGGCAGAAATTGTACAATGTCTTTATTACGTACAAAGAGGACTTGGACAGGCAAGTGCCTGATTGGTTAGAGGAAAATTTAATTAAGACCTCAGAGGCAGAAGTTAGCCATTCAAGCGGGTGCATTGTGGAAAGGGATGTACCAATTAAGTTAACGAGGAAGGACTGGAAGGAAAAAGTTGTACCCCCTCCAGTAATATCAGCCTAAGGACTGACATTGAAATGACATAATACTAGTGTAACTTTATTTTTTTTGTGTATTTATAATTGTATTTGCATCATGTGTTTATAACAGTGTATTAGCATATTGTGTAATTTTTTTTTTTGGTATTTCTCACATTAGTATATGGTTCATTAGAGATGTCAGTAGGTAATTTTCAGACACCTTGAAATATTTATGTAATTATAGTAATGAAGAAACCTACCAAGGAACTGTTGAACTCTTCTTTGACATTACATAGTTTTGAGGAAAATTAGCCCCTAAAGGCATATTTTCCGCTAAGGTGGGGGGTGTCAGGTCCCTGGCACCTATAGGCTTAAAAACTATTGTTACGGAACTATTGTGATTATTATCTTATGATTATCTTATTGTGTACTGTGAGGCTTTTTAGTACTGGAATCTTAATCCGGAGGGTAGCACAAGTTGAATACAATGGAAGAAGTATGTCCTTTGTGATGTGGTCTTCCATAGATAAGAAAGAGATTGCACCCATTATTTAGGAAGACAGACCCTTGGAAACAGACCAGGAGCCCCGTAGACAGAAAGGTGCTCTGGAGAATGACCAGAGAGGAAGTTAGTTCGAACGCAGGACTGGAGCGTGTAGGTTGGTTGTTCAGAGAGCAGTTCTGGGCATGTGTGTGGAACGAGATCTCTCGAAAGGAAGAGATATAGCGTGTGTGAGATTAATAGAAATCTCGGTTCTGAGTGAATGAACGTAGCCTAACGGTACACAGAGGATAGTTTTCTGTAATTATTTTGATTTAATATTAAACCGGATAATTTACATCCGAGTTTAAGTGTAAATATTGTTAATAAAGGGTTAGTTTAAGTATAATTGAAAGAGTTAGGTTTTTCTTGAATATACATCACGTATCGTGTCCGATATCACGTATTCATATCGGTGGTGCCAGCATATCAAAAGACCGGATTATATTTCGAAGTCGTGTGGACGGAGAAGTGGAATCCGACATATATATATATATATATATATATATATATATATATATATATATATATATATATATATATATATATAAGTGTGTGTGTGTGTGTGTATATTTATTTAATTATTTACATATATTATACGATTATACTACACGATATTTTCATTTAACATGTCGTCAATTGCAATTGCTTTTTCAATCATATTTTGTGAAATTGTTTTGAACGTGTCTAAGAGAATGCACCATCACGTTTCAACAAATTTGAACTCAAGAAATGTAGGGAAAAATATGTTTTTTTCTTTCCATATCCACAGCATTACAACACAGTTATATAATCTCAATAAAGTATTCAAGGAAGTTACTTACAAACATTTCGAAGGAGGAGAACTAATTGCTGTGTATGTGTAGTATACGGGCTTTACAGGAAAATTTATTTGTTGTACTAACTAATAAAAGATAGATGCTTTCTTTTCCTTTCATTTTTAGAGCGTAAAAGAAAGGAAAGGAAAATTAATGCTTTTAATTTTGTTTATTTATATTTCAACAGATTTAGCAAAGCCTTTGGATGTTTGTCAAATACAAGATCCAGGATGCCAGGTGTACCATTTCTTTAAATATATATATATATATATTTATTTAATTTTTTTGCAAAATTTAAATATCCAGCTAATTATATGAAAAGCTCATTTGGCAATTTTAGATGATATAAATCGTTCAGGCCTGTAACTGTAAAGCATTGCACATAATTTCTTTCAAAACACCAAAGGAATGAAACTGTTACGTGGATAATTTTATTTATTGAAGCTATCTGTTAATGTAATTGCGAAAAATGCAAAAGAATTTAGCAACACGATCAGTAGTCGAATTTAGTCGAATCAATATTTGAAGACATTCCAAGAAAAATATAAGTTAATTTCTTTTAAGCATTCTGGGGGGGGGGGGGGGGGGTCTTCCAAATTGTATTTTCTAAACTAATTTTATAAACAATTCATTTCACTTATCTAACACCAAAAAAATCTCCAAGAAGTAAAACCATCAATAAAATACAATTACTAGTAAATCTGCAGATCAAGAGCCTCAACGTCAATTTTGCAATTTCACGTTATTCACACAATATCTAAACATCGCCCCCCCCCCACACACACACACACTAAATATTTCGTAATGGAGAAAGTCACAATAAATGAATTATTTTAATAAATTTTCTTTTTCTGACTCGTTATAAAATAGAACTGCTACGCAACTGGTTTAAAAAAAATTGCTTTATAACAAAAACATAAAATTGAAAAGTTAAAATACCTTATATTTTTCGAACAGATGCACAAAATTCCATTAAAAAATTATAGATTATTTATCATCTGTTATATAGCTATTGATAAAATTTCAAACTACGCTCTCTGTAAAATCCGCTTCTCCTCGGTCCTAAACGCTTTCTGTAAAATATCTTGACCTTGAGGTACCAAATTGGTTTCAAGATAGATGCTGTTTCTTTCAGATTCTACTGCATGCTAAAGTTGTAAAAATAACTACCTGGCATAGCAACCCGATATGTTGTATTTGCATTGCATGAGATCTTTTGATTTTTGGACCCCCCACCCCCTCAAACAATCTCATTTATTCTACATTTAGAAAAGATTTATAATATCAATTTTATGAAATTTCATATTACAAGCAAGAAATTTTTTTTACAATGTAAATAAATGAATGGAAAATTACGAAACTTACATTTTGAAAGTTACGTGATTTTGAGGCATTTATAGTAGAATGTTTTTATAAGAAAATAGCGACATACGAGCAATAAAATTCCATTGGTCGAAAAGATTTTTGATATAAAAATTTGGAGAGCTTGCTATTATTGTATTTTATGGATTGCTATGGTTTAAACTAAAACTTTTAATTTGAGCATATGACCGGTACTTCTGTTCAGACTCTGTGTTCCAAATAGCAGTACATTCATTTTGAACAAATTCGAAAAACATTATTTCATATGGATCAATTATATTCAAGTCCTTCAGCATTTTGATAATGATTTTAATAAATGTGGGAGTAAGGCATATGAATATTCTTTACATTACATTTTTTTAATATAGAGAATGTAAACTAAAATTCCTTAAGTCGATTTATCCAATCAAAGGAAAAATAAAGATATTTGTTCACCATTTCGGATAGCAGACGATATCCCAGCCTTTTCCTTTTACTTTTTTCCCCCTTTAAACAAAAATGGAATAATTTAATTGCCATTTTTAGAGAAATTTCATTAAAAATTACAAAAAACAATAATAATATATTGGCAATTATTTCAAATTTAAAAATTTTGAAAGCTTATATGACATTCTTGGATCCTTGCGAATAACTAAGGTTAATTTTACCGCTCAATGCCATATTCTAGGAAGAGTAGTTGTGAAATAAAAACAAACAGTAAGATTTTAATATAATAGATTCTCCTTCATTCTGTGTAAGTATAAAATATTTTGTAAAAAGATTAAAAAAACAAAAAAACACACAAAAAAAAAAAAAAAAAAACATTCACATTTATAAATTACGATGTTGTTTTCTTGTTACAGGTGACTCCTTATATTCCAAAACGATATATATTTATTACATTTTATGGTGTTTTTTGTGATTTTTATTTCATTTTATGTATCGTACTTAAGTCAGAATGTAACTACAAATAGAAAAACATATTGTCTTTGTTTCTTCAATATATATAAATCAACCAATTATGTTCGTCGGAACCAGGATGTTTCTTAAAAAAAAAAAAAAAAGAAAAGAACGCTCCCAGCAATTTTTATCCCTCTGCCTCTACCTTTTTACAAAGACGCTGTCTGCCGTATTAGGTAAGAGATGTTCATATAAAGCTCCAGTTATAGAGTGTTTCCTAATTCCTAGGGTTTCAGTTTTGCAACATGGACAAAACGGGGGGATTTTGTGCTTTTTTGTATTACCGAAGTCGCGTCTCTTAAATCTCCTTATAGATGGGAACGCGAATCCCGCGAGGGCGTCCGGGATGGTCATCTGACGCAGACAGATCAAACGAAGCCGTCATTGTGTCGCAAATCCTACAATATTTTAGGATTTGGAAAACGTGTTGTATATAAGTTTCTCTATTTTCAGTGTCCCCCCCCCCCCTTTAGAGCTTATTAATAACTAAAGTCAGTTTTATTAGATGCGATGGGTTTACGAACTATAACTCAGCACAGTTATGTTTATTTATATTTATTTTGTTTTATTTTAATTTATTGATTTGATTTTGATAATAAGTTCTTTAAACTTATATTTAATACTAGGAATTTTTTTCCGATAGAAAATTCGCCTTGCATTCATAATATTTCAAATTTTAATTGCTTAATAGGCGTATAGCCAACATAGTGAAAATGTACCCAAGTTGGGGCTCGAACCCGGGTGCGAGTCCCGGCTTGGGCCTATTAAGCAATTAAAATTTGAAATATTATGAATGCAAGGCGGATTTTCTATGGAAAAAACATTTCCTAGTATTAAATATAGATTTATTCAATTATCGATGCTGTGTTTTCTTTGGTTTCGTGCGTTTCGTGTTTGCCCCAGGGTTGGTGGCTCACGGAAAATATTCGATCTTGTGCTGCGTTTTTAGCCTTGCCAACATGTTATAGTGAGAAAGTGCCAAGCTGAGTATCGTTCCCAAGTGGTTCAGTTGGCAGAACGTCAATGCGCTATACTGATGACCCGGGTTCGAATCCCGGCTTGGGTACTTTTTCACTATCTTGGCTATACGCCTATTAAGCAATTAAAATTTGAAATATTAGTTCTTTAGTTACCTATTTTTTCAAATATGTTTTATTAGATGATATATATTACACCAGCCAAAACAAGCACCACAATTATGTTTGCTTATATATATTTTTCTTTATATTTTTAAAGCCATGACAGGAGCACTATTATTAGTATTTGCAATGTAAACTTACTTTTTAAAACTTTCCAACATAGTTTAAAAGTCTTTATGAATTCGGGTTGTCTGTCTGTCTGTCCGTGCTCTAACTCGCGTAAATATATGTTATTGAAGTTTTCTATAACATGTTCGGTTTTAAAAATGAAATGTGTAACACTTATAGTTTCTTTACAGGAACACCCAAAAGAATTCCGTTACATTACGGTCTATGGGGAAAAATGGTTTGCGGTTTATTTTAATAATGTTTCATTATTTCAAAAACATTGAAATTGATATTTTCACTGAGGTGGATTACAAGAGATTTACTACAGAATATTGTAATGTATATTACAATTTCTCGTTAATTTACAGGGACACACAAAATAATTCGGTTAAAGTGCTATGTCTGTTAACAATAATTGCTGAAAGCGCGTTTTCTGCTATGGAACGCGTTTTTAAATTTATATAATTTTTTGCCTGTTACTTGGTATGTATAAATTCTATAGATCATATACAGGGCAGCAAAAAATATCTCTCGTAGATTTCCGTTAATTGACAGAAATTTCAGAAGGGGAATTTTTAACTGTGCTATGCGTTTTTTAACTGAACCAAAATTTAGCATTCTATGTAGTATCTATACAAATCTATAGATCATATACAGGGCTTCACAAAAGAATTATGATATTTTTCCAAATATTGTTGGTAATTTCTGAAATTGGGTTTTGAATGTGTTATGTGTTTTCCAAATTGTTTACTTAGACATCATCTTTCACCTTAATTAAACGGTAAAGATTTGTAAATTTATTTTTGATGTGTTGGAAAGTGTTACATAATCTATGCTGCCTGCACACCATATTCTATAGAAAGCTTCTTGTTGTGCATCTCAGTGATATATATCCATTTAAATATATTTGAAACAGCGTAACATCATTAAAATTCACCGCAAACGATTTTTCCCCCATAGATCATGATGTAACGGAATACTTTTGAGTGTCTCTGTAAATGAACTAATAAACGCTACATATTTAATTTTCAATACCGAACATGTTATAGTAAACCTCACTTTTTTTTTTTTTTTTTTTTTTTTTCTGCAAGCAACAATTAAAGCCAGCGCTCCATAGTAACAACGGATATTTTTGTTCTTTAATGTTGCCATTTCTATGGATAAAATATCTCTTACCAAGATTTATCGTCTATTAAATAAGGAAAAAATTATTCTGCCCTCGCTTAGAATAAACAAAAGAAAAACATTTTTGAAATCTAGGAACTTTCAAGTATGTAAGCTAGGAATTGTAAAGGTATTTAACATTCTTGGTTTCAGTATAGTCTGCCACGTTCGCAGTTTTTTATATCAGAATTCTGGTTGAAGAAATTGAAACTGCAGGTTTTATTGCTCCATTTAGGACAAAACCCGGCTACTCGACTACCATCTGCAACAAAAACAGAAAATAAATAAAAACTTCTGTGTGCGCGTGTGTAGTTAAACGAACAAATCCGTGTAAGTGCAGTGTAAAGGAAAACAATAAAATTCTTTTGCTTCGTACAAAATGCCTGGCATTTTCTTTATAGTAGATTCTAGGATTCACGATCCATTTACGAGATTTCGTTCCGGATAAGCTCTCCTGAACTGCAGGGATTTCCTGCAAACGTGCTGTTCGCGAAAGTTTAGCCATTTCCAGAGATTCCAGGCTGCATTTTTATTTCGACTGTCTTTAAAGTATGTTTGCTTGGGAACAGCACGTTTGTGTGGTATTAAAATTATGTGTATTTGATCTGAAGATATATATTTTTTTCTTTTTTGTTACAAGAATGATACAATAAAACCGATTTATCTATCCGAAAATAGTTTCATAAAATTGAAACCTGTTTTATTATTGAATGTATATATTTTAACCCTTTCATACTGGGCAAAGTACTTATGTTGAAATGATTAAATGACACCAGGATTTACAAACAAATTTATTTGCAAATAAGTAACTGCTTTTCTTCGAGTACATTACTAAAGAAAAAGTTTATTCCAAAATTCTGGTGTCAATGTAGCATTTGGGGATTAAAAAATGAGTGGAATATATTATATCCCACCGCCCTTCAAGTGGTTAAGGTAAAAGAGCAGATTATACGTCAAATACTTTACTGTTAAAAGCTGCTGACAATTTTTTTCCAAGCAGCTTATGTAAACGAAATTTGCACTCCATAATTTTATTAAAAGCATAGGGAAGAAAAAAAAAGCATGCAGTTTAACCCTTTCACGCTCAAGGGAAATATTTTTCCCTTCTACAAAAATCGTTATCGATTGTTCAATTATTATTGAATCGATATTTTTTTTACTGAATGTCAAAATAAAACGTATGTCCAAGGCGGCAAATGTGTTTCTGAACGAATAAAAAAAAAGAACTCTCAAACTTTATTGCGCCAAAACCAAAACATTCGCGGGCTGAACTAATAATATCTTGAAAGTGTTTTGGACTTGAGAAAATTAGAATACCATAACTAACTATTTATTTTACTTTTCTGATAATTTTTATTATGTTTTTTGTATTTAAAAACAAATAATTAAAATACCGATATAATAAACCTAACTCTTCGTTTATTTACTTTTATGGTCCATAGGGAAAAATATTTCCCATGAAATTATAGGAAACCTATACACCCTGCTATGTTTTTCTGGTGATATTCTCTTACTTTACACCCACAATAGCTAAAATATTGTGCTGTATTGGCATATTTAGTCTTGGACATCTTATGGTCCTGTAAGGGTTAAAAACAGAAAAATCACAATTTTATTTCTGTATTTCATTAAAGAGGGTTATAGTTGACACTTCATCGTTGTTATCAAAGCAATCTATTTTTCGTAATTTACCGTAATTTCCAGTGTATAAGCCGCACACTCTAAAAAAAATCCGTGAAAATACAAGAGATTTTCCGTGAAATTTCACGGAGAAGTTTCATTTTTCCAAAACAACAGTATAATTTCCGTAAATGACATTAATTCCGTAAAGGAGATTTCAAATCCTTAAATATGCAGAAAGTTGTCCGTAAATTTAATAGATTTTGTCCGTATTTCTTTCAAAACAGTACAATGTCCGTATTTCTTCCAAAACAGTGCAATTTCCGTAAATAACTTTTAGAGGTTTGCGTACAGAAATCGCCTTGTTTGAATGGGAATTAAGATTGTTGTATATTTACTAGAGTTCTTCAATGATCCAGGCCTGACCCGGCTCGACATGCTGGCCCATTCTAACCGGGGCCGTGTCTGAACAGTAATTTTTTTTGTGAAAATAATAGCAATATTTATATTTTTTTAATGAAATAGTTAGAAAATGATTTCGTTTTTATAATTTTGAGAATTTTTTTTTTTAATCTGTTTTTTTATTTTTATTGATAGTGCTTCAAAATTAAAACTTTTTTTTTTTTCACTAATTTTTTAAGATTTTATTTTAACTTTTCTAATGTGAGGCAATATTGGGTTATTTAAAGGTTTCATAACACAATATCTCTGCAAGTTATCGCTACGTAAATTGTATTAAACTAAACTGATTTGGCTTATAAATTTATGAATTAAACTAAAATTTATTATTCTATAAATTATAATTTTACAGCGTTAAAATTTTTTCCTTAAATTTATAAAAATAGTTAATATTTTTCTTTACTTTTATAAAAATGAAGTTTATAATTTTATTTATATAATTATATTATATTTATATTTAAGTTTATATTTTATTTCTTTAGCTTATAATTTTATAAATAAAACTAAATTAATTTAAACTAAATCAAAAGCAAGTCCAAATTTAAATCTTACCTATCACAAGATCATTAATTTCGAAATTGTCTTTAAGAATCAATTTTTTGTTTTAATATTATTAAAAATATTCAGTTTGACAGAACCGTACACAAAAGTTCTCCACATAGCTCAAATATAATGATTTAATTTATTATAAAATTGTTTATTTACGTATGTTTTTTTAAAATAAGAGATAACGAGAAGTTATTTTAATAGCATGTAATAAATACGTCTTCTTCAGGTAATTATTATTTTTATTGGAATTGATAAATAGATCATCAGACAAATAATTAAAAAAAGTATATGTTCAAAAAAAGAAAATGTTGTACCATTACAAAAGGATGCAATCATACAATGACTCTTAATACAATGTCTCTTAATACAATGTTTTACGCATATGATACATAATAAGTTAAAATTTATCTGTTATAAAGTATCAAATAATAAACAAAATACTGAAAAATATGAAAAGAAAATATTGAAAAATATGAAAAGAAAATATTGAAAACTTTGGAACTGAAAGAAATCCATGGAACCTTCAAATTTTTGCATCATAAAAAGTGGCTGCAATAAGTAGCAACGCTTGAATAAGTCGAACATCTAATCATGGCGTAGGGGTTGGGACCTCCGGTTCAGTAAGCGAAAGATTGCGGGTTCGATTCATATCGAGGGAAGGGTTGGTTATTTGCACGAAGCTCACTCAGAAATGAGAAAAAAAAAAGCAGTCCGTTAAAAAACGGAAATAGTACTGGCGTCTCGATTGCCAGTACAATTTCCGTTTTTTTCAGGAAATTTTTTTTACAGTAGCTCAAATAAATCTGTTTCCGACCAGAAAGTTTATTTAATAAAATATAATTTATCTGTGCATGGAACTTATTTGACTTTTTTTAATAAATAAAATTTCTGGTTCGTAACAGAATTTTTTTAGCCGCGGCTTATACACCGGAAATTACGGTAAGTTTTTTTTTTTTTTCTTTTAATATAATAAGGAAATAATTTTCGATTTCACGTGTAAATTTCAGATGTTCTATTTTAGACACCAAATAACTGTTCCTTTTTTTTCTTTTAATTCATTAAGTTATGATTACATGTAGTTGATTAATAATTTATTATTACCAATTTAAGTTTTTTACACATAAAATATTAAATTAAGCATAGACTTTAGAAATATTTTGTGATACGTGTTTTAAAGAGGCAGCCTTTAAAAAGAGTAAATACAGAAAAATAAGTTACAAATAATTAATTTCCTTATGCAATATTTTAAAAATAGGAATGCATTTCACGCATATATTTTGAACATTGGCGAGGGGAACTTGAGATCTCCACTTACCAACACGATATACTTCGAAATAAGAAAAAATTAACCAAAAAATTACGAATTTTGGTTTTTATGTTACCAATATGTAACATATAGTTAAAAAAAATAAAATAATATATTGTCATACACTTGGCAGAAAGTATGTTTTCATGCTTCTCAAAGGTAATTAATGAAAATAACATATAGTAATAATATATTTCAAATGCATTTTTATCAAAACACATTTTTTTTTCAATTTATAATGTATTTTTAAAAGGCTTCATGTGTTTAAATTGTAGTTCACAATTCTAAATATATCTAAGGAGCAGTCTTGAAAATATCTATGATATTTTGATATGTATCCGATATTATATATATATATATATATATATATATATCCGATATTTTCAGATTAGCCCACTTACCGATAATTATAAAATCTATGCATCCGTTTTGGAACGTTGGTTTATATTAAGGTGCACATAAGCATATCAACATGTGGATTTTTAATAAAAATTCATTTTTGTTTCAGATTTTATTTATTTATTCATTTGTCTTAATAACTGCCAGTTGGATTAAAGACAACGAAAACTCATGCATCACGCATAGATTATGAAACACTTTCCAACAATATCAGACTATTGTAACAAAACATTTTTTTTTCCTATAATGAAAAGAAATATCTAAATAAACAGTTTTGGAAACATGTAACACAATCAAAAACTCTTTTTGAGTAACTTCACTCCGTACGCAGTATTGTATGCGATTTATTTTGTGCAGTCCTGTAGATGCATTGACTTTTATGATTACATAGTGAAACTAAAATTTAATTCATTGGGAAGTTAGCTGGAAAACATATAACGCAATTAAAAACGTTTTTCTGGTAATTATCCCTAATAAACTGCAATGTATCCATATGCTTTTTTTTCGTAACTTTGTACATGAATTTACATTATACTCACACACCATAGTATACTAAAATTCAATTCAATTAAAAAAATGCCCGCCCAGAGCATACAAAATAATTAATTGTGAACAAAGAGAATTCTTTTGGTATCCCCGTATATGTTCTATAGAATTTATTTACACAGTATATAACGTACTGAGATTTACTTAAGCGTGAAAACACGCATAATACAGCTGAAAGTATATACTTTTTTTCAATTATTGCTCACAGATGATTACATATCTAAATGTTTTGTGCGACCCTGTAAAACAGGCATGTCAAACACGTGGACCGCGGGCCACAACTGGCCCGCCGACAACTTATCTATGGCCCGCGAAGCCTTTGGCATTTTACCTGTGTTTAATTTAATTGTTGAGTTGTTTTACTTGTTAGTTAATTCAGACTACTATCACTATTTTTTAATGGTAATATTTGTCTTATTTATTGTGTCATTAAATAAGGGGAATATTTCTCTGAAGGTGATTTACAATACAATTATAGTCAAAAGAAAACTGAAATTTTATGTTTAATATGTAGACACTGCTGGAGTTTGAAAATAATGTAACATTAAGAGGTGCTACAGCATAAAGTATAAAGAAAACTAATACAAATCTCGCTAAACATCGGAAAGTTAAACTGTCAGAATCGAAACTAATACTGCTTAAAAAAGAATCAAAATGCTTTTCACCATTGAGCAAAATACACTTGCTTTAAGAAACTAATTATTGTCTTTATTGCAATAAATATCCCGCAAGTCAAAACCATTCACTACGAAATTGAAGAAATGATATGTCTAGAGCAGTTAAAATTTTTTGGAAAAACTATAAGCATAAGTACCATTATACTAGCAATATTTAAATGATTATTACTCGTATATAGCGGATAGATTTATAAAAGTCGGATATGTGCTTAAATACTTATAGTGCTTATAAATTTATATTAAATTCCTACGCGTATGCTTAATCATCGTCAATATTAGAAAATATCTTGAAAATATTGCACTGTAAAAAAATCTGTAATTTTGACAGAAAAATGTTGTATTTTTCACAGAAAAAAACTGTTTTAAAGTAAAACAAGTTTTTTTTTTTCTTGTAAAAAATGTGAATTTTGTAATTTCTACAGATTTTGTTTTATTTTTTGACAGAAACAAACTTGTTTAATGAAAATATACAGATAATTTCTTTAAATTAAACGGTTTTCCACTGGCGCCAAAATTGACAGATTTTTTTTTCTTTTTGTAAATTTGAGAATTTTTGTTATAGTGTAGTACTGAAAAAGAGGTTATCTCCCTTCTTATACAAATATTTGACGACTTTCCATCATAAATTTAAAGTTTTAAATCGACAAATTATGAATCTGGATTATTAAAAGACTGTCAATAGTACTTGGAGTTTTCATTTGAAATTACAAAATACCAAATTAAACTTCTGGCAAATTCCATAATGATATCTTGTTATTTGACAGTATTAGCATTTTCAAATATAATTTATAACTTTGATAAAACAACTTTTTTGTAATGTGCATTTAAAAGTTGTCGGGAATTATTACAAAAATCATCGAAAAGGACTTTTTTTAGAATATACTAAAAATATATTTAAAAATGAATTCAAAAGAAGATTTTTGGATTTCAAGAAATATGAAAATCAGTTTAATCTATATACTTCACCTTTAATGATTGATGTTTAAATCAATAATTGATAATCATGTAATAAACCTTAATTGATTACTCCAGTTAATCAAAATTAAGTACAATTCCAAATTAAAGCAAAGATATATGGATATGGGATTTCCAAATTTCTGTAATTATTCATCACTCGACCGATTTTTTAAAGTGTAGTGTGCAATTAGACATATTTTAGACATATTTTAGACATTATATTAGACATAATGTTCGGTAGCGCAATTTTATATGACATCTTTGCGTTAGCTGCCAAACCTTTTCTGATTTTTTAAGGCAAATAAAGATTATTTGAACCAGAAAATGTATTTCATAAATGCAATACAAAATAAGTAGCGCATACATACAAGAGACATTTTATTAAATAAATTTTCTGATTCAAAATATATTTATATTTTTTACTAGAATAAAACATGGAAGATTGACAACTATTCTTTTGTTAGATCAAGATTAACAGGCCAGCGTGTACAATCAATTTTTAAATAAATAAGTTCAATTTAGAAAATTAAATTAAATTTTATAGATTTAGAAAGTAATTTAGAGTATGTTTTTGAAAATAAAATAAACTATATATAATAATAACTTTGGAAATTTGCTTGAATATGTTTTTAACATGGCTGTATTTTGTACGTACAAATTTTGTTTTATGCAATGGTAATAATATTATTTAATTTTTTATGTGGCCCGTGGCTTTGTGTATAATGCTTAATTTGGCCCACAGTGATAAGCGAGTTTGACATGCCTGCTGTAAAAGAATAGGAAATGTAACATGTCCCATTTTCCCTGTGCGCTTCAAGCATTAATCTGTCTGGCCATCCGTCTGTCTGTCCGTGCCATAACATGCGCGAATATACTCGGATAGCCATGTAATTGACATATATGTTAGTAAGGTTTACTGTGGCATGTTCATTATTGAAAAATAACTGTGAAGCATTTGTAGTTCGTTTACAGAGGCATTCAAAGTATTCCATTACATTATGGTCTATGGGGATAAAATCGTTTGCAATGTATTTTAATGATGTTACACTATTTAAAACATATTGATATAAATCACTGAGGAGTACTAAATCATACATACTGTAGAATATGGTGCGCGTATCGTTTATCGTTTTCATTTACAGGGACACACCAAAGAATTCGGATACAGTATACTGTCTATGAGCGATAATTATACTGGGAAATGAGTTTTCATTTATATGGTATGCGTTTTAAAATGTAACTAATTTTTCAGATATTATTTGGTGTATATAAGTTCTATATATATAGGGTATATAGAGCTGCATAAAAAAAATTCAAGTACATTTTCGTTTTTTTTTTTTTTTTTTTGATGGAAATTGCTGAAGAAGTGTTATACGTTTTTTTCAAACTAAACTAAATGTTAGCATACTTTTTAAATACATACAAATATATTTATCATATACAGGTCTTGTCAAAAGAATTCGAATCAGTTTCTGGTTATGGATGATAATTACTGAAATTGGGTTTTCAAATGTGTTATGTGTTTTCCAACTTGTTACTTACCCATCTACGTAGTATAGGGTAAGTCTTGTAATCGTTTTGAAAATCGAAAGAAAAAAAAATGACGGATTTACACGTTTCAGACACTGGAGATTCCGAAAAACATATTTTTAGAAAAAAAAAATTGCCGTCCGTCTGTGTGTCTGTAAACTCTCTATCTACCGAAAAAATTGAGATAGAGACTTGAAACTTGGTATGTACTTAGTATGTCATAATGGGAAGAAGCCTATTAAATTTCAGAAACCTCGATTATCCGGAACTATTTTTTTCGGACTCTCGAATTATCCGTTCTGATAAAAGGTATATAAAAATTTTCGAAATTGTTTATTTTCAGGAGTGAATATAAAAGACAATAAAAAAACAAATTTTGCATAAAGCATGAAGTCGATCGGATAATGAGTTACCAAGATATTTGTAATCCTATTTTCCACACTCTTCGATTTTTCATGACCCTGTATTTCATCCAAATTTCAATTCAAAGATATATTTTAATTGGAAATGAGACGCTTAATCAGATGCAATAAACCGGTAGTTAATAGGATTATTGTTTTTGGAGTTATAAGGATGTTTCTTTTAAGCAATTCAGTAATCGAGCCTTCAAAGTTTATGACGTCATCAAGCCATGATTTTATTCGAATTGCGATGCATTTTATTTTATGTAGTTTAGACTTTTTTATTTTAATGTTTTACATTATGCATATCCATGATGGGTAAGTATTACGGTGGCCCCTCCAACGACTAGTTTACTTATATTAGGGTAGATGTGCCAGTAATAGAAGACATCCTTCAAGAATTTCTTTAAAAATTATTTTTTAATTAATAGTTATAATTATTATATTCCACTCTTTTTTAATGTTATATTAATCTATTAACAATATTTAATCATGCTCAAAGTCACATTTCCCAATGTGAATCAAAATTTAATTGTAAAGAACAGAAATAAATCAAAATACCCTAAATTCCAGTAATGGACGCCCTCTGTTCCAGTAATGGGACACTCTTTGTTCCAGTAATGGACACCCCACAAAAAGTAATAGATAATTGATATTATGATTGCATTTAGAGACAGAATTTAATGAAATCATATGAATGAAATAAAATAGTAATTTTCAAATAAATGTAACAATTCGGATATCAATAATTAATAAAATATTTTTGATAGTAACTCACTGTTTAAATTAATTATTATCTGTTTATTTTTGGCGCCACACGACAGATATAGTTTAATTAACAGTGTAAGACGACTAACAAAAATATTATATTAGAAAGTATTTAAATTATTTATAGATACAAATGAAATAGTAAACATTCATTATTATTATTAATAGATAAATTTAAATTGATAAATAAACACAAATATATACATTTGTTAAAATGAAAAAGAAAATTAAATAACATTTTTGTAGATCACAAGATCAATATTTTAATTATTTTAGATGGAATGCTTAAAATACTACTTCAAAAGAATTACATTTATCAAATTATTCAGACATTGGGGAGTTTAGAAAGGTTAGTTAAAAAAAAAAAAAAAAAAAAATGTCTTGGAGTATGGAATCTTATTTCCTATTATTATATTTACTATCCAGTGCAAATTCCTAAAACTGCTTGATATATTACTTTTAGTAATTTGTTTAAAAAATATCAAATAAAATTAAAGTGTGGGTTGAATATTTTAAAAACTAAATAAAATTGCGGAACTGACATTCGTGCCTCCTGATCTGCAGATTTACCAGTTTCATTACTACTATAAATTTAATTAATATTATAGTTTTTGTGGCCCATTACTGGCACATCTACCCTATCACCTTTCACCTTATTAAGCGGTGGAGTTTTGTCACAGTAATTCTGAATGTGTTTCATAATCTATGCTTTACGCATTATTATTTTTCTCTTGTTAAGTAAATATTTTAGAAACTATAAGAACGCATGGAGCATTAAAATAAATAAATAAATAAAAATTAAACAAAAAATAATTAATAGCTTTAAAAATTTAAACCATGTTAATTTTTAATGAAAATTCAGTCTCTTGTAAGTTTTGATTTTTTTCATAATTGTCCAATGTTATTAAAAAATGGACGCGCATATGTTTAATAAAGTTTTTAAGGCAAATTTCTGAATTCGTTTTTGTTCACAAACGCATAAATTGGCCGGTGCTTTTATTCAGGAATAATGTAATCGAACAGATATTTCCATTTTCCGGTAAAGGTCGAAAATTTTTCATTAAATGCTGTCAAAGTTAGATATTGTACCGAATTTACGCGAGAAATAGAGAAACTTATTGCCATCTTGAGTCAAGAATCGGTTATGTTATAACTCAATATAGAATTCATTTATCGAAAACTGAACAAAAAACTGTTCGATTACAAATTACTTTAATAATCATGCCGGCAAGGGTCATGCTTTTATTTTTTAAAATAAGTCTTTAAATGTGTCAGAAATTTTCTCGGTGAGCGAAGAGAAATATTTTTTTAAAAACCACCTTAAATAATAAAATTTTTAAAAAATGGAGAAAATATTTTGAAAATTTTAACGCATTGCATATTTAAATTAAGTACAGTAACAAATAGTTTTATTTTTTTGTAAAACAAAATTAATGAATTTTTTTTCGCATATTTATTGAATTTATAGTACAGATTATAACTTCTTTGAAGAATTTATTATTGAAATAGCACAAGTCCACAATTCCTATAAACGACGGAAAATAAAAATCATGGAAAGCTTTTTTCTAATTTTTTTTTTTAAACTTAAACTAAAATTTAAGCTGTAAGATACGCACATTCATCATTCATCATTTTTAAATTGATGATAGGGAACCGCGGAAAATGCATCCTACCATCAAAATTAATTCGTGTTACAGGTGCAGGAGAAATATTCAAGTTTTCAAAACAAACGCTTTGCAGGGAGTCTTTCTTCTGCTTTCTCGAAATGAAATTCATTTTTTACATTCCACCAACAAAAGAAAATGAAACTGTGGAAGAATGAGATTAGTTTCATGGCTGAAAAATTTCTCGTTTTTGCGAGGAGGAAAACACAACACTTTTAACGAGATCCCGCGAGCTTTTAAAAAATCCATTTCCGTGTTCTGTTATTGTTCTTCGAAGGGACTTTCAGGTCTAAAGAAAAGTAATGATGTTTAAATATTCCCCGAATGCGAATGGAAATATGGGGCGCCAGCAAGCGGGGGGCAGGAGAACGCCATTGTCTCTCCCCCCGGGGGTTTTAAAATTTAATTAATTAATTTGTCTTATTCTCTAATGATTTTGAAATACACTGCAAATTCGGAATACACTGCAAACTGCATACAGAACACAATTTGGAATGTGTTCTGTATGGACTTTGATTCAAAAAAAGTGTTCCAGTCACCTTAATGTGTACTGAATGTGTTCCGAATATGTTCCGCCATAAAGAAAGTGTTCCGAAAGTGTTATGTTCAGGATATCTGTTAAATCTAAACTTGGGAACATGTTCCAAATATGTTCTGTATGCACTTTGATTAAAAAAAAGTGTTCCAGTCACCATAATGTGTACTGAATGTGTTCCGAGTATGCTCCGCCATAAAGAAAGTGTTCTGAAAGTGTACCGAAAGTGTTCTGTTCAGGATATCTGTTAAATCTAAACTTGGGAACACATTTGAGAACGGATTGGGAGCACATTTCGTCACATTTGTGAAATCATCGCTTTCAAAAAGTGCTTTAGAAAGTGCGCTGAACAAAAGAAGTGTTTTCAGAAGTATTCTAAAACTGTTCCGAAAAAGTGCGCTTCAAAGTGTTCTAAAAGAGGTGACAAAATAAGTGTTCTAAAAAGTGTATAAAGATTTGCAGTGTAAAAGAGTAAAATTTGTTCTTCCCAAGTGACTTAAGGCTGTTCTCAAATTCTAAACAGACTACATTCTGACACATTTCTGAATTCGTTTTTGGTCGCTAACGCATGGAATTGGCAGATGATGTTCTTATTCAGAAACAATGTAATCAGACAGTTTTTTTTTTTCATTTTTCCGCAAAAGCAGAACATTTTTCTAAAAATTCTGTTATTGTTGGCGTCTTGTACCGAATTTCCGGATGCGGCAGAGCGGGAAAGGTAAAAAACTTCCGTCCTGAATCAACAATCGCGCCTATAACTCAAGATGTAATTCAGTTATAGAAAAATGAATGAAAACTGTTCGATTACAAATCACTTCAATAATCATGCCTGCAACTGTCACGTTTTTGCGTTTAAAAATGAGTGAGAAAAGATATCAGAAAGTTGCGCGTTGTTGAGCGAAGAAAATATCTTTCTCCGTTCGCAACAACACGAGACTTTCTGAAGCATCTACGGACAATTTTTTCAAAAATAAAAGAATAACATTTGCATAATTACAGAAGTAATTCGCAATCGAACAGTGTTTTTTTTCCCTTTTCGATAAATTAATTACATCTTGAGTTATAATCGATTGTTTTTTGTCTTATGCAGTCGCTTTTTTCTCCTTACCCGCGCGCTATCTGTCGAATTCGGGAAATTTGGTTCAAAACGCGAATTTTCATAGCATATATGAAAAATGGTTTGCGTTTACCGAAAAATGAAAAAAAAAAAATTGTTCGATTAACATATAATTTCTGAAAAGTAGTACATCTGCCAATTTCATGCGTTAGCAAACAGAAATGAACTCAGAAATGCATCAAAAAGTAATGAATTTGGATTACAGAAAATTAAGCATTAATATAAAGTAGATCTAATTATTTTTCGGGTGGTGGTGAGGAAGTGGGGGGGGGGGGGGGCTCCCGTGTATGACAATATTTAGTTCTGTTTTCCTTTTAGGTTCGTGTGTTTGAAAAGGATCTTAAGACTGTCTAAGACAGCTACTTTCTGATACATTTCTGAATTCATTTTTGTTCCGAAACGCATGAAATTGGCTGGTGTTCTTAATTAAGAAATTATATAATCGATTGGCTCTTTCCATTTTTTCTTAAAGGCAGAAGATCTTTCAGAAAATACTGCCAAAGCGGGCGGTTTGAATCGAATTCCCGATGCGGCAGTGCAAAAAAAAAAAAAAGAAAAACATGTCGTCACGTGACAAGAATCGCTTATAACTCGATAAGTAATTTATTAAAAAAATAGAAAAATCTATCGATTCCAAAGCACTTCACTAGTCAGACCTGCCAATTTTATGCCTTTACGTTAAAAAATGTTTTAGAAAATGTGCCAGGCAATTTCGCGTTGTTAAGCAGGGATTTTGAGAACCACATTAAAATAAAGATTCAGGGTGACCCAGCCTCTCCGACAAAAAAAAAAAGAAAAAAAAAAGGACAAAACTGTTGCATTTCTAAATTTAAAAAAAAAAAAAGTCGGTCATATCTTACTTTTGTACTTTTAATTATTTCTTATTCGTTGCAGTTCTGTATTCATTTTTATATTGATATGCTTAAAAATTGTCTTGCACTGAGGTTTCGACAAAAAGTTCTTAGTTTATTATTTCATGTTTATATTCACGAAGAAAAAAAAGAGCCTTTGAAGCAGATTACAAGCACATCTGTGCAAAAATCTGGCCTTTTCCTTAGATTTTCTTTTGCGAACACCCATGTCAGGAGGTTTTAAAAATCCATTTCCGTATTCTGTTGTTCTTCGAACCTTTCCACTAAAGAAAATGATTGAGAGTTCCCGAATGGAAACAAATAAACACGAAAAGAAGGAAATAGCGAAACGTCAAATTTAGCAAACGAGTTTTGTTCTGTATTCAGTGTTTAGGGAAATATTCCTTCTCCGTAATTTGTCTCCACGAAAGTGCATTAACTTTTGACACCGAGGGAGCATAATGGCGCTCATATTCAAACAACTCGGAATAGTACCTCTCTTGGACCTTACCTTTCGACCTTTCCCCGATCCTCCTCCTCTTCCAGGATATGGGGAATGAAATGATATGTGTTTGGGATTGCGTTGCTATTTTGGGATTCGTTTGTTTTCATCCATGATTTGCACCTACGCGACAGTTAATGTTTTGAAGTTTAAAAACTCACTCGTGAACAGCGAAGAAAGATGGTAGATTGTCGTCGAGGTAATTTATTTACTTCTAAAATAAGATTCCGTTTCGAGCGCGCGCTTCTTGTCACTGAAAGAGCGTCGTGTTTTAGAACAAACTTTAAGAATGAGTGATAGTCTAAGAGCACAAGCAAATGCAGGTACGGGATAAGCTTTCAGTTTACCGAAATAGAATTTTAAGCACTAATAAACTCCGAGGCAAAAAAAAAAAAAAATATATATATATACTTAGGAAAGAAAAAAATGAGCCAAGAGGTACAAAAATTTAATTTGGAGATAAATGATTTAAGAAACTAACATCAATGATGAACGTTGACTGGTACTATGCCCTATGGTGAATGGCATAAGCACGACCATGAGCAATGTAAAACGCACTAATGAATCTACAAAAAATTCAGGGGATAGATGTGTTTGAGCTTACACAATGTTGTCATGAACAGTTCAGCTGTCAATTAAAAGTTGTTGAGAGTGGTCGAGAATAATGATGGAAATTTAGTTCTCGTTAGTAGCACATTAGTGCATTTCTCTAATCATAATAGATAAAATAATGCCTGATGAAATTGTTTAGGATATTATTAACTTAAGGCTGTTCTCAAATCCAAACTAGCTTCTTTATGACACATTTTTAAATTCATTTTTGTTCGGAAACGCATGAAATTGGCAGGTGATCTTATTCAGGAACTTTGTAACCGAAAGACGTTTTCCAATTTTTGGTAAATGCAGAAGATCTTTCAGAAAATACTCTCAATTTCCGATGCCGCAGCACGAAAACGTGTGTGTGTGTGTGTGGGGGGGGGGATGTGTCGTGATGTGACACGAATCATTTATAACTCGATAAGTTATTTATTTATTAAAAAATGGAGAACTCGTTACCATTCCAAAACACTTCAATAGTTAGACCTGCCAATTTTATGCCTTTGCGTTTGAAAATTAGTCAGAAAATGTGTCAGAAAGTTTCGCGTTGTTGAGCTGGTCAGTTGAGAACCACCTTAACATTCAGGTAAGGTAACTAAAATTCTCTTACCTTTTAATGTTTAGTCCATGTTCATCATTTCTTCATTGGTAAATTTAAGAGGGCCCCCACCCAGAAAAAGACTTTAAAATGGGGTGTCTGTCTCCAATTATCTTTATATATTTTTTACATTGCTTCTTAAAATTTTTTGGAGGAGAAAGTTTGTCTAATGCAAGAGAAAATCCACACTACTTCAAGAAAATTATCTAACTGGGTAATTTGAATCTGATCAATAGGCAGAATTTCCTGTTCACAGTCATATGACATCCTGAAGTGCTGGTTAGAAAAAACCTTGTATCTCAATATACAATAACTATATATACTGCAAATATACTCTATCTATATTCTATACAGGGAGCATTAAAAAAGCTATTTGATGAAATATCTGAATCTGAACACAGCTAAGCCCCTTCTGTGAATAATATTTATTGCATTGAAAAAAAATTCCATGAATGTGAATTTAGATTTTTTTTCCTGTGGGAAAGGACGCCCCAAAATGATACTGTGCTTCCCCTACATTCAGAGGATAATCGGGCCCTGCTGTCTACGCTGAAGATCTCGCATATTTGTATGATGAATGATCATATACACGACATATGGAAAATGATCTTGTTCCAATTACATTTCTGGGAGCCACATGCGTCTATAACGCCTTGTGTGATACTTTGGCGAAAACGATTAGTTAGGGCGGTTTAATTTTCTCTTAGTCGTGATTGAAGCCAGCATGACAATTTGACAAGTAAGTTAACGACATTTTGAACCATATGGTATTGTTTTTGCTATCGCGTGAGGTACAAATACTAGAAAAGATAACGCTCAGCCATATGATACAAAACCTCTGACAAAAATACCGTCAAACATTTAACATCCTTTACCTTCTCCGAAAATATTTCTCCACTTCTCCATTATAGGTTTGAAGAGGCCGAAATTTTCAGGTTTGGTCTATTTATAATTTCGAATTTCACAAATCACGATGCGAACCATGCAAAAATCAATGAAATCAAGCCCAAACCCTCTCGGCAGACTCGATTTCTAAAGAAACAAAACAAAACAAAACAAAAAAATCGATATTTCTTAACTTATAATTAATATTTTTTTAAATAGAGAGATTCTAGTCCGCTCTGTAACCGAATTCTTTTGTGCGTCTTTGCAAATGAAGGATAAATACTAAACACTCCATAATCTACAGAAAACATATTCCAGTGCATCTCAGTGATCATTTTACTTACCTATCATACGTAGTATAAAGGAAGTCTTGTAATCGTTTTGAAAGTCGAAAAATATTTTTTGACGGATTTACATGTTTCAGACATACTGAAGATTCCGTAAAACATATTTTTAGAAAAAACAAGAACGAAAAATCATGCGTCAAGCATAGATTATGTAACACTTTCCAACGCTTCCAAAATAATTTCACAAATCATACCGTTTAATAAGCTGAAAGATAACATCTAAGTAAACAATTTGGAAAACGCATAACATATTTAAAAACATAATTTCAGGAATTTCCAACATATACAATATTCGGAAAAATATCCGAATACTTTTATTCAGCCCTGTATTATGATCTATAGATTTACATATATACTACATATGCTAAATTTTAGTTACTTAAGAAACGCGTAGCACAGTTTAAAATTCTCCTTCTGGAGTTTCTGTCAATAAACGGAAATGTGTTCGCGAACTTTTGTGCTTCCCTGTATAGGATCTACAGAATTTATACACACCACGTAATAAACAAAAAGTGAGTTAAATTTAAAATCGCTTTCAGTAACTTAAAACGCACTTCCAGGAATTATTGTTAACAGACAGTAGAGAATTCTTTTGTGTGTCCCTGTAAATGAACGATGACTGCTATACACACAATATTCAGTAGTAAGCCTCTTGTAATGCACCTTAGTGATATATATAAATTTCAATGCGTTTAAAATAGTGAAACATTATTTAAATAAACCGCAGACGATTTTTCTCCATAGAGGTAATGTAACGGAATTCTTTTGACTGTCACTCTAAAGTAACTATAAATGCTATGCACACCCCATTCCATATTAAGCTTCTTGTAATGCACCTTAGTGATATATATCAATTACGATGTGTTTGAAATTGTGTAACATCATTAAAATAAACCGCAAATGATTTTTCCCCATAGACCGTAATGTAACGGAATTCTTTTGAGTGTCTCTGTAAAAAAAATATAAGTGCTACACACTTCCGTTGAAATAGGGAACATGCTATAGATAACGACAATAACATATAAAAATTTCAAGGCAATCCGAGCATATTTGCGTGAGTTAGAGCACGGACAGACGGCCAGACAAACCGAAGTCATAAACACTTTTCAACTAGGTTGGAAAGTGTTAAAAATTGCCGTCCGTCTGTCTGTGTCTGTGTGTCTCTGTGTGTGTGTGTCTGTAAACGCTCTATCTCCCGAACAAATTGAGATAGAGACTTGAAATTTGGTATGTACTTAGTATGTTAATAATGGGAAGAAGCTTATTGAATTTCAGTAACCTCGATTATCCAGGACTATTTTTTTCGGACTCTCGAAATACAAGGTATATTAAAATTTTCGAAATTGTTTATTTCAAGGAGTGAATATAAAACACAATAAAAAAAACATAAATTTTGCATAAAGAATGAAGTCGATCGGATAATGAGTTGCCGAGATATTTGTAATCCTTTTCTCCACACTGTTAAATTTTTCTTGACCCTGTATTTCATTCAAATTTCAATTCAAAGATATATTTTAATTGGAAATGAGACGCTTAATCCGACGCAGTAAACCGTTAGTTAATATGATTATCAATTTTGGAGTTATAGAGCATTTAAAGTTTATGATGTCACCAAGCCACGATTTTATTCGAATTGCAATGCATTTTATAAATAGTTTACATATGATTTATTTTCATAGTTTATATTATGCATATCCATGATGGGTAAGTATTACGGTGGCCCCCAACGACTAGTTTAATTTCGTTATGTTTGAAATGTCATAAAATCATTAAAATGTATCGCAAGCGATTTTTTCACATAGACCATAATGTAATGGAATTCTTTGGTGCGTCCCTGTAAACGAACTATAAATGCTACTTATTCTATACTCTTGAGAAACCATGTTGTAGTCCACCTCGGTCATCGATATCTATTTATTATGTTTAAAGTATTGTAAAACCATTGAATGCATGGGAAACGATATTTCCCCATTGAACATAATGCAACTTATTTTGTGTGTCCCTGTAAACGAACTATAAATCCTACACACTTCATTTTCAATACCCAACATTCTATAGTAAACCTTAATAACCTATAAAAATTACGTGACAATCCGAGTATATTTACGAGATTTAGAGTACATACAGACAGACAGAATTCATAAACACTTTTCAACTATGTTGGAAAGTATTAATAAAAGATATAACATTCCTTTCATAGATTTTAAATCATCATAAATTTGGTGTATCGAAAAATATCGATAATTTCCGCGTTCATTTTTTCCCAATTTTCGATACGATTTTTTTCCCTCTCATGTAGCAAAGTTCAACTTTTGAGTCTTTACGAATTAATCAATACAAAAATATTTATAATGGCATCTGCAAAAATAGATGTCCGGGTACCCTGAAATAGCCCCCTTTGTTGTAGGGTCAAACTAGTGACTCAAATCTTTTAGCAAGAAGAAGAGATTTTCTTTGGAATTGATTAGAACACGTGTGCTGCAGTGCACGTGCATAAGGCCTCATTTGGGGCCGTAATCGTGGAAGCGAAATAAATAAATCGTTTGAGAGAAGCTGGGGAGGAATCTCGAGTAGCAGAAATACGAAAGTAATACAAGCGGATGTGGAAAATCATTTATTTATTGTGATCACAAATCAATTCCGCACCACACTTTTCAACTCGAAGCAGGTGGGTGTTGATGATAATTACATATTGATAAATGTTAATCATTAGAATTATGTTCAATCAACACATATTAAATACATTTTTTCTCTCATTATAAACATAATACAATATTAATGTAGAACTGTTTAGAAAAAAAAAATGGGATATGTAATTTGTCTCGAGTTAATAAATCGATTTATGAATGTATGATATTAATCGAAATCATGTATTTATAAATCTATAGACAGAATGAAATTATATAACGATCATACATGTTTTACTTATGTATATATCTTGGTTCTGGAAATGGAAGTTAATCATTTCCTAAAAATATTATCTAAAAAAATACTGTAAATTTCTGACTTATAAACTTTAAAAATATTCACGTAATATTTTCTGTTTCATTATGTCTGTTTACTCATCACATCAAATATTAAGTAGATGTTTAAACTCCCCATTAAAAAAATAACAATAAATAAATAAATAAAATAAAATAAAATAAAATAAAAGTACCACTGCGCAAGTATAACAAGTTAAGTTATCTTCTGTTAAATTTTCTGCTTCTTCAGATGACAGTGATGAATTCAGAGGGTGGCATCGGAGGGCATACCGCCCCCCCCCCTACACACACCACCATCCCAGGATCTGATTACCAACAGGCCAACTAGGGCACGGCCTTGGGCCTATTACAGAAAGGGCCCCCAAAATGAGTAGAATTATTAATGAAAAAAATTCTTAAATCTACTACATTTTTTTTTTTTTTTTTTCAATCTCCGATATCTAGTAACATATACCTCTATAAGCGCCTTTCCTGTACTTTTCAGTTCTCTAAAAACAGCTTAAATTAGGAATGCTGCAGACAAAATACTGGAATTGTGGGAATTATTTAAGATGAAGAGATATCAACAGGTAGAGGAAGAGTATCAACAAGAAAAGGTATCAACTTATGAAGTATTATAGTATCAAACAGCAAAAGGAAATTTAAGTTAACCTGCATTTCATGAGCAATTTTATAAAATGCTGGAAAATTTAAAAAGCTGCTTGGCCTTGGGTTTCTGGACAATCTTAATCGGGCTCTGCCCCCCCCCCCTCTCCAAATTCCGTAATATTAAAATATATTACCCAAAGGATTTTGAAATATATTTTTATTAATAGATTAGTGATGAGAGATGGAGAAATTCGATAGAGGCGTAACAGTGCTCGTGAGGCTCAAGCTTTTTCAATTAAAATGAGTGTACCTTTTTTCCCCCCCTTTTTCTTTTTATGTCACACGAACTGTTACGAGGAGTACTATTTTCTATCGAAATTCGAAAATTGATTTGCGAAAATACTACTCCATATAAAGAACTACCTTAAATACCAGGATATCTTCCCTTCTTACAGAACACGCAGGTAAAAACTATTTTTATATAGTTGAAAGCTCGATAGGTTTTTTTACATTTAAGATTTTTTTTTTTTTTTTTTTTTTTTTTTTGCTTTCTAACAACACCACATAAAGCCTTTTTATATGAAAAATACCAATTATTCAAATAAAGTTTTGAAATTTATTAGAAAGCGATACTTTAGTATGCCAGGATTAATAATCGAAGAAATCGCCAAAGATTCTAACTATATACACCAGCCTTTTTGATTCCGACTATACTTCAGTGTTTAGGCGCATAGTTCCACATATCTGTTGTGTTTTATTTATAATATTTTATTTATTTATTGGTGAAGCTTTAATTTCGTGATGGAATATTAGAAGGGAACAAATGCTGAATGAGTTTTGAGTGCAAACATGTCATTCTTCCGTGACGTGAATACATAAAAACAGGAATGAAAAATATTTATAAAATCACAAAGAATCAGTAAATAGAGATAGACGTTTCAGACAAATAGCATTTGAAATTACATTTTCCCTCCTATTTAATAATTTAAATTGCATAATATTAAGAGGTAATCTTTTATTTAACGTAACTTCATTTCTGTACCTAAAAATGGAATTTTGTAATCGATTTTTTACTCACACTTCCTAAGATGCTAAAACTCTAAAAAAATGTTTCTGACGATAATACATTTTAATAAATTAATTTTAAGACATTTTTCCGTTACTCGGACACACACAGATGATATATCACCAATTATTCTTTATGTTTATAAATGTATGCCAGTAACAATAACAACGTACTTTACTATGCGCCAATCCACTGTCTCTAAAGTATGCTAACTGGTTACGAAAACAATGAAATATTTTAAACACTAAAAAATAGAAAACGAAATATAAATAAAAAAATAGAATGTAATAGATAGGTTTTTTTTTTAAATGCGATTTTATCAATTATTAATTTAATATTTATTTAATTATGATTACACGTTGAGAAAACAATTTAGAAATCTTGAGTAAATAGTTTAAATAATACTTTTTTTTTTTTTTTGGATTTTTCCCATAGCCACATCTTAAAAAGGAAACAGTGCAAAAATTATATATATATATTTAATAAATTCAATAGTTCACTCTCTCTACCAAGCGTAAATCAAAGCGGTGAATTTTCCATAATGAGGTCCCAAGCCAAATTAACGTATTGTAACGGAACCCTTTTGGAATAACATGGATCGCAGTCAGGAAATGAGGCCCAATATTTTTAGATAAAAATCGAAATATCAAAGAGTGTGCTTTTTAACACTTTCCCAACCTAGTTGAAAAGTGTTTATGACTTCGGTTTGTCTGCCGTCTGCCCGTGCTCTAACTCCCGTAAATATGTTCGGATTGCCCTGAAATTTTTGTATGTTATTGTCGTTTACTATAGCATGTTCCCTATTTCAGCTGAAGTGTGTATAGCACTTATAATTTCTTTTACAGGGACAGTCAAAAGTATTCCGTTACATTGCAGTGAATGGGAAATAATCGTTTCAAGTGAATTTTGATGACGCTACATCATTTAAAACATAATGAAATTGATATATAATTATGAAACGCATTAAAACATGAATTTTGCAGAATATGGGGTACAAAGCATTTATTATTCATTTACAGGGTCAAACAAAAGAATTCTGTTACACATCGTTCTATGGGAAAAAATCGTGTCAATGTAATTTAGTGATATTTCACTATTTCAAACATAATGAAAATTATATGCATTACTGAGGTGCACTATAAATTGCTCTCTTGTGTGCATTGCGTTTATTTACAGGGACACAAAAAATATATTGGTTACAGTACATGTCGATATTTACAGTCTATGTGTGAAAAGTGCTTTTTCAACTTTGGTTTGCGTTTTTAAGTTTAACTAAATTTTTCATAGTACGTGTGTGTTTATAAACTCGGTTGATCATATATACAGGGCTACACAAGGGAATTCGTAAGTATTACAGACTATGGGAGGGAATTGCTGAAGGGTAGTTTTTAATTTTGTGTACGCATTTTCCTGCTGAACTATATATTTAGTAGACTAATAGAAGTTTGTGGAATATAAGTAAATTCATATTCAGGGCTACGCAAAGAAAAATATACATTGTCATTTATGGTTGGTAATTGCGCTGCGAGTTAGTTTTAAGTTGCCTTTTAGCTTAACATGTTGGTGTGTACAAAAGTCTTCAGATAATATACAGGGCTGTACAAAAGATTTCGAGTGGCTAAAATTGCTAAATGTGAATATTGTAACTGAACTAAATTTTTCATAATTATATATCCACATCTATTGATCATATACAGGGCTGCACAAAATAATTCGACTACTTTTTTGACACTGGAAGGTAATTTCGAAAACTGTATTTTTCAATGTGTTATATGTTTTCTAAACTGTTTACTTACATATCTTCTTTCACCTTATTTAACGGTGAAGTTTCGTTACAGTTTTCTGGCTGTGTTGGAAAGTGTTTCATAATCTATGCTTGACGCATAATTTTTCGTTCTTGTTTAACTATATTTAATACTTTCCAACTTAGTTGAAAAATGTTTATGATTTCGGTTTGTCTGCCGTCTGTCCGTGCTCTAACTCACATAAATATACTCGGACTGCCCTGAAATTTTTGTATGTTATTGTTGTTTATAACATGATCCCTATTGAAAATGAAGTGTGTAGTTCTTATAGTTTTTTTACATGGACAGTCAAGAGTATTCCGTTACATTACAGTCAATGGAGAAAAATCGTCTTAAGTGCATTTTGATGAGGCTACTAATACATTTGGAACATGATGAAATTGATATACAATTATCAAGCGAACAAAATCAGGCTTTTTGTAGAATATGGGGTACAGAACATTTATTATTCATTTACAGGGTCAAACAAAAGTATTCTTCTGCGCATTGTTCTACGGGGAAAAATCGTTTGCCGTGTAGATAATGATGTTTCCCTATTTCAAACATAATGAAATGTATATGCATTACTGAGGTGTACAGTAAATTCCTCACTTAAAAGTATGGTGTGCATTGCTTTTATCGTTCATTTACAGGAACACACAAAATATATCGGTTACAGTATGTGTGCAATAATTACAAAGTCTCTGTGTGATAAGTGCGTTTTCAAAATCGGTTTGCGCTTTTAAGTTTAAATTAATTTTTGCATAGTACGCGGTGTGTATAAATTATGTTGATCATATACAGGGCCATACAAAGGAATTCGTAAGTATTGTTGACCATGGAAGTGAATTGCTTAAGGGTAGTTTTTAATTGAGTTACGCATTTTCCTGCTGTACTATATATATATATAGTAGACTTTAGAAGTTTGTGGAATATAAATAAATTCATATACAGGGCTACGCAAATAATAAGGTACATTGTCGTTTATGGTTGGTAATTGCTGGAAGGTTGTTTTTAAGTTGCCTTATGCATTTTTTACCTGAATTAAATTTTATCTTAATATGGGGTGTGTACAAAAGTCTTTAGATAATATAACAGAGTTGTACAAAATATTTCAAGTGCATTTTCATCGATTAGCGAAAATTGCTAAATGTGAATTTTCTAAATGTACTAAATTTTATCATGCTCTGTAGTATATATCCAAAACTATAGATCATATAAAGGGCAGCACAAAATAATTCGACTAAACTTTTTACTGTGAAAGGTAATTGCTAAAACTGGAGTTTTAAATGTGTTATATGTTTCCTATATACTGTTTGCTTACATATCTTCTTTCGCCTTATTTAACGGTGAAGTTTCGTTACAGCTTTCTGGCTGTGTTGGAAAGTGTTTCATAATCTATGTTTGACGCATGATTTTTTGCATGACTACTTGATTACTTTCATGCTTATTTTTGTAACTTAAATTAATTTTTTTTTCAAGTTAAATTAAACTGTTTATTCTTTTTTTAAATTAAATTAAATTTGTTTCTTTTCTGGCAAAGACCTACACAACACTTTTCAATGGCATAAACTCTGGTCGATTTTACTTTTTTTTTTGTATCTCATGCAATAATTGTAGTGAAATTAATTTACTGAATCACCTGAAGAATAATTTTTTTTTTTACGTATTAAAATTAAATTGGAAGATTATAATAGTTGTTTACATTTTTATTCCATTACTCAGTGTAGGTCGTGAGGTATACAAGGTATGCGGCTGCTGCACAGGGTGCATGACTGAAGAGGAAGAGGGCGCGAAGATGCCTAAAATCCAGCCCTGTGCACCTAACACCTATACCAAATCTATGATCTATGATATGATCTAAAACTAAGCATGCAATACATAATACTAATACATGCGGATGAGATGCTTTGTCGTGCATAAACGATTCAGTGTGAACTCATGGAAATGATGAGGAAATTTTACTTCTACATATTTTAAATGCTGCCATCTAGTGGAAATTTTCAAAATTAAAATTTGTCTCGTTTATAGTTATGATGTAACAACAAGCATGAAGATAGAAAGTAGGTAGATAAGTTAATTATATATAGAATGTAGGTTAGTGTAAGTACAACCTATATTCTATCTTCATGGATGCAGTGGCGTAGCCAGGGAGGGTTCCTATCAAGGGTTCCTATCAGGGTTCGTTTTCCTATAAAAGTGGGAAATTTTTCAGAAAATGCCGTCAAAATTCGATTTCGAACCAGAGTTCGGGATGTGGTCGAAAAGGTGATCCACCAGATCAACAGTGCAACAATTAAAAAATTATGGGAAAGGTCAAAGAGACATTTTCATAAAATATTTACTATAATAATTAATAATTCAAACAAATTATTAAGGCTGTTCTCAAATTCAAATTGACTACTTTTTGATCCATTTCTAAATTCAGTTTTGTTCTCAAACGCATGAAACTTGGCAGTTGTTCCTACTGAGAAACTGTGATCGAACAGTTTTTTCCATTTTTCGGTAAAGGCAGACTTGAAATTTAAATTATTTCAACTTTGCGTTTCTCAGTTTTACCGCAAGCCGCAAATGGCATAAAGGAAAAAAATGAGTAAAAATTACGATTTTTTCTCTATTGTCAATAAATGTGTGGTATGGTGGATAAAAACAGGGCCCGCTTAAGACTTAGAAGTATTGGAAGCCCGACGTCACACAGGGGGGCCCCCCTTTTTACTCTGCCAATTATCCTTTAACAATTTGAAATTTTACCATCAAAATTTCAAGTAAACAACACTTTTAATATTAAACTAAAACTAACTACTTATATAAATATAAAAAAATATTTTATTATATACATAATTATACATGACAAATTATTTTTGTAAATGAATTTACAAATACGGGACAGGTGCGAATATATGAACTTCAAAATATATTTTATGCTTTACAAATTGCAGGATTTGCTAGTGCTAGGAACAATGCAGAGACAACAAATATTTGACGTAAATTTATGCTTGGCTGCAACACGATTTTGCCTCTATTTTATAAACAGAAATTTGGTATCACACTGAATGCTAATTACTTTCCCCTTTTTTAAAATAACCTATTCTCCATATTTTATATCATTTCTCCACTCTTTATGAATATAAACAAAATATAGTTTTACAAGCACGTTTGAAATTAAAATGTAAAACATAAGAAAAATGAAAATAAGTTACATTTAATCACTGTTTTTATACCATTAACTATATCAAGAGTAAAAAAAAGAAAAAAAGAGTATAAATGTGTCAGTAATAGTGTGGGGGGAAATTTAGTAGCTATAATTAAGAAAATAAAATACATTTTTTACCCTGACTGAATTTTTACCCCTTATAATTAAATTTGAAAAGTAAATTTGGGGGCCCCTTTGTATTTCAATGGGTAAGCTTCACGGACCTATTCGGTAAACAGGCCCTGGAAAAAAAATACACATTTTCTTCATTTTCACCACGGAAACCGTTCGGTTTTTTTTTTTTTCAGATTAATAACCGTAAATTAGTGTTTAATGTCAATTATGAATTGAATAAATATTATGCATTTTAATCTTTGAAAACTACATGATGTTGGACAAAATGTAATTTCTTTCAACTATAGCTTTAGATTTTTATAGTAAAATGGTTTCGCCAAAATTTGAAGAGGAAGTGATCGATCTTAATTTCCCCATTATACGTAGTAGTAAGAATTCTTGTGACTGACGTGAGACTGCTCATTAGTAAGATCTCAAATATTAATCCAATGGAAGGGTTCGTACGGGTCCTGGAATTTTAAGAACAGGAAATTCTTCGGTACCAGTATTTTCTTATAGGTAATCTCTTCTTAAATAAGGTGAAATTTCGCAAGTTTGAATTTAATGCATTTTTTTAGAAAAATATACTGGTATATCACCTGGAAAATAACGATACCCGTACGAACCCTGAATGGGCGTGCGATTCATTCCTATTTTTATAATATCTCCCCAGGATAATTAATATTTTTTACTTCTGTTTTCTGTGGTACTCTTGTTGAAAGATACCATCCCTTTTTTTGGTGCGTTCGTAATTACATTATGTAGCACACCTATATAGTCATCGTTCGTCCGTCCGTCGTCCGCCAGTAATCTGTAACCATAAATTCAATAAGTATTTGAAAAATATTTCATTTTACATTCTTTTTTTTTTTTTATATAAAAAATGAAAACTATTAATTAGTTTTCTTAATTAAAATGCGCTATGCGTTAAAATTTTCAAAATAATTTCTGCATTATTCGGGAAACAATAGAAAATGTCATACATAGCACTTATAAGAGCGATTTGGAATCAAGATGGGTTTTCCATTTTTGGTTAAATAAATTACTTATCGGGTTATAAGCGATTCGTGTCACATGATGACACGTTTTCCCCTTTCTGGTGATGCAGCGGCGGGAATACGGTTCAAAATGCCCACTTTGACAGTATTATCTGAAAGATCTTCTGTCTTTACCAAAAAATGGAAAACGTATTTCGATTACATAGTTTCTGAATAAGAACACCCGCCAATTTCATGCGTTTCCGAACAAAAATGAATTCAGAAATGTGTCACAAAGTACCCTTTTGGAATTTGAGAATTCAAACTGGCTACTTTCTGAGACATTAATTCATTTTTATTCATAAACGTGTAAAATTTGCAGGTTTCTTATCAAGAAACTATGAAATCGAATAACGTGTTCTATTTTTCGCGTATAAGTCGTCATCAGACATAAATTATTTATAATTCGAAATATAATACATTCGTCGAAAAAGTAAAAACGGTGTTCGATTCCAAATCTACTCAATACTAATGCATGTAAATTCGTTGTTGAGCGGAAGAAAATATTTGGGGGGGGGGGGGGGAGGGGAACACTTTAAAACAACTTTCTTTCTTTCTTTCTTTTTTTATTTATTTATTTATTTATTTATTTATTTATTTATTTATTTATTTATTTATTTATTTATTTATTTATTTGTAGGCATTTTTCTAGGTAAAGTTTAAGAAAAATATACCTTACGAACTATAGTTTATGGCCACGGCTTTATTCCGATTTTTGAAGGGAAACAATCGCCTTTGCCGATAAAGTTCAAAATGTAATTGATCGTTATGATGCCGAATATTATGGGAAATGAAAATACATATATTATGTCAATGAAGTGCTGCCATTTTTATTTAAAAACACAATAATTATTTAAATTTCGGGTGAACATTATAAGATTGTGCTGGAAATTGTTACAGTAGACTCCCGCAAACCTTAAAACCAGAGGTTGTGCAGATTTTAGAATTTTGCAGTTTTCTGGTCACTGTTTTACAATTTAAAAACAATAATTTAAATTTAATAATGCTCTTGAAATAAAACTTACAATAAAGTAAAATAAAGTAAAATAATAAAAATAAAGAAAATTTCAAAAACATTTAAAATATTAAAAGTAAAGGTCAAGTAAATTATTAATAATGCATAACTAAATATGCATAATTATTATAAGATAATTTTCTTTTGAATTATTCAGTGATATTTGCCTTATAAATGTGTACTAATAATTCACATCAAAATCTTAAAATAACAAACTTTTATTTCATGTTTATAGCCATACTTCATAACCAGAAAAGCTTGATTAATACATAAATTATTTGGTAAAAATATCGTGATCATCACTGATATCAGCACTATTTTGATTTTTTACAGAAATAAATATATACTTCCTTCATGAGAAAACACGAGTTGAATCATATTAACCCGAATTACATATTGAAATGTGTACAGAATGATATAAAAAAATATATTTTTAAAAAGTTGAATTTTACACCTACATCTTAGCTGAAAGTTTCATTGTTTACATCGGAAACAATGTGCGGATGTTTAGGAATTTGTGGATTATAGGGTGGCGGATTTGAGGGAGTCTCCTGTATTACAAAATCGATATGGACTTTAAGTGAAAAATATCCAACGAATTAAGTGCCTACACTGGTCACGCGAAGAAACGCTCATGCTAATGTTAAGTCTATGGGAAGGTTATCGCGCGATTTCTCGCTCACATTTTAATATTTTTAAATGATTTTTCTGCATAGCATAGCTGGGGGCGATCTCTAACGTTGTTAGTTTTTACTTTTTTGGTTTTGGTTACAGTTTTTTTATAAGCGGACATTTTAAATTTTGGAACCGGTTTGAACCGGTTCTGAAAATGAAAGAAAACTTATATAAAAAAAAACTGGACCCAAAATCGAAAAAGTAAAAACTAACAACGTTAGAGATGGACCCCAGCTATCCTATGCAAAAAACATCATTTAAAAATATTAAAATGCGAGCGAGAAATCGCGCGATAACCTTCCCATAGACTTAACATTAGCGTGAGCGTTTCTTCGCGTGACTAGTGTAGGCTCTTAAGAAAAAGTATCCACCGCCCCGCCCGTTCAGCGGCACAGTTTACATAGTGCAGCTGAGAATCTTTCCCTTTGATGTTGTCTTCCTGTTGATAGACTGACTTTGAGGGGAAACATCTACGCTGGTAAAGGAAGCTTAAGATGAAAATGATCCTCATGCCCAATATTAGGAATATGGTGGTATTGCACTTTTACTTTTATTGAAAAACATAATTGTTATTCAAATACTGGATGGACATCATAGATTAAGGTTGTGTTATTTCTTTTCTTTTCTTTCTTTTTTTTTTATTTTTTTTATTTATCATTCTTATGGGCGTGTGTATCGCTTATGCTATTAGCCAATAATTTAAAGATAAAAGAAAAAAATCGCGAATTACAGCTTATTTATTGCAACTAGAGATTAATTTCTCCGAATATGTTTTCCTGTGGATAGACTGCCTTTGAGTGGAAATATCCTCGATAGTAAAGGATAATCAGGAAAAGATCTTGTGGCAACTAACAAAAATTATGCATGAACCGTAAACCGCGGCACAGTTTACATAGTGCAGCGGAGAATCTTTCCCTTTGATGTTGTCTCCCATTTGATAGACTGCCTTTGAGGGAAAACATCTAGGCTGGTAAAGGAAGCTCAAGATGAAAATGATCATCATGCCCAATATTAGGAAAATGGTGGTGCTGCACTTTTACTTTTATTGAAAAACATAATTGTTATTGAAATATCGGATGAACATAATAGATTAAGAGTTTTAAGAGTTTTCTTTTTCTTTTTTTTTTTAAATTTCTCACTAGGGAATTCTTATGGGCGTGTGTATCGCTTATGCTACTAGCCGATAATTTAAAGATAAAAGAAAAAAATCGCGAATTACAGCTTACTTATTGCAACTAGAGATTTATTCCTCCGAAGATGGCTTCCTGTGGATAGACTGCCTTAGAGTGGAAATGGAAACATCCTTAATGGTAAAGGAAGCTCAAGCCGGATAGTCACGAAAAGATCTTGTGACAACTAACAAAAACTATGCATGAACCGTAGTACAAAAATAAAGAAATAAACAATATTCGATTTTTTTTTTGCACTTGAAAGAGAATACCTAAAAATTCCACGTAACTTACAGAAGTTCAAGTGTGTTTTGTTTAACGACTAATGCAATTATGATGCATGGAATCACTATTGATGTTATTTTTCTTGGACTGTAATTTGCAAGTTTGTGCTTTTTGTGTAAGGTCAATAATTTAAATATTTTATGTGTGTTTCTGTATCTACAGAAAGAAAATTAGTGTTTTTGCTACTCAAAAATATGGGTTACGATTAGTATGGTACTATTCTATTAAAAGTTTATTCAAATACTAGATTTGAATCGATATATACAACCAAGCTTTAGCTTATTTTAATAATAATGAAATAAAGCCCCATCCCAAAAGAATCCTAAAAGAAAAGCCTGTTTAGATTTAAAAAAAAAAAAAAAAAAAAAAAAAAAAAAAAAAAAAAAAATCCGTATTATTGTTAGCAGAAAGAAAGAAAGATGTATACAATAGTATATGTATACATATATGTGGGGGGGGGGGGAGGGGTGAGTTTTGTTTACGCTTTCCCATAATTAACGACAAAATATCCATAAACTTTTTTTTTTTTTTTTTTTTTTAATTCTTACTATTAGCTCACACTCTCTATATATTTATATATCTTGTTCAAATTTTCAATCGTTAATAAAATATTTTCTATTCATCCTATCAAGTTCAAATACATTTTTTTTTAAACTTGTAGTGGATGACACTGGATGTTAATACAGTTTTTTCAAATATTAATTCATTAATTAAATTAAATTAATTAATTTTAGTTTTATAGGGGAGAAAAAAAATTCTCCCATTGTTTTCAGAAATGAAATGAAAGATTTTCCTCAAATGAGTGATGCACAAAAATAAAATATCGCAACGATGATTATAAAAAAATGTTCAATAAAGATATCGTGGGACATTAATGCTGCATGGGTTTATTTTATATATTTATGATTAAAAAGTAGGAATTGACTTATTTTTTTTTTTATATTACTTGTTTAATTTATATTCATTTGCAATGTTTTATTTCTGTAGTTCCTGCAAAACGTTAGAACTGTATGTTTAACTTTTAAATGATTTATTATTCAAATTGTCATTATTATTATGATCATTGGACTATCATCCGTAAAGAAGTAAAGCATAAAGCACCAGCAGAAGTAAAATTATAAATAATTCCATTTCTTTCGGGGAAATGCTTTAATTTTTTAGTTTAACACTTTCACTTTATTTTTCAATCAATTTATATCGTTTTATTTCGCATCAGCTGCTGCCAATAGTGAGAAGAGAAATAAAATACAAAATCGAAATGATTCGCAGATGTCCTCAAAAACTCGCATCAGGCGAAAATCGTTTGGACTTCTAATTTGCAGCTGCGCTCACCAGGGGGAGCATGTGGCATTTCATTACGATTCGCTAAACTCGTCTAAAACCCAACGTTTTACTAATCAGTTTATTCTGAGTGTAAGAAAGGAAGCCGGATATAAAAAGTTTGGTGGGGATGGAAAAAGGAGCTCCCTGGAGCTTTGTTTTCCAGATGCTACCCTTGCGCACGTGTGACCATCTGACACATTCCATGCGTGTAGGGGTTGGACCGCGAAAGCTTTCTATTACATCCTAAATTCGTAGTTCAGAGATACTGAATGATAAAACATGCTTCATAGGGTTTTTTTTAAAATAATGTTAACAAATGGGGGAAAAAAAAACACCATCAATTCCGGCAATTATGCACTGAGAAAACTGAATCCTTAGAACATTGAAAAATTATAAATACTAATTAAGAAAAAAAGGTACTACTGGGAATGAAAGAAAAAAATCTACAAAGATATGAAAAATTAACCTATTAGCAAATTTTATTTATGCGATATTTCTGTTAACTCACTTCGGCGATCTTATTTCTTACGCACTTCGCAGGTTTTTAATGTTTTAAATTGACAATAAATAAATAAATAAGTAAAAATTACATTCAAAACTTCTCTTAGTGATTATGAATTTAAGACGGTATGCATGAAGAATGGTTTATATTTTTTGATAACAATGCTTTCTTTCCAGAAGTTGTCTGAAAAAAAATACCGACCACTCAATCGTTAAATAAAAAGAAAATTAAAAAACATATCTATACTAGACTTTATTTATGCAGCAGAATGGGATAAAATAAATAGACAGCTCAATCCAGGGTGATTCAGGGCCGTAGCTAGAGAGGTGCTCAGCCCACCTCCTAAAAAAATGTAGTCCCCTCTGGGAAAGATTCCAATGTCACCAAATGAAACTCTTTCCAAAAATCAAACTTAGTTTTGGGGATCTTTTACAGTTTTGCACAAATACTAAATGGTAGTATTTGTATAAAAACTGCAAATAAGTGTTTTAAATTAGTTTAAATACGTAAGTGTTTTAAAAACAATAATAATTTTAAAATGCAAAATACATCCTTGATTTTGTCAATGTTTTGTATCATATAAAATTACAACTTTAGCATCCTTAAGGGCAGGGAATATTCAGAAAAAAAATAAAGTTTGCAACTCTTTATGAAACAGGCATGAATGTATTATAAACAGGTGAACTGTAAGCTTTTTATTTACTTGTTGGCATCATCACTTATTATTTCATCAGTATAATTATATAATAGTTATACACTGAAAATTTTTATTCTGCAGCCTTTTTTTTTTCTTAGTATACTAGGGGGCTCTGCCCCCTGCTCGCTACGCTCTCCAACCCCCGTTCTGATTTCACAGCCTCTTAAAACCTGGTAATGTATCCTGTTTTAAAAAGATGATGATGATGATATCACGAACGGCGACTTTCTTCTGTAATCAGGTTATAATGCTTTTTCATTTAACTGGTTATAATGCTTTTTCATTTAACTGGTTATAATGCTTTTTCATTTAATTCCTCTTTTTTATTTTTAATATTCATGTGTAAACACAATTTTTATGACGTAATTATCTTTATTTCCTGCATTCAACACGTGATCATTTAATTATTATTTTAAACTTTTATTATTGTTTTTAATAGTCTCGCGCAAATACATTTTTTATTTGAGATAAAACATAATCATTTGCGCTTATTTAGAAATTGGCAACAATATAAAAAATTGACTTTTTCAATAAAAGATTTTTTACTCGATTTTTAAGGATTTTTTGAGTTTTTATTGTTCGACCGTATAATTTTTTTTAATTTCTGAAAGCTTGTTATATTTCGCGTCTGGTGGTATGATTTTCGAATCCGTAGGATGGCTAGAAAAAAAGTAATAGCTCCTCAAAAAAGTCCTTAGTAAAAAAGCGATGAGAATAACCCGGAATATCTACGCAGAATTTGATTGGTCCATTTCGTTTTTGGCTCAGTTCCAGATTACTTTTTTTTAATATAGAAGGAAATTGAAGTTATTATAAACAGTTTAATAAGAAACATAGTGCCTACAATATGAATACGCACTAATTTATCTTTCTATATCATACTTTGATCACATATATCTGTGTGTGTGTGCGTGCATGTGTCAGATAGAGAGAAAAAATATAAGCCTCCCCTACATTTTCTTGAGCCCCACCCCCCTTTTATTCACTTCTAGCTACAGCCCTGGGGTTATTTTGAGTAGGTTTCCAGGGGGCTGGGTGGATTATCTTTAGTAGAGGTTGATAATATTATTAGTGCATGATGCCTGTAAATGTACTTTTCTGACAATAAGAGTATCATAGCGGGAAAGTAAGTAACCTTTCATAACCTATATATGTAATGTACTATATAACGAAAGTCCTGACTGGGAAGATCATCAACGTACAGCCCAAACTACTGAACCTAGAAGTATGCAAATTGGAAAAAAAAAAAAAAAAACTTCTTAGGACGAAGACGACTGCTAAGAAAGGATTTCTAAAATTCCACCTCTAAAGGGAGTAAAAAGAGGAACAAACTTAAAAAAAATTAAAAATTCCTTAAAAATCGTATATTATAGTTATGTGTCAAATGATAACATATTTTAATGTATTTTTGTATGCTGAATCGAATAGTACCAAGTAAATTCTGCCAAGGTCCATTAGTTCGTGATATATTGCATATTTGGCGATGTCTTTGTCGCTAAAATCTCACAATTCTAACATTAAAAATCATAATATCTAAAAATATATGCGTTATTATAGCGACGGAATATATCTATACTAATAAAAGAAAGTTTCGCTCTGTGTGTGTGTGTGTGTGTGTCTGTTGGCGATGGCTAGGAAAATTTAGGCCACCTAGTCTATACTAATAAAAGAAAGTTTCGCTCTGTGTGTCTGTGTGTGTGTGTGTGTGTCTGTCTGTTGGCGATGGCTAGGAAAATTTAGCGCACCTAGAAGTCTGTAAATTTAGATTTAGGTAGTCCAAACCCTCTCCTGATACATCTGAGCGTCAGAATTTTAATATTTTGAAAATTAGCCTAGATATTAATTAGATTCTCATTAACCATCGCTTCTAAAATGTCATCTTTTAAATCAAAATGGCGAAAGAAACGGACAGGCGCATTGGATTTACAACCGGAAATGAACGAATTCGAAATTATTTAACTAATTAGCGAATTTTAAGAAAACTAATTGAGATATCAAATTAAAAATTTCTGAGCATATGTAAAAAAATATTCTGTGTCTAACTGTGTGATTTTTGAAAAATTCGGTTGGTAATTTTTTTTAATTTCTGCAATAAACTGCCAAAAATCTGCCGGCGCCATTGAAAACGATCCCAGAAATTTTCAGACAGGGATCGGCTTTCATTAAAAACTGAACTACAAAGAGATCTGTTTCTCTGGTCGATCCCTCTCATTTAGTTTGCGAAAATGAAAGGAAATAATTGCCAAAATTTTACTAATGAACAAATATTTAGGTAACTAATTAAGATATAGATTTGAAATTGAGGTCGGGAAGGGGTGTCATCTGCCGGCTATTTTAGCGTAGCGTCTTCGTTATGTTCTAATTATCATAAAAATGTAATTCTTTTTTTAATGATCGCGTTAATGTACGTGACGGTGGTTCTCTTGAACAAATTAATCATTATATTTGCGGGTATGGGGAGGGAGGGGGTTAACGCCTTTCTCTGAGATTGTAATTATCTCGGGCCCGGGCAACGCAGGGCGGGTTAGCTAGTTTTCAAATAAAGTTTTACTGGTAAAAATAATAATAATAATAATAATAATAATAATAAAATAAATAAAATATAAATAAATGAAGCGGCCATTTAAGTTTTTTGTTGAAACTAAAATCAAGATTACTTTTTTACCCCTCGATTTTCATTAGGCATCAAATAACTTTAATTTATCAGATTTAGATTTTGCAAAAATTTTTATTGTTATTTTTTCTTTCTTTTTCTTTTCTCCCCCCCCCCCCCCCCCCCTCCTTCTCCTCCTCCTCCTTTTTCTTCTTCTTCTTTTTTTTTCAAAAAAAAACATGATTTTTTGGCACATGAATTTTTTACTGGTATAGGAATGAAAATAAATTTGTATGTGAGTTACAAAGATTCGTATTTTCAAGCAAGCAAAACAAACATAGCACACACGCAAATGCACAACTTTTTCCCCCCGTCAACTGCACTTAAATATTAATCTTCTCGTCTTGAGTGTCGCGTATAATATGCGATAAGTTTTTCTAACACATAGATATTTTACATTTAATTCATATATTTTTTAGATTGCCCACTAACAACACCAAAACTCATTTTTTATCCAACAATATCAATAATGTATTCAAATTAATTAATAATGTATTCAAATATCAATAATGTATTCAAATTCCAAAAAACATATTTTTAGAGGAAAAAAAATTGCCGCGCGTCTGTCTGTGCGTATGTGTGTAAACGCTCTATCTCCCGAACAAATTGAGATAGAGACTTGAAATTTGACATGTACTTAGTATGTAATAATGAGAAGAAGCCTATTGAATTTCAGTAACCTTGATTATCCGAAACTATTTTTTTCGGAATCTCGAAATATTCGTTCTAATAAACGGTACATAAAAATTTTCGAAATTGTTTATTTTAAGGAGTGAATATAAAAGACAATAAAAAAAACATAAATTTTGCATAAAGAATGAAGTCGATCGGATAATGAGTTGCCGATATATTTGTAATCCTATTTTCCACACTCTTCGATTTTTCATGACACTATATTTCATTCAAATTTCAATTCAAAGATATATTTTAATTGGAAATGAGAGACGCTTAATCCGACGCAGTAAACTGTTAGTTAATAGAATTATCATTTTTAGAAATATAATTATGTTTCTTTTACGCAATTCAGTAATAGAGCATTTAAAGTTTATGACGTCATCAAGCCACGATTTTAAACACCCTTATCTACCGAACAAATTGAGATAGAGGCTTGAAATTTGGTATATACTTAGAATGTAATTAGTGCGACAAAGCCTATTAAATTTCAGCTACCTTAGTTATCCATTTTTTTTTTTTTTTTTTTTTTTTTTTTTGGGGGGGGGAATTGCAATGCACTTTATAAATAGTTTACACAAATTTTATTTTCATATTTTATATTATGCATATCCATGACGGGTAGGTATTACGGTGGTACCCAACGACTAGTTTGCTTTGGAACAAAACCAATCAGTGGCACCACTGAAGATTATTTCTTCATAAAATAGATGTTATTTTCATCTTAGCTTTCAAAATGCCTTCAAGACAGTGTGGCCAAAGAAAAGTAGAAATCTGCATATTTATTTAATTTAAATCCTTTACAATAAAAAAAATTGAGGATTTGTAGATCATTCACTTCTTTAAAGCCTTCAATTTGTTTTTGCGTGAATTTAGGTTATTGATAAATTAAATTAATATTTTAAGGAGGCTAGTAATTTTAGATCCAATACATGAAAAGTTAAATTACAATCTTCCGTACACTAAATATATATATCTTATGTTTCAATGGTTAAATTTTACTTAAAGTTTTATATATATATATATATATATATCATTTTACGGTATAATATACTAGCACCCCCAGCTGCTAGTATTATACCGTAAAATCAACAGTAATAAACACTAAAACCCTCTAAAAACGATATTTTCAAAACTGAGCAAAAAATACTCAAATCTGAGTATGTCGCATAGTCAAAATGGCTCCGAATCAAAATTACTCAAGTTTGAAACATGTATATACTCATTTCTGAAAACATGCACACTCTCAATAATAAAACATCATGTGCTCGTATTTCAGTATGTCCATGTTTAAAAAATGAGTATGAACTGACCTTTATGTGCGCAGTTTTGAGTTAGTCCATGTTTCAATATTCTGAGCATTTCTGGTATTTCCGAATTGAAAGCATTGGGAAACAAAAAGTTTCATAACAAAAGGAAAACATCGATTTTTTCATATTTGAAAGTGTCATTTTTCTAAGTGTACGCTACCTCGCAAAATCAACAATTTTTTTTGCAGTGTAAAGTATCAATTTCAGAAAAAGAGCTCTTTCATAGTTGCCAACATTTACGCTTTTTTGTTACCATTAAAATTTAATAGAAATTTTTGTGTGATTTAATCAACTAATTGCGGCGATTAAATAAGATGCACTATTACATATAATTTACTATTAAATTTTCGTGGTACGAAAAAAGCGTAAAAGTTGGCAGCTATGCTCAAACAAAAATGGTAATTTTTTTTTCAATATTTAACATTTTAAAAGTCTTATGAGCTCTTAATTTTGATGTTAATTCTAAAATAATTATGTTAAATTCTAAAATTTCTATTATTTTTTCCTATTATAAAGATATCTTATTATAACAATCATTTCTATATGTAACGAAGAGCGAAAAATTATAACAAGTGTCGATTTTTATCATGCTGTACATTATTTTTCAAATTTCTTCCCTCATCTATTATAATTGACTGAAACAGCAAGCGTTGAGCCATTTCTGAAATTCGATTGCTAAACCCCGAGAGTGAGCGAACCATGTGTGCTCGATGAGTAATTTCTCGCATATTTTCCCGAACTCTAAATCGTTTGTGCTTATTTTTTTTTACCTCCCCCCCCCCCCCCCCACACACACACACACACTTTCTAATGAGTTTGGGGAGACGAAAGAAAGCAGGTGCGTTCCAAATTTATTCTGTCCGCTGGCATCAGCATTTTCCTAAACCCAGTTAGAATGTTCGTTTCCCTGTGGAACACCGGCTAATGAAAAGAAAGTACATGTACAGGCGCGCCATATGGTACTTGGGAGAGCCAGCTAATAAAAGATTTTGGCTCGATATTAGTTAGTTGATATCGAATGACAGAGGTTGGCGTTTCTAATTTAAGTTTAGGTGATGGAAAAAGAAAATTATAATAAGTAACCGATTTAATGATACAATAAACTTAAAATTCTGCCTTTATGTAACTATTATAATTCAGAATAAATTTATTTTTAACCCTCTAAGCGTGTAGAACGTAATATTCCGTTCACTAAGCTCCAGGTTTCACTGCAATATATGCAGTGTTTAAGATAATATAATTCTATAGATTTAATGAATTTTCAAAACATTGAAGAATGATTAATACTCTCAAGGGTTACATTTATATTTGTAATTAAGTTTTATTTATAATGCTGAAAGATTAATTTTTTTTAGCATTTAAAACAAAATAAAGAGAGAACAACATTACAATTTTACCCTTTTTCAAAACGCTCAGAGAGTTAAACGACTTCCAACAAAGGAGCTTATACAATTCGTTATGTTTTCTTTTTTTTTTCTGTCTCTCTTCCTTTCTTCTTCTTTTTTTTTTTTTTTTTTTTTTTTTTTTTTTTTGGTGTGTATGTGTGTGTGTGTCCACATATAACTTTAAAATAGATTCTGGCAATTTTCTTTTATATTACTCATTTTTATGGTTTCCCATTTTAAGCTTCATCTGTGCCTAAATATGGTATGCCCATTTTCAATTTTTTTTTCTACTTTCTAGATTTTATATTTTGTAAAAATTAACCAATTCCCCACAAATTTTAGTTCTTAAGGTGCATGGTAATTATATACATTTTATTGTTACAATTTTCATATAACAGTTTTTCTCTTTTTCTCTCCCCCTCCTCACTCCTAAACAATAATCTAACATATATGTATAACAGTATACTAAACATAGCTATATGATAGTTATAATTTATAATGAACCATTTTTTAATATCAGTATATATTTTTTTAAATTGCAACAAAAACCACGTTTGTTTAATGCCAAATTAAAGCGTACTTCAAATGTATTTTTATTATTGTGTATAAAGATTTTGTGAAGCAGTTTTAAAATAAAAGAATTTCTTTTAACTTTAAAATCAAAAATCTGGAAAATTGGTTTTTCTTTTCTCAGTAATATTCAATATATATATATATATATATTTAATCAAATAAACAGAAGGGGCAATTCTAAAATAAAGTTTAATTTTCATACAGATTTCTTTTTCTTTTCTTTTCTTCTTTTGTACTCTGATGATTTGATGAAAATAGTCCTTAAAAATGATTAAAATCGCATTTATTAAATTATATTAACGTGTCCAAGTTTCTTAAAATTTTTCAGAAATATGGACCAATATTTATATTATGAAATTTATTTATACTATTTAGTTTCATATTGGTGTTTTCGCATTTAAATATCAGGTTAACTAACTATGATGCAAATTTCCTTTTGCAAACACTAATAATTAATTACCGAATTGGAAATATATTCATAAAATTATCTTCTAAGATTTTATAATTAAAACAATAAGAAATATTTTCAGTACATATTGATAGGATAAATATTCATTTCCAAATGTCTATCTTTAATCTGTGTAGTTGTTAATTTGTTATTTCTGATATTATTATCAATTATCCGTATTTTAACGAAGTATTAGCACAATCATATAAAACAATTCTGATAAATATGTTTCCTGCTAATTTTTTTTAGTTATGAAGTTATCACCACAATAGATATATTTACATAATAATAGGAATAGTACAACATATCAAATATCCATTTCATATTTTATGCTAAAGTAATATTTAAACATTTCTTTAAAAACTTTGGTGTATTTTTAGTCAAAAAAGAAATATTCCCGTTTTTCAGATAACTGAAAAATTTTATTTTAAAACGAACAATCTATTTTTATTTTTTTTTTTTGTATTTTTTCAAAATGTATTATTTATATTAATTAAAGAATGCGCTATTCTAATAAAAAAATATATATCTATATATTTTTTTATTTAAAAGGCATTTGATAAATAGTTTTGTTATTCAATTTTTATGTCAGTAGTAATTTATTGACATACAATGGACCTTAGAGTTCCACTATTTCAAACAGCCCAAAAACAGACCTTCGTGTTTTTATAATAACCCGTATATATACTTAAAATTATATTTTAGTTTCTACCATTTATCATTCATTATTATGTATTTTTTCAAGATCAGTAGTAAGTATATACGTGTCTTTTTTTACTAGCACTATTATTGTTAATTACCATTACACTTCCTTAAAATGAATTTATTTGTATTGTCAACAAATGTTGATTGTTCAACTGTAATGGAAACATTGTATGGACTGATGAAAGGTCCGCAGGGGAGCGAAAGTATTTTCCATGAGAGTGATGAGTGGTGTATATTTTTAGTCTACATGGTTTAATTGAAATATAAGAGTTTTAAAAGGAAAAAAAGACAAATAAAACGTGAAATGAAAGTAGTGAAATAAAAGTTAAAGGAAATATATGCGGATGAGCTGGGTATGGATTATACATCGAACTTAACCATATATGTTTTTAAGATGGATAACTGACAATGTTTTTTAATGGTAACTTTTAGTATATGTATGTTACTGATAATATAAATAAATTCATTTTAAAGAAGTGTAATGGTAATTAACAATAATAGTGCTATTAAAAAAAGACACACATATATACTACTACTACTGCTCTTGAAAAAATACATACTAATGCCTGAAAAATGGCGGAAACTAAAATAAAATTTTAAGATCCATTTTATGGCTTACTAGTTTTACAGTATACAAAAACGTAGTAATATTTAACTTTGCTTAATCAATGCTATATACGAATCGTTTGCCTTTTTCTACTGATTCACCAACCAGCCTGAAGGCTTTCTATACTCTAGGAGGCAATGCTGTGCACTGTGAAGGTAAGGTAAAAGTGTGATGTAATAAGGGGTTGATAAGGAAAATATGCAGTGCCATAATGATTTGTGTTATAATGTACGAGGGGGGTGTATTAAACTGATAAAGAAAATTGTTTTTTATTTTTTATTTTCGGTGCTGCTATCTATTATTGCTGAAATACAGGGTGATTATAATTAAAGTTGCACTTTCAAAAGGCTGTAAAAAAAACACTGGTTAGAATGATTTGATATTTCATCTGAGTATATGTGAAGTAATGGGAATTTGTTTTGCGAAAGAAAAAAAAGTTCAATGGTTGACCGATAGATGGCGCTGTACTCGTCATAAGATGCTAATTAAAAGCCGTGAGATACTGTTGTGGCACACTTTGTTCAAAGCCGACCCACCACGATAAGGTGGTGCCACCGCGGTTAGGAAAAAAAATCGGTTTTTAATTGTCCCTAGGCCAAAAAACCGTAGGAAAAACAAAAACAAAATCTATTTTTAATTGTCCCTAGATTAAAAACAGTAGAAAAAGCAAAAATAAAATCAGTTTTTAACTGTCCCTCCGCCAAAAACCATAGAAAAATCGAAAACTGGTGAAATCAAATGCATCAAGAAAAGGAGGCATCTTGATGCATCAAGAAAAGGAAGTCGGCTATACGAATTCCTTTTCGAAATCACGCAGTTATGGCTCATAGTCCGTTCTGTAACCGAAATATTTTGAGTGTCCCTATAAATAATATTATAAAAATATTCTACGCACTCAATAAATCTACAGAAAACATGCTCTAGTGCATCTCAATAATGTACATCAATTTCATTAAAATACACGTAAAAGATTACCCCCCCATAGATATTAATGCAATGGAATACTTTTGTGCGTTCCAGTAAACGAACTATAAATGCTACTTACTCTATATTATATATAAATCATACTGCCAGCCACCTCAGTGATGCATATAAATTTTCCTATGTTTGAAACAGTGTAACATTATTAAAATGTTACTGAAAATGATTTTTCCCCATTGACCGTAATGTAACAGAATACCTTTGAGTGTCCCTGTAAACAAATTATAATTGTTACTTATTCTATACTCTATAGAAAACATGTTGTCGTCTACCGCAGTGACGCATATAAATTTATTATGATTGAAATAGTGCAACATTATTAAAATGCACTGAAAACGATTTTTCCTCATTTGAACGTAATGTATCGGAATACTTTTGATTGCACTGTAATCTAACCATAAATGCTACACACTTCATTTTCCATATCAAATATGCTATGGTCAACCTCAATAACATATATCAATAACATGGCAGTCTGACTGTATTTACGCGAATTAGAGCACGGACAGACAGGCAGGCAGACGGACGGACAGACAAACCGAATTCATAAACACTTTTCAACTTCGTTGGAAAGTGTTAAAAAGAAGAATTTTTATTTTAGTAATTTTTAACTTATCATTAATGCAAAATCTAAATTATAATTATCCATGATGCATTAAAAAATTGCATTAATAATGTAATAATAAAATGTTTGCTGTCGTACGTTTGATGGAAAATGTTTTATATCTAATTCATATTTTGTTATAATTTAGTAATATAAATAGCAAAATTGGGTCCATTTGTCATTCTATTGCAGTGAACATCTTACAATATTTATTTGAAAAAATAAAACTTTTTAACTTCATATATAGAAAGGCAAGATACGTGTTGAAAACATTAAATAACATCAAAGGGGGAAAAATGATGACTTAATTCATCCAAAAATACTTGCAATAGTTGTGATTGTCAATACGTGTTAAACAATGAATTTTATCTATATAATTATCAAATTAAAAATTTTCGCATGTCAGGGAAATTGTTGTACGCACCAATGCGGGTACGTGTGCTATATGTTCGCCATCCCTGCTCTATGGTTTCGAATTTTGTAATAACAAATTATCTAAAAATTTCATTCACACATTCATGTAAATGCAATGAACCCTATTTAAAAAAATATATATATTAATGTCCACCATGGACACATTATAATTGGTAATTTAGACATAGTCAATAATTTTCATTTAAGATTTAAGATCTTCAATGGGCTTTTGCACTATGTATCGTACCTTCACAAGTAACATATCCACAGTCTATCATTCAACAATTCACATAATGACTTGGATTTCTTTATTTACAAAATATTAGCTATAAACTACAATAAGCCCGTTGAGTACTTTTAGGATTGGAAGCATATATTGTCATTACTATTTTACAAAAACTAGGGCATCCAACCTGACCTTCCCGGGATAGAGGATATTGGTGAAAACCATTTTTTTTTTTTTGAAAACTTTAATAGATTTTTTACATTTAATATATTTTTTTTTAGATTATCCCCCAAACAACACCAAAGAGCAATTTTATATGAAATATGTCAATTATATATTCAAATAAAATTTTTAAATTTATTAAAAGCGGTATTTTCGTATTGGTGTTAATATACCCGAAGAAATCGCTAAAACTTTCATTATCTACAGAAGTTTTTCTTATTCTGATGATTTTGCTGTCGTACGTTTGATAAAAATGTTTTATATCTAATTCATATTTTGTTATATTTAGTAATATAAATTGCAAAATTGGGTCCATTTGTCAATCTATAGTGAAAACGTCTTACAATATTTATTTGAAAAAATAAAGTTTTTTAACTTATAGAAAGGCAAAATACGTGTTGAAAACACTAAATAAAATCAAATGAGGGGGGGGGGGGGGGGGATGATGACTTAATTCATCCGAAAATACTTGCATTACTTGTGATTGTCTGCACGTGTTAAACAATGAATTTTATCATATAATTATCAAATTAACAATTTTCGCAAATTGTTGTAAGCACCAATGCGGGCACGCGTGCTATATAGGTTCGCCATCCCTGGTCTAGTGTTTCGAATTTTGTATTATAACAAATTCTCTAAAAATTTCAAACATACTGACACACATTCATGTAAATGCAATGAACCCCATTTAAAATATATATATATATATATATATATTAATGTCCACCATGGACACATTATAGCTGGTAATTTAGACATATAGTCAATAGTTCTCATTTAAGATTTAAGATCTTTAATGGGCTTTTGCACTATGTATCGTACATTATACCTTCACAGTCACATATCCACAGTCTACCATTCAACAATTCACATAATGATTTGGATTTCTTTATTTACAAAATAGCTATAAACTATACAATAAGCCCGTTGAGTACTTTTTGGATTGGAAGCATATAATGTCATTATACTCTACTCTTTTACAAAAACTAGGGCATCCAACCTGAGCTTCCCGGGATAGAGAATATAGGTGAAAACCATTTATTATTTTTTATTTTTATTGAAAACTCTAATAGATTTTTTTACATTTAATAATTTTTTTCTTTTTAGATTATGCCCCAAACAACACCAAAGATCATTTTTATATGAAATATGTCAATTATATATTCAAATAAAATTTTAAAATTTATTAAAAGCGGTATTTTCGTACACTGCAAAAAATAATTGTTGATTTTACAGTATAAAACTGGCACCCCAGCTGCCAGTATTATACCGTAAAATTAACAGTATTAAACAGTAAAAAAAGCAGTAATACGCTGCCGTGTAAGCAGTAATACGCTACCGCTCATGCGCGGTTGCCAGTATTATACCGTAAAATTAACAGTATTAAACAGTAAAAAAAGCAGTAATACGCTGCCGTGTAAGCAGTAATACGCTACCGCGCATGCGCGGTAGCGTATTACTGCTTACACGGCAGCGTATTACTGCTTTTTTAAAAAATACTGTTTAATACTGTTAATTTTACGGTATAATACTGGCAGCTGTGGGATGCCAGTTTTATACTGTAAAATCAACAATTATTTTTTGCAGTGTATTAGTGTCGTGCCACAAGTTAATAGCCGAATAAATCGCTAAAACTTTCGTTATCTACAGAAGTTTTTCTTATTCTGATGATTTCAGCGGTTTTAAGCGCTTGTTTAGTTGTCTGTTCAATTTGTGTTTTATTTATATTATTTTATTTGTTACTTAATGAAGTTTTAATTCCGTTATAGAATATTATCTGAAAACAAATGCTGAACTTTTTATATTGTTTATAAAGTGCAAACAGATTAATATAATCGTCTGCAATAAATAGAGAAAGATTTAAATTAAAAGAAAATCATGCTCGAAATTTAATTTAAATGCTTTAATAAATAAGTAAATTGCGATACAGTTTTTTAAAAAAATTGCATGAGAAAGTTTTTTTTTTCCCTTATAAAACGGTGTAAAAATTGAAAATGTGCGATGTTTAGAAATTAAAAATATTACAGTAGCAAAAATCTCGAAAACGAAATTTCATCGTCAAGTGGTGCCATTCGCAAAATGACGTCAGCGTTACGTACGGACACGTTTGTCCTTTAATAATATAGATAGATACTTACAGAACTCACATATTGCTAAAAAATTCAGTTTCTTTTTCCACACAGCATATTCTTGAACTTAATGATTTCATCATTACAGTATGTTGATAAAGCTGCTTAATTATGCTATCATCTGCAAATATTACTATTATATCACTTCCTTTTAACAAATGCAATCACTTCTAATAATGTTTTCCCTCTTCATGATGTCTCATTAGAAGAAAACAAATAGACATAATATCTTAAGCTATATATACATTAATTAATCTGGTTAAAAGTAAAAACTTAATTATCCATACATTGTTAGGATTCCTAAGTTCCAAAAAAATCCTTTAAAATTCCGCACTGCTAGGATGTAATACTTATAACACATGTGCTAATACGCTATTCTTAAAGCTATTCTCAAATCCAAACTGCGGCTACTTTATGACATATTTTTTAATTCATTTTTATTCGGAAACGCATGGAATTGGCAGGTATATTCTTATTCAGAAACGATGTAATCGAAATATGTTTTTCATTTTTTGGTAAAGGCAGAAGATCTTTCAAAAAATACTGTCAAAGGTGGCAGTTTGAATAGAGTTTCCGACGCCGCAGTACGAAAAAGGCAAAAAACGTGTCGTCGCGTGACACGAATGCGCTTATAACTCGATAACTAATTTAATTATCAAAAAATGGAAAACTCATTTCGATTCTAAATCGCTTCAATAGTCAAGCCTGCCAATTTTATGCTTTTGTGTTTAAAAATGTGTCAGAAAGTTTCGCGTTGTTGAACAGGTCATTTGAGAACCACCTTAAAATCAAAACATGTTAGCTTAATTTTCATTCACATATGTATAAATTTTCTTATATTTAAACTCAGATTCCAAAAACCAGAATTTCTATTACTATTATCAGGGGATCAAAACCAGTTTTTATGAGTTACAAAACATACTACGCGTGATGTACAGAACATAGGCGTAATAATTTTTAATTGAAAACTCTAATAGAATTTTTTTTTCATTTTACCACTATTTAGACTAAAAAAAAAAAATACTAGCATAGGAAAAATATGCGTTTAAAAATGAGTCAGAAAGTTTCACGTTGTTCGACAGCTCAGTTGAGAACCACCGTAAGTAATCTTATATATATGCTACGGTCAATATGATAAATCCAGTAATTATTAATAATAACTGGTTAGTATTAATAATTACCGGATTTATCATAGTGAGCGTAAACATCATATTATACTGTAATCACCTATTTAAATTTTACCATGTTAACTTTGAATTTACCAAATGTTAGCATTGCATTCCATGATTTTTTTTAGGAGTATAGTATAACAACAACAACAACAGCAAACATGCTGTTTAAACGTAAAAAAATCGCAGTTTTATCATTAAGGAGGATATTTGATAACTTACAGCCATTATCAAAGCACTCTCTTCTTCGCAATTTAAGATTTTTTTTTTTCTTTTTCTAGAATAAGGGTTGGGTTGATTATTGACGGCCAATTATCTACACTAGGGATATAGGCCCGGGGGGAGTGCCCTTCGTGGGGGTCTTTCTAAGGGAACCTAATCCGTATTTACGAATGGATAAATCCACGGCTCGAAGAAAACCACGAAAACTCCGAACGATTAGGCCGACGGGCGCGATTGGGACTTTTTCTAGAATAAGGAAATAATTTTTAGTTTTACGTGGTAAATTTCAGATGTTCTATTTTAGACACCAAAGAACCGTTTCTTTTTCTCCTTTTTTTTCAATACATATGATTGTAATTAAAATATAGATAAAAATGATTGAGTGATACAAACAAAACACAAAAGGCTTATAAAAGCCTTTTAATATAAAGATCGACATATGAGGGGGTTACAATGACAGTGGAGTAAGTCAATATTTAGCAATTTGAGATATGAAGGGTTTTGTGAAACTTGTCGTATTGCCGTTTCCAACTTGTTTTGCCCTCTAGCTACTCCCTAAGTGAACTATGACTTATTGGACTGTCGCACTGAACAGAAATTAATATACGTTCAGTGAAAATATGATTATCTAGATTTTTCAAATTTTTGACTTACTCCACTGTCATTCTAACCCCCCTCATATGTTTCAACGCTCATTATCAAGATCTACAATGATAAACTATTCTTACAAATTTTTGAAAATAAACTTGAAAAACATAAATCACGAGATCATATATGTAAAATAATGCTCTTTATCTTCTTGACTGGGATCTGTCTCGAACTCAATTTTGGATTCCGAAAATGAAAATCATGAAGATAGAGTATCCATTTTCTATCTTCATGATAAAAATAAAATTCGTAAATAAGAAATATCAATCGTTATTCTCGTGGTCATGTGCTCGTCGTTCATAACATTGCAGTTTACTCGTTTCTTTGCATCATTTTCAACCATTTGTGTACATCTTTAACGTTGTGACAACGGAAGTTCTGTTGTTACTTTTTGTCTCAGGTTTTTCTTCTCTTTTCTTTCTTTTTTTCAATTAAGTTTAAATTCTTCTTAATTTTCCAATGTACCAAAAACAAATATAGTACGCGAAATTCTAAATAATTAATATCACAAAGCATTGTTAAATATCTTTTTTCCTAAACTAAATGTCATTTTGAATTTAATATTTTGTCTAGTATTACTTTCATCGAAACAAATTGTAACGGAAGTAAGACAAGAATTTAGATTCAGATATTTGGTAAACATAAATAACTAGTCGGATGTGTCAATCCCAAAACTTTCTTCTATCTCACACAGGTTTCGCATAGACTAAAAATGAATCAGCACCAATTTATATCAATATCTAACTGAAGCTCAAGTCTTATTAAATTCCGTGCATTATTTCTTGAGATATGAATATCGCTAAAATCGTGTAAATCCTTCAAAATGCTGCATAGCAGCGCCACCTGCTGGGTGATTTTAACCAAAAACTAATGAGCACCAATTTATATCAGGGACTAACTGAATCTAAAGTTTTATTAAATTCCGAGCATTAGTTCTTGAGATAGAGCTATTGCGGAAATCGCGAAAAATGCTGCATAGCAGCGCCACCTGCCGGGCGATTTTTACCAAAAACTAATCAGCACCAATTTATATCAGGGACTAACTGAATCTAAAATTTTATTAAATTCCTAACATTAGTTCTTGAGATAGAGCTATTGCGGAAATCGCGAAAAATGCTGCTTAGCAGCGCCACCTGCCGGGAGATTGTTACCAAAACCTAATGAGCACCAATTTATATCAGGGACTAACTGAATCTAAAGTTTTATTAAATTCCGAGCATTAGTTCTTGAGACAGAGCGCCCACAAAATTTTTGTCACATACAGACAGACAGAGTCACAGACAGACATTTTCTAAAAATAGTCAAATCGTGTTCGGGACCTTCTAAAACGTATAAATCCGTCGAAAACCGGAAGTCGAAAATTTTCATTAATCCAATACTTTCTTCTTGTAAAGATAGAAGAAAGTAAAAATGAAACGACTTGATGTCTTGCCGCTTTCCGTTTTCAATCATGAATTGCTAAAGATTCAGAACCTGTGCTCAGTAAGTTACGTAGATGGAAGATTTTATGATAATTGATTAGATATAATTTTAAATGTTTATTTTTTGTAAATGGGGAATTCCTTCAGAAAAATGCTTGATTTGGGGAAAATTTCTGAGCGTAAATTAGTTAAATATTTTTTTAGTAATAAATTGAAAATTGAAAATTTACATTTTTGAGTAAAAATTCTGTTGGGGACTTTTTCGAAAAAAACCCCTGTGATTTGGGGAAAATTTCAGAAATTTTGGGGAAATTCACTTTCGATTATCTGGTAACACTGCCATTATTTTCACCGCATATTTTTAAAAAGTGATAGTTGACTTAGATATTACATAGAAATATAACAGGGGTATATTATTAGTAATAAATTAAACTGTAAATTATTCTGAGTAAGTTATTTTTCTTTTTTAATCGTTATTTAAGAATATCTTAAATTGTTTGGCATCACCATTTATTTTATTTCAACAATCAACATGTGAAGTTTTCATCGTGATTTTTAGGTAGATTTCGTAAGAAATACTACCTAATACATTCTCCCCCAATTTGGAATTAAAAAAATTTTTTTGCAGATCTACGCCGATCATGACTCCCAAAACCCAAAACCACCCCAGTTCAAAACTTTATATCTATCTATCTATGTCACTTTTTTATGGACACGATAACTTCAATAATTCTGCACAAATCTCTTCCAAACTGATACATAAAATTAAGGGGCATAAAATCTAGGTCAAGTTCGTTAATGTGCAAAATCGAACCAGATAGGAATGGGGGGGGGGGGGGTGAAAACAGAAAAAAAAACCATAACTTCGTAATTATGATACGTATCGAATCCGTTTAAAGTTATTATTACATCTAGGAAAAGGGCCGAAAATTTATGTATGACAGATTTTTGATATAATTAAAAATGGTCCCAAGGGATGGGGGTGTGACGTGAATAATTATTGATGATGAGGAGTAAATCAATTGCCGTAATAATATTATTATTTAATGGATGGAGGAATAAGATCGTATAGTGAACTTTTAAATATATTGCAGTTATGTAGAAGAATCGCAATAAACCCTGCACAATTTGTGCATCTGTTCTTTTGGTCGAATTCTTTGAAGAGAATCACATCAACTTAATAAAATGAATAAAACATTCTTACTTGTTCTTTGTTGAAAAATAAGAGACTCATGCTACTTGAAATAAAAACTCCATTAGGTTTGGATCCAATAATGTTTATTATATTTTCTTGAAGAAGGAGGAAGGATGAGATGAAAGCTGCACATCATATCTTTATAAAGTTCAGGCTCGAACATCATAAAACTAACGAAATTCTTTAAATATTCTTTCTGGCGAAATCCATTAAGAGTTGAGGAATGAATTCAGGAGTCAAATAAATTTCCAGTTGATTTAAACTTTTAAAAATATTAAATTTAAAATTTACAACAGCATTTTTATAGAATAATTAAAAACTGAAAACGCGAAATTGATCTCCATAAGAATTCAGCACAACCGTGAATTTCTCGGATACGAGCGCCTGCACAGGCCAGCAGGCCTCAGATCACACCACGTTTTTCAATCAATTTGCGGCATCATTTTTTTATTAAAATTCTGTTGGAAAAATGCGCCACATTAGTATATATACCCATAACAGGGGTGCACAAATGTGAGAGCAAGATTAATTTAAACTAATTTGTTGATTATGAATTACGTGAAAATTAAAATAACAAATCAAAAACTCGTTAACATTTAACAATTAAAAGAAGCCTTCTAATTTGTGTTTGAAAGACACGCCCAATCACCTGCAGCGCTACGCGGCCAAAATATGAAGTACATCCAAAGTCCGGAGAACATATCGGCAGAAAACAACAGCGACGCATGCGTAAAACGCAGGAGCGGGGAAGAGCCGCCGAATGCGATGACGTCACAGCTCAGCGCCGATTGAAGCGAACTCAGAGCACGAAGGAGGGATGAAGTAACGCCGTGAAAATCACTTGCGTGGGGCGGAATTGCCGATAAAATAGCTTTTAAAGAACGGCAAATAAACTGGAAAGGCTATAAAATACAGAAATACGTTGAGCTGAAATATAAAGTAATTAAAAAAGACAAAACTGAGATATATCTTTATCACAGGGGGGAAGGGAGGTTTTAGAAGAAAAAAATTCATAGCTTCGTCAATTCACACGATATCAAATCCGCTTAAATTTATTATAAATCCTCTTAATATTATCTAAAACTTTTATACTGACAAGTTTTTTATAGGACCAACCCTTATAGCAAAAAAAAAAAAAAAAAAAAAAAAAATTTAAAAAAAAAAACTTCTTGCTGGTTCCGCCTGCAGCAAGTTAGATTTCGAAGTGGGTGGTCCCAACTGCGGCATCACTGCAAAAAGGTAATTTTTTCCACAATTCCCAACAAACAGGCGCCCCACGATCTGCGTCTTCGAAATCTACCTGTGCCTGTAGGCCGAGCCGTCAGGGACTTTTTTACTTTATGATGTATTTTTAATTTACATGTAAGCTAAATTATCAGACATCAGGTAAGATCGATGATTTTAGCTTTTATAATATCTGAGTAAAACATAATAAAGTTTTAAAATATTGATTTTATCATGTGTTTATTTTCTTTCAATCTATCTAGCGGAAGTTAAATTGTTTACACATTTCGCAATATTTGTATTGGTTTATATTCAGAAATGATTATATAGTATCTGTATTAGGATGTATAATGCTATTTTCATTTTGGCGAGCATAATATCCCACTGGAAGTAAAAATATCTTTTATCGCTAATAGCCTCTAACATGTTATGTGTTTAATAAATGTATACGTCGTTACTTTTTTGTATTATTTGAGTTTGCAAGTTATATTGGTCATTTTTAACAATGTTATGCACTTAATTTACTGTTTTAAACGCAACTGATGATATATGATAATTTTCTGTCAATCTATCTTCCTGGCAATGAATAACACACATAAGTACTATTTTTTTCTTCAAATAATGATGGGTCAAGTAATTTTTTATTTATATAACCACTATATAAAGGTACATTACCTTGCACGTACCTTTCATCATTTTCAACTGAGGAGAAATGCTAGAGATTTTTTATTTTCGGTGACTGGAAGACGTTTAATTTTCACGTACAATTTATCAGAGACTCCTAGATGCGTAGATTTGTTATTATCAAAGTTGCTATCATTTAGGATTCTCTGCTGTTAAGACAGTGGAAAATTCTGATGGACTTCTCTGGAGCTGTGCAAAATGTATAGTGAAAATAAAGAGAATAGACAGACTATTACAGAAAAAAATTCTTCCTTTATCATGTACCTTTCATTATACCGTCGAGTACAGATTTCTTATTTTAGTTAAAGTGGTTAAAATTATTTTTGAAGCTTATGAAGTGGAAAATGAAAAAGTTAATAATGAACTTTTTGCAGTATCATATCATTTTATAAAATATAGTGCAATAAATGTATTTAAATATTTATGGCATTTTTAAAATATTATTTATTATTTCATAATTAGCATTCTATGATAACTATTTACATGGCACAGTAGTATAGTTATGATTTTTTTTTCTCAGATTGTTTCAAACAAGCACACACATTTCTTGGCTAATTAATAGTTAATTATTCATTAGTAAATAATGTTTGTTTTTCAAAATTATGCATTTCAAAAACTAATTTCTGTGCATGTATTAGATTTTTTCCCCCTTACTTTTTCTAGTTGCTATAGCTGTTACAGTTAATGACAGAGATGCAACAAGGGTGATGTGAGTAGATATTAAGCTGGATAATCTGTTCATCAGCAGCGTCAGTTATTGATATTAATATGATGATGGGAGGTGGGGGGGGGGGGGAGGAGGGCGGAAAAGAGCAAAAATATTTCTCTTTTTTTCTCCAGTTTGCCTGTTCTTTTTCCTGTTATTACAATTATATTGTAATTAAAAGTATCGAGAAAAATAAAACTGAGCTAATGCTAAATTTGGACAATTTATTACTAATTATAGTATTGCTACTGTGCTATTATGTTAAATATTATTAACATGTTTCATTAAAAAATATTTATCCTCTTTAATAAAAAGCTATGCGTTGCTGACGACTGGGATTTTCGATAATCGTTGCCACACAATAATCTCGGAAAATGAAACATTTGAAGTTGCTGAAAAAATTAATAGCTCGAAAAGTATTTGTCAGAAAATTGTTAGACAAACTTCGTTAGAAAGGTAAAAAATTGTATTTTGCTTGATATAAATTTCAAATCCACTGATTATGCCGTTTTTCAAATATTGAATTTCAAAATTACCAAATTTCACAATGGAGTACCATAGCGAAATCTTCACGCGTAAAAAGATAATGATAACGGCCATGTGTCCTGACGTATACTGGCTAGAGCACGAGTCACAAATTGTAGTAGCCTTACTATTCTGTTAAAGTATAAAAGTAAATTATGATGCCACGAGTGCATGATTTTTATTTAATTTTAATATAATCATCTTATAAACAAGGTTTTTGAATTTTTTTTCGAATGGGACTAATAAATTGGCCAATACTGTATATTATTTTGAGTTTAAAAGAGGAAAGGTGGGGGAGCACTTTATATTATTTAGGTTTCCTCAGGAACTTTTGGTCAGAATTGAAAGTTTAATATATCAAAGCGTCAAAAATTAAATCGACATTAAATCGGCAATAACTATAACGACTGTCCTTCAGTTCGTTTAGGTAGATTTTCATTTAAAAATATAAAATCATTCAACATTGATTTTAGGTATTTTTAAGGTTGTTATCACGGGCCCGGGTAACGCCAGGCATGTTAGCTAGTATATAAATAACTATGCAATTTTTTATAACTTTAAAAATTATTTTAAATTCACCCTTTCTTCTTAAAAAATGGTAAATCTTTAGGAGTTCATCATTGCTGATTTTAATTTTATATTTAAGAAAAATTGCATCTTTAGAAAAGTAATAATATATAATTCATATAATAAACAGACACTCAATTTTTCCATATGCAGAATTATAAAAAAAATAATTTCCTAAATTTGATAAAATTTGAGTTTTGCATTGGTCAAACTGATTTTGTTTTATTGAAAGCGGTTAATATTTACATGTTTTCTATTATGCAGGATAAAAGTTGCAAATGTCTGAGTAGGAAAAAATAGAAAAAAAAAAATAATAAAGAATCTTCTTTTTCTGTACTTCTCAGACAATAAATGTATTTTTCAAGTAATCTTTAGAAATGTTTGTGTATACTGCATTTATTTTAGATCGTCATTAAAATAGTACTATTTATTTAAAGTGGATTGTATTTAAAAAATAATAATAATACATTGTGTATTTTTAATAAGATTTTAATCAAAACTCCCCCTCTCTTAGAAAAAAAGAAAAAAAAAGTATCCAAGATGAACTTTGAGAATAGCAATTAAATATCAAAAACGTACACAAGAGAAGGTGCACCCCCTCCCCCCCCCTCTACACACAAACACCTCTGAAAATAGTGAGATATAGCTTGAAATATTAACACACAAAATCTACACACAAACCTCTGAAAATAGTGAGATATAGCTTGAAATATTAAGAAACATAGATGACATGTAGAAAAAAAATCTAGTAAAGCGTAAGATTTTGGGGGAAAAAAAAAAAAAAAAAAACGTGTCTGTAATCCACAGTCTAGTCTGTTTTTTCTTTCTTTTTTTTTTTTAATATAAGGTATAAACATGAAATAAGATAAATTAAGATTTTTTGACAGAACTCCTGGTGCAAAACAATTTTAAACATATGAACATTAAAAGCAATACCGAAATTTAACAATTAAGAAATATTAAACATTCAAAACTGGCTTCCACCTGGTTGAGGAGGCGCACCCGCCCCCTCCCCCGACGAAAATTCGTAGTTTTTTTTTTTTTTTTTCCATTTTATTCTACTTGGTCTTAATTTTATCACATTTTAAAGTAACCAGAGATAAAAAAAAAAAAAAAAAAAAAAAAAAAAAAAAAATAGTCAAACTTCCAAATCCAGTGAGTGTAATTGCTTATCGGCACTTTATGCCAAGAGAATGTACCAGCAAATCCCCCCCCCCCCCCCGCGCGCTGTATGTATGTATGTATATAAATTTATTTTTATTTATTTTTTATTTTTTTGCTGTGGCTTTTAAGAATGAAAATCTTTTGGTATAAAATTTTAAACATGTACTCAAACACATAAAAACGAATATTTAAAAAAAGAATTATTTCACGAAATAAAACTAAAATAGCGCATGAAATAAAACTTAGTAATTATTTGCAATATTTAATAATATTTAAAAAACAAACAGAGCACTTAATTCTTCATCGCTATATCGCTCTGTCTTTCTATTTTTGCATGCTATCTATCATCTTTTTTTTTTTTTTTTTTCCCCAATGATGATGATCGGCAGAAAAGTAGAAAAGTCTAATTTCAAAAAACGTGCTAAGCCCAGAACACCAGAACGGCAAATAAAGCGCACGATTGATAGATCTGCAGCGAAGCGATTCTGTATACTGATTGCAGAGTTTCCCCCAGGTTTGAAAAAGGGCAGGGTGCTGCCGGTGAGAAAAGGGCACTTTTCTGATTCTTGAGGGCACTTTTTGGATTCTTAAGGGCACTTTTTTTTAATTGTTAAATGTATTATTTTGGTTTTTAAAGCCTTTGTTGATATTTAAAAGTCAAAGCACTCTTTTCAAGACAACATTGAGTCAATTTTTACTATGAAAGCAATTTTTTTAATGAAAAAAGGAGAAAGTACATTTTTTTTTACTGAGGGGCAAGAAGGGCGCTAATTATTGTACTGGTGGGTAATAAGGGTGCTATTTTGAAAACCAAAGGGCATGCAGGGTGCAGCACCCTTCTGAAACTGTCTGGGGGAAACTTTGCTGATTGGTTTACCTTTACCGTTTGTGTATTGTGTAATGGGCTTTATTCGGGGCTAACGAGAAAGACGGGCTACCGCGCTTCTTCAATTTAGAGTAGTCACGTGACGCTCCCGGTCTCAGCTGATCTAAGCAAACCAATTGACATAATATATTTTAGATTACTATTATATCCGAGTTGTTTTTTAATTTGATAAAATTCGTTACTGCCCCCAAGCAGTACAATCATGATTATCAAATCTTACATATATTTCAAAACACTGGGATAGTTTTAAGTACTAATTAAAATAATTTGTAACCAGGTATAAAGTTGTTAAAACTGAAAAACAAATAATTGAACCCTTTATATCCTACAAATCATTGTGAATACACCAAAATATAACACAAACTACGGAAATATAATTTATTTAACATTTCAAAATTGAAGCACAATTGGCGATTTTGGAAAAAAAAAAAATGTCGATTATTATTTTTTTTAATTTTCAAACAGGCATTTTATACCCTATATATCAATATTTCTCCACCAAAATTATAGACACACATGGGATATATATTTTATATAATATATAAAAAATTTAAAGATTTAGTAGAAAAATAAATATTTAAAACAAAATGAAATGTGCTCAATACTTATCTCAGAGAATAAATAAAATATTTTTAACACACAAAATATATAAAAATTAATATTTTTTCAATAATTTTTTCCTACCAGAGGAATTGCGATTAAATCTTATAAAAAGTTCAAAATACTATCATAATTTTAAGTACATTAAATAAAATAATTTATAAACAGTTATAATGTCAAAAGTGAAATATATATATATATATATATAAGTATATACAACTGTACCTAGCTCTCTGTACCCTAGAAGTTACTGTAAATACAAAAAAAAATAACACATACTAGATACTATGATTTATTTAGCATATAAAAATTTCAAATCTGTAGAACAATTTAAGTTATTGAGAAAAAAATACGATTGTCGAAAAAAAAAGAGAGAAAAAAAGGTGGGGGGGGGGGGACTTTTATACCCTAATATCAATATTTTTGCATGAAAATTATACACGGTCTTTGAACACACACTTTATATAATATATAAAAATTTCAAAATTTTAGTTTAAGTATTTAAAAAACATATGTGAAATATGCTCAATATTTATTTCTGAGCATATAATATATTAAAACGAGAAGCAAAAGTCTTAATTTTTCAGAGCAAATTTGACTTTACTTCGCAAGCCTCAACTTTTTTGAGTAGTGGATAAAGCTGGGAACAGAATTAAGAAGAATCAAGACGGTTGGGGAAAGAACAGCTCGCCTATTGACCTTCACTGCTCACAACCCTACCCCTAGGAAATACTCTATATCTAAATTCCTGTTCATTCCATTTTTATTCCCCCTTCCTGGAGGGAGAATCCATTCTTCTACCTGCTTTATTTGAGAGAGTGGTGAACAAAAGGGAAAGGGAAGGGATGCGCTTTCACTTTCTTGAAGGCTGGAAAGGTAAATGGGAGGGGGGAGTTCTTCCCTTCTATAGAATTTGGCAAAAGGTCATTTTCTGGGGAAGAAAACATATTTATTTTACAACCAAATACCAATAAATCTAACTGATCATAAACAAAATGTAATCGTAATAATATTAGTTGTGTAGCTCCAAAATATTTAGAGAAGCATTATTATAAAAACTTAGTTATGTATTGAAGTTTATAGAAAATTATAAGGAGCTTTGAGAAATACTTAAAAAAATATATATATTTTGTAGGATTTAAATCTATATTAGTCTCTTGACATGTTCTCTGCCGGCGTATTGCTTTATTTAGATGGATTTATTTTGGGATGGATTTTTTTCACAGTTGTTAACATATTTTTTATCTAAAAAATGACATTAATGTCGCTATTTTCAACTATTCAATATGAATTTAAATGGTATGAAAAACTGTATAAGAGAGCTTTTTAAGTTCTGTTAATAATAAATATTAACGTAGACATATTAATAATATTAATAATTCAGAACTAATTTTAAAGGTACGTGCATGCAATTTTTTACATCAAAATTTCGACTTGTTTATATCAATAAGCGAAAAACTTTAAGAATAAATAGTGCAAGTAAATACATATTCATTTAAAATAAATTAGCTTTACTTATATTTAAACAATACAAAACAAACATTATCGTATAATGCATAGGTGTCTTTCATAAAAAAAAAAAAAAAAAAAAAAAAAAAAAAAAAAAATACATCGCCAAGATCAGTAATGTAGTGGTGAATTCAATGGGTTACATTCCCTACAAATGATTTCATATTTTAGATTTATTAATGGTCTAGATATGAAAAATTATCCCGAAACATTGTAATGTCCTCCCACCGGAGCTGCCCTTAGAAAAAAATATATAATCAATAATAATCTTACGATTTTACTCTTCTGTTTTATTTCATATAAGTAAAGTTACCGGCATTTTGCTAACTAAATTATCATTTACAACGATTAAAAGTATATAACATTGCACAATTAAATGTTATGCATATTACATCAAAACGGAAAAATGGTTAATACTTACATTCGATAGATTATCCTAAGTATATCGTCCTTTATATTAATTGATGGAACTACTTAATAAAACCTCTTAACACAATTAAAATAAAATAAAAGAATCGGAATGAAAATTGCATTTGTATTTATTAATAAAGGATGGAACGTTGGAACAATTGTTTTTTAAACACACGCGAAAATCAAAGTAATGGAATTCCTTTGTGACAGCTGCGCGTCAAAGTACGTTTTCAGTGAGACCGCGACTGTCACGTGACTTTCAACCACGGTAGCCCTCTGCGTTAACCCCGGGCTTTATTGGCATGACGTCATAAACCACCATCACGTGACCTCCCTGCTGTGTTTATATTTGTTTGTCTATGTATCGCATGCATACATTGGTCGATATTGTAATAAATCACGTGTTGGTGGTATTCTTACAATCTCGAACCCAGATTCCCAATAAAGCTATCCATGTTCCGAAGATATGATTCCGAAGATTGCCCCTCAAAATCCGGAATTCAGGCATTTCGGAAATGTGGAATATCCTTTACTTTCTTTCGGCTGCTCAGAGGCAGCCGGAATATCGTTTTGGAAGGTGGAATCTCTGTTTGCTAATGGTGGACGTAAGCAGTTATTGTTGATGTTTTTGTGTAACATTTGTAGAGTTGTTGTTGTTGTTGTTGTTGTGGGGTCTGAACGCCCCGATCATGGGATATAAGTCTACAGACTCTTTATCCCTAACAATCCTACCTCAAGGAGGCACTTTATAAACTAGTTGCAGAAACAACTTGTACAAGAGGAGACAGTGACAATGACTTCCGGTTTAAAAACGGTTGGTACTCAGAAGGAAAGACACTAAAGCTCGAGCTTGCGAGACTCCAGTCACCGCCAAATCACATAGTTGACTAAAGGATATGGTGGGAGATCCAGAGATACCAAGCCTCTGGTACAAAATAGTACGCTCAGTAGCGTAACGTCCGCATGTCATAAGGTAGTGTTCACAGGTTTCTGGAAGAAAGCAGACTGAGCATAAAGGAGAGTGGCAAAGGTTGAAACGGTAAAGTAATGCTCGGGTGGGGAGAGATTTTGTGCGAAGGCGAGAAAGAAGAACCTCCCCTCTCCTGGGAAGGCGCAGCTTCCTGTGATCCCAACTCCTTTTGGTAAGGTGAGGAAAATCGGTGCTGTAGTTTCCGAGAAGCCAATTATTAATATCCTCCTCATAGAAGAGGCGCCGAAACTGGACGCAGATGTCCTCTGGGGAGATCCACCTTACTGGGTCCGTAGGCAGAAGGTGAGAGCGGGCCAGTTTGTCCGCAAGCTCATTGGCATAGATGCCAACATGACTGGGAACCCAGACTAGTTCAATCGACGAGAGTTGATGTAATGCATTAGTAAGTTTCTGGTACACCTGAGTCACCACTCGAGGAGATTTGTAGTTTGGTGATTGAAGGCTCGTCAGGACGGATCTGCTGTCGGATAGAAGGAGCAGCTTGCCAGACTGAGGAATAAAATCTAGTGCCAGTCCAATCGCTAGAGCCTCTGCCGTGTAAATGGAATTAATGTCATGAACTCTGCTGGAGTGCCCATAGTTCTGGCTTACATCCCAAAAGGCGATGCAGGTCTGTGAAAGAGTCTTTGAGGCGTCAGTAGCCATTATGTGACAGTCACCGCGAGTAGACAAAAATGCAGAAAAGAGCTGACAGATTAGATCAGGGTGTAGCTGCCTGTTCTGAAACTCAAAAGAATCGATATGGCACTGGAAGATATCTGTAAGAGGAGGACGGGGAAGCACCCACGACACGATATCGGTCGCGGAGATATGAAGCCTAGAGAGGGTATCGCTCAGGTGAGCAGCCAGAACAGAATTTTCCGTAATTCCGGGGAGCACTAGAGAATAGATTGGCGACTGGGGGCCGAGTGACAGGTGCCGAAGAAGGTAGCAACACCTATGGAGATCTTGAGTGCAAGCTACTAACAAGGAGTTGGCTTCCCGACGCAGAATTGAAATGGGTGTCCAACGCGGGAGGCCCGTCGCTATTCTAAGGGCTGCGTTAAGGATGGGTTCTAATTTCTGTCTGGTTGATGGGCACGCTAGCGAATAAATTGGACTACCATGGTGTAGCATACTCGTGACTGTTGCCTTGCTAATTCTGATGAGATCTTTGGTTGTTATGCCCCGAGAGACATGCGCCACACTTTTCAAGACGCTCAACTTCCTTAAAGCTTTCTGTTTGACTTGAGCAATATGATCGTTCCAGTTAAGGTTGTAAGTGAAGTTCAGGCCTAGAATCCGAATGTTGTCCACCCAGGGGATGTCTTCTGAATTTATGTGAAGATTACTGTCAGGGATCTTTTTCCTAGCTGAGAAAACAATAGCTGCACTTTTACCCGGATTTAAACGAAGTTTCCAGTAGGCGCACCAACGAGCAACATTGAGAATGGCCTTCTGGACTTTCGGCAACACCACCTCCAGAGACGGGCCGGAGCAGTAAACGTACGTATCGTCAGCGTAGACTAAACCATCCACATCGGGGCCAAATGAGTCAAAGATGTCGCTCATGTAGACAGAGAAGAGAAAAGGGGACAAGACTGCCCCTTGCGGCACCCCGACGTCCACCTCGAAAGGGTCCGACAACGCACCTCTCCACCGGACCTGAATAATTCTTTGCATTGAGGAGTGAGACGATTTTGTGAAATG